>CM067369.1:151109461-152460124 GCA_034401795.1 Chaetoderma sp. LZ-2023a
ACAGAACGGACCAGCACGTACCCCCGCGAGCTACAGTAGGCTTATGCCATGGCGACTCCGTCTGTCATTCATCTGTTCATCAACTTTTGCTTTAAAACGCTACTCCTCATTAACCGTTCAGCGGATTTCAGCTTAATTTGGCTGGAAGGACCCTATTGGCGTAGGCTTCAGAACTTGTATACAGAATTCTAATTGGACACTTTTTTGGCTAAAAACTTTACTGCAAATCATCAAAACGCTACTTCTTATTAACCACTTGAAAGATTTCAACCTAATTTTGCTGGGCAGACCCTATGTGCAGCAGCTTCAGAACAATGTGTACAGAATTTTGATTGGTCAAATTTGGGTGAAAATCTGAGATTTTATGAATAATTTACTGGAAAGGGCCATTAACCGCTGGGTGGATTTCAACCTAATTTGGCTTGAAGGATCCTATTTCTCTACGCTGCTAAATCTGTGTACACAATTTTGATTGGTCAATTTTTTAGGTGAAATTCTTAGATTTTATGAAAGATTTATGGGAAATTGTCAAAATGCTACTCCTCATTAACCTCTCAGCGGATTTCAACTTAATATGGCTGGAAGGAACCTATGGGGCTAGCCTTCAGATCTTGTATACAAAAATTTGATTGGTCAATGTTATTGGATGATTTTATGAAAGATTTACTGGAAATTGTCAAAACGCTTCTTATATAACTGCTTGACAGATTAAAAAAAAAAATTGCCGAGAACGACCCTATCATTGTAGGCATCTATTCATCTATAGTACATCTATTCAGAATTTTGCTTGGTCAAATTTGGTGCTGAAAATCATAGGTTTTATGAAAGATTTACTGGAATTGTCAAAACGAATCTCGTTAGCGGATTTTATCCAAATTTGGCTGGAAGTATTCTATAGTCATAGGTTCTAGAACTTGTATTCAGAATTTTGGTTGGTCAATTTCTTTGGTAAACATCTTGGATTTTTCAAAAATTGTTTATCATGTCTGTTTAAAAACAAACATTTGAAATGCTAATGGTCCAGGTGAGCATCACCGGCCCTTGGGCCTCTTGTTTAGCAATGGCTCATGAGATTTTGATGAAACTGTACTGACTGGTTCGATCCCATGCAGCGATATTATCTTTATCATTACTAAGCATATTTTCTGCATGTTTTTGCATGAATATTTTGGATGTTATTTGCGTTAAAGTTTTTCAGTATCCTTATTATTCAGCAATGGCTCATCAGATTTTGATGAAACTTTACAGACTGGTTCAGTCACATGCAGCGATGCAATCTTCATCATCACTAAGCAGATTTGTTTTGGAGCTTCCCGTGTTTTTCATGTTTTTAGACTTTAATCTATTTTGGATTATATTTGCGTTAAAGTTTTTATTTATAATTAATTATCAACAGTGGCTCTTCCAATTTTAACGGAACTTTCCAGAGGTGTTCTGTATAATGAGTGATGCAAAGTGCATTAATTATTCCTTGGATGAAATGTATTTATACTCGTTTTCACAGTTTGGGATTTTTTCATATTGCATTACAGTTTTTTGTTGACATTTATTCAGCCTCTGATCTTCATAAAACTTTCCAGAAACGTTCTTTGCAATGCAAAGATGCTAATTATATCATTCCTAGGATGGAATTTTGGATTTTCTCCTCTTTACTTTGTTTTGAAATTTTTAAAAACCTTAATGTTTTTTATTGTCATTCAACAGTGGCTCCTCTGTTTGTAATGAACCTTTACAGGAATATTCTCTACAATACAGAGAGGCAAACTGCATTATTAGTAGGATGATATTTTGAATTCTAAAATATTTCCCCCACGATTTTGGACTTTGGAATTATTTTCACTTTTTTGTCTTAAAGGTTTTTGGCTCACCTAGGTGAGCTTATGCAATCGCGATTTGTCTGTCCTCAATTGTGGCACGTTTCGCCATTTGTTGATAGATTAAAAGCAAATTTGGCAGATATGTTCCTTTTGGCAATATCTATTTGGGCTATGAAGGTGAAGTGGCCTCGCCCACAATTAGCAGAATTATGGCTCTTGCTATGTTTTCAAAGTATCGACGCCTATGAGGAAAATGTTTGTGGCACATTTTGCCATTTATCAAAGGATTAAAACAAAATTTGGCAAATATGTTCCTTTAGTCAATATCTGTCGAAGCGATGAAGGTGAAGTGGCCTCGCCCACAATTAGCAGAGTTATGGCTCTTGCTATATTTTCAAAGTACTGAAGCCTCTGGGGGAAAATAAATTTGTGCACGTTTCGTCATTTATTGATTAAAACCAAATTTGACAGACATGTTTGTTTAGGCAATATCTATTTGAGCTATAAGGAAAGTGGCCACACCCTTAAACAAGGGCCATAACTCTGGTTCATTAATGTGTTTTTATCCCCCTCCCCGCAGCCAAAAAATTGTTTGTTACAGAATTATCCCCCTTTTTATTATGACCATTGTTCCGTGGGTAAATTTCATCTGCTGGGTCAATAATGTCAGGGATGGCTGCCCCATTGACCAATGGTGCCTTTCCCATTTGTCAATAATGTCAATGACACCAATAATCTTGCATTTTCTCATCCAATATTTTTACTGTAACCATCATCCCATGGGTAAATGTCATCTGCTGGGTCAATAATGTCAGGGATGTCTGTCCCATTGGTCAATGGTACTTTTTGCATTGGTCAAGAGTGTCAAGGACACCAATATTTTGGTGGGATATTATGTGATGGCGCCATCTGGACAGGCGGTATAGGGGTTTCCACATGACAACTCTGTTACCGTTTATCGGATGACTTTGAAATAGGGTGGTTGGACTAGGTTTGTAGAAGAAATCTTTCGAAATTGACGATGATCCGAAATCCAAGATGGTCGCCAGCCACAAGTATATGATGGTTGGACTAGGTCTGGAGAAGAAACTCATCGAAATCGACGATAATCTAAAACCAAAGATGGCTACCAGCCAATGGTGTCCATCTTGAAAATTGGTTTCCGGATAACTCCATTACCGTTTATCTGATTGCTTTGAAACTGGATAGGGTGGTTGGACTAGCTCTAGAGAAAGAAACTATTGAAGTTGACGATCCTAAATCCAAGATTGTCCCCAGCCACTGATGGCCATTTTGAAAATTGATTTCTCCATTTCTGTTTAGTGGATCGCTTCGAAACTTCATGGGATGACAGGACTCGGTCTAAGTAAAAAACTTAGTGAAATTGTAGATGATCAGAAATCCAATTTGGCTGCCAGACACCGGCGGCCATCTTGAAAATTGATTTTCAGGCAATAACTCCATGACTGTTTAGCGGATCACATTGAAACTTCATAGGATAACTTGTCTACTTCTGATAGCTCTCATTCATTGATTTGTCATCATGTCGTGGTATTATGCACCATTTATGTAGCTCTTGTTGTATTAGTGGTAAGGATGATTGCTGCATTGGTTAATAATGATAAGAACCATTGCCATCTGTCTATGGCAACGGTTAGGGTTGCCTGATGGACCAATGATGCTTGTGCATTAATTAATCTAAACATGTTTACAGTACCTTACCAGCTGGGTGAGCACTATGGCTCTTGGGCCATTTAATATTACCTTGTATCTGAGCATATGTGTTATGTTTTAAGGAGATGGCCATTGAAGAATGATAATAATTTTGTGATCCCTAAGTTATCGATTTGATTTGTGGCCCAAAGGCTAATTACTCAAAAATGCATCCACTAGACAGACAAAGCCTGACATCAGGTATTCTTGTTTGTAGTTAATTTTTTTGTTAGCTCAACATATTGTCTTATGTTTCGGCATGGCTTCACTTTATTGGGAATCAACATGCTTCCTAGTATCAAGGGGATGAAGCACAATGAAACTGAGGTCAAGGTCATTGTACCATTGACTTGTATAAAATGCAAACCATCAGTACCGGTAGATTCTTCAGCGTAGCTCATTTTGCCTTTATTTCAGAATTGGCCAAATTATTGGAACTAAGCATGGTCATTCAGTTACATCAACCAGTCAGCATTCAGCACAAAGGCATTCAGACTTACGTCAAGGTCATTATGATCTTTGTACAAATCTAGTTTTGCATTTGGAAATGCATAATGCTTAAATTTTTGACTATATCCTGTTAGTGTAACACTGATGTCTTGTGTTACGTATAAGTAGCAACTAAAGAATATATGGATGTATATGTAATGTTATTTTCAAACACTAGTATTGTAGTGGATATGCCTACATAAACCCACCATTGCATTGTCTTGTATGATTAAGTGAATAATCATGCTTATTTGACTAAAATAATCACTATTATGAAAAATAGATAATGGTACAAGCCTATCTTCACTATCCATACCTATATAAACGAGACATATATCACATTTTGTCATTGCTATTTGTGTGTTTAATCTGGCTTGCAGACCATGGACATGGCATTCAAGAAATGGATGAAGTGGTATGGCAAGAAGTACAGCCCCTATCAGGTAAAATGAGGTTCCTCTTAACAAATTATTTACAAATTCCACTTAGCAAATTATACTCTATGATATCTTCTATTTTTCTTGCACCCTTTGACTAATCTTTCAGGAACTCACTGCCCAGTTGTCCATGTGTCACTCGGGTTTCACGGTATTATAAATACGAATACCAGTATCGATATCAATTTCCATACAGGTATATCATTAATATTGGTATTATTAGCTCAACTGGCCTGAAAGGCCAAGTGAGCTTATGCCATGGCGACCGGCCGTTGTCCATCGGTTAACTTTTCCTTTAACCCTCTGGTCCCTACCAAGATTTTACAAAAACATGCTCACAGCCCTACAGCCATAAGCTAGAAAACTTGCTTAGAACCCTAGCCTATAAGCGGCAGCTACGCGATAGCGGTGTAATGCTACCATACCAAGTAGATTAACTATTTTTGGCAGTGACAGGCCACTATATATAAAACTATATATCATTAGAAAGTGCAATAAAATTCCTTTTAGAACATATGAAATTTGTATGAATAAAATATATTTTAGTTGGTCAACGTGCCTGTCAAAATGGACACACCTTGTAGTATAAGTACATTGGTTTATTTTTGCAAACTTTATCAGTTTTTTTATATTTTACAAATGCCATTGATTAATTTAATCACATTGGTATTAAAACTAACAGATACCAATGTTTCGTCACGGTTTTCATCCGATAAGATGTGAAAATGGCAATTATATTATATCATGGTACGGTAAAATTTTGAAAAATTCCGGTCATGACTTTGGGGAAGGCCTCATTCAATGTTGAATAATTCCTTTATACATAGCTGAATAAATACCAAAGTTGCTCAGAATTGACGGCGAATAAATGGCAAATTTTATGCTATGTATCATTGCTGCCTTCAATCACCGATTTAAACAGCGAAGGCGAATGTTTTACACTAACATTCAATAGCATCAGTGATTTTTTCAACGCAGCGTCTCCAATAGGAATTGTTTAGCGTGAAAGATTGTCAGAGGATGAGAAGAATTTGCAGAGTCCGACCCGCATCTAATTTCTGAGTAGCAAGCTCATTACCCATTATTGGAAATACCGTATCACGTGCTATAAGATTTACGCGTCTGATTAGTCGGGAATCTACGCATATTAATTTTTTCCGGCAAAATGGCATCACGATCAGCTGTTTTGCAAAAAAGTAGTAATCTTTGTGAGCCAATACATCAATCTATGTATATTTCTTGTACAGCACAGACTAAAAAGTAGACAGATGACTAGATTAACGAAACCGCCAATTAGGAAGCGTGATGGCGATATATTTGACCGCTTCGGCATCTCAACTCGGCCGTATTAATGACAGTGATTGAAGTTGAATTAAAAAAAAAAATTGTAAACAAGGACACGCATCATTGATTGAGCTTATAGGATTGTTTATCTTCAACCGTATTACTATATCGCGACCAAAGGTAAACGAAGGGGATATATATATATACACCTGTGCAAAAGTTAAGCACCAGCAAAAACAATAGAACGTAGAAACATGATGGTACAACTAGGCTGCCATACTTTTTGTCCCCGCGTTAGCTGACATAATTCCAAGTACAAAATGCACATGCATGCATGACTTCACGCCGCATGATGTCCGTGCGTGGCGGGAAACAGCACACGTGTTCAGTTATGTAAAAGTCCAGTTTGAGGTGTAGAACATTACATACAGATTTAGGCGACAAGATTAGGAATTTTGTGTTCATGACCGTGGTTTATTTGTACAGAGAGAATTAGCTCTTGATTGTGAACCGCTATGGCAAGACGAAGGTTAAGTGATCGTGTGAAATGGCAAATCATAGGCATGCATACCACTGGTATGTCATGCAGAGAGATTGGCAGACAGCTGAACATTAACCATACTGTAATCAGTCGTTTGATTGCAAAACATGGGCAAACTAACGAGGTGAAGGACAGGCCTAGATCTGGAAGACCGAAGAAGACTACTGCCCGTGATGATCGAGCCCTAGTATGCCTTGTTAGGAGATCTCCATTCACCAACAGCAGAGTGCTCAGCCAGCAATGGGAAACGCGCAATAGAGTGTCAATGTCTACCGTCAAAAGGAAACTGTATGCTGCTGGCATGAAAGCTAGGAGACCTGTCAGACGTCCTCTCCTCACTGCACACCACAAAGAGGAGCGTCTGAGGTGGTGCAACGAAAGAAGACACTGGAACATGAGAGCCTGGAGACGGGTACACTGGTCCGATGAAAGTCGGTTCCTGCTTCATGCCACAGATGGTCGAACTCGTGTATGGAGGTCCAGACACACGGCGTACGACCAACGTAACATCATGGAAGAAGTTCCATTTGGTGGAGGTTCCGTTATGATATGGGGGTGCATCTCATTTGATTGTAAGCTGGATCTGTTGACTGTACCTGGAACACTAAATGGACAAAGATATCAAGATTCCATACTGGATAGAGTTTTGGTCCCTCATTTTGTAAATCATGCACCTGGAACCCACCCTATATTCATGGATGACAACGCCCGACCACATCGTGCTAGAGCTGTGCATGAATACCTCCGCCAGAATGCCATCGAAATCCTACCATAGCCAGCAAGGAGCCCTGACATGAACCCTATTGAGCATATCTGGGACATTCTGGGAAACATGGTGAGAAGGAGGGATCCTCCTGTGCAGAACCTACAGGAATTAACAGACGCACTCCATCTTGAATGGCAACGAATACCACAATGGCGTATCAGTCGGTTGGTGACCAGCATGAGACGTCGTGTCCAGGCCGTCATCCAGGCACAAGGTGGATATACCCGGTATTAATAATGACAGTCTCAAACTCCTGCACAGATGTTAAACTTCGTTTTCAGACACCATTAATGACAATCTAGCCATGTGTGTCAACTGTAGGGCAATAGTTGTCAGTTGTGTCAACGTAACCATATTCAGGCCTCGTTTTCAAGTTCAAACAACAACATACAGTGTTTCCCCACCATCATAATCAGCATTCCTCTAGTTGCATTATTACCTCTTGCACTAAGATGGATGGGTACATAAATGTTTATGCTATTGCTTTCTTCATAGCACATGAATATACCCTCGCATGTGCGTAAAAATAGGGCGGTGCTTAACTTTTGCACAGGTGTATATATATATATATATATGGGCTTGTCCACACTAAAGTGACCAAAAGTGTGACATGAAAGTCAGATTTTAGAAATGGGTATGAATAAAGTTAAACATGTTTTCTCTTAAGGAAAATGACTATCTACTGAAAAAAATCAAAAGAAGATAGTAATTTGTGGATTAAGCTTAAAAATCAACAGAATATCAGATGCTGTCAGAAAGTTACGGTTGTGATTTTGACAATGAAAAATGAGAGACTATCTTTTTAAAAGGGACCAAAGTAACCCTTTATGCTACAAAACAAAAGTTACATACCATGGAATAAGATTAAGGCATTAAATTTAACTTTTGAGTAATTTTGCAAAGCTTTGCAGGATAAATTGAGGGGGGTTGCGGTTGTGATGTTCATATTTTTGACAAACTTCTATTCTTTTATTCAATTACCAATCTTGCACACAAGAAAAGTCTCTTCGAGAAAACTGAATAGCTTCTTATTATGCAGGGAATCGATTGCAAACACAACAAGAAGGAATTAATACAGGAATTGATAATTTTTGTTACGGTTGCGATGTTGACATTTGACGAAAGAACGTCGTTACGGTTGCGATGTTTGACACTGACAGAACGATTTCGTTAACAGGATAAGAATATAGAGTAAAGTTGGCGCATCTATCAATCAGTAAATCATTCTTTTGAAAGAACTAACAACAGAAGCCATGCTAATATAAATAAATGGCAAGCAACATGATCGAAATTATAGAAAACAGTATGGAAGAATGTTCCCGTTGCGACTTCAGTATGTTTTCTTATCTTGCTTTGCTTGAATTTTAATACTGTTCTTTACTGCCTTTTGTTCAAATTTGCAATTGTTTTTAACATTGCTGTTTTGTACTAACATATTATGCGTGATTATGTGGTTTGGAATTCATACAAAGAGTGATTTATTCTACAAGCTGAAACAATTGGCAGAATGGTTTTCCAAGGAAGCATCCCTTCCACTAGGGTTGCACAATATCGCCATTGACTGTCACAATATATCATGCATGAAGTTGTACATGTACAGCAATGGCTTCCAGTCAAATTATATTCCTCACAGCACCTTTCATGTAAAGATGATGGTAAAGGAAATTCATCACTGAAGGGATTAAGCTGAATGAAGCAACACATTTTGTTTGTCATTCTAAATACAGCTCTTTGATTTTAGAAATAGCTTGCTGCCTAAGTTTTTTACGATATAAAGAAGAGGACATTTTCTATTTTTTTTTAAACCGATTAGATGTACAATGAACTTTCAAACCATATCTTGAACTGTTAAAAACCGTTCCTGTTGGTCCAAGTTCAGGTGGTCTGTTAACGTTCTGATGAGTCCAAAACAGACTGCATGGGCCCAATAACATTATGGATGAAACTATAACAACCTTATAAAACCTGTGCAGATTTGAATAATGCAAACTTTAACTAGTATCCTCGTTTCATATAGCTTTGAGGGTGATAAACACAATAAATTCTGAGAAATAAAGAAATATATCGTCCGACGGTATGGCCGTTATTCATGACACAATTCTGAGTTGTGGTCATGATTTTGATTGAGAAAACTGCGCGTCAAGCGTCACGACCACCAAGGTCAAGGTTACATTTGCGACGGTAGTTGATGTCTCGAACTCGGTGACCTATGCTCAAGAGTTAAATATGGACATAAAATCGTGAGGTTATCGATTTCTACTGTGGATTTAAAAAATATATAGGAACTATTCATTAAAGGAAGCATAGTTTGCGTGGTCGTGACGATTGTTTTGGTCGTCACATGGAGTAAAAAAATGTTGACAGAACATTTCTTACCTTAGCTTTGGCGCCATTTTTTTCTCATCACCGTAAAAACAAAAGGCTCGGCGTGTCACATGACCGGTTTTACACCATCACGTGATGCTTGCTTCTTATTTCCTGGAGCCGTGCTATAAATTTATGGATTTCTTGTCCGCTGTTACGGTTGTGATTTATTGACAGAAAGTTGACAGAACATTTACCTTAGCTTTGGCGCCATTGTTTTCTCATCACCGTAAAAACAAAAGGCTCGGCGTGTCACATGACCGGTTTTACACCATCACGTGATGCTTGCTTCTTATTTCCTGGAGCCGTGCTATAAATTTATGGATTTCTTGTCCGCTGTTACGGTTGTGATTTATCGACAGAAAGTTGACAGAACATTTCTTACCTTAGCTTTGGCGCCATTGTTGGTCCAAGTTCATGTGACACGTCCTTATCGGTGACGTAAACGTTCACTTTGATAATAGAGATCATCCCGATACTAAAAAGATGCTTCAGTTGCTTTCCCTTCACAGCTGTCAGCAACACGTCAGTGAACCAACTCATAAAAACGGGCATACCATTGACTGGGTAGTAACCCGTGAATCTGAAAATTGTGTGCAGAATGTGCTAGTGAAGGACTTGCAAATGTCTGACCATTACTTAGTAACAGTTAATCTCAGTGCTACTAAACCGTCCCCAATCACCGTTTCCACGCCTTGTCGAAACATAAAGAAAATAGACGAATCTGCTTTCCGCCAAGATCTAGAGCAGTCTAGACTGATTACATCACCACCATCAGACTGTGAAGACCTCGCCGACCTCTACAACGCAGAGCTAACCCGACTTCTCGACAAACATGCCCCAGAGAAATTAAAATCTATTCATCAGAGACCGAAATCTACGTGGCTTTTCACACCTGATGTAGCCAAAGCTAAAGCTGATAGACGGAAGGCCGAGAGGCAATGGAGGAAGTCCAGTCTGGAAGTACATAGACAGATTTATGTCAACGCGAGGAACACAGTCTCTAAGATCATCGCTGGTGCTAAACAGTCTTTCTTTAACAACAAAATCTTAGAAAGTACGTCGAATCCCAAACAACTCTACAGTACAATGTTCGACCTAATGGGTAAGAAGAAAGACTCCTCCCTTCCTAGTGGTGAGGATCCGGCACTTATTGCCCAGTCATTTTCGGACTTTTTTCAAAGCAAAATCGTGGACATTCGCACACAATTGCACCAGTCCCAAAATACTACTGTTCCTCACGATGACCATCCTGTCTTCAATGGCAAAGGCCTCGATTACTTTCTTCAGTTTTCAGAAAATGATGTATTGACCCTTTTAAACGAGCTCAAGCCAACCTTCTGTACATTGGATCCTATCCCTACCAAACTTGTGCTAAAATACACGGACCTCCTGCTTCCGTCGATTACCATGATGGTTAATTCTGGTCTAATGTCCGGGACTATGCCAGCGTCATTCAAACGGGCTATTGTCAAACCACTACTGAAAAAGAATGGCCTGGACCACGATACCTTGAATAACTATAGACCGGTTTCGAACTTACCTTTCATGTCAAAACTTGTCGAAAAGGCGGTACTTAAAAGACTGTCAGTCCATTTACGAAAATGTGATTTATATGAGCCATTTCAGTCCGCATACCGACAATACCATAGCACCGAAACAGCCCTTCTAAGGGTTGTAAATGATATTCGCAGTGCTGTTGACAAAGGTAATGTTTCCCTGCTGCTATTGTTAGATTTGAGTGCCGCATTCGACACTATTGACCATCAGATACTTTTATCACAATTGCGTCATACATTTGGATTAGATGGCCCAGTATGGAACTGGTTTGAATCGTATCTATCCGAGAGATATCAGTCAGTCTGCGTAAACGGATCATTCTCCGAACCGATCAAGCTCACGTGTGGTGTGCCGCAAGGATCGATTTTGGGTCCAGTATTATTTACGCTATACACACGGCAACTTGGACAGAAAATCGAGAACCACAACATCCAACGCCATTTCTACGCCGATGACACGCAGCTCATCAACAGTTTTATACCATCAGTATCAGCCGCAAGTATGGCAACAGATCAACTAAATGACTGCTGTTCGGACATTAAATCCTGGATGACATTGAATATGTTGAAGCTAAATGATGACAAAACGGAGGCCATGCTAGTTGGTCCGGTGATTAGGCGCGCTAAATCAGACTTGACATGCATCACTGTTGGAACAAGCCAAATAAATCTGTCACCTGTGGTGAAAGATCTAGGGGTAATGCTTGATAATGAACTGACCATGGAAAAGCATGTTAATCATCTCTGCAAAGTGTGCTCGTACCAGCTACGTAATATTGGTTGCATCAGACGGTATATTACGAAGGAGGCTACAATCATGCTTATACTGGCGTTAATATCGTCAAGACTTGATTATTGTAACAGCTTGCTTATTGGTGCACCAAAACAACTTATTCATAAGCTACAGATTGTACAAAATACCGCTGCTAGAATCATATCACTCCGCCGAAAGTATGATCACATAACCCCTGTCTTACAGAATTTGCATTGGCTCCCGATCGAGCAGAGAATCACTTTCAAAATTTTATGCTTGACTTACCAATGTGTTTCCGGTACTGCCCCTGCATACTTAACTGAACTAGTACAACCCTATTCGCCTGGTCGATCACTCAGATCTGTCAATCAGATGCTGCTAAACGTCCCAAAAGTAAATTCTACTACATATGGCCACAAAACTTTCGCTTATGCAGCTCCCACCGAGTGGAACAATCTACCACTTAGTCTAAAAAACTCAGCATCATTAGATATTTTCAAATCACAACTGAAAACCACCCTTTTCAAACGAGCATATTCTCAGTAGATATAGCTATTACGCACTAGCGCTTAGAGCACGCATTGTCATGGATTCAGCGCTTTATAAATGTACTTATTATTATTATTGTTTTCTCATCACCGTAAAAACAAAAGGCTTGGCGTGTCACATGACCGGTTTTACACCATCACGTGATGCTTGCTTCTTATTTCCTGGAGCCGTGCTATAAATTTATGGATTTCTTGTCCGCTGTTACGGTTGTGATTTATTGACAGAAAGTTGACCACTTAATTTTTTATCATAATTTAACATAATCTAGCAATAATCAAATCTATCCAAGTGGCAATGAATGAACAAAAGATATAAAAGATAGTATTTGGATAGAAAAGTACAGCCATACAGGTAAGGAATAGCAACTAAGCTAAAGTGAGATACTAATTTTTGACGGAATGCATCACGACCATAACACACAACTTTGAAGTGAAATAAAAAGTTTTTCTCCTGTAAATCATGACAAAAATGAGCATATTCATAGAAAGCAATGTCTTTTTCTTTAAAATGTTTAGGCTGAAATCCACAATAACTCATTTAAAATGCTTCTTTAGCACTCTGAAAATTGGCTCATTCTCATGTCACACTTACCCGCTCTAATTTCACTCATATTTGTGGCTGTTAGTTGAATGAAAATAATTTTATTCTGCACTCATTTAACTTTTTTTATCTGTAATTATCTCTCTGAGATACCTTCAACTTGGAAATGATAAGAACAGGAAAATTAATTGGGTCTTTATCATCGAAATTAACAATTCAAATGTAGACCCGAAATCGTTCATCAAATACAGTTTAGTGTGGACAAGCCCATATATATATATATATATATATATATATATATATTGTTTCTGCGGCTCTCTTGCGAAAATCTATAACTTTCTCGGTTAAATCAGCTATTGAGTAACTGGTGAAAATAAGCAGTGACATCACATTTACTAACGTAATAATTATAATGATGCCTGAGAAGACAAATATTTCACTGTAGCCCAGTAACCTGCACTATTAGGGAAGTGGGCCCCAAATCAAAACCAATTATTTAAATTTTACCACTTTGAACCTGAAATCCCAGAATTTGGCTTTTACAGTCATTATATAAGTAAGATGTTGGATATTTTGAAACCAATTTGACTGGAAGCTTGACTTCCAGTTAAATTAATTTCAAAGTATTCAACAGAATTTTGACACATTTGTATCAAATGTATTATTTGCTCTGGTCAGTTGAAAGGGTTAATGCAATAGTAGTAGTACTCCCTTCTTGGAGGATATATTCCCACCCTGTATTATGTTTGATTTCTTTGCTAAAGTCTGAGGGTGGTGTATGACCATAACAGGCGCCGTCGGGGGGGGGGTGTGTCTAACAGTATATACCATATTACCGGATACTTGTAGCTTGTATATTGTTAACCATCTAGCACTAAAGTCAGACCGAAACTGCCTCTGCAGTTATCTAGAAAAATATCCATTTGCAGACCAAGAGAAGAAGTCTATTTTTGAAAATGTATCACTGGAATGACTGGCTCGTGGTCTGCAAATGGACATTGTCTATCAGAAGTTTGAAATTTTCATGAACAAATTTGAGTGTGAAAGTCTTAATATAACTCTTCTAGAATTTTGATATTTCTAACTTGCCCTTCCTCTTTTTTGCAGGTGACTGATGGGCGATGGCTTCTAAACTGACTCAGTTTTTCCTGCTACAGGTAATGGATTTACTAAAGTGGATTTTATAAAAATAAAAGCTTGATCTGTGTTAGTGTATAATCTAATTTCTATAGGGAAACAGTATATTTGAAGTAAAACATGATGATGTACGTTCGAAATATGATCAGCTACTACACACATCAATGGCTGACATAGCTATGCTGGTGGCTGTCTGGGTCGACTGCCGACTGTTATCAAACCATATTCCTGAGGGCTCAGCTTAATGTACTTCTCACATAAGCTCTATGTACCATTTGAGATTAGGTGGGATTTCAATCAAATATCAATCAATTTCATTTAATCTCTTAATCATACCCACACGTTTTGAGAAAAATGCAGAGATATTACAATCACCTCCATCTATCTGTCTGTCCATCCATCTCTTCAGAAAGCTTCTGGTAGAATTTAATCAAAATTATTGTGTAAATTACTGATATGCTAGTGAGTTGGGAGTAGGGTTGCACGATTAATCACTTTTCATAATCGCGATCATTTAGAAAAAATAATCGCGATCATACGATTAATCATGAACTATATTAACTACGTCAATGCTGCTTAGAGGACGTTATTATGCTACTGGAGATTGTAAAATTATGGGTTAGGCACTTGGGTATACATACATGAACAGAATACGCCAGTTGCTGATTGCAAACAAAGGAATATATCAAGATTTTTCTAGACGGAAAACGGAAGATACCGTATTTCGCTTAATAGAATGCTCTAATAGAAGCCGCCCACCCCCTAACTTTGACATATGAGCTCCAATGATTTCTTAGCAGTTTCAAAACAGCAAAACTGTATTAGAAGCCCACCCCCCTAACACAGCGGATTGTATAGGAACATTTGTAAGAATAGCGTGTATAATAATAACCATCGTGTCACAGGGTGTGTCTACTTCAGACCGATCTTTGCCCTGATACATTTCCAGCCCCTCTAGAAGTCAATACAGGCGTCGGATTTGTAAATCTCAACTACCTCTTAGATTAATACTAATTAGTAGGCCACGTGTGTTCAAGATATAATAAAGTTTATTCCACACTTTTGTAGTCAAAATGCGTTTAAAACTGTCTTGGCGTGATTAAACAGTTTCCTTATTATAAATATATTTCAAGACCAAATTTATGTACCAAACAAGTATGGGAGAAAATGCGCATCAATTTTGTAACGCCGATCAACATTAAATGATCCAAATTGAATTATTACGAACGACAATATAGCCGGCTTCTTAAGTTGGCGAGCCAGCGGCTCTTTTGCGATGGTAGGCGGCGTGTTCTCGCGAGATATTATACGCTAACGGGAGTTTATCAAACGGGTACCCGTTATTCAGATCAGTATAATACTCAGTTCCTATCATGCAATGATAATATATAGAAATTCCCAAGTTCCGAGTCCCCGATTCCAAAATATTTATATCTGAGTACTCGCTCTAAAATAAACTTCAATTGGAGGCGAATCACGTGATTTGGGGTTTTTTCCACGATGCCGTGCTATCAGTTTTAGAACTTTTTTGGGAAAACATAACTATTCAAAGAATGGGGAACGAAGGATAAGCATCTGTGATTACAACAACAATGACAAATAGCGACCAAGTGAACACTCTTTATTCATCTAAAACTAATCATGAGTCAATACAAACAAACCAGTTATTTATTTAGTTTATCTAATAATTCACACATTTGGCTGATAGCCAGATGTTTGTTTCCATGATTGGTAACGCGAGCTGCGTTTCACAAGCGTAAAAGTGTCTTGACAACAATTTCAACATGGCGATTATTTAATTTTATAATCGTCCATGATCATTTTGAATTATATAATCGCGATTAATTGAATAATCGAAAGATCGTGCAACCCTAGTTGGGAGACACCATTTACACTAGACTTCATCCCCAGGGGGGGGGGGTGGGGGGGGGGGGGAAATGATGGAAGACTGTCAACATTAAAAGAATATAACCAAATCTGGTGATTTACCATATCATGGCCCTATGGTTGTGGAATGTGAGACAACCTAATACATTAGGCTGTGACACTTGGGTCGGAAGGGGCTTAAGGGGGACGGAAACGGCAAACCGTCAACTGAATTTGTTATGAGTGGCACCGACAGCAGAGTGAAAGCTACACAATGTAACGCACACAAGATCAAGGTAAGAGATAAATTTCCCATATCTCATTTTAATGTTACCATAAAGGAAAGCTGGTGAATATTTTAGAATTAGTGCTGCCCTGTTGAGTTGGGCAGCAACAGCTTTCTGTCAAATCAAAGTACTTGAAATTAGTTTCAAAATATTCAACAGGTTAGCTGTATCTATGGTTACCATGAAATTTGGAATTTAGGATTCAAAGTATATAAACTAATACCAACACGCACAAAGCATCGCCGGAGCCTACGTAGAGATGGGCGGGGCATAGCTAAAAGTAGATCCATCTATTAAAATCAAAATTTCTGCTTTGTCCTTCCTTTTGTCAATTCTAGGGTTTGCTATGTCTCGCCCTTTCATGACAAGTCCCGAAACCAATGTGGCATGGCAAATGATGGTTGTAGCCTAATTTCTCAATCCGAATGAAAATGACATTTTAGTATGATGACTGAATTAATTATACATACCTACCTTGTCTCCTTGAGTCCATTCATTATCACCATGTTTGGAAAAATGGGGATATAATTGCCTCCGTCCACTTATCTGCCCATCCATCATGCTATAGCCTCCCAAACAGTGGGTGGGTTTCAACCAAATTTGGTATGCCGGTTACCCATATGATTGTGCTTTGCAAGACAACATTTAGATTTGGTTCCACCCACTGGAGGTCAGGGTTTGGGGTCCAACGTTCAAATATCCTAAAAAATGTCTGCCACACTTTCCTCCCAAACTGTTGTGTGGATTTCAAAGAAATTTGTTGTTGTGAATTGCTTGACATTTATTTTTTTACACTTTACTCCCAAACTGTTGTGTGGAATTCAAAGAAATTTGGTATTGTGGATTGCCTGATATTTATTTCTTTGGCACCCAGGGGTGGAGAAGGGGTTAAAAGCTCAGGAAATTTTTTGTAAGCAGACATTGGAGTCTTTCATATTTATCTAGATTTCTGGATTTTTCATAGACCACTCTCGCACACCAGTTGACACTCTCCATGAATTGAAATTAAGCCAAATGAGCCACTACATTTAGATAGGACTAGTGATTACTAGATTCCACTTTAGCCCTTCAAATTTTCTTTACAAACCAAGGGAAAACTATTTTATGAATTTTACAACTGGAATGACTGGCTCAATTACCAAGCCAGTCATTTTAGTCGTAAATTTCCAAAATATCTTGCTCTGCTAATCAACATTTCTTAGGATCACAGCAGAGGCATTCTTTGGCCACCATGACCATTAAAGGGTTGACATGTTACCATTCAGCAGGTCATTGTACTAACCCTGGTCAATTTCTACTAGCCTCTGGCTCATGTTAATTTTAACTCCTACTCTCACATACTTCCCCTTATGACATCCACATTTTTCACAACAATCCACTCCAGTCTCTGTGTAATGAAACTAATTCAAACAAATTTGGTATGTGATTATAGAGTGCAGAGGACATTTACATTTGGCTCCACCCCCAGGGATGGGATGGGTAAAGAGATAAAGGGATGAACATGGGGATTTGCTATAATGCATCATCGACCAAACAATCTAGTTATCACTTACTTTCCATCATTTTCAAGGACTTGATGCTTGATAGATAACATTATGAACAGGAGTTAGGGTTGGGCGATATTGCTCAAGGCATGACGATATCGGTATCTCATTAAAATACCGCGGTATCACGATATATCGTCATTTGGGTGGGGTGTGGAGTTAGGGTGTAAACGTAGAATAACATGTATTTCAAATTGGTGGTGTCTACAAGTTATTTTCATTAAATTTGTTGCATTGAAACCGTAAATTGAGATCGCCATGATTGCCATTTCCGCATATTTAATACACAAAATTCCACACTTTGACACCCTTCAATATACAGTTTAAAGCAACGAATGCAATGCAACTAACCATATGCTATATTCATCACAAATAAGAAAAATAAAGGATTTTCTTGTGTTGTATTTTGTGTTATCTTTACCTCACGACAACTGTCAAAAGATTGAGCATGGAATACGCATTAACTTGATTGCGCAGAAAGGAATTCCGCCGAGTGAAATCCGATTGGCCGCCGTATCATACTTGAGCCAATCAGGATTCACACTGCAGAATTCCGACAGCTGTTATCACACCCGCCGCTAGCGTGGACGATGCAAATTAATAAAATAACACTGCATGATTTTGAACGAGAACCAGCGTGAAGACTGGAAACAATTATATCAGATTTTATTTGGTCTAATATTAAATACTAATTTGCCCCATTGTAGACCTATTCAAATTCGCTCACTACTTAGCGGTCCTATCCATTGATCTCAAGGCGTAGCCGGGATGTGTGAAATTAACCCAGTTAACACTGCAGCCAAAACTGCCACAACAGATTGAAGACTGGAAATAATTAGGCCTAAATTATTTATTTTAAGGCTGTTTCTCACTTAGAATAAATCTGTAATGTTATATGTGGAATGAATTTTGATCTGATTCGTTTAAAAATGCTAAATATATTGTATAAAGTTACATAAAAACGTATAGCGGTAAAGCAAGAGATTAACTTCCCCCTCACCCACCGTTCCATGCTGTGGTATTGATAAGGGATTAAATGTGTGTCGTTTCCTATCGACCTAAAAAGTTGTAAAGTTTAAATCTTTCACGGTCAGAAGAATGTTTAACCATGCAGATCAATGACTAATGGATAAATAGCTTGACCTATAGTAATGACGCCATCAGATTGGAATGTGGGTGGTGCAAATGGTATTCCCCACTGACTAACACTCAGAATGAGGCAAGAAAAAACATGGCGTCGTCTATTTATGTAACTATAAAAAGTGAACAACAAAGGATTATTTTGTACTTTAAATCATTTTATTAGCGCAAACAAACCATGAATTAAATTAACACAGATTATTTTGGAGTTTATTAAGTTTTTATTACCTTAGACAAAAACTGGATTATTACTTAAAGACTATTATTGGACCGAATAGAGGTAAGAGTATGACATTTCTAACTTAGTTATTTATATTATGCTCACAGTTAAAAGTGCAATATCGTCCTGTCGGTATTGACGAAACTTACGATATTTCGAAATTATGACAATTTCGGTATCGGTATTTGGTATATCGCGATATTGACGATAATATCGAAAAATCGCCCAACCCTAACAGGAGTAATCAGAGATTGTATGTAAACCACTTCCGAGACCACCTTTTTGTCATATCCAAATTTGTTAAATCTGTGTATGATCACACCCTCCCTCTCCTTTGTTAAATTTGAGCAAAATCTAATCAGTAGTGTCCGAGATATAGATTAAAATTTGTATCCAACCTAGATACTGGGTCTTTGTCCAGATTACAGCCATAGTCTGGAAACCCTTGTTTAGGTTATGTCGCTTTGTTGTGTTAAAATTTTTAACGAATCGGATCGGTAGCTTTTTAGATGCAATACCGGGTGCACGCATACACACAATATCCTCTTTCCCCTTAGGGCAAGATTAATAATCCAGGAATGAATAGCAATAAAGATCAAGAGTACCTGCAATCTAAAGAAGCAATCTGTTGAGTATATTTTGACAAATTTAGTTGGAATCTATTGTTGTCCAAAACAGCAGCAGTTTCCAATCAAATTGAACTTGATATATTCAACAAATCTACTATACATAGTCCAATCTGATTAACTAAGATGAGATTCTCTCTCCCCCTCTCACTTCGTGTAAACTTTATTTGATATTTACACTGATAGTTTACAAATAATACAGTATTCAACCCTATAACATGCAAGCTTTACCACTGGATCATGTTGTCACCTAATGCAGCAACATCTTCCAGTCCAATCGATCTCAAAATATTCAACAATTTAATCACCAGTCCTACTAAGTAACACTCTTACATAGAAGAAACTGTTTTTGATATACATGTAGTTTACAATGGCAGCTTATACAATAAGTGATTCAAAATAAAATGGTACAGTAGTTGTTATTACACCAAAAATACATTTAAACCGTTCTATCACTACTTGCTAAGTCAACTACTCAGCCACCAGAATAAGATTTGTATGCTTGCTTGCATACACCCATATGCTTATTCCATTTCAAATATACCCTCAACCAGGCTACTGGTAGGGAACCCCCCCCCCCCCCACCCCTCAGCATATGCCCTGATAGAGACTGGCCACAAGTCTGTACTCACTCCTTGGTGACACCTGTCACTAAGCATGTCCGCGCATGCACAATGGAGCCCAAATAGGAAACATTCACTTTTCAAATATTCTGCAAGCTTTACAGTCTGCCAATATTCCAGCTTAAGTTTTTATACTTTGCGCTGTGTTCAGCTTACATTTTTTAGAGTTCTATTCAGGGTTATGCCTAACATGAAGTCCATCCTCCCTAAGATGTTTATTGAGTTTCGTGGTGTTATTACGCTTTTATGACTTATGTTACCGGTTTTCATAGTAGTAAACCATTTTCGTGGTAGTCAGTCATGCCTAAGTCATCATCATCATTTGAAATCCCTCAATTACTTATCCATTATATTCACTTATATCTACATGTTTTAATACCATGGCTATCAGGTTTTCGACAGCCATTCGCACGGACAGGAAGAGTCATCCGAGTCGGACAATAACCAGAAGGTACGCCCGCAATTAGGGGAAACTGTCTGCCATCACATCTCGAGGTTCGGTCCCCGAAACCGAAACCCAAAGACTCTAAAGGAAAAGCCCATAAATGTGGTTTTGTGTAAGTCACCGGGCAAAACCCACCTAAGCCTTGAGGAGGGGCATTATCCTCAAGCAGTGGTGTCGGTGACGGAAGTCCCTGATTCAGCTGCCTATGCCAAAGTTAAATTTTCCATGATTCCGGTAGCCAGAAACGTCAAGAGATCACCTGTTCCTTTCTTAGTAAAAAAAAAAAAAGCTTCCGGTTTGACAAGCACTTCTGGTAGGTGCTTGGTAGATTCGGGTCGGCAAGACCCTGGGATACTTCCGGTTTCCGTTTCCAGTCCTTCCTCTTCCGCTTCCAGTTTTGGTCTTCTGGTTTGCTTATTTTCGGTTCCTATTCTACTTATGGTTTTTTACTGTACATCAGGGTCTGTAGGATCCTGTTCAGTTTCCGGTTGTCTACTTCCGGTTTGCGCATTTCCGTTTCCTATTCTACTTCCAGTTCATGTATGTCCGATTGAAAAAAATTTCCACTTCCGGATTTTGTACATCCGGCGATAGGGTCATTTCCCTTTTTCATGGATTTTTCTGGTGTTCCAGGATTAACTTCCGGTCCGGTCTTCCTGTTTTGGATTTCCGGTGATAGAGAACTTCCTGAGGTTCCAGGTTTGTTCTTCAGGTCCGGTTTACATGTTCGCTTTCCTAGGATCTAGTCATCATCTTGCCTATGAGTTAGTCTTATTTCTGTAATTATGCTCCCTGAAAAAAAAAATTTGCGGGAGCATATAGTCGCCACTTTGTCCATCCGTCCGTTCGTCTGTCCGTCCGTTTGTGTGTCCATCCATTCACCATATATAAGTTTGTCCGGGGTATAGTTTCAAGACTTTTGCACATATGGTCACCAAACTTGGTATGTGGATGCATCTTAGCAAGAAGGTGTGCAGAGTATGAAAAGTTGGTAAAAAGTAGGTCATGCTGACCTACTTTTCGTGGTTGACTGAATATCACAGAAACTGTTTGTTCGGGCCATAGTTTCAAGACTTTTTCACATATGGTCACCAAACTTGGTATTGATTATTACAGAAAATATCTCTGTTCATTTTGAACATAGTTTTTATATGTATTTTTCATATGGTGCCAAGCAAAGTCTAAGTGTGGTTATATAGAGAAACTTAGATTTTGCTTTTATCCATTCAGGTTCTCTGTAGAGTATGCCTTCGGGGAGCATACATCAATTTATTGATTTGCCTTGTTTTTAAAAATCAGAATGTTTAATGGCTGAAAATCTTCATACCGAGACATTGCCAGTCTATATAAATATTCAACATTTATTCTTTTATTAGTGGCAATATTTCAACGTAATTAAAGACTCTTCCGACTGGTTGCTGTCTGGGTTTTTTGTTGCATCTTATTTCATATGCACATATCATTGCTTAATTTTGAATGATCTCGCTCAGCCGATAAGTCAGTCTATTCTACACATTATCTCTAGATACGTAATTTGTCCTTTCATCCAACTTTAGATGGCCAGTTGTCTTCGGGCCATTCAGCCTTTTCTCTCGCACTTTTTTCGTCTTATGTCGGCAGGTTGACATATTAATTTTAACCAAAGGGAGTTAATTTGTTGCCCTGAGTCTAGCGTAATTCTTATTCTAAATCTGACTGAAAGGAAATAGAATCAGAAGAGGATACATAGGGAAGAGTATGGCACCAAGAATAATTACCACAAGAAGAAAAAGACACTAAGAAAGGAGAAATAACCCGAAAAGGAAGCAGGAATAAAAGCCAAGTTTTTTTCTCTGTCATGGTTTCGACGAGTCATTTCGCCCTGGTTTCATATTGCCTGTCTTTTCAGCATTTTTCTTACTTTTTCTCTATTATTTTTCATCTTTTTGGCTCGCTTCTAGTTTTATCCTTATACTTCAAAGCTTGTTCTTTCCTTACATCTCTGCGTCAGTTCTATCGGCTGCTAAATTTTTTTAATTTTGTTTTCATACTTCCGGTAGCTGTCGATCGTCGTCTTATCTGTCAGTTTGATTCTTCTTTGCCCTTTTTCTAGCGTAATTCTTTACTCAAGATCTCAGTTTTTATTTCAATTTGGCAGTTGAATTTCATTCTATGTGCATGATTAGGCATGATGTCTCTGCACGTGATTCAACCCAGAAGTGTATTTCGCTTTATTTCATCATAAATGCGTGTTTATGACATCTTCATTTGTTGTTAATCAAAAATCACTGTTTTGTGTATTTAACCTTCGAGCTGATCCCGGAGATTCATTATCAATCAATCAATCAATCCTTTTATTGGCATATCAAACGCCATGGTACAAACATTTAACTACATTTTACAAGGATGAAAATATAGGTTCTAAGACAATAAATATAAAAAATAAATAAATAAATAAAAGATGTACAGGCTTAATGTGTAGGGCTTTTAAGTTTACTGCCACTAGGCATAAATATTGGATTGTTTAGGATATCTAATTAAACAATATATCAAATACAGTGAGGTATGGTGAATTTTCCAGGACTCATGAAGTTGTCTAGTTTTCCAATGAAGTTGATATGGTCGTTCATTAAAATATAGGACACAGTTATGCAATCACTATATAATCCTGCCTCTAGCAAGTAGTGATTGAACGGTCAAGATGTTTTTGTGGTGTAATAACAACCCCCAACAGTGGGTTGGTCTGTAGTTTTTGTTAACCACTATAAAAACATACTCACCGTTCTATCACTACGACCTGGCTTCAGCGACCCCGCAGGGTAATGATTTGAGAATCTAGTCAGGATATATGGCACTTAAATTTAGAAAAGTGAATCTGTTTCATATTTGGAATCTGTTGCGCATGCGCGGGCGCGCTTAATGACAGGCGTCACCAAGGAGTGAGTACAGACTGGTGCCAGTCTATACTGAGGCTTATGCTGGGGGTTACCTTACCAGTAGCCTGGTTACGGGTATGCATGGTGATGATAAAGGCATAAGGGAGTATGTAAGTGAGCATAAAAATCTTATTCTGGTAGCTAAATGCAGATAATTTGATTTAGCAAGTAGTGATTGAACGGTAAGTATGTTTTTATAGTGGTTAATAAAACTACAGACCAACCCACTAAAGGAGGGGATCTGTTGGGGGATTTTATGAAACATTTTCAAAACACATCTCCTTAACCACATTGTGGATTTCAAACCATATTTGCCTACAAAGACACTATGACAATAGGCTCCAAATCTTCTATTCAGAATTTTGATGGTTAAATTTTTTGGGGTCAAAACCTTAAATTTTATGAAATATTTAGTGGAAATTGTCAGAATGCTTCTCCTAAGCTGTTTGACAGATTTCAATCAAATTTGGCTAGAAGGACCTTATCATGATACACTCCAGCACTTCTATTCAGAATTTTGCTTGGTCAATTTTTGGAAGGGAAAAGCGTAGATTTTGTTAGTTATGCATAAATCCTTTAAAACGTACCTCCTAAACCCTTTGGCAGGTTTTAACCAAATTTGGCTGGAAGGATTCTATGGTGACCTTCTATTCAGAATAAATTCATAAATTCTTTGGTGACCATCTTGAATTTTCCAAAAAATTATGCATCATGTCTAAATGCAAATGCTTCAAATGCTAATAGTCCAGGTGAGTGTCACAGGCCCTTGGGCCTCTTGTTTGATTTATATCATTTAGTTAGGTATAGTTTTCAATCAAACTCATTATCCTCATTCGTCCGTGCATGCCTCCATGCGTCCATCCAAACCAGTGGGATTATGTCATCCCACTAAGATGGCAGCCATTGCGGGGTTATCATTTGATCTATATCATCTAGTTAGTAAATGTTACTTATCATTGAATCGTATGTCACATGAAGACTGATTTGGGGAGGGGATTTAGCCTGAATGACGGCAGTGTTATAAGTGTATTGTAATCACATTGTTTCTCTTTCAGTTTGAACAAGGGGATTTTCTTGATGACTCGATGAAGGACAAAATCAATACTGCATCGTAAGTCTTAAGCAATTCGCTATAATATTGTGTGTGCCTTAGCGAATGTGATTAAGCATTGGATTTAGGCCTAAAGAAAAAACAGTCTCACTAATGAAACTAGTTTAACCGAAATACTGGTTTCAGTAGCTAGAATGATTGAAAATCATTTGAAATATGAAAATATGTTGTTTTCATTAGCTACGGTACATGTATGTAACGATCTGACAACTGACGTAAATGCCACAAAATTAGAAAGGTTCAATTGTTCGCTTCGATGGTATCCATCTTAAAGCCATAGTTAAGATAAATAAAATAAATCTGGTTGGTGTGATAATGTTGATTTTCCATATTATTATGTCACTTCGAAAGCGTAATAAAATCCAGCACATGAAAATGAGAATGCTGAGCGTATTGGAGTGAGTTTAGGCCCTTAGTATAGTGGCTACTTGAGTTACTACAGTAGAGTGCCTAAACAGCGAGAGTTGTACTCTACTACCTACTCACGGCTACCCTCCTCTGAGCAATGGTTTGTCGAGTAAGTCACATTTTTGTATTCAAATATTCTGTATTCAGTCATATTCAATAGTGTCGCTCCTGTTTACTGTGAATGAATTTAATTTGCAATAAATTCAGCACATGACTAAATGCTACTAATTTCTCGGAAATGACATCCAAGAATGTTTGGAATTTTTTGGAGACAATAATAACTACTTTAAATTGACAACATAAACACAGTGGTTCACACAAATTTTATTTAAATCACCTTGGGCTGACCACAGTGGTTCACACAAATTTTATTTAAATCACCTGAGACTGAGTTTGCATGTACTCATCCCCAGCGCATTGGCTGAATTGGAGTTCCCGCGAAAATCATGCCATTTTTGCACTGAAGGCTGATCTACATGTCAGCTGCACTTAAAACTGTAATTAAATAGCATTTCCTTGAAACAGCATTTTAATGGGGCATGTTTACACTTTTCTGATGTAGAATTTGCCAGGGATTCTGAACCTGAAAACCATTTTGGAATTGTCTCAGTATTTACTGAATTAATTAGTCGACTACTCGCAGTCCTTCAAGCCATTCAACTGAGAATTGGTACATTGCTTTGTTATGGGAAGTTACAGACCAAGTTCGTGTTTCAGGTGTATGCGTCAATTTTTTATGGAGTTTCGTCTTGAGAAATAAAAAAATGAGCTTTCCGCACTTTTTTTCGTACTGCAAGATATTTAAGGGAAAATTGGTGCATTGCTTTAGTATAAGGAGATACAGAGCAAGTTCGAGTTTGAAACAATTTTGATGATTTTTTTAGCTCAAATGGCCAGAATGGCCGTGTGAGCTTATGCCATGATGACCGTCCGTTTGTCCGTACATTCGTCCGGCAACCTTTGCTTAAAACCTCTACTCCTTATTAACCGCTTGGCGGATTTCAACCTAATTTGGTTGGAAGGAGCCTATGGCCGTAGGCTTCAGAAGTTGTATACAGAATTTTGATTGATCAATTTATTCGCCAGCCATCTTGAATTTGGTGGAAAAAATGGCGGGAAATCGTTTAAAGCACTACTCATTAACTGCTTGGGCAATTTCAACCCGACTTAGCTGGGAAGATAGTGCGCGGGTATGTTTCAGAACTTGTATACAGAATTTTTATTGGTCAATTTTCCGGCGCCCATCTTGAATTTTACAAAGAATTGTTGGAAATCGTTTAAAATGCTACTCGTTAACTGCTTGAGCAATTTCAATCAGCTGGAAGGATACTAGGCTGGTAGGTTTCAGAACGTGTATAGAGAAATTTGATTGGTCAATTTTTTCCGCGCCCATCTTGGATTTTCTGACAATTTCTGGAAATCACTTAAAAGACTACTCGATAACTACTATGCCGATTTCAATTAAACTTGGATGAAAGAACCGTAGCGTGGTATTCTTAAGAACTTATATATAGAATTTTGATTGGTCAATTTTTCTGCCACCCATCTTGAATTTTTCCAATAAAGGTTGAAAATTGTTTAAAACGCTACTCATTAACTGCTGGAGCAATTTCAACTAGACTTGGCTGCCCAGGCCCGGAAGCCAGGTTTTTTCCGTGTGTGTGTGTTTGTGTGTGTGTCTTTTTGGTCCGGCTATTGGGGTCCTCGCATTGGCTCGGGCTTTGGCCCGGTGCAGGACTTTGCCTCCCGGCGTGTCAAAAAATTTAGACTCCCCTACTTTTTGTCCCATAATTTTGTAATTTTTCTTATGTTTCCAGGGCTATTCTGACAGTAATCCTAGAGCATCTCCCAGTTTAGTGGATACATGTCCGGGCCCCCAAGGGGACCCGGGCTCGGCTCTGTTCTTATGATAGGAGTTCAGATTTACAACACTCTTTCTTTGTGGATTATTAATTTTTTCCATAGTCTCTGTTATTTCCCAACTTATTACGCGCTGTGCTAAGATTCAATTTTTTCATTGGGATCTTTTTTCTCCTCATTGAATATGCGCATATCATTATCTTTCTAGCAGTATTCTACCTCTCGATATCTTAATGGTTCAAACAGCGTCCTTCTTTATTCTATCCTTGCCTTCTCTTAATTTAAATTATACTAATTATTCCTCGTTTTCAGACATTAATCGGCTCTATTTTTCGATCTGTCAGATTATCTCACGAGTTAGGTATTTGTCATTACTCGTCCTACTTTAGAGGTTCCATTGTCGTATGGCCATTGTCTTCTTTTTCCCTCGTCCTCATCCCTTCTTATGTTGGCAGGTTGACAAACTTTCATAACTTCAGGTTAGATATATTGTTACTTCTATGTATCATATGTCCGTTCATGAATATTTCAAAGCTATGTTCTTATTTAGCATCCTTTTTGTTTTAAATATTCACTTTCTTGAGCTAGATTACACTTTCCTACATGGTTTCTTGTGACATTCATTACTCTAGGCATTTCCCCCCGAAATTTTTTTTTTAATTGCCTATCAATATCTCATCGGTCGTCAATTCGTCCTGGTCGCATTGCTTCTCGGCGACATTGTCGCATATTTCTCCACTATATGCCCATATTTCAAAACTTGACGTACTTTTAGCTAAAACCCTTTATTTAAAGTCATGTTTTACTCCTATCACGGGGTCAGTATTTTTGGGGTCAAAATTTATCTTTTTATTCTTTTCTTATCTACTTCCGGTAGCTGTCAGATAGATGGCATTGTACCTGTCACATTGTCTACCCATCACATTTTCTATATGGCGTTGACAATTAGCAAGACGACACACTTATAAACCAAAAGTAACACCTCTTTCACACTCTTTCAGATATCATTTCTTTACCCATAGAATAATCAATGCCTGGAATTCACTAACTGATTACTTTGTTTCAAAAATTTAATCACGTTCAAGATCGGTTTGGACGTATTCTGTGCTAATTAGATGTAACATTTATCTATCAAAGCTGCCTATCTCTTTATCATTCTAGCACCATTCGGTCCATAGAGGTTTTTTAGGCTAGGTCTGCATATCAATCTTATCTTAATTCAGATATCCTGTATTATACCTAGATTATCTTCTGATCGTAGGCTTCTTTTCTCCTCTTATGTTAGGTCCTTTTGATTTTATATATATATATATATATATATATATATATATATATATATATATATATATATATATGTATATATATCAGGGCTGGGGTCAAATACTTTCAAAAGTATTTAAATACAAATACTTTGGAATTCTTCAAATACAAATACGTGTTTTTTGCAAAGTATTTAAATACAAATACGAATACTTAGGGTAAGTATTTGAAATACTTCTCAAATACTTCTTTCATGTCTTATGGAAGACCAGAGTATGGTATAGCTGTAACTCTAGTGATGGACAGTGAGACCCTTAAATTTACATGAGCACCGACAATCAAACTAAGTGTGCAAAATGAAGCAAGGATCATTTTATGAATGGAAATATTATGTGAGGAAAATATCTATGATATCAGTATCTTATTTTTGACATATTTGTGGATGAAATTAATTGTATACCATATCTAGGGTCAAGTTTGACTGGTTAACCATAGCAGGGCCTTAGATTTACCTCATTTGGGCACACCACCTATCTGGTCCGGGATCCATCAACGCTCCTAGAAACTAGAGAATTTAAAAATCTGAGAGATTGATTTAAATAGCACTATAAGACATCTGAATGGCCATAAAGTGCCACAGCATCCATCTCTGAGTATTTAATTGACTGTAAATCAGTTAATTAGTGTTCATAGCAGCCAGTAGGAATTTAATTTGGGTTCACTAATATGGGTTGATTTCATTTGGGCATGACTTGTAAAGTCATAGCTAAGGGGTAATCTAAAGTCCTGCATAGTTAAATATAGTTGCTACGTGTACCTTACTCATTGTCATATCATCATAGCCCACAAAATAAGACATAAATCTTGTTTTGTTGGTGAGGCTTCATGATTGTGGTTTTTTGTAAAATTGCAATTGCTAGGGGAGAGTATTAGAGAATACATATTGATACAAAATCATGTGATTATTTTGAAAACAATTTGACTGAGAGCTGTTGCTGCCTATGACTATAACACGCACAGTCAAACTATTTTTATAATGCTTATTAATTTCATATATATTACCTTTGAAACCAGGTTTATTAACCCTTTCACCAACAAATCCCTAAAAAAAGTAAATCTTTTACAATATGACTTATTCTGTTGAATATTCATTTGACTGGAAGAATTAATTTCAAAATATTCAACAGTTTTTCTACATAAACAGAAAAGGAATAACATTGATCCTTGCTGATTATTCTTAAGACTATCTAATTTCAAAACTTGCATTCAAATTGTTGCCAAAGATATTCCGATCTTTATTTAATTTAAAAACCAATGTTGCTGTATCCAGCTGCTGTCTGAAAAAAGCAATAATATTTCCAAAATGTACACCAGTATTTCTTCTACAATTAATCTTTTAACATCATTATGAAAATGGATAATTAACCACCATCTAAATGAACGCTATGAATATATAATTCATGATGAAAATAGTTAACACTCAAGTATAAAGTCATGCAAGCTAGCTCTCTTTGAAAGGAGATAATTGCCCAATCCATTACTGATAACACATGTGAGATTTAGACCAACTAAACAAGTTTCTTACTTAGACTCAGTTATCTATCACAGTTTTATGCTGTTGACCCTTTAATGGTCAAGCCAGCCCAAACTGGTCTCTGCATTGGTCTTGAGTATTGCCCATTCACAAGCCAAGAGAAGACTATTTTTGAAACTTTACCACTGGAATGACTGGCTTTATAAGCAAGCTAGTCATTCCAGTGAACTGGGATATGTATTACCTTTGAAACAAGGTTTTTAAAATTTTGGTATGAATGGGATAACCTGGGGGGATTTATTTATTTATTTATTTAGATGTGCTAAAACTATCTGACTCAGTTGTTTTTTTGGAAACACTTGTATTCAAATTATAAACAAAAATATTCAGAGCTTTTATTTTATTTGTAAGTTTCTGAAATTTCAGATTCCTAAGTTTCATTCGTTTTCACATGACAACTGATTATCATACTCAAAAGCAATGCTTGTAGGCTGCTGCTGTCTAAGAAAACAACACTATTTCCAACATCTACATAATCCTTTCTTCTAAAATTTTAATCACTTAACATAAGTGTGCAAGAAAGGGTAATTAACCCCACTGCCACCCATCCACACAATCTAAATGAATGATTTGAATTTCAAAATATTCTAAAGATTTCATTTCCATCTTTAAAACCAGGCTGATTAAAACTGAGGATAACATGTGTGAGGTGAATGAAAAAGAAATTTAAAAATAATTTCAACGCAATTTGCAAACTTTTATTTATAAAAGGATTAACTCTATTCTTATTGGATCATATTTTTAACACTGAAGCCCTAGCAACTATATTTCAAGACAACCATACTGTTGATTATTTTAACAACGATTTCACCGAAGATTGTTGCTTCTTAAGGCAACAACTGTAACAGTCAAATTAATTTTAAAATATTCAACAGAGTATGACATGCAGAGTTACAGAAGATATGAGAAATCTGTATTAAATTCTAATTTGCGCTATGCCTGTACAATTGAATGTAACAATTTATCAGAAATAGACAGAAGTATTTTGCAAAGTATTTGAAAATACTCAAATACATTGACAAAGTATTTAAATACAAACAAATACTTTTGCCGTAAATACTTTTCAAACAAATACTTTCAAATACCTGAAAAATGTATTTAAATTACTTCAAATACAAATACTTTTGTATTTGACCCCAGCCATGATATATATATATATATATATATATATATATATATATATATATATATATATATATATATATATATATATATATATATATATATATATAAAAATAAGGTCACTATCAGCACAGGAGGTAGGTTTTTTCTTCAACCCTTATCGCAAGTATAGATCTCTCTTCCTACTCTTTCTGATTTCCCTAATATGGCCGTAGGAAGTCGGCTATCCTGGTTTATCAACCAATAGATCCCTCTTATTTCAGATGAGCAGGTTCGAACCAGCACGTTTTCTTTGGGTCATCGCCCTCTTTGGTTTTTTACCATGCCCCCCCCCCCCCCCCCCGCATCTTTCTCTCATTCCTCATTGGACTCCCGTTTTGTCTTGTCCAGAGAAACTTTTGGCCCTGGAATCAGAGGTCAACCTTCTTGTATCTAAACATACAGGAGAGGAAGTGTTGTATTGAATATCCTACCACGGTTACTATTCCACAACATTCCTGGTGGAGAAGTCGGGAGGTTGGAGTCCTATCCTCAATCTCAAGTCTCTAATGATATATAGTTTTATATATAGTGAGCTGTTACTTTGCCAAAAATAGTTAATATAATTGGCATGGTAGCACTACGCCGCTATCACGCCACTACCGCTTATAGGCTAGGGTTCTAAGCAAGTTTCCAGCTTTTGGCTGTAGGGTTTGTAGCACTTTTTTGTAAATTCTTGGTAGGGCCCAGAAGGTTAAGAAATATGAAAAATATCAGCTTTCCGCACTTTTTTTCGCACTCCTTCAAGATATTTAAGCGAAAATCGGTGCATCGCTTTAGTATAAGAAGTTACAGAGCAAGTTCGAGTTTCAGACATTTTCGTAAATCTTTCATGGAGTTATGCCCCATTTCGTCATATGCAATACAAAAAATATTTGTTTTCCACACTTTTTCGCAGTCTTTCAAGATATTATAGTGAGAACTGCTACATTGCTTTGCTATGAGAAGTTACAGACCAGTTTGGAGTTTCAGGCGTATGCGTAAATCTTTGATGGAGTTATGCACCCTTTCGTCTTAAGAAATATGAAAAATATCAGCTTTCCGCACTTTTTTCGCACTCTTTCAAGATACTTAAGGGAAAATCGGTGCATCGCTTTAGTATAAGGAGTTACAGAGCAAGTTCGAGTTTCAGACATTTTCGTAAATTTTTCATGGAGTTATGCCCCCTTTCGTCATATGCAATACGAAAAATATTAGTTTTCCTCACTTTTTCGCAGTCTTTCAAGATATTATAGTGAGAACTGCTACATTGTTTTGCTATGAGAAGTTACAGACCAAGTTGGAGTTTCATGCGTATGCGTAAATCTTTGATGGAGTTATGCACCCGTTCGTCTTAATAAATACAAAAAATATCAGCTTTCCTTACTTTTTTTCGCACTCCTTCAAGATATTTAAGCGAAAATCGTTGCACCACTTTACTATAAGGAGTTACAGAGCAAGTTCGAGTTTCAGACATTTTCGTAAATTTTTCATGGAGTTATGCCCCCTTTCGACATGAAATACGAAAAATATTAGTATTCCGCACCTTTTTTCGTAGTCTTTCAAGATATTATACTGAAAATTACTACATAGCTTTTTTGTGAGAAGTTACAGACCAAGTTTGAGTTTCAGGTGTATGCGTAAATCTTTGATGGCGTTATGCCCCATTTCGACTTAAGAAATAAAAAAAAAATCAACTTTTTAAGAAATATGAAAAATATCAGCTTTCCGCACTTTTTTTGCACTCCTTCAAAATATGTAAGCGAAAATCAGTGCATCGCTTTAGTATAAGGAGTTAAAGAGCAAGTTGATGGAGTTATGCCCCCTTTCGACTTAAGAAAACCTTCATGAAACGTTGGTATCTGTTAGTTTTAATACCATTGTGATTAAATTTATCAATGGCATTTGTAAAATTAAAAAAAAAAAATCGATAAACTTTGCAAAAATAGACCAATGTATTTATCCATTTTGAGAGGCACGTTGACTAACTAAAATATATTTTATTCGTACAAATTTTATATGTGCTTAAAGGAATTTTATTGCCCTTTCTAATGATATATAGTTTTATATATAGTGAGCTGTTACTTTGCCAAAAATAGTTAATATAATTGGCATGGTAGCACTACGCCGCTATCACGCCACTACCGCTTATAGGCTAGGGTTCTAAGCAAGTTTCCAGCTTTTGGCTGTAGGGTTTGTAGCACTTTTTTTGTAAATTCTTGGTAGGGCCCAGAAGGTTAAGAAATATGAAAAATATCAGCTTTCCGCACTTTTTTTCGCACTCCTTCAAGATATTTAAGCGAAAATCGGTGCATCGCTTTAGTATAAGAAGTTACAGAGCAAGTTCGAGTTTCAGACATTTTCGTAAATCTTTCATGGAGTTATGCCCCCTTTCGTCATATGCAATACAAAAAATATTTGTTTTCCACACTTTTTCGCAGTCTTTCAAGATATTATAGTGAGAACTGCTACATTGCTTTGCTATGAGAAGTTACAGACCAGTTTGGAGTTTCAGGCGTATGCGTAAATCTTTGATGGAGTTATGCACCCTTTCGTCTTAAGAAATATGAAAAATATCAGCTTTCCGCACTTTTTTCGCACTCTTTCAAGATACTTAAGGGAAAATCGGTGCATCGCTTTAGTATAAGGAGTTACAGAGCAAGTTCGAGTTTCAGACATTTTCGTAAATTTTTCATGGAGTTATGCCCCCTTTCGTCATATGCAATACGAAAAATATTAGTTTTCCTCACTTTTTCGCAGTCTTTCAAGATATTATAGTGAGAACTGCTACATTGTTTTGCTATGAGAAGTTACAGACCAAGTTGGAGTTTCATGCGTATGCGTAAATCTTTGATGGAGTTATGCACCCGTTCGTCTTAATAAATACAAAAAATATCAGCTTTCCTTACTTTTTTTCGCACTCCTTCAAGATATTTAAGCGAAAATCGTTGCACCACTTTACTATAAGGAGTTACAGAGCAAGTTCGAGTTTCAGACATTTTCGTAAATTTTTCATGGAGTTATGCCCCCTTTCGACATGAAATACGAAAAATATTAGTATTCCGCACCTTTTTTCGTAGTCTTTCAAGATATTATACTGAAAATTACTACATAGCTTTTTTGTGAGAAGTTACAGACCAAGTTTGAGTTTCAGGTGTATGCGTAAATCTTTGATGGCGTTATGCCCCATTTCGACTTAAGAAATAAAAAAAAAATCAACTTTTTAAGAAATATGAAAAATATCAGCTTTCCGCACTTTTTTTGCACTCCTTCAAAATATGTAAGCGAAAATCAGTGCATCGCTTTAGTATAAGGAGTTAAAGAGCAAGTTGATGGAGTTATGCCCCCTTTCGACTTAAGAAAACCTTCATGAAACGTTGGTATCTGTTAGTTTTAATACCATTGTGATTAAATTTATCAATGGCATTTGTAAAATTAAAAAAAAAAAATCGATAAACTTTGCAAAAATAGACCAATGTATTTATCCATTTTGAGAGGCACGTTGACTAACTAAAATATATTTTATTCGTACAAATTTTATATGTGCTTAAAGGAATTTTATTGCCCTTTCTAATGATATATAGTTTTATATATAGTGAGCTGTTACTTTGCCAAAAATAGTTAATATAATTGGCATGGTAGCACTACGCCGCTATCACGCCACTACCGCTTATAGGCTAGGGTTCTAAGCAAGTTTCCAGCTTTTGGTTGTATGGTTTGTAGCACTTTTTTGTAAATTCTTGGTAGGGCCCAGAAGGTTAAGTAATATGAAAAATATCAGCTTTCTGCACTTTTTTTCCGCACTCCTTCAAGATATTTAAGGAAAAATCAGTTCCATCGCTTTAGTATAAGGGGTTACAGAGCAAGTTCGAGTTTCAGACATTTTCGTCAATTTTTCATGGAGTTATTCCCCCTTTCGTCTTATGCAATATGAAAAATATTAGTTTTCCACACATTTTTCGCAGTCAAGATATTGTAGTGAGAACTGCTACATTGCTTTGGTATGAGAAGTTACAGACCAAGTTTGAGTTTCAGGTGTATGCGATGGAGTTATGCCCCCTTTCGTCTCAAGAAATTAAAAAAATATCAGCTTTCCGCAATTTTTTCGCACTCCAAGATATTTAAGCGAAAATTGGTGCATCGTTTTAGTATAAGAAGTTACAGAGCAAGTTCGAGTTTCAGACATTTTCGTCAATTTTTCATGGAGTTATCCCCCCCCCCCCTTTCGACATGAAATACAAAAAAATATTAGTATTCCGCACCTTTTTTCGCAGTCTCAAGATATTATACTGAAAATTACTACATAGCTTTTTTATGAGAAGTTACAGACCAGGCCGTCTCCCAGTATCATCAGATCTCGCTCAAGTAAGGGGCTTTCATTTTCATCCAATCAATAATTCTTCATCTTGTTTGTTTGGAGAATTTTCGAGCGTCCGATCATTTTTTCTTCAACGTCACAGGATATCATTTTCTTACAGGAGGGAGTCGACCTGTCGAGTTTGTACAAAGGTCAACTATTAGATCTTTGGAGTATGGTTTTTAAAGCACGGTTTCTTGCATGATTTTGTTTATATTTCTAAGCCTTTGCCTTCCTGGAATTTGGCCTTGATTCTTAAAGTTTCGGCAGGTCACCATTTTAAGGCTGTTTTTCTTGTTGCTGCCTCTTCAGCTAGGAGAAGATCCGATATTCATTCTTTTTCCACAGAAAAGGACAGATTTATCGATTCTGGGAATGCAGACCTCAATATTTGGCATAACCAAACCTATAGTTCCTGTGTTGGTTACGCAATATCGTTAAGTGCAGACCGAAAATTAGGTTGCGTAAATATGAGCTCTTGATTTATTTCAAGTGGAGAAATAGTCAAAAGCATGTTCAATTTGTATCATAGACTAACAAGGCATTTAATAACCTGGAAAATCTTTTTGCTGTATATATTAGCCTCTGAAAGCAAATATAATAATAATAATAATAGTACATTTTTAGAGCGCTTAATCCATGCAACTGCATGCTCTAAGCGCTAACGCGCGTAAGTATTCTATGGATATGCTATTTGAAATAAATAGAATTTAAGATTGGATTTAAAGATTTCTAAAGTTGATGAGTTTCTAATTTCATTTGGTAAGTTATTCCATTCGGTAGCTGCAGTGAAAGAGAAAGTTTTATGGCCATATGTTTTAGAGTTGACCTTAGGTACTTTTAGTAGATTTAGATTTGCAGATCTGAGAGAGCGACCAGGAATGTAAGGTTGTACAAGGTCAGAGAGATAGGCTGGTGCTGTGCCAGATACACATTGGTATGTCAGACATAGTGTCTTAAAAGTTATTCTTTGCACAATGGGGAGCCAGTGCAAATCATGTAGGACCGGAGTAATGTGTTCTCGCTTGGCACACAGGGATATGATTCTCGCTGCAGTGTTCTGGACCACCTGAAGTCGCTGAATAAGTTCTTTTTAATATTAAGGGGCCAGTCTATGAGTTTATGCAATATGACTGGCTCACATTTGAACTATTGTTTACGTGAAGGAAATACCCATAACCTATTAATAGGTTACGCAGATTTTCCAAATTTCATGGTCTGGGATGGTCTAATTTTATATCCCAGAAGGGATTTTTTTTTTATCGAAGACCCAGTCTAACCGTTTCACAGCCAAACCTATTATTCTTAAATTTTTATTATCTTTTTTGCTGTCGGACAGATTCTGGTGTCCTGTCAGGGCCTTAAAAGTCTATAAACGTCGTACCAATTTTAATAAGATCTAATTCTTCGCTCTTATGGGTTCAGTACGCGGAGGAGGTCGCTAGACCAGTTTCTAAAGCCACAGTTGTCAGATGGTTTTGTGAGACCATAAAATTATGCTATGTGATTGCCTCCCCAGGTGAGATTAATTTAACCCATGTCAAGGCTCTCGACCTTTGGGATATGGCTTCCTCCTTCGCTCTTTTTGCCAGCTCATCATTGGTCGATGTCATACAAGTCACAGGTTGGAAATCTGAATCGACTTTTCTATTTCTGTTTAAAGGTTCAAAGGCCAGTGGCCTCCTTTTTCAGAAATATTACGTTTTTAACAAAACAAGAGAAGGACCATTTACCAAGCACATCTCACCAATTTCGTTAGTCTGTATATCTGTCAGATATGGTGAGAATATTCTCTTGTTTTGTTTATTTCATTGAGTTGACAATTTTCCTTGTCTGATAATCACTGTGTGATTGATTAAGATGCACCATTATGTTATGTTATTAACATTTGGTTATGTTTTGTTTGATTTTTATCCTTGCTTATGGATTCTCAAATCTCCTCCCACCATGTGTTTACAGTGGGGCACTGATCAAATCTACGGGTTTAGCAAGTAGTGATTGAACGGTAAAGATGTTTTTGTGGTGTAATAACAACCCGCAACAGACCCGCCTTTAGTGGGTTGGTCTGTAGTTTTATTAACCACTATAAAAACATACTTACCATTCAATCACTACGACCTGGTCTCAGCCACCAGTATCAGCTATCAGTATCAAAGAGAAATACAGCAGAATCATGGTATATTGTCATCAGCATCATGTGTTTTTAACCATCCATTAGATTTAGTACTTCAACTAATTTGGAAATTTGATTTCCATTTGTTGTACACAAATGTTTGTATCTGGCGGCAAAATTTATATTTTTGCAGGTGAGTGATACAGGCCCTTGGGCCTCATATATGTAATTATAATTTTATGTATCTTGAATTCTGTTTTCCAGTGTGATATTTGTCAACAATTTTGCCTTTGGACCTCAAGTCGACCATCAAGTAAGCATGGAAATTGTAATTTAAAAGTTATTCTACACAGAAATAATTGTCATTTAGCTATTATTAGCTCACCTGGCCAGAATGGCCAAGTGAGCGTATGCCATTGCATCCATCTGTCCATCCATCCATTTTAATAGGTTGATTTTTTGGGTGAAAAAATTAACTCCCTTAAAGTCATACAAACATTTAGCTGGCACCAGTCTAATGAACCCTGTGACAAACCTGTGTCACTGCGCATGTGCATGAGCTTGCTTTTGCTAACAGCAAGAAGTAGATATTCATTTTTCTTGTTCAGACATTGCAAAGTTCCAAGAAAAGATTTCAATCTTATCTTTTGTGCAGTCATCAGTGAAATCATCCTTCACCAGGATAATGCCTCAAATGAAGTAATTGATCACTAAGTTATAAAATTGTTCATGATTTTCTGTTCTATACATGTATTTTAATTGCTCGTGTAACATGTAATACCGGTTTTCGTATCTTTGTTCTGCACACTTTTTATGCCTCTTATGTGCTCCTTATCTCAGCTTTTGCTTCCATAAGCCTTGTTTTATATAGATATAGTCAGTTTATTACTCCCTCTTAAAATTTAGCCTCTAGAAGGCTTTATTTAAACTGAGAATTTAGGACCATATCACTTATTAGCTCACCTGGCCTGAAGGGCCAAGTGAGATTATGCCATGGTGGCTGTCCGTTGTCTGTCTGTCCGTCAAATCGCATCTCATTTATACTTTGACGGATTTCAACCAAATTTGGTTGTAAGGATCCTATGGTGGTAGGCTCCAGAACTGTATACAGAATTTTGATTGGTAAAGTTTTCTTGCGGCCATCTTGAATTTTCAGAAAGATTTCTGGAAATAGTTTAGAATGCTACTCCTCCAATATAAATGGCCCAACTTCAATGAAACTTGGGTGAACAAATTCTATCCTGGTAGGCTTTAACTGTTCTAATGAGAATTCTGACTGGTCAATATTTCCGGCAGGTATCTTGGATTTTCTGAAAATTTCTGGAAATCAATTAAAAGCCTACTCCTCATTAACCACATGGCCAATTTCAAGCAAATTTCTGGAAATAAATTAAAAGCCTACTCCTCATTAACCACTTGGCCGATTTCAAGCAAACTTGGATGGGAGGACCCTAGATGGGTATGCTTCAAAACCTGTATACAGAATTTTGATTGGTCTTTTTTTCCCAACCATTTTGAATATTTCAAAAAATGGCGGAAAATCTTTTAAAACGCATCTTCATTTATACTTTGACAGATTTCAACCAAATTTGGCTGGACGGATCCTATGGTGGTAGGTTGCAAAACTTCTATACAGAATTTTGATTGGTCTATTTTTTGGGTGACCATCTTGAATATTCTTTAAAAATGGCGGAAAATTGTTTAAAATGCATCTCATTTATGCTTTGACAGATTTCAACCAAATTTGGTTGAAAGGATCCTATGGTTGTAGGCTCCAGATCTTCTATACAGAATTTAGATTGGTAAATTTTTGATTTGGCTAATTTCAAGCAAACTCGTTTGGGAGGACCCTAGTCTGGTATGGTTCAGACTATATACAGAATTTTGATTGGTCTATTTTTTCGGAGACCATCTTGAATATTCCAAAAAATTGTGGGAAATCGTTTAAAACGATACTCATTAACTTCTTTGCAAATTTCAGCCAGATTTGCCTGAAAGGATACTAGGCTAGTATGTTTCAGACCATGTAGCCAGAAATTAGATTGGTAAAATTTTCAGGTGGCCATCTTGGAATTTCTGAAAATTTCTGTAATCATTTAAAAGCCTTCCTCATTAACCAATTGGCCAATTTCAAGCAAACTTGCTTAAAAGTGCCCTAGATGGTATGATTCAGAACTTGTATACAGAATTTTTGATTGAACACTTTTTTGGCAGCCATCTTGAATTTTCCGAAATATGGTAAATCGTTTAAAATGCTACTCCTAATTAAATGCTTGAGCAATTTTAACCAGACTTGACTGGAAGGATACTATGCTGCTAGTTTTCGAAAATTGTACACAGAATTTTGATTGGCCAATTTTTCTGGTGGCCATATTGGATTTTCTGAAAATCAGTTAAAATGCTACTTCTTATTAACCGTTTGAACCATTTCAAGATAACTCGGCTGGAAGGACCCTAGGCTGGTACGCTTCAAAAATTATATACAGACGTTTGACAGCTTAATTTTCATGGTGACCATCTTGGATTTTCCAAAAAATGGGAATTTGTATAAAATGCTACTCCTCATTAATCGCTTGGACAATTTCAAACAAATTTGGCTGGAAGGATCCTATTGTCGTAGCCTGTAGAAAATATATTCAGAATTTTGATACGTCAATGTTTTGGCAGCAATCTCTGATTTTCTGAAAGTTTTCCGGAACTAGTTAAAAACGGTACTCCTTCAATCAATAGCCCGATTTTAACAAAACTTGGATGGAACGATCCTATGACAGTAGGAAGGACCCTAGAGTCATGTGCTTCCCAGCTTGTATACAGAATTTTGATTGCTCAATTTGTTCGGCAGCCATCTTTAATTTTCTGAAAAATGGCTGGAAATCGTTTAAAAAGCTACTCCCCATTAACCTCTTGTTTTGGGTGGCCATCTTGAATTTTCCGAAACTTATCCATCATATCTATTTGAATGCAAATGGTTCAAATGCTAATGATCTAGGTGAGTGCCACAGGCCCTTGGGCCTCTTGTTTAAAAGTTTTTTCCCAAACTGCCTGGCTGATTACCTTTTTAGCTCGACTACGAAGTAAAACGAGCTATTGTGATACCCTGCACATCGTCCGGTGCGTTTAGCTCAACTTTTCCGTTTATATCTCATGTTTGGTTAATCATACTGGACCAAGACTCTGTCCTTATAATGACATGGCATCACATTATGAGCTTGTGTCAAAATGTCAAGGGTCAAGGTCACTGTGTTCTTGGTAAAAAGCTTTTTTCAACATTTACATTTTCCGTTTAGCTCAACTTTTCTGTTTATATCTCATGTTTAGTTAATCATACTGGACCCAAACTTGGACACATGTGACATATGTAAAATGCTTTTTCAATATTAACATTTTGCATTTAGCTCCACTTAGCAGTTCATATCTTATCTTAAGTGTACTGGACGCAACGTTGGATATATACTTCCTTATAATTGGATGGAATCATACAATGGTTTTGGGGTCAAAAGGGCAACGGTAAAGGTTATTGTGACATTGCTAAAACTTTGGGTTTTTTTCGACATTAACACTTTGTTTGGAAGTTTTTTTCTGCTACCCATCTTGGATTTTCTGAACATTTTAAGAAATCAGTTAGAAGGTTACTAATTATTAACCGCTTGGCCGAATTCAACCAAACTCAGCTGGATTAATTATTAACCGCTTGGCCGAATTCAACCAAACTCAGCTGGACGAACTCTAGGCCAATACAGAATTGTGACGGCTCGATTTAGATGGAGGCCATCTTGGAATTTCTGAAAAATGGGAATTAGTATAAATTGCTACTCCTCATTAATCGCTTGGGCAATTTCAACCAGACAATGTCGGGAGAGTAGTATGCAGGTATGGTTCAGAACTTGCATACAGAAGTTTGATTGGTCTATTTTTCAGGCGGCCATCTTGGATTTTCTGAAAATTTATGAAGTCACTTAAAAGCCTACATCCTCAATAACCACTGGGCCGATTTCAATAAAACTCGGATGGAAGAACCCTAGCGTAGTCTGCTTCAGAACTTGTATAGAGAAATTTGATTGTCCCATTTTTTGCGGTGCCCATCTTAAATTTTCCCAAAAATGGCTGGAAATCGTTTAAAACACTACTCATTAACTGTTTGAGCAATTTCAACCAGACTTGGCTGGAAGGATACTAGGCTTGTAGGTTTCAGAAGTTGTATACAGAATTTTGATTGGTCAATTTTTCAGGCGTCCATCTGGGATTTTCTGAAAATTTATGTAAATCAGTTAAAAGACTATTTAACCGCTTGGCCAATTTCAACCAAACTCGGCTGAAAGAACCCTAGGCTGGTACGCTTCAAAAATTATATACAGACGTTTGACAGCTTAATTTTCATGGTGACCATCTTGGATTTTCCAAAAAATGGGAATTTGTATAAAATGCTACTCCTCATTAATCGCTTGGACAATTTCAACCAAATTTGGCTGGAAGGATCCTATTGTCGTAGCCTGTAGAAAATATATTCAGAATTTTGATACGTCAATGTTTTGGCAGCAATCTCTGATTTTCTGAAAGTTTTCCGGAACTAGTTAAAAACGGTACTCCTTCAATCAATAGCCCGATTTTAACAAAACTTGGATGGAACGATCCTATGACAGTAGGCGTCAACATATTAAACGAGATCCTTGATTGGGCAATTTTTTGGTGGCCATCTAGGATTTTCCGAACATCATCCATCATGTCTAAATCAGCACTGGAAAAGCTGGTCGTCTGTTCATTCAGCAGCGCGTAAACCTCAAAACTTTGTTCATCATTCAGTCCTTCTGCGGCACGTGAATAGAGATTTTGCAGATGGGGAAGGGCAGGGAAAATGGAAGGGTCAACTTCTGGTGGAAAAACTCATTTTGGAGATGACAATCATCGTGAATAGCATCAAGCTAAAAAAATTTAATCGCATATCTGTCCATCTTCCAAAGTGATGGTTTGAGCAAACGTATTAAACACTCTAATGGTTGCAGTCTGCGTCACGGAGGCTGACTACTTCTCATGAGCAAGCGATCTCAATAGTTTGCATGAAAATCTCTGTCCGATTCTAATAGGTCATCAGGAGTTCAGAGATGTGGTTTCAACATGGAAATCCAAAGAATTTCTTCAGGTCACGCGTACCAGAATTTTTTAGAAAATCGATGCCGAGCAGCGCGCCATTCACGATATCGTGTATGATTATCCGCTGGATGAATCGAAGGTCATCTATATGGATCGTGAAGTTGGAGGTTGCTGCAACTTCTAGGGGAGTTCCAGCAGCATCACAAAGGTGAGTGCGGGATTCTACTAATGGTGGTGCTAAGGATGGTAATGGTAGCTCCAGTATCAACAGTGGTGAGGGCTTGGGTGCCTTGAATGGTACAATCGCATCTAAGTGAACTTGAGCATGGGAGGCGGATGGTCTCCAAGGTGGGCGGGGGTGTGGATGGCGTGGCCCGTGCATGTAGGATGTACTTAGCTAAAGAGCTGAGCTCCAGACTCAGCAGCAGAAGTGCGGTCAAAATAGGGCTGTTTAGTCTGTTTATGCTGAAGACGGGCATCGGAGCTAGCGGAAGATAATTTTATCAATGGTACTAACTCCTTGGGTAGAATTTCTTGAACATGGTCCTGAATTGGGGAAGTTGATGGCCGTACGTCAGGTTTTTCCATACAGTTTCAGTGTTCGTATCCGGTCTGATGGCAATTGGGGCAGGAATGGTGTGGGCATCTCTGGATAGTTTACCATATGTTAGCGGTGTCGCTTAACTCTGAGCTTATTGGGAAGGCGGGGCCTCTAGGAAGCTCTGGGCTAGAGACCTGAATGGGTTTAAATCACTCAACAGGTATTCCGGGGTAGGTTCTTGGTTCATGTATATGCCACAAGTTCAGTGTTATCTACAGCTCGGGCACCATAAGTGGCTTCTTGTTGATGTCCGGCAAGAGGGCAGTTTTGGGCCCAATGTCTGATTTGTCCACAATGGAAGCATGAGTCTGATTTGGGCTGTGGTGGTGCTTGTCCGTTATGTGGGTGGAATGGCAGGCAGGCGCCTGACTGCGTTTGCTGAGGACCAGGATACAGTGGTCTAGGGCCAGCTTGTGGCAGGCTGGTCCTCTGTGTCCAGGCGGTAAAAGGCATCTTTGTGTTCTGCATAGAGGTAACGCTAGCATTTAAATCTGCAATTTTCATGTTAATTTGGCGGATGTTTTCTTACAATGGTAATCTAATGAGTTTGCTGTCACGCAATATATTTTGGATAGCTTTTAAAATGGCCTCCATCTGAATGGGGACCCAGGTCACGGGCGGTAGCAGCAGGAGGTGCAGTTGTTGAGGTGGCGGAATCAGCGGAGGTTGGTGCGGACGTGTTGGTGGGCGGGACGTGGTTGTTTCCTCTTACCGGGTCCATGCAGTTCAGAGATTTTGGTTACAATCGTGACAGTTACTTATCTTTCCTGACCGTCTACGGGTCGGAGTATCCTACGCTGCGCAGCTTCACAGTTAAGAAAGTTGTTTATACGGATAGCCGCATTTGTGAGCTCTGTGATATCCCAGAGGTCGGCTTGGTATAAGCAGTCTTTTAGATCTGGGTGACCGCTCAATGCTTCGATGAAGCTGTCTATCAGTATGAAATTTTGTGGTTCTCCATGCGGAGCTCTGTATACTTGCGTCCTGCCAGTTCGGGCAGGTTTTTTTTAGATTCCACGCGGATAATGCATAGCAAGATCCTGCTGGTCTCTGCTTCTGCACTATCGCCAAATCTTTCTTGTAGGGCGGTGCCAAGATGGTGAAAGGATGGCGGGCCATTAATTTGTCGATCAGTAAAGACTTGTAGTGCCTTTACCTTGAGGTGAGTGGCAATATATAGTTCTTTAGTGGCTTAGTCGCATCCATTAATTTCCGCTACGAGGCAGAATTGACAAAGATAGTTTTCCCATGGAGACTTGCTATCATATTCAGAAGGGAGTTATCATTTTTGTTCCGCGATATCATTGGGGCATCTCTGCTCGCGGACGGTAAGGAATTGCGTGTGGCGGAAACAGAGGTCAGTACCGGCATATAATTATAGTCCATTTGTAACGCGCCAAAATCCATGCGCAGCATGCTCTAAGCGCTTAGAAAGCTTATCTAGAATATTCTAGAAAAAATACAGATCAAGGTGTTGGATAACATTTTTGAAAGTAACATGTCTTAAGTCTAGATTTAAATGTGCTCAGGTTTGGGGATGTTTTGATGTCCAAAGGCAATTTATTCCATAGGATGGGAGCTGAGTAAGAGAATGTTTTTTGGCCATATGTATTCATTCAGAATTTAGGAATGTTAAGTTGTTTTTTGCTTTCTGATCTGAGTGAACGGCGGGGACTGTAAAGTACTAAGAGTTCGGCGAGGTAGGCCGGTGCAGTACCTTCTAGGCATTTGTAAGTTAAGCAGAGAATTTTGAACTCGATACATTTATCGACGGGTAGCCAGTGTAGATTACGGAGTATTGGAGTAATGTGATCGTATTTACTACATAGTGACACGATTTTTGCAGCTGTGTTTTGTATTGCTTGCAAACGATTGATGAGATTTTTTGGCGCACCGACGAGAAGGCTATTGCAATAGTCGACATGTGACATAACTGTCATTAGAACAAGTGTAGCGATAGCTTCTCTTGTCAGATATTTTCTAATGTAGGTGATGTTGCGTAATTGCATAAAACATACTTTACACAGGTAGTTAACGTGATCTTTCATGCTTAAGTCGGTGTCCAAAATTACACCAAGATTTTTTACTTTATTAGAGATTGGAATTGAGCTATCTCCTACAGCAAGACTGGTTAGCTCAGCTTTGTCTCGTCTAAGTGATGGTCCTATTAACATGGCTTCAGTTTTCTCATCATTTAATTTAAGCATGTTTGTCGACATCCATGACTTTACATCAGCACAGCAGTCAGTGATTTGTTTTGTAGCTGTTGCTGTGTCATGGGCTGTTGGTGGGAAGCTTGTCATGAGCTGCATGTCATCAGCGTAAAAATGATGCTGTAAACTGTGATTATCAATAATCGATCCTAGTTGCTTAGTATAGAGAGTGAAAAGCACAGGTCCCAAGATAGAACCTGTTGGAACTCTGCATGTGAGTTCCATTTGGCTAGAATGTATACCATCTATATATACAGATTGGTATCTCTGTGACAAATAAGACTGGAACCATGTCCATGCGACACCATTCACACCAAAGTCATCTCTCAATCTCGATAGAAGTTTAACATGATCGATTGTGTCCAATGCGGCGCTTAGATCCAGCAGAAGCAAAAAAGACACATTACCATCGTCGACACCATAGCGGAGATCGTTTATAACTCGAAGTAATGCTGTTTCGGTGCTATGCCCCTGCCGGTAAGCTGACTGAAGTGATTCATACAGATTATTCGTTGCAATGTGATATGCCAGTCGCTTATTGACAGCTTTTTTAACTACTTTAGAAATGAATGACAAATTAGACACCGGCCTATAATTTTTCAAATCATCCCCGTCAAGACTAGGCTTTTTGAGTAGCGGATTGACTAGCGCGCACTTAAAGGCTGTTGGCATAATGCCTGATTCTAAGCTCGAGTTCACGATCATAGTGATAATCGGTGAGAAGATGTCTATATGCTCATAAATCATCTTTGTGGGAAGGGGATCGAGTGCACAGTATGTTGGTTTTAGTTCCTTTAGAAGCAACCTGACATCATTTTCTGAGAATGGTTGGAATTGCTCGAGGCAGTGAGAACATGCTGCAGTATCACGAGACAAGTTGGATGAGTCTAATGAGGTATTTAACTGGTTACGAATCACTTCAATCTTGTTATGAAAAAATTCCGAGAAAGACTGTGCGATTTGTAATGGATCGTCAATATTTGGGAGTGTGGAAGCATTGCTCTTACCCATCAGTTTAGACATTATGTTGTATAAGACTTTGGGATTTGATGCACTTTCTGTTATCTTATTATTGTAGAACGTCTGCTTTGCCTTGGAAATGGCTTTAGTGACGGCATTCCTCGTGGTAACGAAAATTTGACGGTGCACTTCCAGACGTGATTTTCGCCACCTTCGTTCAGATTGTCGCCTCTCGGCTTTAGCTCGACAGATCTCTGGTGTGAAGAGCCACTGAGACTCTGGCCTCTGTGAGATTATCTTCTGTTTGACCGGGGCATGCTTATCCAAAAGTTCAGATAGCTCGGTATTATAGAGATCAGCTAATTCCTCACAGTCTTGTGGTGGGCACTGCATTAGATTGGATTGTTGGATATCGTGGCGAAAAGTACTTGGGTCAATTTTCTTAATGTTCCTACATGTTACTGACACCTGAGGTGGAGCTGGTTTGGTTAAGTTAACACTTAGTGTTATCAGGTAATGATCAGACATTTGTAGATCTTTGACAAAGGCATTCGTAACGGTATTATCCGATTCACGGCTGATCACCCAGTCAATAATATGGCCATTCTTATGCATCGGTGTGCTGACGTGCTGGTGACAACTGTGCATGTCCAGAAGATTCATCATCTTTTTTGTCTCGTAGTGGTCCTGCTCGTCATAGTGTACGTTTATATCGCCAAGAATGATTAGTTTATTATTACTGACACCGATGTGGTCCATTAAGCTCGAAATATCATCATGGAACATTGTGCTTGTCAGTTTATTCCGTTTAGACGGGGGTGGTCGATATAGACATATGAACCGCAGAGATAATTGACCATGAGTTAAAGAATAATCAAGAGTGTCGACTGACTGAAAGTTAGGAAGAGTGCTATCACGAATCTTAATTTGTAGATATTGTCTATAGATTATAGCTATGCCTCCACCACGCGAAGATTGTCTAGGATTATGTTTCAGTCCATAGCCATCCGGGCATGGTGTCGTAGGGGACCGGGCATGCAGTCGTCATGAAAGCTGTCCTCATCCGCTGTGGTCTGGTCAGTCTGAGATCATCCATGGCCAGAAGTCCTTCCTGCTGGCTCTCGGTCGTATTGTTCATGGTTTGCGACACCGTCCCAAGGGGGCGTCTTCAGAGCTGCCCACAAGCTGTCTCCTTGGAAACGTGCGGGTCCGTTCGAGTATTCCTGACGTGGCCTGGTGCCTGCAGGTGTTGAAGTCGGGTCACTGGGACACCTTTGGTAGGGTGTGCATCCACTTCGTATTGGCCATCGATCGACGGCGGGTGGTCAGAGTCAGGAGTTGCCATCATCATGGCGGTTGTGCTTCTCATGAGTGGTGGTGATTTGTGGGTATCCTTGTGCACTGTAATTTCCGTCCATCAAAAAGTGCACAGGCATGACGGCGAGAGGAGTAATTCACATCCTCTTCGTCAAACGGAGAGTCGTCGTAACTTAGTAGGTTGCGTAGGAAGATTTGTGACTCAGCTGAGCTCTAGCAATCACTCCCTGCCTGGCATCCATCCATCCATCTGTCTGTCTGTGCATCATCAACAATGTTGACACTTATTATTCGGGCCCCGCACCTTGGTGTGGAATGCCTATAGTAATCACTGTGTCCATCCGTCTGTCTGTCCATCCAAAATATCTTGTAAATAGCATATCATACAGAACCACTTCAAATATTTTAATGAGACTTGGTGTAGGCCTCAGTTATGATACACAGATGGGCCTTTTGAAGAATTCACCTTTATAGGTCCAATATTTTGGGTGAAAATTGGCTTTTTAATGTAAAAGCTCACAATTTTGGCCAATTTCCTCGTAAACATCATATCATACAGAATCGCTTAAAATAATTTAAAAGATACTTGGCAGGTAGCTGCTGTATGATGGGCAGATGTGCCTTTTAAAGGATTCACCTTTATAGGTTGAATATTTTGGGGGAAAATTGACTTTAATGCAAAAACTCAGGATTTTTGTCAATTCCCTCGTAAACAGCATACATACAGAACCGCTTCAGATTTTTTAATGAAACTTGGTGTATGCCTCAGTTATGATAGACAGATGTGCGTTTTGAAGAATTCACCTTTATGTGTCCAAGATTTGGGGTGAAAATGGGGGTTTTTAATGCAATTTCCTCGTAAACACAATATCATACAGAATCGCTAATTTAATGAAACTTGCCAGGTGGCCTCTTTATGATAGCTAGATGTGCCTTTTGAAGGTTCACCTTTATAGGTCCAATATTTTGGGTGAAAATGGGCTTTTTAATGCTACAACAAAATTTACTACATAGAGAACGGTATTTCCTGTGATTGCTGAGTCAAACACCATTTTCTAGTTTCAAATGACAATTTAGGCAGCAAGGGGTTATCCGACTTGAATAAGACTTTAGAGATGTATTATATACTATTTGATGCTTAGGACTAGTCCACATAAAAGAAAATTGATATTCAAAATTTTGACATATTTTTACTGGGTTTAGACTTTTTAAGGTTTTTTCAAATGACAATTTTATCAGCAACAACTTATCCAGTTTATAAAAAATGTTTTAATTTGCTATATAGGCTTCTTCAATGTAGCCTGCATCATATCAATGTACTTGATTTTCAAAATGTTTCTTCTATTTTGAGGCTATGAACTTATGTTTGGACCATTTGCCTTTCGGTCAGACTTGGTGTGCCAATTGTCATTATACTAGGGGTTACTAACAGGCAGCAAGGCTTTATGGTTCAGTCTTCTAGCTATGCTTGCCCGTTGGGTAGTACCATGGGTATTTTGATTTGACAAGTGGATTGCCAAATTTCAAAATAAAACTGGCGTTGTTATTACATGACAACCTACCTCCACAGATTACTATATAAGGGAAGATTTGTACAATGGATTTTTCACTCGCTATCTGCTGGTTATTGTGATTGTGGAGTATCTGAAGGAGTCCTTCAGCTTTTGAGAGCAACGATGATGTCATTCTATCTTCCTACTCAGTAGAGAATGGTGGGAAGATTGAAAGTCTCACAAAATTTAGATTTTGCCTATTCTAATAAATTACAAAATTGGAGTTCGAAATTAATATGTCTGACAAGCCCAAGAAGTTTTCCAAGATAGATGGTTTGAGGGTTTTATTAGTTTCGGGTGATATAAAATCCATAACCGGTTTTCGTGATTAGCGTTATGTGTTTCCATAAGTAACGCAATTGAATATGAATAAAAGCTTGCAATATGTCCTTAGGCTCCTTTATGTCAAATAAATGGTTCGTGTTAAGCATTATAACACAGTTTGTCATGTATACCATGATTTTGCTCTACTCTTGTTATTTAAATGGCCTGTCTTATAAGACAGCTGGGTACCGAATCTTAGTACACTTTTAAGCTATAGATTATATGTACTTTATATCTTGTAATAGAAATATATACGATAATTTTGGAGTAATCTGTATTTTGGGTGCACTTTAGGAGTTATCTCTTTTGAGTTAGTAAAAATTAACTTAGCGTCCTTTAGGGCTGTTGTTTTTTATTTATTTTTACGATTCAGATAAAGGTTCGCCGAAGAAAGATAAATCTAATATCCACTCTATCTCTTATAATAGAAATTTATAAGATAATTTTGGAGTTTTTTAAAGAATTTATTCTTTCTAGTTTGTGGTTTACTAACATAGTGTCCTTTAGAGCTGTTGCTCTATGATTTAATTTATTTTTACGATTCAAAAAGATAAACTGCCTATGAAAGACAAACAGTCGAAAACATCCATGTTTACAAATGTTCACCACAGATATGCCACAGTTTTATGGAAGCAGATCATTCAGTTGGTTCCCAAGTTAAATCTGAGACAGAATAACCTTCTAGTGAAAACAGTCTATATTACAAAATCAAATCGTAAAATCCATGGAATGTTTACAGAAACATATATTGAAAACTGATAAACTTAATAGATGAAAGAATTTCGAAGGCTGCCGGGGTACATGTGGATTTGATTCCTTCACGAGTACACGTGGTCGAAAGTGAAATAATTAGGTCCAATATCCCAAAACAGTTAAGTCAGGCTTAACTGGCATCCATTAATTCCGTTTTAGACAGACTAAAGATCAAGACAAGTATTTAGAGTCCATGCGCTTCGGACTTTGGTTTCTGTGGTTACAACAGTTCCTGCATCCAGAATTTACAGAATGAACAGGGAAAAAGAAAACATATCTAAACCAGTTCTTCATGGATTGTCGTTTATGCACCTGCACTAACAAGGGGGGTTGGGGGAGGGGGAGGGGTTCCGAACAATTTCTTCCCGGCCCTATACATGTGTTAATGCATACGACTTGCTCTTCTTCATCAATGACTTCAGCAAAGATGGCTAAATCTATGGTGTTCTCAACTACAGTTGTCCAAGTTGTAGGGTTCCGGCCTCGGACCCGGGTGTTTTCCCGAGCCTGGCTCCGGCATCAGTCGTTAGTAGGGCTCCAGCCTCAATCCAGGTTTTTCCTGGGTCCTGGCCTGGCTCCGGCAGCAGTTGTTGTTAGGGCTCCGGCCTTGGTCCCAGACCTTTTCCCAAGTCTGGGGCCAGTTTTCTCACGAATTTGAAAAGAGATTTTGGACGCCGACATGTTAATCTTATTAAAATGACATTTGTGGTTATCCAATTTGAAAACAAATTACACAGATGTGTTCTATGGGATGCTTAGGACTAGTCTGCATAAAAATTATATTTATTTTCTAATTTTTTCCATACTTTTTGTCTCGCCCCGTAGGGAAAGCGAGACAATGGGGTTACCTTAGGTGGCGGCGTCCGCGTCGTCATTGTCGGCGGCGGTGTGTCATTTGTGTTAAAGTTTTTGAATGTGCATTTAATTCATCAAAGACTTATCCGATCTTGACAAAATTATACAGATATGATCTATACCATCATGGCATCTAGTCTCCATCATCAACAAAATGATTTTCAAATTTTTTCGTGCTTTGAACTTAGCCTGTTTTCCAAAAAAAATCAGGTAAATGTTAGATTTTGAATGGCCATTTAATTCATCAAAGACTTATCCGATCTTGATGAAATTATACAGATATGATCTATACCATCATGGCATCTAGTCTCCATCATCAGCAAAATGATTTTCAAATTTAAAAAAAAATCTTTCGGGTTTTGAACTTAGCCTATTTTCCAACAAAAATCAGGTAAATGTTAAAGTTTTAGTCTCGCCCCGTAGGGAAAGCGAGACAATGGGGTTACCTTTGGTGCCATCGTCCGCAGTGGCGTGTCATTTGTGTTAAAGTTTTTCATCAGCCTTATTAAAAAATGGGTCATCAGATTTCAATTAAACTTCACAGACATATTCTATGCAAGGTAGAGATACACTTGTTCATCATTGCTAAAGAAATTTCACGTGTTTTTCATTTCTCCAGCTGAGCTTATGCTCTGGTGCACATCCGTCATTTCTCAATCTGAGCTTATGCTATGGTGCACATCTGTCATTTCTCTACCTGAGCTTATGCTATGGTGCACATCTGTCATTTCTCCACCTGAGCTTATGCTTTGGTGCACATCCGTCATTTCTCAATCTGAGCTTATGCTATGGTGCACATCCGTCATTTCTCAATCTGAACTTATGCTATGGTGCACATCCGTCAATTTTACCTTATGCTATGGTGCACATCTGTCGATGCTTAGGACCAGTCCACGTCAAAAAGAAATCGACTCCAATTTTTTTAAGTTTTTTTTTGCCATTTGAACTTTGACTATTTTAGTGTGAATTTGCATGCAGGTTATATATCATGATTATGGTTCTTGGCTGTGTTAAACCTTTTTCAAAAAGTTGGGAGATTTGAATAAAACTTCACAGATTTGTTCTATGCGATGCTTAGGACTAGTCCACATCAAAAGGAAATCGTCTTTGACATTTTTTCCAGTTTTTTTCACCGTTTGAACTCTGATTATTTTATTGCCCGATTTGAATGCCGGTTATGTGGCCAATTATAGGTTTTGGCTGTGTTAAGGTTTTTTAAAATGACATTTACACCAAGAAGGGGGGTTTATGCGATTTGAATAAAACTTCACAGAGACGTTCTATATGATGCTTAGGACTTGTCCACATAAAAAAGTAAATTGATTTTCTAAATTTTTCCACCGTTTGAACTCTGATTATTTTATTGCCCGATTTGTATGCCGGTTATGTGGCCAATTATAGGTTTTGACTGTCGATTATCGATTGTAATGCAACTCCTCCTAGACCATTTCAGATAGACACTTGAAACTTTGGGGATGATTGCACATATGGACAAGAATGTGCATGACACTTGGGATTTTGGCATGACCACTAGGGCAGGGCCTTGGGGGTGGGAAATGTGGGGTCAAAAATTAAATTTTTCCAAAGGTTGTCATGTCACATATCATTTTCAAGCCAATACTACAGTACAAGGAATTATTTTGATCGTGGGTCAATCTGAGGGTAGGGGGGAGTGGTCAAAATGTCAAAAGTTGGCACCAATCGATTGTAATGGAACTCCTCCTAGACCATTTCAGATAGAAAGTTGAAACTTTGGGGATGATTGCACATATGGACAGGGATGTGCATGGCACTTGGAATTTTGGTATGACCACTAGGGCAGGGCCTTGGGGGTGGGAAATGTGGGGTAAAAAATAAAAACTTTCCAAAGCGTGTCATATCGCATATCATTTTCAAGCCAATGATGAGTAGACTACAGGACAGGGAATTATTTTGATCTTGGGTCAAACTGAGGGTATGGGGCGGTGTCAAAAGTGGGCACCAATCGATTGTAATGCAACTCCTCCTAGACCATTTCACATAGAAAGTTGAAACTGTCGGTATGGTTACACATGGCCAGAGATGTGCATGGCACTTTTGAAATTTTGTTATGACCCCTCAGGGGGTGGGCACTGTGGGTAGGGGGTGGGGTCAAAGGTAAAAAATGGGCACCAATCAATTGTAATGCAACTCCTAGACCATTTCAGATAGAAACTTGAAACTTTGAGGATGATTGCACATATGGCCAGGGATGTGCATGACACTTGGAATTTTAATATGACCCCAGGGATACGGCCCTGGGGGTGGGGAATGTGGGGTCAAAAAAAAATTTCCAATGGTTGTCATGTCGCATATCATTTTCAAGCTAATGATGAGTGGTCACCAATCAATTGTAACGCAACTCCTAAGCCATTTCACATCCAAATATGTAATATGCTGATTGTTTTTGAAAATATTATTTTTTTCAGACTATGAACTTTACTTATGTTTTGGACCATTTGCCTTTCGGTTAGTCCCAGGGTGCCAGTTCTCATTACAATGAACAATGACTTTAGGTTACTTCTTGGCAGAAAGGCTTTATGGTCCAGTCTCCAAGCTGTGCTTGCCCGATCGGTAACACCTTGGGTGGTTTGAATCGACATGTTGATTGAGACTATCCGGTGGTCCATCATATCCTGTGATGTACAATTAATATACAATACATGTAAGCTATTTGCTATCTTCTGATAGCTCTTGTGGAATTTTGGTATGACCACAGAGATACAGCCCTGGGTCTGGGAAATGTGTGGTAAAAAATAAAAAATTTCGAAAGGTGATCATATCACATATCATTTTGAAGCCAATGATGAGTAGACTACAGTACAAGGATTTATTTTGATCTTGGGTCAAACTGATGGTAGGAAGCAGGGGTCAAAAGTGTGCACCAATAGATTGTAACGAAACTATTAGACCATTTCTCATAGAAACTTGAAACCTTCGGTATGATTACACATATGACCATGGATGTGCATAACACATTGGAATTTTGATATCACCCCACCCCCACCCCCACTTTATGCAGTGCATATGAAAAACTATGTTCATAATATTTTTTAAATCATACACCATTGGAAAGCAAAGCCAATTTTCTATGCATTTCTGTATTGGTTTTTAAAGTTTTATAAAATTTAATACAGTTGATTGCAATTTTAAAATATCCCCTATTGTCCACTTGATTTAATGAATCTAAGTCAAATGGTGTATTTTATATAACTCGGTGACAACATTACAAAAATATTCAAAAAAATAATACATTAATGTTTCGGCAATTGAATGGTCTTTCCAATGATAGATGATTTAAATAATATAATGATTTTAGTTTATCATAGGAATGGTTTAGATTGCGGTGTATTTTAGTGCAAAAGTAATTCAACGTGGGTCAGCTGCTTGTTGGCGGCGGTACCAGCCAACAGTTTTGCTCTGAGCGTTAATTTATGGGAATCCGGGCATAATGATGTCAATGTGGGAAAGGTGTATTTGCGCTTAGCTCAACTTTTCTGTTTATATCTCGGGTTTGGTTAATCATACTGGCTCCAAAGCTGGGAACATATTTCCTTGTAAAGACACAGCATCTCAAAATTACCTTGTGGTCAAAAGGTCAATTGTCACGGTCACTGTGACTTTGGTACAAACCTTGTTTTTTTTCAACATTAACATTTTCCGTTTAGCTCAACTTTTCTGTTTATATCTCGGGTTTGGTTAATCATACTGGACCCAAACTTGGGCACATGCCTCCTTATAATGACCTGACATCACACAATGATGTTGAGGTCCAAAGGTCAAGGTCACCATGACCTCAGTAAATACCTGTGTTTTTTCAGCATTAACATTTTCCGTTTTGCTCAACTTTTCTGTTTATATCTCATGTTTGGTTGATCATGCTGGACCCAAACTTGGACTCATGCTTCCTTATAATGACATGACATCACACAATGACATTGGGGTCAATGGTCAAGGTGGCAACCGTCTGTGGTACGTCGTCCTACTCCTCATTAACCACTAGACGGATTTTGATGTTATGAAAAATTTAACTGAAATTGTCAAAAAGCTAGTCGTTTGGCGGATTTTAACCTAATTTGGCTGGAAGGGCCCTATGGGACATTGGGTCAACGGTCAAGGCCACTGATATGCATGGCGACCGTCGTCCATCCGTCAGCTTTTGTTTAAAAATCCTACTCCTCATTAACCGCTTGATGGATTTCTACGTTATGAAAAATTTAACAGAAATTGTCAAAAGGCTACTCCTCATTAACCGTTTGGTGGAGTTCAACCTAATTTGGCTGGAAGGACCCTATGGGGCTAGAATGCAGAACTTCTATACAGAATTTTGATTGGTCAAGTTTTTTTGTGAACACCTTTGATTTTATGAAAGATTTACCGGAAATTGTCAAAATGCTAATGTTTATTAATCGCTTGACGGATTTAAATTTACTTTGGCTGGAAGGACATGATGGGGCTATACTTTTTGGTAAAAACCGTAGATTAATTCTTAAAGCGCTCCTCATTAACTGCTTGGAGGATTCCAATTTACTTAGGCTGGGAAGACTATGGGGCTAGACTTCAGAACCTTTATACAGAATTTTGTTTGCTCATTTTTAGCTCACCTGGCCAGAATGGCCAAGCTAGTTTATGGCATGGCGACCGTCATCCATCCGGCTGGCCATCAACTTTTGCTTAAAAATGCTACTCCTCATTAACCACTTGGCGGATTTCAACCTAATTTGGGTGCAAGAGCCCTATCGTAGTAGGCTTCAGAACTTGTATATAGAATTTTGATTGGTAAATTTTCCAAAAGATTACGGGAAATCATTTAAAACGCTACTCCTCATTAACTGCTTGGACAATTTCAGCCGGGCTTAGCTAGGAGAATAGTATGATAGTATGTTTCAGAGCTTGTATACAGAATTTTGATTGGTCAATTTTTCCGTCGACCATCTTGGATTTTCTGAAAATTTCTGTAAATCACTTAAAAGCATACTCCTCGATAACCACTGGGCCGATTTCAATCAACCTTGGATAGAAGAACCTTAGCCTAGTATGTTTCAGAACTTGTATACAGAATTTTGATTGGTCAATTTTTCCGTCAACCACCTTGGATTTTCTGAAAAATGGCGGGAAATTGTTTAAAATGCTCCTCATTAACTGCTTGAGCAATTTCAACCAGACCTGACTGGAAGGATACTAGGCTGGTAGATTTCAGAACTTTGATTGGTCCAGTTTTCTGGTGGCCATCTTGGATTTTCTGTAAATTTTGGGAATCAGTTAAAAGGTTACTCATTAGTCGCTTGAACGAGTTCAAGCAAACTTGGCTGGAAGGACCCTAAAGTGCTATGGTTCAGGGCTTCTCTATAGAATTTTGATTGGTAAATTTGTTCGGTGGCCATCTTGGATTTTCTGAAAATTTCTGTAAATCACTTAAAAGCATACTCCTCGATAACCACTGCGCCAATTTCAGTCAACCTTGGATAGAAGAACCCTAGCCTTGTATGTTTCAGAACTTGTATACAAAATTTTGATTGGTAAATTTTTCCGTCAACCACCTTGGATTTTCTGAAAAATGGCGGGAAATTGTTTAAAACGCTCCTCCTCATTAACTGCTTGAGCAATTTCAACCAGACCTGACTGGAAGGATACTAGGCTGGTAGATTTCAGAACTTTGATTGGTCCATTTTTCTGGTGGCCGTCTTGGATTTTCTGTAAATTTTGAGAATCAGTTGAAAGGTTACTCATTAGTCGCTTGAACGAGTTCAAGCAAACTTGGCTGGAAGGACCCTAAAGTGCTATGGTTCAGAGCTTCTCTATAGAATTTTGATTGGTAAATTTATTCGGTAGCCATCTTGAATTTTCCGAAAATTGGCTGAGAATCGTTTACTCATTAACTACTTGGCTGATTTCAACCAGACTGGCTGGAACGAGCCTATGGCAGTGGGCTTTTGAAGTTGCATATAGGATTTTGATTGGTCAATTTTTCTGGCACCCACTGGATTTTCTGAATATTTTGTGAAATCAGTTAAAAAGCTACTACTCCTCATTAACTGCTTTGCCAATTTCAACCAAACTCAGCTGGAAGAACCCTAGGCCCATACGCGTGAGAACTTGTATACAGAATTTTAACGGCTTGATTTTGGTGGTGGCCATCTTGGGTTTTCTGATAAATGGGAATTCATATAAAATGCTACGCCTCATTAATCGCTTGGGAAATTTCAACCAATTTTGGCCGGAAGAATCCTATTGTCGTAGCCTCTAGAAATTTTAGTCAGAATTCTCATAGGTCAATGTTTTGGCAGCAATCTCTGATTTTCTGAAAGGTTTCCGGAACCATTTAAAAACGGTAATCCTTCAATCAATAACCCAATTTTAACAAAACTTGGGTGGAACGATCCTATGATGGTAGGTCAATTTTTTTGTGGCCATTTTGGATTTTCTGAAAATCATCCATCATGTCTATTTAAATGTAAATGCTTTAAATGCCAAATCTCCAGGTGAGCGCCACAGGCCCTGGGGGCTCTTGTTTGGGGTTGAAAATCTTAGATTTCATGGAAAATTTACTGGAAATTCTCATAACGCTGCTCATCATTAACCGCTTGACGGATTTCAACCATAGTTAGCTGGACAGACCCTATCGCGGTATGCTCCAGAAAACCTGTTTAGAATTTTAATGGGGTGATTTCTCCATAACCGCGCAGTGGATTTTATCCACTTTGGTGGAGAGATCCTATGGTGGTAGACTTCAACATATCAAACGTAAATTTTGATTGGTCAATTTCTTTGGTGGCCATCTTGGATATTTTGGAAATTATCCATAATGTCTATCGGTATTTAAATGCAGATGGTTCAAATGCTAATGGTCCAGATTAGCGTTACAGGCCCTTGGGCCTCTTGTTGATAAGGGTATTGATAAGCCTTCTATATTAATTTTTATGGTTGGAGTCAAGCTTCATAGTTCTTTGCAAATTCGTAAAGTCGAGCTTCATGGTTGCATTGCAACCACATTTCTGGTTTTCAACATCATTTTCTGTTTAGCTTAACTTAGCAGTTTATCTCATCTTTGGTTAATCATACTGTACCCAAACTTGGGCACATGCTTCCTTATAATAGCATGGCATCACACAATTACCCTGGAGTCAAAAGGTCACAGGTCCTGCTAAAAAAAAAATTGTTTTTCAACATTAACATCTCCCGTTTGGTTCAACTTAGCAATTCATATTTCAATTTTGGTTAATCATACTGGACCCAAACTTGGACACATGCTTCCTCACAATTGGAGGGTATCCTAAGATGATGTTGGGGTCAAAATGGCAAAGATCGAGGTTATTGTAACTGATAAAAATTGTTTTTTTCAACATTGATATTTTGTGTTTTGGCTCAACTTAGCAGTTCATATCTCATGTTTGGTTAATCTTCCTGAACCCAGGCTTGTACTCATACTTCCTTATAATAAGAGGGCACAACGCAATACCCTTTGCGCTGAAAGGTTAATCCAAACTTAAACACATGTTTCCTTATAATGGTAGAGCATGACACAATGTCTTTCAGGGTCAAAAGGTGAAAGGTCATTGTGGTTTTGGGGAAAATCTTTTCAACAATAACGTTTTGTGTTTAGCTCAACTTCACTGTTTATATATCATGTTTGCTTAATCATACTTGAGCCAAAGTTGGACACATACTTCTTTATCAGGAGTCTTTATTTGGCAACAAAATTTCAAAAGTCAAGGTCGCTGTCTCCTTGCTACAACCTAGTTTTTATGAAAACTAATATTTTGCATTCCGCTCAACTTAGCAGTTTATATTTCATGTTTGGTTAGGCCTACATAGACACATCCTTTCTAATAAGATGGCATAACACAATCACCTTGGCATAAAAGGTCAAGGTCAGTTTGACTCAAGGGTTTTCGCAACAATAATATTTTGCTTTTACCTCGACTTAGCAACTCATATCTCATGTGTTAATCATGCTGCGCCCAAACTTGGACACTTGAGATTGTAGTTCAAAATTGTTTAGGTTTACCTCTGATATTACAGATTCAGTTTTTGTCTCGCCTGCAAAGCAGAAAGCGAGACATGGGAATCACTAATTCTGGCGGTGGCATTGGCGGCGGCGGCGGCGGCATTGTCATCTGTCATTTGTGCAGTTTTGGTTAAGGTTTTTAATCAACTTATTTTTCAACGCTAACTCATCTGATCTCAATGAAACTTTGCACAGTTGATCTATACTATACAGGGATGTTATCTACATAACAATAGCTTTGATTTTTGGGCATTTTAACTTCTTTTTTTTTCACAGTTTTGAACTTGGACTTTTTTCATGTTTGTTTTGTTGTAGTTTTTTATGGACCGCTCATTTTCAACATTGGCTCACCAGACATCAAGAAAATTTTACAGCAAAGTTAAATACTATGCAAGAGTTCCATCTGCATCATTACTAGTTTCATTTGGAAAAAAAGATCGGACTATCCGCAGTTTGGTAAAATTGTCCATGTTTGATTGGTTACACTTTGTTGGTGCATTACTGAATACGTGTATTACAAACCATGTCACGTTTGCTTTGCCAATCAGCACTATCCATGCCGTTTCAGGTGAGACATTGTACGCTTCAGCGTTCTTGTTTGTTTGGAAAAAACAGCATTTTTGTTGTTATGAATCTGATATAGGCTCTCATAAATATTTTGCGATTGGCCCCTGTTATATAAACATGTTTGTTTTCATTTATCAAAGCTAAAGCTCAGATTCGCCAACATGAAAGAGGGTGCTAAAATTGTATCATCCAAAGCTTACTGTCCATTGAATTTCCGCATAACCGACAGAAACCTCAGCGGTAAGTTAAATGTGCGCTGTCGTATTTAATGTTGCAATGGTTATTTACAAAACATAGATTTATATCACTTGTAAAAGATAAGATGAGTTTGTATATTTACCCTCAAATTTGTTAAGCATAGAAATTTTCCATTTGCAGACCAAGAGATTATTTTTGAAAATATATTACTGGAATGATTCTAAGTTATTTTCAAAAAAAGTCTCCTCATGGTCTGTGAATGAACCAGAAAACTGTAGAAGACGTTATTGGCTGGATTGATTGTTAATTTTTAAGTTTTAACAATCTTAATTTTGTGATTTGTTAGCTGTTTGTATGAATATGTGATATAAGCTTTATAGATATTTCAACATCGTAGCCTAATACCGAAATTCACACTGGTATGAAGACCCAAATAAGTGTAAATATATAGCAAATATATGGCAAGAAAATGTATAAAATCAATTGAATGAACTGAAATCTGAAGGGTCGTTGATTAATATCCATCATGTGAAATACACGTTCCCTGCATTGACATTAATTATTATGCAGGAATTCACCCAAATCAATGCTCACAGCACATCCACTGGCTGTCCATTTGTGATACAAAAACAGTAGTCGCTGGTCGCGTTAGATAGTTGTTTAATAATGGTTTTTTCAATAATGGACTTCCTATTGAATTTTGCTGCTGGTAGCTGAGCTTGTACAGCAGATCACTTAATCCAGGTGTTTTCCACAGTTGATCAGGCTTGACTGTATTATAGAAATCATACATTATTGGAAAGACTGGAAAGCACATTAAATTTTCCATGATGTAATTGCTTATTTATAATACACCCATTGTACCTAGTTGCAGTGCATCAAGTGGGGCATATTTGAGAATTAGCCTGATTTACAACATTTAATTGGCTTTCTTGTGATATATGATATCAGTAATTCTTAGTTCTTCATGGAGCCGGTGTAAAGCTGTTGTGAGAACTAGCTTGCCGATTGCTTTGATTACCCTGACAATCATAATACACAGTCTCCTTCAGTATAAGAACAAAATACAATTAAAATGTTTTTAAATCGATGCAGCCAAAGCTGTGATGATCGTATAGCAACTGTCTTGACAACCACACATTTTCGTCTATCAAGCATGTGACGTTGCACTGGGAAGCGGTAAACAGTTCCTGTCAGTTTATTTTTTACATTTCATATATATATATATATATATATATATATATATATATATATATATATATATATATATATATATATATATATATATACATATATATATATATATATATATAATCAGTGCTGTATGCCAATGCATTGGTCACACATTGTTCGAGTTGCCCAAAGAGTTGGTAATATCGGGGGAAAAACGATTGATATTTTTGTCGATTAAAGGACAGACCTGCATGGTGATTGACATCATACGTCTAATATAGGTCTGTTGTCGGTGACAGTAACAGCAAATTAAGTGCTATATCACATTGAAATTACATTGGTTTGAGAATTGGAAAATTGTAGGCCTACGCAAAAATACCAGTCATATACAATTTTTACTCATGTGCTTTACATGTTGTGCTATTAAGCACATAAGCAAACATAGCCTACTGTGTGTATATGTAGTTTACATGGGCCGATATGGGCGTAGATCATCAGCTGCATATGATTGGGTGAGGGGGGAGGCTATATGGCCCCCTGCTCAACTTCTTGGAATGCAATTATACAATGCATATGTATGCTGTCTTTCTGGTTTAACTGTATATAAAGATTTTATGTAGGCTATAACCATGCAGGTACACAAATGCACAGCTTTTTCAATGTCAGTAGGCCCACACCACTGCACGTACGATCGCAATTTACCATTCTGTAGGCCTATAAATACATTTACGATTGTGTGGAGGGGAGGGTGTGTGTGTGTGTGTAAATAGTTGTGTTCTTTGGACTTGTCTTGGGTCGTACTCACTTGGTCGTGGGGATTTTGATCCTTAAAAAGAAGACAAGAAATCTTTGGAAGTAATCAGAGAAAACTGCAACTTTATATTATGTCTAAATTCAGTTCAGTTTCTTGCTTATAAAGATTCCAAATTATATCAGCTAAAGTTGGATTCAGTGTGATTGGCTCATCTTGTCTGGAAATTGATTTGTCATTGGACAGTGGACTTAGGCCAATGGTTAAGGCCTGGCCTTTGTAAATAACATTGATCAATATTTATTTAAATTTTAGGTGTTCAATTTGGTCATGTTGCATGATTTTACATAAGGTCAGGAGTGGAATTTCAGGAGATCTTTTGACATTGTATTTTCTGTATAATGTCCTAAGCACAATGAAAATCTTATCTGTGAGAGTACAATGAATCATAGAACATGATTTGAGACAATATGAAGATAATGCCTTGTGTATGACAACGCCAACCCTTTTGCGGGAAGATAAAAGAAAGGTTTAATCTAGAAATATTACAGTTGCCGGCATTTATATAACAAAGTGTACATTTACTGCAAACCAGTATTTTACAAGAGCTAGAAAATTATTAATAACAAGTGAAGAATGTCAAAGTTATCCAGATTTATGTAATAAAATGGACACTGTGTTGCATGAACCATATATCAATAAAGTGCTGCCCTGCCTAATAAATAATATTTGATGTGTATGTATGAGAGACTCGGGAATTTAGTGAAAGTACTATTAAGATGTGGTTATTTCAGATAATAGGGAGACATGTTGGCAGTGTTTGTGTCATAAACTGAACACTGTTTCCTAATAACCACAATCAAAAGAATCTAAACAAAGGGGCTAGCTTCTTACAAAATACATGTACCTAAAAATAATCTACGCCATTGCCAATATTCTGTAACATGTATACAAAATTTAAAGAATCTTGAATCATTTCTATTTGATTTTATCACAAAAAATTTAACAGTAAAGTCATAATTACTATCTCTTTACGAGCCATCTCAAAATCAAAATATATCAGTGATTAATGTCTATATACAACATAATAAAAAATCAATATCAAACATTATTTACATGTATATTTCATATGCCATAGTTGCAATATAGTAGTTAGGTTATTCAAATAAACTAAAATGTTGAGTAAATATATAAATCTATTAACCCTTTTTTGACATGCCTCTCAGACAAAAATTACTTGTACAGTTGTCTTGAGAAATGTTCATTTGATGACCAAGAGAAGACTATTTTTGAAAATTTACCGCAGGAATGACTGGCACGATAACCAAACCAGTCATTCTAGTGGTATATTTTAAAAAATAGTCTTCTCTTGGTCTGCAAATGGATGTTTTCTTCGAGAAAGTCGCAATTTTCTTCGACAAATTTAATGGTTCAAGGGTTATTAATGAATCTATATAAGACATATATCTATAATCTATATATATATATATATATATATATATATATATATATATATATATATTAGTCTGCGTAAAATATTATCAAGAACACACTGTTTACAATTTAGGCAGTGATTATTAAGTTGTGTAACTAGGCTTTGCCTGCCATCCACATGTACAAATGTTCACTAGACCATGTAAGGAGGATGATATATAAGCTCAGGAATACTGAACATCTGATGTCAGTTCACCTTCCCTATTTAAGATTTGTTCATCTGCTACAGCTTTGCTTTTTATACCTCGCCAAAAGAGTGTTATGCGATGGCGCTGTCTGGACAGGTGGACATGCAGTGCAGGCAGGTGGCGGCAGAGTGGTTGCTGGACTGTTGCTGCTCTCTTACCATTTATCGCATGGTGTTGAAACTTCATAGTGTGGTTGGACTAGGTCTGTGGAAGAAGCATATGGAAATTGATGATGATCCAAAATCCATCTTGTGGCCATCTCGAAAATTGCTTTCTGTATTATAATTCTGTCACCGTGTATCGGATCGCTTTGAAACAATAGGGTGGTTGGACTAGATATGGGGAGGAAACCTATAGAAATTCACGATGATCCAAAATCCAAGATGGCCACCAACCACCATTGGACAGCTTAAAAATGTGTTTCTATATACATGTACCTAAAATGAATCTTTAAGCCATTGCCAATATTCTGTGACACCCTCAAAATCAAAATATATCAATGATTAATGTCTGTATACAACATAATAAAAAAATCATCAATTTATTTACATGTATATTTCATACGACATATATCCGTCTTGGCTCACGCATGTTTGGTCTCCAAATGTCACTCCAAACATGACTGTTCCATCATCATCATCTTATAACAAAAAATAGTAATAACCTACAAATGTTCTCCATTAAAAATCATACTTTCTTTGCACATTTTGCTATCCTACAACATGCCTAAAAATAATCCTATAAAATCTATGACGATCAGATCGTCTGAAAAGTAGATTTAGTAAATGAAGTTTCTTTATGAGATTCAGACGCTATAATAGGTTAAAATTCCTAATAAATGGCTTGGTGAATTAGATTTTGACACCATTAGCTAATTTACACTAATATCCAATTTACTTGAGAACTAGCATTTTCACTTAAATTGTGTTCAAACAATACTGTGACGTCATTGTAACTGTCACTTTGTCCGCAAAAACTATACCATAATTTATAATTTGGACACATCTGCGGGATGTACATATGCAAGGTAGGAGTAATAAAAGCAGGATGTGTGTGAATCGACCATGGTGAGTTCCAATTCCTCATAAGATAGAAAAAAGGGAGAAATATCAGTATTATTGTCAACAAGTGTACCGTACATCGTCTAATATTAACGCTTTCTGCTCTGCTGACAGTTTTACTACTAGAGGGTCGTCAGTATACCTATTATTCTGCACAATATTATTCTGCGCCACATTAGCGAATGCTTAAACGATCTTGCTATTCAACAGGCAGACTTCCTAGCAGATGAAATCACTGCCACGGATGACTCACAAAATGTTTCGGGCCGCCCGAGCCCTGAGAGTTACTGACTACACACCACCACTCACTGTACAAAACTGTGAAGGACACTTTATCGGGGCTGACCAGGGAAATGCTGAGGCGATCCGAGAATGGTTCAAGGAACAGTTCACTGACAACGATGATGAGCCCTTGCACCCATTCTCAGGAGAACGATGATGAGCCCTTGCACCCATTCTCAGGAGACCCCAGGCCATTATTAACACCAATTAAAACAGCAGAAGTTGAGAAGGCACTTAAAGCCCTGAAAAATTGACGTGCATCTGGACCTGATGGAATGAGCAATTAACTATTCAAATATGCAAGTGACATCTCAAAACCGATCACGCACCTAATCAATTCAGCTTTTATGCACCACCTTCCCATCAACGCTGTAGACCAAGGCACCCTTATCGCACTACCCAAGCCCAAGAAGCCACCGGGGCTCCCAGCCAGTCTGTGGCCCATTGTGCTCCTCAACAGCATACGGAAAATCCTATCCAATGTTACTCTATGCCACATCCGAGACAAGATCGATTACTTCACCGGATCATGTCAAATTGGCTTCAAACGTTGACGCAGCTGCGCAGACATTGTATGGGCTCAACGCATGCTTGTGTCGGTAGTCATGTCGGGCATTGACATCTCACGAGCCTTCGGCACAATTCGGGAATGCCGCTAGAGGTGGAATATGCCGACGATGTGGACTTCATAGACGAGGAAAAGAAACCCCTTGACGAACTTCTCCCAATAGCTACAAGCAAACTAAAAATTGAGAATCTCTATGAATGAATCCAAAACAGAGTTCACCCACATATACCTATCGACAAAGCATGAAACTATAGAAAATGACGACAGTACTGGTGACATTTCTGTTCGCTGTGTCATGGGGAACAAAGCTTTCCAGTCCTTCTGGAAGCTATGGATTCGTAGATCAAAGATGCCCTTGATTAAGAGGCTACGTTTATCCAATGCAACCTGCGTATCCTTGATGCAGTATAACTGTAACAGCTGGGCAGCTCCAAAGGCAGCTCTAGACAAACTCGATGCCTGCCACCGCAAACACCTACGCACCATCACTGGACACTGATGGCCAGACAGCATAATTTCCAACGATGCACTATACAAGATGTGTAATACGTTGCCGCTGTCTGTAAAACCCGCCCAGCAAAGATGGTCCATGTTTGGCCATGTGCTAAGGATTCCAGAAGAGACACCAGCACAGAGAGCCTTGGAATTCGCCCTACTCGGAGCCAGCAAATACAAAGCCAGGAGAGGACATCATTGCATAAATCGGCTAGGCATGCTACGAGGTGACCTCAAGAAAGCAGAACTCGGTACACTCAAGTCAAGAATGGACCTGAGGAAGCTAAGGAATTTGGCTGAGGACAAGACACAGTGAGCAAAAGCGAAGAAGGACTGATTGCAGCTGTAGGATGTTTCTACTACTACAGCCGCAGAATACAGTAATCATACATATAAACATTAATATTTTTTAATGACATTTGCTGCATTGCACCCACAAAGGGTCATCGGATTTAAAAAAACAAAAAACCCACGCCATGCCAAAGAAATTGATTTAAAATTTTTAAAAACAATAATTTTATGTTTGAACTTTAATTATTTTTGGCCTGTTTTGTATCCTATTTAAACTCATAATTTCATGGTTATGCTTTTTAAAATTACATTTGCACCCACAAGGGGTCATCCGATTTGAATAAAACTTCACAGATGTGTTCTATACGATGTTTAGGACTTATCCAGTTAGAAAATATATTATATAATATAATAATAAAATCTTTATTTATAGAGGGTAAAAACACGGTCAGCAATAGAACTATTTCCGAAAAAGTTGGTCGCGATCCCAGGATGAGTCATAATAAGGAAAAATTAGTTACTGCTCCGGGATGTAGAAATTGTTTCCACATCCCAGAGGTAACTAATTTTTCCTTATTAGCAATACAACTGTTCTTCCCCGGGGCCCTCAACTTATTTATAGAACTAATGTACAAATATATATATATATATATATATATATATATAATTATATACTGGCGATATTTACAGCATAGAGAAATTTTAAATGACATTTGAAACCTATTTCATCCTGTATGCTAGATGTATAGTTAATCCTTTTAATGTATATTGTACCTTTTATGTTCTGCTGCCTATCTTGAGAACAGATTGAGAGAAAATTCAGTGAAACGGGTGGCAGCAAGTAACCATTCTCAGTCAAATTGATTCTCAAGATAGATAGAAGATAATTTTTCACCCTGAAAAACATGTTTTAGACTGGAAATCGGGATGAAATGGTTCAGGAGAAATCACAATGAAATATGTAAGATCAATCAATAATAGCCGTAATAATTTCTGGACATGGTAGCACATTGACCAGAACTCGCAGTTGTAAAGCATTAAGGCAATAAACATGAAAAATGCCAAAAGTTAAGACATGAATTGATGTGAAAATGTGAAATAATTAATAGATTAGATGAGACTTCAGATGAAGTCTGATAATAATTATACCTTAAACAAATTCTGTAGAATTCAGTGAGAGAGAGAATGTGCATGCGCAAAGAAGCCATAGTTCAAAGACCACTAAAAATCCTCTGAATCTAATCAAGGGATGGGCAATGAAATATGTATGCTCCCAAATGGGTGGGCATTGAATTCTACAGAATTTGATTAAGGTATAATTATTATCAGACTTCATCTGAAGTCTCGTCTAATCTATTAATTATACCGTAATCAAATTCCTTGAATTCCATGAGACTTCAAAGCCCAGATGATTTTAGTGTAAATAGTCTTATCATGGAGTATGATTATCCAAATTCAGTTTCAAATTCCAAGTTTACTCGCCCAAGAGTTAAAATTTCATCTATCCAAACCGTGAATCCAGTGACATACCTGATGATCCCAGGAAAATACCCATCTCCGCTCAGAGCTAGTCTTGAAATGGATACTCCATAAATTGAATTCGCGTTAACGAACGTCATCAAACTAAACTGTTTCATTTCTACATATGTACACATGTTGCAATTATATGCAACTTCAAACTCGGTGTCAATACACCTTTCACAAATTTGCCCTGTTCCTTATCCAGGGGCTTCTTGTAAAACCTGCCGAATGTCTTGGCATTCGACCATCCTGCCGTACTACGGATGGTTTGAATATCTACCTCCTGTCATGCTGCTGCTGAAGTAGATGCAGCCCTGCAACTGTGTGGCTTGAAAATGTCTACATTTATCCCTGCCGCTTTCATAATTGTTTTCAGCCAACGCGATATAGTTTCCTTTCCTACTTCTTTATGAGGTTTTACTGTACCAATGAATAACCTTGTAGATGACGTCAAGTTTTTTGTCCGTTCAATATATATCTTTAAAATTCTATATGTACAAAGCCTAACATCTTCATGGTACGTAGGGACAACAATCCTTAGGTCATTAAAACTAGGTCTAGCTTGCTTAAAGTTACCAACTAAATGAAAGCTATATCGATGATCATCTTTTGTCATGTGACTTAAATCTAACAAAAATAGCGACTGACATCGTTGAGCCGTAGTTAGAGCTAACATCATTGCTAATCTTAATGTTAAGTCATATAACAACAAAAACTCAGGCAGTGGTTGTTGTCTGAATTGGCCCAAAACTTTTATATCAATATCCCACGTACATGTCTATCTTGGCTGTGGTGGCTTAGCTTTATATACTCCTCTGACAAATCGACAAATTTATTTATTTTCTATAGAATCACCATTCGTCAATGTAAGAACGGATGACAAAGCGCTCCTTGCCGAGCTGGCACCCGTAAATCCAGGACCATTATCTACTAAATGTTGTAGAAACTGTAAAATATCATCAACTAATGGAGAAAAAACTTGACAATCGTGTTCCACACAGTAAACATTCCATTGTTTAATATAGGATGCATACTGAATTCTTGTCCTGTTCGACCATGAATTTAAAATCATCTCTAAAACATTCACAGGCACACCTTTATGAATCAAGGCCTGCCTGATAATAGACAGGCCATCAGATGAAGGCTTTTTCCCAGAGGGTGAGCTATCTGGTCCTGAACATGTGGTAGTGTCAGAAGTCCTCGTCTCCACTTGATCCGATAAACCAGTCTGACCAACAGTTTTGCCAAAAGAGGATACCAGATTTGATTCTTCCACTCTGGTAAAATGAGAACTCCCATTGCCTGATCTCTGAATTTTCCTCAAAATTTTCAGAATGATGCAGAATGGTGGAAAGGCATAAAATCTGAAAAATTTCCAATCAATAGTGAATGCGTCAACAGTCATCGCCTCAGGATCTGGACCCCATGAGACAAATGGTTTTATTTTATAATTTAGACGACTTGCAAATAGATCAATATTACATTCAAATGAAAAATGTTGAATAACATTATGAAACTCGTAATCAGACAAAGTCCATTCGGTCCGATCATTAAAAATTCTAGATTTCAAATCTGCTTCGATATTTTCAACACCTGGCAAAAAACTGGCTGATAAAAAATTGTTTCTAGCTATACACCATGACCAAATGCATTTAGCTACCTCATGACACTTAAGTGATTTTGTACCACCCATGTGGTTAACATATGAAACCGCAGTAGCATTATCAACCCTGACCAAAATATGCTTATTCTTTTCATGAACTAAAGATTTGAGTCCAAAAAGAATTTCTTTCAATTCCAGTTAATTGATATGACATTCCGATTCGCCTTTTGTCCATCGGCCCCCTGTCTTTTGTGACTGTCTTACCGCCCCCCCCCCCCCCAACCTTCATTCGAAGCATCTGTGGTAAGCAAAATCTCACCATTTGGTATTAATAATTGATTCGCATGAAAGACACAAAGGCCCTTCATAGTTGCTTTTATTACACTGTAATGCCAAAATTTTATTCATCTCCAATTCCTTATAAAATAATGGACCAAACTTCACACCAGGAAAAGAAGAGACCATCAAACCAATTAGTTGAGAGACGTCTCTGACAGTCAAATGTTTTTGTTCCAAAATATTATGACATTTTTCAATGATTTTACCAATCTTGTTCTCTGTCAACTTTACTGTCATGTCATTCGAATTCAGCATAACACCCAAGTGCTGAAGCTCCTGAACAGGGATTAGAACTGACTTACTCTCTTTAATAAAAAAGCCAAGTGATTGAAAATGCATTCGCATTTCATTTATGTTGCGCAAACACTCATCAAAGGACTCTCCCATTAAAAAAGAATCATCAATATATCCACAAGATATAAATTCCCTTTCCCTGAGTGCTGCATATACAGGTTTCAACAACTTTGTAAAAACCCTGGGCCCACTTGCCAGACCATTAGGTATTGCAGTGAACTGATAACGCGGACCTTTCCAGAAAAATCTCAAAAACTTTGTCATTTTCAGAAATTGGAACTTAATAGTAAGCATCGTGTAAGTCCAAGGATCCCATATAACAATCCTGAGAAATTAAATCAGCAATTTAATTTAAGCCATCCATTTCAATGTTCATGTTTAATATATTCATTCAGCTGTCTCAAATTAAAAATAATTCGGGAACTCCCATCTTTCTTAGGCCTAGCAAAAATATTTGAAATGAACTCGCCTGCAGAAAATTCAGCAGACTATCACCCCATTTTTCCAAAAGGGATTTAATTTCAGCATCTATAATTGCGATTTCATTGCCACCAAATTCGATAGAAGGAGGATGTAATTGATGAGGAATACTATCAAACTCTAATCTATATCCTAAAACTGTTTCCAAAATAAATGAATCTGAAGACAATTCTTGCCATTTGTCCAAAAAATGCTTAATGTTACCAGCTTTAAATTTTGGAATTGTATCGTCCATGAGTGAAATAGCATGTACCTTGTCTACTTTGACTGATACGTCCGACGGTTGCTGTATCCTCGGTTGCTGTGACCTCTGAGGGAAGCACGTGTCGACTGCTGAGTCTGTTGTTGCTGCCCCCCGAATGCGCCTAAAAACAATGTCAAGTGTTTCTGGGCCTATTAGAACCAGTCTGGCCATGTCTCTGGCCGTATGGATGAAATCTTTCACGAGTGTAAGTGTTTTGAAATTTCATCCTAACATTCGGGTTGTCGGCACGCTGAACAACTTTGTCCAATAACTTATTTGACTCGTCAATCGATTTTATACCATCTGCCAAATTGTCTCCATACAGTTTTGTAGTGATTGCAATAGATTTAGTCTTTAAGCGCTTTAAATTTATCACTTAATCTCGGAGCAATTAGCTCCTGCCGATGCAAATTCAGCTCAACATTTGCATGCAGCAAAAGAGTGCACGAATCCAGAGCGAGACGTAAACAATCCGCCATCGCCTCGCCGCTCAAGGTCTCGCCGATTCTCATGGAGCGAACGAGAACGTCAGTAACTTGCGCCAATGCAGATAATCCATGAGCAAATGGGATCTGAATCCGTTGTAATCGTAGATCGCTAAACTTTGTGTTGTTGTCTAAATTTCTCCAGATTTCCTCATTAACTCTAGTCATCTGAAGAACGTCACAATTTTGTGGACACAAATGAACTTCCGATTTTTGTTTTAATTTTTCCGGATTCATTTTTAATCCTGCCGTATCTTGAATCACATCGGCCAACTGATCATCAATCTCTGGTCCCTGCTTATCTCCAGTGTCATAACATCCTCATATCTTTAAATAGGGATGTCGCGGGTAATGAAACCAAGGGATTTTCAGAAGCGGAGGCCGTAGCCACATCCCCGATAATAGGTGATATAATTTCTCCCTCCTCCACATCGGCGGGGTCAACTTGAGGACCGCTATTATGTTCCTCCACTAAGCCCAATTCGTTTTCATCTTCAGCTAATGCTGACGAAATATGTGATAAATGTTTATCCAACGATTGAGAAATGTTATTAACAGATTCAGAAAGCTGAGAAAATTCAGCACGCGAAACAGACTGAGAAGGAATGTCGGGCGTATTGCTACCTGAAGGCACAGCCGCAGCAAGATCTTGTGAATGCGAGAGGCTGGTGGCTTTACAAGCACCTTCCCCATTGTTCTTATGTGACATATGATCATCTTCAAAAGATTGATCAGAAATTGACCCCTTCAAAAGGGTGCCAACTAAATCATCTCCCGATACAGTAGTATCCATCACGCATCCGGATCAAGACTTAATTGAGTAGAGCAAGCTATTCACACTCCCTCTAAGTCGTGAAATGAAGCAAAATGGCACCGAGCCAAAGAAATAGCTTTAAAAAACAAAACAAACTTTAAAACTTAGAATCCAGCAACATCCGTGCCATTCGCCAATATTTCGGTAGTAAACTTACCAAACCTTTCGATTAAGCAGCTATATATCCACAAGAAACAAAAACAACTTTTACATTCCACGGAATTATTCCAATAAAACATCCCAAGCTTAAAACAATGCTTCCTCACATAAGCCTCAGCATTCAACGGCTTCTTCGAGTACACGCATTCTCTCTCATGGAATTCAAGGAACTTGATTACGGTATAATATATGTAGCATCTGTAATAAATAAAATCTCACTTGCCACCTCGTGCCAAATTCATAACACTGGTCTAGTACGGTCTCATTTGAAACACTCTAAAAGTCATTTCAAATGAGATCTCGCCAGTCCTGTGCACGAGGAAGCCGGCATGCAATTTTCAATGTAAGATCTAGGCACAACAGATAGATGTGAAAACGAGGAAAAGTTTGTTGATTGATCAGATTACTTTGCTACTTAGATGTGCATGGAGTTGGATCTTGAATAATGCCAATGATGGCATATCTCTAATCTGAACAGGTCGATTGTTCCAGATTTTTGTGCCTCTATAGGCAAAACCATTTTTATACAATTCAGTCATTGATTTGGGTGGGTATAGGTTTGCTTTGGTTGTTGACTTAAGTTTACGATCATGCACATCTGATGTGTAGGTGAGAAGATTATGTGGTATTGCGGAGTTTGATTGTTTAAGATGTTATAGACTATAGCTGCTGTACGACCATCTGCGAGATCACAGAATGCCAGCCAGTTTAATTTATGAAACAAGACCAAACTTGGTTTACTCATTTTAGTTTCTCCAAGCATAAGTCTTGCTGCTCTTTTTTTAAGCTTATTTAATCTGACAATATTGATTTTTGAACAAGTGTTCCATACTGTTGTACAATAATTTAAGTGAGGAAGAATATATGCATTGTAAAACATAATGCGACACTTTTGATTCATTAATTTGATATTGTTTCTCATGAAGGCTAACAAGCCAGCTACCTTCCTACACAGATTATTAGCTCACCTGGCCAGAATGGCCAAGTGAGCTTATGCCATGGCGACCATCCGGCGTCCGTCCATCCGTCTGTCCGTCAACTTTTTCCTTTAAATGACTTCTCAATAACCACTGGGCTGATTTCAATTATATTTGGCAGGAAGTATCCTTAGGGCATAGGGATCCAAGTTTGTTCAAACAAAGCCGATCGGCCGATTTGGCCGGTGGCCATCTTGGATTTTGGCTGATTTTAGGAAATGGCTTTAAAAATCTTCTCCGAAACCGCTTGGTGGATTGATTCAAAACTCACAAAATATCATATAGGGCAAGAGCTGAACCAAGTTTGTTCGAAGGAACATGATTGGCCAAATGGTTCGGCGGCCATCTTGGATGACCTAGTTTTCGTGAAAACGACTTATTCTGCAGACCCGCTGAATGGATCGGGCTGAAATTTTGGGGATATGATTATGAACTAAGGGCCATTAAAGTTTGTTCATGGGAAGTTGATAGGTAAAAAACAGGGCCGCCGTGGACCAATCAAATTTTAGCGTGTTTGGCTGCCATATTCAATTTTTTTATTTGATGGATTTTGAACCCGAAATTGGTTTTCTTAACTCCGCTTACTTGTCAGTCAGCTGTCGTATAGCGATAACCCTATCCGTCTTCTGTATGTCCGTCCATCCATCTGTTTGTCCGTCACCAACAATGGCGGCTCATTTTGTTATTTCTTGACGGATTTACACCAAACTTGGCCACAATGTTAATGATGGCATCTAATATCTGTGTTATGAAAATGAAACTGATAGGACGTCAAATGCCAGAGTTATCACTCCTTAAATATTTGCAGTCTCACTTTCATAGGGCAATTAATGGTTTGTTCCCACTGTCTTATCACCATGTCAGATTTTATTGCCAAACTAGATATTAAATTCCAATTAACAGATTAACCTTTCCAATACTGCGGAAATATTTAAGATATGTATTATGTGCTCTGACATCTATGCTCTTAAAACTATTTGAAATGTATTTGATTGAAAGTTGTTGCTGCCTTTGGCATCAATGAAAGTTGTTGCTGCCTAAGGCAGCAATGACTTTCAGTAAAATTATTTTCTAAATCAACTCCAGCTCACCCTACCCCTGCTGCTAACTCGGTGATTCAGCCAGATGTGCATGTGTTAAATGGATTGTGTGGTGGTGGGGAATAACCTGCTATAAAGACCACCTACCTGCCTTTAGAGACCATTTTCCTCAAATTGTATTTAAACCTCTAGTAACCGTCTGACTGAGTTTTTGCAGACGACATATTCCAAAGGTTATACCTCTGAACGAGATAAATATTTTGAAAACAACTGGACTGAAAGTTGTTGGTGGCTAAGCCACCAACAACTTTCAGTCCAATTGTTTTAAAAATATTCAACAAGTCAAGAGCTTTTGAAAATTGAAATTATTGGCTGCACTGGCTTGCAGCAGTGAGACAGTTAAGAAACCAGCTGTTGTTAGCACTGATATCATCTATTTTCACTTAAACATTGTTCAAAATCACTAATGCAAAAAAAAACAGTCCAGAGATTGTTGTCAATATCTCGAAAACTAAATCATTTGACTGAAAGTCATTGGAAGTGACACCGATAGATGTAAAAAAAAAAGTAAGATTAGTTGAAATGCCAATGTTCCAGGTGAGCGATACAGGCCCATTGGGCCTCTTGTTAGCTCACCTGGCCAGAATGGCCAAGTGAGCTTATGCGATGGCGACCGTCCGTCGTCTGTATGTTGTCTGTCGTCCGTCAACTTTTTCTTTAAACAACTTCTTGTCAAGAACCACTGGGCCGATTTCAATTATATTTGGCAGGAAGCATCCCTAGGGAATAGAGATTCAAGTTTGTTCAAACGAAGCCAATCGGCCAAAATCCAAGATGGCCGCCGGCCAAAATGGCTGATTTTTTAGAAACTAAAAAATCTCCGAAGCCGCAAGAGGAATTGATTCAGTACTCATAATACATCATCTATGGCAACGTTAGACCCAAGTTTGTTCAAGCCAACCTTATTGGCTTATTTGTTTGGCGGCCATCTTGGATGACGTAGTTTTCCCGAAAACAACTTCTTCCGAACCGCTGAAGGGATAGAGCTGAAATTTATTAAATATGCTTAGGGACCAAGGGCCATTAAAATTTGTTCAAAGGAATTTTGTACGTTAAAAAACATGGCCAACATCAACCAATCAAAGTTTAGCATTTGTTGGTCATATTGTTTTTTTTGTATTTGATGTAGTTTAATGGCGAAAATTGCTCTATATATGCTTATCAGGGTGGCGAGTTCAAATATGCCACTTTCGAGACTCGGATAAATGGTTTGGCTACCATCTTGATTTGTTTTCCCGCCATAGGCTCCTATAGTAAAGCAATGGGCCCATAGTAAAGCAATGGGGAATTCTTTAAACGACGTCTTCTCAAGAACCACTGGGCCGATTTCAATTATATTTGGCAGGAACAATCCTTAGGGCATAGATATTCAAGTTTGTTCAAATGAAGCCAGTCGGACAATTTGAGCGGCGGCCATCTTGGATGTTGGCCGGTTTTTTTTAGAAAACTCATTAAATATGATCTAGGGCAACAGCGTAAACAAGTTTGTTCAAGAGAACTTGATTGGCCAAATAGTTTGGCGGCCATCTTGGATGACCTAGTTTTTTCGAAAACGACCTCCAGAACCGCAGGAAGGATCAGGGTGAAATTTGGGAGATTTTTATTAAAGTTTGTTCAAGGGAAGTTAATCCATCAAAAAATATGGCTGCTGTGGGCCAATCAAAATGCAGCATGTTTGGTGGGCATATTGACTTTTTATGCTCCCCGAAAAAAAAATTGCGGAAACATATAGTCGCTGCTTTGTCCGTCCGTCCATTCGTCCGTTCACCATATATAAGTTTGTCCGGGTCATAGTTTGAAGACTTTTTCAAATATGGTCACCAAACTTGGTATGTGGATGCATCTTAGGGAGAAGGTGTGCACAGTATGAAAAGTAGGTCATGCTGACCTACTTTTCATGGTCGACTGAATATTACAGAAAATGTTTGTCCGGGGCCATAGTTTCAAGACTTTTTCACATATGGTTACCAAACTTGGTATGTGGATGCATCTTAGGGAGAAGGTGTGCACAGTATGAAAAGTAGGTCATGCTGACCTACTTTTCATGGTTGACTGAATATCATAGAAAATGCTTTTCTGGGGCATAGTTTCAAGACTTTTGCACATGTGCTCACCAAACTTGGTATGTGGATGCATCTTAGGGAGAAGGTGTGCACAGTATGAAATGTAGGTCATGCTGACCTACTTTTCATGGTCGACTGAATATCACAGAAAATGTTTGTCCGGGCCATAGTTTCAAGACTTTTTCACATATGGTCACCAAACTTGGTATTGATTATTACAGAAAATATCTTCATTTTGAATGTAGTTTTTATATGTATTTTTCATATGGTGCCAAGCAAAGTCTAAGTGTGTTTATTTAGAGAAACTTAGATTTTGCTTTAGTGGGGCGGATATGTAACAAATTTGAGGTAAGATGTTCCATTCTGGCAGAAAGCATGAAATTTAGCATATAGGTGGTTTAAGGTATGCTGAACATAATTAGATGCGGTGCCACGTGATTCTACCAACGGAACCCATTCAAAATGGCTGCCTTCCCAGCGGAAAATCTGCATTACTCAAGTTCTAGATGGAGTAAAGGGCTGGAATTGATGTCAAATTAAGGGTTTCTTGGGTCACTGGTTATGATTTTACTCATTACAATACTCTAAATAGATAAACATGCTGAAAAAATATATTATTATTATTAATATCGTCGTCGTCGTCGTCGTCGTCGTCGTCGTCGTCGTCGTCGTCGTCGTCGTCGTCACATTTGTAAATTAGTAGTATTATTGCTAAGCGTTTGTACACACATGTTCCGGGCGGAACATTTTAGAAACACGTTTTCGCTATTCAAAACAATTGGTCTACACGTTTTCTCCAGTAAAGGTAATTGTATGCCAGCCCCTCGCTTCGCCAAGCAGAACTAGGCATCAGACAGTACCACGCATTCATCGCAGATCGACTATCTGTATCATCAAAATCGGTATATGACCCAATCCAAAAGAACAATTTGGCTTTGGGCAAATCAAAACAGAGGAAGTGTACCAGAACCAACAAGAAGCTTGTTGCAATGAAGAGAGATGTACAGTTATTCTCTAGATTGTACATTTCCTGCCAATCCAGAGACGGAGACCTTGATTCATTCTTTGAGCATGAGAATCATCCATGGCCCCCATCACTTGCTGAGAGCAACGCAATGCGCCAAGGCAGCAAATCAGATCTGATGGGATGTTTGGAAGCATTAGTAGCTCGTGCAGCTGATTGTCCAGAGATTGAAGTGAAGATCATTGACGGAGCAGCTATGATGCATAATCTAGATCCCAAGAAATCAAACGTGGTTGTGAACACATTTGGAGATTTTGCAGAGCATGTCTTCCTCCCACACATTGCTAGACAACTACAGACGGTTAAGAGATTGGATGTTGTATGGGATGTGTATAAGGCGGGAAGCTTGAAGACACATGCTAGAGAATTACGGGGACATGGTGAATCTCTTGTTGTTGCATCGAGTACAAGACTCCCTCAAAATTGGAAAACTTTCCTACAAGTTGATGCCAACAAAACAGGCCCCTTCACCTTTCTCGCACATACATTGGAGTCATTCACGCTACCAGAAGGAAAGATACTCATCACAACATGTGAGGAAAGCGTGCTGATGAGGCCAGAGCATGACGTCTCACAACTCGCGCCATGCATGCAAGATGAAGCAGATGGTAGAATGTTGCTCCACGCCTTCCATGCATATCACCAAGGTTATCAAACAATAATGATTCATGCTACAGATACAGATGTCGTAGTCCTAGCCATACGGACAGGAAACTTTCTTCATGGGTGTGATCTCTGGGTTGCATTTGGCCATGGGAAGACCTTCCGCTATGTATCAGCTCATGCATTGCAACAGTTTTGGGTGCAGAAGCGTCACAAGTACTGCTATTTATGCATGCTTTCTCTGGGTGTGACACTGTGTCTGCATTTTGTGGGATTGGCAAGAAGACAGCATGGGAAGTTTGGAGGACTTCAGATCTATTCAAGTCACTATTTAGGAGACTGTCTGATGCCCCGGCGTCTCTGTGTGACAATGACATGGAAACGCTGGAGATGTTTATCGTACTACTGTACAAACGCACATCACCATTGTCAGGGGTTAATGAGGCACGAAAATGGCTTTTTGTTTTTGGCAACAGGCAGCTAGAAAACATTCCTCCGACCAGTGCAGCTCTGCTGCAACACACCAAACGTGCTGCGTTCCAGGCAGGTCATCTTTGGGGCCAATCACCCCATGCAAATGCAAAAACGCCATCGCCAGCTGACTGGGGTTGGGTCAGAGATTGAGACACTTGGTCACCGCAATGGAGTTTGCTTGCAGACGCATCTAAGGCATGCCGGGAACTCATGAAATGTGCTTGCAAAAGTAATTGCACTGGCAGATGCAAATGCTATAAATCCAACTTACCTTGTACACAGTTGTGCTCATGCGATGCACAGTGTGTGTGACGTCTGTGAATCATGATTCAACAATCAACAGCATCATGTATAGCCTTGCATACTCTAATAGGATAATTGAACGTATCTATAACGACCATTACTTGGTTCGATATTAAGAAATCAAGTAATTTAAACTATTTCTAGATGCTATATTGCTTTTGTTCTCAAGAGATGGATCTTTTAGATAACACATCTTAAAGAGCCACCATCTTTTGACATCAAACACAGGTGGTCGCTATGGAAGGATTGATATTTACATATCTAGAGTATTGTAGTGAGTAGAATTATAACGATTGACCCATGAAACCCCTAATTTGACATTAATCCCATCTCTCTACTCCGTCTAGAGCTTGATTAATGTAAATTTTCCACTGGGAAGGCGGCCATTTTGAATCCGCCATTTTGAATGGGTTTCCTTGGTAGAATCACGTGGCACCACATCTAATTATGATCAGGATACCTTAAACCACCTATATGCCAAATTTCATGCTTTCTGCCAGAATGGAACATCTTTTTCACATATATGCCCTACTACTTTTATTAAGCTATCCGTAACAAATTGTTCGTTAGGGCAAATCCCGCCAGACCAAAAGAATGATGGCCCACCGAATCATTCCTACTCCCCTAATTGTGGATTTAACATCATTATCCCAAACCAGCAATATTTTAAGGACGGCCTAATATGGTGATATCTCATTGACAATTTCAAGTTCGTTTCTCTGTGTCTGAGCCACAGTTCCAAACCTTTCCCTGAAGCAGGGTTATCCATTCAGTTTCTCTGCAGAGTATGCCTTCGGGGAGCATACATCAATTTATTGATTTGCCTTGTTTTATTTTGAGGAATCTTGAAGCCGAAATTGGTTTTATATATGTGTTTGGACATTCTGATTTCAGATTTTCCATTTTCGAAACTGTCGGATAAACGTTTTAGCGGCCATCATGGATCATTTTTCCAACTAGAAGCTCCCATGTACTAATGCAAGAGGAAATTTCAAGTGTATTTTGCAGAAAACATACTTAGGGCATAGAGATACACTCTTGTTCAAATGATGCTGGTCTGTAATTTGCCCGGCGGCCATCCTGGATTTTTGAAATGCCTTTAAAAATCTTCTTTTCCGAATCCGTATGGGAGATTGATTCAAAACTCATGACAGGTTATTTACGGAAGCAGCTGAATCCATTTTGTCCAATGGAACTTGATTGCCTAATGCTTTAGCAGTCATCCTGGATGACCTGGTTTTCATGAAAACAACTTTGTATCCAGAATCGCTTTATGGATTGGATTGAGATATGATAAGGGACTAAGGGCCGTTAAGTTTTGTTCAAAAGTAGTTGATGAATAAAGAAACATGGCTTCTGTTTTCTTGTTATAATTCTGCTCAGCTCTGTAGGGTTCTGCTTATTAGCTCACCTGGCCTGAAAGGCCAAGTGAGCTTATGTCGTGGCGACCGTCCGTCGTCCGTCCGTCAACTTTTCCTTTAAACGACTTCTTGTCAAGAACCGCTAGGCCAATTTCAATTATATATGGCAGGAAGCATCCTTAGGGCATAGGGATCCAAGTTTGTTCAAATGAAGCTGATCGGCCAATTAGGCCGGTGGCTATCTTGGATTTTGGCCGTTTTTTAGAAACATCTTTAAAAAATCTCCGAAACCGCTTGAGGGATTGAAGGACCCCTCATAAAATTTGATCTAGGGCAAGAGCTCAACCAAATTTGTTCAAGGGAACTTAATTGGTCAAATAGTTTGGTGGCCATCTTGGTTGACCTAGTTTTAGCGAAAATAGCTTCTCCAGAACCACTGAATGGATCAGGCCAAAATTTGGCAGATATAATTAGGGACTAAGGGCCAGTAAAGTTTGTTCAAGAGAAGTTGATCCATAAAAAAACATGGCCGCCATGGGCCAATCAAAATATAGCATGTTTGGCGACCATTATGGATTGTTTTATTTGATGGATTTTGAGGACGAAATTGGTTTCATATAGGTTTTTGGGTATTCTGATCTCAAATTTGCAATTTTCGAAATTATCGGATAAATGGTTTGGTGGCCATCTTGGATCATTTTCACACCAAAAGCTCCCATACTAAAGCAATGGGAAATTTAAAATATCTTCTCGAGAACTACTGGGCCGGTTTCAATTATATTTGACATGAAGCATCCTTAAGGCATAGAGATTCAATTTGTTCAAACGAACCCTATCGGCCAATTTGGCCGGTGACCATCTTGTATTTCGGCCGATTTTTAGAAATGTCTCAAAATCGTCTCCCAAACCGTTTGAGGGATCGATTCAGAACTTACGAAATATGATCTATGGTAAGTGCTGAACCAAATTTGTTTAAGGGAACTTGATTGACCAAATGGTTCAGCGGCCGTCCTAGTTTTCACAAAAACAACTTCCCCAGAACCGCTGAAGCGATCAGGCCGAAATTTGTGATATATAATTGGCAACTAAGGGCGATTAAGGTTTGTTCAAGAAAAGTTGATTCGTCAAAAAACATGGCCACGGTGGACCAATCAAAATATAGTGTGTTTGGCAGCCATATTGGATTTTTTTATTTGATGGATTTTGAGGCCGAAATTCGTTTTATATGGGTTTTTTTGGTATTCTGATCTCAAATTTGCAATTTTCGAAACAGTTGGATAAACGGTTTGGCAGCCATCATGGATCATTTTCCCACCAAAAGCTCCCATACTAAAAGCAATGGGAAATTTAAAATGTCTTCTCGAGAACTGCTGGGCCGATTTGAATTATATTTGGCAGGAAGCATCCTTATAGCATAGAGATTTCATTTTGTTCAAAGGAAGCCATTTTGGCGGTGGCCATCTTGGATTTCGGCCGATTTTTAGAAATGTCTTTAAAAATCTTTAAAACCGTTTGAGGGATCAATTCAGACCTCATGTAATATGATCTAGGGCAAGAGCTCACTCAAGTTTGTTCAAGGGAACTTGATTGACCAAATGGTTCAGCGGCCATCTTGGATGATCTTGTTTTCGCAAAAACAACTTCCCCAGAACCGCTGAGGCGATCAGGCAGAAATTTGTGATATATGATTAGGGACTACGGGCCACTAAAGTTTACTACGGGAAGTTGATCCGTAAAAAAAAATGGCCGCTATGGGCCTATCAATGTATAGCGTGTTTGGCGGCCATATTGTATTTTGTTATTTGATTGATTTTGAGGCAAAAATTGGTTTTATGTATTTTTGTGCGTATTGTGATTTCAAATTTGCCATTTTCGAGACTCGGATAAACGGTTTAGCGGCCATCTTGGATCCTTTCCCCTCCAAAATCTCCCATACTCAAGCAATGGGAAATTTAAAATGTATTTTCGCGAGATCTTCTCCAAAACCATTTAGGGATCAATTCCAAACGCATGAAATATCATCTAGGACAAGAGCTGCACCAAGTTTGTTCAAGGGAACTTGATTGGCCAAATGGTTTGGCGGCCATCTTGGATAACCTATTTTTTGCCCAAACAGCTCCAGAACCACAGTGGATTGGGCCGAAATTTGGGAGATATGATTAGGCACTGAGTGCCATTAAAGTTTATTCACGGGAAGGAGCTTAGTCAGCAACATGGCAGAAGTGGATCATCCAAAATGTAGCGTGTTAGGCAGCCATATTGGACGTGCAAAAATGTCCACAAATTCATTTAAAAGACTACTCCTAAACCACCCACCAACAATTTTGACAAAAATGCACATTGCTCCAGGTGAGTGACACAGGCCCGTTGGGTCTCTTGTTTAACTTAATCTGCATGTCACTGTTCTGAATTGAATTAATAGTTCTTCTGTTAGATATAAGTAATTTTGTCTTATTACAATTAATTAGCATGTTGTTTGCATTACACCAATTTTCGACATTTATCAAATCGTTCTGTAGTGAAAGCTCAGCATCAGGCATAGTTTTCTTAGCAACTTGGATTGTTGTATCATCAGCATACATGTCAATAGAACAATTGGTGGTACAGAAAGGTAGGTCATTTATAAAAATTACAAATAACAGAGGCCCTAAAATTGATCCTTGTGGCACACCATATTTCAACGTCTTTTGCTGAGATTTGTCACTTCCAATAGCTACATATTGTTTATGCTGCTTAAGGTAGGATTTTAGCTAATTTATGGTGGACTTACTTACTTTATACAGAATAAACTTATTAAGTAGCAGATCATGGTCCAGTAAGTCAAAAGCTTTTGTTAAATCAACCATGACATGTCCGACAATAAGCTCTGTATCAATAGCACTACACCACTGCTCTACAATCTTTAGTAGAGCAGTTTGACAAGAATGTTTCGCTCAAAAACCTGACTGGCAATCTGAGAGCAGCATATATTGTTTTAAGTAGTCATACAGAGCATTGTAAACATGGCGCTCAATGATCTTTGATACTACAGGTAGAATAGAAATTGGCCTATAATTTTGAATATCAGTTTTTGCATTTGATTTATGTAGTGGATGCACTTTTGCAATCTTCCAGCAATCTGGAAAAATTGATGTTCTGATACCTAAGTTAATTAAATTTGTTAAAGATGGGGCTATCACATGTGCCGAAAGCTTTAGAAATCTTGCACTGAGGTTATCGTGACTAGTAGCTTTGCTTGTAGCGAGTGCAGTCAGTTGCAAAAGGACAAATTCTAAAGTAATATAAGGAATAGTCTTCTTCTTGCATTCATCTTTCTCATGACAGTAATCTTAGACTGTTTTCCTTATTTGTGCATGAAAGCTGAAGTGGTCATTAAACTGTCTCTGTCTCCTCTGATCTCTTCAAAAGATACTTCAATAGGCCAGAAGCTTCTACTAGCCTGTTCATATTGCTGACAGTGCTGCAAGAGATGTTCTGCTGTTTCCTCTGCCTGCTGACACTCACAAAGTGCAGAATCTGTAATCTTGAGATGGTGAAGATGTGCATTGAAACGATTGTGACCAGTCCTCGATCTGAAGATACATGTCTTGTCCTCATTACTGAGGCTGTGTATTGCATCATTATGCTGCCTGCTGGTGGTTCTTACGGCTTTAATGATATGCTTCAGTTCTTCAAAGTCAACCTCGCGGTTGAATTGTTCTTCCTTAGCAGTTGATCAGCTTTGTCATTTCCTAATATGCCACAATGCGAGGGGATCCACTGTAAGTTGACATTGTTCTCCTTAGCCAGTTGCGTAAGATCTTCATGAATTAAATCTGTACTTTCCTTTCCACTCTCCAGCGCCTAGAGCGCTGAGAGGAAGTCTGTCAGGAAGACAATATTTTAAGTTCTGTTTTTTTCGTTGTATCGGCATTTGGCTAGCTAAGATCAGTGCCTGGATTTCTGCAATGTAATTGCTACAGTGCTTCCCTGTTGGCAAACATGAGTCTGTTATATCTCCACATGGAAACCGAATGTGAGCACCTGCCCCTCCATTCTTGACAACCTGGATAGCTGATTCATCTGTATAAACATGTATCCACTCTTCCTCAGGGTAGTTTTCTGCAATATGACTCAATGCAAGAACTTTGTTTGTCACCTCTGCTTGATCTCCCTTGCTTTCAATCCCTGGAATCGAGGGCCAGATTGAAATTGTGTTTTCTATTTCAGAGGCTTTCCACGGTTCCCTCTCAGGGATAGCAGTTACGTTTCTACATCTGAGGAAGATGTCCGACTGTTTCTTTCAATTTTCTTTGAAGTTAATAAGAAATTATTCCTTTTGAGGTTTCCTCTAGACATTTGGTGAGTCAGCATATGCATGGGATGGTGAGGCATCAATTTGAATTTCTCGTATTGACTCTCAGCCTTGATTTCTCGTCTGCTGGAGTGGCTGGATATTGGTAAGTTCATCCATCGCTGCTATTGGAGTGGTCTTCATGGACCCTGTTATGATACGAAGAGCCTGATTTTGTACCTTATCCAATGTCTGAAGGGTGCTTGTAGCAGCTGTCATCCATGATGATGAACCATATTCGATGATTGGTCTAACTGATCCAGAGTAAACCCGTTTCAGAATTTTCATGTTAGCTCCCCATTTTCTTCCAGAGAGCTTCCGCATAACTGCCAGTCTTCGCTTGGCTATACCTTCAGCTTTTCTGATATGCGCCTTCCAAGTTAGTCTTTTGTCAAATATCAGACCAAGATAAGTTACTTCATCCTCAATGTGCAGAACTGAGTCACCAAATTTCAGACTTGCCTTGTGTTCCTTTTTAGTGGATAATGTGAATAAAGTTGCAAATGTCTTCTCTTTGTTGATCTGGACACACCATCATGTAACCCAAGAATTAATGTGATCAATTGCGAGTTGCATGCGCTAATTGGCTGTTGACACGTACTCCTCACTGCTCCACATCACAAGATCATCAGCATACAATGCAGCTCTGACTCCCATTGGAAGGTTCTAAACCAGGTCATTGATGAATATTGTGTAAAGAAGTGGGAGAGACTAAACCACCCTGAGGTACACCATGTCGTAGCAGGACTTTCTTGCTGCTCGTCCCATTGAGCTGTACTGATGCCTTTCGGTTGTGGAGATACTGGCATATCCAGTTGTACATTTTTCCAGAAATATCACTGGTCCTGAGCTTTTGGAGGAGTCCATGCTTCCATACTTTATCAAGTGCCTTCTGCAGATCAACCCACACAGTGGTGGTATGCTTTTTCTGTTGGAACGCCTCCTCAATAGACTGTCAGATATGTTTTTTGACCCTCAGTAGATCTACACTTTCTGAAGCCATTTTGTTCATCCGCTAAGAGATTGTTGCTTTCAAGATGTCGAAGAAGTCTCTGGGTGAGGATTCTTCCCACGGCTTTGACAGTGCAACTAGTCAGACTGATAGGTCGATAACTTTGGATGTATTTTTGCCTTTCTTTAGTACAGGGATCATGTTGGCCTCTCTCCAAGACTGGGGAACTTCTCCTGTGTACCAACTGTGGTTGAAAATCTCCAAAAGCTTGTGCTTTCCAATAGTACCCAGATTCCTCAACATCTCATTGGTTATTCCATCTGGTCGAGGAGACTTCCTGTTTTTCAGAACTTTCAAGCTTTTCTCCAACTCGCTGATGGTCAGAGGCTCATCCATTCCCGCGGTATGTATTTGTGTCTCTCCTGTCCCCTTTGTAGACTTCATTGCAGCTTTTTTATGACTCACTGGCACATCTAAATTGCTTACTTTCTGAAACATACAAGCAAAGTGTTCAGCAGCAGCCTCTCCTGTTTTGATTTCACAATCCTCTTCAAGAGTTATGTTCAGTACTCTGATGTTTTCATCGTTAAGCTGCTTCACAAGCCTCCAGAGTTTGTTTGTATCTTTTTAAGCTTGTCGTTTTTTCTCTCCACGATTCTCTGGTGGCTCTGATTTTGGCTTTCAGATATTTTGCCTTGGATTGTGATTGTTGGGAGTCTCACATGGTTGGCTTCTGTTGGGACATTCTCTGCAATTTCCCTTGCGTTGGACATTTCTTCATGTAACTTCTGCAGAGACGTACTCCAGTAAGGTCTGTAATTTTTCTGGATCCCCTAGGAATGCATTTGCCAGCAGCAGAGAGTAAAGCAGAGTTTAACAACTTTATTGATATTTTGGTTTTTTACATCAATGTCTTTTACCAATCGGTCACTCTCTTACTGATATCTGTCCCAGTCTGCTTTCTTATAGTTCCATCGAGGAGTGATTCCGGTCAATCTCAACATCCATGGTAATGAAAACAGGGCGGTGATCACTGCCTTCAAGTTTTTCCCCAACATTACGCAAAGATTCTTGATGTAGATTTTCTGTTCTCAGGAGAACTTGAGGTATGCCATCGTCTTGAGTAGAATGTAGGGGGGGGGTGTCATCTGCCCTATTCAAGAGAATCAGCTTCTGCTCATCCATCCAATTTTCAATGTCATCACCCCTCCTATCAGTAGAATGATAGCCCCATAACTGAGAATGACTGTTGAGGTCACCAGCAACGATAGTTGAATCTGGGTAAACTGGGATTTTTCTGAGATTCAATGGTTGATTATTAGGGCAGTAATAGTTGACAACAGTGATAGGATGTTTCTCTGGAATTATCTTGATTGTGAGAATTTCAGGTCCGTCCATGTCTCTCTGAACTTCAATGGCATTTAGGTTATTCTGAACCAAGGTTATGGCTCCTCCTTTATGTCTTCCGTCCCTGTCAGATCTGAAGCACTGAAATCCTCTTATACAGAATCTTGTGTTGGCATTCAGATGAGTTTCTTGGATACACGCGACATCTACGCCTTTCTCCTTGAGAATTTTGCTAAGCTCCGTTTTCTTGTTAGAAACGCCTTCATCATTCCATAGCAGGATAGTCAGCGGTTTGCTTACTTGTACTTTAGGTTGGACAACCTTCTTCCTTTTTCTCCAAGGGCTGCAAACTTTACCACCAGTAGCTTGGGTGGACCCCTTCGAGGCTGGGGCCCCCGGCGCTGCACATGGCTGGCGGGAACTCACACGGCGAGCACCATGGCGGATATTCATAATATTAACTGTCATGAAAGATGAGTTGTTTAGTGCTATGGTTGGCCACTCGCTCCAAATACCTGGCTTGTTACCCAGATAAAGTGTTACACCCCTGTGCCCGACCCAAGATCAGAGATCTTAGATCTACTTTGAGGCCTAGCACTTGTAGCAGGGGATAAGGAATATTAAATTCAACATTGTTTGGCAGTCTATCGTCTACCATATGTTTCAGCTGGTTTAGGTACTTAGATGGATCATCTACACTTGGTAATTTTAGACTCTCAGCTATAGTAGTAAAGAAATTATTAAACGGCTCACATATATCTTTTTGGTTATTAGCTCACCTGGCCTGAAAGGCCATTTTCAAGCCAATGATGAGTAGACTACAGTACAGGGAATTATTTTGATCTTGGGTCAAACTGAGGGTAAGGGGCGGCGTCAGAAGTGGGCACCAATCGATTGTAGCGTAACTCCAAGACCATAGCACATAGAAACTTGAAACCTTCGGTATGATTACACATGGCCAGGGGTGTGGGGGGACTGGGGGTAAAACTAAATTTTTCCAAAGGTGGTCATTTCACATATCATTTTGAAGCCAATGATGAGTAGACTACAGTACAAGGAATTATTTTGATCTTGGGTCAAAATGAGGGTGGGGTGTGTGTGTAAAAGTGGGCACCAATCGATTGTAACACAACTCCTAGACCATTTCACATAGAAACTTGAAACTTTCAGTATGATTACACATATGGCCAGGGATGTGCATGACATATTGGAATTTTGTTATCACCCGCAGGGGCAAGGGTGGGGGAAATGGTGGTCAGAAAATAAATTTGATCAAGTATGATCATGTCACATATCATTTCGAAACTTGTAGTTAGTAGACTACAGTAAAACAAATTATTTTGTTCTTGAGTCAATCTGAGGGCAGTGGCTAGGGGTCAAATAGGCAATCTAATTCTATATATGTACATGGCTTAGATATTATTTATTCGCAGAATATTTAGTCCTGGGCAGACCGGGTCCTGCGGCAGCCGGATCCTGCGGTCACTTAAAAATGCGAGATATTGGTATTTTCTGATACCTTTTGTTTATTACGTTGTATATAGACATTAATTTTTTTTTTAATGCCATTTGCTGCATTGCACCCACAAAGGGTCATCAGATCTTTAAAAAAAAACCAAAAAAAAAAACCCCACAGATGTGTTCTATAACATGCTTAGGACTTGTCCATATGAAAAAGAAATTGATTTTCAAATTTAAAAAAGTGTTTTTTTTATCTTTGAGCTTTAAGTATTTTAGGCCTGTTTTGTATCCAATTTATACTCATAATTTCATGCTTAACCCTAAGGAACCTACGCGTCATCTGGACGGCACGCAAAAAAGTGTACAAATAAACCTAAGAGCCGTCTGGACGGCTTTCAATAAGCGAACGTGCAGTCCTACGCGCTGGCTTTAATAGCACCAGTTTTCGATCGCTAAATACGCAAACATTACGGGCGGTTTATCCAATCAAACTTAGCGTTACATTACGTCAGATGATTGAATTTTATAAATCCACTGTTGATTGGACAATTCAGTTTGTTTACAAATTTCTACTGGAAAATATAAATAGTTTTCTGTGAATGAAATTCCTAGCGTAAAATCGTCAACGATAGTGTGTTGACTTTTTTATGTAATCAAGTTAAATTTTTCTTGTGGCAAGCCATCTTCCAGACTAGTTGAATTTTGCAGACCAGCTGTCCACGCCGAGTATCTTTGCTAACTCAGAATGGCATCCAAAGACTGATAGTCAGCTCACTCTCTTCTTATGGTCGCCCTCATGTGGGTCTGTTCGAGACAGGCTTCGACGCCCGGATGTTCTCATTCATGTCTCCTTTCCAGAGACTCAGGCTTTGTCAGTGGATGCCCTTTCTCAGTCCTGGACAGGGATGTCAGCTTATGCTTCCCCTCAGACAGATCTCATTCCCATAGTTCTAAAGAAGGTTGGAAGCAGGTTTGTAAGCGTCTCTTGATTGCCCTTTTCTGGCCCACGAGGAGTCAGGTTTTTTATCTGATCCATCATCTACTTTTGGAATTTCCTAGTTTCCCAGTCTGTGCTGACATGTTGGCACAAGTAAAGGGAAAATATCTTCATCTGAATCCAGAGATCGTCATCCTTTGCTTCTTCCCATGTGTTGGTTTCTTACACAAAAGAGACAGCCAGACCTGCCTCTAAGTATCCAGTTACTCGTTGGATTTGCTGCCACGATCTAGCATCATCTGGTGTCAAACATTAGATAATGTCAAACTCGGACCTACCTCTTTTGCTCTATTCGCCGGGTCATACATATTTGGGACATTTTAACTAAGCAAGCAGAGACTCATTTACTGAGCTCATCTCACCATTTTCATTGAGATTGATTGTCTGTATGATTTTCTTTACTTTATCTTGTTTAGTTGATTATGAGTTCAGTTTTATATAGTTGTTAATCATAGTGTGATTTTGAACTTATGCACTATTATGTTGTTTTTATCTCACCTGGCCTGAAAGGCCAAGTGAGCTTATGCCATGGTGGTCGTCTGTTGTCTGTCCGTCAAATCACGTCTTGATCAATCTTTTGGGTGAAAATGTGAAATTTTATTAAAAATCTACCGGAAATGGTCAAAATGCTACTCCTCCTTAGCTGCTTGACATATTTCAACCAAATTTGACTAGATGCATTCTATGGTGGTAGGCTCTAGAACATCCTTTCAGAATTTTGATTGATCCATTTTTTGTGTGAAAATCTGAGATTTTATGAAAAATCTACCGGAAATGGTCAAAATGTGACTCCTCCTTAGCTGCTTGACATATTTCAACCAAATTTGGCTATATGCATTCTATGGTCGTAGGCTCTAGAAGTCTTTTCAGAATTTTGATTGATCAATTTTTTGGGTTGAAAATCTGAGGTTTTATGAAAAATCTACCGGAAATGCTCAAAATGCTACTCCTCCTTAGCTGCTTGACATATTTCAATCAAATTTGGCTAGATGCATTCTATGGTGGTAGGCTCTAGAAATTCTATTCAGAATTTTGATTGAGAAATTTTTGGCTCAAAATCTTAGGTTTTGTACAAATTTACCAGAAATTGTCAATACGTTGCTTCTCCTTAGTCCCTTGACATATTTCAACCAAATTTGGCTAGAATTACCCTATCGGTAATTTTTTGGGGTGCCCATCTTGTATTTTCCGGAAATGATCAATCATATCTATTTAAATGCAAATGGTTCAAATGCTAATGGTCCAGGTGAGCCACAGAGACTTGGACCTCTTGTTTAGTATCATGGGTTACTGTGCTATTTTTAACTTTCTTTTAAGGTTTCTCAAATCTCCACCCACCAGTTGGTTTTAAAGTGAGGCACTGACCAAATCTACGGGCTTAGTAGGTAGTGATTGAACGGTACAGTTGTTTGTAGTGTAATAACCATGACCACAGACGGGCTTAGTAGGTAGTGATTGAACGGTACAGTTGTTTGTAGTGTAATAACCATGACCACAGACCCCCCTAGGGTTGGTCTGGAGTTTTATTAACCACATACTTACCATTCAAACACTGACCCAGTCTCAGCCACCCTGCGTGGGAATGATTTGAGAATTCTTTTTCATGGTTTTCAAGAAAAATTTGAAAATGTATAATATTCTTGCAGAGTAACTCTTGCACATGCGCAGTGACCCGGGTCACTGAGCTATCTAGACTAGTACCAGTCTAATTGATTGACGATTATGGAGTTAATTCATTCTAGAAGCCAACAATAGAATAGAGAGTTATGGTTCTTGTGTTAGGAGGCTTAAAAGCAGGATTAAAAATCTTCCAGGTGCTAAATGTAGGTAAATTAATTTAGTACGTAGTCATTGAACAGTAAGTATGTTTATGTGGTTAATAAAACTACAGACCAACCCTAGGGGTCTGTGGTCGTTACCTCCCTTGAATTCTTGAAATATTGTAATGTATTTGGTTTCTGTTCAATAACTTCAGTTAGCCTGCATGTATTCAGTTTAAATTTTGGATGTAAATCCCACCTCATGAGACCTTGACTGTGTTTGACCAAAATCTGTACTCACTAGAGTAATCCCCCTTGATTTCTTGAAAAATTGTACAATATTTGGATTTTTTTTTTAATGGGGTTGTATTAAAATGCCTGGTCAGGGAACGAAGCTTATGCCATGGCGGCCATCCACCCATCATCCATCTGACCGTTGTCTGCCAACCTTTGCTTTAGTGCATATCCTAAACCGCCTGTTGGATTTTAACCAAATTTGACTGCCATGATCGTCTCTAGGTTCTAGAAGTTCTGTTCAGAATTTTTTCAGAACCCTTTAAATGCAGTCCTTGAAATTAAGACGATTTTGTCACGGCACAAAAATGCTGTGGTAAAAATGGTTCACCATGACAATACTACAGCATTTTGCTCTTTACGAAGCAAAACGAGCTATTGTGATACCCTGTATGTCGTCCGGCGGTGATGGTGGCATCGTCGTCATCCAATTTGCGTTTGGCTCAACTTTTCTGTTTATATCAGGTTTGGTTAATCATACTGGACCCAAACTTGGGCACATGCTTCCTTATAATGATACAGCATGTCACGATGCCCTTGGGGTAAAAAAAGGTCAATGGTCAAGGTCACTGTTACCTTGGTAAAAACTATTTTTTTCAACATTAACATTTTCTGTTTAGCTCAACTTTTCTGTTTATATCTCAGGTTTGGTTAATCATACTGTACCCAAACTTGGACACATGCCTCCTTATAATGACACGACATCACACAATGATGTTTGGTCAAAAGGTCAAGGTCATTGATGTGCATGACGATCGTCTGTCATCCGTCAACCTTTGTTTAAAAATGCTACTCCTTATTAACCGCTTGGCAGATTTCAACCTAATTTGGTTGGATGAACCCTATGGGGGTAGGCTTCAGAATTTGTTTACAAAGTTTTGCTGGGTAAATTTCTTGGCTTAAAATCTTACATTTTATGAAAAATGTACCAAAAATTGTCAAAACTCCTCAATAACCGCTTGGCAGATTTCAAACTAATTTGGTTGGAAGGACCCTAATGCCTTCAGTTTCAGAACATGTATACAGAATTTGATTGGTCAATTTATTTGTGTGAAAATATTTGATTTTATGAAAAATTTACCAAAAATTGTCAAAACACTACTCATTAACTGCTTGCCAGATTGCATCTTACATTGGCTGGAAGGACCTTATGGGGATATGCTTTAGAACGTATATACAGAATTTTAACTGGTCAAGTTTTTAGGTGAAAACGTGAGATTTTATGAAAAATTTACCCAAAAATGTCAAAACTTTACTCCTCATTAACTGCTTGGCAGATTTAAATTTACTTTGGCCGTTAGGACCTTATGGGGATATGCTTTAGAACGTATATACAGAATTTTAACTGGTCAAGTTTTTAGGTGAAAACGTGAGATTTTATGAAAAATTTACCCAAAAATGTCAAAACTTTACTCCTCATTAACTGCTTGGCAGATTTAAATTTACTTTGGCCGTTAGGACCTTATGGGGATATGCTTTAGAACGTATATACAGAATTTTGATTGGTCAAGTTTTTTGGTGAAAAGCTTAGATTTTATGAAAGATTTACCAAAAATTGTCTAAATGCTACTCATCATTAACCACTTGAAAGATTTCAACCCTAGTTGGCTAGACAGACCCTATCATGGTAGGCTCAAGAACATCAATTCAAAATTTTACTGGCTCAATTTTTTGGGTCAAAATCATAAATTTTATGAAAAATTTACCAAAAATTGTCAAAATGCATCTTCTCCATAACCGCTGGGTGGATTTTGATCCAAATTTGGCTGGAAGGATTGTGTGGTGTTAGGCTTTAGAAATTCTAGTCAGAATTTTGGTTGGTCAATTTTTTAGTGGCCATTTGGATTTTTGGAACACTTTCCAGAACCATTTAAAATGCTACCCCTTAATTAGTGGGCCAATCTTAACGAAACTTGTGTGGATTTTTTTCCAATGATCCTACAATGGTAGGCTTCAACATATCAAAGAGGAATTTTGATTGGTCAATTTCTTTGGTGGCCATTTTGGATTTTTTTTTTAATTATCCTTAATGTCTACTGGTATTTAAATGCAAATGGTTCAAATCCTAATGGTCCAGGTTAGCGTTACAGGGCCTTGGGCGTCTTGGTGACAAGGCCTTCTATATTTATTCTTTGTGTTTGAAGTCAAGTTTCATAGTTTGATGCAAAGTCGTAAAGTCAAGCTTCATGGTTGCATTGCAACCACATTTCTGGTTTTAAATTTCATCAATTATAATCTTTGTTCTACTTTTGATGAATTGTAGAGCCTTGCTTTAATGTGATGTCATGATTGATACCTTGTATATATGATAAAAACACATCTAAATACCTGAGCCTGCAATTTTCTTCCACGCAAAATATTTGCTGTGACAAATTAGATTTACCACGGCTTTGCTGATTGATCCATGGCGAAATTTGAGGGTTGTAAATGTAATGCTTATTCTCTTTAATTCTTTAATCAATGGGCAGATTTCAACAAAACTTGGTTGGAACAATTCTATGTCTGTAGGCTTCAACATATCAAACAAGAATTCTGATTGATCAATTGGTTTGACAACCGTCTTGAATTTTCCAAAAATTGTCTGGAAATATTTTGAAATTTATGTTCTTCTAAACCGTGTCGTAGATTTTATTCAAATTTAGATTGTCAGATCTTATGATATAGGCTTCAGAACCGCTTTTCAGAATTTTGATTTACCCAATGCTAGAGATTGCTTAAGATTACAGCTCATTACATGTATGCATTACCCATATACAAATCACTGAGCTCTGTGTTCCAGTTCATCTTTCATCATATTAGTTTCTAGGCAATAAAATTACAGATGATGTCTTCTGCAATGTTGAATTCTATGCCCAGTGTGTATCAGTCTATATTCATCCAATGGAGATGTCATTAAGTTCTGCAAACAGGGAAAACAAAAATGTTTCCAGTCAAAGAAATCACAAATATTTTATTGCTTTGTTTTTTATTTATTATATATATATATATACACCTGTGCAAAAGTTAAGCACCAGCAAAAACAATAGAACGTAGAAACATGATGGTACAACTAGGCTGCCATACTTTTTGTCCCCGCGTTAGCTGACATAATTCCAAGTACGAAATGCACATGCATGCATGACTTCACGCCGCTTGATGTCCGTGCGTGGCGGGAAACAGCACACGTGTTCAGTTATGTAAAAGTCCAGTTTGAGGTGTAGAACATTACATACAGATTTAGGCGACAAGATTAGGAATTTTGTGTTCATGACCGTGGTTTATTTGTACAGAGAGAATTAGCTCTTGATTGTGAACCGCTATGGCAAGACGAAGGTTAAGTGATCGTGTAAAATGGCAAATCATAGGCATGCATACCACTGGTATGTCATGCAGAGAGATTGGCAGACAGCTGAACATTAACCATACTGTAATCAGTCGTTTGATTGCAAAACATGGGCAAACTAACGAGGTGAAGGACAGGCCTAGATCTGGAAGACCGAAGAAGACTACTGCGGTACTGCCCGTGATGATCGAGCCCTAGTACGCCTTGTTAGGAGATCTCCATTCACCAACAGCAGAGTGCTCAGCCAGCAATGGGAAACGCGCAATAGAGTGTCAATATCTACCGTCAAAAGGAGACTATGCTGCTGGCATGAAAGCTAGGAGACCTGTCAGACGTCCTCCTCACTGCACACCACAAAGAGGAGCGTCTGAGGTGGTGCAACGAAAGAAGACACTGGAACATGAGATCCTGGAGACGGGTACACTGGTCCGATGAAAGTCGGTTCCTGCTTCATGCCACAGATGGTCGAACTCGTGTATGGAGGTCCAGACGCACGGCGTACGACCAACGTAACATCATGGAAGAAGTTCCATTTGGTGGAGGTTCCGTTATGATATGGGGGTGCATCTCATTTGATTGTAATCTGGATCTGTTGACTGTACCTGGAACACTAAATGGACAAAGATATCAAGATTCCATACTGGATAGAGTTGTGGTCCCTCATTTTGTAAATCATGCACCTGGAACCCACCCTATATTCATGGATGACAACGCCCGACCACATCGTGCTAGAGCTGTGCATGAATACCTCCGCCAGAATGCCATCGAAACCCTACCATGGCCAGCAAGGAGCCCTGACATGAACCCTATTGAGCATATCTGGGACATTCTGGGAAACATGGTGAGAAGGAGGGATCCTCCTGTGCAGAACCTACAGGAATTAACAGACGCACTCCATCTTGAATGGCAACGAATACCACAATGGCGTATCAGTCGGTTGGTGACCAGCATGAGACGTCGTGTCCAGGCCGTCATCCAGGCACAAGGTGGATATACCCGGTATTAATAATGACAGTCTCAAACTCGTGCACAGATGTTAAACTTCGTTTTCAGACACCATTAATGACAATCTAGCCACGTGTGTCAACTGTAGGGCAATAGTTGTCAGTTGTGTCAACGTAACCATATTCAGGCCTCGTTTTCAAGTTCAAACAAAAACATACAGTGTTTCCCCACCATCATAATCAGCATTCCTCTAGTTGCATTATTACCTCTTGCACTAAGATGGATGGGTACATAAATGTGTATGCTATTGCTTTCTTCATAGCACATGAATATACCCTCGCATGTGCGTAAAAATAGGGTGGTGCTTAACTTTTGCACAGGTGTATATATATATAAATATAAATATATATATATATATATATATATATATATATATATATATATATATATATATATACGCAGATAATATAGTACTTTAAGACATATTACCACTTTGGAGTGCATTTCAGCTGAACCTATGAATAAGTGGTATACTACCAAATAACAAAATTAAAGTAGAAACTTATAATGTAGGGATACCTATGTGCATTCCGGAATTTATATATTTCTTTATTAATTTAGATTTGAAGCACAACAAATGGGCAGATTGCCACAGTTGTGCACTTGCTATTGCAAGAATTATTTTAGCATGTATATATAATATATAATTTTATGTCTAATATAACAGCATCACCACAGGTCTAATTTGTTTGGTTTGCCATTGAGTTCTCTGTTTCTTGCAGATATTGGTGCTATATTGCATGTAACTGAGCTATCACCTTTACGCGGAGCAGTGTCCTGGACGGGCAAGCCTGTATCTTACTACATGCATACTATTGATAGAACACTGGTGAGTAATGCGTGGGAACAGCACACCATGTCCCAATCTACCCTGCAGTTGTGTTACACTAACACTATCTCTCTCATGGGTATTGTTTGTGGTGCATTTCAGAAACAAATGTCTATAAAATTGGTTGCATAAACAATCATTTGTGCCAGTAATTTTTTGTTTGGTTTCATGCAAAAGTTAACATAGAATTATTTTTCTTTCTTATCAAGTAAATTTATGGCCATATGCTTCTAAAACATTGTCTATTATTTCACTCTACTGTGTTGGGCTCCTAAGCTAAGTTTTTCATGCTTTTTCTGTTTGCTAGCCTCGACTGCCAGACTACAGCATGTCTGTTCCTCCCCAACGCTATTTGCAGATTATATCACTGTCATCATCATTACCATCATATAGCCACTGTTGGCCCAATGTAAATCAAATCACAGGGTACACATTTTGCAACTTGTCTTTATTCAATTGTGCTGCGCATTTGCAGATATCAGCACTATCATGAATGTTAGCAAATTATCTCCCCTTTGCGGGGCACTCTCTTGGATGGGAAAACCTTTTGCATACTACCTGCACACAATTAATCGTACTGTGGTGAATGACGTGTATTTATAAATAAAGAAAAATATATGCTGGTTACTAAATATCTGGATTACTTTAAAGGCCAAGTGAGCTTATGCCGTGGTAACCGTCTATCATCCATCCGTCAACCTTTGCTTTAAGCAACTACTCAAGAACCACTGGGCCTAATTCAATTATTGGCTCACCTGGCCTGAAAGGCCAAGTGAGCTTATGCCATGGTGACTGTCCGTCATGTGTATATATTTTAAAATCTCCGAAACCACTTTGCGAATCGATTCAAAGCTCATGAAACATCATCTAGGGCAGGAGATAAGCAAAGTTTTGTCCAAGAGAACGTGATTGACGAAATGGTTTTAGCAGCCATCATAAAAACGACCTCCAGAACCGCTGAAGGGATCAGGCCAAAATTTGGGAGATATGCTTAGGGACTAAGGGCCATTAAAGTTTGCTCAAGGGAATGTGATCCGTAAAAAAAACATGCCCGCCGTGGCCAATTAAAATGTAGCCTGTTTGGCGGTCATATTGGATTTTTTTACTTGTTGGATTTTGAGCCCAGAATTTTGGGTTTTGGGAGTATTTTGATTTCTTCATCTTTGCATTCACCAGCACATAACATTCAATGAAATAGTTTTCCCAGACTTAAGAACAAAGGAAGCTGTTTTTTCTAATTGTTCCAACCCTCCATGTAACCTTTCTTCGAGGCTTGTTTGGGTTGGCCAGATGCTTTGCCTGAGATTGCTGAAGATCTCACTATGCTGCAGAAAATGTTTGTTTGCTTTCTCTGCTGTCTAACAACTGCATAAAGGTGTGTCCGCTATTTCCAGTTTGTGTAGATGGTAGATAAGTCTTTTGTGGTCTGTCCTCAGTCTAAAGAGAGCCGTCTGATTCCTACGTGGTAGGCTGCAGAGTGCATCTTTCAGAAGCCTTGTATTGCGTTTTCTCAATTTGATGTTCTGTTTCAGCTCATCAAAACTGATTACTCAATCCATCTGTTCTTGGTTGGATCCTTCTTTAGCTAACGTGTCAGCTCTTTCCCACAATGGGCTGGTATCCACTGGAGAATGACATGATTTTCGGAGCAAAGACCTCTTGCTGACTCCAGCTGACTCCTTTCCACTTAGAAGAGCGAACCTGATGTGTGTTCCTGCACCACCATCTTTCACTGCATCTGTTGCTGATCCATCCATGTATACGTGAATCCACTCATCGTTTGGATACTCTTCACAGATATATTCCTCAGTAAGAGCCTTGTTTACATCTTGAATATTCGAATCCTTACAGCTAACTCTCAGGATGGTGATGCGTGTGAATACTGTCTCAAATATTTTAACAGCAAAAATATTCAATCTATGGTTAGGTTCGCGTATAGAGTAATTTATAGGATTTGAGCATCAGCCTGAATTTTTCATGCTGTATCCTGACCTTTGTCTCACGTCTCTGTTGAAAGGAGTCAATGTTGGCTATCTCTTCCATAGCACTGATGGGTGTCATTCTCATTGCTGATTGATGATGATTCGATGACCTTGGTTTTGCAGTTTGTTTAGTGTTTGGAGGTTTGTGTGTGATGCAGTCATCCAAGTAGATGAGCCATACTCGATTGAGGATCTTACAGATCCTGTATAAACCTGTTTCAACACATTCATGTTTGCTCCCCAGGTAATTCCTGCAAGTTTCCGCATGATTGCTAATCTCTGTTTTGCTTTACCCTCAGCTTTTATGATTTGTGGTTACCAGGTCATCCTTTTGTCAAATGTTACCCCCACGTATGTTACGTTATCGTCAGGGTGAACTTTTTTTTATTAATCTCCAAATCTGTCTTGATGTCTTGTTTGGTCGAAAGTGTAAAGCGCATGCTTATAGTCTTCTTCATTGATTTTGACATGTCATCTAGTAGTCCATGCTGAGAGGTGATCAAGAGCACGCTGTATCGGATGATTTGCAGTAGTGTGTTATTCTTCGCTGAGCCAAAGGACAAGATCATCTGAACACATTGCTGCTTTAATTCCTCTTGGTAGGTTCTGGACAAGATCATTCACAAATACTAGAAACAACGTTGGGGATATTATGCTCCTCTGCGGAACTGCATGCCGCATACGCGCTTTCTTGCTATGTTGTCCATTTAGGAGCATGGATGCTCTTCTGTTATGTTGAAACTATTTAATTCATTTGAGAACTCTACCTGATACATGACTTACTCTCAATTTCATTAGCAGCCCCTCTTTCCAGACCTTGTCAAATGCCTTTTGGAAATCTACCCACCATGCAAGCGTGTCGTTTGGCATGGAACTATTCTTTGATGCATTGTGATAGGTAAGCAGTTTGATCTTCTGTGGATCGGCATTTCCTGAAAGCACTTTGCTCATCGACTCAGATGCTCTCTTTTTAGCTCGCTTGGCCTTTCAGGCCAAGTGAGCTTATGCCGTGGCGACCGTCCATCGTGTGTCCATCCGCCATCTGTCATCCATCCATCAACTTTTCTTTTAAATGACTTCTCAAGAACCACTGGGCCGATTTTAATTATATTTGGCAGGAAACATCCTTAGGGCATAGGGATCCAAGTTTGTTCAAACGAAGCCGATCAACCAATTTGGCTGGTGGCCATCTTGGATTTTGTCCGATTTTACGAAACGTCTTTAAAAATCGTCTCCAAAACCGCTGGGGGAATGATGCAAAACTCATGAAATGTGATCTAGGGCAAGAGCTGAACCAATTTTGTTCAAGGGAACTTGATTGGTCAAATGGTTCAGTGGCCATCTTGGTTGGCCTAGTTTTAGTGAAAACAACTTCTCCAGAACCGCTAAAAGAATCGAGTCAAAATTTGGCAGATATGATTAGGAACTAAGGGCCATTAAAGTTTGTTCAAGGGACGTTGAATGGTAAAAAACAAAACCCGCCGGTCGGGCCAATCAAAATATAGTGTGTTTAGCTTGGCGGCCATATTAGATTTTTTTATTTGCTGGATTTTGAGGCCGAAATTGGTTTTATGTGTTTTGGGTATTCTGATTGTATTATAATTTTCGAAAGGGTCAGATAAACAGTTTGGATTATATTCCCGCCATAAGCTCCCATACTAAAGCAATAGTAAAATTTAAATGTCTTCTCGAGAACTACTTGGACAATTTCATTTAGATTTGGCAGGCAGCATCTTTAGGGCATAGAGATACAAGTTTGTTCAAACGAAGCCTATCGGCCATTTGGGCCGGTGGCCATCTTGGATTTTGTCCGATTTTTAGAAACGTCTTTAAAAACCTCCGAAACCACTTGTGGGATTGATGCAAAGCCCATGAAATATGATCTAGGGCAAGAGCTGAACCAAGTTTGTTCAAGGCAGCTTGATTGTTCAAAGGAAGTTGAGCGCCAAAAAACATGGCCGCTGTGGGCCAATCAAAATATAGTGTATTTGGCAGCCATATTGGATTTTTTTATTTGATGGATTTTGAGGCTGAAATTGGTTTTATATATGTTTTTGGGTATTCTGATCATAGCTATTTGCTGTCTTCTGATAGCTCTTGTGGAATTTTGGTATGACCCCAGGGGTACGGCCCTGGGGGTGGGAAATGTGGGGTAAAAAAAATATGTCACATCATTTTGAAGACAATAATGAGTATACTACAGTACAAGGAATTATTTTGATCTTGGGTCAAACTGAGGGTAGGGGGTGGGTCAAAAGTTCAAAAGTGGGCACCAATCGATTGTAACGCAACTCCTCCTAGACCATTTCACATAGAAACTTTAAACTTTTGGTATGATTACACATATGGCCAGGGATGTGCATGGCACTTGAAATTTTGTTATGACCACCAGGGGTTGGGGACTGTGGGTAAAAAATTAAATTTATCCAAATGTGATCACGTCACATATCATTTCAAAACAATAATGAGTAGACTACAGTACAAGGAATTATTTTGATCTTGGGTCAAACTGAGGGTAGGGGGGGGGGGGGGGGGGGGGCGGGGGTCAAAAGTGGGCACTATTGTCTATTGTAACGCAACTCCTAGACCATTTCACATTCAAATATGTTTATTGTTTTTGAAAATGTTTCTTCTTTTTTCAGACTATGAACTTTGCTTATGTTTGGACCATTTGCCTTTCAGTTAGCCCCAGGGTGCCAGTTGTTATTAAATGACTTCAGGTTACTCCTGGGCAGAAAGGCTTTATGGTTCAGTCTCCAAGCTATGCTTGCCCGATGGGTAGTACCTGGGTATTTTGATTATTAGATTTTTTTATTTGCTGGATTTTGAGGCCGAAATTGGTTTTATGTGTTTTTGGGTATTCTGATTGTATTATAATTTTCGAAAGGGTCAGATAAACGGTTTGGATTATATTCCCGCCATAAGCTCCCATACTAAAGCAATAGTAAAATTTAAATGTCTTCTCGAGAACTACTTGGACAATTTCAATTTTATTTGGCAGGAGGCATCCTTAGGGCATAGAGATTCAAGTTTGTTCAAATGGAGCCGATCAACCAATTGGGCCGGTGACCATCTCGGATTTCGGCAGATTTTTAGAAATTTTTAAAATCACCGAAACCGTTTAAGGGATCGATTCAGAACTCATGAAATATCATCTGGGGTAAGCTCTGAACCAAATTTGTTCACTTGTGAACTTGATTGGCCGAATCATTCTGTGGCCATCTTGGTTGACCTAGTTTTCGAGAAAACAACTCCACAACTGCTGAAGTGATCGGGCCAAAATTTAGGAGATGATATTAATGACTAATGGCCATTAAAGTTTGTTCAAGAGAAGTTGATACATAAAGAAACATGGGCTGTGTTTTCTTGTTACAAGTCTGCTCAACTCATTAGTGTTCTACTTATTGTTAATGAACATTTCTAGTAGAAATGCCTATGGTCCAGGTGAGTGATACAGGCCCGATACAGGCCCCTTGGGCCTCTTGTTCCAGATGCCACAGTAGCCCTTCGTTTATGATCCTCTGCTGTTTTTCTGACACAGCTTGTGAGGCTGATGGTCCTGTAGCTTCCAGCTTTGGATTTATTCTTACCCTCTTTGAGGATTGGAATCATATGTGCTTCTCTCTAGCACTGCGGCACATCCCCTTGTCTCCAGCTGTGATTGTAGATTTCCAAAAGCTTTCTCTTTGCTGTGTGCCCCATCTTCTCAAGCATCTCATTGGATGTACCATCTGGACCACGAGATTTCTTTAGTTGAATTTTGCCACGGCAAATTCTAGTTCACCTTGTGTTAGATCCTCTTCTACACCAGGTGGATAGGATCCTGGCATTTCTTTTGAGTTTGCCTGTGCTGCTTTTTTCTCTTTTGTAGATATGGTAAGGTTACTTTTTTGGTGTATGTATGTACAAAGTAATTTGCAGCAATTGCTCCTGTCTTGAATCATCCATCTTCTTCAAGGATCACATTTGCTTCCCTTGTTGCTTTCATCATTTAGTTGCTTGATCCATTTCCAGAGCTTGGTGGAATCGCTCTCCATGTCAAATCTAGATGTTTTCTCTCCATGAACTTCTGATCACATTAAGCTTGGCTTTCACATACTTGGCTTTACATTGCTGGAGTGTCATGTGGTTTGCTACAGATGGTCACCGTCGGGCGGATTGCTCAGCAGCATGTCTGACTTGAGACATTTCCTCGTGTAGTTCCTGAAGTTTTACACCAATACAAGCACCTCTTGTTATGCTTTGATGAGCTGCTGGTAAGATAGCTGAGTTGAAGTCCTTTACACTGTGATTGATGTTTTTTCTTTCTATTGTTAGTTCACCTGACCTGAAAGGCCAAGTGAGCTTATGCCATGGCGACTGTCCGTCGTCCGTCCACATTTCCTTTAAATGACTTCTCAAGAACCACTGGGCCGACTTAGATTATATTTGGCAGGAAGCATCCTTATGGCATAGGGATCCAAATCTGATCGGCCTATTTGACCGGTGGCCATCTTGGATTTCAGCCGATTTTAGGAAATGTCTTTAAAAATCTTCTCCGAAACTGCTTGGGGAATTGATTCAAAACTCATGAAACATCTAGGGAAAGCGGTAAGCCAAGATTGTTCAAGAAGACTTGATTGACCAAATGGTTCGGCGGCCATCTTGGATGACCTAGTTTTCCCCAAAACAACTCCAGAACAGCTGAAGGGATTGGGCCAAAATTTTTGAGTTATGATTAGGGGCTAAGGGCCATTAAAGTTTGTTCCATCAAAAAACATGACCGCCATGTTCAAATCAAATGTAGCGTGTTTGGCGGCCATATTGGATTTTTTATTTGATGAATTTTGAAGACGAAATTGGTTCTATATATGTTTTTGGGTATTCTGAGCACAAATTTGCCATTTTCGAAACTGTCGGATGAACGGTTTGGTGGCCATCTTGGATCATTTTCCTGCCAAAGGCGCTCATACTAAAGCAATGGGAAATTTCAAATGACTTCTCGAGAACTACTGGGCCGATTTCAATTATATTGGGCAGGAAGCATCCGTAGGGTGTAGAGATTCAATTTTGTTCAAACAGAGTCGATCGGCCAATTTGGCCAATGGGCATCTTGGATTTTGGCCGATTTTTTTAGAAACGTCTTTAAAAATCTTAGCCGAAACCGCTTGGTGGATTGAAGCAAACCTCATGAAATATGATCTAGGGCAAGATTTGAACCAAGTTTGTTTTCAAGGGAACTTGATTGGTCCCGTGATTTGGCGGCCGTCTTGGTTGACCTAGTTTTATCGAAAACGACTTCTCCAGAACCGCTGAAGGGATTGGGCCGAAATTTGGCAGATATGATTAGGGACTAAGGGCCATTAAAGTTTGTTCACGGGAAGTTGATCCGTTAAAAAATATGTCCTCCTTGGGCCAATCAAAGTATAGTGTGATTGGCGGCCATATTGGATTTTTTTATTTGATGGATTTTGAGGCTGGAATTGGTTTTATATATGTTTTTGGGTATTCTGATCTCAAATTTGTAATCTTTTAAACTATCGGATAAACCGTTTGGTGGCCATCTTGGATCATTTTCCCGCCAAAAGTTCCCATGCTTAAGCAATAGGAAATTTAAAATGTCTTCTAGAACTACTGGGCCGATTTCAATTATATTTGGCAGGAAGCAGCCTTAGGTTGTAGAGATTCAAGTTTGTTCAAACGAAGCCAATCGGACAATTTGGCCGGTGGCCATCTTGGATTTTGCCCGATTTTTAGAAATGTCTAAAATTCTTCGCTGAAACTCAGCGATTAATTCAAAACTCATAAAATATCATTTAGGGCATGAGCTGAACCAAGTTTGTGCAAGGGAACTTGATTTTCTAAATGGTTGGGCAGCCATCTTGGATGGCCTGGTTTTCATGAAAGCAACTTCGTCTCCAGAGCCACTAAACGGGTTGGGCCAAAATTTCAGAGATATGATATTGGTGACTAAGGGACATTAAAGTTTGTTCAAGAGAAGTTGATAATAAAGAAAGAGGGCCTTTGTTTTCTTGTTGCAAACTGCTCAACTCATTGGAGTTCTACTTATTAAAAAACCCTTACCACTCTGATGTTAAAATTTTAAAATTAAATTAAAAGATGAACTGGTGTTCATTTTTCAACAAATTATACAGCAACATCATCCACCAAAATTGTTGAAAAATGTACACTAGTTTCTTTGCTATTGGCAGGGTATAAAATAGAATATTGACATCAGTGTGCTAAAGGTTAATGACCATTCTAGTTGAGATGCCTGCTTTCTTGAAATTCCAGCGAGGGACTATTCCTCTCCATTCTTGTTTCACAACTGAATTTTATGGGCGCAGGCCGGTGGTCACTTCCTCCTAGCTGAGGTGCTACTTGATGGAGGTCTTCTGAGCTGATAGCTAGATCTGGTGTACTCAAGGTGTGCCAGCTTCTGGAATAGTGTTGAATGGTTATGGGCTTCATTCAGGAGTATCAGATTGTTCTCGTCCATCCAGTTTTCAACATCCTCATCTCTCACATCAGTGGAAGAGTAACCCCAACTCTGAGAATGACTGCAGAAGTCGCCAAGGACTATTGGTGAGCCTGGAAGAGTTATCTTATAGATGTTCATTTTCATATTGTTAGGGCAGTAGTAGTTAGTGATAAATATCTCCTGGTTGTCTGTCAAAATTTTGGTTGTTAGGATCTCTGCCTCTTCCATGCTTCTATGTGTGACGTGGTAACTTTAACAATGAAAAACTTTAACTATGTAGTCGAAAAGGTTAAATTTCAAATATGTTCCTAAACTATTTTAAGGGAAAGGGGTGTTTTTTAAGACTTGATCAAGGAAAAGATTAGAAGGCCAAAACAATGTTCAGGTACTATTGGTCACAAGTTCTTTTATATTGAATCCAATTTGATTGTTAAATTTTTCCGGTGGTCATCTCGTTTTGTTCGGTTATGCCAGTGGCCAATAATTGCAGGTGAGCATTACAGAGCCTCTTGTATTTGGCAGGAAGCATCCTTAGGGCATTGAGATCCAAGTTTGTACAAACGAAGATGATCGGCCAATTTGGCTGGCGGGCATTTTGTATTTTGGCCGGTTTTTAGAAATGTCTAAAAATCTCCGAAACTGCTTTGGGGATCATTTCAAAACTCATGAAATATCATCTATGGCAAGAGCTGAACCAAGTTTGTTCAAGGGAAATTGATTGGACACATTTTTTGTCGCCCATCTTGGATGACCTAGTTTTTGCGAAAACGAGTACATAATCGCTGAATGGAATTGGCAAAAATTTTGGAGATATGATTAGGGCCTGGCCTAAGTTTTGGAGATATGATTAGGGCCTGGCCTAAGGGCCATTAAAGTTTGTTCAAAGGAAGTTAATGTGTCAAAAAACATGGCCGCCATGGGCTAATCAAAACATAGCGTGTTTGGCAGCCATTATGGATTTTTTTATTTGGTGGATTTTGAAGCTGAAATTGGATTTATATAGGGTTTTTTTGGTATTCTGATTTCAAATTTGGCATTTTGAAACTGTTTGATAAACGGTTTGGTGGCCATGTTGGATCTTTTTCCCACCAAAAGCTCTCATACTAAAGCAATGTGAAATTTTTAATGTATTCTCGAAAACCACGGATGATTTAAAGTATATTTGGCAGAAACCATCCTTAGGGCAGGGAAATCCAAGTTTGTTCAAACGACGCAGATCGGCCAAAAATGTCTGGCACCATCTTGGATTTTGGTACATTTTTAGCTCACCTGCCCCTTCAGGCCAAGTGAGCTTATGTCTTGGCGGTCATCCATCCATCATCCCGTCCGTCCATCTTACAAATCGCATCTCATTTATGCTGTGACTGATTTCAAACAAATCTGTCTGGAAGGATCCTATGGTATTAGGTAGGCACCAGAACCTATTCAGAATTTTAAGTGGTCAATTTTCTGGCGGCCACCCTACATTTTGCGAACTTTTTCCGGAAATCATTTGAAACACTACTCCAATATAAATGGGCCGACATCAACGAGACTAATTCTATACTGGTAGGCTTGAACACTTGTAACGAGAATTTAGATTTGATTGGTCAATATTTCTGGCGGCTATCTTGGGTTTTCCAAAAATTTCTGGAAGACCCTAGAGTGGTATGCTTCAGAACATTTATACAGAATCTTGATTCATCTTTTTTCTCGACGCCCATCTTGAATTTTTCCCCCAAAATTATGGGAAATTGTTTAATACTACTCATTAACTGCTTGGATTTCAACCAGACATGGCTGGAAGGATACTATGATGGTGGGGTTCAGAACATGTATACAGAATTTTGATTGGTTCATTTTTCCGGTCAGCATCTGGGATTTTCTGAAGATTTCTTGAAATCAGTTAAAACCTTACGCCTCATTAACCACTTAGCCGATTTCAAGCAAACTCGGCTGGAAGGACCCTAGAGTGGTATGCTTCATAACGTGTGTACAGAATTTTGATTGGTTTATTTTTTTTACGGCTATCTTGGATTTTCCGAAAAATGGCGTTAAATTGTTTAATACACTACTCATTAACTGCTTGGGCAATTTCAACCAGACTTGTCTGGAAAGATATTATGGTTGTAGGTTTTAGAACCTGCATACAGAATTTTGATTGGTATATTTTTAGCTCACCGTGGCCAGAATGGCCAAGTGAGCTTATGGCATGGTGACCGTCTGGAGTCCGTCCATCAACTTTTGCTTAGAAACACTACTTATTAACTGCTTGGTAGATTTCAACCAGGCTTAGCTGGGAGGATACTAGGCGGCTAGGTTTCAGAACGTTTATACAGAATTTTGATTCGTCAATTTTTCCGGCTGCCATCTTGGATTTTCTGAAAATTTCTGGAAATCACTTAAAAGCCTACTCCTTGATAACCACTAGGCTGATTTCAATCAAACTTGGATGAAAGAACACTAGCGTGGTATGCTTCAGATCTTGTATAGATAATTTTGATTGGTCAATTTTTTTCAGCGGCCATGTTGAATTTTCCAAGAAATGGCAGGAAATTGCTTAAAACGCTACTCATTAACTGCTTGAGCAATTTCAACCAGACTTGACTGGAAGCATACTAGAATGGTAGGTTTCAAAACTTGTTTACAGAATTTTGATCGGTAAATTTTTCTGCCAGCCATCTTGGATGTTCTGAAAATTTCTGGAAATCACTTAAAAGCCTACTCGATAACCACTGGGCCTATTTCAATCAAAACTAGGATGGAAGAACCATAGCATGGTATGCCTCAAAACTTGTATACAGAATTTTGATTGGTCCATTTTTCCGGTGGCCATCTTGAATTTTCAAAAAAATGTCTGGATATTGTTTAAAGCGCCACTCCTCATTAATTGCTTGACCAATTTCAACCAGACTTGGCTGGAAGTATACTATCGTGGGAGGTTTCAAAACTCGTATACAGAATTTTTATTGGTCAATTTTTCTGGCGCCCATCTTTGATTTTCTGAAAATTTCTGCAAATCACTTAAAATTCTACTCGACAACCACTGTGCCTATTTCAATCAAATTTGGATGGAAGAACCCTAGCATGCTTCAGAACCTGTATACAGAATTTTGATTGGTAAATTTTTCCGGCGCCCATCTTGAATTTTCTGGAAAAAAATGGCCGGAAATTGTTTAAAACACTACTCATTAATTGCTTGAGCAATTTCATCCAGACTTGGCTGGAGCCATGCTACGCTGGTAGGTTTCAGAACTTGTATATACAGAATTTTGATCGGTCAATTTTTTGGCCGCCCACCATGGATATTCTGAAAATTTTGGAAAATCAGTTAAAAGGATACTCCTCATCAACCAAACTCAGCTGGAAGAACCCTAAGCCGGTGCGCTTCAGAACTTGTATACAAAATTTTGACGGCTTGATTTTGATGGTGGCCATCTTGGATTTTCTGAAAAATGGGAATTCATATAAAATGCTACTCCTCATTAATCGCTTTTCAACCAAATTTGTCTGGAAGAATCCTATTGTCGTAGCCTCTAGAAATTATATTCAGAATTTTGATAGGTCATTGTTTTGGCAGCAATCTCTGATTTTCTGAAAGTTTTCCGGAACCATTTAAAAACAGTACTCCTTCAATCAATATCCTGATTTCAACAAAACTTGGGTGGAACGATCCTATGATGGTAGGCTTCGACATATTAAACGAGAGTCTTGATAGGCCAATTTTTTGGTGGCCATCTTGGATTTTTAAATGCAAATGTTTTAAATGCGTATGGTCCAGGTGAGCGCCATAGGCTCTTTGGCCTCTTGTTTGATTTATTTGAGAGGCCATCTTGGATGACCCAGCTTTCGCAAATACGACTTCTCCAGAACTGCTGAACAGATCTTGCAGAGCTTTGAGAAATATGATTAGTGACCATTAAATGTTGTTTTACGGAAAACCTTTGACCTCATTGAATTTTCATCCTTGCGTCATAGAGTTCCAATATGGTCAAAAAACCTTATTGGTCGATTTGATTTGATCTTGTTTTATTTGATGCATTCTGATGGCGATAATTGCTTTGTATATTTAAATATTAGTCCTAAAATGCCCTGCGTCATTTTGTAGTTTGCATAAGACTAAAATTTCTTTATTTCTGGCCAGAACTGTTGAATTTCTTCCAGCAGTGTATATAGCCCTACATATAGAGCATGCCTTTGTAGTTCTGCCAATGTTCCAGTTGAGCGATATGGGCATCGATCTTGGGCATCTTCTTTACAATTTTGGAAATATGGTTACTATTTTGAAATTATTTTAACTGAAGGATGTAGCCACCTAAAGCAGCAACAATTTCCAGTCAAATTATATTCAAGGAATTTTACAAAACACTTGTTAGCTCACCTGGCCTGAAAGGTCAAGTGAGCTTATGCGATGGCGACCATCCATCATGTGTCCGTCCACCCATCGTCCATCCGTCAACTTTTCCTTTAAATGAATGCTTCTCAAGAACCACTGGGCCGATTTCAATTATATTTGGCAAGAAGCATCCTGAGCACATAGGGATCCAAGTTTGTTCAAATGAATCCGATCGGCCAATTTTCCCAGTGGCTATCTTGGATTTTGGCCGATTTTAGGAAACATCTAAAAATCTTCTCCAAAACCACTTGGGGGATTGATGCAAACATCGTGAAATATGATCTAGGGCAAGCACTGAACCAAGTTTGTTCAAGGGAACTTGATTGGTCAGATGCTTCGGCCGCCATCTTGGTTGACCTAGTTTTAGTGAAAACAACTCCAGAATCGCTGAAGGGATCAGGCCGAAATTTGGCAGATATGATTGAGGACTAAGGCCCGTTATAGTTTGTTCAAGGGAAGTTGATCCATAAAAAAACATGCCACCCCCCCCCCCCCCCCCCCACCGTGGGCGAATCAAAATATAGTGTGTTTGGCGACCATATTGGATTTCTTTATTTGACAGATTTTGAGGCTGAAATTGGTTTTATATATGTTTTTGCTTATTCTGATCTCAAATTTGCAATTTTTGAAACTGTCAGATAAATGGTTTGGCAGCCATCTTGGTATCATTTTCCTGCCAAAAGCTCCCATACTAAAGCAATGGGAAATTTTAAATGTCTTCTTGAGAATTACTGGGCCGATTTCAATTATAGTTGACAGGAAGCATCCTTAGGGTGTAGAGATTCAAGTTTGTTCAAACGAAGCCGATCGACCAATTTGGTTGGCGGGCATCTTGGATTTTGCCCGATTTTTAGAAAAGTCTTTAAAAATCTCTGAAACGGCTTGCGGAATCAATTCAAGACTCGTGAAACATCATCTAGGGCAAAAGTCCAAATTTGTTTAATAGCCATCTTGGATGACCTAGTTTTCGCAAAAACAACTCCAGAACCTCTACTTATAGCCAGGCACCTTTCTAGTTCAAATGCCTATGTTCCAGGTAAGCGATATAGGCCTCTTGTTTTTATGGTTTTGAGGAAAAATAAATATTTGCAATGAGTGATAACTCTTTAAAATGTTCTTCAGCATATGCTCCTGCTGAATATTTTGCAAAGCTTTTTGTACACAAAATCTTCTTTTAATGTTTCAGTTGGAAAAATATTTTCTAAAGATCAAAGATCCGGCTAACAAGGTATGTTATAGCATTATTAGCTCGGTTCTCCAGAATGGCCGAGTGAACTTATGCCATGGCGATCAACTTTTACTCTAAAGCATATCTCCTAAATGCTCGACAGGTTTTAACTGAATTGGAAGGATCCTATGGTGGTAGCCTCTAGAATTTCTATTCAGAATTTTGATTGTGAACTTTTTCAGCTACTATCTTGGATTTTTCGGAAATTTTCTGGGAATGATTTAAAACGTTACTCCTTAACGTTTTACTGGTCACTCCAGCCAAAACGGCTGCTGAAGTGGGCTTGCGGAATGGATATTTTCACCGAGCCAGTCATTCCAGTGGTAAATTTTCAAAAATAGTCTTCTCTTGCCGTGCAAATGGACATTCAAAAGGGAAATATTTTGATTTTCTCGACAAAATTAGACCGCTCAAGGGTTAATCAATAGCCACGATTTCAAGAAAACTTAGGGATCCTATGGTGATGTGCATCAACAATTATAAGAAGCTTTAATGAGAATTTTTATTGGTAATTCTTTTTGGTAGCCAACTACTATGTGGGAAACCATAAGGGCTCAACATGCTGGTTGCTGAAAATAATATAAGAGATACTGGCTGAAGGTTTTAATATTGGTTTGATTTCTAATATTATTTTAAGATATTTTGTCTAAATATATTGAAATAACTTGGAATTAAGTGCATGTAGTTCCAAGAATTTTAAGTGTTAGGAAGATGATTGTCAAAACCTGTGGCCTTGTTTCTATACCATAACCAAACTGTATATGGGCGCACACATCTTTGACTGTTCAATGACCATCAAATACATGTAAATCATTGTCCAAGCTGTATTGGACGATGATAACAACATGAGAGGCATGTGAGGCATGTCCCCATGAAGTGTTTACCCGATTAGTTGATGCCTATTGGTTCCATAGTATGTAGTTGGTGTATCCAGTGGGTCAATTCCGTAGTTGCGGACATGACATTCAGAGTGGTTGTTATAGCAATATTTTCTAAATGTTCATCTAAAGTCAGACTTTCTATCTATTGAGTTATTAGTTATGATCATAAGAAGAGAACATCTGGATTTGGTTGAATTCAAAGCACAACTTCAGACAGAAATTTAATATTTATATGAAAACTGACAGGCAAAATATCAATTTAAAAGTTCTGTGAATTGCAATATGATAGGGAAAAAGGTGTATGTGTATGAAATAAACAATAGATTGTTATGATTACTTTAGATAAAAAAAAGAGAAATAAAAAGGAAATTACAATATATGACAAATTGCGGATGTGACATCTATTTGGTTGTGGACGTGACACTTGTAAAACGCAAATTTAGCTATATTAATTATTAATTATTAGTTCACCTGGCCTGAAAGGCCAAGTGAGCTTATGCCATGGTGACCGTCCATCGTGTGTCCATCCATCGTCCATCTGTCAACTTTTCCTTTAAACGACTTCTCATGAACCACTTGGCCAATTTTAATTATCTTTGACAGGAAGCCTCCTTAGGGCATAATGATCCAAGTTTGTTCAAACGAAGCCGATCGGCCAATTTGGCCAGTGGCCATCTTGGATTTTGGCCGATTTTAGGAAACGTCTTTAAAAATCTTCTCCGAAACCGCCAGGGGAATTGATGCAAAACTCATGAAATATGATCTCGGGCAAGAACTGAACCAAGTTTGCTCACGGGAACTTGATTGGTCAAATGGTTCGGCGGCCATCTTGGTTGACCTAGTTTTAGCAAAAAATTACTTCTCCAGAACTACTGAACCGGTCTGGTCGAAATTTGGCAGATATGATTAGGGACTAAGTTTGTTCAAGGGAATTTGAACCGTCAAAAATCATGGCCACCGTGGGCCAATCAAAATATAGCGTGTTTGGTGGACATATTGGATTTTTTTATTTGATGGATTTTAAGGCCGGAATTGATTTTATGTGTTTTTTGGTATTCGGATCCCAAATTTGTAATTTTCGAAAGGGTCAGATAAACGGTTTGGCGGCCATCTTGGATCATTTTCCTGCCATAAGGTCCCATACTAAAGCAATGGGAAACTTAAAATGTCTTCTCGCAAACTTCTGGGACAATTTCAATTATATTTGGCAGGAAGCATCCTTAGGGCATAGGGATTCAAGTTTGGTCAAATGAAGCCAATTGGGCTGCCGGCCATCTTGGATTTCGGCCAATTTTTAAAAACGTCAAAATCTCTGAAACCGCTTGTGAGATTGATGCAAACCCCATGAAATATGATCTCGGGGAAAGAGCTGAACCAAGTTTGTTCAAGGGAACTTGATTGGTCAAATGGTTTGGCAGCCATCTGTAGTTCGGATCGACCGGTCAGTTGCCGACTATACCAGCTAAGCTGGGTACGCACCGCCCGTCATTCCCTGAACACGCCCCCTGGGTAGAGCTATAAGCGTATATGAGCCTATGAGAGAGTTTTTGTCGTATAAACGACTAAGTTCGTTGAAGCGCGCGCGCGCTTACCATTTTTTTTGACAGAGTGCGTATTTCACGACCAAGATAGGATGGCGCTTTTAGTGTACAGAGTAGGTATTATGTAATCCTTTATAATTACTTGTTCCCGCCGAATGTGGCATCAGTCAAGACCAGCATTCGATGGGCTTTCCAAATCTGTAAACCATTTCAAAATCGGTTAAGAAACGGAAAACCCCTTTGGTTATCTTCAAAATATTGCCGTCACGTGGTAACCACATGTACGCAGAAATTCTAGAATGTTCTAGAACATTTGACTGCGTCATTATTAGCTGCGCTCTGATTGGCTATTGCTCGACCGATGATTGGTTGAAGCCTGCACCTATGACGTCACGAATAGTATAAAAGGAGATTAAATCCAGAACTCGAGAGCATCCTCGGCCAGGGGCCGAATAGGTTGGATCTGTTACAGCTACTATCAGCGAGACAGGTATTAAATAGATCACTTCACTCTCAGTTGGTTTCTCTCCCGTGGCCGTCAGCAGCAACCCAACCCACCACACCTAAAGCAATTTTGTATCTCCCAATTGTTCGTTTGACCATTTTTGGAACCTTTGAATAGTGTTCACGACTAAATCAAGAACTAACTCGGAACACAAACTTGTGCTGAGGCTTTTCCCGGCCTGAATATGTGATTCTACAGATGTAGAGGCAGCGATGTTCTTTGGTGGATGACTCGTCGGATCTGCCGGCCACGCCAAAAAGTGGTTATTCAACCTCCCCTGCACTGATGTCGTGCAGGTTTATTTAAACCTTTTGACCGCAGTAAGTAAGCTTTTCCCAGTACGTCTTAAGAGCTAACTGACGTATCCCACACTGTAAGCTTAGTTATGTATCTTCATCCGCATTCAACAACCCCCGCTTATGAACGGGTTGTTCTTAACTTCCATCCGTACCATCGGTGTACGGGAACTTTCTTCTTAGCAGTAATGTTATTTTATCACTTACTGACTACTCGTTAGACGTTCTTGTATTGTGATTACCGTCCTGAGTTTGATCCGCTCCCGTCCTGGACTACATGCGGGAATCCTGTTTGCGGGAACCGACATCCGGAAACTTTCCGGCTTCCGGAGAACGCGTCAACTCACGTCACACCAAGGGTGACGTATCAATTTCAGCAACACGCTAGCCCGTCATTAAGAATGGCTACCGATTATTCAAGTAACTATACTTAACATCTTAATTATTCCGTTGGTTGCATTTGTAATTATTATACTTTATTTGTGTAAACAGTTCCGATGACTAAAAGGAACTGTAATTGTCTTAGGACCGCTAGTTATAATTTCTTTATCTGTTTATAGTTATTCTCATTTTACTGTAAGGTGTTTTTACTAACCGCACCATAGTAGGTCTGGTCTGTCAACCTGTACTTTATATATTATTCTAATCATTTCACATTGTATTACTAGTACTGGTTAGTTTTATATATGGCGGGTAGCCATTCGTTCTTATGTTTTGTTTATTTGCAGAAAATGTAGGACTGCAGCGCATGTAGGAAACACTATACAGCAACATTCATATATGCATCACTTTCTCCCGCCACCAACAATTTTTCACTGAGGTCGCTGTCCGTGCTATACCTCTGTTTAGCCCGGCATGCTACCAACTAAAAAGCCTTTCTATTTAGCTCGATAGGATAGGTTTAATATGATTAGAGACAATTTTTTCATCAAGAGACGCCTAGTGTACGCCTCTTTTCCGGTAGTTCCGATAATCTAGCCCCGCACTCCGGCAATGTTGTATAAAATTGGCCAGCATACCTATTGGGCCTCACATGTATAAGTTATTGTCTCTTCATGTTCCACTAAGCCTTATGGCTTCTTAATTGTTTGGATGTCCCTATCCGCACCATGCACTGATCCGACCCTGGGAAACTATTGGGGTTTCCGAGCGGTGATAGCCAGGGTGTGCTGTCACATACATTTCCCATGTATCTTCAGATACTTAGTAGTTAGTTATCCTTACCAATGTAGGAAGCACTGCGAAAACACATTATAATTATTTTCTTTTCATCTTCTAGGACGTCTCCCCCACACCGCAGTGCATATCTGGGCAACTTGTGTTAAACCTAACATCAGGTTAAAAGGTTAGCTCCATAGGACCTGGTGACGGGTGGGATACGCATCCCGACCGAATTCTGTAAGAATGTCTGAACTTGCTTATGTGAAAAGTAACCCTTGTCCTGTGACGTTTTATGGGGTTATCGAGTTAGATGTCCTGATTCTCACCCAGCTCGGAGATCTTGCGGAATAACATGTATGCACGCTGTCTCTAGTATTGATGTCTTAGGACATCCGTCTCAATGACAGCCGTATCTAAAGTTAGGTAGGGCGCCCGCCATTTGCGGCCTAAACTAGTTCTCGTATTTAAAAAGTAAATGTTAGGTTAGGCATAGAAGAAGGCCCGCCTAAATAAAAGCGGCAACTACCAATTCAGCATACTTGAAACTACATAAGACGGTGGCGTGGGAATCCCTCGGGAATCACTCGTCACGTCTTCACGTAAAACAGCAAGCAACATTATAATCATAATTTCACTAGGTATGGTCTTTCCTTTATAGCATTTTGTTTGAATATTAGAGTGGGCCCTTTCTGGCCAATACTCTTCTCCCACTTTAAGCGGTGGCGACATTTTCCTGTGACGGAGGCCCGCGCGAGGCACTTGCCTCTCGCAAGGATTCAGTGACGACGGCCCGCGCGAGGCTACTACTCCTCACCCAGAAAAGCATCAGTAGTGCCCGCGTGAGGTACATAACCTTTCGCCACTTCAACAAGATACCTTTCTTTCCTTTTCAGCTTAGAAGTATAATAACTTATATTAAGTTAAATAGTGATCTCGTGTACGGGAGCTTCCCTTGCGGGGATACCTCTGTGGACCTGCGAGTCTGTGTGGTACCTCCAGGAGTCCCGCATTCAAAAGTTCATCAGGCTGTCTCTATGTCTTGTATTTTCGTATGCTCATTTTTTTTATCTAGCATACTTGACGGTCTGTTTAGGTAAAACTATTGTATAGACTTATTTTAGTTAGGTCACCGAATCAAATATTGTAAGTCCATACATCATGAAATTGCTATGGACAGGCATACCGGTGACACAAACTCTTGGGATGAGACTGTTGTGTTTAATGTTCGCGATGATGGTCGCACGGCCCCACCGGAACGATTGAGTTCCACCGGCCTTAGGAGCCGGTCTTTATTACCTGTAGGGCAGTATTGCATGGGATCCGTAACCCCGAGACCGGGAGCTAGCCAACATCATCACTCGTCGTGTACATGCGACGCGGCGAGTCGACACTATACACAGGAACAGCCCGACACTACCCCACGAGCTACAAGTGGCACCCGATGTGGGGCTCGAAGAACAACACCATCAATAACACGCAGCGAACTCATGTCCACACTGTATAGCGAGCTTAGTACTATACCTACTCCATTCAGCGACGTCTCCCTCGATCAAGAGGTGGCGTCATGCGATGGACACCATGCTCGCATGCTCACCGACTATGCCAGAAATTCTAACCAAGCGCGATCAACAACACCGCAATACCACCTGTTTTCTCCCATCAGTGAGGGGACCTTCCGGGATGCCTCACAGGCAGGAACAGAATTTTGTACTATATCGGACATCCGCGATAGGCCAACTCCATCTGGGCCGGATCGTGGACAATCGTGACAAAGATCCGATTACGGGCATACTTACTATCCTTCATACCACTATCATTCACCCATGTCATCTACGGAAACTGTATGGCAGGGTAATAATCCATATACTAGACAACCTCACGTACCGCCACCACCAAGTTTATCCTCCTATTCTAGGGGGACACCACTGCACCATCTGAAGGAATTGGCAGCACCATTTCATCGGTACATCAGTCATGCCACACATCACGACCGTCAGCCGACTGCACCACCACCATACGAGGAATGTCAGTCTTCACCACATGACGGCCCATATTAAAAACTTCCTGGAGTGGGAGAAAATAAACCGCCACCAACTTCACCCTATCAATGAGATGCTATCATCACTACTACGACTGACGCTCCCACCACATCTACAACATCCACCACCACTGAGCAATCAGCACACCAGACAACACCACAAAATTCCAATCAGATTCAAGCACCTGGAGGAAGGGGGCGTGGCTGCAAATGAGGCCACAAAGGGGCCCGGGGCGCGGAAACCAGCACAATAATAACAATCGCGGCAACATGCATGAGCGGATAGATGAGATAAATAAGCAAATCTCTGCACTTAACAATCTAGTAACAACACTCAGCACTAATTTAGCAACCATGCACCTTAGGACCACCAACACCGCACCGCCACGCAACACATGTTTCGGATGCAGTCAGCCAGGACATTGGAAGGAAAGATGCCCTAACCGACCTCCGTCTACAACACCCACCCCTGACCGCAGAACCCCGCAACCAGAGAAGCCGTCAAACTCCTAAGGGCACCGATTGGAGAGTCGCCTCGTTGTCCGTATTCACTATCCAGCTCAACTGCGGCCCCCATACAACAACGTCCGGTGGCCGGCCATCACCAACAACCCTCCGCTTTTACACACATCTATATGCACGGCTTCACATATGACGATGCCTCCCCCATCTGCAGCACCGCCATTCCCCCCCCCCCCCCTACGTCTGCACATAACAAACCTTCTTTACTCTGTAAAATGGCAGTGGTAGGTTGTAGCACCTACGCTGGAGCAATGCTTTTTGCAAGCACCACATCCCGCTTGTGCTTATATAAGAGCATCCCACCTCATAAGAAGCTTCCCCTTAAACCTATAAACGTTTATCTACAGGAGCTGATGTGCCCGTAGCCGGTGTAGTTAATCTAGTCATCCAAATAGAGGAGATGCAATTCATACAGCGAGTTGTTATCGCCTCTATTCAAAATGATGCCCTCCTTGGCTCTGATTTTCTCAGTGCCAGCGAAGCCATCATCCACTGCGAACAACAGGAACTTGACATACACGGCCGATGGATACCTCTTGGACTGGAGTCGTCATTATATGACACGTGCGCTGTAATACTATCAAGTACAGCCACAGTTGAGCCAGGACAGGAGCAAATCTTGTGGGCCACTGTACCACTGTTAGGAAGCAACACACACATTGCCATGCTGGAACCCGACCCTGATTACATGATCGCCTCACAATGCGCAAGTCCCCACATGATCATGGACACCACCAACAAAGAACACATACCCTTTCGGGTACCAAGAGGGATAGTCTCCTCGAGGGGTGCCCGAAACAGGCGGCAGTGGGCCTGTAAGAGTCCAGAGGTACGTGAAATCAAGGTATAGTGCAGAGATGATACTGAAGGCCTCTGTGTCTAACGAAGGATGAATTAACATCCTACTGTGGTACCATCTAGTCGGCGTATTGTTTGGGCTGCTGAGATTCTTGGTTCATCCTGTCTCGGTAAGTGGACATGCGTGGTACGTGGATGACAGTCCAGACCCAGGACATTAAAAATATGGTAGTTCTGCAGGCAAGGCCGGGGAAAACGGTCAAAGTTTGTATTCTGTTGGCAGATTGGTACGGATCAGACCGTCGGTTGCCCCTGAGCATGAGCTCAGATGGTGATCGCTATCGACTGGGTCGCCGGCCGGTTGTCTTGATCATGTCAGTTCATCTGTGTGATCAAGATGGCTCAATGTACAGTCAGGCCATGGCAAGTGTTCGTATTGCGAGTTATGCCTCCTGTGATCAGAGATCATTAAAAGTGATTCTTTGGGAAGCAGGAGGGTATGTGTGTGAGACGGTGTAACCTGTCACTTGCCGGACGGGTGGAGCGGTCTGGCATCCCAAGTGCCTGTGGGGTGGAAGACCTGGCTAGTATGATCTGTGCGGGGCCTCTTGCCAAAATGATGTCTAAGTACGATCTATGCAGGGCCCTTAGTCAATGGCATCTAGCGGGCATCACCTCCGTGGTACGGTCTATGCGGGGCTACGACCCCTTGCCAAGTTGACCCTTAGTTGGCGTCCAGTACTGTGTCTGCTCGGCTCGGGAGTCGTCAGTGTGCACCTTGACTCTGTCCCAGATTATGTTCCCCTAACTTGGACAGGTCTTTATCTCAGGCATATATGGAAAGGTACCCAGCCTAGGCTGCATCCTGTGTAGGGAACTGGGCATCCATCCGGTGTGGCGGGGACAGTGAACCACACCGGGAAGGCCAAAGGGTCCAAGTGATTCAATGGTACCGCAGACCCCATAACTCTTGAACTGGGGGTATGCTGTGGCCATTTGGTGGACATTATCTCCTTGGAAACACCTACACTTACCACTTCGCAAACAGAAATGACTGATGATTTACCAGAACACTTACACGATTTATATCTACGTGCCACAGTAAGATTAAAGCACTCACAGAAGCGACAAATACGGACACTACTTTTCAAATATCGTTACAGTTTTTCTCCGGAGACATGGATCTCGGAGAAACTCATCTTGTGCGACACTCCATCGACACAGGCAATGATCGCCCCATACGACAACCGGTACGACGTCTTCCCATTCATAAGGAAGCGGAGGCACATCAACAAATTAACGACATGTTGTGGACCGGTATTATAGAACCATCAGCCTCCCCATGGGCCAGCCCAATAGTACTAGCAGGCAAAAAGGATGGAACCTTGCGGTTTTGTATAGACTACAGCCACCTTAATGATCTTAGCGTGAAGGATGCGTATCCGCTCCCATGCATAGATCAGGCCTTGGATTCCTTGTCCGAGCCAAGTGGTTTTGTACCCTTGACTTAGCTAGTGGTTACTGTCAAGTAGCCATGGAGGAAGGTGACATGGAAAAGACCGCATTCGTTTGTAGGGATGGTCTTTTCCAATTCCGCAAGATGCCCTGCAGACACTAACAAATTTGGACCGAGAGGGATAGGCTCCTCGAAGGGTGTCCAAAACAGGCTGCAGTGTATAGTGCAGAGGAGATACTGAAGGCCTCCATGTCTCACGAAGGATGAATTAACATCCTACTGTGGTACCATCTAGTCGACGCATTGTTCGTGCAGTTGAACTTGGTAATAGTAAGTGAACAATGCGTGGTACGTGGATGACAGTCCACACCCAGGGCACTACATGTCTCTACAAATTCTTAATTGGCCGGTTTGTCAGAGATGCCCTGCAGGCAAGGCCGAGGAAAACGGGCAAAGTTTGTATTCTGTTTGCAGATAGGTACGGATCAGCCCATCGGTTGCCCCTGAGCAACGCTCCTGGAACTTTTGAACGTCTCATTGAGACAGTATTAACTACCCTGCAATGGGAAATCTGTCTATGCTATATCGATGACGTAATCGTCTGTGGACCAACGTTTGAGCAAACACTAACGAATTTGGACCGAGAGGGATAGCCTCCTCGAAGGGTGTCCAAAACAGGCTGCAGTGGGCCCGCGAGGGTCCTGGGGCACGTGAAATCAGTGTATAGTGAAGAGGAGATACTGAAGGCCTCCGTGTCTCATGAAGGATGAATTAACATCCTATTGTGGTACCGTCTAGTCGATGCAATGTTCGGGCTGCTGAACTTGGTAATAGTAAGTGGACAATGCGTGGTATGTGGATGACAGTCCACACCCAGGGCACTACATGTCTCTACAAATTCTTAATTAGCCGGTTTGTCAGAGATGCCCTGCAGGCAAGGCCGAGGAAAACGGTCAAAGTTTGTATTCTGTTGGCAGATAGGTATGGATCAGACCGTCGGTTGCCCCTGAGCGTGAGCTCAGATGGTGATCGCTATCGACTGGGTCGCCGGCCGGTCATCTTGTCAGTTCATCAACCCGTTCCTGGTTATGAGTGGTCAAGATGGCTCAATGTACAGTCAGGCCATAGCAAGCGTTCGTATTGCGAGTCATGCCTCCTGTGATCAGAGGTCATGAAAAGTGATTCTTTGGGAAGCAGGAGGGTATGTGTGTGAGATGGTGTAACCTGTCACTTGCCGGGCCGGTGGAGCAGTCTTGGGCCCATGGGGTGGATGACCTGGCTAGTACGATCTGCGCAGGGCCTCTCAGCTAAAAGAATGATCTACGCAGAGGCCTTATCTGCAATGCGTCTAGCGGACATCACCTCCGTGGTACGGTCTATGCGGGACTACTGCCCCTTGCTAAAATGACCTTAATTGGTGCCCAGTACTGTGTCCACTCGGCTCGGGAGTCATCAGTGTGCACCTTGACTCTGTCCCCGATTATGGCCCCATAACTTGGATAGGCCTTTATCTCAGGCATATACCGAGAAGTACCTAGCCTAGGCTGCATCCTGTGTGCGGAACTGGGCGTCCGTCCATCGTGGGGGTGGGGGGGGGGGGGGGGGGGGAAACACTGGGAAGGCCAAAGGGTGTAGGTGACCGTGCTTTCTCGTTTCCGCACGGCCAATTTAAAGCGCAAACCAAAAAAATGTCATCTCTTCAGACAGAGCGTCAAGTTTTTGGGCCCCGGTGATGGAGTGGCTACTCAGCCGTCAAAAACTAAGGCAGTAGCAGAGTGGCCAATGGCCTCTTCAATCACGGAGTTTTTTTGGCTTATGTCAGTACTATCGCCGTTACATCCGTCACTTCGGTGAGATTGCTTCACCCCTCTACAAGATCACCGAGAAAGATCGACCATTCGAGTGGACGAGTGAGTGTGAAGGTTCCTTCAGGGCATTGAAGTAACTTGTGATGACCGCCCCGATTCTTGCTCATCCTAATCCAAACCTCTATTTCATCCTAGACACTGACGCGGCGGCTTACGCTATCGGCGTGGTCCTATCTCAGGTCACGGAGGATGGAACAGCAGGTGTTGGGTTATGGTTCGCGTACTCTGAATAAAACGTAGAGAAAATACGCAACCACCAAGCGAGACCTATTAGCGGTGGTACATATTGTCAAGTACTACAAACACCTGTACGGTTGCCCTTTTACACTCCGTACAGACCATGCCTCACTACGCTGGCTCAGAAACCTTAAAAACCCGGAGGGCCAGGTAGCGAGATGGGAGGAATCCCTGCAGGCCTAACGTTGTTCACCATCCCAGCAAACTGCACAGGAATGCCGACGCCCTCAGTAGAGTTGGAATGGAGGCAGAACACGAAGAGGCCGCAACCGTGACACAATCTACACAGCCATCTCCGGAGTTCCCCGAATTGAGGTGCGCAGAGTGGAATCCGGAGATCGCCCACGATCAGGCAACAGACGCACAAATACGAAACATATACGCGTGGATCCAGGAGCGGGTACGCCCTCCATTCACACTCCACTCGTTGTCTGTTGACTGTCAATCTTCAGATATGAGAGAGACTGCTGCTACAGAGGAGGTGGCATCCCGCACCACACCGACCAACAATACCCCCCCGGTGGGCAGGGAGACAGCCTGTTCAGCAGACGCTCGGCTCAAATTTTCCCGGTGTCTAAAAACTACAAAGACACCAACCATCGTGTAATGGGAGATGACCACATACCCCTGTCCAAAGCCACCCTCTCCATTTGGCCTACCATTCTCCCCCGTGAGCAGTCACGACACCACACCACAGACAGAACATCAGTCACATACATAACACACTTGCCCTCAGGGCTGGATACATCAATTCATCACTGCGCGTACATCACATACATACTCGGTTATACTCAGCATAACAGAGACATTCAACACCAGCAACAACATCGTTTAGCAGCACCTATCGGTATTAAATAATTCCCGGTAGAGACAAAAAAAACCTCCCGCAACGGTTCCACCCGCACATGATACGGGAGAAATAATATCTCCCGCAACCCCCACCAGACTCGGCGGTCACCAGCGTGGAAAACTGGAATGCGCGCACTTCACTTAACATTAGCATCATACAGCAGCCCGGACCTCCCGACAACAAGATTATCATCAACAAACAACAGCCAACAATTCTCCCGCACACCCCTTCTTATCTAGTTACGGGAGAACTGATCATGTAGATAGAAGGATTGCACTACAGCCATCTACAGTACGCGTCACGGAAGAAACATCCAAAACCTTCCCTCTCCTCTCCCGCGTTGTCGTACGGGAACAGCTACATACATCATTTACACCTGATGACGGTCAATATTATTAAGAGAGCAAGATGCCCGCATTGTCGTCAGTCACGAGTAGGATTTTACTACCGAAAAGTTGAATTCGATAATGGATTGATTAAAGTTACGACAGCATCCTACAGGTCATCCACACTCTAAAGTAACTCTGTCCCGCCCACGGGCTCGGCCATTACAGAGCGAAATACCAGCAAGGTTCGATAACGTTGACATCAGCGTGATGGAGGAGTGGCAAGGGTGAGTCGGGGTAATTACCGCTGACATCACCAGGCTCCCACACACCCCATCGGGCTCTCCAGCCTAAAATTAAAACAGGCAGTTTATAAGCATTCAGTCTGTAAAACCGCATCACGCTAATTAAAAGGTGATGCTCCACGGGAATAAGTAGTACCCTGTTTTTATGTTGATCGGAGAATTTTAAATGCGCTAAATTGGGACTAAGTTAATGGGCCATTCCTCCTATAATTAAAAGTACTCCCTTTATACCGGAAGAATTAATCCCTTGACGCATGGAATGGGAGAGAAAAACCTTCTATATAGGGCCGACCGAATCACCTTCAAAACTTCCAGGTGTGGTCATCCGCCATCTGTGACATCACTAAATCGTATAAAAGGAGGAAGCGCGCTCTGAAACTTCGTCTTCCCGTCAAAACTCGACACCGGGGAAGAACAATTGGCATTAGGCTTCTTTCGTGTCGAAAATTAAATTCTGCTCTTTCTTTATTGTTAATTCATTATTACAATACTGGGCCTGAAAAGTTAAAAATGAAGAGAGGGTTTGAGGTTTTAATTAGGTTCCCGCAACCAACTACCATGCAGGAACGAGATGTCACTCCTCGAAGATTTAGCGTTGTCAGATTCATCTGAAGAAGAATCGGTACCAGTTTCGAAAAGATTTCCGTGCAGCTCGTTATTAGCTAGCGGAGAACCGTGTACCAGAACTTTTACGCAAAATTCCGACCTCACTCTTCATGTTAACAAGGATCATCTCTTCCAGACAGCCTTCTGTATAACGTGTCAATATCTCTATACAGCCACCCATTGCGGAATAATCCATGCGCTCCGTCATAAGCACCGTGTGTTAGAAGTGACATTAATTCCCGAAGAAAGCGAGGATCATGCCGCTTTAGCCACCCGTTTTGAATCTCGGTTACCGGTCAAAGTTCTCCCGACCGAGAAGATGGCCCGCACGAAAAACACTACCCGCAGACATCCCGTTAGTTGTCGTCCTCCCGCGGCTACATTAGCAACCGTCTCAGCAACCAGACATGCAATTCCACCTTCAGTCGCGTCGGGGAGCGCTATGCCGCATCCAGTCACTACATCCACACCGGTCCTAAAGCAGAGTAAGAAGCAGAAGTCCTCCGCGGAATCCAGTCCGGCAGCACCCGCATCATTAACCAGCAGCATGACAATAGCAACTACACCCGCACCCATATTATCCGAAACAATCACGACCAGTCAGCCTATATCGGTAGTCATCACGCCACCTACGGAGATGGAGATCCCAAGCTATCCGCAGTCACCATCTCCCGACCTAACCATAGACGAGGGACCGGGACCATCAAAGCCTACTTCTATCAGCATCACTCAGACCCATGTTATCCAGCATCCGCATCCCAGTCATTCCAATTCAGCAATCAGGAAGGGGACTATGCCTAAGCGACCATACGCGGGAAAGAGACGTATCGCGCGCACACAAAAGACACAGGCTGTGCCTAATGTCACCGCGAATCGCCTTCTGAAGTATGCCAAATCACGAAAGATGTCATCACCTACCGCACCCGCTTCCGCATCACTGCCTTGGCCAGCAATATGACTTACAGCCATCACCACGACAACCACCGCAACCACGGCTACCATCATAAAGACCGCATCATCAGACACGTCGACACCAACCAGCACCACCGCCACCGTACGAACAGACATTTTAACATAACTGTTAGAGGCACTATAGACACTAGTATTCCCGCAAGTATCACTTCAGACATTCCAGGAAGCGCCAGTAATAGTAAACGCATCTCAGCATTAGTAATTCATCCTCCGCGACCAACCACCGTCAGTCTCGGGATCCAGACTCAGTGGGGAAATTTTTCGGCAGAGGTGTGATCGTTTGCGTTACAGCAGAACATCAGTGGTGCGACTCGTGGAAAATTACTTTTTGTTTATTTTTAAAATACTTTTCTTATTATTATATATGTTAGATCAATTGAATCCCGTCCCTAGGATGACTATGGTTATCCTACACAGCTGCGCAACGTAGTTGCCCAGCTGTGTCTCACACAAATTGAGCACTGCAGATTCCAGTGTTATAAGAACGTCGTGTGCGACGTAAAGTATGCAACACCCCATAGTGCAATAATGTCATAATCCCATCATGCAGTCTCAGCTGTGCTGGGGCTGCCTGATAAACTAACTTTTTGGTTTATTAGCTCACCTGGCCTGAAAGGCCAAGTGAGCTTATGTCGTGGCGACCGTCCGTCCGTCAACTTTTCCTTTAAACAACTTCTCAAGAACCACTGGGCCAATTGCAAGTATATTTGGCAGGAAGTATCCTTAGGGCATAGGGATCCAAGTTTGTTCAAATGAAGCCGATCGGCCAATTAGGCCGGCGGCCATCTTGGATGTTGGCCGATTTTTAGAAACGTCTAAAACTCTTCTCCGAAACTGCTTGAGGGATTGAAGGAAACCTCATGAAATATGATCCAGGGTAAGAGCTCAACCAAATTTGTTCACGGGAACTTAATTGGTCAAATAGTTTGACGGCCATCTTGGTTGACCTAGTTTTAGCGAAAATAACTTCTCCAGAACCGCTGAAGGGATAAGGCCAAAATTTGGCAGATATGATTAGGGACTCAGGGCCAGTAAAGTTTGTTCAAGAGAAGTTGATCCATCAAAAAAACATGGCCGCCATGGGCCAATCAAAATATAGCATGTTTGGCGGCCATATTGGATTTCTTTATTTGATGGATTTTGAGGCCGAAATTGGTTTTGTATAGGTTTTGGGTATTCTGATCTCAAATTTGCAATTTTCAAAACTGTCAGATAAACGGTTTGGCGGCCATCTTAGATCATTTTCCCGCCAAAAGCTCCCATACTAAAGGAATGGGAAATTAAAAATATCTCGAGAACTACTGGGCCGATTTCGATTATATTTAGCATGAAGTATCCTTAAGGCATAGAGATTCAAGTTTGTTCAAACGAACCCGATCGACCAATTTGGCCGGCTACCATCTTGGATTTTGGCTGATTTTTCGAAATGTCTAAAAAATTTTCTCCTCCCAAACCATTTGAGGGATCAATTCAAAACTCACTAAATATGATCTAGGCTAAGCGCTGAATCAGATTTATTCAAGGGAACTTGATTGATCAAATGGTTCAGTGGCCATCATGAATGACCTATTTTTCACAAAAACAACTTCTTCCCCAGAACCATCAAGCCAAAATTTGTGATATATAATTAGTATCTAAGGGCGATTAATGTTTGTTCAAGAGAAGTTGATTTGTCAAAAAACATGGGCGCGGTGGCCCAATCAAAATATAGTGTGTTTGGCAGTCATATTGGATTTTTTTATTTGATGGAGTTTGAGGCCAAAATTTGTTGTATATAGTTTTTTGGGTATTCTGATGTTCTTCTTTTCGATCGCTGGTATCACACTTGGAGAGCCGTTCTCAAGATGAAATCTGTGGTTTTCTGCAGTTCTTCCACAGGCCCATACAGCTTTTCAAGAAAAGAGGTTGACAAAGGACAGATCTCTTCTCTCAGCAGCTGATACGTACTGCAACATTGAAGTATGTGCTCTGTGGTCTGTTCTGCTTCTCCACAAGGACAAGCGGGTGATGTCGTAAGGTGGAACCGCCTGTACATGTGTTGGTTTAGTCTGTTGTGTCCAGTTCTGAGACGAAAAATGGTCACTTGCTCTGGCCTCGAGAGATGATGGTAGGCATCTTCTGATTGAGGTGTTCTATAGAGTGACTTGATGATAGTCTTCATCTCTGTATGGGTAACCATGTTTTCTGTCTGATTCTCTTCTGCACCCACCTTTGCCATCTTGTCTGCTTCCTCATTTCCTTGGACTCCACAGTGTGAGGGGATCCACTGCAGTGCTATCCGAAAGCATTTGATGGTTTGTAGTGCTTCTTCAAGTTGTGGCAGCTTACCTTTGGTGATAGCCTCAAGGACGGAGCGGGCATCAGATAAAAAGACAATCTGTGCAATAGGGTCTGCTGTTCTGCTGATGGTATTAGCTGCATGAACCAGTGCTTCGACTTCAGCTCTGTAGTTTGTGCAGTGTTTGCCTGTCGGTATTGCAGCTGACTCATGTTGTCCGTTTGGATACTGTATGTGCAGTCCGGCACCTCCGCTCCTAATTGCATCTTTGGCTGATCCATCTGTGTAGATCCTTATCCATGTCTCCTGAGGGTACATTTCTTCCAGCATGGCTAGGGTCAGGGCCTTCTTGCTCACATCACTGTGTTCATCTTTGGTTGTGAGATGAGGTACTGTGGTGCGAATAGCTATGCTCTCTAGTTTGTTTTCCCAGGGTGGAGGATCACGGGTGTGGTTTGGGTCTTCTATTTGTGCTGGCAACATTTCTTGGTGTTTCCTTTGAAGTGCTTTTGTCTCTTTTACAAAACTTGATCTTTTAAGTCTTCCTGATGACAGCTGTGCTTGCCTGATCTTCATCGGGTGGTTGTTGAACGATTTGAACTTTGCAGCTTGGATCAGTGCTTTGCATTCCCTTCCTTTGCTAAGTGAGGGGATGCCTGCTGTCTGCTCCATTTTTTTCTATTGGTATTGATCTCATTCCACCAGTGATGATGCGCAGTGCCTGGTTTTGTACTCTGTTGAGGTTCTGTTGATGAGATTTAGCTGCTGTCATCCATGAGCTGGATCCATACTCAAGGTGTGGTCGTACGGCACCTAGGTAGATGGTCTTGAGGATCCTTTCATTGGCACCCCACTTTGTTCCGGCCAGCTTCCTCATGATGTTTAGCTTTCTTCTGGCCTTTGCCTCCGCGTTCTGGATGTGCTCCTTCTACGTAGCGATCGAGGAAGTCGTAGTAGAACACCAGCATTCGCAGCTTCGCGAGCTCATAAACGGCTATCCCCACCTGGAAGGGCCTTCGAATTGTGATTCTTGGCTTGCGACTCTGGAGCTCGTATGACTCACCGATCTCTTCGAGATCTTCGAACCATGCACTACGCAGGGCCTTGTCTACCACGCGTTCATCCTTCGTGAAGCCGGTGTTGCTATGATGTTCTAGGGCCTCGATGAGCTTCCCGTAGGCACTGTTGCCGAGGAGTTTGAAGAGATCTGCCAAGAGGACTTTGCTCTTATCTATATCTCCCGAGCGGCGGGCCTCTGTGACATTCTCCACAAACCACTCGAATGGGCGCTTGGCCTCATAGTCTATGGTGCGGTATACAGCAGTGATCTCCAGGCCATGGGTTATATACCACTTGAGGGTCGGGGCGTACAGCAGCCGCTTCTTGCCAGAGAGGTCACCGACCAGCTTCTGGGTGGTGGGCCGCTTCCTCCCTGTTCACCCTAGATATGCCAGCATCTCAGACGAGATTGCCTCTACCGGGATCTCGCGGTTATAGAAGAGAGGAGGCATTTCCTCGAACTTTGCCCACAGAGTCTTGGGGACCTCTATATCCACCTCAGCAAACCCAACCCAGCTGTCTACTAGGAGAGCCTCCTTAAAGCTAGCTACCCCACTGGCACCGGACCAATGGCGCACTTTCTCCTTACCACATGGCATCTCTTTGGCCATCGTTGACAGGTACAGAGCATTTGCGTCGTAGACGTTGACAGACACGCTCACTCTGGCGGATTCGAGTGACACCAGCCTCGTGGTATCTGGTGAACACGATGCTGGGGCCGCCAACAACAGCACCCTTCAGCATCTCGTAGGCTTCCTTGTCCGGTGAATAGAGGCTAACATCCGGCATGTGCTGAGCGGTTCCACGTATGAGGTACTGCAGTGACACACCTGGGAGAGACACCGCGTCTTTGAGGATGTCTATTTCTCATTCTGTGTAGAACTTCTGCATCCGCTCTAGGGCTTCGATGAATGGACTGACGTCCAGGTTGTTGTAGTATCGCAGCCAGTCGGCAAATGTCCGCATTCCATGCTCGCTGAATGTCTGGTTACACTGTTCCCACTCTGTTCGCGTCAAGAGGTAGCCACCCTTGAGCTTAAATGTCCATGCTGAGTAGTCAGGAAGCCTGGATAGTTGAGCTTCTCATGTGTGTCAAACCATTTATACGGGTGCGAGCTCTTCTGCTGTGTACACCCGTAAGCTTTGACCCATAACTCGTACGAGACTCCTGGGCCGAAGTAGTTCAGCACATCGGGAAACCGTAGCTCAGGTGTTATGAGGAACATGGTGTGACTAGCCTTCTTGGCGACTCACTGTACCTGTACTGTCAGTCAGCTCATCGACAAAGTACTTCTTGATTAGGTTCAGGTCATACCGCCCAGAGTTGAACCCCAGTACAGGCACCTGGTCACACCACTCGTTGATCAGTTGCTGCTGTTGCTTTGGGAGCTTGTCCAGGTCGGTCGGTATGTAGTGTTCCCTAACCCGTGTCCGGATTAGAGATTCTCGCCGGTGGATCTCCAGCATGAACTCTCTGATCAGTTCTTTGGGGTCAGGATTGCAGAGATGAGTGGGCTCACTTGTGGTGCCCTCTAAGGAGCAGCTAACTGACGCAGAGATGGGTATGTGAGTACTCTCGATTGTCAGAGTCTCCATAGGATGAGTCTTGATACCATCTATGAGTGCTTCAAAGTCGTAAACTATGAAGTGTGGGTATGGGACAGTCCGAATTCGTTTAAGGACGCTTGGGCCGCGTTTTATACAGCACTCCCACTGTACCACAAGCGTGCATCCAGAGGCTCTCAGCTTCTCCTCTCTCAGGAATGTCTTGCGGTATCTTTGTTTGGCATCCTCACCTCACTGGTGTTGTGGACACCCGTGCCAGTGACAGCCATGGAACTGGTAAACGGTGTTGGTGGTCGGATCATAACCATCTACGGGAGCGCCCTCGATCCAACGCTCGCCACCGTGCCCACACTCTACATGGTGTATGTGTACGCCTCTGTTTCTCGACTCATACTCGATCCAACAAGTAGCCGCTGAACTGATGGTTGGGGCGGATAGAAGGCTTTCTCATACGCAGACTGTGGCGCCTCACCCTTCTTGCCAGGACACACGATTTCTGTTTAGCCGCCTGTACAGCGATCAGCATGGCGTTGAAGATTGCATGCCTGTGTAAACCTCTCCTGACAGTGACTGCAGACTAGTGTATGTGCGGGCTTGCTCTCTTGCTGCCACCCAATCCTGAGCTGCTCCTATCCTGTTCAGCCACGGGCTCCCTGGAGCATTCTTGTGGAAGAGCATCACCCTACCGTCTTCGATGTAATGGATGCGATAGGTATGGGTGTAACGGAGGTAGAAGGCATTCTGGACAGTCTGCTGGATCTTTTGCATAATCTGGCCTGTGAGGTCTTCTAGACCTCTAAAGAATGTCCAGCGTACTGACTGGCGTCCTCTATCCTTTGTCTCCCTTTCGCCGAGAATGTCTTCGCCTTCTCGCCTCATGCTCCGGGCTAAGGGTTCAGACCTCAGCCCCCCCCCCCCCCCTTATGCTTATGCTCCGGGCTGGGCTCAGACCTCGGCATTGCTTAAGGATCCTGTGTTTCAGAGTTAAGCGCTCCAGTGGATGGGCCTCGATCCGCCTCACTACAGTCTTGGCTCGCAAGCTAGCAGTCACCTCCTCGTCCAACTGACGACGCTCACGTATCCGCTGCGCTTTCTTGTGGGAATTCCAAGGATCCTCTTTGGTAAGCGTTGGAAACCTTCCCGTATTCATTGCTCGGGAGAGTCGCTTCTGCCACTCCTCGGCACGGATCTGGTCCATCATCTGGAGCAGGTTGGCTTTCTTGGCCTTAGAGTAGCCTCTAAGCCTGAATTGCTTTGCAATAGCGCGAATCTGTGCAACAGTACTCTTGGTGTATATCCTTGTGGATGCCTGTCTCTAAATGGGCGTTCAGACCCTATTATGTGTGGCAATCAGTACCTGTGGATGCCTGTCTGGGCGTTCAGACCTATTATGTGTGGTGCTGGCGATAAGTACCTGTGGGTGGATGCCTGTCTGCGTGTTCAGACCCTATTATGTGTGGGTGGATGCCTGTCTGGGTGTTCAGACCCTATTATGTGTGGGTGGATGCCTGTCTGGGTGTTCAGACCCTATTATGGGTGGTGTATATCCCTGTGGATGCCTGTCTCTAAATGGGTGTTCAGACCCTATTATGTGTGGCGATCAGTACCGTGGGTGGTCTATAACCCTGTGGATGCCTGTCTGGGTGTTCAGACCCTATTATGTGTGGCGATCAGTACCTGTAGGTGGTGTATATCCCAATGGATGCCTGTCTCTAAATGGGCGTTCAGACCCTATTATGTGTGGTGCTGGCGATCAGTACCTGTGTGGGAGTATATCCCTGTGGGTGCCTGTCTCTAAATGGGCGGTGCGCATGCTTGCCCCCTTGATAGGATAGTACACGCGCGTGTATAAAGCCCTATGAGAGAGGTATAGCTAAGTCCATAAGAATGCATAGCATGCGTCAGATCCACGTGTCAGTATTGTGAGAGTGTAAGCTTATATTGTACCGAGAAATCACTTCATTCTCGTCATTCTTGGCACCGATTAGGACCGGAATTAAGCAAGAATTTCAAAACTGTTTACCATTTTAAAATCAGACCAGAAATGGCCGACTTATCCACAAATGGTAATAGTGAGATTTCAACCTGTGATTTTAAGTTTGCTAATAAACACAAAACAAGGATCTCCTGCATTATCTACCTCGGCCATGTATGCATTAGTAATTAAAGGTGATAAGTTATGTGTTCTCATTGTGTTATTGCGTTATCTCGAAGTGACGTCAAGCTGTAGAGGGACTGATAAGCGCAGTAACAGCAATTTTACAACTCGCGCTCAGAGATAAGATTACTAAGAGGCAAGATTTTAGTGGTGTTGTGGTGGGTCAATCAATAGAGTATTGAATTTCATAGGATTCCCAGGCTGCAGACTGGGGTTCAAATCCGCTCAAAAGACCTCGCTAGAACTTACCTGAAGTTTTGAAACTAGGTAAGACACTAGGGCCGGGGTAATATGACCAGGTTAGATAAAGACCCACTACGACACTCCCCAGTGCAGGGTCAAAGCACCACAGACACACACACACACACACCAGCCGGCTGGAATAGCAACAGGGTGGTGTAGGAGATAGGTGGGGTAGGATAGGATAGGTAGAATAGATAAAAAGGTTTCCCACAGACAGAAAAACCTCCTCAGGATACCGGTCAGAATAGAGAGAGGCCGGCCACCGCGCGCTATCCTGAGGAGGTTCTCCCGGACAGTGGGGTCCGCACGGGAGTTTTATATTCACCATGGTCTTTCATGGCCACGGATCGCCGAACGGCGATCAGTTGAGGGAGGTGGTATCATTTTAATTCCGACACCTACTGTGCTGGCCCTATACACTGGTATGGTCATGTGAATGAAAACGGTATGTGCATCATGAACGCCAGAGTTTAATACAGTAAATGATGCTTGAAATCCACAGAACATTCATCACTCGGACATGTCAGTAAGCATGGGCATCATCTCGGTTTCTAGGCTCATCAGTTAATCAGTCACCAGAACATTTAGAGTTTGTGCTTTTCTGGTATAAATAAGGTTAGACCAGTTAGAAAATCATCAACCAATCACAGTATAAACTTTCATGCAGAAATCAGTCGATGGCTTTGGGTGATCATAATCATCAACCGCATTTGATATAATCCTTCATGCAGTAACTGTTGACAAGCTCCTGATCATTATCGTCAGTAGCCAGGTGTCCAGCTTCTGGTCATTATAGTCAGTAGCCAGGTCTCCAGATATTCATTCATAGATCTATCATAACGTTAGGTTCTGGCGGCTGGTGGCCAGTTTATTGCAGCCTTTCAGGTCTGTCTGCATCAGTATATAAATTTCAGTCAAAGTTATATTATTTGTGTTGTGCGTTCGTCTGGGTGCACCCACCACATCTATCCATCAAGTTCAATATGATATCATAACTCATATTGTGATCGTCTTCATCATCGGGATCCTTTCATTTTCAAGCCACAAGTAAATGACTGATTCCATCGAATATCTATAACAACTACTGCATTCAGGTTGTATATTATTGGTTTACTATATTTCGATTCTATAGTAATTATTGTTAGCTCACCTGGCCAGACTGGCCAAGTGAGCTTATGGCATGGTGACCGTCCATCCATCCGGCGTCCAGCCATCAACTTTTGCTTAAAAACGCTAATCCTCATTAACCGCTTGGCGGATTTCAACCTAATTTGCCTGGAAGGACCTTATGGGGGTAGGCTTCAGAATTTGTATACAGAATTTTGATTGGTCAATTTTTTTCGCCGCCCATCTTGCAGGAAATTTTTTTAAACGCTACTCATTAACTGCTTGGACAATTTCAACCAGCTGTAACTGGGAGGATAGTATGCTGGTATGTTTCAGAACTCCTATACATAATTTTGATAGGTCAATTTTTCTGGCGGCCATCTTGGATTTTCTACTTCTCAATGACCACTAGGCCGATTTCAATCAAACTTAGATGAAAGAACCCTAGCATTGTATCCTTCAGAACTTGTATACTGAATTTTGATTGGTCCATTTTTCCGTCGGCCAACATCGAATTTTCCAAAAGATGTTGTCAAATTGTTTAAAACGCTACTCCTCATTAACTGCTTGAACAATTTCAACCAGAGTTGGCGGGAAGGATACTAGGCTGGTAGGTTTCAAAACTTGTATACAGAATTTTGATTGGTCAATTTCTCCGGTGGCCATCTTGGATTATCTGAAAATTTCTGGAAATCACTTAAAAGCCTACTCGATAACCACAAGGCTGATTTCAATCAAACTTGGATGGAAGAACCCTAGCCTAGTATGCTTGAGATCTTGTATACAAAACGTTGATTGGTCACTTTTCTGGCAACCATCTTGAATTTTCTGAAAAAATGGCGGGAAATTGTTTAAAATGCTACTCCTCATTAACTGCTTGAGCAATTTCAACCAAACTTGGCTGGAAGGATCCTATGATGGTAGATTTCAGAATACGTATACAGAATTTTGATTGGGTCAATTTTCTGGTGGCCATCTTGGATTTTCTGAAAATTTTGGTAAATCAGTTAAAGGTCCATTAATTAACTGCTTGAACGAGTTCAAGCAAACTTGGCTGGAAGGACCCTAAAGTGCTATGCTTCAGAGCTTGTATATAGAATTTTGATTGGGCAATTTTTCCAGGAACCATCTTGGATTTTCTGAAAATTTATGCAAATCAGTTAAAAGGTTACTCCTCATTAACCGCTTGAACGCTGGAAGGACCTTTAAGTAGTATGCTTAAGAACTTGTATACATAATTTTGATTGGTCAATTGGTGGCTCTCTTGAATTTTCCCAAAAATAGCTGAAATTTTTTTAAAACTCTAATCATTAACTACTTGGCCGATTTCAACCAGACTGGCGGGAATGAGCCTAGGGCAATAGGCTTCAGAATTTGGGTGGCACGATCCTATGATGATAGGTTTCAACATAGTAAACGAGAATCTTGGTGGGTCAATTTTTTGGGTGGCCATCTTGGATTTTCCGAAGGTCATCTATCATGTCTATTTAAACGCAAATTGTTTAAATGCCAATGGTTCAGGTGAGCGCCACAGGCCCTTGAGCCACTTGTTTTGGTGGCCATCTTAATTATCCATCATGTTTATTCAAATGCTAATGGTCCAGGTGAGGGTCACAGGCACTTGGGCCTCTTGTTTTGAATGACTTTAAAAATCTTCTCCGAAACCGCCTTGGGGATCGATTAAAAAATCATGAAACATCATCGGGAATAGCAGCTGAACCAAGTTTGTTCGAGGTAGCTTGATTGACCAAATGCTTCTGTGGCCATCTTGGATGACCCAGATTTCGCGAAAAACACTTATCCAGAACCGTTGAACGGATCAGGCCAAAATTTGGGAAATATGATTATGGCCTAAATGCCATTAAGGTTTGTCCAAAACCACCATGAATTAATCAAAATTTAGCGTTTTAGCGGACATCTTTTATTTTCTGCAAATTTCTGAGAAAATCATAAAAATCTACTTTTAACCACAGGGCCAATTTTAGTAAAACTGGCTAAACCTTGTTAGATTGGTAAATTTTTCGAGTGGTCATCTCATTTTATTTGGTTGTGCCAGTGGCCAATATTTCCAGGTGAGTGATATAGGCCCCTTGGGACCCTTGTTTGGGTGAACAGCTTAGATTTTATAAAATATTTACCTGGAATTATCAAAAAGCTACCCCTTAATAACCGCTTATCGGATTTCAACTTAATTTGGCTGGAATGATTCTATTGAGGTACTTTCGACTTTTGGTTGGTCCATTTTTTGGTGGACATCTTGGATTTTTTTTTTTTCCAGAATCATTTACATCTGTTACCGTTTATTGGATCGCTTTGAAATTGTAGAGGGTGGTTGGACTAGGTCTAAGGAAGAAACCTCTCGGAATTGACAATGATCCGAACTCCAAGATGACCACCAGCTACAGGCTGCCATCTTGAAAATTTTTTTCTGGATGATAACTTCTTAGCCATTTATCAGATCGCTTTGAAACTTCACAGCGTGTTTGGACTAGGTCGGGGAAGAAACCTATCGAAGGTGACAATGGTCTGAAATCCAAGATGGCCACCAGCCACCGATGGCAATCTTGAAAATTGGTTTCCGAACGATAACTCCTTGACCGTTTAACTGATAGCTTTGACACTTCAAAAGATGACTGACTGGTCTGTGTCTGAAGAATTTAATATTTTCTGATAGGGCTCATTCATTGGTTTCTCATCATGGCGGGAATATTATGCACCATTTGCGGAGCTCTTCTCCATTGCACGTTTCTATGGACGGAAAACCGTCAAATTGGAAATTCATTGACATATTCAGCGATCGTGTTAAGAGTGATTGTGACGATTTGTTTCTAAACATTAGAAGTTGTGACCTACACAGTGTTCATGGCGCGTTTAAGAATGGTTCAGTTGCCAGTAAGTGGGATATGGAAGGCCTATTCGGTAGGTGTCATTGGCTATTTAATGACATTCCAGAACGGAGGGAGGATTGCATCAAGGAGACAGTGAGAAAATTATTTCCCCTGAGATTCTGCGAGCACAGATGGTTAGTATATATGGTTTGTTAACCTGTGATGCACACTTAGGAAAGTTTGTTGATAGTGTTAATAATAATAAGATCAACAATCCTAAGACACAGACTTACAACACATTGTTGATATGTTAAAACATGTACTGCTGGAAGTTAAACTATACACCTGTGCAAAAGTTATGCACCACCCTATTTTTACGCACATGCGAGGGTATATTCATGTGCTATGAAGAAAGCAAAAGCATAAACATTTATGTACCCATCCATCTTAGTGCAAGAGGTAATAATGCAACTAGAGGAATGCTGATTATGATGGTGGGGAAACACTGTATGTTTTTGTTTGAACTTGAAAACGAGGCCTGAATATGGTTACGTTGACACAACTGACAACTATTGCCCTACAGTTGACACACGTGGCTAGATTGTCATTAATGGTGTCTGAAAACGAAGTTTAACATCTGTGCACGAGTTTGAGACTGTCATTATTAATACCGGGTATATCCACCTTGTGCCTGGATGACGGCCTGGACACGACATCTCATGCTGGTCACCAACCGACTGATACGCCATTGTGGTATTCGTTGCCATTCAAGATGGAGTGCGTCTGTTAATACCTCACCATGTTTCCCAGAATGTCCCAGATACGCTCAATAGGGTTCATGTCAGGGCTCCTTGCTGGCCATGGTATGGTTTCGATGGCATTCTGGCGGAGGTATTCATGCACAGCTCTAGCACGATGTGGTCGGGCGTTGTCATCCATGAATATAGGGTGGCTTCCAGGTGCATGATTTACAAACTGAGGGACCACAACTCTATCCAGTATGGAATCTTGATATCTTTGTCCATTTAGTGTTCCAGGTACAGTCAACAGATCCAGCTTACAATCAAATGAGATGCACCCCCATATCATAACGGAACCTCCACCAAATGGAACTTCTTCCATGATGTTACGTTGGTCGTACGCCGTGCGTCTGGACCTCCATACACGAGTTAGACCATCTGTGGCATGAAGCAGGAACCGACTTTCATCGGACCAGTGTACCCGTCTCCAGGATCTCATGTTCCAGTGTCTTCTTTCGTTGCACCACCTCAGACGCTCCTCTTTGTGGTGTGCAGTGAGGAGAGGACGTCTGACAGGTCTCCTAGCTTTCATGCCAGCAGCATACAGTCTCCTTTTGACGGTAGACATTGACACTCTATTGCGCGTTTCCCATTGCTGGCTGAGCACTCTGCTGTTGGTGAATGGAGATCTCCTAACAAGGCGTACTAGGGCTCGATCATCACGGGCAGTAGTCTTCTTCGGTCTTCCAGATCTAGGCCTGTCCTTCACCTCGTTAGTTTGCCCATGTTTTGCAATCAAACGACTGATTACAGTATGGTTAATGTTCAGCTGTCTGCCAATCTCTCTGCATGACATACCAGTGGTATGCATGCCTATGATTTGCCATTTCACATGATCACTTAACCTTCGTCTTGCCATAGCGGTTCACAATCAAGAGCTAATTCTCTCTGTACAAATAAACCACGGTCATGAAAACAAAATTCCTAATCTTGTCGCCTAAATCTGTATGTAATGTTCTACACCTCAAACTGGACTTTTACATAACTGAACACGTGTGCTGTTTCCCGCCACGCACGGACATCAAGCGGTGTGAAGTCATGCATGCATGTGCATTTCGTACTTGGAATTATGTCAGCTAACGCGGGGACAAAAAGTATGGCAGCCTAGTTGTACCATCATGTTTCTACGTTCTATTGTTTTTGCTGGTGCTTAACTTTTGCACAGGTGTATATATTCATTTCTTTCAATATCAGATGACACCTTTCATTACTACCTACCAAACAGACAAACCAATGATTCGATTTTTAGTTCATGATCTGTGTAGAGTATTGAAAGTATTTATGAGTAGAGTTATAGCTAGTGATGCTATTAAGCGTGAAAGCGCATCAGCATACTGTCTCCTCAAAATTGATTCAAGTGACAAGAAGAAACAGTCTCCTGTATGAAAGGTAGACCTTGGAAGGTAGACCTTGGATTTAGTGCTGAGCAGCTATTAAAGAAACTTGTTTCAGCTAGGAAAGTAACTTGCTCCAGATGTGTAAGGAATGTATCGTTAAGATCATTACACAAATTCAGGATAAGTGCCCTTTAAAATATAAGCTTGTTCACTGTCTTAACTGTCTAGATCCATGTGTAATGGCGACAGAATGGGATCTGGATTTTATCATGCAAAAAAAGTCAGTGAAGTTGATTGTGACTCAGTGGTGCAAGAATATATAATATTGAGGAAGTACCAAAGAACCAATCAGAATTTGGAACCTTCAATCGCACAGACAGTCGTCTTGATGAGTTGCTTTTCAGATTAATGTCATCGAATAAGAATTGTGAAGTTATGATCATTGTTTAGAAATTTATTGCCGTTATCTCACGCCACGTTACTGTTGAGGATTTTCAACAAATAAAGAGCTAGGTGTAGAAAATCTGCAGGAATGCTCATTGATTGTCAAATGTATTGTGCAAGACCAATTCCAGTCTGTTGGTGGCCCATTGAAGGTAGATCTAACATGCAAATTAGTTATGTCTGTGGCTTCAGCAAGGAATATGTCAAATCTGGATGAAAAACGTACTAAAAAGGCAAAGGACAGTTTTAGCAGGAAGCGCAAGGATATACTTGATGAGCTGGACTTGTTGAAAGCTAAAAAGAAAAGACTAGACTGATGCTGTAGCATTGGCTAAACGAGCTGATGGATTGTCAGAAAAGGCAGAGGTGAAACGAGAAACTGTCTCAGAAACTGTCTCAGGCTAAACTTGTAGAGGTTACAATTAATGCAAAAATTCAGCAGTTGACAGAGAACTGAATAAGATGACAATGTTAAACTTGATTATTTTGTAATTAATTTAATTGAAGGATGCTGTGGCAGCAGCAGCTTCCAGCCTAATCACTTTCAAAGTATTCCAGGTAATATTTTGAGTGGTATCGCATCGCAAAATGTGATACAAATGAGTACCTGTTGCTACACATTCACAACTTCGCTTAGCTATTTGCTGCGATACATAATTTTGATGTAAAATTCAGTCAATTCACTTAATTTTGAAATATTTCTGATAAAAAGTCGCTAAAAGTTGCAAAACGATTGTCAAATTTAGTAAAGATGCGAGATGTGCATGCGTCAGAGACTGATTTCCGATATAGCCCATAGACATATATAGCTATAGAGCGCATATCTTCATACCTTCCTTCACTATGAGACAAATGACCGCCGGTGAAGCGAGTTCAGTAAGCGCTCTATAGATCAAAATTCTAAAAGCTAGTGATGCGCGCATGCGTTACCGGCTTCCTTCTGGTATAATAATAAACTGTTACAGACTTCAGTTTTGAGTTTGGACACCAGTCGGAAACTCGCGATATGTATCACGGGGTATTCACAGTCGTCAACATATTGCTCGTAACAGACTCTTGTAAATCTAAATTCTTCTATAGGGGGGTATGGCTATTGATCATTGCCTCATCATTAGTTAGCGTTATGATAAACCTTAAAAATACAAGTTTATCTAGGCTGATTCTGGTCGATTTAGACAATGTTATGATAAACCTTAAAAATACAAGTTTATCTAGGCTGATTCTGGTCGATTTAGACAATGTTTGTCTCGTAAACTGAGTTATATCATCGCGAATGCTAAACTCCTGTTAGCGCAACCCCAAATCAAGGCCGACACAGTATAGTTAGCCATGCTATGGCGGCGTATCGCACTTGATACTTAACTCTTTCAACTGAAGTCATAGTATCGCAGAAACTCAATTTCATCTTAATAAGCTGTTGAATATGTTGCAAGTTTTTAAGGGGGACCTGTTGCTCACAGCTGCCATAGCCTGCAACAGCTTCCAGTTAAGCACTAACACTATTCAGCCTTATTACATCGTATTGAATGATGTGTACTTTGTTTAGCCTACCAGTTGAAAGGGATATGCGATGTAGGTTGGTAAGTTACAAAATATATGTTACGCCTAGTCAATGAAATCAAAGTATTCATGGGAGGTGCATTATTGATTTTTTAGAAATAATTTGACTGAGATGTGTTGCTGCCTTAGGCAGCAACAGCTTCCAATCAATGTAATTGCCAAATCTGCCAATACGTATTATTTTATGTTTCCTATACCCCCTGACCTTGGCCAGAGCCAGTACATGCATATTCTGAATCTGACATATGTTATACTGACAAATGACAATACTGGCTACTGTAGACCTGAAGACTGATACACTATCCTCAGTAACATTCTCAGAAGTCCAATATTAATTATTCAACCATCTGTTCATGTCACATTTGTACAATTTGTGTAAACTATGTGTCGCATATTACACGCCTTACGGACTACTAATTTTTTAGACGGACTACTGATTTGCCAAGTCTGGTACCATCAACTTTTCGCTAATTTCGAACCCTGGTTATATTACACATTTTAACACTGATCTCCATCTAGATTATTTTGAAACCATATTAGATAAGACTACATTCCATATTTATTCTGGTTGTGGCTTGAACAACACGATTGAAGTGCCAATACATGATAAAAATCATGAATTCGCTCGGCTTGAAAATATTGACTAGCTCCCGGTATGGTGTATGTATCAATGACTGCTACATTGGAACCAGTCCTGCATTGCATAGGGAAAACGTTTTGCGAAATCGGAAAATTATGCTTTTCATTTGTTTTCGGATTCACTTGCTCATAGCGTGTGTAGACGAAAAAAGTCATTTTTGATCATGCAAACATGTTTTGAAATGTTTCCCCGTTGGAACACCAACCAGTTTCAACACAGTTTGTTTGCTATGCAAGTGCTATGAACTGCTATGCAATATTCGATTTGTTTAGCAGTTACTGCTACACAATTTTTTTCCAACAAAATATTCCCCGTATTCAGATGAGATCATGAATTTGAATGCAACCTTAATCCTTTACCAATCATATCAGTCAACATAGCTGTTGCAGCAGTCTTGAGAAATGTACATTTGCAGACCAAGAGAAGACTATTTTTGACAATTTACCACTGGAATGACTGGGATTATCAATATTTTGATCTGCGCATGGACAATTTTCTTGAACACATTTCTGAGTACATGCATGAACATTTTGCATGTAATAAGTTGAATATTTTGAAATTCATTAAATCTTAGCCCATTTTCAGCTCACCTAGGTGAGCTTAAATACAATCATGATTTGTCTGTCTGTTATCCGTCGTCTGTCAACAATTGTAGCATGTTTCTCCATTTGTTGATGGATTAGAACCAAATTTGGCAGATCTGTTCCTTTTGGCAATATCTATTTAGGTTATGAAGATGAAGAGGCCACCCCCCACAAATAGCAGAGTTATGGTCATTGCTATATTTTCAAAATATTGAAGCCTATGGGGAAAATACGTTTGTGGCACGTTTCGTCATTTATTAATTGATTAATGCCAAATTTGACAGACATGTTCCTTTAGGCAATATCTATTTGGGCTATAAGGATTAAGTGGCCACATCCTTAAACAAGAGCCATAACTCTGGTTCATTAATGCGTTTAAGTATTAAAACCTATGGGGAAAATACATTTGTGGCACGTTTCGTCATTTATCGATGGATTACAACCCAATTCGGCAGATATCTTCTTTTACAGAATATCTATTTGGATTACGAATATCAAGTGGCCACACCAATAGATAGCAGAGTTATATCCCATGCTATATTTTCAAAGTATTGAAGCCTATGGGGAAAATAAGTTTGTTGCACATTTCGTCATTTGTTGATGGATTACAACTAAATTTAGTAGATGTGTTCCTTTAGGCAACATCTATTGCAGCTGTGAATGTGAAGTGACCACACCCTTAAACAAGGGCTATAACTCGGGTTGATTGGGGTGTTTTTAGGTATTGAGCCATATGGTGAGAATCCATTAGTTTCATCAATTGTTGATGGATTTTTCAGTCAAATATCTATTTGGACTATGAATATAAAGAGGCTGCACCTTTAAACAAGGGTCATAACTCTGGTTCATTAAGACGTGAAACTATTGAACCCTTTGGCTAAAATACAGTGGAGAACTCAATTCAGGCTTGGGGGAGAATTTCATTCAAACAGAACAACTGTAAAACTAAAACTACTTTAATCACCTATGGTAGTGTGTTCAACAAACTATATTTACACTATGTACAGGAAAAGACAGATCAGTAAATAACTTTCAAAACCAGTGCATGGCGAGCGAGAGTTAGAATTGGACTTAGCCTCCTCTCTCAAATAATTGGGCTTTATATAGTCGAATGTTGTGTGCTCGCAAAAAGACATGAAATCGCTTCTCCTGTAAAGCTATAAATCATTTGCACATGAAACGGCATAACGTCGCTTCTCGCAGAAAGCTATAAACCCCTTCTCTGTGCAAAGCTATAAATTTTCATGTGAAAAGGCATAGTCGCTTCTGGCAGAAAGCTATAAACCCCTTCTTGCGCACAGCTATAAATTTGCACGCGAAAGGGCATAAAGTCGCTTCTCACAGAAAGCTACAAACCCCTTCTCGTGTAAAGCTATAAATTTTCATGCAAAAAGGCATAAAATAGCTTCTCACGGAAAGCCATAAACCATGCGAAAAACTATAAAATCGAAAAAAGATAGAAGTCAGATCCTCACTCCTTGCGCACCAGCCAACCCCAGCAGCAGCAGCAACAGCAGCGGCCAGCCAGAGCCTGCCGCAGGCTACAGTCTTACAGTAAACAAACACACTGACTGAGGTCGCTGCACTGCTAAGATAGCCTGGTACTGAGGTGTGTTGATACAACACTCAGTTGGCATGTAAGAGTTAGCCCCCTTGCTAATCCATTTTAAAGAATTGAAAACAAAATCCACTACAATACATTTGCTTTGTCAATTGTTGATGGATTAAGAACAAATTTTGCAGATATGTTTATTCAGGAAATATATAAAGTAGCCATGGCTTGAAATAAGGTCCATAATTCTGGTTCTAAAGCATTTTAAGTATTGAACCCTATGTGAAAAATAATCTGTCACATTTCGTAATTGGTAATAGCCTAAAACACGATTTGTCAAATGTTCCTTTAGTAAACTTCAATCAATGGCAATAGTGTCAAGGATGGCTGCCCCATTGATTAATGGTACCCTTCCTGTTGGCCAATCATGTCAATATTCTTGCATTTCCCCATTCAAATTTGTTACTGACCTCACCATTGCCCTGTTGGTAAATGTCAGTGTTGTGACAATTGAACTATTGATCAATAGTGTCTGTCATGCCTGTCCCATTGATCAATGGTACTTTCCTGTTGATAAATAATGTTAATGACACCAATATACCTGCATTTCTTCATCCAATTTGTTTGTTGTGACCATTTCCCCGTTGTTAAATGGCATCTGCTGGATCAATAATGTCAGGGATGTCTGGCCCATTGATCAATCATACCTTTCCCATTGGTCTATAATGTCAATCAGACACCAATATTCTTGCATTTCCTCATCCAATTTTTTTACTGTGAACATTGTCCCGTTGGTAAATGTCATCTGCTGGGTCAATAATGTCAGGGATTGCTGGCCCATTGATCAATGGTACATTTCCCATTTGCCAATGACGTAAATGACACCAATATTCTTGCATTTCCTCACCCAATCTTTACTGTGACTATGCATCGTCCAATTGGTAAATGTCAGCTGCTAGGTCAATAATGTCGGGGATTACTGCCCCATTGATCAATGGTACCTTTCCTATTTGTCAATAATGTCAATGACACCAATATTCTTGCATTTCCTCATTCAATTTATTTACAGTGAGCATCGTGCAGTTGGTAAATGTCATCTGCTGGGTCAATAATGTCAGGGATGGATTCCCTATTGGTCAATGGTTCTTTTCCCTTTGGTCAATAGTGCCAAGGACACCAATATTTTGGCGGGATATTATGGGATGGCGCCATCCGGTGGTAGTGGTTTCCGGATGATAACTGTGTTACTGTTTATCTGATCACTTTGAAACTTCATAGGGTGGTTGGACTAGGTCTGTAGAAGAAATCTAGAAATTGACATTGATCCAAAATCCAAGATGGTCGGCAGCCACCGGAATATGGTGGGTGGACTAGATCTGGAAAAGAAACTCATCGAAATCAACGATGATACTAAATCCAGTATGGCCCCCAGCCACTGGTGGCCATCTTGAAAATAGATTTCTCTATTTCTGTTTAGCGTATCGTTTCGAAACTTCATGGGATGACTCAGGACTAGGTCTGAGGAAAAAACTTATTGAAATTGTATATTATCCGAAACCCGATTCGGCCTCCAGCCATCTTGAAAATTGATTTGCTGACAATAACTCCATCACTGTTTAGCGGATCACATTGAAACTTCAAAGGATGACTGGTGTACGTCTGATATCTCTCATTTATTGATTTGTCATCATGTTGTGGTATTATGCACTATTTGCGGAGCTCTTGTTGTATTAGTGGTATTAGGATGATTGCCGCGTTGGTCAATAATGATAAGGACCATTGCCATCTGTCTATGGCAACAGTTATGGTTGCCTGATGGATCAATGATGCTTGTTGTGCATTAATTAATCAAAACATGTTTACAGTTCCTCATCAGCTAGGTGAGCACTATAGCCCTTGGGCCATTTTATAGCTTATGCAATTAGTTTGTTACAATTAAGTTAACACCTATGACACTTAATGGTTATACCTTTCTCCTGGATTTGATTTGAATGATAGAAATTGGTCATTACATTTGGTCATTCTGGTCATGGAAAGTCATGGAATTTGAAACAGTTAGATGTTGCAAACCTTGTGAGTTGTCGTGATCGCGAGCCCTGCTTCTTTTGTTACCTTTTGGGAGGTCTGATCTTTCTAAGCCTTATTTTATAGCCAGTTGTTTCTTTATATTGCTCTGTTTGTTGGCAGTTTGCTTCAACAAGAGTTCTGTTAGGCTTAATTTAAATTGTTTGAAGAGCTCTGATCACTTCAACAAATCTGTATCCTTGCTATCTGACACAGATGCATGCCGTGTGAGCCTCCTTCAAACGCAGAAATACATAGCGCCACCAAAAAATAGTATGCGTCGCCAAATGCAATTGTGGCGGCAATAAATATCTTTGCCACCAAAATGTATGCTACCATAAAACACCTATGCACCACCAAAAAATTGTACCACTAAAAAACCCAATGAGCACCACCAAAAAAAACACCATCAAAATAATATCACCACCAAAAACCACTGGCGCCGCCAAAAATGTGTGAGCCACCAAAATATCTGTGTCACCAGACTGCCAAGAACTGCTGAGCCACCAAAAAAACCAACCCCACCTATGCCCATATTTGGGCATAACCTGCCCAATCTGGATCCAGCAAATGTGAGGGTATAAAAGGAGCAGACATCAGAAGTTCAGATTCTTCAAATTTTTGGATCTCACAAGACTGAGTCCAAAATGGGGCCAGATATGGAGTCATTGCTCTTATAGATCACGTTATTAACGTCCACGCTGAATTCTCAACACTTCCCCCCTATGGTACTCAAGGGCACTACTCTTCAGCTAAATGTGTATCAAACGTAATGTTCCTTTTACAGTTCCTGCCCCATTGCAGAAAATTGTGTTCGGTGTTGGGCGTATCCTGTATGATAGAATGCATCACTAAAATTCTAGTTATTACCCTCACCCCATAGCTGGGAAGAGAGTATTGCATTCACATCAGCGTGCGTGTGCAGGGCTATGTCTCATAATCTACTCTTCAGATTTGGTTAAAATTTAGCATAGAAAAGGACGTTAAAGAGGATTTCCAGATGTTAGCCATTATCCAGATAAAAAAACTTGAATCCAGATCAGATTAACATTTGGATCTATGGATATTTTTTTAAACCACTTGTCCAATTTAAGTTAGATTTTAACAACAAAAAAACGGTGTAACCATACTATGATTCCACAATTTTTGTCCTGATCTGAAAGAAAAAAAATCGAAATTCCCCCCCCCCCCCCCCCTCCCCAAATTACAATATGACAACAATGGTAGGGCGAGGGTTAGCAATCTTTAATTGTTCTTGTTATTTTTAGGATGAAGATATAATTGTGCGCAAGGATCGAAAAGGCAGACCCTTAAATAATAAAGAGCACTTACATGTGAGTATATGCTTCATGAGCTAAATTTAATGACCTTTGTTTAGATCACCTGGCTGAGCTATTCAATAATTGTGTCTGTCTGTCTGTCTGTATGTCTGTCTGTCTGTCTCTTTGTAGATGAATTAAAACCAACTTTGGCAGAAATGGCTGTTGTTAAATTTTCAAAGTATTGAACTATATGGGAAAGATTGTGGGACGTTTCGTCAATTGCAGATGAATTAAGACCAGATTTGGCACACATTCCTGTAGGCAATATTTATTTGAGCTATGAAGATGAAGTTGCTAAACTTTAAAGAAAAAGAGCAGTGTCCCTGTTACATTTTCATTATTGTTGAAGCTTATGGGGAAAATATGTTTTTGACATGTTTCGTCGATTGTGGGTGGATTAAAATGAAACTTAGAAGATATCCCTTTAGGCATTGTCTGTGTGAGCTATGAATATGATCTAGCCATGCCTTCAAAAAGCAGATTTATGGCTCATGTTATATTTTCAAGACTTGTATTGAAATACATCGAGAAAATGTTTTGCTATTTGTTAATCAATTAATACCAAATTTGGGAAGATACATTTCTTTTTGTCAATTTCTTATTATTTGAAAATGTACAAAATTAAAGCCCTTGGAAAAATTGAAAATTGGGAAAATGTTAATAATCTTTAGCGGTAGCAGCTTTGTCACAAACTTAATACGTGGGTAAAATTTGGCATTATGGCCTAAATTTTATGCAAATCCCATAGTTTTGTCCACTGAAACGGAGTTATAACCCTTGTCAAAAATATGAAATGCTACTAATTTCATTATTAGCTCACCTGGCCTGAAACGCCTGTGACACAGCCTACCATGGTTTAACCTGCGCAAGCGCAAGACCGTTTATGATCTGGAGGATGTCTACTTGACGTAAGCCCTCCCGGTGGAGGTAGCTGGGTATCTGTAGGGATAAGCTGAAGCTCCTCTCGTACAAACGGCCACCTAGGACCACTCTCCGACCATGCCAGTTAGTACAGCATAGGCTGTCCAGCCGTCTCCACCTACCTGTCAATTGACCAGTTGAGGTCAGTCGCCCGCCTACGTCCACCCTCCAACTCGCCAGGCTCATAGAAATACCGAACCAGGGAATCGGATCGAAGTCTGTCCGAGCACAGCTCTTGAACAGAGCATCTAGGTTGGGCCACAGAGGATCGCTGAATGGCCTTGACTGGCTTTGTCCTATCAGCATAGTAACCTCAGCATTCGATCTCTCCACCACAACGGGCAACCCTCTCACCCGTACCCTGAAACGCCCGCCCGCTGGGACAGCCATCTCCTGAGCATACTGATGTGGAAACTGACTCTCTGCCAGTGTCCAATTCCACCGCTCGATGATAGCCTGGGCACGGTGATGTCCCACCTCACTTCGCCTAAGTGCCACACCATGTTGCCGCATGAGGGTCGCAGTTTCACCTCTAAACTCCTTACCCTCATCCACTTGTTGCAACTCTGGCTACTGGAGGGGATTTTGCGGGTCCTCAGATACTCTGGACAGATACCCCACGGACTGATCCATGAGAGGCACTGCCTCCTTGTACCTACTGGCGGATCGACGATGGTGAGGGCGTACTTGTAGGTCTTGCATGTTCCTCTGGAACAGACCTGTTTATGCGGAAGAAACAGCACATCAGCCTGATGGACTCTGTTCGGAACAGATTCATCGAATTGTGCATACCAAATGTGCCGTGGATGAGATCTGTAGATCTGCCACATCGCCTGTCTGGTAAGCCACTGGCTAACCATCTCCAAGTTGAATCTATGACCCTTGAGACGTGCAGCCTCGAGCAGCTGGTGAGGCTCGCGATGATAACCGCTAGGCTGGTAATAGAGATCTTCAAGAGAGGCAGCAGAGACCGCAGATGAACTCTTGGATTTCATCGCTGGCGTCGACTCCTGTCCTCTCCTGTACAGCTCGGGCAAACTCTAGACAGACGAACAGATGACCATCGTTCATCCGACCATCGATGAACACCTCTTCGGATACCTGTGAACACTGTTGTCTAATCTCTGCAGCGCTGGCGGCATCACTGAAAGGAAGCTTATCGACAAAGGCTTGCCAGTTAAGGGACTAGACGAGGTCATGCATAGAAGCCATCCTATATAGCATGTCTTAAATGTTTGGCAGCCCAGATGACTGCGAGTGCTATCGCAACATACGGGGGCCATGGACCGATAACGCCAAAGAATGTACCTACCCCCGAGGCGATGGTTGGAATAGCCTTAGAGATCTCAACTCCATGGAGAGCATTGTTGGCGATTTTGCGGACCATCTCGCCAGCCTTCATCGTGAACAGAGCAATCAGAGCCCCAACTGCCGCTAGTGGGCCAAGAGAGCCCTTCACGTAGGTACGATAAATTCCCTTGGCTCGGTGGATTAGTCGGCGGGATTCTGTCTACATCATCATCACCATCATAGGCGTCCTCATCATACGCATCCTCATCATTGTCCTCATCTTCATCATAGTCATCCTCATCATAGTCCTCAACTGGATCCTCAAAAGCTTCCGGTTCATACATTGCTTGCAGTTCCTGCTGACTATATGGTGAGTTTAAATCACTTGTACAGACATGGCATCTGCAATCTTGAATGCAGGCGTGCGTGCGTTGGCGAACTGAGGTCTCGGCTTCGCTGACCATAAGGCGGCAGAGGTAGAGAGAAAATGTCATAACCAGGCGATGGAGAAGCTGTCTAAGGAGAAGTTTGAGTACAGCAAGGCACTCGAGCATTTGCACCAAAGGGAGGCATGCCGATGGCAACAAAAGGCTCAAGCCACCCAGAACATCCAGGAGGCCGATGAGAGTCTCGATCAGTACTACGAGGCTGTAAAGCTCTCTGAGCCAACGCTCGACTATGAGGCATTAGAAAGTCAGAAGACGGCCGATGCCATAGTAGTAATAGGAGCTGTGGTGGTATCTGGGACAGTTGCTGGAGTTATGCTCTACGCGCATTCAAGCTGAATACCTCCATTTTGCGAGAAGTGAGCCTTGCTATATCCAAAGCACAGCACCGTTGATCTGAGCAGGCGAGTGCCCCCTCACTCTCCGAGCAGGTTCCCAACATGAAAGCTACCATATTCTGCTTAATAGTGATTTGTATTTTTTCGAGACGCCGTTTTATATCAAATTGTGGATTCATTTTGATGTGATAAACAAGCTTTATTAAAGGATACGCAATATTTAGGCGCTCAAATCAAATAATTTCACTTCCCAGGTGATGTTTTGAGGTATACATTAAACGTAGGCGATGGGAATTTTTACGGGAGAAAATACGTTGAATATCCATGGTATCAATTTTAGAAAACTTTTTTTTGGAAAACTCTGTAATATAAGCCCACCCCCTTTCTCAGAGATGTTTGGTTGGAAATTGAACACCTCTTGTCCTAATAGAAGCCTAGGCTACTATTAAGCGAAATACGGTAAGCTGGTTGCCACGGTTAGGCGGGATGTCTCTTCCTCCGAAGTGGCACTGACCTTCGAGCGCCGACTCGAGATCCTCGTGGCCACTGGTCAGGCGGAGTAGGGCATGTGACTTCGTTTTCTGTCGATTGAGACAGCAATCAGCCAGATCGCGCACCTCACCGACTACGTTAGTCCCAGCCACCACAAGTTTGAAGTCGTCTAGCTCCCCACCTCCTGGACCACCCCTCCCTTCTGAACCAAGATTGCTACAGCTACGCAGTCCGAGGCACCTTGTTGCAATGTCAACTCTAGACAATGGTTAGCCCTGGCCTGGACCTGCTGATGCTCTCGCTCTACATGTAGGATTCGTCTCGAGCCGCACGTTTTAGTTCCTGGTCGTTCTCATCATGCCAGACCTGAAGTCGCGGAGATGTCATCGTTACATCCGTAAGACATTCGGTGTACACCCGGAGGAACAGCTGGTCCTGCATCAAGGCTGGGTTCACGTATGTGTTCTTGAGGAGGGAGAAGATTGGCACTGTGACAGGTATTTCTACGTCTGGTGTAGTAGCCCAGTCAATTTTTCTTCAGTTTGGTCATCCCCACCTAGACTTGTTTGCTACCCTCAAGAACAGAAAGATATCCACCTTCATATCTCCCTGTCTGGAACCCATACCTTTTTCAGTGGATGCTCTAGCTCAGTCTTGGGACAATATGTTCGCTTTCGCCTTTCCCCCGATGATTCTCATTCCTCTAGTCCTCAGAAAGATCAGACATCATCCTTGTGTAGTCCTATTGATAGCCCCATTTTGGGGAACAAAATCATGGTTTCTGGATCTCCTGCACCTTCTTGTAGATCTCCGTCTGCTACTTCTTGTCTCCCACAATATAGTATCCCAGAACAGAGGCAGGATTCTCCATCAGAATCCAGTAATCTTTTGCCTGTCAGTCTGGAAGCTGTCATGAACAAGAACTTTTGGAGAAATCCTCAGATCTTCCACTAGAAACATTTATAAAGCTCGATTTGAGTTTTTCAAAGATGGTGCTCGGACCATTCTATCTTGCCCTCTGAGACCTCTAACTCAAGTCACTGATTTTCTGGTCTTCTTCTTTGCTCAGAAAAAACTCAGTTAACACCATCAGATCCTATCGTTTTTGTCTGAACTCCTTTGTTCAGTCTCTTACTGTTCTTTAAGCTCAGAAACACTTTCACAACTTTATTAGAGGTATGGGTAATTCTAGACACACACCCCCCCCCCCCCCCCCCCCCATTTAAAGAACCTCTCCCTACTTGGAACATTTCACTAGTTCTACAAGATCTAGCAGGGAAACACGTTGAACCTTTGGGTTCTGTTTGTTTGAAACACCTTACACTTAATGCAGTATTCCTGTTAGCAGTAGCTTCAGCCAGCCGTCGTTCTGAAATTCCTGCCCTTTCTGCTGAACTAGATAGGTTTCAGGTTACTGGGAATAGCGTTATTCTCTGTCCAGAATTCCTGTCCAAAAACAGTCAGTTAAATTCTTAGGTAAACCTGTTGTAATTCACAAACCTTCCTCTTTTTCTCCAGATGATTCTGTCTGGTGTCCAGTTAGGACCCTTAATATGTATAAACTTTGCACTGAGTCCAAATGATCCGACAGTAGACATCTTTGGGTCACATTTGTTGAAGGTGTGGATCGTCCTGCCTCATTAACAACTATTTATCGTTCAATAGTTGATACCATCAAAATTTGCCATGAATTGGCCTCCTGGGTACAATGCTATGGTGGGTCCATGATGTTAGGGGCCTTTCCACCTCTTGTGCCCTTTTTAACGGATCTTCTCTAGATGACATTATGCAGTTGCTAATTGGAAATCAGCAAATACATTTATTAACTTCTATCTTAAAGATTCTGGACCTTCATTTTTCTATAAGAACATTCATACGGTAGCTTCAGGGACCATGACTCATATTCCTTCGTCATCATCTTCATCTTCTAAACGTTCTTCATCATTTTCATTCATATAAGCCTTGGTCTAGTGGTGAGTGTGAATTCATTACCGCTCTTTCCTGAATGTACTTCACTTCTTTCATATCATTTCTTTCATCACCTTTTTTTATTTATCTCCTCTTGCATGATCTTTATGTTTAATATCTTCTTGTAGAGTAATTCTTAGGAATTACTATCTTTATAGTATCTTACTCGTCTTGTTATTACTAACTTTGTACTCGTTTTTATTTTTACATCAATGTTGAGCAAAATTCGCCTACCTCCGGGCTTTGTACAATGTTGAAATCTGTATTTTAGCTATAGTAATGCAAGGAGATAGGTTGTAATGTAGTAATAACGACCAGACGACCCGGAGGGTCTGGTCTTATGTTTCACTAATTACATATACCTACCTCCTTGCATTACGGCCCACCTCAAGCCTCCCCTCTGTCAAATTTGGTGTGTGGGGTGGGTGGGGGGGGGGGGTTGCTTGAGGCTTCATTGTAATGGTCATATCTTGTTAGATTAGTTATATATTCATCTAAGATATTCATTATATCATTAAGCCTTTGGGTATACCTGAATATGTCAGTTTTTGTCATATTTGGGTATTTCAGAATTAAAATTTCCCTCACATATTTAGACTAAGACTATTTAGGTTAGTTTTTAATTTCAGCTTTAGTCAGATATTCAGAGTCGAGTAGTGACAGGATCATCTACCTCTTCATGGATCTGCTTAAAGCTGGATTATATGACTGGCTTCGTCAAAGGAATGTAATCTTGGTTGGTACAACAAGGTCATGTGATAGCTATCAGCCAATGAGGCTGTCATTGTGCTTAATGACCTACTCAGTGGCTATGGGTATTGGATTAACCCTCTTATTGCCTCATTCCGAGATATAGCATTCAAGCGAATTACTATGGATCTCATCATTAGAGAGAGTATGTAGATTCCTGAAGAAGCCTTCAGTCACTCTGTAACCACAATACCCATCAGACATTGGCTGTAAAGAATTCATCCTACTACGCTTCCCTTTTGAGAAGGAAAGAACTATAGTAATGCAAGGAGGTAGGTATATGTAATTAGGATATGCTTCAAGAAATCAAGTGAGAATTTTGATTGGTCAATTTCTTTAGGCAGCCATCTTGGATTTTAAAAAAAATTTCCATCATGTCTATGTAAATGCAAATGCTTCAAATTAGCTAATGGTCCAGGTGAGCGCCACAGGCCCTTGAGCCGCTTGTTTGTGTTTTAAAGAGGTTTTCATGTATAGTCACCTTAATGGTCAATTTGATCGGTGGCTATCATATTTTTTTGATGGATTTTGATGTGAATAATTTCTTTATATTTTTTAATATTACTCTTAAAACTAAAATGTCTGTGTTTTTGGCCAGAACTGTTGAATTTCTTTTTAAAAAATCTGTAGGCCTCCACATGCAGAATGTGCCTTTCTATTTGAATTTCCAAAGTTCCAGGTAAGCGATACAGCCCTCATCAGCCTCTTGTTGAATATCATCAGTATTTAAAAGTTTGAATTCTTTATTAGCTCACCTGGCCCAAAGGGCCAAGTGGGCTTATGCCGTAGCGACCATCCGTTGTCCATCATCCGTCCGTCCGTTGTCCATCCGTCAACTTTTGCTTTAAAACACTACTCATTAACCGCTTGGGCGATTTGAACCAAATTCGGCTAGAAGTACCCTATGGTTGTAGGCTCCAGAACCTCAATTTGGAATTTTGCTTCCTCAATCTTTTTGGTCAAAATCTTAGATTTTATTAAAAATTTACCTGAAATTGTCAAAATGCTTCTTACCATTCTGAACGATTTCAACCAAATTTGGCTGAAAGGACCCAATGGCCATAGGCTCCAGAACTTCCGTTCTGAATTTTGATTCATCAATTTTTTGATGAAAATCTGAGATTTGATGAAAATTGTACTGGAAATTGTCAAATTGCCTTTCTTTATCATCTTGACCAGTTTTAACCAAATTAGGCTGAAAGGATCCTCTGGCCATAGGCTCTAGAACATCCATTCAGAATTTTGATTCATCAATTTTTTGCATGAAAATCTGAGATTGCTTGACATGTTTAAAAAAAAATTCACTAATGGATTTTAGGGTGGTAGGCTCTAGAAATTCTATTCAGCATTTTGATTGATCAATTTTTTCGGTGAAAATCTTAGATTTTATGAAAAATTTACCAGAAATGGTCAAAACACTGCTTCTCCTTAGTTGTTTGATATGTTTCAAACAAATTTGGCTAGAGTGACCCTATCAAGGTAGACTAGAATTTATTTTGATTGGTAAATTTTTTGGGTGGCCATCTTGGATTTTCCAAAAATTATCCATCATATCTATTTAAATGCAAATGATTCAAATGCTAATAGTCAAGGTGAGCGCCACAGGCCCTTGGGCCTCTTGTTTTAATATCAATAATAGTTGAAAAACCCTCTTGCTTATTAAAGTGTCTTCACCTGTCATTTCTTCCTAAAGTGCAATACAGCTATTTGCACTCGGCTAATCACCCAATCCACATCATTTCAGCAGAAATAGGTGGAAATTAGCTCTATACAGAGTACTGATACATACCCCCTTAGACCATTTCATATGATTGATGCAAATTGTTTTAATCCTGTTTTCCATGACTGAAAGCTGTCCATGATATTAATTGAAATCGAATCTTGTACTTGGTGTATTGGATGAAATAATTTAAGCATTTTGGTTTGTCCTTGTGTTTTAGTCCTGCTGCGAAGACAGCGATTCATCGAGGAGTCGGTATCCACGGCAATGTAATAATTTCAGTGCTGTGCGGAGTATTGACTTTGACTCGACTAGTAACACAAGTAGTGCTGTAAGTGAAGGGCAAACATTAGAGGAAGCACCACTGGTAATTGGACCAACAACACGCAGGCAATGGACAGAGTATATCAGTAAACCTCAGACACTTGTAACAACTGAAAGCAGCATTGATTTCGTCAATAGTAGCAAAAAGCCTGTGGTAAGATCAACTGTGTAGGACATGACTTATCTTGCTCTGTGTGCATGTGCACATGCGTGCGTGAGTGAGCATGCATATGAGTGTGTGCGCTGGTGTATGCTGGCGTTGGGGGTGTGGGGGGGGGGGGGTTGCTGTGCAGGGACAGAGGAAAAAACCCAATATTTGAAAGTTCAAGAAATTATAGATTCAAAAATGTCTAAATACCTCTATAAGATGGTTAGGCTAGTACTAGAAGTTCAGTTGATGTCGATATATTATGTAAACATGTTAACAATCATGGCTGATAAATGGACAAATTTATACCCTAAACAAACTATAATTTGAAGCTAGCATCTTATGATGTCCGTTGGAAAGGCATCTGAAAGATTCTTCCATATGTAATTGTCTAGAAAGGAGGTTTTTTAATACATGTACCTCGCGAAGTAATAACTTAGTGATAAAAATAAATCCTGTCCATAAATCGATGTGATATAGGGCAATTCCGCGGTAACGGACGTACATTTGGCACAAAATAATGTTTGATTAGATATTCCTGCTAAACTATAAAGCGAGTTATAATGTTTCTTTTTTCAGAGGTTTAGCCCAATGAGGTGTATTGAAAGCAAAATCTATTTCAGAGAAAAGTAGGTACTTGCAATTTCACTAAGGCCTTAAAGTCATGGTAATGGATGTACATCATTTGAGCCTCGGAATGAGACCTAGTATACATCTTATCAAAAGTGTGAATTCTTCAGTAAAAAGCTTACTTTGTTTGGCTTATGTTATTTGTAGATAGCTCATCTAATGATGTGGTATATTTTCATAATGAAGAGATTAAATATTGGTGGCTTGTGATCTTTTCTAGTTGGTAACGGACCTACATTTTATTCTGGGAACCGACATACATCATGGTCACAACAAAGTTTTTACAATTATAATGCCTATTAATTCGAAAATGTGATATGTTTCAATGTTACAAGCTAAGTTTTTCTTATATTATTTCTACAATTTCTTTTATATAGGAACTTTTACTGTAAATCATAATACCATTTCATAAAGAAATTAACTCATACATAAGTTCAATAGTCATTGTGAACTATGTAGTCTTAATAAATGTGCTTGTGCAGTCACCAGGGGTGCACGTGACTCCTCCGTAAGGTGTCGCTGGTTAGCTAACCTCAGTGATTGGAAGTAGATGACGCGCATCTCCGGTGTCCACAAAGACCGATCTCCAGGGCCGGTGGGATGATCACGTTCCAGTGGGCTCGTGCAGTCGTTGCTGCGGTAATTGAACACCACCGTTTCGTCTCGACTGTTCATATTACCAGTGTGTCTTGCTGTCATTCTATGGATGGGAAAGTGGCAATGACAGAATTCTCTATGAAGAAGAAATAAAGAGTCAGACAATGATACTCATTTGATGCTTTATTAAACGGTGTACATAAAAACAAAAGTGGTGTGCTGTTCCGTATCTCGCCAGAGGTACCTAACTGATCTATTCATATATAGAGGGTATCATGGAAGATACCCCTGTGAGGGAGGGTCTGGGCGTGGTCAATCAGTTGGTTTAATATAAACTATATCTGCCTCAGGCCGGCCGAATATTATTGGTTTGCGAGAAGAAAGTGCCTCGTGCAGGCCTCCATCACAGGAAATGCCTACAACACCGAAGCGGATGAGGGGATGCGGTAAAACGGGCCACTCTCATAGAAGAAATACAAAAGAAAAATGGAAAAGTTAACCTACAAAAATATTATGGTTTTGCGGAGGAAAATGCCTCGCGCGGGCCTCTGTCCAGGAAAAATACCTACAACGTCAAGGCAGAGGAGGAGAGCGGTAAAAAGGGCCGACCTATTTGAAGAAATGCAAAAGATATGATTCAGCCTAGTGTAGTTATTTGCTGTTGGATGCATGCGTTTTTTACGTGAAGATGGGGTGGCTGATTTCTACGGAATTCAGCACTCATCGTGTGCGAGTTAAAGATATTGTTTTAGTTGGTGCCGCTTTATTTCTGCGAGCCTTCTTAAGGGGCCTAGACTAACATTTAGATATTAGGTCCAGACACGTATTTTAGGCCGCAAATGGCTTAGCACCTGCTTACTTTAGCGAATATGCCTTCCTGGCGAGGATGCTCGGTACCATTGCCGATACCCCACGGAGCATCTCTCCTCAGACTGACAGCATGCAACATGTTGCCTGCTAGTCGTTTCAGAATCGCAAAGCGATCCCTCTACATACTGCAGCACAACCACAAATAACAAGACAGGGACAAGTCACATTACAAAAGCATTTAGAAAGCAGTTTTTAGCTTATTTACGGTAAAGAAAGTTGCCCAAAGAACACTGCTTAACTGGTAATAATAATATTCATTTATTTTCGCAGTGGTTTCTACGGCTTGCTTAATAAGTATCCGAAGATACAAAGAGGAATGCATGGTCATCGACACCTTGATTCTGACCATCAAGAAACCCCAGTAGTTTCTTAATTCAGTCCTAACCAATGTGGCGGCGGGGAGTCCAAACACTTAATTCGGCCAGGCGGCCAGAGAAGCATAGTCAGAGGCAGCCACTCGTTCATTGAATTTAGCAGGCCTTAACATAAATGGCCAACTATAAAAACTAACGGTACCGTTAATATAATAGAGCCGTAGTGCACGGAAGAGTTTTATAATAACAAGTTTCCGTTTAACGAATAGTTTCCCTTGGCTACTTTCAAACCTATCCTATCCAGCTATCTTAGTTAGGTTTAGTGCCCGCATGTCAAGTTCGCTACTGAGAGCATGAACCGTAGTAAAAAATTGTTGCTGTAGGGGAGAAACAAGGTGATGCATTTCTTGTTGATATATAGTGTAACCTAAGTTAACTGCGATCCAAGTATTTTGTAGTTTTTATAATAACTAGCAATATGGGAAGAATGCCTCATTACATCTATACAAATCATTAAAATATGGAGGTCGCATCTGACCTGCGGTAACGTTTAATTGCTGGGACCGTTACAACGTACATAATTATATACAGTAAAGATTCGTAACGGAGGTAGCACCCGACCATACGGTACCACTAATTTTGGTACTCATTAATGAAAAATGGTATAACATAATTAAGATATGTTCCTATGTGGTGCACCTATTAGTCATCAGTGTAGAACTTACTAAACATCCTATGTAGTTGATGCACCACATAGTTGCGGTGCGAGCGTACAGGCGGTGTAGCTGCTGTTTTGGTGATTTACTGCAGGGTACTAGCTGGCATGGGCCATACTCAAGAACAGTGAAGAATAAAGTAATTTTTGGTGGCTAATAAGTCTCCGCACATAGTACACAATGTCTAATCTACCGTAATTTTGATATGCTGTATTTGGTGCGAGAGTGATGAATGCCTCCTTTTTATGAAGACGAAGAAGTATATAACTCAGGGTTTCTGTTTCGGAACAAGATGATCCGTGCCGCTTAACTCTTGTGGCGCGTAAAGCAATGTCCTTGTCTGGACTGCGGTCAAAACATTAATTTAGTGACGCTGAATGTGTCCATTGTTCTCTACCACCGTTTCTAGCATGTAACGGCAGGTCTGGCGAGACATCTGAGCACCACTTGTTTCTGCGTTTTGCGTGCGAGGTATGGTAGCCGGCTAAATAGTTCCTGGCCTTCACCCTATGAAGCATGTGCTCTAGTGATGTCTCTGCTTAGTTGGGGCTCAAAATAGTCCGTTTTTATTTCGTGATATCTTTGCCAGATCTGAACAGATTTTATTTCTGTTCACCGTTTTAAATTCCCCAATTCATACCAAAATCAGGAGGAAAGGTAAAATATTACGGAATCCCCGTAATATAGGTAACTATATACATAAGCTGCCAGTCTCCACACGCTAACGTGCGTGTGTTGAATACCTCTTACGGCCATGCATGCACATCGGGCGATCTCACGGACTCTAGTATTTTGTTCCTCTTTTACATGGCCATACATCTTAGGCTACCAAGGAGGGCAAGCTTGGAGCGTCCCAGACCAGGCCGTTCCATACCCAGATGTGCTGGGCCGGTTCGTACCCGACAGGGCGGTCCATGCTACACCTGAAAACACTAATTAAAGAAGACGAACACATCTGGAAAAGTTAACAAAAGAACTGGTAAGCATTTAGAAATTACTGACTATTCTGATCAGCATGACTTATTTCCAGGTTATCACTGATTTTTGTACGATGGTTATAACGTGGACCCCACCAATATTTGGGATCAGATTGTTCACGAATTCCAATATCTGGAAATATTCTTCTTCACAAACTGTGAATGGCTAAGACCCAGAAAGATGAGAAACAATCGTATTCCTTTCATTTCCATATCACAGGTGGACTAATTATCCTTATTACATTGCCATTATTGGTTAACATGGGAAATAACTTATCAGGTACTAGGCCAACTCTACAAACGGTCTCCATGATTGTTACTTCCAGCTAATTTCTCCTACTGTTACAATTTATCCTGGAAATATGGAGATTGCAGTTTTAAATTTGCTATTATTCAAAGGATCACGTGCAGGCACATTCTCCCGCCGGCAGAGGGTTAATCCTCTGTGACGTCATAGCTCCAGACAGACCCTCTGCCACATAACTAGCCAAAATCACGGCGCGCATGTTTGCTGCGCAACGTTTTTAGCTAATCAATGCGCGTCATTACTAAATTGAGTAACCCAATCAAAATCGGCGTTCTATCTACATTTCGGCGATATGACCGACTTCTCGGCACGAAGCTACGCCTCTTGTATCAGTGTAAATACATGGAACCATGGATTGTAGGCCTAGCGACAATAGCAAGAGGTAATATTTGAGAACAATTCGTGAGATGCTAGTATATTTTAGGTAATATACATATAAAATAACACTATTTTTGTGAAATAATATAAAATGCCTCAGATACCAGTGGCAAGCGCTTGATAATCGTGTGTAATCAATGACGCAGCTAGTCGATCTGCTGGCTGTTTTGTAGTAACCTTGACAGTCACACGATGACGCGATCATTGATGAATGTTGTTTATTTTGTTTTTCTCTAAAGCTTTAGTTTGTCCGCTCTCTCCCAGTCACGTCACAATTTATTTTTACTGTGATATTCACATATTGCTAAACAGAATTAAGCTAAGCGGGGTGCGTGTTTTACTTTCAGGGCCAACCCTCCCACTCCCAGGCCTTCTAGAATGTGTACGCATTTTGTGTGTGGGGGGGGTGTGGTGTGTGGAGCAGGTTGTGAAAAGTTGCTTCTCACAGTACATTAAGTTTAGTCTGCTTAATAATAAATAATATTATAGTTTTTACGGAGTTCCCTTATGACGTAATTTTCACGCGCATGCAGATGACTGGCCGTCAGCTGATCACTGTTTTATTAGTAAACAACATTACGTGGCCACGGTTGATGCTACTCAAAGCTATGAAAATTGCAATTTTACGTCAGCTGTACCAATAAAGTTGGCCGAATTGACAATTCTATCATCAAATATAATTTTACTATGCATTTTTCGAAATATATTATTGATTCTTTGCACATTAGAAGGCAAAATACTACAGCGATGATATGTCAGAAATGCCCCCACCCCATCAGTGCATGTGAATCTTGGTCAAATGCAGGCGACGCTATCCCACGACATAGATTTCAAAATATTTTCTGGGGATGAACACATCACTGTATACCATATTTAGGTTGGCTTTGCACCCTTGGGGTGGTGGGAGGTGGTGGTGGTGGACTGCATTATTTCCCACCCGCATCCCAGTAAATAAACAATGATTATTTTCAATTTAATTATGAATTAATTAATCACTATGCAGGAAACTACTTCTCAGAGCATCTCATTTTCCATTTATTATAGGGGAAGGGGAATGACACCCCACCTACCCCCATCACCATTGGGAACCCCACCCAGACCATGACTGCTAGGTTGGACACACCTCATAATAGAATCTTAAATCCACCATGACACAGTTGGTGAATTTATTATTAAACTCTCCAAACGTATAAGTGTTATTTTCACAAATTGTGTGTTTTGTGGGATTAGTGACAGAAACAGAGGGTGGGGTAGGGAGCATTAGGCCCCTAAAAGTTTTATGTGTTGTATGGAGGAGTAGAGGGAGGGGTGGTGGTTAAGACAATTTCTTTTCCTGGCAGCAACCTTGAGAATGTATAATAGTAAATAAAATCTGGAAATCACTTAAAAGCCTACCTCTCATTAATCACTGGGCCGATTTCAATCAAACATGGATGAAAGAACCCTGGTGTGGTATCCTTCAGAACTTCTATACAGAATTTTGATTTGTCCATTTTCCCGGTGGCCATCTTGAATTTACCAAAAAATGGCGCAAAATCGTTTAAAGCGCTACTCATTAACTGCTTGAGCAATTTCAACCGGACTTGGCAGGAAGGATACACAGGCTGGTAGGTTTCAAAACTTGTATACAGAATTTTGATTCGTCAATTTTTTTCCCGTGGCTATCTTGGATTTTCTGAAAATTTCTGGAAATCACTTAAAAGCCTACTCGTTAACCTCTGGGCCGATTTCAATCAAACTTGGATGGATGATCTCTAGCCTAGTATGCTTTGGAATTATGTACAGAATTTTGATTGGTAAATTTTTCCGCCAACTATCTTGGATTTTCTGAAAAATTCCAGGAAATCGTTTAGAACGTTACTCCTCATTAACTGTGTGAGCAGTTTCAACCAGACTTGACTTGAAGGATACACAGGCTGGTAGGTTTCAAAACTTGAATACAGAATTTTGATTGGTCAATTTTTCCGGTGGCCATCTTGGATTTTCTGAAAATTTTGGGAAATCAGTTGGGCTACTCCTCATTAACCGCTTGAACAAGTTCAAGCAAACTCGGCTGGAAGGACCATAAAGTGCTATGCTTCAGAGCTTGTATATAGAATTTTGATTGGGCAATTTATTCGGTGGGTATCTTGAATTTTCCGAAAAATTGCTGAAAATTGTCTACTCATTAACTACTTGGGTGATTTCAAACAGACGGGCTGAAATGAGCCTACAGCTGTAGGCTTTAGAAGTTGCATATAGAATTTCGATTGGTCAATTTTTCCGACGCCCATTTTGGATTTTCTGAATATTTTTGGAAATCAGTTGAAAGACTACTACTCATTAACTACATTGCTCATTTTAACCAACCTCAGCTGGAAGAACCCGAGGCCCGTACGCTTCAGAACTTGTATACAGAATCTTGATGGCTTGATTTTGATGGTTGGCTATCTTGGGTTTTCCGATAAATGGGAATTCATATAAAATGCTGATCATCATTAATCACTTTGGCAATTTCAACCAATTTTCGCTGGAATGATCCTATTGCCATAACCTCTAGGAATTCTATTCAGAATTTTGATATGTCAGTATTTTGGCAGAAATCTGATTTTCTGAAAGTTTTCCGGAACCATTTAAAAACGGTACTCCTTCCTTCAATCAATAACCTGATTTCAACAAAACTTGGGTGGAACGATCCTATGATGGTAGGCTTCAACATATTAAACGAGAGTCTTGATCGGGAAATTTTTTGGTGGCCATCTTGGATTTTCTCGAAAATCATCCATATCTATTTAAATGAAAATGGTTTAAATGCCAATGGTCCAGGTGAGCGCCACAGGCCCTGGGGTCTCTTGTTCCAGTGGGAATCTTGGATTATCCAAAAAAATTTGGAAATCATCTAAGACTAATCCTGATTAACAGCTTGACCGATTTCAACCCAACTCAGCTAGAGAGACCCTAGTCTGGCACACTTCAGAACTTGTATACAGAATTTTGACTGCTTGATTTTTTTTGTGCCCTTTTGGATTTTTTCCGAAAATGGGAATTTGTTTAAGTCGCTATTCCTCATTAACACCTTGAGCAATTTAGACCAAATTTAGCATGAAGAATCCTATAGTGGTAGCCTCTAGAAGTTCTATTCCAAATTTTGATAGGTCATTGTTTTGGTGGCCATCTCTGATTTTCTGAAAATTATCCAGAACCATTTTAAAATGGTACTCCTTAATCAATAGTCCAATTTCAACAAAACGTGGGTCAAACTATTCTATGACGGTAGGCTTCAAAATGTCAAACGAGAATCAGGATTGGCCCATTTTTTTGGTGCCCATCTTGGATTTTCAAAAAATTATCCATCTATTTAAATACAAAAGGTTGAAATGTTAATGGTCCAGTTGAGCGTCACAGGCCCTTGGGCCTCTTGTTTTGGGTGGCCATCTTGGGCAATTTAAACCAAATTTAGCTGAAAGGATCCTATAGTGGTAGCCTCTAGAAATTCTATTCCAAATTTTTATATGTCAATGTTTTAGTGACCATCTTTGATTTTCTGAAAATTATCCGCAACCATTTAAAAATGGTGCTCCTTAATCAATAGTCTGATTCCAACAAAACGTGGGTCGAACAATTCTATCACGGTAGGCTTCAAAATGTCAAATGAGAATCTGGATTGGTCTATATTTTGGTGGCCATCTTGGATTTTCCGAAAATTATCCATGTCTATTTAAATGCAAACGTTTCTAATATTAATGGGCCTAGTATGCGTCAGAAGCCCTTGGGCTTCTTGTTCATATACTGTAACCAAACTTGGCAGATATATTCCTTTAGGAAATATCTATTTGGGATATGAATATGAAGTGGCCACACCTTCAAATAGCAGAGTTATGACCCTTGATATACTTTCAACATATTGACGTCTATGGGAAAATATGTTTGCAGCATGTGTCTTCATTTATTGATGGATTAAATCCAAATTTGGCAGATATCTTCCTTTATGTAACATCTATTTGTGCTATGAAGATAATGTGGCCAGGCCTTTAAACACAGGTCATAACTCTGGTTCATTAAGACTTTTTAACCTATTGAACCATGTGGGGAAAATAGATTTGTTTCATCAATTGTTGATGGATTAAAACCAAATTTAACAGACATGTTCCTTCAGTCAACTATCTATTTGAACTATGAATATAAAGAGGCCACATCTTTAAACAAGGGCTATAACTCTGATTCATTAAGACTTTAACCTAGTGAACCATATGTGGGAAAAACATTTGTTTGGTGAATTGTTGATTTATTAAGAGCAAATTTAACATATATGTTCCTTCAGGTTTTCACTATGAATACAAAGATGCCAAGTATTGAAGCAAGGGCTCTGGTGCTTTAAGGCTTTATAGGAAAAATACATCTGTAGCACGTTTCCTCAATTGTTAATGGATTAAAACAAGATTTGGCAAAAATGTTCCTATAGTACACTTTAACCACTTTAACCATTCAACAATATAGTGTCATAGATGGCTTCTCCATTGATCAATGGTACTTTTCCCATTGGTGAATAATTTCAAGGATACCAATATTCTTGCATTCCTCATCCAAACTTTTGACTGTGACCATTGCCCCTTTGGTAAATGTCAGTGCTGGGAGACTAACGGTTGGTGAATAATGTCGGTGATGGCTGCCCCATTGGCCAATTTCACATTGGCACATTGGTTAATTGTGTCAAGGACACCAATATTATTTGCTTCTCAGTCAGCTGAGCTATCGTGATCACTCCACTTCCAGCGTCTGTGCATCCATCCATCCGTCTGTATGTCTGTCTGTCTGTCTGACACCAGCAATCATGAGACATTTTGTTGTATCTGGATAGATTTATATCAACCTTGCCTGAAATGTTCCTATCCTCATCTAATTTTCCAATGTGAAAATGATCCTAATTCGATGACAAACTAAGTTATCCCCTGTGCAAATTTTCTGCAGTATGGGACCTAATGGGAAAGATATTACTTCAGTGGTACATTTCATATTGTTATTCGCTTCTAGCTTAGCCATATATAAACTAGGTCAGTCTGACCTATTTTGCTAATATATGTCAATGGTGAATTTTCACATCGAAACCAATTGTTAGCTCACCTGGCCCAAGGGAGCTTTTGCCATGGCAGTCATCTGTCATCTGTCCATCAAATTGCATCTCCTTTATGCTATGACCAATTTCAACCAAATTTGGCTGGAAGGATCCTATGGTGGTAGGCTCCAGAATCTCTATTCAGAATTTTGATTGGTAAATTTTTTGGTTGAAACTTAGATTTTATGCAAACGCATCTCTTAGGCTTGATGGATTTCAACCAAATTTGGCTAGAAGGATCCTATAGTGGGACACTCCAGAACCGATATTCAGAATTTGATTAGTCATTTGTTTGGCATGGAAACCTTAAAATTGTATGATTCAGAACTTCCATTGATAACATTTTCCAGTGGCTATCTTAGATCTTCATATCTTCAAGAAATCCTATAGGAAATGGGAATGGGAACAGAATTAAATGACTGCGCAAACCACTTGGTGGATTTCAATGAAAGTTGGGTGCATGAATCTTGTGATTATTTGTCCAGAGACCTGGTTAATTCAGAATTCTTACTGGTCAATTTTTCTAGTGGCCATCTTGTTCTTGAAAATGACATCTCGGGAAGCTCTATACGTATCAGGCTGAAACTCATTAGACTTAATTTCATCGATAACTAATGGCGATAAAATTTTGTTCAAGAGGACTTGATCCCTGCTAAAACATGGTTGTCATGGCCCAATCAAAATTCTGGTTTGGTGGCCATCTTGTATTTTTTATAAGCTGGTGGAACCTAAGGTTCAATTTGATTGTGTAGTCGGCATCTATCATTAATTTCCTACTAAATATTGTTCGTCTTTTATGTCTTGGTACTGCTGAATGTAAAGTGTTATGCCTGTTCAAATGATAATGGTCCAGGTGAGCTTTAAGGCCCTTAGGCGAATGGCTTGTTAGCTGACCTGGCTAGAATCGACACCTAAGCTTATGCAGCCCTCAAAATTTGGCGCGAACGATCGTTTCGTTCGCGTGTCGGTTACGTGAAGTAAAATTACCATGAACGAAAAAATGGTCGGATAAGTGACAAAGCCCAGAACGGTAGTTATCTCTGATCGTGGAAAACAGAAAAGTTTCAACAACTTTTTGATATCAAGCATGCTATTTACAACGGAATTTAGCATTTTCAAACATCTAAAAGATCGATAACATCTGTCTGTCAAATTCTATAAATAAGTGACAGCGTGCATGTGTCAGAGACAAACTTCCGTTGTATTTCCGCTAGCATTACTACATAGGCCGGGAACTAGTCTCGCTACACGTTATGCATCAACAATGGACTGTTCAATTATAAACCGTTGCATGCAAGTACGTGCAACCGTTGGCTGGCATGTTCCCGATGTATTATTTTATATACGTGATTGGATCCCGATATAACATAGGAAGACATGCATTGTTGAGTGAGTCTCGTGCAGTATATTCTCCTTGAGTTTCAGTTGGCTTGTAGAGACAGCTGTTTAAGAATTTATTTGTTAAATTAAACTTACATTCATAGATCCTAGCTACTGTGTCAGTGTGTATTTGTCCATGACACACAATAATTCAGGCCTCGAAATTCGACGAGATTCTCGTAATATTCCCGAAATTGAAAAATATGGGAATCCAACTGGATTCTCATAAATAAACGCTTCCAAAAACGTAAACATTCCATTCTTACAGAACGCCACGATCCCGGTTACTAATTTCAACAATAAAAATTATGTCACGAATCAGCCTAGTCTGCTAATACACCGGTAATGAGAAATGTCTCGCGTGACTGCACAGTCGTAGTTAATAACAATCAATAATGCAGACTCGTAGTTTCTGATTGGCTCGCGGGATATCCGATTTCAATAGGCATGAATGAAAATTACTATCGTAGTAAAATTTTGATCACATGCCTCGTCATTTATAACAAATTAATCACATGATTTATTTCAACCAATCTCTGTGCGACTCCCGCGATTCATATTGATGGCTAATGGCGAAGGAAAAATCTAGTCACTGTGCCGCTTTTAAAAGCTGTAAAGCAATATGTTAGCGCCCACTTTGACGGGTTATATGACCCATTATATTATTATTGGAAGGTTCTGACAGTCATACCACCCGATATTTAAGTGGTTCATTGCTTTGGAGCGACCGAGAAAACAGGACTATATGTCAGGAAACCTGGTGCGCAGTAACTCTTATTTTCAAGTAAATCGCATTTGCACTAAATTGTCAGTTTAAAGCGTACAAGTTAAGAAGGGTCAAGCTATCTACTAAATGCCTTAGAGCTGGTTACGCTTTTTATTGTGGTGGACTTGTGGGTTATTGTTTTATATTAGAAATGTGCGCTGCTTGTACAAGTACAAATATTTGGTAACAGTTACAAAAAAATCTACCCGTCACAGGTACAATTTTATAAACATTTCAACCCCTGTTGGTTTTGGGGCAATTAAGACGGTAGTTGTTATTACACCACAAAAACATCCATTACCGTTCAATCACTACTTGCTAAATCAATTATCTGCATTTTGCTATCAGAATAAGATTTTTATGCCTGCATACACACCTCCCCATGCCTAATCCTATTCCTATGGACCCTCAACCAGGCTACTGGTTGAGTCCCATTTCCAGCCTACCATCAGGTATAGACTGGCACCAGTCTATATTCACCTCATAGTGACGCTTGTCACTAAGCGCGCTCGCGCATGCACATTAGAGCCCGAATAGGAAACAGATTCACTTTTCTAAATTTAAGTGCAAAATATTTAAAGTCTGATTCTCAAATCTTACCACACGGGGTGGTTGAGGCTGAGTCGTAGTGATTGAACGGTAAGTATGTTTTTATAGTGGTTAATAAAACAACAGACCAACCCGCAAGGGGGGTCTGTGGGGGGTTGTTATTACACCACAAAAACATCCATTACCGTTCAATCACTACTTGCTAAACCCGTAGATTTGGTCAGTGCCCCCTGTCCACATAAGGTGGGAGGAGATTAGAGAATCAATAAACCAGGATAAAAATCAAACCAATCTTATCCCAATGTTAATAACATAACATAATAGTGCATTTAGCTCAATCACGCCGTGATTAGCAAATAAGAACAACTTGAACTTAAAGAAATAAATAAAAACCAAAAGAAGACTCTCACCATTTCTCACCAATGCAGAGTCTTAACGAAAATGGTGGGAAGTGCTTGGTAAATAGTCTTCGGCTTTTTTAGTTAACAAACAAGGATAAAATTAAAACAATCTTATCCAAATGTTAACAACATAACCTAATAGTGCATTTAGCTCAATCACACTGTGATTAGCAAATAAGAACAACTTGAACTTAAAGAAATTACTAAAAACCAAAAGAAGACTCACCATTTCTCACAGACGCATAGTCCTAACGAAAATGGTGGGAAGTGCTTGGTAAATAGTCTTCGGCTTTTTTAGTTAACAAACAAGGATAAAATTAAACCAATCTTATCCAAATGCTAATAACATAACCTAATAGTGCATTTAGCTCAATCACACCATGATTAGCAAATAAGAACAACTTGAACTTAAAGAAATAAATAAAAACCAACAGAAGACTCTCACCATTTCTCACAGACGCAGAGTCCTAACGAAAATGGTGGGAAGTGCTTGGTAAATAGTCTTCGGCTTTTTTAGTTAAAAGTGGAAATGTTACGAAAGAAGGAATCTGCTGCACTCTGGTCTTTGAGACAAAAGGATGTAAAGGTGTATTCACATTTCCCTCCTGCCACCTGCATGATCTCATCTAAAGACGAACCCTCAAAAAGAGCGAAAGAAGTAGCCATACCTCTAACGTCATCGGCTTTAATAAGGGAGAGAGTAATTTGATCCGGTGAGGCTATCTCATAACAAAGCTTAATTATTGTCTCACAAATCCATCTAACAATCGAAGAATTTGAGACCGGCTTAGATAACTCTTCCGCGTAGCAACAAGAAAAAAAAAACTTTGACAATTAAAAACAAAACTTAGATAACTCTTCCCCGTAGGAAAAACATAAATGAGATGGATCGACTCTTATAACATCTGATCGCTGATTGAAGGTTCCTAATGCCCTAATAGGACAGCAAAAATTTTCGGATGGCGACACGAAAAAGATTTTAAAATGATCGGACTAGCAGGATAGCGGTTAGTTTGAGTTTTAGATAAAAAATTCCTTCTGGGATATAAAACCAAGCCATCTCCTGAAACTATAAATCTCTCCTTTTCAGCCGAAAGAGCATGAATCTGTTGAACGCCTTCTAGCAGAGGCTGTAGCAACAAGAAAAAACAGCTTTGACAATTAAAAACAAAACCAAGCTTACTACTGGTAGAAGAAATAGGTTCAAAATGGCGACCTGCCAATACTTGAAGAACCAAAGCCAAACTCCAAGAAGGTAAAGGCTTAGCAATCGGAGGACGAATATTACTTAGACCTCTAATAAAGCTATTAAAAGTCTTAGTATCCTTGACATCAGCATACAGAAGACAAGGAAGGGATAAGATATTCAATTCTTTGTTTTTGTAATGGGGTTTGTGGGTGGGGTGGGAGGAGGGTGTTAAGATATTTAAAAATATTGGGTCATTAGTCACTAATTATTATAGTGGGTCTGGAATTTTGAAATATATGTTTGGAAAAAGTATGGAATTTTATTGTGCCCAAGGTGTATGAACCCTGAAATTGTTGCAAGCTGGAAAGATGTTACCAATGAGTGTTGTCATACAAATACTGATATTTTGGCAGAGAAAATGTACCTTTGCAGACCAAAGGAGTATTGTTTTTGGAGACTTAACACTGAATGACTGGCTCGGTTGTCGAGCTTGTAATTTCAGAGGTAAATTTTCCAAAATATTGTTCTTGGTCTGGAAATGGAACGAATGAATGGACATAAAACAAAAACTCAATCTGCTTTTTGACAAATTTACTTGAGAAATATTACAGTACTTATATCACAATGGATGAATCCACTTTTAGTTATTCCCCACCCATCTCTAGCTAAGCTATGTTCCAAGCTTTGTCCCAGAATCTCAATTTCATAGTAACTATACAGCTCACTTGGTGAATACTTTGAAACAAACTTCCCCTCAAAACAATCAACCAAATGTTTATTAAATTGCAAAGACATACAATTAATACTTACTGACAGACTACTATGAGAGTTAGTATTGTCTGTCAGTTATAATAGTGACTGGTGACATCAACCTATATGTGATGTAATTGATTATGAGGTCAATAGTTGAGTAACTAAACATATTTTATCTGGAAATTAGGTAATTGGTGGATACGTCCATGCTGTAATCAATATGCTAATGATAATTCGGCACCATGCACTTTAAATTCATTATTAACTTAATATACAGATGAAATATGTTCAGATAAAGCAGGTTTGGATAAAAAAAAGCCTAACCAATTTGCGCAACCAATTGGTTACGCAAACTGATTTTGCGCAACCAAACAATTGGTTACGCAGACCTGAAAACATGGGACCCAAAAATGGGTCTCGCAAATATTTGAAATTTTGAGGGCTGCTTATGCCATTGCGACCTTCCACCATCCGTCTGTCAAGTTTGTCTTTAAACGATGTAGTATCACGAACCACTGGGCTGAGTCAATTATATTTTGCAGGAAGCCTTAAGTCAAAGAGATCCAAGTTTATTCAAAAGAAGCCGATTGACCGATGTGGCCAGTGGCCAGCTTGGAATTTGCACTAGTTTTCGAAAAGCCTTTTAAAATCTCCGAGGATTTTTGAGAAACTCAACAAATTTCATGTAGGGCAATAGATTAACCAAATTTGTTCAAGACAACCTGATTAGTCAATTTTCTTGTCGGCTATCTTTGATAATCGAGTTTTCACAAAAACAACTTCTCCTGCACCACTGAAAGAATTGGGCCACAATTTGGAGGGCTGAGTGTCATTTAAGTTTGTTCAAGAAATGTTGGTGTGTTAAAAACACGGCTGCCAGCGACCAATCAGAATTCAGCATTTTGGCAGCCATATTCAAATTTTTAGCTCACCTGGCCAGAATGGGCAAATGAGCTTATGCCGTGGCGACTCAGGGGCAGATCCAGGAGGTCATTTGACGGAGGTGGTTTGACACCCAAAATTTCAAGGGAGTTAGCTCCTGAAAATTAGCTCATTCCGCCACCAGCAGGTAGATAAAAAAAAATTAACAGCCCGGCGTGCGTGTGTGTCCATCAACTTTTTCTTTTTCATTAAACAACTTTTCAAGAACCACTTGGCCAATTTCAATTGTATTTGGCAGGAAACATCCTTAGGGCATAGAGATTCAAATTTGTTCAAACGAAGACAATCGGCCAATTTGGCTGACGGCCAACTGGGGATTTTGGCCAATTTTTTTTAAATCTCTTTAAAAATCTCCGAAACCGCTTGGGGAATCAATTCAAAACTCATGAAACATCTAGGGCAAGAGCTAAGCCAAGTTTGTTCAAGAGAATTTGATTGACCAAATGGTTCGATGGCCATCTTGAATGACCTAGTTTTTGCAAAAACGACTTCTCTAGAACCGCTGAAGGGATCAGGCCGAAATTTAGCCGATATGATTAGGGACTAAGCACCATTAAAGTTTGTTCAAGGGAAGTTGATCTGTCAAAAAGTATGGCCACCCTGGGCCAATCAAAATGCAGCATTTTTGGCATCCAAATTTGATTATCTTATTTGATAGATTTTGAGGCCGAAATTGGTTTTATATATGTTTTTTGGTATTCTGAGCTCAAATTTGCCATTTTCGAAACTGTTGAATAAATGGTTTGAGGGCCATCTTGGATCAATTTCCTGCCAAAAGCTCCCATACTAAAGCAATAGGAAATTTGAAATGTCTTCTCGAGAACCACTGGGCCAATTTCAAGTATATATGGCAGGAACAATCCTTAGAGCAGAGATTCAAGTTTGTTCAAACGGACCCAATCGGCCAACTTGGCCGGCGACCAATATTGGATTCTGGCAAATTTTTAGAAATAGCTTTAAAAATCTCCGAAACCGCTTGGGTCATCGATTCAAAATTCTTGAAATATGGTCATGGGGAAGAGCTGACCCAAGTTTATTCAAGAGAACATGATTGGTTAATTTGTCTGGCAACCATCTTGGATTTCCGACAATGTCCTGGAAAGACTATGCCTCCTTAACTGTTTGGGATGATCATCTTGAATTTCTGAAAATGTCAAAAAAATTGGTTAAAAGATAACTCATCACCAACTTTTAGGCATATTTCAAACAAACTTGTCTGTTGAATTTTTAGTAAAAAGGTATATGGCTCTACATGTAGAATATGGCCATTCTACTGGAAATGGTAATATTCCAGGTAAGCGATACAGGCCCCTTGGGCCTCTTGTTCAATATAAGTGCAGTTGCTCGATACAAGATCGACAACTCAGCAGTGCAGTTGTTCAATTTAAGATTGACAATACAGCAGTGCAATTGTTTAAACATTTTCTTTTAGAGTTCACGGATTAAGAAGGATCTGAATCCTACAATATTACCTCGCAAGAAATCATTGCGATTGAATGGTATGTTGAGACGAGAAAAGTCAGCTGTTGCAAATGCTGTCAGTGAAAAAACCAGTGCAGGTGAGATGATTTACACAGTAAAATTCTTATAGTTTGAATGTTAAGCTTTTTTTGTTTTTAGCTCACCTGGCCCGAAAGGCCATGTGAGCTTATACCATGCCAGCTGTCTGCCCGTCCGTCAAATCGCTTCTTCTTAACGGTTTGACCGATTTCAACCAAATTTGGCTGAAAGGATCCTATGCTGGTACCCTCCAGACATTTTTTTTTCCTGAATTTTAATTGATCAAATTTTTGGTTGAAAAGCTTGAAAATGGACCAAATGCTACTCCTTCTTAGCTGCTTGACATATTTCAACCAAATTTGACTAGAAGGATTCGATGGTGGTAAGCTCTAGAACTTCTATTCAGAATTTTGATTGATCAGTTTTTTGGGTGAAAATCTGAGATTTTATGCAAAATCTACCGGAAATGGTCAAAATGCTACTCCTCCATAGCTGCTTGACATATTTCAACCAAATTTGGCTAAATGTATTCTATGGTTGGATCTATTCAGAATTTTGATTGATCAATTTTTTGGGTGAAAATCTGAGATTTTATGAAAACTCTACCGGAAATGGTAAAAATGCTACTCCTCCATAGCTGCTTGAGATAGTTCAACCATATTTGGCTCAATGGCTTCTATGGTGGTGAGCTCTAGAAGATCTATTCAGAATTTTGATTGATCAATTTTTGGGATGAAAATCTTAGATTTTATGAAAAATGTACCAGAAATTGTCAAATTGCTTCTCCTTACCATTCTGAGCGATTTCAACCAAATTTGGGTGAAAAGATCCTGTGGTGATGGGCTCCAGAATTTCCATTCAGAATTTTGATTCATAAATTTTTTGGCTGAAAATCTTAGATTTTGTGAAAAATTTACCAGAAATAGTCAAAATGCTATTTCTCCATAGCTGCTTGACATATTTCAGACAAATTTGCCTAGATGGATTCTATGATGGTAACCTCTAGAACATATATTCAGAATTTTGATTGATCAATTTTGTGGGTGAAAATCTTAGATTTTATGAAAAATGTACCGGAAATTGTCAAATGGTTTCTTACCATTCTGAGCGATTTCAACCAAATTTGGCTGAAATGATCCTGTGGTGATGGGCTCCAGAATTTTGATTCAAGAATTTTTTGGGTGAAAATCTTAGATTTTGTGAAAAATTTTACCATAAATGGTCACAATGCTACTCCACCCATAGCTGCTTGACATATTTTAGCCAAATTTGGTTAGATATATTCTATGTTGATAGGCTCCATAACTTCCATTCAGAATTTTAATTGCTCAATGTGTCCGGTGGCCATCTTGTTTAATGTAAAGAATCGTGTATATTTAAATGCCTTAATTACAACGTTTAGTACCATTTTTAATGACCTTCTGTAGCCTAACGCTTGTCTTCGCTTTGAAGAGCAAAATCTGAATGGTCTGAGCATGGATTGCATGCTCCTTTTATACTGTTGGGGAGGTGGGATCTGCGCATGCGTGGAGGGGTGGGTGGCGGCTTGGTGGTGGGGCGTGGTGGCGGCTTGGCAGCTCTGTGGTTTGGCGGCTTTGGTAGCTTTTGTAAGCTTTGGCGTATTTTTGCCGGCTTAGGCAGCCTGGCGGTCAGGCTGTTTTTTAGCTCAACTGGCCTGAAAGGCCCTGTGAGGTTATGCCGTGGCGACTGTCCGTCGTGTGTCCGTCCTCCGTCCATCAACTTTTCCTTTAAACGACTTCTCACGAACCACTGGGCCGATTTCAATTATATTTTGCAGGAAGTATCCGTAGGACATAGGGATCCAAGTTTGTTCAAACGAACCCGATCAGCCAATTGGGCCGGCGGCCATCTTGGATTTTGGCCGATTTCTAGAAACGTATTTAATAATCTGCTTCTCCGAAGCCGTTTGGGGTATTGATGCAAACCTCATGAAAGATGATCTAGGCCATGAGCTGAACCAAGTTTGTTCAAGAGAACTTGATAGGTCAAATTGTTCAGCGGCCAGCATGGTTGACCTAGTTTTAGCGAAAACAACTTCTCCAGAACCGCAGATGGGATCGGGCCGAAATTTGGCAGATATGATTAGAGAATAACGGACATTAATGTTTGTGGGCCAATAAAAAAATAACATGTTTGGTGGCCATGTTGGATTTTTTTATTTGATGACTTTTGAGGCTGAAATTGGCTTTTTACTGTATTTTGCCTATTTTAACCGCCCCTCCCAATTATACTGCCCCTTGTTTTTGAGAACTGTGAAGAAAAAAAACCTAAGCTCCAAATTCCCAAAAGTACAGAACGAAGACAAAAAAAAAAAATTAGCACAAAAATTGAACACATTTCCATGCTAAATATTTCATACAGTTTTCGCATATGCTTAATGTATAGCGCATATATATCCATCGTCGCGGGAGTGAAATTATTAATTGGGACCGCCTAAATAGTGCTTATACTTTATTAAACATCGTTTATTTCATCAAATGTAATCCAGATTTGGATAAAATGGCGATGCACGGTGATGTATCAGCTTACGCTTAGTGGGACGACTTAAGGTCATTACTCGAGTAGCGGCAAGACACTAATATTAGTACCCGGGTAGATAATTCACAATCCACATACATAGGAAGGTAGCTTCAAGTAGCTACAAGAGTGACGGCATAAACTTGGCCTCTAGCGGAAGCTGATTAATACTTGGAAGAATCGTCTGAGTTTTACAGACCTAATTTAATGGACGTGGAATGTACTGTCTATATATATAATCAATACGTGAGCATTATACATTTATATCCAACCCACCTAACGGGTACCCGACAAAATAAAAGCGATCTACGGTGAATTTTTCTCCCTAATTAAGCCGCCTCCTTACGCATCCGCTAACCGCCCGGCGGTTAAATTAGGGAAAATACAGTATGTGTTTGTGGGTATTCTGATCTCAAATCTGCAATTTTCAAAACTGTGATAAACGGTTTGGCGGCCGTCTTGGATTATTTTTCCGCCAAAAACTCCCAATGGGAAATTTAAAATGTCTTCTCAAGAACTACTGGGTCGATTTCAATTATATTTGGCAGGACATGCCTGTATGGCATAGAGATTCAGGTTTGTTCAAACAAAACTGATCGGTCAATTGGGATGGCGGCCATCTTGGATTTTGGTTGCTTTTTAGAAACGTCTAAAAATCTCCAACACTGCTTGGGGATTGATGCAAACCTTATGAAATATAATCTAGGGCAAGAGCTGAACCAAGTTTGTTCAAGGGAACTTGATTGTTCAAATGGTTCGGTGGCCATCTTGGGTGACCTAGTTTTAGTGAAAACTACTCCAGAACTGCTGAAGGTATTGGGACGAAATTTGGCAGATATGATTAGGCACTAAGGGCTATTAAAGTTTGTTCTAGGGAAGTTGATCCGTCAAAAAAACATGGCAGCAGTGGACCAATCAAAATATAGCATGTTTGGCGGCCATATTGGATCTTTGTATTTTGATGGATTTTGAGGCTGAAATTGGTTTTATGTGTTTCTGGGTATTCTGATCTCAAATTTGCAATTTTCAAAACTGTCGGATAACCGGTTTGGTGGCCATCTTCGATCGTTTTCCCGCCAAAAACTCCCATGCTAAAGCAATGGAAAATTTTTAATGTCTTCGCGAGAACTCCTGGGCCGATTTCAATTATATTTGGCAGGAAACATCCTTGGGGCAGGGAGGTTTAAATGTGTTCAAACGAAGGCGATCAGCCTATTTGGCCGGTGGGCATCATGGATTTTGGTAGATTTTTAGAAATGTCTTTAAAAATCTTTTTGAGCGATTGATTCAAAACTCATAAAATATCATGTAAGGGCACGAGCTGAACCAAGTTTGTTCAAGGGAACGTGATTGGCCAAATGGTTGGACGGCCATCTTAGATGACCTGGTTTTCATGAAAGCGACATCGTTTCCAGAGCTGCTGAACGGATTGGGCCGAAACTTGGGAGATATGATACTGATGACTAAGGGGCATTAAGGTTTGTTCAAGAGAAGTTGATACGTAAAGAAACATGGCCCCTGTTTTTTTGTTACAAGTCTGCTCAACTCATTAGAGTTCTTCTTATTGTTAATGACCATTCTAGTTGAAATGCTATGGTCCAGGTGAGCGATACAGGCCCCTTGGACCACTTGTTTGAGAGCGCTCTGTTTTGAGGGCTGTGTTTGCCTATAAGACCGAGGGGTGGGGGTGGGGACTGCGTTTGTATTAGCACAGCAGTGATTCAGAATTATGGCATTTTGTTCTAAAAGTAGAACTCATCAGAGGCTGGGCGCAATTTTTTGTGTCCGTATGTGGTATTTTGTTGTATCTCATATGTCATTCTGCATGGTTGTGTATGCGAGAATGGTGATGCATTTGGTTGCAAATGGTGTGTACCTGTCGGTGTATGTGTGCTTTTGTGTGTTTGTGTAGCGCTATGTGGGATGGTGGGTATGGCAGGGGTGTGAAGTAAAAGTTGTGAGATTTTCTATGGTGACGCCAATTGAATTTTTAATAACATGTGAGAATTTTTGAATATTTTTTCAGAAGATATAGAAACGGAGAAGAAAGAAAAGGGTTGTTGTTATTAGATAATTTCAGTAATGCTTTGCCACATCCGGATCCGCATCCACATAGCGACACTAGGTCCGTATGTGCAAGAGTTTTCTTGCAGATGATCTGCCTGTGGCAATGTTTATAGCGAGAATCTGCTTACGGTTGATGTAGCACTTATGGCAATTAATGTCATAGAACAGACACTTATGTCCAGGGGTCACATTCTTATTAATGATATATGTCACCTCTGTAAAATGTCTTTTTCAACCCCTGGACCCTTTCTTCTGTTTCCGCATTGTGTTGGCCTTCTGTGACGCTGAGTGGTGACCTGTCTCCTGGCATGTCTATTCTGAACAGTTTTTGGATGATAGAGCTTCTGGTGGAAGGCAGAGGGTTTACTGGTGGTGACAGTAGCCGTACCGACCCAGAGCTGTATGTACTAGAGGCTGGTGACATATCTTTTTGAATGTTATTGTACATACCCTCTGCCCCCCGTGCTTATCTCTTGAATGTAGTCTGGAGAACTGCTTAGAGAATCAGTTGATGGGAAGAAGTTTATTCCGGATAAGTTGGATGGTGGAGCTGATAGCTGCGCTGCTGCGGCCAGGATTGTAAAGCCTGTGATGAGCTGGTGCAGGAGAGTGACGGTCTCTGCTGGTAAGACCGTGGTTCCTGAAGTGGTAGCTTCATGTACTTCCACCTGGTGGCAGCCTGACCAGTCCAGTGGATGTCTCCTGGCAGTTTTGATGGGAGGTCCTGGTTGAACGCGTATCACTCCCCCCACAGGTTGCCTCCGTGGAGAGCAACAGGGATGTGCTTGAACGTTCACCCATGGCGTGGCAGCTCCAGAAGTGCTTCTTTAGATATTCCAGCCTTTTAAATGGAATAGGCTTCGGAGTGCCGCACAAAGCACAGGCCCATGGAGCGTGGCCCGTGTGGCTGGCTTTGTGGCGGTTGAGGCCACATGAGTCGACATACTGTTTTTTGCGGATTTGGCACGTGTACTTAGCCATCTTATAAACTAGTGTTAGGTGTTGCTTGCGGTGAGTATTTATGACGTCAATGATCGCTAGAGACGGGAGGCGAATGGATTGGTTATCCCGCCTAGGAATGAAACGGTTATAACTACGTTCTCAGGTACCGAGGTCTTTCCCAGTATCTGAAATAAATGGCGGGTATCACCCTGCTAGGTTGATCCCAGATGGTTCCATAGTGTGGAGTTGGGTGAATCCAATGTGATTCTTTTAGTCTTCTCCATTTTGTGGATTCTGGGTCTGTCGGGTCGGAGGACAGTACTTGTATTATCCAGAAACTCATGTGTTCCCATGTGGTTTTAGCTCACCTGGCCTGAAGGGCCAAGTGAGCTTATGTTGTGGCGACCGTCCGTCAACTTTTCCTTTAAAACGACTTCTCAAGAATCACTGGGCCGATTTCAATTATATTTGGCAGGAAACATTCCTAGGGCATAGAGATTCAACATTGTTCAAATGAAGCCGATCGGCCAAAATCCAAGATGGCCACCGGCCAAAATAACCGATTTTTAGAAACACTTTAAAAAATCTTCTCCAAAACCGCTGAAGGAATTGATTCAAAACTCCTAACACATCATCTATTGCAACGGTAGACCCAAGTTTGTTCAAGGCAACCTGCTTCGCCTATTTGTCTGGCAGCCATCTTGGATGACCTAGTTTTCGCGAAAATGACCTCCCGAACCGCTGAAGGGATAGGTCTGAAATTTGGTAAATATGCTTAGGGACCACGGTCCATTCAAGTTTGTTCAAGGGAAGTTTGTACGTTAAAAAACATGGCCGCCATCAACCAATCAAAATTTAGCATTTGTTGGTCATATTGGCTTTTTTGTATTTGATGTATATTGATGGCGAAAATTGCTTTATATATGCTTATCAGTGTGGCGAGTTCAAATATGCCACATTCGAGACTATCGGATAAACGGTTTGGCTGCCATCTTGGTTTGTTTTCCCGCCATAGGCTCCCATAGTAAAGCAATGGGTACATAGTAAAGCAATGGGGAATTCTTTAAACGACTTCTTCTCAAGAACCACTGGGCCGATTTCAATTATATTTTGGAGGAGGTATTCATATGGCATAGAAATCTAAGTTTGTTCAAACGAAGCAGATCGGTCAAAATCCAAGATGGCTGTCGGCCAAAATGGCTGATTTTTAGAAACACTTTAAAAAATCTTCTCCGAAACCGCTGGAGGAATTAATTCAAACCTCATAACACATCATCTGTGGCAGCGGTAGACCCAAGTTTGTTCAAGGCAACCTGATTGACCGATTTGCTTGGCGGCCATCTTGGATGACCTAGCTTTCGCAAAAACAACTCCCAAACCACTGAAGGGATAGAGCTGAAATTTTGTAGATATGCTTAGGGACCAAGCGCCTTTCAAGTTTGTTCAAGAGAAGTTTGTTCATTAAAAAATATGGCCGTCATCAACCAATCAAAATTCAGCGTTTCTAGGCCATATTAACTTTTTTGTATTTGATGCATTTTGATGGTCAAAATTGCTTTATATACGCTTATCAGTGTGGCGAGTTCAAATATGCCACTTTCGAGACTGTCGGATAAACGCTTTGGCTGCCATCTTGGTTTGTTTTCCCGCCAAAGGCTCCCATAGTAAAGCAATGGGCCCATAGTAAAGCAATGGGGAATTCTTTAAACGACTTCTCAAAAACCGCTGGGCCGATTTCAATTATATTTGAGATCTAAGTTTGTTCAAATGAACCCGACCGGCCAATTTGTCCAACGGCCATCTTGGATTTAGGCCGATTTTAGGAAACGTCTTTAAAAATCTCCGAAACGGCTTGGGGGATTGATGCAAACCTCATGAAATATTATTTATGGCAAGGGAACTTGATTGGTCAAATGGTTCGGCAGGCATCTTGGTTGACCTAGTTGTAGTGAAAATTACTTATTCTCCAGAAGCGCTGAAGGGATCGGGCCGAAATTTGGCAGACATGATTAGGGCCTAAGGGCCATTACAGTTTGTTCAAGAGAAGTTGATCCGTCAAAAAACATGGCCGCCGTGGGCCAATCAAAATACAGCATGTTTGGTGGCCATATTGGATTTTTTTATTTGATGGATTTTGAGGCCAAAATTGCTTTTATATGTGTTTTTGGGTATTCTGATCTCAAATTTGCAATTTTCGAAACTCGGATAAATGGTTTACTGGCCATCTTGTTGATAAAGAGCATTCTAGTTGAAATGCCTATTGTCCAGGTGAGCGATACAGGCCCCTTGGGCCTCTTGTTCATGTTGAAATGCCTTGATACTGGGGTGTCGTAACTTTCTTTTCTGTATATTTAAATGTAAGTGTTTCAAATGCTAATGGTGCAGGTGTGCGTCACAGGCCCTTAGGCCTCTTGTTTAATGTATGTTGTCTTTCAGGTTTTACTTTTATTCAGAATTAATGTGCACACATTTAACTCGGCTGACAGGAGGGAGCACTGATGTTTGAATAGTTAGGTCAAGGTCATTGGTACCATGATGCAAAGCTGGGAGGCTATGTGCTTTCAATGTTAAGATTTTAGATCAATCAGATTAACCTTAGCAATGACACCCTCTTAATATTACATATCTTCAATGTCGGTAAACTAAACTTTCAGTCGGATGGTGCAGCATTTAGAGCTGCCTGAATATGTCAAACTGTGTGCTCCATTTATAATCCCTTTTCAGCCAAATATTGTGACTGCTTAAATTGGCAGTGGCCTTCTAGACTCGCATACAACAGCACTCCATTAATAGGTTAAAACAAATCCCATCGTAAAACTACTATTGTCTCACCTGCAAAGCAGAAAGCGACACATAGGGATCAATAATTATGGCAGCAGCATCATCGGCAGCGCCATTGTCCGTATTAGTAATTTGGTTTAAAAGATTTTCAAATCGACTTGGTAGCTCAGTGGCGGTGGCGGCGACTGCGGTTATGTCGTCATCAAATTTGTGTTTAGCTCAACCTTTCTAATTATATCTCAGGTTTGGTTAATCATACTGGACCCAAACTTGGGCACATGCTTCATTATAATAACACAACATTACACAATGACAGTGAAATTTTTTTTAACAGTTTCCATTTAGCTCAACTTAGCAGTTTGTATCTAATCTATCTGGACCCAAACTTGGAAATATGCTTTGTTATAATGACCCACCCCAAAGGGTCAAGTGAACTAAATCTGCCTTGGTGGCCCCCCTGTCCATCATACGTGCGTCAAATCCCTTCTTAGCGCTTTGACCAATTTCAACCAAATTTGGCTGAAGGCTATTTTGGTACCCCACAGAACATCTATTCAGAATTTTGATTGGTCATTTTTTTTGGGTCAAAATATTAGATTTTATGAAAGATTTACTGGAAGTTGTCAAAATGCTACTCCTTAGTTGCGTGACATGATTAAACCAAATTTGGCTAGACGGATTCTATGATGCTTAGTCTCTAGAACTTTTATTCAGAATTTTGATTGATAAATTTTTTGGTCAAATTGTCAAAAAAACTACTTATAGTTGCTTGACATTTCAACAAAATTTGAATAGAGGGACCCTGTCGTCGTAGACTCCAGAACTTTTATTTAGAATTCTGATTGGTAAAATTGTGGGTCATTTCAACTTAATTTCGCAGGAACGACCCTATGTGGGTAGGCTTCAGAACTCATTAACGACTTGGTGGATTTCAACTTAATTGGGCTGCCATAATCATATGGGACTAGGGGTCAGAACTCATTTACAGAATTTTGATTGTTCAGTTTTTCTGGTGGCCATCTTGAATTTTGCAGAAATCATTTAAAATGCTACTCTTACTTAATCAATTTTAACCGATGCTAATGAGAATTTTGATTGGACAATTTTTCCTCAGCACTATCTTGGATTTTCCCAGTCATTTTCCAGCAGAGTTTAAATCGCTACTACTACTTAATCAACGACTAGATTTCAACCAAATTTATGACGATAAGCTTCAAGAAATCAAATGAGAATTTTGATTGGTCAATTACTTTGGTGGCCATCTTTGATTTTCCGGAAATTATCCATGATGTCTGTCTAAATTCCAGTGTTTCAAATGCTAATGGTCCAGGTGAGCATCACAGACCCGTGGGCCTCTTGTTGATAAGTGTATTGATAAGCATTCTATATTTATTTTATTTTCAAAGTCCAGCTTTATAGGTAATTGTAAAGTCGAGCTGGTTGCATTGCAGCCACAATTCTGGCTTTTATCTTGCCTTCATGAAGTGAGGCGAGATTTTGGGGGAGGGGAAAAAATGGCGACCTTGGTGGCCGCTTTTAAGCTTTTTTCGAACAACATTTACATCAACATAAGGTTATCCGATTTAAATTACACTTCAGAGAGTTATTCTATGCAATTCTTAGTTGTTATTACACCACAAAAAACATCCATTACCGTTCAATCACTACTTGCTAAATCAATTATCTGCATTTAGCTACCAGAATAAGATTTTTATGCTTGCATACACTCCTCCCCATGCCTATTCCTATAGTTTAAAGTGTTTTTCCAGGTGGGGCATCCAAGGGGAAAGATTATTAAGCGCCATCATTGTGTCCTGCTAAACTTAATTGGAATGGCTATATGTATTAGGCTTAATAAACAATGCCATTGAACTCAGTTATTTTAGCACATTTACTGCTAAAACAACTGGCCACACCTGGTATATCTGAGGGGTGTGGCCTGCAGAATGAGTGGTGTCTGGGTTATCCAATCAGAAAGCCTGTTATATGATGATTTGGAGTGGGAGAAAGAAGAATTAACCAATGAGAAATCAAACTGGATGTTGGTTGTTGGATGATTGGAAACAAGATATGATTTAGACAAAGTCTGAATCATATCTTGCTTATGCTCCGAACAGTCAATATCTTTACAATATAGTTAATAAAGATTTCTAGAACTTTAAAATTCTTCTTCCATCCAAAGGGTCCCTTTGCCAAGTGAGTCAGTTATAACACCAAGGGAGAGAACTATGAGATATCACCCCCAATTAACTGACTAGGAATGCGCCTAGTCACCATAGATCGATTAGAGTTGTTCGGCGACCATGGAAGGCAAGATTAGGTGGGGAATTGTGTGTGACTCCTGGGGATGAGGACTCAATGGTGCCTGTGACACAACTTGAGACAGGCCTCAGTGAATTGACAGGAACAAATCCTCAGTTGTGTGTTCATGATAGTAACGGTAGTTCCAGTGATGATTTGGGGCTGGTCGGCTGCAGAGATTATTGCTAAACAGGCCATCGATGCTGATTTGAAGACAGTGATACAGTGGCTGACTGAGTCATCAGATAGACCATCAATGGACAGAATAACATCACAAAGTCCCACAGTACGGAACTTATGGTTGCATTGGAAATTACTGTTACTTTGGAATGGTGTGCTGTATAAAAGATGGTTTGGTCCTAATCAAGTCCAATCCTATCTGCAGCTCATAGTTCCCATGTGTCTTCAACCAAGGGTATTGGAACAGATGCATGCCAATATATTATCTGGCCATCTTGGAATTAGAAGACCAACAGTAAGGTGAAACAATTTTTACTGGTATAGGATGAAAAATTCAATTCGAGACTGGTTACAGAACTGTGTTTGCTGCGAAGGCCAGCACCATGACTGTCCTCTGTTATAGTAAAACTGTTATTGTCGTAAGTTATTATACAATGAATAGTTAGCACTGATGACTCATACAATTAGTATTTTTAAGTCGTTTTATATATTCTCTGTATCATACCTTGTATTGGCTTGAAGTCGCGGCACAAACCATGTGGACATGGTTACAAACAGGTGGGTGATGTGTAGTGGATTTGTTTTCAATTCCTTAAAATGGATTAACAAGGGGGCTAACTCTTACATGCCAACTGATTGTTGTATCAACACTCCTCAGTACCAGGCTATCTTAGCAGTGCAGTGACCTCAGTCAAAGTGTTTGTTTACTGTCAGACTGTAGCCTGCAGCATGCTCTGGCTGGTTGCTGTTGTTTCTGCTGCTGGGGGTGGCTGGTGAATAAGGAGTGAGGATCCGACTTTTATGTCTTCGATTTTATAGTTTTTCGCATAGTTTATGGCTTTCCGTGAGAAGCGACTTTATGCCTTTTCGCGTACAAGTGATTTATAGCTTTACCCGAGAAGTGATCTTATGCCTTTTTGCGATGAGCTTTCCGTGCCTTTTTGCAAACAGCCATTTATGTCTTTTTGCGTGAAGTTAAAAATTATTCAACTGTATAAGCCCAATGATTTGAGAAAAATGAGGCTAAGTCTAATTTGTAATTCTAGCTCCATATCCACTGGTTTTGAAAGTTAATTGTTGATCTGTCTTTTCCTGTACATAGTGTAAATTTAGAGTTTGCTGAACACTACCTTAGGTTATTAAAATAGTCTTAGTTTATAGTTGTTGTTCTGTTTGAATTTAATTCTCCCCCAAGCCTGAATTGAGTACACCACAGAACTAAAACACAACAGCTTTCAGCAAGAGTGTTCCCAAAATAGACACTTGACAGTACGGCGGCATGACTGAAAAAATATATCAACGACACAGATATTGGACAATTTTGTCCTTGTTTCAAACAACATTTACATCAACAAGGGAATATCTGATTTGAATATAACTTCAGAGATTTAGGATCGATGCTTAGGACTAGTCCACTTAAGAAAGAAATACATTTTCAAATTTTTTCCATATTGTTTTGTCCTTTGAACATTGATTATTTGAGGGCTGTTTTGCATGCAAGTGATATGTCCAGGTTAGGGATTTTGCTGCATCAAGCTTTTTTTCAAATATCTTTTACATCAATAATGAGTTGTCCGATTTGAATAAAACTTCACAGATTTGTTCTATATATGGCTTAGGCCTAGTCCACATCAAACAGAAAACAATTTTCAAATTTTTTCCGTATTTAGACATTTTTGAAACATTTTTAGCTCACCTGGCCAAGTGAGCTTATGACATGACGACCGTCTGTCCATCCGTCTACTTAAAAATGCTACTCCTCAATCACCGCTTAGTGGATTTCAACCTAATTTGGGTGGAAGGACCCTATTGTGGTAGGCTTTAGAACATGTATACAGAATTTTGATTGTTCAATTTTTTGGGTGAAAACCTTAGATTTTGTGAAAAATCAACCAGAAATTGTCAAACCACTACTCATTAACCACTGGACGGATTCCAACCTAAGCCTACGGTCTAGGCTTCAGAAAGGAGCCTATGGGTCTAGGCTTCAGAACCTGTATACAGAATTTTGATTGCTCAATTTCTTTGGGTGCATATCTTAGATTTTATGAAAAATTTACCGAAAATTGTCAAACGACTACTCATTAACCACTGGTCGGATTTCAATCTAATTTGGCTGGAATTACCCTATTGGGGTAGGCTTCAGAAGTTGTTGTCAAACTTGTGAAATGATCCTATGGGTATAGGCTTCAAGAGTTCTAATGAGAATTTTAATTGGTCATTTTCTTTGGTGACCATCTTGAATTTGCTGGAAAAATAGGAAATCATTTAAGATGCTACTCCTCATTGACTGCTTAGATAATTTCAACCAGATTTTCCGGTGACCAGCTTGTATTTTCTAAAAATTCTTTAAAATACTACTCTTCCTTAATCAATGGCCCAATTTCAACAAAACTTAATGGAAATGATCCTATGTGATAGACTTCACAAGTTCTAATGAGAATTTTAACTGGTCAGTTTTTTCAGCATCCATCTTTGATTTTCCCAAAAGATTTTGGAAATCCTTTAAAACGCTATTCCTTAACCAATAGACAGATATCAATGAAACTGAGATGGAAGGATCCTTATGGTCATAATGTTTCCGAAGTTGAATACATGAAGTTAATTGGTTAATTTTTTCAACGACCATCTTTGATTTTCCAGCTAAGCTACTACTACTACTACTACTACTACTACTACTACTACTACTACTACTACTACTACTACTACTACTACTACTGCTACTACTACTACTATTACTACTGAATTTCAACCAAACTTTGATGGAATGATCTGATGACGATAGGCTTCAAGAGAACAAATGCGAATTTGATTGGTCAATTTGTGTTTTATAGCCATCTTGTTATGGTGAAATTGTCGAAACGCTCCTTGTCATTAACCACATGGCGGATTTCACCCTAATTTGGCTGGAAGGATTCTATTGTGGTAGGCTTCAGATCATGTATACAGAATTTTGATTGTTTAATTTTTTGGGCAAAAATCTGAGATTTTATGAAAAATCTACCGGAAATTGTCAAAACGCTACTCCTTTGGTAATAATTTGGTTGAAATTGCGTTATGGAGATAGGCTAGACCACAAACATCTGTACCATTCAATCACTACTTGCTAAATCAATCCACCTACATTTCGAGCCAGAAAAAGATTTTAAATATTGCTTTTAACGCTCCCTAGCACAAGAACCACAACTCTACTCGTAGTCCAGCCTTCTGGATAGAGTAAACTCCCTTATTGTCAATCAGACAATGACGAACCAGTCCAGACAGCTCAGAGAGTGACCCCGGTCACTGCGCATGCGCAATAGTCACTACTTGCCAACAGCAAGAATCTATTTACTTTCAAGAGTCATTTTTATCTTGCCTTTTCATGAAGTGAAAAAAGATTTTGGGAGAGGGAAAAAAAGTCCACTGGCGTCCGGTCATGTTAAAAAAAACCCAACTTCATAGATGTATTCTATATGACGCTTAGGACTATTATATTGATTTTTTAATTTTTTTAATACTTCTCTCATGTTTGATCTTAGAATATTTTCTGGATCCAGGGTTATCTTTTTTGGCTGTGTTAACCTTTTTAAAATGACATTTGTACCCACAAGGGGTATCTGATTTTTAAACAAGAGCTCCTCAAACGGCGCATAATACCCCGCCATGATAATGAACCAATGAATGAGAGCTATCAGAAAATATTTATTTCTTCCTCAGACCCAGACCAGTCATCCTTATGAAGTGTCAAAGCGATCCGTTAAACAGTCAAGGAGGTATCGTCCAGAAACCAATTTTCAAGATGGATGCCGCTAACTAGCAGCCATATTGGATTTTGAATTATCGTAAATTTTGATAAGTTTCTTCACCAGACATATTCCAACGACCCTATGAAGTGATCCGATAAATGGTAATGGAGATAACATCCAGAAACCAACTTTCAAGATGGCAGGCCGTGGCTGGCGGCCATCTTGGAGTTTGGATCATCGTCAATTTGAATAGGTTTCTCCAGACTTAGTCCAGCCACCCTATGAAGTTTCAAAGTGATCTAATAAACTGGAACAGAGTTATCACCCAGAAAACAATTTTCAAGATGGTGGCTGGTGGCCATCTTGAATTTCAGATCATTGGCAATTTCGATAGATTTCTTCTCCACACCGAGTCCAACCACCCTATGAAGTTTCAAAGCGATCCGATAAATGGTAACAGAGTTATCATCTGGAAACCAATTTTCAAGACGGCCACCAGTGGCTGGTGGCCATCTTGGATTTCGGATCATTGTCAATTTCGATAGGTTTCGTCCCCAGATGTAGTCGAACCACCCTATGAAGTTTCATAGCAATGCGATAAACGATAACGGAGTTATCATCTGGAAACCAATTTTCAAGATGGCCACCAGTGATGCCATGGTCTGGTTCTTCATTCTAATTATGGCCATGCTGGGTGTCGTGGCTGGACAACAGACTGCCATGATATCAGATGCCAAGGGGGGGCACTTTCAAGATGTGACCCAGTATAATTCTTACCACGAATATCTGCAGAAAAAAACATCTATGACCGGTTTCACCCCGTGAAGACATTGAGTCTATCTGTCACTTCTATGGTGTGTAGATGCTGTGGGCAGTGTTGTCGAGGCGACATACACACTCAACATCAGATCCTCTGTGTCACATATGAACACACCTGAGTCTGCCATGGAGCAGATGGTAGGCACTTTAACATTCTACTATGTGAGCATTGCCAGGGCACCTGGAAGAAGTGATGTGTATTGCCATCTTTTCAATGTGACACTGGCCATGACTATGTGTTTGTTTGAGCAGCCTGATTGAGATATTCTTCTAAGTCGATAGCAGCCTCTACCTCAAATCTGAAGATCAAAATACAGATAATTTACATACTGCTGTAGTTTCGTCATTGCCCTGGCAATCAACTGGCGTGCTATTGATGGTCCTCTGATTGGTAACAGCTCTACTACTGATGGGTATGTTAGTATCAGTGAACGTCTCCAGCACTCAAGCACTCGATTTGCATAGTTTCCCAGATCACAATGACCCAGACATATTTTCCGGGTGTGCACCATACATATAGCGTCATAGTTCTTCAGCATAACGCTTGGTTATTAATAGACACATTTGATCGCTGGCATACCACTATGAATGCTTGTCTCTAAATGGATGTGCCAACCCTATCACACCCGCCTGTGTCTGTGACTGAATTGCTGGGTTATTGTGGTACTAGTACTCATCTATCTGCCTATACCTCAGGGATAGATAGGAGCCGCGAATCGCCGATCTGGAGCTCCCACAGGATCTTGGTAATTTTTCAGACATACAACTTCATAAATGTCATGGACGTATACTTCATTGTCCAATAATGTTAGTGATACCTGACTCATTGCTCAATAAGGCCAAGGAATCTTGGTTCCATTAATCAGTGGCATCAGCTATGCAGTTACGCTTGATCCATTGACCAATGGTACTTGTCCCATTGGTTAATAGTGTCAATGACACTTGCATTTTAGTCATAATCTTCAAGGATGATTACTTCATTGGTCAAAGATAATAAAGATCAATTGTTCAGTTATGCTTGTCAGATTGACCAATCGTGCTTGTTTGTGCATTAATTAATATAAACAAAGTTTCAGTTCCTTGTCAGCCAGATGACCCTTTGGTGATTTATTTTATTCAATTGATCTTGATGAGGAAAATTGCTTTATATATGTTTATATGGAGGATCAGTAGCCATCCTGTATTATTTTCTAGCCAAAATTCCTATAGTAAAAGAATTGGAAAATTACTTCTAGAACCACCCTGACAATTTTAGGGCATAGAGTTTTCAAGATCCACCATGCCAATTTTAAGGAATAGAGATCCAAGATTTTGCACTAGTTTTAGAAACACATACCTTTATACGTATGTTCATGGGTAAGGCGATGTAAATTTGTCACCTTTGCTTTAGTCCTATAAATGGATCGGCGGCAATCTTGTATTATAATCTCGTCAAATCTCTAAGAAAAGAATGTGAAGCTTCAAGTGACTTCTCAAGAACTGGGCTGATATTAAATGGATTTGGCAGGAAGTACGTTTGTGTCAGAGAGATCCAAGATTGTTCAAATCAAGCTGATTGGTCAATTTTTGGTACTGGTTATCTTGGATTTTGAGGTATATTTTAAACATCTCCAAAACTGCATCCATCCATCCATCCATCCATCAACCTACTTTATCATTTAAATGACTTCTTAGCAGATCAGAATAAGGTCAGTTAAGACTACTGTTGATGTTCCATTTCATGCATGTTTATGTTCAATTTTTGAAAATTATGTATTGATTGTTACCGTTTCTACTTGTAGGTACTCAGGCTAAAGCTGCACTTGCTCGTGCCAAGAACAACCATTCTCGTAGTAAGACATCAAAGCTTTCATTGGACAGTCTGAATCTATTACATCAGCATACAGTCAGGTCAACCTCTACACCAGGTATTTACTAATAGATAGAGATGTCTTGCTACAAACATGAACTTAATTGTGATGGCCATTTAATTTAAGAAATAGACACCAGCCACTCATTTATTCATAAAATAATACGTGGTTTATTCATTCATTTAACCATGTTTTTAGCTCACACTCCGTGTCCGGCATCGGCGGGTCTCACTGTCTTTTGTAGGTGGCTCATTTTTGTTGTCACCCCTGGCCGCGTTTGCTGTCGTAGCTAACACATCCGTGATTATCGAGTAAACGTTTCTTGTCCTGTTAGTTGACTCTGATTCGTCTAGCATTCGGGTTTGGTTGTCTGCCTGAATGAAATGGATTGCTCGTAGGTGATGGCGGATATACTCCATCATGGCGAAACTCTGGGCACAGGTCCCACACCTCCATGGCTTGTGTTCCTCGTGTTGGCTTTTAAAGTGTGTATTAAGATTGGCTAGGGAGTTGAACAATTTGTCATTGAGTGCACATCTGTGCATCTTGAAAGTTATTTAGAGACTGTTGGTTTCAGATTTTTTGAAACCGCAGGTAGATTGAATGTTGTGGTAACGTCAGATATTCAGTAGCATTACCTTGGAAGCGTGTGCTGACGCACTTAAGTTTCAGTAATTAAGCCTATTATGATGTCACAATGTGTGCGTAAAAGACTTATGAATGGATGATCTCACAACGCCGTAATGATGAAGACGGATTGTCTTGATGAATCGAGTTGAGTTGTTACGTAGGTGGGAGACCATATTTGGTCTGGAGGAATTAAATGTGGTTTGTTGTTCCATATTCTTCTAGTTTCTTGATAAATTATGTAGTGTCTTTGACGTAAGATTTAATTTTTGTCACATGCATTTTATGTGTTCATCTATGAAACTGCTCATTAATTCTGTGGGGCATCCATTTCCACTTATGATCAGTCTGCCTGGGACAAGACCATGTTTCTTTGGTTTATGTATTTTGCGGAGGAGATAGAAGCGTGCAGTCTTGGGTGATGGGGGTATCAACCCTTTAGCTATATCTGCATCTATTTCACCATCTTTGACCAATTGGTCCAGGCATTTTTGGACTAAGTTTGTATGCAACGCTGGGCGGTCTTCATTGGTTCCCATATAGAAATTGGTGTCTGCTAATTGTCTGTGTGCTTCTGTTATGTATTCATTGGTATTCTGTACTACTGTGGCTTGACCCTTGTTTGCTCTTTTTATAACTATTTCTGCGGGGTAGGTTGTTTTTAAGCAAATGAGTATTTTACTGCTTTCACAAAGCTATCCAATTGGACATTGGTCGCTGGCTGTGGGGTAAATGTCTTCTTGGGCACGAATCTTCTTGAGAATAGTGGTCAGACTCTTCTCTTTTTGGAGAACTGGTTCAATTAGGGAAGCACTAGTGGATGCAGTGGAAGTGGAGGGTGACCATGGGGTGGTGGATGGAAGTAGGCTGGGGTGTATGGGTTTGGTGTGAAATGACGGGTTAGGCGTAATCTTCTATAAACCGTCCCATATCTGGTCCGAAGACAGACGGACAGACTCCAAGGCCTTTATCCAGGGTTTTAAGTGGCCTCTGGAATTTCTTTATCAGATAGATTAACAAGTTTTGATGAATAAGGAGTAGTGGTTCCGTTTGAACCGTTATTATTATTCAAGGCATTGTTGTTAGTATTTCCTGTATGAAAATTAGATGTACAGAAGTGACAGTTAAATGAATTGGTATAAACAAGCATGAGAGGTAAGAATGATTTCAAGCGATTAATTTTATAAAGTTCATACGCATTTGTGGCCTTAAAGATAGCATACAGAGGCTTCACCTGGGTCCTCATTTCCTTTTCATTTCACTGATGAGGTTATAGAGGTTGTCTATTTCATCATCTCTTTGTGGGGGCCCGTCTTTGTGGTGAAGCAAATCAGTTTTCTGCTGGTCTTTCTTTTTTAATGCTCCTGGGCGGATTTTGTCGCTGGAACAGTTTTTATTCTTCCGTTTTATCCACCGTTTCTCTGCCTGGACTGTTTGTAGCTGACATAGCCATTTTTATGGTGTCTGGGGCAGTTCTCAGGCCGTTTTGAGGCGTGTCTGCTTGGCCTTGATGGCTTCTACTGCATTGGAGACCAGTCTTAATGTGCTTGTGCTGGTTTCACATGAAAAACGTTTTCTGTGTTCTTCAGTGAATCTGCGCCGTGTTTAGTCTTTGTTCCAGGTGAGCAGTTAATATTTTGGCTAATTCAGTACTCATTTCCTTGAGTTTTAGTACCCATTTTATTTTGAAACTGTTGTCGTCTTTGGGTGGTATATATGGGTATTTCAATTTTAGGTAGGCTGGTATTCTCTCGTGTATGAATTCAGTCGAAATATTGTCCAATTGTGCTTGGATCCGTAGTTCCCTGCATCCAGAGTTATGCCAGAGCCGGTAAGTGTCAAAATTTGCTTCAGGAATATTAGGCTTAGAGTATTTCTGTAATGGTCCGGTTCTGCCATTAGCGGTGGTTGGAACGGTTCTGTTGGCACCGTTTGTGGCGTCTGGACCGGTGCTTGCGGTGCCTGTGTCTTCCCTTTTTCTTTTTTGCGGTCTTTGGCTGGCTGGACTGGTGCCTGGTTCTTTTCCTGTGATTAAAGCAAACTTGGCTGTTTTTGAGATGTCTAGTATATCCGGGATGCGGTGTGCCGCTTTGTCAGCTTCTATAGCTAGTAATGTACTATTGCTTGTAGATGGTCCGTAGGCAGTTTTGTCGATGGCCATCTTGTTTCCAGTTTTGTCCGGTTCATCAATGGCTTCAACAAGATCTGTGAGTGATGAGCCAACCGATCCTAATGACAACCTGGATACCAATATTGGTAAAAGCTGATCGGTTTTTGATTCCGCGTTTATTGCGGTTTTTTATGTGTTAGAATGCGATTAATACGTGTACGGTGTGATGGCTTGGAGCCTGATGTCTTCTACTTTTGGTAGAACAAGGTCTGAACGATCTAACAGCTTTTCATGTTCCTTTTATACAAAACTTTTGGGCAATCCTGTTTTTTTGGAGGCCTTTGATTGGCTGAGGAAGGTTGGATATCTCTATTCTGATTGGTCAAAATCTGAAAACAGATTTGTTGATACTGTTTCAGGTTCTTTCCACAAACGGTTCCTTGCATAGTGGGATTAGAGCAAGTTTCTCACTTCTTTTTCTCGTTTGGGTTATGTATTTATTTGGAGAAAGTGGATGTTTATGTAGGTGAGTGTTCGTCGGTTCGGACTTTCTGTCCTTACTGTGGACATCTTCAGAGGTTTTATACAGAATGCGGTTATCATGTGTCTTGTGACCTTTAGAGGTGTTTGTATAGTGTCACGCGATTTGTGCGTGTTGTATCAAATATTTTTGGAAAATTTTGGGGATCATTTTCGAGTGTCCTCAAGTTTCAAAATAGTATTTTTATATGCCCGCACAAAGCGGGCCCGGCCCGTATTATGGGATGGCGCTCGCCATCCGTCCATCCGTCTGATTTCTTGTCCGGACCAGATCTCTAAGAGTTTTGAACCTACACTCAAAATTTTTTTTCCAGCAGATGTGTTAGGGATGGACGAAGTGTCATGATTTCATTTCGACAAATCTGCCAATATTTGCCAGAGTTATCTCCCTTGAAATGCTCAAATTTGTCAAAATTTTCTTGTCCAGGCCAGATCTCGAAGAGTTTTGAACCTACACTCACAATTTTTTTTCAGTAGATGTGTTAGGGATAGACGAAGTGTCATGATGAGTTATCTCCATTGAAAAGCTAAAATTCATCAAAATTGTTTTGACGTTTAATGGTTGACAGTCAATCAATCATTAAACATGGTTAATGGATGCATGTTGGATATTACTGTGATATTATTCACAGAGTAAAACCTTAGTCAAGCAAGTGGTATTAAGCTGATTGAGGTACAAGGTAGTCCAAGAGTTATCCCCCTTGATAGAATGTAGTCCAAGAGATATCCCCCTTTTTAGGTGATGTTTTCATAGCATCTGCCATACAGTTAAATGGAATGCAGGGTAAGCAAGCATCATACCTAACTAATGAGGTAATGAAGCAGTCACCATCCATATATGGAAATCTGAATGTTCTAAGCCAACAGCCCATCACCTCATACAATCGCATCATTTTTCCAGCCAATCATGGTAGATTCTACAACATAGTACCAGTAAGGTAATCATGTTAGTAGCTACTTGAAACGGCTGCTTCAGTCCATTTCTCAATGCCAGGCAGTCAACATCTTTCTAATTTTTCCCACCACTGCCCCATCAGTATCCTCCAAAGTTTACAGTAATCAGCATTATCCTCCAAAAGTCTATAGCATCTTCCGCCTAGACAGTGGGCAGTAGCCACCAAAAGTTTACCGTAACCATGTATACCAAGACATTTACCACCATGTTTTGCAGCATAGAATATAAATATAGAGGCGTTCTCAATATTCATATAATATGCAAGTATCGTTTATTAAGCAATCTGGACACTTACGTGCCTTAAGTGTCGTGTTGCCTGACCAGGGGAGGCAACCAGTACATTAGACATAAATTTATTCATTTGTTCGCGTTATGTGTGCATACATTAACTTGTTGTAATTGTAATGAGCAATGCAGCTGTGAAAACCTTCAAGTTTTTTAGTGATGTATTTGCTGTGAATTCCAAATGTGTACCTAATAGAATCGCCGCCCCCCCCCCCACACCTTTCTCAGAGAACTATCAAAGACTAACTGTTCACATTTAGCATTCCTTAAACAAGTATGCCTGCAGGCATATGTTGAGTTTCACTGAAACTTGTTCTCCTTTCTGTTGGTCCGTCAACTTTTGATTAAAAACATTACTCCTCATTAACCGCTTTGCAGATTTCAACCTAAATTGGGTGGAAGGGCTCTATGAGGGTAGGCTTCAGAACTTGTATACAGACTATTGATTGGTCAATTTTTTCCACGCCCATCTTGAATTTTCTGAAAAATGGCGGGAAATTGTTTAAAACGCTACTCCTCATTAACTGATTGGGCAATTTGAACCAGGTTTAGCAAGGATGATAGTACGCTGATATGTTTCAGGTATGTTTCAGAACTTATACAGAATTTTGATTGGGCAATTTTGTATTTTCTGAAAACTTCTGCAAATCACTTAAAAACCTACTCGATAACCACTGGGCCGATTTCAATTAAACTTGGATGAAAGAACCCTAGCGTGGTATGCTTCAGAACTTCTGTACATAATTTTGATTGGACAATTTTCCCGGTGGCCATCTTGGAGTTTCTGAAAAATTGCGGGAAATCATTTAAAATGTTACTTCTCATAACTGCTTGAGCAATTTCAACCAGAGTTGGCTGGAAGGATACTAGGCGGCTAGGTTTCAGAACATTTATACAGAATTTTGATTAGTCCTTTTTTCGGTGGCCATCTTGGACTTTGTGAAAATTTCTGTAAATCGCTTAAAAGCCTACTCCTTGATAACCACTTTTGATGGTGGCCATCTTGGATTTTCCGAAAAATGGGAATTCATATAAAATGCTGCTCCTCATTACTCACTTGGCCAATTTAAACCAAATTTGGTTGGAATGATGGTATTGTCGTAGCCTCTAGAAATTTTAATCAGAATTTTGATAGGTCAGTGTTTTGGCCGCAATCTCTGATTTTCGGAAAGTTTGCATTTAAAAATGGTACTCCTTCAATCAATAGGCTGATTTCAACAAAACTTGTGTGTAATGATCCTATGACAGGAGGCTTCAACATATTAAACGCGAGTCTTGATTGGTCAGCTTTTTGGTGGCCTTCTTGGATTTTCCGAAAATCATCCATCATGTCTATTTAAATGCAAATGGTTTAAATGCCAATGATCCAGGTGAGCACCACGGGCCCTTGGGCCTCTTGTTTAATCAGGTTCCACCGTATGAAGCATTGTCAGTTCTGATTAGACTGTTAATCCCTGTTACTAGGGTTTCCTCTATATCCGCCATCGCCTCAAGCGGTCTTTTACACGGACGCCTCCCTGGAAGGTTGGGGAGCGATTTGGGATTCCCGTCGTGTGTCAGGCCTTTGGTCTATCCAAGAATCTTCTCATCATGTCAGTCTTTCAGAACATTTTTTCACGCCTTTGTTCATTAGGAATTCCGAATTCTAAACCTTTCGATTCTCATCCGAACAGACAACTTTACTGTGGTATAGTTCATAAACCACCATTGGGTTTGGGGGGTGGTTGTGACCAGGTCGGTTTCTGTGCCGAGAGTCGTTAATCATGCTTCATTGGTGCAGAGCTCGCATCATTTCCCTCTGAGCAACTCATGTACCAGGCAAACTCAATTTTCTAACCGATCAATTGTCACATCCTTCAATGATTCCAGACATAGAATGAGAATTGAAAAGGCTGTAGTCCAGGCGATTTTCATCCATTTTGGCTGTCCCCATATAGACCTGTTCGCTACATTCAAAAGCAAAAAGATCTCCACTTACATATCTTCATTTCCGGAAATGTATCTGTCAGTCGATGCTCTAGTCCAGTCTTGGGACAACATGTTCGTGTATGCATTTCCCCCAACAAAATTTCTTATCCCTCGGGTATTGAGGAAACTTGCTTCACCAGTACGTGTTTCTGATTGCCCCATTCTGCCCAATGAGGTCTTGGTTCTTGGATCTCCTGTACCTTCTTGTCGACTTTCCCCTGTTGCCTCCATTATCGGAGTCTCTGTTATCCCAGAACAGGGAAAGAATTCTTCACCAAAATCCAGGAATCTTTCATCTAACTGTATGGAAACTGGCTAGCTGTCCCGTGATCCATCAGTCCTTTCAGTCCTCTCTAAGGAATTTCTGGAACAATCACTCCGGACTTCCACTAGAAATGTCTACAAAGCTAGGTTTGAGATTTTTAAAAGATGTTGTTCGGACAACTCTATATTGCCCATTGAAGCTTCTATAATTCAAGTCACATATTTCCTAGTTTTTCTCTTTGACGTTAAGAAGCTTTCAGTTAACTCTGTTAGATCTTATCGATTTTGGCTTAATAACTTTGTTAAGTGCCTTCAGAATTCTTCAGTTCAAGACCAAAAACATTTTTATGACCTTTTTAGGGGCATCGGCAATTCTCGTCCTCAGTTTAAGAAACCTCTTCCTTCTTGGAACCTTTCTCTGGCTCTCCAGGTTTTGGCAGGCAAGCATTTTGAGCCTTTAGGTTCCATGTGTCTCACGCGTATTACTCTTAAGGCTGTTTTCTTGTTGGCTGTCACGTCTGCTAGTCATCATTCTGAAATACATGCTTTGTCACCTGAATCAGATGGATTTCAGATTACTGGTAATTCCCTTATCCTTTGCCCCACGGCAGAGTTTATATCTAAAACCCAGTCTGTTAAGTTTCTAGGGAAACTGATTATTATTCATAAACTCACTTCTATGTCCCCAGACAATTTTGTCGTGTGTCCTGTTAGGGCTCTTAGCACTTATAGAATAGATACTGCTAGTAAACGTTCTGATGACAGACATCTTTGGGTTACTTTTGCTGAAGGAGTTAATTGCCCAGCTTCTTTAACCACTATTTCTTGTTGGATTGTAGATACCGTCAAGCTTTGCCATGAACTAGCTTCCTCTGGTGACAATGCTTTGGTTGGGGGCAAAGCCCATGATGTTAGAGCTCTTGCTACTTCCTGTGCTCTACTTAATGGGCCTTCATTAGAAGAAATTATACAAGTCGCTAACTGGAAATCAGAAAATACTTTTATCAATTACTAGGCCCATATGCTTCAGAACTTCTATACAGAATTTTGACAGCTTGTTTTTTATGTTGGCCACTTGGGTTTTCCGATAAATGGCAATTGATGTAAGATGCTACTCCTCATTAATCGCTTGGGGCAATTTCAAACAATTTTGACAGGAAGGATCCTGTTGTTGTAGCCTCTATTCAGAATTTCGATAGGTCAATGTTTTGGCAGCAATCTCTGATTTTCTGAAAGTTTTCCGGAACCATTTAAAAAGGGTACTCCTTCAAGGAATAACCCGATTTCAACAAAAGTTGGTTGGAATGATCCTATGATGGTAGGGTTCAACATATTAAACGAGTCTTGATTGGTCAATTTTTTGGTGGCTATCTTGGATTTTCCGAAAATCATCCATATCTATTTAAATGCAAAAGATTTAAATGGCAATGGTCCAGGTGAGTGCCATAGGTCCTTGGGCCTCTTGTTAGAATTGTTAACTCATCACCATCACCATCTACGTTTAATCATATAGGATAATGTTACTTTCAAAAGAGAATATTGAAGTATTAATGAACTGACAATTGGGTAGCATAATTGTTTAATAATATAAAATATATTTATGTATACCGCAGGGGCCCTCAGGAGCAGAGGCGGTATAAAAATAAAGCTGTTGGCCAGTTTCCATGTAGTGAGTGACCAGACAAAATTCAGCAAGGTGTATTGGTTTATTGTCATCAGATGTGATCCCACCATGCACTTTCTCACCCGATTTAGTGATTCCCCCCCGATTCTTTTTCAACTTCCCCGATTTGAGGCATTAAAATTGTTGCAATCATGAAAGTCTCTTCCAATCAATTCCTCATGGTCGAATTGTCTGGAACATGTGGTCATTTGCCTTTGTATGATATCTGGTTCAGAAGTTGCGGAAATTACCAATTTCTACCATCACACCTGTCATAATCAAAGACAGCCGACAAATGACCCATGGGATATTATTTGACACTGTTAACACCATTTTTTGTTTACTAGACATATTTAGGAGTCTTATTTCGGTTTATTTTGGCTAATAACCTGCTGGGGTTATATAAAATGTATGAGATACATTGCAATCAATTTCTGGTTATGAAATCTTCTAGCAACATATTTGTAGTCTAATCTCTCTTCTGTGGGCAATAGTATTTGTGAGTCTCATGATCTGATGTGACCATTGATATATTTGTGATGTGTTTCTCTTACAGTGAAGCCTGATAGTTCTCCTAATGAACAACCTGTGTTATTCTCTTGTCTAAAGAATGTGGATAAATCACAGAACCGACGACACGAAAGCCCTACTGCTTCTCCAGCCATCTCTCTACAATGCCTGCTTGGTAAGATATTCTCAGCTAACATTCTCGCGTGTGTTCCTTTAGTGCTTTAATGATCAAACCAGACAAATATGCCTTCCGCAGTGTGTCTAAGCAATGTCCAATTGCAGACTAGGAGAAGCATGTTTTAAATATTATGTCATGGTCTCAAAATAGTCTACTCGTGTTTTGTATATGAATATTGTATCTGAGAAAATGTGGGGAATTAGCTTACCTAGGTGAGCCTATGCAATCGCAATTTGTCTGCCTGTCTGTATATTGATGGATTAAAAACAAATTTTGCAGCTATGTTCCTTTAGGCAATAGCTATTTGGGCAATGAAGATGAGAGTGGCCACGCCCACAAATAGCAGAGTTATGACCCTTGCTGTATTTTCAAAACATTGAAACCTATTGGGAAAATATGTTTGTGGCACGTTTCGTCATTTATCAATGACTAAAATTGGCAGATATATTCCTTTATGCATCATCTATTGGAGCTATGAAGTGGCCAGATCCTAAGCAAAGGACATAACTCTGATTCATTAAGTCATATTTTTACTCGACCAAAAAAATTGGTGGGGTATTATGTGGGGAGTGTGGGGGGTGAAAGTGTGTGTGTGTGTGTGTGTGTGTGTGCGTGCGTGTGTCAGTGTGGTTTACGGATGATAACTCCATTACCATTTATCGGATGGCTTTGAAACTTCATAGGATGGTTGGACTAGCTCAAGGGAAGAAACCTATTGAAAATGACGATGATCCAAAATCCAAGATGGCGTCGCCATCGCCCATCTTGAAAATTAGTTTCCGGATGATAATTCTGTTACAGCTTATCGGATTGTGTTGAAACTTCATAGGATTGTTGGATTAGGCCTGAGGAAGAAACCTACCGAAATTGACGATCATCCAAAATCCAAGATGGCCACTATTGGCCATCTTGAAAATTTGTTTGCGAATGATAACTCTGTTACCGTTTATCGGATCGCTTTGAAACTTCATAAGGTGATTGGACTAGGTCAGGGGAAGAAACACCGAAAATGAAGATTATCCAAGATGGCCGCTAACCAAGTGTTGCCATCTTGAAAAGTGGTTTCTGGATTGCTTTGAAACTTCATAGGAGGACTGAACTAATGTTTAATGCTTTGTGTGGTCAACGATAATTAATCTTACAAATTGAATACCTTAAAAGAGTTGCTAATGAAAGATTGTAACATTAACCAGATATCCTAGCGTGTAGCCGAAATCTAATTTCATCAACACGTTGAAGGTAAACACAATTGCTGATTTAGCAATTCCAATAAAATAAACATTGTCATATTGACCCAAAATGATCTTACACGCATATGCATCCCCTGCATATCGGTCGAGTTATCGCATCTACTCAGTGGGGTAGGGGTCATCATCCAAATCCGCTTCAAAATCTGTCGTGCGTATTCAGTAATGATGTGTTACTATAGCAACCAAATAACCAATTTGGACCGGCCATGAACCTTTATTAAATTACACACATCCATATGCCAATTTGTTATCGGCATACAATTTTTAAATCGTGCATAGCCAATTTGGCAGTTGGCAAACTGCGCACAGCACATATGCCAATATTAAACTTGCACCAACAGGCAATATGATATATAAAACTTACAAAAAACATAAAGCGATAATTCACCTTTTAGACTAATTATATGAAGGATCAATAGCAAATTGTCATATGTGCCGACACCATTTACAAATAGTCACGCCGATAACAAATAGGCATATGAGTCTATGCCATCCACAAACAGGCCAAATTGGTACATGTATCTTTGCCTGTTTGCTTCATATTTCCGAAAGCTTAGCTGAAAACATGTAGACATAAATGCACAGCGCAAGTCAGTAAGAAGAGGCATAGGATGCTTTTCTGAGCGGTGACAAAATATAGCTTGCCACAAAATTGACATCTGTGTGATAGTAAACTATGGTTAGGCCTAACCTTAGGTTAGCTAACACCAGTTTAATTATGCCCCCCCCTATATTATATAGTGTTTGCTTTGCCCGTCCATCCGTTCAGGCTTTCATTTCCAGATGATAACGCAAGTTCTAATGAAACCATCATTACCTATCTGGCGTGGGAGCTTGTCCTTGGTGGTCCAAAGAACCATATTGATTTTTGCATCAAAAGGTCACGGTCACGGTGACATAATTAATTACATAATGTTGTGTTTCCGACTGATGACTCGAGTTCTATTGAAGAAATTGTTACCAATCTGGCATGGGATCTTTTTCTGTGGTGATTCGAAGAACCCTATCGATTTTGGGCTTAACGATCAAGGTCACTGTGACCTTATTAATGATGTATATTGTATTTGAGGATGATAACTAGAGTTGTTACTACATTACAACCTACCTCCTTGCATTACTTTAGCTCTTTCCTTCTCTGAAGGCAAGCATAGTAGGAAGAATTTCTACAGCCACTGTTGGGTATTGTAGTTATTGAGTGACTGAAGGTTCCTTCAGGTATCTCCATACTCACTCTAATGATGGGATCCATAGAAATTTGCTTGAATGCGATATCTCAGCATGAGGCATAGAGGGTTTAATCCAATACCCATAGCCTATACAACTGGTCATTAAGCACAATGACAACCTCATTGGCTGATAGCAATCACATGACCATTGTTGATAGCAACTGTGACATCATTAATTTGCATACTCTTGACGTGGAAAGTCGTTAAACCTTTTACAAGACTCAAAAGTTATACTTTTACATCTACGAATAAACGTGCTGGCATTCTAAACCAACAAAATCATGTCAGAAACACCTAGGAAACCTTCAAAGATGAGTGGTTTGTTGGTTTTTATACAGATCAATGATCTTCTTCTTTTCGTTCGCTGATCATACCGCCAGTCCTGTAAGTGACTATCGACATGATCATAAGCGTTAAGTGCGTGGATCCATGGTTTATTAGAATGCGCCGTGCGGCCTGGAACCTCCGTCTTCAGCACTCAAGGTTTCTGTCAGGGTTACCTCACCATTACCTCGTTTAGTCGCCTCTTACGACACGCAGAGGATACGGAAGGTGTATTCTAAGCCCCACCTACAGGGCAAAGATCAATGATAATATTGATCGTTTCTATTTTCGTGGTATTGCGTTACCAGTTTTCATAAAATGCTTTGAGTGATTACAGGGCTAAGATTAAAGACTTGATGTTCCTTTATTAGTATGCATAGTAGATATATGCTAACTATATTATCATGCTATTAATAAATAGAGCGTGATTTAATGATATCTCCGAACCTACTCTCTCTCTCAACTATAAAAGTTTTAAACTTGTATTAATTTAAAACATCTAGGGATAGTTTTGGTCTCTAATTATTAAGATAATAATAATTTCAGGTAGTGTTTGGCTATCTGAGTAAGCATTTTTATGAGCCGCTGCTCTATGTGCATTATTATCTTTTTACGAATCAGATTCAAGTCTTCCAAGACTATCAAAACATAAATTTTCCCGGCTACTGAAAAATCTCCAGTGTTGCAATCAAAAACAAAAAAGTCTAAAGAAAAATTCCAGGCGAAGCCCGAGGCCCCAGTAGATACATCAATCTTAGAACGAATTGTACAGTCAATGCAGTGTCTCCAGGAAACCGGTCTACAAGATTGATTCCTCAATTAATGAGAGAATTGTCAAGTTTATTCCGGATCAGTCAAATTCCAATACTTCACCAGTAAAAGCTGTTGAAAGTGAAATCTTGGAACCCACTGCCCCGACAAAACGCTTGTTCCAAAAATCTAACAAATCTGCCTTTTCAGATGTTACTGTTTCAGGGGTTCATCAAACAAGTGAAAGAATGTGAACAAGAGCACCAAATCCCGGGCTTCACCTCAGGATTCTCCAGTCACAAGTCCAGTCGTTGGGATGACAGTCTCGACCTGGCTCCCGCTAAAGGCACAGTTCCCGCTAGTCACCATTCCGCAGCCTGTGCATATAAGTTTCTTGGGCGGTGTAACAGTTTCCATACTTAGCGGGTTATAAGTCGGTCCTGTATGTCACCATCAAGTACATCTACAGCCATCATAATGAACTCGAAGAATTTCCCGACCAGAATGGTTCAAGTTATCTCGCATCAGCTGTCTTCCACCAAGCAGGTCTTCATCATATGTAGTTTCTATCGCTTCTCTGGCCTCGAGACTGGGTATTTTCCTGCCCCCGAGTCTGGTTCCCGGTCGGGATTGGATGTGGATTCCGGGCGGGCAGGAATTTGGGATTAGTGTATGGTCGGGGCGGCCCCAGACACCAGGGTTTTTCCGGGCCCAGGTATGTGTCTCAGGTCCGGCTGTTGGGTCCCCGCTTCGGCCCTGGCTGCATCCCGGGGCAGGGCATGGCCTACCATAGCAAAATTAATTTTGATTTTTTTTTTTTCCGACTTTTTGTCCCATCATCTTGTGAATTTTTCTCATCTTTCCGGCGGTGATTCCCATTGCTTTTTGTTCATGACATTCAGCAGGGTCTCTGGAATTCTGACAGTAATCCTAGAGCGGCTCCAGGTCGGATTCCGGTTTAGTGTAGCTGTGTCCGGGTCCCCCGAGGAACCCGGCTTCAGCTCTGTTCTTATGATAGGTGTTCGGAAATATTATCGTTTTTCTCTTGATTATTAATATTACTTTGCTAGAATCAGTTTTTTCAATGGGATCTTTTTTCTCCTCATTGTTTATGTGCATGTCATTATCTCTCTAGCAGTATTCTACCCCTCGATATCTTTATGGTTCAGGCTGCATTCTCCCTTTTTTTGCATGTTATTCTTTCCTTACCTTCTTTCACTTTAAGTTATTAATTATTCTGTTATTAGTCTTCATCCCGTACTATTTTTCCATCTGTCAGATTATCTCGCCATTCCACTTTATTATAGTTATGTATTTGTCATTACTTGTCCTACTTTAGAGGTGCTGTTGTCTTCGGTCAATTTCTTCGGTGGCCATCTTGAATTTTGCATGAAATTTAAAACGCTACTCTTCATTAACTGCTTGGATAATTTCAACCAGTCTTGGCTGGGAGGATAGTATGCTGGTATGTTTCAGAGCCTATATACAGAATTTTGATTGGTCAATTTTTCCGGTGGCCATTTTGGATTTTCTGAAAATTTCTGCAAATCACTTAAAAGCATAGTTCTCGGTAACCACTGGGCCGATTTCAATCAAACTTGGATGGAAGAACGTTAGCCTACTATTCTTGTATACAGAATTTTGATTGATCACTTTTTCCAGCAACCATCTTGGATTTTCTGAAAAATGGCGGGAAATCATTTAAAACACTACTCCTCATTAACCGCTTGAGCAAGTTCAACCAGACTTGGCTGGAAGGATACTAGTCTTGTAGATTTCAGAACTTGTATACAGAATTTTGATTGGTCCATTTTTTCGGTGGCCATCTTGGATTTTCTGAAAATTTTGGGATCTAGTTTAAAGGCTACTCCTCATTAGCAGCGTGAACGAGTTCAAGCAAACTCAGCTGGAAGGGCCCTAAAGTGCTATGCTTGAGAGCTTGTATATAGAATTTTAATTGGTCAATTTATTCGGTGGTCATCTTGAATTTTCCGAAAAATGACTGAAAATCGTGTACTCATTAACTACTTGGGAAATTTCAACCAGACTGCCTGGAACGAGCCTAGGGCGGTAAGCTTTGATATAGAATTTTGAGTAAGCAATTTATCCCGGTGACTATTTTGGATTGTCTTAATATTTTTGGAAATCGGTTAAAAGTCTACGCCTCATTAACCGCTTGGCCGATTTCAACCAAACTCGGTTGGAAGAACCCTAGGCCTGTATGCTTCAGAACTTGTATACAGAATTTTGACGACTTGATTTTGACTGTAGCCATCTTGGGTTTTCTGATAAATGGGAATGCATATAAAATGATACTCATTAATCGCTTGGGTAATTTCAACCAATTTTGGCTGGAAGGATCCTATTGTTGTAGCCTCTAAATATTTTATTCAGAATTTCGATAGGTCAATATTTTGGCAGCAATCTGATTTTTTTAATGTTTTTTTGGAACCATTTAAAAATGGTACTCCTTCAATCAATAACCCGATTTCAACAAAACTTGGGTGGAACGATCCTATGATGGTAGGCTTCAACATATTAAAACAAGAGTCTTGATTGGTCAATTTTTTGGTGGCCATCTTGGATTTTCCAAAAATCATCCATCATGTCTATTTAAATGCAAATGGTTTTAATGACAATGGTCCAGGTGAGCGCACAGGCCCTTGAGCCTCTTATTCTTCTTTTTCTCACGTTCTCCTCTGCCCTCTTATGTTGGCAGGTTGACATACTTTACGGGAAATAATTTGTTATGCCTATGTTTTTTCATGAATATTTTGCGCTTTCAAACTCCCTTTTTCTACATATTTAACATCTATTTTGCTTTTAATATTCGTTTCCTAGAGTTAGATTACATTTTCCCTCATGATATCTTGTGACATTCTTTACTCTAGATTTTTTCCCGGAATTTCAGGGTTTTGTCTCGATACTTGTCAGTCATTGTTTCGGTAGTCAATTCGCCCTGGTCTCATTGCAATTTGGTGATATTATTGGGTATTTCTCCGCTATAGGCCTGTAAGTCACCCCTTTTTACTTGCTTTTAGCTAAAAACCTTTTATTTAAAGTAATGTTCTTTCCTCACATCACAGGATCAGTAATATTGGGCTCAAAATTTATCTTTTCATGCTTTTCTTATCTACTTCCGGTAGCTGTCATATAGATGTCATCGTACCTGTCACATTTTATATAGGTCATTGACAATTTGTCCTTGATATATTTCGTTCCATTCTTACATACAGTGTATCTTTTTGAATATGCTATAGATCCTCAATCTAGGAATAAAATTTATCTATCAAGACACACAACAAAAGGTAGAATAGTGCATTTGAGTGGTAAGGGTTAACCTCTTAAATCTAATGGTTTCGAGGAGACTTAATTATCAGTCTCACTGCTGTAAGCTACCAAACAATAATTTTAATGAGCAAAAAAAACAAAAACTTAACTTACTGAATATTTGGAAAATAATTTGATTGACAATTTGGTGGCTTAGCAACCAACGACTCAGTCAAATGTCTACTTGTCTTCATCTTCTGGCGTTTTCAGTTCAAGTCTACGTAGTTGATTGACTCTTCAAGGCTTCAATCTCTATGTCTATGTTATCAGTCGTCTCAGTAACTATCCGAACATGTTTTCATCTGGCCTGGGTTGCCAACATTGATTCTCGTCTATCTACAATCCGGTGTCTCAGAGTGAGCCAGTTCATTTTGGCATGGTATTTCTTTGTACTATAGGCCTGATTGTGTCGGGGGGGGGGGGGGGGGGAGATGGTTCCTTGGACCTCTCATGAGGGTTTTTTTCAGTTTGTCCCTCATCTCCCATTGGAACCAATCTCTGGACTCGTTTGTCGTTTCCTAATAGAGTTCCAACTGACGGGTCATTGCCATTGCCAGTCTTATAAGGTTGATAATAGCCTTCCTCATCATTTTCCACAAGCCATCTTTTATATGGACACATCCCTGGAAGGATGGGGAGCGATTTAAGCCTCCAGTAAGATCTCAGGTCTTTGATTCCATCAGGGCAACCTCCTCGATTTTTGGGCAGTGTTCCATGCCCTGATCCATTGGGAGTCCCAGATTCTCAATCTATCATTGTTATCTGATCAGTCAACTTCATGGTGGTCTCTCTTCAATCATCAGGGGGTGGGTGACCAGATCGGTCTCCTTGTTCATGCTACATTAGTCCAGAGGCCGCAATATTTCCATAATTAATTAATTCTTCTTGCATGACTTTAGATACCTTTGCTAGTCATAACTCTTCCTTCATGTATTTCAGGGTCTTTTAACTACCATTCTACTCTTTCCATGTTACGTTGAATCCCTTCTAGGTGGATTCCTTATGGTAGTAATTCTGTAAAATTATTGTCTTTCGCAGTTTTTCTTCACATGTTTTTTATTAACATTGTGTTCAGTTAGTCTGGTTATTTTTTAAATGAATTCTGCTCGAAATTCGCCTCCCTCCGGGTGTTTGTTCCTATGTTGAAATCTGCTTTTGAGCTAAAGTGATGCAAGGAGGTAGGTTATAATGTAGTAACAATGACCAGATTCCCCGGAGGGGCTGGTCTTATGTTTTACTAATTACATATACCTACCTCCTTGCATTACGACCCAACTCAAGCCTCCCCATAGCCAAATTTTGGGAGGTGGGGGGGGGGGGTTCATTTAGATGGTCATATCTGATTAGAATAGGATTATTCAGATACTCTTTATCTAATTCAGCCTAGTATCTATACCAAGATATGTCAGAATACCACATATTTTGGTCTATTTATAAAATTTCAGTCATAAGTAGAAAGAAATTAGGATAATTTCATTTCAGCTTTAGTCAGATATTCAGAGACAAGTCAACATAAGATCAACTTCCTCTTCATGAATCTGCAAAAGCTGGATTATATGGCTGGATTTATTCAAATTAATGATGTCACAGTTGCTATCAACAACGATCATGTGATTGCTATCAGCCAATGAGTTTATCATTGGGCTTAATGACCGGTTGTATAGGCTATGGGCATTTTATAGGGTGGCGGCATACTTTAGCAATCTCTGATTGGCATTCTTGTTAAACTGCGTTTAAAGCATACTGATTTTGTTAAACCACAGTGGTTTTACTAAGCTAAGTTTAGTTTAAACTAGTGTAACGTTACACAACCTGTATACATATGGGCCCAGGGTTTTAGCCCAATGGCATCAGAACCGAATATGGGCACACTATACACAGACCTACAGGCCTTCTTGAGACAACTCTGTCTTACCCATTTCTTCACCCCACACCTTCACTCCTACAGGATTAACTGCCAAGACAGCCAACACCCACACTGCCTACCTTCCAAGACATCCTGGAGAAAAAGTTCTGACCCAAGAAAACCACCATGCCACCACCATCCCTTGATACAGCTCTAGAATCCTTTATCAAATCGGTGCCTTATGATTTCATCAAACATGTCCATCCTAGGGAAACCTAATGGGTAACGTAAACCATCTTGAAGTCAATGCTTTAAACAATCTCAAAAGCAACCACAACATAGTGGTTAAAAATACATATATATATATATATATATATATATTGCAGAAGTCCAGAAACAATTGGTTGGTAAAACATAGATAGCCACAGCCACTAGTGATTGATTCGTGATGGTATTCTCGAGTTGAGAATGAAGTCGGATGTCTAGCACTGGTTTAGTGCCCTCTGTTTATAGGCAATTAGGTATGGCTTGGGCATTCACCATTGAGCATATCCGCACATGCTCATTGAGGATGTTTTCTTGGGTAACCCAAACAAATATCCAAATTTATTTGGGTATTAGCCGCTGCACATGTGCAGTGTTTGTTGGATATGTGGGTCTACCCAGATTTATACCCAAAAATAGTTTTGGGTACTTTTGGGTCTCTTCTGTGTCTTACATGTAGTGCGCATGTGTGATCAAACATTTTTTTTTTTAGGATGGACCTGGTCATATGTACCAACGCAGAATACCCAATTCAGTTGATTTTGGGTGTTTCTTTTACATGTTGCGAATGTGTGAGTGCATATGCCAGTTATGAGGTATATCTTTAAAGAACTCGTTTGTTGAGTTAAAAGTGTAGATGTGCCCTTTCTAAAAAAAATGGGTGCCAAATACAGTTATGATCACAATAGGGAAACATCTGTTTGTTAGTGAAGCCTGAGTAGGCTTATTTGGTGAGAGAATTGCAAAAAGTAAATGGGAGGAGGGGATACTCATCGGAGGATTTGAAGCACAAAATGGTGCTTTTGGTGTTTCTTATATCGGACAGGAAGCATTGATGTATATATATATATAGTTTGTGCAGACATGTTGCACTTAGGTTGTCCATTGGTGAAGAAACACATTTGTGTTTGGTAGGGCTGAGCCGTAGGACCCCTTGATGTCATAGGGGTCTGATGTCGTGATTTATGTCTGGTGAAGGGTAGCCTGTAAGAGCTCCTTGAATCAATTGAAATGTGGGTAGTGTGGGAATATGGAAACCCGCATCTAATATGGTGGGCCCGAGAGGTTCCATAATGTGGACATTGATGGAACCACTATGCTTCATTTTTCTCCCAATTGGAGGTTTTTGGGTGTATACATTGAGGCCCCCTCTTAAGACGTGTATAATGCATAATGAAACATCCCATGACACAAGCAGGTAGCTTTAATTGTTGACTATGGGTTTCGCGTGACCCTGTAAACCTGAGATGTTTGTGTCGAGATAATTCAATGGTTGGGTTGAGGACTCCTTCCTCCAAAGTGAGAAGGTTTAGTCTTTCCCATAATATGTGAAAGAACTGCTTGCGAAATGGGTGAACGTGTCTTTCTGTTTGGAAGTTGTTTTCCCATTGTGAACAGTGTTCTGTCCAGTGTTGTCCTCATAGTTGGTTATTGATGGGAAATGACATCCATTTAATTGTCATACAGGGTGGCCAGTCCATGCATGGCATTGCTGAACCTGTCTGCATTCTCCATATATTGGAAATGTTACTAATAGTACTACATGTTTCGTGTAACCTAGATATATTTATTATGGCTTTGGTTGGTTCACATAGACACTGTTACAGATGATCTAATCCAGAATCTGACGTGAATCATAATCGGTTGGCTGATTATTACTAGTTCTGAGCCCATACTCGCAAAGCTGCATACATTTACATCAAAAAGGCATAGGCTAAGTGCGGTGTACATGCAAGTCTGAAAAGGGTGTAAATCTGTATTCACAAAATCTTAACAAATCATGGTTACTATGCACCATGTGTAAGTCTGAAAACTTGTAACTTCGGCAAAACAGCAGTGGGTGGACGAATTTAGGAAAATGAACTGACATTCTATGTGATGTTTCAACTCATGCGGACTGCAGTGAAAGCAGTCACGGAGCTGATAGCAGGCTGTATTGGTCTGGTATTGGCCCAGTAACCCGTTATCAGCGTATAGGTAGTGTAAACACAACAGCTGTTCTTGAGTGAATTACTTTTGTGTGGGCTAGAAGTCCAGGTTGACCGATGTGATTGAGCTATTAATAAAACTACCAAGATATGAAATATTAGTTAATTTAAATACTTGTTTTAATCGGTTGAATTATTATTACTAGCCCTCGTCAATTTCTACTAGCCTCACACACCCACTTAGGGACACCACATTCCTTTGAATTTTCGTCCACCCATCACACTACCACATACCACCCCCCCCTACTATTTATATAATATTGTGTGTATATTTTATTATCTGGACCAGGGCTTCAGAAACAGAATTTTCCCATCCAGATATGCCACTTTGGAAGGGGTGTGGGGTGGGGGCAGAAAAAATGCATGATGTAATACCGCGACTTCTAATAGGACAAGGGCCGTAAATTTTCAAAATCGAAAGCGAGTAAAGGAGGGGGGAGGGGGGAGACTGGTGGCGACTTCTATTAGGTATATTTCACGAAAAAAATTGAAAAAATGATTTATAAAAGCACAAAAATAGAACACATTTCACGCTAGAAAATCTTACCATCTTATGCCTATGCTTAATGTATACCTTATATCCATCATCGCGGGAGTGAAATTATTAATTGGGACCAATTAAATATTGTGCATACTTTAATAAACATTGTTTATTTCATCAAAATTAATCCAAATTTTGACATAAAATGTCGTCAAGATAAAATAGAAATCCCGGGATTTATCAGCTACCGCTTATTGTCTCCCTTTGTATGACGAGTTGAGGGCGTTACTCGAGTAGCGCGAAGATGCTAATATTAGTACCCGGGTACAGACTTGCTCAATCCACATATATAGGAAGGGACCTTCGAGTAGCTACGAGAGTGATGGCGTAAACTCGTCCTATTGCAAAAGCTGATTAATACTCAGTAGAATCGTCTGCATTTTACGGACCTAATATACTGGACTCGGGAACTCGGAATGTACTATATATGTACTATATATATATATATATATATATATATATATATATATATATATATATATATATATATACCGTTAAATTCCATGTATATTGCGCACTTTTTTGCTCAAATTACATGTTATAAAAAGCTACTGCGCACTATATACAAGGATAAATATTTGTCACATTTTCCCCCCAGAATTCTTTGACAGAATCGCAAAATTCAGGGCTGAAATATGATTTTATGGATCGGGAATCAGTCGGGAATAACGATCGCATTCTAACATGTCTATAATGGTACTATCTCAACTAGATCGTTAAAATGTCTTACTACTGTCTAAATATTGTGTTATACCTTTATTAAATACCATAAAGTGTTGTAAAATGATCAAATAAACCATCATTTAACTTTTTTACAATGCCATTATCTCCTGTAATTTGTTCTAATTTATTTCTATAAAGGGAGGTTACTCCTATCTTCCCAAGTTGAACATAGAGATGTTTAAAATCCATAGATTGCTTCACAGATACAGACATAAATGTGTTAAAAAAGAATGCTAGAGCCGATGTTTTTCAATGTGATCTAGCATTTACATAGACATAGGAAGGAATGTTTTATATGTACTAAACGGCGCAATGTTTTGACCAATCGGCGGGCAAGCTGATTATGATTGACAGGTTACGGTTAAAGGTCACAGCCGTCAACGTATGATGAAGTAACTGTAGAAACGAAAGGATGAGAATAGAAAATCATTTCAAATTGAAGATAATTCAATTTATTTAATAAACAATGCATGGAATAAACTAGATTATAGCACTATATTATAATATATTATGATGATGATATACTATAATATATTATATAAACCCCACTCAAAAAATACCCACAATTGATCACTGTCGATTTTGTAACCGGCAGGTGGTCAGCTCTATCATCTTTGTTTATTGTACTTCTGACCGCGTTAATCCACCCACCCCGCCCCACCACCTGACTACACTGCCTGTGAACCGAGTCTTGAAACCACTCATCTACTGCGTATATGATTGAACAAAATCTCATGGGCTCGCCTTTGATATAGTTATCAAAGTAATTACCGGCACTGTTAGAGTGAACCAAAATGGATTTGAGATTTTTTTTATTAAAATCGATTTTATTCTCAAGTATCAGCACACAAAACTCATGTTTTATGAATTGAAACAAAATAAATATCCAATTTTTTATGTTCTAACGACCATTTATGTTAATAAGCTCTGCTCAAATCAAATTCGGATTCTAACCTGTTCTGATGGAAATTATATTTGTATTTTTATATCATACAATAAAGTTTAACCCTCTGGGCCTTACCAAGAATTTACAAAAAAGTGCTAGAAACCCTACAGCCAAAAGCTAGAAACTTGCTTAGAAACCTAGCCCGTTAGCGGTAGTGGAGTGATAGCGGCGTAGTGCTACCATGCCAACTATATTAACTATTTTTGGCAAAGTCACAGATCACTATATATAAAACTATATATCATCAGAAAGGGCAATAAAATACCTTTAAGTACATATAAAATTTGTCTGAATAAAATATATTTTAGTTAGTCAACGTGCCTCTCAAAATGGCCACACCTTATAGGATAAATACATTGGTCTATTTTTGCAAAGTTTATCGAAGTTTTTTTTAATTTTACAAATGCCATTGATAAAATTAATCACAATGGTATTAAAACTAACGGATACCAAAGTTTCGTGAAGGTTTTCATCCGATAAGATGTGAAAATGACAATTATATTATGTCATTGTACCGTAAAATTTCCAGAGATTCCGGTCATGATTTTGGGGGGAGGCCTCATTCAATGTTGAATAATTCCTTTATACATAATCGAACACATACCAGGGTTTCTCAGCGTTGACAGCGAATAAATGACACATTTTATGCTATGTAGCATTACTGGGTGCACTCAGCCGTTTAAAAAGCGAACGCGAATGTTTTACACTAAGATTCTATAGCATCGGACATTTTTTCGTAGCGGCGTCCCAAATAGGAATCGTTTATCGTGAAAGATCGCCAGAGAACGACAGGAATTTGTAGAATTGTACCCGTATATAATATACGAGTACCAAGCTCATTACCCGTTATTGGCAACACCGTATCGCGTACTATAAGATTGATGCGTCTGATTGGTCGGGAATACATGAATATTAATTTTTCTGGCAAGATGGCGACACGATCAGCTGTTTTGCAAAATAGTTGTGTGTTCAAATATGTCAATCTATGCATATTTCTTGTACTCCACAAACTAAAAAGTAGACAGATCACTAGATTAACGATATTGCCAATCGGGAAGTGGGATGCCGATATATTTGACAATTTTCGCATCTCAACTCAACCTAATTACTGACGGCAATTTGAAGAGTAAGTTATCTCGGAAATTGTAAACAAAGACACGCATCGATGATTGAGATTATCGGATTGTTTATCTATAACCTTATTGTGATTTCGCGACCAGAGGTAAACGAATTTGATTTATATATTATTGGTTCAGCTGCTCTCTTAACACAATCTATAACTTTCTCGGTTAAATTAGTCATTGAGTAACTGAAAACTTACAAGTAACAGCACATTTACTAATAATCATTGATGACTGGAACTTACAAATATTGAAATAATTCCTTAGAAAACAAATATTTCACTATTGCCCAGGTTATAAACATTCTATCACCATTTACTGTGTGGCCAGTATCCTCTGATCAAAGATATAGAGAACCGGGGCCCTGAAATAAACTTGTGTGCCAAAAATCAAAAACAATTGTCACATTTGAACCTGAAATTCCAGAACTCCACATTTACAGTCATTATAAATGTAAGATGTTGATTATTTGGAATCCAATGTGAAGCTGGTGCTGCCTTAGCCAGTTTAATTAGTTTCAAAATATTCAACAGAATTTTGAAACATTCGTAGCAAATTTTTTATTCGCTCTTGTCGATTGAAAAGGTTAATCCAGTAACTAGTAGTCATACTCCCTCCTTGGACGATATATGCCCACCATTTATTTTATTATTCATTTCATTTATGCGCTAAAATCTGAGGGTGGTGTATGACAATAACACCCGTTGTTGGGTCATAATGTTTACCAGTATATCCCTTAGTCTGAGTCTGCTCTGACTCAACCTGCCCCTGTGACAGATATTTGGACAGACTGTCAGTCTGTGACAGTCTGTCCAAATATCTGTCACTGGGACGGGTTGAGTCAGAGCAGACTCGGACTATATATCCCTATGACCTTGCGCCGTACATGTATATTGTTAACCATTTAACATTTGAGTCAGACCAAAACTGCTGCAGTTGTCGAGGAAAATTTACATTTTCCGACCAAAGTAAGATTATTTTTGAAAATGTATCACTGGAATGACTTGCTCTTGGTCTGCATATGGGCATTGTCTATGAGAAAATTTAAATTTTCATGAAAAAATTGGATTGTTAAAGTCTTACTATAACACTTCTAGAATTTGGATATTTCTAATTTATCCTTCCTATTTGTTGCAGGTGACTGATGGGCGATGGCTTCTAAACTCTAAACGGACTCAGTTTTTCCTGCTACGCCTAATGGATTTACTAACATGGATTTTATAAAAATAAAAATTTGATGACGTGTGTTACTCTACAATCTAATTTTTGTATGGAAACAGTATATTTGAACTAAAACATGATGATGTACGTTCGAAACATGATCAGCTACTACACACATCAATGGCTGACAGCTATGCCGGCGGCTGTTCTGGATCGACTGCCGATTGTTATCAACCGTATTCCTGAGGGCTCAGCTAATGTGCATCTCACATAAGCTCTATGTATCATTTGAGATTGGGTGGGATTTGAATCAAATATCAATAAATTAAATTTAATCTCTTAATTATACCCACACGTTTTGAAAAAACTGCAGGGATATTACAATCGCCTCTATCTGTCTGTCTGTCCATCCATCTCCTCAGAAAGCTTTTGGTAGAATTCAATCAAAATTATTGTGTAAATTACCGATATGCTTGTGGATTGGGAGACACCATTTACACTAGGCTCTATTCCCAGAGGGGTGGGGGGCGGTGTAGGGTTGATGGAAGACTGTCAAAGTTAAAGGAATATAACCAAATCTGGTGATTTACCATATCATGGCCCTATGGGTGTAGAATGTGAGACAAGCTAATACATTAGGCTGTGACACTGCTCGGGTCGGAAGAGGCTGATGGGGGAGGGGCAAAACATCAACTGAATTTGTTATGTGAGTAGCGGCGACAGCAGAGTGAAATCTACACAATGTAATGTGCACAAGATCAAGGTAAGAGATGAGTTGCCCATATCTCATTTTAATGGGAAAAAATTAAAATTTATAAAGGAAAGCTGGTGAATATTTTAGAATTAGTTTGCCTTTGCTGACCTGGTGAGTTGGGCAGCAACAGCTTTCCGTCAAATCAAAGTACTTGAAATTGGTTTCAAAATATTCACCAAGTTAGCTGTATCTATGGTTACCATGAAATTTGGAATTCAGGATTCAAAGTATATAAACTGATCCCAACACGCGCAAATCATCGATGGAGCTTATGTAGAGATGGGTGGGGCAAAGCTAAAAAATTATCCATTAGAAAATCTAAATTTCTGCTCTGTCCTTCCCTTTGTCAATTCCAGTTTTTACTATGTTTAACCCTTTCGTGACAAGTCCTGAAAACAATGTGGCATGGCAAATGATGGTTGTAGCCTAATTTCTCAATCCGAAAGAAAATTACATTTTAGTATGATGACTGAATTAATTATACCTACCTACCTTGTCTCGAGTCCATTCATTATCCCCATGTTTTGAAAGAATTGGGATATAATTGCCTCCACATCCACTCATCTGTCCGTCCATCATGCTATCTCCTCCACAACAGTTGGGTGGATTTCAACCAAATTTGGTATGGCGGTTACCAATATGATTGCGCTTTGCAAGACAACATTTAGATTTGACTCCGCCGACTGGATGTCAGGGAGTGGGGTCCAAAGTTCAAATATCCTTAAAAAATGTCTCACACTACTCCCAAACTGTTGTGTGGAATTGAAAGAAATTTGGTATGTGGGTTGCCCATATAATTGTGGATTGCCTGACATTTATTTCTTTGGCTCCACCCCAGGGGTGGAGAAAAGGTCAACAAATTTATTGTCGGCAGAGATTGGAGTCTTCCAGATTTATCTAGATTTCTGGATTTTTCATAGACCACTCTTGCACACCAGGTGACGCACTCCATGAATTGAAATTAAGCCAAATGAGCCACTACATTTAGATAGGACTAGTCATTACTAGATTCCACTTTAGCCCTTCAAATTTTCTTTACAGACCAAGGAAGACTATTTTTAAAATTTTACAACTGTAATGACTGGCTCAATTACCGAGCCAGTCATTCTAGTGGTAAATTTTCAAAAAGTTTTGCTCTGCAAATCAACATTTCTTAAGATCACAGCGGAAGCATTCTTTGGCCACCATGACCATTAAAGGGTTGACAAAGTTCTATCAGGCTGGTCATTGTACTAACCCTGGTCAACTTCTACTATCCTCTGGCTCCTCTCAATTTTAGCTCCTGCTCTCACAGATCACTTCCCCTTATGACATCCAGATTTTTCACAACAATGCACTCCAGTCTCTGTGTAATGTAACTAATTCAAACAAATTTGGTATGCGATTATGGAGTGCAGAGGACATTTACATTTGTCCCGGGCCCCCAGGGATGGGATGGGTAAAGACGTCAAAGCGGTGAGCATGGGGATTTGCTATAATGCGTCATCGACCAAGCAATCTAGTTATCACTTACTTTCCATCATTGTGGAGGATTTGATGCTTGATAGATAACATTATGAACAGGAGTAGCACTGAGACCACGCTACCATTTTTGTCACAATGTTTCTCATGTCCAAATTTGGTAAATCTTTATGTATGATCACACCTTCATCTTTGTTAAAATTTGAGCAAAATCTAATCAGTAGTTTCCGAGATGTCCATAGATTAAAATTTGTATCCGATCTGGATCCTAGGTTTTTGTCCAGATCACAGCCAAAGTCTGGAAACCCCTGTTTAGGTTATATTGCTTTGTTGTGTTAAATTTTAAACGAATCAGATCAGTAGCTTTTTAGATGCAATACCGGATGCACGCACAGACGCAATACCCTCTTTCCCCTTAGAGCAAGGGTAATAATCCAGGAATGAATAGCAATAAAGATCAAAGGTACCTGTAATCTGAAGAAGCAATCTGACGAGTATATTTTGACAAATTTAAGAAGAATCTTTTGTTGTTATTCCACCACAAAAATATCCATTAACGTTCAATCACTACTTGCTAAATCAACTATGCATTTAGCCACCAGAATAAGATTTTTATGCTTGCTTACAAACCCCCATATGCCTATTCCATTTCTATGTATACCCTCAACCAGACTACTGGTAGGGTACCCCCCCAAGCATATGACCTGATAGAGACTGGCACCAGTCTGTACTTAGTCCTCGGTGACACCTGTCACTGAGCACACTCGCGCATGCGCATAGGAGCCCAAATAGGAAACATTCACTTTTCAAATATTCTGCAAGCAGTAGTCTGCAAACATTCCAGCTAAGTTTTTATAGCTTTGTGCTGAGTTCAGCTTAGTTATTTGAGAGTGCTTCAATACATGATTAGCCCTAATGAAACCTGTCCTCCCTAATTTATGTTTATCTAGTATTTTGTGTTTTTTTCTGCATTGTATACTTTGTATATATGTGTTACCGGTTTTCGTCGTGGTATCCCATTCTCATGGTAAACAAAATGCCTAAGTCATCATCGTCATTTCTAACCCTCAATTAAACTAAGAGCCTTTATATCAGCTCGGAGAAGATCCAAAATTCATGCTCTTTCCGCAGAAAAAGACAGGTTTATCGAATCTGGGGACGGTCTAGTTTTATATCCTAGAAGGGATTGTTTATCGAAGACCCAGTCTAACCATTACTCAGCCAAACCTATTGTTCATAAATTTTTATTGTCTTTTTCGCCGTCGGACAGATTCTGATCTGTCAGGGCCTTAAAAGTCTATAAGCATTGTACCAATTTTAAAAAGATCCGATTCTTCGCACTTATTGATTCTGTGTGCAGAGGAGGTGGCTAGACCAGTTTCTAAGGCCACAGTTGTCAGATGGATCTGTGAGACCATAAAATTATGCTATGAGATTGCCTCCCCAGGTGAGGTCAATTTAGCCCATGTCAAGGCTCTCGCCCTTCGTGGTATGGCCATTCCTCCTTCGCTCTTTTCGCCGGCTCATCATTAGACGACATCATGAATGCAAGTCGCAGGTTGGAAATCTGAATCAACTTTTACCTCTTTCTATTTAAAGGATCAAAGCCGAGCGGCCTCCTTTTTTAGAAATATAATGTTTTTAACAAAACAAGACAAGGACCATTTGACCAAGCAAATCTCACCAATTTTGTTAGTATGTATGTCTGTCAGATATGGTGAGAATATTCTCTTGTTTTGTTTATTTCATTGAGTTGACAATTTTACTTGTTTGATAATCACTGTGTGATAGGCATAGGGGGGTTTGTAAGCAAGCATAAAAATCTTATTCTGGTGGCTAAATGCAGAGTAGTTGATTTAGCAAGTAGTAATTGAACGGTAAGTATGTTTTATAGTGGTTAATAAAACTACAGACCAACCCACAGGAGTTGGGGTTTTTCTTCTGTGTCATCAAGGTTTTTGGCGAGTCATTTCGCCCTGCTTTCATATCGCCTCTGTCCTTTCAGCGTTTTTTTTTGTAATTTTTCTATTTTTTTTCAAATTTTGTTGTTTTCCCTTTTCTAGCATTTTTACTCTAAATCTCAGTTTTTGTTTTAATTTGGCAGTTGAAGTTCATTCTAGGGGCAGGTAGTAGAGTCGGAATTAAAATGATACCACCTCCTTCAACTGGCAGCCGATCGGCGATCCGTGGCCCCCACCGCCCTCTTAATCCCTTGGGACTTAGGGTTGTTGAGAAATGTGGTTGGTGTTTGCCTTTCATTCCGGTCCTGATCGGTACCACGAGAATGAAGTGATTTAATCCCGGTCGGAATTAAAATGATACCACCTCCCTCAACTGGCAGCCATTCGGCGATCCGTGGCCCCCACCGCCCTCTCAAAATCCTGGGGCATAGGAATTTGAGACATCTGTATAAAACTCCCGTGCCGACCCCACATGTCCGGGAGAACCTCCTCAGGATACCGGCCAGTGGCCGGCCTCTATTCTGACCGGTATCCTGAGGAGGTTTTTCTATCTGTGGGACACTTTTGTACCTATCCTACCTATCTTCTACCCCACCTATCTTCTACCCCACCGTGTTGATATTCCAGCCGGCTGGTGCGTGTGTGTCTGTGGTGCTTTAACCCCGCACTGGGGAGTGTCGCGGTGGGTCTTTATCTAACCTGGTCATATTACCCTGGCCCTAGTGTCTTACATAGTTTCAAAATTTCAGGTAAGTTCTAGCGAGGTTTTTTGAGTGAGATTTGAACCCAGTCTGCAACCTGGGAACGCTATGCAATTCCACAACTCTATCAATCGACCCACTGCAACACCACTAAAATCTTGCCTCTTAGTAATCTTATCTCTGAGCGTGAGTTGTGCAATCGTTGTTACGCACCAACACAGCAACGTGTGAACCCATAACTTATCAGCTATAATAATGCATACATACTTAATGCGATGCATACATGGCCAAGACAGTTAATGCGTATTATACAATTGTTGTGCAATAATGGCAAAGATCTGGGACTGATAAGCGCAGCAATGAGAACACATAACTTATCAGCTATATTTAATAATGCATACATAGTCGAGGTAGTTAATGCGTCGGTTCAAATCCTTCTTTTGTGCTATTAGCAAACTTAAAATCACAGGTTCAAATCTCACTATTAGAATTTGTGGATAACTCGGCCATTTCTGGTCCGATATTAAAATGGTAAACAGTTTTGGAATTCTCACTTCATTCCGGTCCTGATCGATACCACGAGAATGAAGTAATTTAATCCCCAGTACCAACTCGGTACAATACTGACACGTGTTGCCAGGGACGTGTGCGCATGCGTGCTATGCGTTCTTACGGCTTAGCCATACCTCTCTCATAGGGCTTTATACACGCTTACTATCCTATCCAGGGGGCATGCTGGGAACGCACGGTCGTCCCATACCCGGCCCATTTAGAGCCAATGTCCCATACCCGGGGACAGCCCATACCCGTCACACATCTGATGCCCATTTAGAGACAAGCATCCACTCACATCGACGGACTACCCACATCGCCTTGTGATCAACCACACATAATAGGGTCTGAACACCCATTTAGAGACAGGCATCCACAGTGATATACACCATGATTAGTGTTGCACAGCTTCGCGAGGTTGCAAAGCAATTCGGCTTTAGAGTAGCCTCTAAGGCCAAGAAAGCCGACCTGCTCCAGATGATCGGACAGGCCCGTGCCGAGGAGTCGCAGAAGCATCTCTCCCGAGCAGTGAAGATGGGAAGGTTTCCAGCGCTTACCAAAGATGATCCTTTGAATCCCCACAAAAAAGCGCAGCGGCTCCGTGAGCTTCGGCAGTTGGACAAGGAGGTGACTGCTAGCTTGCGAGCCAAGACTGTAGTAAGGCGGATGGTGGACCATCCACTGGAGCGCTTACCTCCCCTACGCAGGATCGCTAAGCGAATGATGAGGGGGCCGAGGTCTGAACCCTTCACCCGGAAAATGAGGCGAGAAGCCGAACACATTCTCGACCACCGCCTCGGCGAAAGGGAGACAGGATAGAGGACGCCGGTCAGTACGCTGGACATTCTTCAGAGGTCTAGAAGGAGACCTCACAGGCCAGATCATACAAAAGATCCAGCAGACAGTCCAGAACGCCTTCTACCTCCGCTACACCCATACCTATCGCATCCGTCATATCGAAGACGGTAGGGTGATGCTCTTCCGCAAGAATGCTCCAGGGAGCCCGTGGCTGAACACGATAGGAGCAGCTTAGGACTGGGTGGCCGCAAGAGAGCAAGCCCGCCTCGACACAAACAATATCGATCAACCCAACACCAAGTGGGCTTTCGTTCTATCAATCAACATTGAGGTCAGGGCTGTCATCGACCGCCAACTTCTGCTTGGGACAGGCCCCCTCCCAGACTGGGTACGACAGAAGAAGAGTATGACTACCCTTGACACCTACAGGGACAACATGTGTCTCTGGAGATGTCTAGCAGTCCACCGAGGAGCGAGAGCAGATAGAAGTACAGCTCCTGCACGAGAGCTTGCCACATAGTTCTATGGCAAGACAGTACCTGATGTCCGCAAGACCTCGCTGGATCAGCTGGACACGGTAGAGTTCTTCGCCAAGATCGGGATTCGCGTGTATGAACCAACCGAAGATGGCACCTGCCACTTGATCAGGCAAGCGGCTCACTACCGTGACACCATGACCATCGGAGTGTGGGACCACCATGCCTTCTACATCAAGAACATCTCCAAGCTGGCACATACACTAGTCTGCAGTCACTGTCAGCAGAGGTTTACACAGGCATGCAATCTTCAACGCCACGCTGATCACTGTACAGGCGGCAAAACAACAATCGTGTGTCCTGGCGAGAAGGTTGAGGCGCCACAGCCTTCTATCCGACCCAACCATCCAGTTCAGCGGCTACTCATTGGATCGAGTATGAGTCGAGAAACAGAGGCATACACATACACCATGTAGAGTGTGGTCAGGGTGGCGAGCGTTGGATCGAGGGTGCTCCCGTAGATGGTTATGATCCGACCACCAACACCGTTTACCAGTTCCATGGCTGTGTCTGACACAGGTGTCCACAACACCAGCGAGGTGAGGATGCCGAACAAAGATACCGCAAGACAGTCCTGAGAGGGGTGAAGCTGAGAGCGTCTAGATGCATGCTTGTACAGTGGGAGTGCTGTATAAAATGTTGTCCAATCGTCCATAAACGAGTTCGGACTTTCCCATACCCACACTTCATAGTTTACGACTTCGAAGCACTCCTAGATGGTATCAAGACTCATCCTACGGAGACTCACGATCGAGAGTACTCACATACATATCTGTGTGTCAGTTGGCTGCTCCTTAGAGGGCACCATGAGTGAGCCCACTCACCTCTGCAAGCCTGACCCCAAAGAACTGATCAGAGAGTTCATGCTGGAGATCCAACGGCGAGCATATTTAATCCGGACATGGGTTAGGGCACAGTACATACCGACAGACCTGTACAAGCTCCCAACGGGACAGCAGCGACTAATCTACGTGTGGTGTGACCAAGTGCCTGTACTGGGGTTCAACTCTAGGCGGTATGACCGGAACCTGATCAAGAAGTACTTTGTCGATGAGCTGACTGACAGTATACGTACAGTGAAAGTCGCCAAGAAGGCTAGTCAGACCATGTTCCCCATAACACCTGAGCTACGGTTTCTTGATGTGCTGAACTACCTCGGCCCAGGAGTCTCGTACGAGGTATGGGTCAAAGCTTACGGGTGTACTCAGCAGAAGAGCTGGTTCCCGTATGAATGGTTTGATACACATGAGAAGTTCAATTATCCAGGGCTTCCTGACTACTCAGCATGGACATCTAAGCTCAAGGGTGGCTACCTCTTGATGCAATCAGGGTGGGAACAATGTAACCAGACATTCAGCAAGCACGGAATGCGGACATTCGCCGACTGGCTGTAATACTACAACAACCTGGACGTCAGTCCATTCATCGAAGCCCTAGAGCGGATGCGGGAGTTCTACACAGAACGAGAAATAGACATCCTCAAAGACGCGGTGTCTCTCCCAGGTGTGTCACTGCAGTACCTCCTACGTGGAACCGCTCAGCACATGCCAGATGTTAGCCTCTACTCTCCGGGCAAGGAGGCCTACGAGATGCTGAAGGACGCGGTTGTTGGAGGGCCCAGCATCATGTTCACCAGATACAACGAGGCAGGTGTGACTCGAATCCGCCAGAGTGAGCGTGTCTGTCAACGTCTACTCGGCTACGACGCAAATGCTCTGTACCTGTCAACGATGGCCAAAGAGATGCCATGTGGTAAGGAGAAAGTGCGCCATTGGTCCGGTGCCGGTGGGGTAGCTAGCTTTAAGGAGGCTCCTAGTAGACAGCTGGGTTGGGTTTGCTGCGGTGGATATAGAGGTCCCCAAGGCTCTGTGGGCAAAGTTTGAGGAAATGCCTCCTCTCTTCTATAACCGCGAGATCCCGGTAGAGGCAATCTCGTCTGAGATGCTGGCATATCTAGAGCGTACAGGGCGGTGGTATATAACCCATGGCCTGGAGATTACTGCTGTATACCGCACCATAGACTATGAGGCCAAGTGCGCATTCGAGTGGTTCGTGTAGAATGTTACGGAGGCCCGCCGCTCGGGAGATGTAGATAAGTGCAAAGCGCTCTTGACAGATCGCTTCAAACTCCTCGGCAACAGTGCCTACGGGAAGCTCATCGAGGCCCTAGAACGCCATAGCAACACCAGCTTCATGAAGGATGAACGCATGGTAGACAAGGCCCTGCGTCGTGCATGGTTCGAGGAGATTGGTGAGACATACGAGTTCCGGTCGCAATCTGAGAATCACTATTCGAAGGCCCTTCCAGGTGGGGATAGCCGTTTATGAGCTCGCGAAGCTGCGAATGCTGGAGTTCTACTACGACTTCCTCGATCACTACGTAGCTCGTGACAGCTTTGATTACCTGCAGATGGACACTGACTCTGCGTATATCGCTATAGCAGGCTCCAACCTCGACGATGTCATTCGCCCTGAGATGCGAGCAGAGTACCAGGCTCATAGGCGGGACTGGCTAGCTTGGACAAATGGTCTGGACGGACTCCGGGACTGTTCAAGCTCGAGTTCTCGTGGTATCGCTTCTCTGCTCCAAATGCTACTATGTGGAGAGCACAGCTGCAAGTAAGTGCTTGGCTAAGGGAATGTCAAAGCGGCAGAATGAGGTCTCTTGGCAGAGGTTCTACAGCGCCCTACATGGCGGGGTGGACAGAACTAAAAACCGAGGCCTACGCATGCGCAACCAGGGTATGGTGACGTATGAGCAGGAAAAACTCAGACTCCGCTTACTATGATAAGCGCCATGTTTTGCCAGATGGTGTCAATACCGAGCCCATCGAGTATCATGTTAGCACCCTAGGGGTGGTAGCTGTGTGTCTGCAGGGACTAGCTGAAGCGCTTCTAGGCAAATGATCACCTAGGCACTCCGTGCTGGCCTGCCAGGTAGTACAGTGTAGGCCTCCACTCCGCCTCCACATACCTGTCACGCCTGTGAACATCTATCGACCAGTTAGGATCTGTTGCACGCCGTCGACCACCTTCCAGCTCACCAGGCTCATACAGATAACGAACCAGAGCATCAGGTGGTAGGCAACCTAGTAACCTTGGCATTGGATCTCTCCACCACAGCAGGCAGCCCTTTCACCCATACTCTAGAACGTTCACTCGGCACGGCCATTTCCTGGGCGTATTGGTGTGGGAACAGTCTCTCTGCCAGTGTCCGATTCCACCGCTCAACGATAGCCTGGGCACGGTGATGCCCTACCTCGCCTCGCCTAACTGCCACACCGTGTTTCCGCATGAGGGCTGCAGTCTCACCTCTGAACTTACCCTCATCCACCTGCAACAATTCCGGCCACTGGAGGGGATTTTCCGAAGCCTCGTGGACACCCTGGAATGCCTGGGCCACCTGACCAGCTGACTTGTCTGTGAGCGGTGCTGCAGCCATGTACCTGCTGGCGACATCAACGATGGTGAGGGCATACTTGTAGGTCTTACGACCAACAGAGTCATGTGGAAGGAATAGAACATCTGCCTGGTGAACTCTGTTCGGGACAGTTTCATCGAAATGGGCATGCCTGATGTGCCGTGGACGAGGTCTGTATATCTGCCACATCGCCTGGCGGCTGAGCCACTGGCTAATTGTCTCCAATGTGAAGTTGTGGCCCTTGCGACGTGCAACCTCGAGTAGTTGGGTGGCTCACGGTACTATCCACCAGGCTGATAGTAGAGTTCCTCAAGAAAGACGGTTGATTTCATCACTGACATCGACTCCTGTCCTGTCACGCACGGCCTGGGTGATTTTATCACTGACGTCCTGTCACGCACGGGCTGGGCGAACTCTAAACAGACGAACAGACAGCCGTCATTCATTCGACTATCACTGAAGACCTCAAACACTTCCGTACACCTGCGTCTAGTCTGCTGGATCCTCACTGAACGGTAGTTTATCGATTAACCCTCGGAAGTTAAGTATCTTGACCAGGTCGTACAGAGACGCCATCCTTATATAGCACGGCTTAAATGTTTGGTGGCCCAGATGGCCGCGAGTGCTATGGCAACGTACGGTAGCCAAGGGCCTGCGACACCGAAGAACGTACTTACTCCTGAGGCGATGGCTGGCATGGCTTTAGAAATCTTCTCCACACCATGGAGAGCATTGTTGGCGATCTTGTGGACCGTCTCGCCAACCTTCGTTGTGAACAGAGCGATCAGAGCCCCAACTGCTGTCAGCGGCCTGATAGAACCTTTTACATAAGTGCGATAGATTCCTTTCGCTCTGTGTGCTAGCTTGCGGGATTCAGGCTCTACATCATCATACTCACCACCGACCTCGTAGTCTGCATCATAATCCTCATCATAGTCCTCCTCATAGTCCTCGTCATCTATATCCTCGACTGGATCTTCATAAGCCTCTAGTTCATACATATCCGTCGCTGGGGACAGCTATATAGTAGCTTTAAACTGTAGACTATAGCATGGCATCCGCAATCTTGAATGCGGGCGTGTTTGCCTTAGCGAACTTGGGACTCGGCTTCGCTGACAAGAAGGTGGCAGGGGTCGAGCGTGAGCATCATAACCAGGTGATGGAGAAGCTGTCTAAGAAGAAGTTTGAATACAGCAAAGCACTCGAGCATATGCGCCAGAGGGAGGCACGCCGACGACAACTCCGAGCTCAGGCCAACCAGAGCATCAAAGAGGCGGATGAAAGTCTCGATGAGTACTATGAGGCTGTATCTGAGCCAATGCTCGATTATGAAGCATCGACAGATCAGAAGACAGCAGAGCTTATAGTAGTGGTGGCAGCTGCAGCTGTGACGACAGAAGTCGTGCTCTACGCACGCTCAAGCTCAATACCTGATGTGTTCGACACGCATACCTTAGCATAGCCAAAGTACCGTCACACCTAATGAGCGAGTCCCAGCTATGAGGCTTCAGATGTTGAAGCTGAACCGGTTGCCCTGATTAGGTGGGATGTTCCTGCCCCCGAGGTGGTGACTGCCCTCGAGTGCCGACTCGAGGTCATCGCTTCCACTGGTTAGTCACAGAAGTGCATATAACTTAGTTTTCTGTCTGCAGAGTTGGCAGTCAGCCAGCTCGCGTACCTCACCAAGAACATTGGTCCCAGCAACTACAAGCTTGAAGTCGTCTAGCTTATCCACCTGCTGCTACCATCCGTTCTATTGTGCTCTGAAGCTAGAACTCGAGTGTCATGCTCTTGATCTCGTGGATCTGTGCCGAGATTGCAAAGTCGATGTACTTCCCAGCAGCGGACAACGGGTTCTCATCGTGTATACTGGGTCGAATGACCGTCAGGCAGTCCTTGAGGATCAGTGCAGTGCGATGTGGGTTCAATGGCCCCATCTGGATGTTGCACATACTGCAGCATGTTTAAGGTCTGGGTATATAGAGGTTATAAACGGCTGCCATGTTTGGTAAAGTTCTCCAGCAGATTGTCTATAGGCAGCAGGACAAGTCGGCACAACAGTCACGGCGTGCACTGTCCCACTGTGACAGGGTCCGAGGACTGCTTCGTAACATCAACATTATCCACGAGCGAGCCAAGGTTACACCTCCGTCTGATGCGGAGATACTAGCCGCCATAGAGGAAGGAGCGCCAGCTCGTAGTACAAAAGAACTCCTGACTCGGATACTCTACCGGAAGTTTGACAGCACCCAGGGCAGGGCACTCAACCTACCTGTGGCCCAAACCAACAGTCCTGTTATTCTAGCTCTCCAAAGGGCGAGGGTCGATCCCAAAGATCAACTAACGGTCGGGACATGGGCTGCCATATTTAGCCTCCATAGCCAGGAAGAGCGAGATATGCTGGATAGCTTCCAGTCTGGAGCAAATGACTGCTTCAGGGAGGAGGTCAGTGCCGCTGTAGCTGAGAGCCACGACACTGGTCATGCAGAAGGTACTCAGGAGGGGCTCACTGTTGGCCGCAAGGAGACTGTTGAGCACATCTTCAACGAAAGAGGGCGCAGGAGATTGGCCAGTAATCTGCCAGCATTTCTGAAATTCCCAGATAACTACCAGGACTACCTCATCAACTCCGCTCGCAACTCAGATGCTCGTCGCGCATGGACAAAGTGGATCTTCCGTGAGAAGTTCCAGAAGAAGAGAGTCCTACCATCTGACCCTCAGTGGATAGAGTTTCAGCGACAGGCAACTGACGAAGTTCCTCAAGCTTCTGACGAAGTTCCTCCAGCTTATGACGAAGGTCCTCAAGCATCTGATGAAGTAGCGGAGACGGACGAAGTTCCTCAGCCTTCTGATGAATGAAAAAAGTTGCGGTCGACAGTCTGTCAGCGATGACGCGTAGAGCAGGCTAGTTTCCTAGTTGGATTCAGCTTGTAGGTGAAGGTCTGCGCCTTTTCCAGAGAGGGCTTAAAGTGTGACAGCTCACCTGTCTCCTTGTTGCTGAAGATGAAGCGGTACAGATCAGCTGCCCTCTGTACACCTGCGATAAAGTCCCCTTTGGTCTCCTTGAGGGGTAGGCTGTCGTATATGGTCTCTAGCAGGGCACGTCCACACTTGGAGCTGAAGTATAGCAACCGGGCATTGTGGCGGATGTCCGGGGAGATCTCGCGGGTGTACTTCTGAAAGAGGATGAAAACAGTTATCTTTGTGTGCCGGATGCGCCTGGTGATGTTGGTGAGGTAGGTGACTGTCTTCTGGTCCATTGCAGGGTCATCGATAACTAGAACAAGTGGTTCTGTCAGTCGGGCTGCCAACAGCGTCTCCATCAGTGCTTGCAGGTTCTGCGTCTTGGTGATTGGGCCATTGTACCATTGATCATTACTGTCAACCGCCTCGGCAGCGGAGTCAGTCAAGGATGTATTGAGAGTTTAGATGTTCGGCCAGGAGAGCTCGCAGCAAGATGTTTTTCCCCGTGTTCTGACGGGGCAATGATCAGCACCATCTGGCCAGCATCGGATGGTACAGACATGCATGCGGCGGATGGTTAGCACATGGTCGGCGCTAGCCTCGCCTATATTTGGGAGACTAAACGGCAGTACTTCCTGCACCAGCTCTTTCACCTGCAGAGCGGGGAAGCAGCTGAGCGTAGAGGGCCTGTGTCAGCACCCACAGTGTCTAGTACATCCAGTATCTGTATGATACATGCACGGGAAGCCATGACTATCCTGTGGTCTTAAACGGCAAACCAAAGAACCCTGACTTCTTCACCTCTGGTAGCTGGAGGCTGGCGGTAGCACCCTCTGCGCCATCAACAGAGATCTTGCTCAGCCTGATGGTGCCTAGGTCTTAAATGGCAAACCAAAGAATCCTGACTTCTTCACCGCTGGTAGCTGGAGGCTGGCGGTAGCACCCTCTGCGCCATCGACAGTGATATTGCTCAGGCCGAGGGTGCCTACCCTGGGATTCTTTCCATCCTGTTGGAATGAGTTCCGTGGTTGCAGGAGATCCGTAACCAGGTTTTGTGCATAGGACTCAGCCATAACCTTGATGGCTCCAGCCTCATCGACTCCGAGCATACCGAGCATCGTCGCCCTGTCCTTGATACACATCCCCTTGTATACAGTCTTGGCCTTGTTAATGGCCGATTGTCCTACCGTATCAAAACTTCCTGATGAGATCTCGGGCTAGGATGGTACCGCGGATCTCCCGCGGGTCTCCCTTCTCATCGAAGTCTAGGAAGGAGATAGGGGCAACAGTGTCCTCTGAACCGAGGTGTGCCTCGCCCAAGTGAGCAAGATCGCCTAGCTTTTTGCTTTCTAGGTCTGTGAGTGACAGAGTCATAGTGCTATATACACGGCTTAAACCTAATAGTCATACCCCCAGTAAAATAGTTGGGCATAGGAGGACCACACAGTCGGCCAAGGGAATAGGTAGCAGTGCTCAGGGTACTGGCCCTCTCTGCAGGGGCACGCCTTGTGGGCGGTCCACCATTCCCGGGCATTGGCAATCCTCAGTCCGCGTGCGTGCTCAACTATGGGCTACACACCACCCTCCGGCACGCCATGCCTCATATGCTGCAGGGGTCTCGTGATCCATCTCTCACTATTCAGAGTGGTTAAACGTAGGCGATAATGATCTCGGCCATTGCACTCGTTGCTAGCCCTAGAACCGCGGTCTCCATTAGTGTAACACGTTCAGCCATGATCTTGGCGGTGGCAGTGTAGGAGGCACAACTGATGGCGATCTTTGGGATGGGGTGAGTTGGCCACCCCACTCACCACTGTAGCGAGGACAGCCACAGTGGCGGCAGGAAAAACCTCATTTCCACCTGTTATCTTCACCACGGCCACATTCGCCGCCACGTTACTGGTGATATTGACTGGTAGGGGCTTAGCCTGTGTCAGTAGCTTCTGGGTCTTGGTTCACAGCGGGTTCTCCACCTTCTGAATACTCGCCTGGCTCTCGGGAAGTTGCTTCATGTTCTGTACCATTGACGTCATTGTTTAAGCACTGAGTATACAATGCAGTTAAACGCCTGCGTTCCTTGTCGAGTGAACTAATAAGATCTTCCCAGTCTGCATCTGCGAGGTGTCTGGGTTGGTACTCATGAATATTCATCTCTCTATTGAGACATCTTAAACATGTCCGGGCTCACGCTATGCGAGAAGTACTATGAGGTCTTCCGGAGGGAGTTGAAGGACTACAAGAAGAAGACACCAGATGAGCTCGCTCAGCTCTCCGGTGCTGAGCTGACAGAGGAGCTGACAGCTGTGAAGCTCTATCTAGGATCTGCTTCCTCGAATACCTTATCATGGGCAGGAGTATCATCGAGCAGCTCCGGCGAGCTAAAGGTTTCTACAAGGATTGGGAGTATCTGTCAGATGTGTTCCAGCAGTTGCAGACCTCCATGACCTCACCTGACTCAGAGCTGAACAAGGCTCTGCGATACTACAAGCTGGAAAAAGGATGCGCTGTGGAAACATCCAGCCCTTGGATGTGCATGTTGGCAGCGTGTATACGGGCTGTAGGGCAGGGCAGGCTGGTTATAGGTTTTTGGGTATTCTGATTTCACATTTGCATTTTTGCCTAACTTATGCATGGGTCTTGGGTGGCGTAAGTATTTAGGCACCCACCTTGTGAATACAGACTTACATCCATGTTCATACTTAAGTATAGTTTATGCACATTTTTGCACATAAGTACCCTTCGTGAATATAGCCCTTGTGTTTTAGTAGGGTACACCACCCTTAAATTTGAAAATCGCTCCTCCATTATTGACGAATGGATCTTGACAAAATTTGAAAGGGATACTCTATGCATAACTTAAAATCCTTATGGAGCCCAATTTTCAGTTCACTGCCCTACTCGGTTTTAGTAGAACGCCCCACCCTTAAACTTTAAAATCAGTGCTTCGTTGTTGATAAACAGATCTTCATAAAACCTGAGAATGGTATTCTGTGGATCACTCTTAACATCATTACAGAGCCAGATTTTTTATTCACTGCCCTGCTGGATTATTGAAGGTGGCCCACATATTGTGCCACCGCTGCATATGTTGTGTGGCGTATATAAAAGAACAGATGCATTCTTTCTAGTTATATTAAGGCCTCATCGAATAATTCATTTTTGATAATGACATTTAAAACAGAGGATACTTGACAGGTAGCTTGGATGATATACCTTCTAAATATATAATCACCATAGCAACCATTCTTTAAGTTCAGTAAAGGTGAGAATGTTGAAATTTACTGAATACTTGTTATTCATTTTCACAGATCATTTCAAACAACAGTATTTGGATTTCCTGATGCATATGCAAAGCTCTGAATTTAAGGCTTCAATTAAGCAGAAAATTGAACAAGAAAAGGTAATACAACATGTGATGCCATTGGGAAAGGGTAATGTATTTGCACATCATGCTGTTCTGTTCTCTCAATCTGTTTGCTACACTTGGTGAGCTGTGCCTCTGCACCCACACATTTTCTGTGCTAAGTGTAAACCAACTAGATATAAGGGCTGGTGTGAAATACAAAAGTATTTGTATTTGAAGTAATTTAAATACATTTTTCAGGTATTTGAAAGTATTTGTATTTGAAAAGTATTTAAGGCAAAAGTATTTGTATTTGTAATTAAATACATCATCATTGTATTTTAGTATTTTCAAATCCTTTGTTAAATACGTCTCTGTCTTGTTTTTAATAAATTCTTACATTTAAATGTACATGCAAATTAAAATTTAATACAGATTTCTGTAACTCTTTGCATGACATACTCTGCTGAATACTTGAAAATTAATTTGGCTGGATGGAGTTGTTGCCTTATAATCAAAAGTATGGTTGTCTTGAAATATAGTTGCTAGGTCTTCAATGTAAAAAATATGACCCAATAATAGTATAATGATATTTCTTTTATAAAAATACAGACTACATTCCATTAAGAATAGAGCTAATCCTTTTATAAATAGTTCCAAATTGCTTTGAAATTATTTTAAAAAATCTTTTTCATACACTTCACACATGTCATCCCCAGTTTTAATCAGCCTGGTTTTAAAGAAGATGGAAATGAAATCTTTAGAATATTTTGAGAATAATTTAGCTGACAGTGTTGTGGTATTAGGCAGCAACAACTTTCAGTCAAATGTTTTTAAAAATATTCACATGATTTTCTGTTGTATGTAACACACACTATCAATGCATAAATAAAATGAAATGAGATTTGCTTCCAGCCTGCCCTTTGCTTGCTGTTAGATCACAAATCCTTAAGCAAATGTATAGTAATGTACTGCTCCCTAATTGAATCTTACTGTGAGTCTTGTATGGCTGATTTAGTTCTCAAATTCTTATCAGTGAGAATGGGCAATTATCTCCTTTCAAAGCAAGCTAGGTAGAACTGGTCAAGTTATAACAACACCCCCATTATACTAGCTTGGAGGACTCATACCAGCGTCTTAACCCTTTTTACCATGACTTTTGTATTCAAGTCATTCAATTAGATGCCGTGGGAGAGTGTGTGTGTTAATTACCCTTTCTTGCACTATGTCAAATGATTAAAATTTGGAGAAGAAAGGCTCATGTACATGTTGAAAATAGTGCTGTTTTCTTCTAAGACAGCAGCAACCTACAAGCATTGCTTTTCAGTATGAAGACCAGTTATCATGTAAAAGGGAATGAAACAGGAATCTCCAATTTCAGAAACTTAAAACAAAATATGGGCTCTGAATATTTTCGCGTACAATTTGAATACAAGTTTTCCCCCCAAAAAAAACAACTGAGCCAGAATATTTTGGCACATCCAAATAAATAAATAAACAAAACAAATAAATAAACACTGCTATTCCATTCATACCAAAATTGAACAAAACCTGGTTTCAAGGGTAATATATATATCCCAGTCTGATTCTTGACCTTTAGTGGTTAAGATCTAGCATAAAAAGTTAGACTTCTGCTTCATGAATCTCCATTTACAGGACAAGCGAAGACTATGTTTGAAACTTTATCACTGGAATGACTAGTTTGCTTATCATGCCAGTCATAAAGTTTCAAAAATAGTCTTATCTTGGCCTATAAATGGGCAATACTCAAGACCAATTCAGAAACCATTTGGGTTGGCTTGACCATTAAAGGGTTACCTGCATAAAACTGTGATAGATAAGTGAATCAGCATAAGGAATTTGTTTAGCTGGTCTTCCTATTGGTAGTGGATTGGGCAATTATCTCTTCAAAACAACCTAGGTAGAACTGAACAGGTTATAACAACACCTCCATTATACTAGCTTGCAGTACACTATACCTGAGTGTTAACCATTTTCATCATGAATCTTATATTCATAGCATTAATTTAGATGGGGGTTAATTAACCCTTATCATAATGATATCAAAAGATTAATTGTAGAAGAAACACTGGTGTACATTTTGGACAGCAGCAGCATACAACAACGTTGGTTATAAAATTAAATAAAGATCGGAATATCTTTGGCAACAATTTGAATACAAGTTTTTGAATGAGAGAGTCTTAAGAATAGTCAACAAGGATCTAAATAAGTAAACAAAATCAATAAATGACCCTTGTTTAACCCTTTCACCAACAGATCTCTGAAAAGTAAATTCTTTACAATTTAACACATATTCTGTTGAATATTTGGAAATTAATTTGACTGAAAGCCATTGCCCTTAGTCCCTAATCATATCCCTCAAATTTCAGCATGATCTTTTCCCTTCAAGAGTATACTTACCTCCCAAACACTCTTTGATATTCCCAAGTACCAGCTTACACTCAATAAAAGCTCAGATTAAAAAGGTTAAGTGCCTTTACTGGGCAGGGGGTCAGTTGACAGCCCAGCGGATGCCAGCCCCACTCCGGGCATGGGCAGGCTGTCACTTCCTCTTCTCATATTATAGGCCTGCTACTACACATGATTTATTGGTTTGCTAAGCTAATTTTGATTTTTTTTAAAGTCTCAATTGTTGTTTGAAGTGGAATTAGAGATGGCTGATCGCTCTAAAATGCGAGAAGCGGTTCAGGGACCAAGAAATCGGGTGTCTTTAATTAATAATTTGTCTAAATTTTGCCGTTAAAACGTAATGGAATGTGTTTCCAAGATTTAATTTAGACAAATTTAGCGCCATAAAAACTGGTAAAATTGTATTTTGGCGCCTTGAATTTCTAATCACTTCTTAGTTGTGTGTCCACAGGTACCTGTAATGGATATGGAACCGTTCTGTGATGGAATTCTCTCCACCTTTTCAATCCTTCCCTGTTAAAAATGTTTATGCCCAGAGAGTCGAGAGCTCACCTTATGAGTTGTAGCTTCTCTCTCTGCTCCATGGTCCCTTTATTAGATGGTGGAGAGTCATGTGAAATGGTGGATTACTCAAGAATTCTGGATATGGTAGTATGCATATGCTAAATATGCAGGTATGCTAGAGTTATAAAGATATGGTACTCTAATATATTTTTTAATATTTCATAAATCTGCTGCCAAAATCTGTTCTTTTTTTCTGGTGTGCATAGTTTAGTGCTTTATTCATCCCTACTGATTTATGCTTTTGTGTGTTGAATGCAATTCATCTTTACAGCTGGATGATGTTTTCATTTACTGATTGTCTTCCTTTGATATATTGAAGATATGCCGTCTTAATCAGTCCTTTGTTTATTATAACTATTCATTATGTCCTGGCTGTTCTATGCTTACTTATTAAGATGTTGTTAAGGGTAAGAGGAAGACCACCATGTCCAAGGACATGGAGGCCTTCCATGTTGAGATGATGGGGGAGATGAAGAAGACAATTACGGACCTGGTACCAGAGTTGCTTCGCAGCATGCTTCCTGTACCAGGTAATTTGTTGCCCTCTTCATCTGCCCCCGGTCTGATAGTCCCCGCCTCTGAGTCTCGAGTTCTATGATAGGGGTTTACCAGTTTTCCACTCAGACTCAAGAGGTGGCTCCAGTTGATGATGGCTTAAGGTTCGCTTCGCCGTTAGATCCGGGAACAGGAGTGATGGCCTCTGGATCCCGCTTTACGGGTCCCATGGAGCAGCCTCCCACTCATGGTACCGTACCCTCTTACAGTACTTTTCCTGGCCAGTCTGGGTTAGCTTTCTTTGCTGACCTGGAGCCTAGTCTTTCCGGCAAGGAAGAAGAGGACTATCTGTTGGGGTCTCCTGATGGAGCCATGGCCATGGAATCAGACTTCATCCTCTTCACAGGGAGTGCAGATGTTCTCCATGGTGTTACTCACACAGGAGTAGCTTTCATGGCCCAGGAGGTAGCCTGGGTTGGAGCCGATGGCCGCCCATACCGCATACCATGGCTTGCCGATGGGTTTGCTATGGTAGGCCCGGACCATGATGTTGGATATTATACCCCCACGATGCCATGGCTCCGGCTCCTGGTTTATCCAAGGCTCATACCATGCCAGCCCTCATGGGCCCGCATGGTTTAGCTGGCTTGCCAGATGCATCCATGGCTCCAGGCACTGTAATGGTTGCGAGTGGTGTTGAGGACGACGAAGGCCTGCGCCTGGTCGAGCACTCGCAGGTGGTCACTGAAGAGGACTGGTCTGACATGTGTCAATGGTTGGTGAGCGTTAGACCAGAACTCAATGTGGACCCATCAGCTAACCAGCGGGACCATCACCCGTGGTTAGTGGGAAAGCCGACGAGCGCAATGCCATCTCCGCCGTTAACAGAGCATATCATGGATATGTTCGCAGCGGCTGAGACGTCAATCAAGCCAAACGGATGCCTGGGAAAGGCTCCCCCCCCCCCCTGCAAAGTGGCTTAGCGCTGCCGTATTGTGTCTGGCCGGTACCAGCAATAGTGTAGTGCCCTAAGCCTAGTGCAGATGACCGCGCTGCTCTAGGCGAGGACACGTGGCCAGGCTCCCATGCTTACACAGGAGTGCGTGCTATGCATGGTCGCGCTGCCAATACCGCGTTACGTGACAGAGGAGAGCGTGAGAACAGCAATTTCTGCACTTTCGCATTCTCGAACATGCTACAGGGGTTAGTCACTGCCTCTTGTGTCGCAACAGATGAGTCATCCAGGATGGAATAAACCTGGCTCTGGATTGCATGGCGAGGGCCATCACTAGGAGTGTTAGGGCGAGGCGCACGTTCGGGCTAGACAGGTTGTGCCCATCACAAGATCTCTACAATGGCTTAGCGCTGCCGTATTGTGTCTGGCCAGTACCAGCAATACAGTGTAGTGCCCTAAGCCTAGTGCAGATGGCCGCCATGCTGACACAGGAGTGCTATGCATGGGCGCGCTGCCAATACTGCATTACGTGACAGAAGAGAGCGTGAGAGCTGCAATTTCTGCACTCTCGCATTCTCGAACGTGCTACAGGGGTTAGTCACTGCCGCTTGTGTCGCAACAGGCGAGTCTGTTCACAGTCCAAAGAGCCATCCAGGATGGAATAAACCTGGCTCTGTATTGCATTACGTGGGCCGTCACTAGGAGTGTTAGGGCGAGGCGCATGTTTGGGCTAGACAGGTTGTTCTCATCACAAGATATCTACAATAGGCTGTTGCATACACCAATCTCGGGTCCTGGTCTCTATGGAGGGGAGGGATGTAAACACCTCAAAGAGACTATCACTCTAGTGAGCAATCAGAGGGCGCTATGGGAGTAGTTTGAAGTGCTTTGTAGAGTGTGTTCATGCAGCGCCCCCTGCGTACCGTCCGCAGCAGGCCCATGGTGGCGCTGGTCAAGTCAGAGGCAAGTCACCACAGCAGTGTAGTCCACAGCCACGCCAGCACAGGGCTGCTTGGGTGTGTGGGTATGTGCATGCATGCTCAGCCAGCACAGCCAACCAGGCAGCAGCCCGCACGCCGAGGCACACGAGGATCTGGTCGTGGTAACGGTGCAATCCGTCAATGTTCCAATTGACTGCGTGAATGTTGTCAAGGAATCTAGAACTAAGGAGGGCTTTTCTGAGCAAGCAGCTATGTTTATGGCAAAGCTAGAAGGGGGTAAAACTCCAGAGCATATAATTATAAAATCAACAGATTTGCAGAATGGTCTTCAGAAAGATGTATCAATCCAATGGATTCATCTATTCAGGTAGAAGCTGATTTCCTCTATCATCTGTATGATACGTACAACCTTAAGCCTAATTCTATTGCTGTCTATAAGTCAGCTTTAATGTCTGTTATCCCTTGCTTGGCTAATAGGGGAAGTGATGAAGTATGTAATTTGAATACTTTAATCAAAGGCATGAGTTATCTAAGACTGAGAAATCCTCTAGAGATTCCGGCATGGAGTTTATCTCTAGTGCTCCATATACTCGCTGATAAACTCTTTGAACGCCTAAGTTCCATTTCTATGAAAATGTTGACACTTAAAACTGTTTTTGATAGCTGTGGCCTCGGCAAGGCGTTGAAGTAAAATTAACGCCCTATCTGCCGAGCCAAACCGTTATGTGGTTACAGGGGAAGGCCTCAGGCTTCTACCTAGGGTTACTCTCATGGCCAAGAATCAGTCATTGAAAATCCAGGTCAACCTATTGTTTTACCAGCTTTGATTAGGTATGGTGTCCAGTCTGCACATTAAGCCGGTAGAAGCAACATACACAGGAATGGCGGACGGACCCTAGTTCGTGATGGTTGCCTTAGATTGAACCCCATGGCCAGGTGTCAAAAAACATGGTGGATTGTGGAGTGCATTCAGTTGTGCCACAAATCCACCACTGCCAAACAGGTTGACAATGCCAAGGCTCACAGTGTCCGTGGTAGTGGCTTCCACCGCCCTGTTTAACGGGGGTACTGTTGGATGACATGTCAGTAGCCCAGTGACACTATGAGTCAAGTTTTACTGACCATTACCGTGACACCACCAATCCTCTCGCCTTGTCGATTTTCAAAAGATAATCAAGTGTGCATATTGTATATAAGGCTTTCTCACTGTTTATAAACAGCACATTTAATTGTGGGAACAACCACTATTGTTCTGTGTCGTTCTTCATGGACAAGTCAAAGATTTACAAGGTGAGTCTTGTGTCTTGTGTTGTTTTCATAATTATGTCACATTACCCATACTAATATGGTGATGGTTCTCATTATTATGTTCTTTCATGAGAGTTTACGAAATAAAGCTTTTCGTGCTATGTCTTTTAGTACTATAGTACTAGTACATAGAGAGCATTCAGGACATTGTGGTCATAGCTCCTCCTGTCCCAAAAGGAGGGTGGAGTGGGGGTGGGTGGGTGGGGAGTGCATATGACTCGACGGTCATCTCTCAACCATTGGTTATAAACGTCTTGTCTTTCCTGTTTGTGTTTTTCACACAACTTCAGATGTGAGTGCTTAAAACACAAAAGGGGCTTGGCTCTCCTAGGGAAGAGTGGGGTTTTGGAGCTCGCCTCCCTCCCGCTAAATTCACTTACGAATTCTGGCAATATCAAAGAGTGTTTGGGAGGTAAATATACTCTTGATGTGAAATAAACAAAATCACGGATAAGTCGAGGAACTGACAGCACGTGCGGTGTGGAATCTGAGCTTCCTCATTAACCGCTTAGCAGATTTCAACCTAATTTGGCAGCAATGACACTAAGGATTTAGGCTTCAGAAATCGTATACAGACCGGTGCCCATCTTGGTTTTCTGACATTTTCGGAAATCAGATAAAAGCCTACTCATTTCAAGCAAATTCGGCTGGAAGGACCCTAGAGTTGTATGCTTCAGAAAGTTTACACAGAATTTTGATTAGTCAATTTTGTTGGCGGCCATCTTTAATTTTCGGGAAAATGGCGGGAAATTGGTTTAAAACCTACTGCTCATTAACCACTTGGCCGATTTCAAGCAAACTGGGTTGGAAGGACCCTAAAGTCATATTTTTCAGAATTACTATACAGAATTTTGATTAGTCAATTTTTTTCGCAGGACATCTTTAATTTTGGCACAAAAATTTTTTAAACCGCTATTGTTCATTAACTGCATGCCCAATTTCAACCAGATTTGGCGGGAAAAATACTAGCCTGGTAGCTTTCAGAACATGTATACAGAATTTTGATTGGTCAATTTTTCTGGTGGCCATCTTGGATTTTCTGAAAATGTCTGTAAATCTTTTAAAAGCCTAATCATTAACCACTTGGCCGATTTCAAACAAGCTCAGTTGGAATGACCGGCAAGTGGTTTGCTTCAGAGCATGTACACAGAATTTTGATTGGTCAATCGGTGCCCATCTTGAATTTTCTGGAAAATTGCGGGAAATCACTTAAAACGCCTACTCATTAACTAACTGGCCGATTTGAAGCAAACTCGGCTCGAAGGACCCTAGAGTAGTATGCTTCAGAAATTGTTTACAGAATTTTGATTAGTCAATTTTTTGGAGCCCATCTTGAATTTTCCAAAAAAAGTTGGGAAATCAGATCGTATTACTACTCATTAACCACTTGGCCGATTTCAAGCAAACTGTTGGAAGGATCCTAAGCTCGTATTTTTAGCTTACCTTGCCAGAATGGCCAAGTGAGCTTATGACATGGCGACCGCTCGTCGTCCGTCCGTCCGGCCATCAACTTTTGCTTAACCCTCTGAGCCCTACCAAGAATTTACAAAAAAGTGCTCCACAGCCTATGGCCAAAAGCTAGAAACTTGCTTAGAAGCCTAGTCTATAAGCAAGTGGTAGCGGCATAATAGCGGCGTAGTGCTAGCATGCCAACTATATTAACTATTTTTGGCAAAGTAACAGACCACTATATATTAAACTATATATCACTAGAAAGGGCATTAAAATTCCTTTTAGTACATATAAAGTTTATATGAATAAAATATATTTTAGTTGGTCAATGTGCCTCTCAAAATGGACACACCTTGTAGGATAAGTACATTGGTCTATTTTTGCAAAGTTTATCGAAGTTTTTTTTAATTTTACAAATGCCATTGATAAATTTAATGACATGGGTATTAAAGTTAACAGATACCAACGTTTCGTGAAGGTTTTCATCCGATAAGATGTGAAAGTGACAATTATATTATGCCATGGTATGGTAAATTTTCTCAAAATTCTGGTCCAAATTTTTTGGGGGGAGGCCACATTCAATGTTGAATAATTCCTTTATATATTCCGGACACATACCAGAGTTTCTCAGCATTAACAGCGCATAAATGGCAAATTTTATGCTATGTAGCATTACTGGTTGCAATCAGCCATTTAAAAAGCGAACGTAAATGTTTTACACTAAGATTCTATAGCATCAGACATTTTTCCGTAGCGGCGTCTCCAATAGGAATCGTTTAGCGTGAAAGATCGTGAGAGAATGAGAGGAATTTGTATTATACGAGTACCATGCTCATTACCCATTATTAGCAACACTGTATCACGTGCTATAAGATTGACACATCTGATTGGTCGGGAATTCATTAAAATTTTTCCAGCAAGATGGTGACACGATCAGCTGTTTTGCAAAATAGTAACATTTGTGTGTACAAATATGTCAATCGATGCATATTTCTTGTACGCCACAAACTAAAAAGTAGACAGATGACTAGATTAACGATATTGCCAATCGGGACGTGGGATGCTGATATATTTGACAGCTTTCGCATCTCAACTCGGCCTTATTATTGATGGTAATTTGAATGTGTTTTCTCGGAAATTGTAAACAAAGACACTCATCGATGATTGAGCTTATCGGATTGTTAACTATAACCTTATTGCTATTTCGCGACCAGAGGTAAACGAAATGGAGTTATATATTATTGTTTCTGCTGCTCTCTTACCACAATCTATAACTTTCTCGGTTAAATTAGTCATTGTGTAACTGAAAACTTAGAAATAACGCCACATTTATGGTGATGTTCCATATTCTCGCAGTAGTTACGACACTAGGCATCACAATAAAATAGATTAATCTTCCCTGTTTGAAATGTTGCTGGGATTTGAATGTCTGTCCTATTTCCCAAATTGTTCATAAAATAGAATCCAATTTTGTGCAGAGGAAAGTTTTTATATTACCTCGGGAAAACACCAGGGTAGGTGGTCATATTTCAGAGATGCTGACCATATTCTCGCGCTAAGTTAGGTTTGGCAAAAGGTGATCTCCCATTTGTGAAATTTCATGCATCAATGATCAGGATTATTGGCAACATAATCATCCTTCAGTGTTCAGTAGTCACAAATCCTGTTTCTGGGGAGAAATATCATTTTCAGCACTAAGAGTTGGTAAATTATTAGCTCTCCTGACCTGAAAGGCCAAGTGAGCTTATGCCATGATGGCCGTCTGTCCGTCCGTCCGTCCATCCGTCGCCCATCTGTCCGTAAAATCGCGTCTTCTCCATATTGGACTGACCGATTTCAACCAAATTTGGCTGGAATAATTCTAAGTTCCAACCCTCCAGACCTTTTTTCAGAATTTTGATTGATCAATTTTTTGGTTGAAAATCTTAGATTTTATAAAAAATTTACCGGAAATGGTCAAAATGCTACTCCTCAGCTGCTTTACATATTTCAACCAAAATTGACTAGATGCATTCTATGCTGGAAGGCTCTAGAGCTTCTTTTCATAATTTTGACTGCTAAATTATTTTTGGTGAAAATCTGAGATTTTATGACAAATCTACCGGAAATGGTCAAAATGCTACTCCTCCTTAGCTCTGTGACATATTTCAAATTTGACTATATGCATTCTATGGGGGTAGGCTCTAGAATTTCTTTTCAGAATTTTGATTGATCAATTTTTGGGTGAAAATCTGAGATTTTATGAAAAGTCTACCGGAAATAGTCAAAATGCTACTCTTCCTTAGCTGCTTGACATATGTCAAGCAAATTTGACTAGATGCATTCTATGGTGGTAGGCTCTAGAAATCTTTTCAGAAGTTTGATTGATCAATTTTTGGGGTGAAAATCTGAAATTTTATGAAAAATCTACTGGAAGTCGTCAAAATGCTACTCTCCCTTAGCTGCTTGACATATTTCAAGCAAATTTAACTAGATGCATTCTATGGTGGTAGGCTCTAGAACTTCTTTTCAGAATTTTGACTGATACATTTTTTGTTGGTGAAAATCAGATTTTATGACAAATCTACCGGAAATGGTCAAAATGCTACTCCTCCTTAGCTGCTTGACATATTTCAAGCAAATTTAACTAGATGCATTCTATGGTGATAGGCTCTAGAACTCCTTGTCAGAATATTGACTGATAAATTTTTTGTTGGTGAAAATCAGATTTTATGACAAATCTACCGGAAATGGTCAAAATGCTACTCCTTAGCTGCTTGACATATTTCAACCAAATTTGACTAGATGGATTCTATGGCGGTAGGCTCTAGAACCTCTTCAGAATTTTGATTGATAAATTTTTTGGGTCAAACTGAGATTTTATGAAAAATCTACCGGAAATGGTCAAAATGCTACTCCTCCTTAGCTCTGTGACACATTTCAAATTTGACTATATGCATTCTATGGTGGTAGGTTCTAGAATTTCTTTTCAGAATTTTGATAGATCAATTTTTTGGGTGAAAATCTGAGATTTTATGAAAAATCCACCGGAAATAGTCAAAATGCTACTCTTCCTTAGCTGCTTGACATATTTTGACCAAATTTGGCCAGATGCATTCTATGGTGGTAGGCTGTAGAAATCTTCAGAAGTTTGATTAATCAATTTTTTGGGTGAAAATCTGAGATTTTATGAAAAATCTACCGGAAATCGTCAAAATGCTACTCTTCCATAGCTGCTTGACATATGTCAAGCAAATTTGACTAGATGCATTCTATGGTGGTAGGCTCTAGAAATCTTTTCAGAAGTTTGATTGATCAATTTTTGGGGTGAAAATCTGAAATTTTATGAAAAATCTACCGGAAGTCGTCAAAATGCTACTCTTCCTTAGCTGCTTGACATATTTCAAGCAATTTAACTAGATGCATTCTATGGTGGTAGGCTCTAGAATTCTTTTCAGAATTTGACTGATAAATTTTTTGTTGGTGAAAATCAGATTTTATGACAAATCTACCGGAAATGGTCAAAATGCTACTCCTTAGCTGCTTGACATATTTCAACCAAACTTGATTAGATGCATTCTATGCTGGAAGGCTCTAGAGCTTTTTTTCATAATTGTGACTGATAAATTATTTTTGGTGGAAATCTGAGATTTTATGACAAATCTACCGGAAATGGTCAAAATGCTACTCCTCCTTAGCTCTGTGACACATTTCAAATTTGACTATATGCATTCTATGGTGGTAGGTTCTAGAATTTCTTTTCAGAATTTTGATAGATCAATTTTTTGGGTGAAAATCTGAGATTTTATGAAAAATCCACCGGAAATAGTCAAAATGCTACTCTACCTTAGCTGCTTGACATATTTTGACCAAATTTGACTAGATGCATTCTATGGTGGTAGGCTGTAGAAATTTTTTCAGAAGTTTGATTAATCAATTTTTGGGGTGAAAATTTGAAATTTTTATGAAAAATCTACCGGAAATCGTCAAAATGCTACTCTTCCATAGCTGCTTGACATATGTCAAGCAAATTTGACTAGATGCATTCTATGGTGGTAGGTTCTAGAAATCTTTTCAGAATTTTGACTGATAAATTTTTTGTTGGTGAAAATCAGATTTTATGACAAATCTACCGGAAATGGTCAAAATGCTACTCCTTAGCTGCTTGACATATTTCAACCAAATTTGACTAGATGGATTCTATGGCGGTAGGCTCTAGAACCTCTTCAGAATTTTGATTGATTAATTTTTTGGGTCAAACAGATTTTATGAAAAATCTACCGGAAATGGTCAAAATGCTACTCCTTAGTGGCTCGACATATTTCAACCAAATTTGACTAGATGCAATCAATGGTGATAGGTTCTGGAACCTCTATTCAGAATTTTGATTAATTTTTTAGGCTAAAATCTTAGATTTTATGAAAAATTTACCGGAAATTGTCAAAACGCATCCACTCTTAACTGCTTCAAGGGTATCAATAAAATTGTCCTGGAAATACCCTATGTCAGTAGACTCCAGATGCTGTATTCAGAATTTTTATTGGTTAATCTTTTGGGTGAAAATCTTAGATTTTATGAAATATTTACTGGAAATTGTCAAAACGCGTCTCCTTAACAACTTGGCAAATTTTAACCAAATTTGATTTAAAATGATGATCCTACAGTGCTAGAATCTGGCCCTTCTATTTAGAATTTTGATAGGCCGATTTTTCCGTGGGCCATCTGTTTTAATGTAAAGAATCATGTACATTTAAATGAAAATGTTTCAAATGCTAGTGATCCAGGTGAGCGTCACAGGCCCTTGGGCCTCTTGTTGTCTTTCAGGGTTAGAATTGACCACAAAATCAACCTTTCTCACACAATTGCTAAATGTTATCGTTCAGGGTTTATGTTTGGGAAAACGTTATCTCTCATGGAATGACATTTGTGAAATTCCATGCATCAATGATCAGGATTATTGGCAACATATCATCCTTCAGTGTTCAGAAGTATTCACAAATCCTGTTTCTGGGTAGAAATGTCATTTTTCAGCACTAAGAATTTGTAAATTATTGTCTTTCAGTGCTTAGAATTGACAGCAGATCAACTTTCCTCACGCACAATCGGTAAATGTCAAGTTTCAGGGGATAAGTTTGTCAAAAAGTCATCTTTCATGGCATAACATTTACAATAAGATGAATTTTCCTCAATCACAATTAATAAATACTATCTTTCAGGGAATAGGTTTGTCAAAAGGTGATTTCTCATGGCATGACATTTGTGAATTTCCTTGCATCTATGATCAGAATTGGCAACATATCATCCGTCAGTGTTCAGAAGTAGTGACAAATCCTGTTTCTGGGTGGAAATATTTTTCAGCACAAAGAATTGGTAAATTATTGTCTTCCAGGACTTAGAATTGACAACAAGATCAACTTTGCTCACTCACAATTGGTAAAGATTATCTTTCAGGGGATAAGTTTGTCAAAAGGTCATCTCTCATGCCATGACATTTTTCGAAATTCCATGCATCTATGAGCAGAATTGGCAACATATTATCCATCAGTGTTCAGAAGTTGTAACAAATCCTGTTTCTGGGTAGGAATATAATTTTTCAGTACTAAGAATTTGTAAATGATTGTCTTTCATTGCATTGAGAACAAGATCAACTTTCCTCACTCACAATTAGTAAATATTATCTTTCAGTGAATAGGTTTGTCAAAAGGTAATTTCTCATGGCATGACATTTGTGAAATTCATGTATCAATGATAGGATTGGTAACATATCATCCATCAGTGTTCAGGAGTGCTAACAAATCCTGTTTCTAGGTAGAAATATGACTTTTCGGCACTAAGAATTGGTAAATTATGGTCTTTGAGGGCTTAGAATTGACAACAAGATCAACTTTCCTCACTCACAATTGGTAAATATTGTTTCAGGGGATAGGTTTGTCAAAAGGTGATCTCTCATGGCATGACATTTGTGAAATTCCATGCATCAATGAGCAGAATTGGCAACATATTATCCATCAGTGTTCAGAAGTTGTAACAAATCCTGTTTCTTGGTAGGAATATAATTTTTCAGTACTAAGAATTTGTAAATGATTGTCTTTCAGTGCTTAGAATTGAGAACAAGATCAACTTTCCTCACTCACAATTAGTAAATATTATCTTTCAGTGAATAGGTTTGTCAAAAGGTCATTTCTCATGGCATGACATTTGTGAAATTCATGTATCAATGATAGGATTGGCAACATATCATCCTTCAGTGTTCAGAAGTGGTACCAAATCCTAGAAATATCACTTTTCAGCACTAAGAATTGATAAATTATGGTCTTTCAGGGATTAGAATTGACAACAAGATCAACTTCCCTCACTCACAATTGGTAAATATTATGTTTCAGGGGATAGGTTTGTCAAAAGGTGATCGCTCATGGCATGACATTTGTGAAATTCCATGCAATGATCAGAATTGGCAACATATCATCCATCAGTGTTCAGAAGGGGTAACAAATCCTGTTTCTGGGTAGAAATATAATTTTTCAACACTAAGAATTGGTAAGTTAGTGTCTTTCAGGGCTTAGAATTTACAACAAAATCAACTTTTCTCACTCACAATTGGTAAAGATTATCTTTCAGGGGATAAGTTTGCCAAAAGGTCATCTCTCATCGCATGACATTTGCGAAATTCCATGCATCTATGATCAGGATTGGCAACATATCATCCTTCAGTGTTAAGAAGTGGTAACAAATCCTGTTTCTGGGTAGAAATATAATTTTTCAGCACTAAGAATTGGTAAATTATTGTCTTTCAGTGCTTAGAATTGACAATAAGATCACCTTTCCTTACTCACAATTAATAAATATTATCTTTCAGGGGATAGGTTTGTCAAAAGGTGATCTCTCATGGCATGACATTTGTGAAATTCCATGCATCAATGATCAGGATTATTGGCAACATAATCATCCTTCAGTGTTCAGAAGTTGTCACAAATCCTGTTTCTGGGTAGAAATATCATTTTCAGCACTAAGAATTGGTAAATTATTATCTTTCAGGGTTAGAATTGACAACAGATCAACTTTCCTCCTCACAATTGGTAAATGTCAACTTTCAGGGGTTAGGATTGCCGGGACCACGTGGTAAAAACATCTGATTGTACTGTATTTATATAGACTGTTCTCAGGATCTTGGAGTTTCATCCCCATGTGGTTTCCTCATGATACCACCTGTTCTGATTTCCAGGTTGCCAGTCAACAAGTGTCCATTATATGGATTTATATACTCGACCATGTTTGTCTGTATGCCACTCTCAGTACATTACATTTAACGGTGCATATTCACAGTGAAATTTTTGAAAATAAAATTGTTTAAATTATACACTTTTAGAGGCTTAAACTGCGAGCCTATATGTAATGAAATGAAATAAATCCGCCTCTATTTCAATTTCGCAACATAAGAATTTATATTAACCGTGGCAGCGACGGAACGTATTATCGACTTGAAATAATTACGTTCCTAGTCCGACGGGACGTATTATTGACAACAGACAATTAGACGCCGGGAGTGACGGGACGTATTATCGGCTCAAGCTACCACCAGTTTTCGATCGCTAAATACGCAAGCATTACTGGCGTTTTATCCAATCAAACTTAGCGTTACATTACGTCAGAAGGTCAAATTTTCTAAATCCACTGTCAATTGGTCAATTCAGTTTGTTTACAAATTTATGCGGGAAAATATAAATGGATCTTTGTGAATGAAATAGTTTGTGTAAAAATGTCAAAGATGACGAAGCAATACCTTTATTTAAGCGAGTACCCGATTATTCGGATAAATGGAATCGGGTATTATTATTATTATTATTATTATCATTATTATTATAGAGCTGCTCAACGATTGGGCAAGCTGGAAAATCTTTCTAAACGGCATCCTATACTAGCAGTGTCATATATAATACAGAAATGTAAACGCAACCCGCTCTCGGTGGTTAAGAAGATCGTAAATTTTGTTTGTCATGCGATATGATGTTACAGATTATGACAGTTCGTTTAATTTTAATGAAACTAGTTTCCACGCTTTTAAATTATTTTATAATGACAATTTGCCATTACTGAATAACTGAAAGCCTCTAAAACTTACTGAACATCCATCATGGTGAAATTATTTAAAATCAATGGTCGAGTGGGGTTTAGGTATTGGGAGACACTTGCCAATAATTTGAAAAAAACATGTCCCCCTACTATAATATATATACATGTATATATATATATATATATATATATATATATATATATATATATATATATATATATATATATATAAATAGTATGGGGATATGTGGTAGTGGTATGCATGGACGAAAATTCAAAGGCCTGTGGTCTGGAACCTTGATGGACATATCAGTATAGACAATACAATTGTTTTAAAGATATTGACCACTGTGGAGATATGGTTCACATGGGGACAGAACAAGGGGGGGGGTGGAATTGGGAGATGCCCCCGTCCCATTTTTTCCTCTCCCACAGTTTAGACCTCCACCCCACCCAGGTCAAAACACATTCCAACACCCCAGTTATTGCGCTTGATTGCCCTGTCCATTTTTGTCAATCTTACTGGGGTTTGCTGCCGTTCGTGTTGCAATGTTATTAATGTATCTATCCTTTTATTTTTCAGCTTGAAGCACCATTTGAGAGAAAAATGAAAGCAAATTTAAACTTGATGATTTTTATAAACCCTGTAACACTTAAATTTGCTTTAAAAAAATTTACATCTCATAGTAAATATCCACTTCCAGACAAAGAGAATCTGTTTGAAAATTTACCACTCGGTTATTGCGCCAGACATTCCAGTCGTACTTTTTCAAAAATATTCTCATGATCTGCAAATGGCCATTTTGCAAGGTCACCGCTGTAGCCGTTTTTGGCTGGCTTGTGTGTTATAGGGTTAATAATATTTAAATACTGTATTGTGTAAACTACCAGTGCAAATATCAAGTAAAGTTTTCTCGAAGTGAGAGGGAGAGAGAATTGCATCTAAAATATTGATCCTACTGGTTTCAAATTTTAACATAACAAAGCAACATAACCTAAACAAGGATTTCCAGAAGTTGTCTGTGATATGGACAAAAACTCAGGATCCAGATTGGATACACATTTTAATCTATGGACATCTCGGAAACTGCTGGTTAGATTTTGCTCAAATTTTAACAAAGTAGAGGGCCATACACTATGATTTAACAAATTTGGATGTGCTAAAATTTATTTTAAAACCGCTATGTACATTGTGAGAAAAATGGGAGGGTAGTCTCGGCAGTGGTTTACAATCTCTGATTACTCTTGTTCATAATGTTATCTATCAAGCATCAAGTCCCCGACAACACTGTTGTGCTTGAAAAATTGAATCTACCCGTGAATGGAATCTAAGTGATAACTAGATTGCTTGGTCGATGATGCATTATAGCAGAACCCATGTTCACCACTTTGACCGCGTTACCCCATCCAATCCCTGGGGACGGAGCCAAATGTAAATGCCCTCTTGCTGCCTTGCACTCCATAATCACCTACCAAATTTGTTTGAATTCCAACCACTGATTTTGGACGAGTTGCATTACACAGAGCCTTGAGTGGATTGTTGTGGAACATCTGGATGTCATAATGGGAAATGATCTGTGAAAGCAGGAGTTAAAAATTAACATGAGCCAGAGGCTAGTAGAAATTAAATTGCCTATGACTAGTACAATTTGTAACCGACCAGCCTGATGGTAACAATTTGATATGTCAATGGTCAAGGTGGCCTAAAAATGTCATTGCTGTGATCTTCAGAAATGTAGATATTCTCAGAGCAAGAGAAGACTATTTGTAAAAATGTACCACTAGAATGACTGGCTCGATAACTGAACCAGTCATTACAGTGTTAAAATTTCAAAGATAGTCTTCCCTTGGTCACCAATGAAAATGTCATGGGCTAAAGTAGAATCTAGTAATCCTGCTAGAGCCATGTAGTGGCTCATTTGGCCTTAATTTCAATTCATGGAGAGGGTGTGTGAGAGCGATCTTTTGAACACCCACTCTCCCCCCAAGGGGGGGGGGGGGGGGAAGGAAATTCACAATTGTATGGTAACCCATATCAAATTCCTTTGAATTCCACACAACAGTTTTGGAGGAGTTAGCGTGATGGACAATTTTTCGGATATTTGTCCTTTGGACCCCATACCCTGACCCACAGGGGGCGGAACCAAATCTAAATATGGTCTTACAAAGCTCAATCATGGGTAACCCACATACCAAATTTGGTTGAATTTCACTCACCTCTTTGGTTTTTACACAGATCAACAAATTTTTCTCTTTATAAAATCCATGTTAGTAAATCCATCAGCCCACTTAGCAGAAGAAAGTCTCTGATGTTTTAAGCCATTGTCCGCTCACCTGAAAAAAAATAGGAACAATAAGTTAGAAATAGGCAAATTCTAAGAGTTATATTAAGACTTTAACAATCAAATTTTTTCATGAAAATTTCCATTTTCTCATAGACAATGCCCATATGCAGACCAAGAGCCAGTCATTCCAGTGATACATTTTCAAAAATAATGTGACGTTGGTCGGAAAATTGACATTTTCCTAGACAACTGTAGCAGTTTTGGTTTAACTCAAATGTTAGATGGTTAACAATATACATCTATGGCGCAGGGTCATAGGGATATACTGATAAGCACTATGACTTTACAACGGCTGTTATGGTCATACACCGCCCTCAGATTTTAGCGCAGAAATTAATAATGTAATAAATGGTGGGCCTATATAGTCCAAAGTGGGAGTATGACCACTGGTTACTGGATTAACCTTTTCAATCGACAAGAGTGAATAAAGAATTTCTTACGAATGTTTCAAAATTCTGTTGAATATTTTGAAACTAATTTGACTGGAAGCTGGCTAAGGCAGCACCAGCTTCAAACTGGATTCAAAATATTCAACATCTTACCTTTATAATGACTGTAAACTTGAAATCTGGAATTTCAGGTTCAAATGTGATAATTGTTTTTAATTTTGGGCACACTTCCATGATAGTGCAAGTTTGTTTCAGGGCCCCGGTTCTCTATATCTTTGATCAGAGGATACTGGCCACACAGTAAATGGTGATAGAATGTTAACAAGGGCAATAGTGAAATATTTGTTTTCTAAGGAATAATTAGTAACTTCCAATCATCAATGATTGTTAGTCAATGTGGTGTTACTTCCCAAGTTTTCAGTTACTCAATGACTAATTTAACCGAGAAAGTTATAGATTGTGGTAAGAAAGCAGCAGAACCAATAATATATAAGTCCATTCGTTTACCTCTGGTCGCGAAATAACAATAAGGTTATAGATAAACAATCCGATAATCTCAATCATCGATGTGTGTCTTTGTTTACAATTTCCGAGAAACTTACTCTTCAAATTACTAGCATTAATTAGGCCCAGTTGAGATGCGAAAGCTGTCAAATATATCGGCATCCCATTTCCCGATTGGCAATATGGTTAATTTAGTCATCTGTCTACTTTTTAGTTTGTGGCGTACAAGAAATATGCTTAGATTGACATATTTGAACACACAACTGTTTTGCAAAACAGCTGATTGTGTCGCTATCTTGCCGGAAAAATTAATATTCATGAATTCCCGACCAATCAGACGCATCAATCTTATAGCGCGTGATACGGTGATGCTAATAACGGGTAATGAGCTTGGTACTCGTATATTAGATACTGGTACGATTCTCAAATTCCTCTCGTTCTCTCACGATCTTTCACAATAAACGGTTCCTATTGGAGACGCCGCTACGAAAAAATGTCTGATGCTATAGAATCTTAGTGTAAAACATTCGCGTTCGCTTCTTAAATTGATGATTGCAACCAGCAATGCTACATAGCATAAAATTTGCCATTTATTCGTTGTCAACGCTGAGAAACCCTGGTATGTGTTCGGTTATGTATAAAGGAATTATTCAACATTAAATGAGGCCTACCCCCAAAATCATGACCGAAATTTGTCGAAATCTTACGGTACCACGACATAATATAATTGCCATTTTCACATCTTATCGGATGAAAACCTTCACAAGACTTTGGTATCTGTTAGTTTTAATATCATTGTGATTAAATTTATCAATGGCATTTGATAAACTTTGCAAAAATAGACCAATGTATTTATCCTACAAGGTGTGGCCATATTGAGAGGCACGTTGACTAACTAAAATATATTTTATTCATACAAACTTTATATGTACTTAAAGGAATTTTATTGCCCTTTCTAATGATATATAGTTTTATATATAGTGATCTGTTACTTTGCCAAAAATAATTAATATAATTGGCATGGTAGCTACACGCTGCTATCATGCCACTAGCGCTTATAGGGTATGGTTCTAAGCAAGTTTCTAGCTTTTGGCTGTAGGGTTTGTAGCACTTTTTTGTAAATTCTTGGTAGGGCCCAGAGGGTTAATTTATATGGAATGGAATCATCATATGTTAAGATTTATTTTGTTTCGTTACACATGTGCACATAATTTAAGCTTATAAAAGTATGCAATTTTAGCAATTTTATTTTCAATCATTCTGGTGTGAATATGCACCTTTAAATGAAAGGAGTGTATCAGGATATTTAAATGCACATTGGACACTGTCGTGGTTTAAATTTGATTTGATTGTTATGCCATCTAACATTTGATTGTGTTGTTCTGTGTGGCCGTCGACGTGCTGCCCTAGTTCATGAGAAGGGGGCCATCGCCACTTACTCAAATAAAACCCATGAACATTATATGTAGAGTGAAGCACTAAAGCAGCAATGGTGATGGTGTTTGTTTTTGTAGCTTTCACATCAGCTAAAAATCAGGTAAGCTACAGTTATGAAATTTATGTAATTGCTTAAGATGTCATAATTGAGAAATAAATTTAATTTGGGCACACACATGTACGCTCCAATTGGTGTGGATTATCACCTACCACAAGGTAAGCTTATGTCATCATAGATTGCTATATTATAACATTATTTAATAACTTGATCCTGATACTCCTACTAATGTCGGAATATACGAAGAAAAAGAAAATGACACGAGCAAATGACAGAAATCTAAGCTCAGTACACCAGTAAAATTTTTAATCTCACAGTATCCGCTTGTGGTTCGCCTAAACAAGATAGAAGGGGTCTACACTACAACTAAGACGTAAGAAGAAAGTTTGAAATCCAGTAGCACGGCAGATATGTTAGTAATTGCTGTACAAATGAATGTTCATAAAGCATGAGTTGCACCAAACATAACACTCATACGCGTGCCAGTTTAAAAATAGGATATAGGGGAGCATAAAGGAAGAGTTAGTGATTTAAATTCTGAGCTGTCAGAATCAGTAATAAACGCGACGCAAAATAGTGCAGGTTATAACAAATAAAATTATATATTTCCCACCATCTGAATTGGCTAGATTTTTTTTGTAATATGCCATTGCTTCTTCGCCATAAATTTTCTGACAGAAATTCTGTTGCAATTTTGCCCGGGTGCACCTATATTTTTTCTTAGATTGACTGGACTAAATTACAGAGCAAGTTCAAGTTTCAGGAGTTTGCATCAATTGTGATGGAGTTACGTCCCATTTCGACTTATGAAATAGGGAAAACTATCCGTTTTTCACACTTTTTCGCATTTCTTCAAGGGATTCAAATGAGAATTGCTTTATAGGGCGTTCTAGAGCAGGTTTTAGTTTCAGACATTTTTGTCAATTTACCCCCTTTTGCCTTGTGAAATACAAAAAATATTAGTTTTCCACCATTTGTTTCTCCGAGCTATTCAACTGAGAATTGGTAGATTTCTTTGTTATGAGAAATTACAGAGCAAGTTCGAGTTTCAGGTGTTTGTGTCAATTTTTGATGGCGTTATGCCCCCTTCAGACTTCTGAAATACAAACATATCAGCTTTCAAGACTTTTTTGTTCTCCTTCACCATATATAACTGAAACTTGGTTTATTGTTTTGTTATGAGAAGTTACAGATCAAGTTTTAGTTTCAGCTTTTTCAATTTTTAATGGAGTTTTTGACTGTCAATCTGTAATTTCTGGTTAGATACTATCATAAACAATAGATTGAAACAACTTTGTGAGGCAATCATATAAGTAGTTGTGCTTCTGACAAATTGAAGACAAATTGACAAAGTTTTGAGAAAAATAATTTTTAGCTGACCTGGCCCGAAGGGCGAAGTGAGCTTATGCTATGGCGGTCCGTCCGTCATCCATCCATCAAGTCGCATCTCATTTATGATCAATTTCAACCAAATTTGACTGGAAGGATCCTATGGTGGTAGGCTCCAGAACTTCTATACTGACTTGAATGGTAAATTTTTCTGTTGGCCATCTGGAATTTTTTGACGATTTTCCAGAAATCATTTAAAATGCTACTCCAATATAAGTGGCCTGACTTCAGCGAAACTTGGGTGGACTAATTCTATCCTGGTAGGCTTCAACGCTTATAACGAGAATTCTGATTGGTCAATATTTCCGTTGGCCAATTTCAAGTAAACTCGGTTGGAAGGACCCTAGAATGGTATCCTTCAGAACTTATATTTTGATTGATTAGTTTTTTCAGTGGACATCTTGAATTTTCCGAAAAATGGCAGGAAATGTTTTAAAACGCTACTCATTAACTACTTGGGCAATTTCAATGAGACTTGGCTGAAAGGATACTAGGCTGGTACTAGTTTCAGACCATGTATACAGAATTTTGATTGGTTAATATTTCTGGTGGCCATCTTGGATTTTCTGAAAATTTCTGGAAATCATTTGAAAGCGTGCTCCTCATTAACCACGTGGCCGATTTCGGGCAAACTCACTTGGAAGGACCTTAGACTGGTATGCTTCAGAAGCTGTATATAGAATTTTGATTGATCAATTTATTTGGCGTCCAGCTTGAATTTTCCGAATAATGGCAGGAAATCATTTAAAATGCTTCTCCTCATTAACCGCTTGCTTCAGTGGTCATCTTGATCTCAAAAATGACATCTCAGGAACTACTGTACCGATCAGGCTGAAACTCATTAGATTTAACTTCATCGATAACTAAGGGTAATTAAAGTTTGTTTTAGAGAAATTGATCATTATAAAACTTGGTTGTCATAGACCAATCAAAATGTTGGGCTTGGTGGCCATATTCAATTATTTTATTGGCTGGATGGAACTTAATGTCCAATCTGATTTTGTGATCAGTGTCCATAATTAATTTCCCACTTAATATTGTCTGTTCTGAATTCCAATTTTTATTTTATGTCGTGTTACTTCTGAATTTGAAGTACCAGTACGCATTATGTCTGTTCAAATGCTAAAGGTTCAAATGCTAATGGTCCAGGTGAGTGTTAAGGCCCTTTGCGCCTTTTATTTTAAATGAAATCATGATTCTATATTCTTAAAACCTTTCAAAACAATATGCCGTATTAATTATCCAATAAGAAATCCTGGCAAAGTATTCCTATAATATAATCTTTTAAAAACTATCGGTATAATATACCCCTGCCCCAATCATGGAAAAGTGTGATGGGGCCTATAAACATGTCAATATCCCATTTTTGCAATCGATATATTCTTTCTAACAGGCATTTTCATAAACAGACATATGTGAAAATAAAAAATTGCATAGCTATTAATTATATCTTTCCGATAGGTAAACTCCTTAAATGGAGCCTTTTTGACATGGTCATTCCCTTACTAACAGCATCGTATAGGCTGGTGCTGTTCAAAGGTAGAGTTATGATAAAAATTAGATCATATAAATATTAGATAGCAAAATAATGCATATACTGATGACAAGCTTAAGTGGAAAATATTAAAACCTGTGAAAATTGTGCTATTTTTTGTCCTGTAAAAGCAGCTAAAGTTAGCTGAATATGCCATCTAGTATTATATCTCACTTATCTCTGATGTCTTAAGTAAAGATTCATTTTGAGTTAAAGGCCAAGTGAGCTTATGCCGTGGCAACTGTCCGACGTCCGTCCATCCGTCATCCATCCGTCAACTTTTTCTCTAAACGACTTCTCAAAAACCAATTATATTTGGCAGGAACCATCCTTAGGGAAGAGGGGTCCAAGTTTGTTCAGACAAAACCGATCGGCCAATTTGGCCAGTGGCCATTTTGGATTTTGGCCAATTTTAGGAAATGTCTAAAAATCCCCGAAACAGCTTGGGGAATCGATTCAAAACTCATGAAACATGACCTAGGGCAAGAAGTAAGTCAAGTTTGTTCAAGAGAACATGATTGACCAAATGGTTCGGTGGCCATCTTGGATGACCTAGTTTTCGCGAAAATTACCTCTAGAATCGCTGAAGGGATCAGGCCAAAATTTGGGAGATATCATAGGGACTAAGGGCCATTAAAGTTTGTTCAAGGGAAGGTGATCTGTAAAAACAACATGGCCACCGTGAGCCAATCAAAATGTAGCGTGTTTGGTGGCCATATTGGATTTTTTTACTTGATGGATTTTGCAGCCGAAATTGGTTTTATACAAAGTTGCCATTTTCAAAACTGTCGGATACGGTTTGGCGGCTATCTTGGATTTTTAGAAAAGTAAAAATATCTGAAATGTATGACCTAGTTTTCATGAAAATTACTTTTACAGAACTGCTGACCGGATTGGACTGAAATTTGACAGATATGATTAGGGACTAAGGGCCTTTAAAGTTTGTCGATGTAAAGGTGATGCATAAAAAACCTGGACACTGTGGATCAATAAAAATTGTGTATGTTTTGTGGCCATCTTGGATTTTCTGACAATTTCTTAGAAAATCATATAGACAACTACTTATTAATCACTTGGCCAATTTCAATAAAACTTCGCTAAACCTTCACAGAAATTAGATTGATCAATTTGTCCAGTGGTCATCTCATTTTGTTGGTTTGTGCCAGTGGCCACTAATTCCACGTGAGCAATACACGTCCCCTTGGGCTTCTTGATCCATGATTAGCATAGCCACAGAAATTATGTTTAGGAATCCATTTCTTGTTTGTTAGATATTTATTTTATGTTTTTTTTTGCAGAAATTTAAGAAAGAATTGCAGGCAGATGTGAAGCTGCTGGTAAAACAGATTTCTGTCTTGCAGAAGAATGGTGTGGAATTATTCAGAATCCGTCTCAATGAGGTACTGAAGTTAAGTAAATGTAATCGTGGAGATTTAGACTAAGTTTTCTTTCTGATTCTCAAAGAATGGGAAAGTCAAAACATAATTGAACAATTGCTTTATTTCCAACTACCCAGAAGCTGCCATCTTACCAAGATTCTGCTGACTAAGACTGCATCCCTCTTAGACCCCATCATCGCCAGCATTGGATGCATCACATGTCAAGCCTCACAATACCTCATCTTAATCCTTAATTGCATGGCCACACCACATCAAAATCAGCAAGGACTTTGCTAGCATAATCCAATTGCTTGAACTACTGCACACACACAAATTGGTGTCTTTTAACGTGGCTTCACTAGTCAACATTATTAGCTCACCTGGCCTGAAAGACCAAGTGAGCTTATGTCATGGCGGCCGTCCGTCGTCTGTCTGTCCATCAAATCAGGGTTTGACAGATTTCAACCAAATTTGGCTGAAAGCATCCTATGGTAGTACCCTCCAGACTATTTTTTCAGAATTTTGGTTAATCAATTTTTTGTATGAAAATCTTAGATTTTATGAAAAATCTACCGGAAATGCTTAAAATGCTACTCCTCTGTAGCAGCTGGACATATTTCAACCAAATTTGACTAGATGCATTCTATGGTGGTAGGTGCTAGATCTTCTTTTCAGAATTTTGATTGATCAATTTTTTGGGTGAAAATCTGAGATTTTATGAACAATCTACCAGAAATCGTCAAAATGCTACTCCTTAGCTGGTCTGCATCAGCCTACCTCGCCCTCAGTTTATTAGCCTACTGAAGTTTGTTCTAGACACCATGGCCTTTGTCCAAAGCAAGTATTTTTAATTATCATCAAATTCCTGGAGTATTTATAGGGTCGCAGTTTCACCAGTATTTGCCAATATCTATATGGCATAAACACTTGGTACAGCTCCCAACCTCCCTAATTTCTGCTACTGTTATCTTGATAACACCTTCACCTACATACACTGTAACAACTTTCAACCATTCACTTATCACCTAAACAGTATGCAGTACTAATGCATCGAATTCACCGGTGAGGTTGAAGAAATAGACAGATTGCCTTCCTAGACATCTTGGTTCATTTCAGGGACTCGGAAAATACCAAACTTACAGTCTACAGAAATCCCACGCACACAGATAATTATCTAAATATCCACTTGAATCATCATCTAGATAATAAAATGTCAGTCATTTGGACTTTGTTTCAACATGCAAATTTCATCATTATTGGTACATTAGATAACAAAAAAATAACACCTACTCGGCCAAAAATCACTCCTAACCAATGGGTACACTTCGGGGATGAGAAAAACATCTCCCCAATCTGAAAAGAAAGCTGCAGAGGGCAAAAACCTACACTGGTTAGATTACTGTATTTACAAGTCCAATCTGACCACCTAGGCAGACTTTTCAAGAAACATGACATCAAAACCTTTTACAAACCCATCAAAATGGTAAGCTCTGAACTAGTCAGACCTAATGATAATCTCACCACAGACGAATGCTCTGGAGCCATCTATCGGATGAATTGTAATTATGTGTGGGTGTATCCATGGGCAAAACTAAAAGGTTCCTCAGCTTGACTTAAAAAAACACCTCAAAGCCAATTCTACCTCGTCGGTAGCAGAACACACAGAAATAACTGGCCGCATTCATTCCTGCCAGCAATGCCTCCATCAGCAGCATCGAGACCAACTTATTCAAATGAAAAGTCACGGTTATTAACATTTTCAAACACCAACCAACCATGAACCGATGTGGGCTACTGTCTACCAGTGGTTTATCAATTCATACTATCACTGGATTCTATAATAACTGACCAGAATGACTTAGCCAATGACAGTAAATTACTGCTTAAAAGTGACTAAGTTGGTCACGAAAGCTACGCTCAAACAACTATACCACCCAGGAGAGATAACTCAATAGAAAATTCATACAAATTTGGTATATGCTTTGTATTTCATTATGAGGCACATACATCAACACTTGCCTCAAACTATAGGTAATGAATGCGTGTGCGTGTGATTGGGTTATAGACATTTTTCAATTGCATTACTTGTCGTTGTTGCTTGGGAAGAAAAATGGGTACTCATTTGAATATGGTGCATAGTGGCAGGTGTTCCAGTATGTAAAGGGGGTACCCAGCGGCCTCCTTAAAATAGCTTATAATCCATGATATATATGCTTCATCTACTAATCAAGAAATGTGGCAGTATTTTCCAATTTAAATAATTCAATCAACAGAGAAAATGTGATAAAACAGTAATATCTGCTTGTAAAACTATCACGGTGACCTATGACTTGTGATGTGCACAATGGAATGTTTTGTGGTTTGCTTTCGTATTTATAAATCCCTAAGCAGTAGGCTAGCATATTTGTTTCGGTTTTAAAATTGTATACAAATTTTCAGTGCATTTGCTTTGTTCGCTCATCTGTCCATTCGTCTGTCCACTCGAATATCTCTAGCTCTAGTGGAGCGACCATCAACAAACTTGCGAGAAGCTTATCGAATTTGGTGGTCCAAAAGTCGAGGTCACTGTGACATTATTAATGACATTATATTGCGTTTCTGTATCATAGATCAAGTTCTATGGAAGGGATCTTTACCCATCTTTGGTAGGTTGTTGTCCTTGATGTTCCGAAGAACCCTATTGATTTTGGTGTCAACGGTCGAGGTCATGGTGACCCAATTAATAACATATTGTTTCCGGATGATAACAAGTTCTATTGAAAGGAGTTGTACCAATCTTGGGTGGTATGTTGTCCTCATTCCAAAGAACCCTATTGATTTTTGTTTCAAACAGTCCAAGGTTGAGGCCATGGTGACCTGATTAATGACAGAATATTGCGTTTCTGAATGATAATGAGAGGTCTATTGAATGGATCTTTACCAATCTTTGGTAGGAGCTTGTTCTTTGGTCTGAAGAACCATATCAATTTTGGGGTCAAACCATCAAAGGTTGAGGTCACGGTGACCTAAGTGATAACATAATGCATTTCCGGATAATAACTCTGGTTCTTTTAAAGGGATCTTTACCAATCTTGGTTGAGAGTTTGTCCTTCGTGGTCCAAAGAATCCTATCAATTTTGGGTCAAATGGTCAAGGTCACTGTGACCCAATTAAGGACATATTGCATTTCCCGATGATAACTCGAGTTCTATTGAAGGAATTTTTACCATTATAGGGTGGGAGGTTGGTTGTCCTTGGTATTCAGAAGAAGCCTATCGATTTAGGAGCCAAAAGGTCACGGTCGTGGTGACCAAATTAATGATATTATATTGCGTTTCTGGCTGATAACTCGAGTTTTATAGAAGGCAAATTGACCAATCTTGGGTTAGAGCTTGCACTTGCTGATCCGAAGAGCCCTATCAATTTTGGGGTCAACGGTCAAGGTCGCTGTGACCCAATTAATGACATATTGTGTTTCCGGATGATAACTCGAGTTCTATTGAAGGAATCATTATCAATCTTGGTTGCGAGGTTGTCCTTGCCATTCCGAAGGACACAAGATGATTGACGTGTCTATAGGGCAGTTTGCTTTTAAAGCTGCACTGTGTTTATTTGTACGATCCTATTTTGTGTCTGATGATGCAACAAATTATTTTTTTTAAACTGTTTTTGTATAACTGCGAGTTGAGAGATAAGTTCTCGATGTTGAGTACAAATCTTAACCTATTTAAACCACTAGTTGTTGGTTGATTGTTGAGAGGTCATGGAATAGACGGCATAATTGCTATTGGTTTGACATCTTAATGTTCTGGTTTTGACCGTGGTTTGTGTCGCATTGCTGGATATGTAAAAGCATTTAATAATTGTTCCGACACTGTTCGACCAATGTTTATTGCAGCTTGCTATGCTCTTGTAAAATTGTCAACAGTCAGAACAACAGTGTGTTTGGGCACTCATCTTGTGTTTGAATGAGGTTGTGGGTGATTTATTTAGAGAGTTGTAAATTTGTTATTAGAAAGTGTAACATCATCTTTGAAACTTCATAGTGGGCAGGTATGCGATCACAATCACCGTAGATTATGGGGGCAGGGGAATGTCTAGGGAAATTAACTTTAATAAATACATAAAGTGGGAGACTTTTTGGTGACATTCTTACCCCGCCAGATTGATGCAAATGGGCGCCATGCAGATGAGCTTATGTAGCCAGTGGCTCTCTTTTGCCTGTCTCCAGATTGTGGAGAGTTTGTCATCTGGGTCCGATGATAGGACTTGTATGATTCTAAGCTGTACATTGCTATTGGAGTGACATTCTGATGTAAAGTGTTTGGATACTGGGGTGTCGCAGCATATGTGTTTATGGAAATTGGTGACGGAGTGTATGTGCTCTTGTATTTTGACCTTGAATGCTCTTCGTTTCTTCCACATATTTTTTTTACAGCGTCTGCATGTGACCATGTATATCACGTTCCGTGTTTAAAGTTGCCAACTATTTTGCCTCTATGTGATAGCATTGTGTGGTGGCTTTTGAACCACATGTTATTACTACATTACAACCTACTGCCTTGCATTACTATAGTTCTTTCCTTCTCTGAAGGGAAGTGTAGTAGGATGAATTTTTTACAGCCAATGTTTGATGAGTATTGTGGTTACAGAGTGACTGAAGGCTTCTTCAGGAATCTCCATACTCTCTCTAATAATGAGATCCATAGTAATTCGCTTGAATGCTATATCTCAGAATGAGGCAAGAAGAGGGTTAATCCAATACCCATAGCCACTGAGAAGGTCATTAAGCACAATAACAACCTCATTGGCTGATAGCTATCACATTACCTTGTTGTAGCAACCGAGATTACATTCCTTTGATGAAGCCAGTCATATAATCTAGCTTTAAGCAGATCCATGAAGAGGTAGAAGATCCTGTCACTACTCGGCTCTGAATATCTGACTAAAGCTGAAATTAAAAGCTAACCTAAATACTCCACATTATATGACTGAAATTTTTATTCTGAAATACCCATGTATGACAAAAACTGACATATTCGGGTATACCCAAAGGCTGAATGATATAATGAATATCTTAGTTGAATAGCCCCCTCCCCTCCCCAATTTTGACAGAGTGGCGGCTTGAGGTGGGCCATAGTGCAAGGAGGAGAACTTCAAAATAAGAAGAAATCTAGAACACATGAGATATACAGGCAAAAGGAACGAGTTAACGAACTTCGGAGTAAGAAGAAATCTAGAGCAGATGAGATCTACAGACAAAAGGAACGAGTTACCAAACTTCAGAATAAGAAGAAATCTAGAGCAGATGAGATCTACAGGCAAAAGGAATGAGTTACTGGACTTCAGAATAAGAGGAAATCTAGAGCAGATGAGATCTACAGGCAAAAGGAATGAGTTACCGGACTTCAGTGTAAGAAGAAATCTAGAACACATGAGATCTACAGGCAAAAGGAATGAGTTACTGGACTTCAGAATAAGAGGAAATCTAGAGCAGATGAGATCTACAGGCAAAAGGAATGAGTTACCGGACTTCAGTGTAAGAAGAAATCTAGAGCAGATGAGATCTACAGGCAAAAGGAACGAGTTACCAAACTTCAGAATAAGAAGAAATCTAGAGCAGATGAGATCTACAGGCAAAAGGAATGAGTTACTGGACTTCAGAATAAGAGGAAATCTAGAGCAGATGAGATCTACAGACAAAAGGAACGAGTTACCGAACTTCAGAATAAGAAGAAATCTAGAACACATGAGATCTACAGGCAAAAGGAATGAGTTACTGGACTTCAGAATAAGAGGAAATCTAGAGCAGATGAGATCTACAGGCAAAAGGAATGAGTTACCGGACTTCAGTGTAAGAAGAAATCTAGAACACATGAGATCTACAGGCAAAAGGAACGAGTTACTGGACTTCAGAATAAGAGGAAATCTAGAACAGATGAGATCTACAGGCAAAAGGAATGAATTACCGGACTTCAGAATAAGAGGAAATCTAGAACAGATGAGATTTTCAGACAGAAAGAATGCATGCGAAATGTGTTAAGTAAACAAAAGGCTAGAAAGTCAAAATATTTCCAGGAAAAGGAAAGAACAGCCAAACAAGCTTCAAGACAGAATAAAACACATAGACATAAGGAAAGACTTTGAGATATGGATAGTAAACAGAAGCATCGACAGCAAATCAGTTTCATAAAGCAATTGCTAATGGGCCCATTTATGTATGCACATGCTGTCATCAAACCTGGTTCAGACATTCAGTAGTAGAAGCATCAAAGACTCAAGTAATGAGTTCCTTAAGTAATCACAATTTTAAGCATTATTTAACTTCATGCATTTCAAAAGATGGAAAGGAGTGGATATGTAAAACATGCTTATCAACAATACAGAAGGGGAAAATGCCATCATTGTGCATTGCAAATAAAATGTAATTTCCGGACAAGCCTCCTGAATTAAATTTACATCAGCTTGAAGAGCGATTAGTAGCATTGCGAATACCATTCATGCAAGTATGAGAACTCCCTAGAGGTGGTCAGCTAAGCATACGAGGAAATGTTGTTAATGTACCTGTTGATATACAGCCAACAATAAAAGCATTACCACGTCAGCTTGAAGAAACGACAGTACCCGTCCACTTAAAACGAAAGATGGTTTACAACAGATGTGAATTTACCAAAAATGTGCGACCAGCTCATGTTATTTCTGCCGTACACTGGTTATGTAGAAACAGTGACTTGTACAAAAACTCTGGTATTGAGATTGATGAAGACTGGTTTTCTGAAATGAGTAATAATGCAAATGATGTGATAAATTCATTTACAGATACGTCATATGATGAAATTCATGATAAAAGCTAATGATGAAGGAAATGAATCTGACACTTTCAGCGAAATAGATGATAAGGAGATGATGATTGGAAATGCAGACACCCTTATAGTAGAGGCATGTCCTCAAAATGACTCAACTTACACATTTGGTCCTGGTGAAGGTCAACATCCACTTTTGTATTCAGATACAGATTCCGAATAGTTATCATTTCCTACCATTTTTTGTGGCCAAAGACGAGCAGATAATTCGGAAAGAGACGTTAATGTTCACTAAAGTGTTATTGCTAAATGGGAGCTGAGAAATGTTGATAGAAGAGCAGCTAATTGTGTGCCAAATATCTTCTATAAAATGAAGAAGATTCAGATGAAGCAAATATCTGACAAAGTAAGCTTGTCTCTAAGACGATGTAAAAGCACTGAAAAGAAAGTAACAGCTGCAGGAGCATTAAATCCGATCCAGATGAACAAGTTAGTTAACCTTGATGAAGGATTTTATATATTTAGAACTTTGAAGAATTCACCTCCATATTTGGAAAAATGAAAGAAAGATGTCTTTGCCATGATCAGACAACTTGGACTTCCGGCTTGGTTTGCTTCTTTGTCCGCTGGTGATACAAGGTGGCATGACCTCTTAAGAATGCTTGGTGAATTAAATGACAACAAGTCTTACACTGATGAGGAAATTGAACAAATGAGTTGGAATGATAAAACCTGTCTTGTTCAAAAAGATTCAGTGACTTGTGCACGGTACTTTGATCACAGAGTTCAGCAGTTTATCAACATTATCTTGAAATCTGAGCATGATCCTCTGGGAAAGTTGAAAGATTATTTCTTTCGGGTTGAATTTCAGCACAGAGGCTCTCCTCACATACAGATGCTTATTTGGATACAAGATGCGCCAAAATGCAAAGTTAATACAAATGAAGAAATAGCAGAGTATGTTGATAAACATACATCATGCCAAGTGAATGTAGATGACAGTGTGCCATCACTTGTTGATATACAAACTCAGACATTCAAAAATATGTGGGGAAAAAAGGGAAACCTGTTTGTAGATTTGGTTTTCCATTACCACCAATGGCAAAGACGATGATTCTGGAACCACTTGATGCTGATAGTCCTACTTACAAACAGAAATATGTTGAAATTCAATTCAGACTAAATAATTGTACAGATTTGGATAAGATGACCTATGATGAGTTTCTAAAGGATGTAGTACAAACATCAGAGGAAGAATATATCAAATGTATAAGATCATCACTTATGTCACCTAAAGTGTTTCTCAAAATAAAACCATGTGAAGTCAGGATTAATCCCTACATGACCTCTCTAACTACTTGGAAAGCCAATGACGATCTGCAATTTGTGCTTGATCCATATGCATGTGCTGTGTATATTGTGGCTTATATTAGTAAATCTCAAAGAGGAATGAGTGCATTACTTGATGAAGCATGCAAAGAGGCAAGGAAAGGCAACATGAATATCAAGCGTCAAGTAAGACATATGGGAAATAAGTTTTTGAATAGTGTGGAAGTCAGTGCACATGAAGCTGCCTACCTTGTTCTACAAATGCCCCTTACCATGGCATCTAGAGAGGTTGTATTTATCAATACCTCAGCACCAGCAGAGAGAATATTTCTCCTTAGACAGAAGGAAGCATTAGAAGATTTGCCTCCAGAGTCTACTGATATTGAAGCTGATAATGTTACTAAGCGGTATGCAAAACAACCAAAACAGCTCTCGAGCATGTGCCTTGCAGATTATGTTTCAGAACTTGATATTAAATATCCTAGTGAGAAACCGCAAGCAGAAGAAGTTAATGAAGATGACCTTGCATTGTCAGAATCTGAGGATGAGGATGAAGAGACAAACCTGTCAGAAAACTGGACTAAGATCACATTGAAAAATGGTGTGGTTATAAAATGCAGGAGAGTTCAAACGATTATACGTTATGTACGATATAATATCAAAACGGATAGTGAAAACCACTTCAGGGAAAAGCTGTTGCTATTTCTGCCATGAATAAATGAAGAAAGAGATCTACGTAGCACATTTAGCACATATGAAGATCATTATAATCATGTTAAACAAACTGTTGACTGCAAAATCTCACTATGAACATCATTCAAATGAACTTGACTTGGCTCTTCGTCAAGCTGAAGATGACTTAAGTGAACAATTTGATAATGTTGCACCAATGACACGACACACTGAAGAATAGAATTACAATAAACAATTTGTTTACTATAAGCCAGTTAGTGGACAACACAAAATTATGATATTGGTATAGATCTTGGTCTATCACACAGCATTCCACACATTGAATCCACATCAAGCATTTTGCCAAATGATGAATATTTACAACTTGTGAGGAAACTAAATGTCAAACAAAGAGAATTTTTCATACATGTTCTCCATAGAATCAAAACTAATGATGAACCCATTTCTGCATTTTGAAGTGGAGGCGCCGGTGTTGGCAAATCTCTTGTAATCACAGCACTATCAGGCATTACATAGATATCTGTGTTCATTTGAGGGAGAAAACCCTGATGATTTTAAAGTACTCTTATGTGCTCCTACAGGAAAATCTGCATATAACATTGGTGGTACTACAATACATGCTGCTTTTTAAATTAGGCCAAATCAAGGATATGGCAACTACACTGTTGATTGTGATACACTGAATACACTGCGAGTGAAGTATAAAAACCTTTCTGTTGTCATTATAGATGAAGTGTCAATGGTTGGCAATAAAATGCTGTTACTAGTCAATGAATGTTTGCAAAGAACAAAAGGCAATCAAAATCAACAGTTTGGTGGTGTCAGCATCATTCTAATTGGAGATCTTTATCAGTTAAAACCTATGATGGACAAATGGATATTTGAAGATTTGAATCAGCAAATGGGGCCTTTGGCAACAAACTTATTGAAATCATTGTTTACAATGCACAAATTGACAGAAATCATGCATCAAAAAGATGACAAAGATTTTGCTGAACTTCTGAATCGATTGCGTTGTTTAGAAAATGATAAACTATGTGATGCTGATCTGAAATGTCTTCAGTCACATGTTGTAAAGCCAGATGACACAAATTATCCATTATCAGCACCACATTTGTATACAACAAATGATCAAGTAGACACGTTTAACTATAACATGTTTAACAATGCTCAAATGGAAAAAGTAAAGATACCATCACTAGATACTGCTGTTGGTGATCTACAACCAGATGTCAAAGATAGACTAGTGAAAGTACTTCCACAAACGATAACTAAAATGGGTGGGCTACTCAGTCAGCTTCCAGTTGCTGTTGATATGGCTTATGATATTACCGTCAATTTGGACATATTGGATGGACTTGTTAATGGATCATCTTGTTATGTTAAGATGATAAACTAAAGAGACTAATATACCAAGTATTCTTTGAGTACAATTTGATGAAGATTGAAAAAGAAAGGAGAACCTACACACATCTACGAGCACAAAATATGCCAGAGACTGGGACTCCCATATTTGATACACAGTGTACATTTTTGTACAATAGAAAGTCATTTATCAGAATTCAATTTCCACTCAGGCCTGCAGCTGCTAAAACCATACACAAATCACAAGGTAGTACATTGAACGTGGTCGCTGTAGATATGAGTAGTAAAAGGAAACAACCTCACATGCATTATGTGGCATTTTGTCGTGTTAGAAATTTGGACAATTTGTATATTTTGACTCGGAATGAAGAGATTTCTGTAGACGCTGCTGTTAAATTTGAACTGGAACGGCTCAATAAAGAAGCAAAGCTGCAATTATCCTATAGCCCACCATACAGTATTTCAGCAGATAAGCTGAAATTAGGATTTTTGAATACAAGATCTCTACCATTACATTATGATTACATTAAGAACGACTACAATATCACATCAACAGATGTGATTGCATTTGGTGAAACAAAGCTGAAAGGCACTGACAGTGATGGAGATTTTAGTCTGGATGGTTTTCAACTTGAACGGAATGATGAACTTAATGCGACAAAATCTCATCATGGACTTGCAATGTATTACAGAAATGACATTCAAGTACTTCATCTAGAATCATTTAGTTCATTTCACTTTGAATGCATGGTTACCACTCTGAAGAAAGATGACAAATTTGCAAGTTGCGGTTATATACAGATCACCTCAATGTTCTTATGCACAATTGAAAAAGGCTATCGAAATGCAAATCAAACCTTAAATTTTGACAGATCAGAACTTTATAATAATTGGAGATTTTAATATCGATATAGCTACAAATAATACAGTTTTGGACTGAATGGAAGAGTTCTTTGTATGCAAACAGGTAGTTTCTTCAGTTACAACTGACTACAAATCTAAACTTGACCTCATTTTTATGAATATAGAAGATGTAATTTCAAGTGTTGTTGAATGTTGTTGGACCGACCACAAACTTATATATTGTGCAGTTTAGAGACTTAAATGAGTATTGTTTATATATTATATTTCAATATTTTTGAACAAATACAATGTATTGGTGCATTCTTTTTTATTTTCTACATGTACATGCATCTTCTGATGGAACTTGCTGTGGTTTGTTTTATCTATCTCTACATGTGTCTAAACCTGTAGATGCAAATAGTTGTACGTTTTTCACAGAATCCTTTATAATTAGGTATACTGTATCATATCCCCTGAAGAGATCTGTGAAAAGTAGATGTTTTGTGAAGCACTCTGAGAAACAATTTAGTTAAAATATCTAAGATCCAAAATGTTACTCGAGGCCATGCCACATACACCCTTTTGACAGATTATTCAACAGTTGGTCCAACAAATGTTTCAATGTACATACATTGTAGCAGCTGTCCTCAGAGCTGCTAAACTTTTAAGTTGACCAGAACGCTGCAAGTATATCTGAAGCAGTTTGACTGCCCAGAAATATTACCAATAATTTGTCTCGACTATAGAATGCTTGTGTACAATTTCTAACCGATACACAAGTTGTGGCACAAATGCAGAAAGGCATATTACATAAAAATATTTCGTACTGAAATTGATTTATACATCAGCGCTAATGCCTCTAAGGTATGCTAACTTAATTTTTGAATGATGACCGTACCATGGCCCGAACATCTAATACATCATTTCAACTGATTCGTTCTTGGCGAACTCTTCCATCTACATTGAATGTTAGACAGCAAGTTTTAATTTGCCTATCATTTTAAAGTGAGTTCTCATTGGCTAAACTGTGCAACTATTAATTTGGCCAAATAATTTTTCTATGAAACCGCGTAAGTATACAAGATTGAGCTACATATTAATGGTAATATTCTGACGAAATGTCTTAAACCTTTAACCCTCAGCTTTGTTTAATAAAATTTCAATTTTCTCATAAAAAAAATGTCAATTTGCAAACCTACAGAAGACTATTTTTGAAAATTTATCACTGGAATGACTGGCTTGATTATCGGGTCAGTCATTCTTGTATTGCATTTTCAAAAATAGTCTTCTTGGTCTGCAAAAGGACATTTTCCAAGACCCCTGCAGAAGCCGTTTTTGATGTCTCGAGTCTTAAAGGGTTAATGAAAGAACTTTTAAACCCAAAAGGCAGATGATCTTTCTTGACAGGTTGAAGTGTTCTTTTTGTAATTCATGGACTATGTAGTCTAGTGCAGTCCTGTGATGCCTATCGCTACTGACGCTGTTTTAGAAGCGATGTTCTAGGTTTTAAAAATAGTTTCTGTAATCATAAATTTTTAAATGATGCTATTAATTCTTAGTTACATAAAGTTCAACAATTACACGTAGGTACCATATATACAGTATTATTGTTCATGTTTGTTAACCCGTTGCTTACCACATGCAGTAGGTTCATGAAGATAGTGTCTCTTAAATAGCTCATTGTAGACATGAAAAAATTGCATTTTTAATAACGTTGAATTGGTACTAATATGAGTCCAAATTATGTTCCTTATTTAATGCTAGTAATCTTCCAACCAGATGTCTTAATGAAGGGCCTTATTTTAAATCAAAAAAGCATATGACAAGTTGAACTCTCCTGTCTTTACCAGTAATTCATTGACTAAGTTGATCTAGTGACCACGTTTGAGAAGTGCTTCTCAAGATTTCCATACATTTCTGTCACTAATGTCATTGTAATTTTGTGTTGCATAAAATGCTACAATTACATAACGTTACCTGTTATACAATATTCTTGTTCACGTTTGTTAAGCCTTTACTCACAGCATGCATATAGTGAGAGGTAGTGGAGACGGAATGACAAGATTTTACAATGACATGCATCATGATATCAGTTAGAATTTGTAATCCATTGTCAGTAATTACTTAAAAGTAAATGATGTCTGTAACTTAGCGATGTCATCTGTTGTTGTATAGTAAGTACAACTTCGCATAGTGCCACCTATATGTCACATTTCATATACTTCATCCGAACCATCATTCCAGAATTAGTCCTATTCAACTGTACTTCATGTGTCCATCATCTCTTACCAACATAAAGTTGCCCATGGATGAGCATGAAATTCAGTTGACTCTAACACCATGTCATTGTCATTAACGTCCAAACATGCCAAAGAACATGACTGTCATACGAGTCGACACAGACATTTATCTAAGAATGTTAATTTTGTTATTCCATTAACATTTTTTGCCAAATCACATAAAAAAATTGGCACATATCAAAGTTATAAATTCAGTTTATTATCAAATTTATACACCTAGTGAACACTATAATTGGAATTATCAAGTCATGAGATTTTACTCTAAATCGTTATCGGCAGGGATTATAGAAATCGTTTTCATGCGTGTAATTCTGTTTCCACTCGAAAACTTGACGATTCACTTCATTTTTTTAACATGAGAGATGTGACCTTGACTGGCATTCAGTTTGACTAAAATACAGCTGCAGTTATGTGCATGAATTCTTGAAAAAAAATTGCAGATTTATTCACTCGCGTTCTTGAAAAATTGTAAAATATTTGGATTGGAAATTGGAGTACAAACATGATTCTTCGGTCAAATTGTCATGGTAGATTTACTAAGATCTTATTTCGAAGATTATTCCGTATTAAAACATAGAATCTATCTGTCATCCTGTAGAAGTTTCACGAAATATATTTTCATGAGATATGAACTACCCAGTATTTCAAATGCTAATGTTGCAGGTGAGCGACATGCCGTTAGGCCTCTTGTCTAAGAATGTTAATTTTGTTATTCCATTAACATTTTTTGCCAAATCAGATAAAAAGATTGGCACCTATCAAAGTTATAAATTCAGTTTATTATCAGATTTATACACCTAGTGAACACTATAATTGGAATTATCAAGTCATGAGACTTTACTCTAAATCATTATCGGCAGGGATTATAGAAATCGTTTTCATGTGTGTAATTCTATTTCCACTCGAAAACTTGACGATTCACTTCATATTTTGAACATAAGAGATGAGACCTTATGAAATTGTCATTGTAGATCTACTAAGATCTTATTTCGAAGATTATTCCGTATTAAAACATAGAATCTATCTGTCATCCTGTAGAAGTTTCACGAAATATATTTTCATGAGATATGAACTACCCAGTATTTCAAATGCTAATGTTGCAGGTGAGTGACAGGCCGTTAGGCCTGTTGTTTGATTCGAGCGCCTAAATATTGCATATCCTTTAATAAAGGTCGTTTATTACATCAAAATTAATCCACAATTTGATATAAAATGGCGTCGCAAATAAAATACAAATCACGTGATTCGCCTCCAATTGAAGAGTATTTTAGAGCGAGTACTCGGATATAAATATTCTGGAATCGGGGACTCGAAACTCGGGAATTTCTATATATTATCATTGCGCGATCGGAACTGAGTATTATACTGATCTGAATAACGGGTACCCGTTTGATAAACTCCCGTTAGCGTATACTATCTCGCGAGAACACGCCGCCTCCCATCGCAAAAGAGCCGCTGGCTCGCCAACTTAAGAAGCCGGCTATATTGTCGTTCGTAATAATTCAATTTGGATCATTTAATGTTGATCGGCATTACAAAATTGATGCTCATATTCTCCCGTACTTGTTTGGTACATAAATTTGGTCTTAAAATATATTTATAATAAGGAAGCTATTTAATCACGCCAAGACTGCTTTAAGCGCATTTTGACTACAAAAGTGTGGAATAAACTTTATTATGTCTTGAACATACATGGCCTACTATTTGTATTAATCTAATAGGTGGCCGAGATTTACAAATCCGAGGCCTGTATTGGCTTCTGGAGGCGCGGGAAATGTATCAGGGCAGAGATCGGTCTGAAGTAGACACACCCTGTGACACGATTGTTATTTTTATACACACTATTCTTACAAATTTTCCTATACAATCTGAGTTAGGGGGTGGGCTTCTAATACAGAGTTTTGCCGTTTTGAAACTGCTAAGAAATCATTGGAGCTCATATGTCAAAGTTTCAAAGTTAGGGGGTGGGCTTCTATTACAGCATAGGCTACAATTAAGCGAAATACGGTACCTTGCGTTTTCCGTTTAGAAAAATCTTGATTCATTCCTTTGTTTGCAATCAGCAACTGGCGTATTCTGCCCATGTATGTATACCATGTGCCTAACCCATAATCTTCCAATCTGCAGTAGCATAATAACGTCCTCTAAGCAGCATTGACGTAGGTAATATAGTTCATGATTAATCGTATGATCGCGATTATTTTTTTTAAATGATCGCGATTATGAAGTGAATAATCGTGCAACCCTAGTAGGTGTTATCATCACAAACCAACCATACGGCAGATTCAGCTCGATGGCCTGTTAAACTTAGAGGCTTCTCTATGCTTTAATTATTAATGTTTAAAGCTTATTATACCCCAAATTCATTCTGGTCATGGTCTGACCAAGTTCCTGTGGGTCCTGTAGCAGCAGTGATATTTAGATTAATTTTATAGCTTAAGCCAGACCAGTTGATGAGCCTGACCATTGATGGATCCCGCTCACACAAACACTAGTAGTGAGATACCGATCATCCGCCACATGCCCGTGATGCGCTCTATAATCCATTATCCGCCCTTACGGACCATGGTGCTCTTAGTCTACAGTCAATCGATAAATCATCCGCCTTACGGCCCATGATTCTCTAATCTACAGTCAACTGTTAAATCATCTGCCTTACGGCCCATGATTCTCATAGTCTACATTTCTACTTACGGCCTATGGTGCCTTAACTTACTGCTGCAGGGTACAATAGGAACACGGTGAGATCACCTTCTCGGACTCATAACTCTTATGATCCTGAAGTACCAGTTGGACGAAATGGTATCGTCAGTGGTTGTAGGAGTGTCAGAGGAGATACATAGCTGAGTGTGCCCCAGATATATTCCTTCAGTCAAATATCTATTTGAACTATGGATGTAAAGAGTGCAAATGAAAGCTTTATATAATAATCAACCTATAGCCCCCAGTAAACAAACAGAAATAAATCAGAATAATTAGAAAACAGCAGCTAAATACCATTTATGTCACTTTGGCTGGAACCAATTAGTGACGCAGCTGGACCTATGCGGTCTGAAAGCTGTTGTTTCCAGAGACGGTGTCTACATTCAGTCACACAGATTTCAAAATATACAGTGGGCATCATATTGCGACCTTGGAAACCAGCAGTGTATTTTGAAATCATTTTGACCAAAACTTGTTACTTCAACCAGAAAAAGTTACTCAAATATAATGTTTTCAAAAGAATCAATAGTGAATTAGCGGTAGCGCTCTGCATCTGCACTTATAGAAAATACTATTCATACCGCTTACAAAACTATATTCAGGTGTGCTTTCGTTATATTCAGATAGGTCTTTGAGATCTTTGTTTCACTAATTGGCTTCAAGTTCAGCGCTCCTAGATTTAGTAAATACTTTTTCCCAAATAATCCTATGGCAGTTTATTTAATATTGTATGAAATTACCAATAAACTTTGTTATTTCCCTTTTCCCTTCCTTTAAAGGATAACTAATCTGAACTCTTGATGGCTATTCAGGTAATCTAAAATGGCAGTCATAAACTATGTAGGTAATGTTAAGCTTTTCATCATGTCGCTAAAGAAAGATATTCAGGCTTTAGTAGCTAAATGTTGTTACATTTCTACAGCTTATGATGACTCATGATTTACTTTTCAACCAATCAGAAAAATCCTAATTTGCCTGCCTCAGGATATAGCTCAGTCATAGAGGTGCCAGCTATAGTTTGGCAGTGTGGTATAAAAGCAATCCTACAGGTAAGCTGTTGAATATTTTGAAACCAATTTGATTGGAAGTTGTTGCTGCCATAGGTAGCAACAACTTCCAGTCAAATTAGTTTCAAAATATTCAATGGGATGAGCATTACATAATAAAGAATGTGATGCATTGGAGCTTACATGACATCAGGTGCTAGCTATCGCTTGAGGAGACAAAATGGTGGCGCTCACCGTTCAACATTTACGTGATATTACAAAGCAGATAATTGTGATACAGAAACAGGAACGTGACAAGATATGAATGATCGGAAATCTATAAAGCATAATCTATCGGTGCAGTATAACATTTGAGATGAGATTAGCATCGCTTTAAACAATGTCCATAACTCTGTCTCATTAAGACTGAACTATTGGTTAAAATACATTGTTTTTGTCAATTGATGATGGATTAAATCCGAATTTAGTAGATTTGTTTCTTCAGTCAAATATGTATTTGTGTTATGAATATAAATAGGCTGCACCTTTAAACAAGGGCCATAACTCTGGTTCATTAAGACTGAACTATTGAACCCTTTGGTTAAAATACATTGTTTTTGTCAATTGATAATGGATTAAAAACAAATTTAATAGATTTGTTTCTTCAGTCAAATATGTATTTGTGCTATGAATATAAATAGGCTGCACCTTTAAACAAGGGCCATAACTCTGGTTCATTAAGACTAAACTATTGAACCATTTGGTTAAAATACATTGTTTTGTCAATTGTTGATGGACTAAAACCAAATTTAGCAGATATGTTTCTTCAGTCAAATATCTATTTGGACTATGAATATAAAGAGGCTGCACCTTTAAACAGCGGTCATAACTCTGGTTCATTAAGACTAAACTATTGAACCCTTTGTTTAAAATACATTTGTTTTGTCAATTGTTGATGGATTAAAAACAAATTTAGCAGATATGTTCCTTCAGGCAATATCTATTTGCCCTACGAATATGTAAAAGTCAAGACTTGAAATAAGAGCCATAACTCTGGCTCTTTAAAGCATTTTAAGTATTGAACCCTATGGGGAAAATAATCTGTCACGTTTCGTAAATTGTTAAGGGACTAAAACAAGATTTCAGAATTAGGACACTTTAATCATTTAACAATAGTGGCTGTCCCATTGATTAATGGTACTCTTCCTGTTAGTCAATCATGCTAATATTCTTGCATTTCCCCATCCAAATTTGTTACTGTAACCTCACAATTACCCCTTTGGTAAATGTCAACGTTGTGACAATTCAGCTATTGATCAATAGTGTTAATGATGGCTGCCCCATTGATCAATGGTACCTTTCCCATCGGTCAATAATGTCAATGACACCAATACTCTTGCATTTCCTCATCCAAATTTTTTACCATGACCATTTTCCCGTTGGTAAATTTCATCTGCTGTGTCAATATTGGCTGCCACATTGGTGATTGGTACTTTTCCCATTGGTCAATAATGTCAAGGGCAGCAATATTTTGGCGGGGTATTATGTGATGGTGCCATCCAGGTGGGCAGACATGCGGTAGAGTGATTTCCGGATGATAACTCTGTTGGAGTTTATCGGATCACTTTGAAACTTCATAGGGTGGTTGGAATAGGTTTGTGGAAGAAATCTTTCGAAATCAACGCTAATCCAAAATCCAAGATCTTGAAGATTGGTTACCAGACAATAACTCCATTACCGCTTATTGGATTGCATTGAAACTTCATAGGGTGGTTGGACTGGCTCTGGAGAAGAGACCTATCGCAATCGACGATAATCCTAAATCCAAGATGGCCCCATTGACTGGTGGCCATCTTGAAAATTTATTTCTCCATTTCTGTTTAGTGGATCGCTTCAAGACTTCATGGGATGACTGAACTGGGTTTGTGGGAAAAACTTATTGAAATTGTAGATGATCCGAAATCCAATGTGGCTGCCAGCCACCGGTGGGCATCTTGAAAATTGATTTTGAGACGATAACTCCATGGCTGTTTAGTAGTAACTTCATAGGATGACTGGTCTACGGATTTGTCATCATGTCTTGGTATTATGCACCGTTTGCGGAGCTCTTGTGGTAGTTGTAAGGATGATTACCGCATTTGTAAATATTGATAAGGACTATTGGTCCATGGCAAAAGTTATGCTTGCCTGATGGACCAATGATGCTTGTTGTGCATTAATTAATCTAAACATGTTTACAGTTCCTCATCAGCTAGGTGAACACTATCACAATTGCCCTTGGCCCATTTATCACGATCCTATTTTCCTATTCCAATAACGCAGTGAATGATTTTTCGCTCACCTGGCCAGAATGGTCAAGTGAGCGTATGCCATACGGTCTGTCATCCGTCTCTCCGGCATCCGTCAACTTTTGCTTTAAAACCCTACTCATTAACCTCTTGACAGATTTCAAATAAATTTGGCATGAATGATCCTGTTTAGAACTTGTATACAGAATAGTCAAATATTGATCAAATTTTTGGTGCCCCATCTTGAATTTTCCGAAAAATGCCAGGAAATCATTTAAAACGCTACTCATTAACTGCTTGGGCAATTTCAACCAGACTTAGGTGGGAGGACAGTACGCTTTGATTGGTTAATTTCTCCGACTGCCATCTTGGATTTTCTGAAAGTTTCTGGAAATCACTTAAACGCCTACTCGATAAACCACTGTGCCAATTTCCATCAAACTCTGATGAAATAACCCTAGCGTTGTATGCTTCAGTACTTGTGTACAGATTTTGTTTGGTCCATCTTTCTTGCGGCCATCTTGGATTTTCTGAGAAATGGGAAATCGTTTAAAATGCTACTCCACATTAACTGCTTGAACGATTTTAATCAGACTCGAATGGAAGGATACTAGGTTGGTAGGTTTCAGAACTTATATACAGAATTTTGATTGGTACAATTTTTCCGGTGGCCATCTTGGATTTTCTGAAAATTTCTGGAAATCAGTTAAACAACTTATTCCTCATTAACCGGTTGAGAACAGGTTCAAGCAAACTGGGCTGGAAGGACCCTAGAGTGTAGATGATCCAAAATCCAATGAGCATGTATACATAATTTTGATTGGTAAATTTTTTTGGTGGGCATCTTGAATTTTCACAAAAATTGTTTAAAAACTACTTCATTTAACCACTTGGCCGATTTCAACCAGACTGGCTGTAATGAGCCTAGGGTTGTAAGCTTCAGAACTTGTGTATACAGAATTTTGATTGGTAAATTTATCTGGCGCCCATATTGGATTTTCTGAAAATTTTGGGAAATCAGTTAAGTGTCATGTATACAGCATCTTGACTGCTTGATATTGCTGGTGGCCATCTTGGATTTTCCGAAAAATGGGAATTCACATAAAATGCTACTCCTCATAAATCGCTTGGGCAATTTCAACCAAATTTGGCTGGAAGGATTCTATTGTCGTAGCCTCTATGATTTGAGAATTTTGATAGGTCAATGTTTAGGCAGCCATCTCTGATTTTCTGTAAGTTTTCTGGAACCATTTAAAAATGGTACTTCTTCAATCAATAAAAATTTCAACAAATCTTGGGTGGAACGATCCTATGATAGTAGGCTTCAAAATATTTAATGAGAATCTTGATTGGTAAAGTTTTTGTTGGCCATCTTGGATTTTCCGAAAATCATCCATCATGTCTATTTAAATGCAAATGGTTTAAATGCCAATGGTCTAATTAAAGGTGAGAGCCACAGGCCCTTGGTCCTCTTATTTGAAAACAATTTTTTATGGTCCCTGAAAATTTTTGGGAAACATATAGTCACCCCTTTGTCTGGTCGTCTGTCTGGTCCATTCATTCGTCCGTTCACTCTCCAAGTTTGTTGAACCTATGGTTTCATGACTATTTCACATATATCCACTAATCTTGGTATGTGGGCATATCTAAATTGATAGGTCTCACTGGTGAGATCTCTGTGTCTGACTGGACATCTTCATTAATTGCGTCATGCGTTGGTGCTGGAGTTAATGGTGTGTCTGTATTTCTTTTTTAAGAATTTTTTTAGTCTCTAGCTTTAAAAATTGCTCTCTTTCTGTGTGGCTGTGAGTTTCTTTAATTGTACTGTAAATCTTCTAAGACTGTCTAAGATTGTATCTCCCGGGAATATCGCCTGGAAATCTTCTTTTAATATTAAATTTGGCCTCTAGATAATTTTGTGTGTGCTAATCTAGAGAATCCCATAACACAGTTGGTGCAATTCCATAGCTCGGTGGACAGTTTTCATTGTCTATTGTAACTTGCTTGCTCTTGTAAAATTTTCCACAGTTGTTCCGACACAACAGTGTGTTGTGTCACTCATCTTGTGAATGAGACCATGGACGTTTTATTTAGAGAATTGTGTCCTTGGAGACTCCTACTGGATGTTGTAGTTAAACGAGCGTGACGTCATCTTTGAAACATCATAGTGGGCAGGTATGAGGTCAGAATCACTGTAGATTATGGGGGTGGGGGCAGGTCTAGGGAAATTAACTTTAATAAATACATCAATGGGATGAACCCTAGACTAGTATGCTTCAGAACCTATATGGAGAATTTTGATTGGACAATCTTTTTCGACGCCCATCTTTAATTTTCCAAAAATTTGTGGGGAATTGTTTGAAACGCTACTCATTAACTGCTTGTGCAATTTCAGATCCAGAAGGAATAAAACTATTACGGACAGCATCATTAGAGCATGCCTAGAAAACCCTAACCACATCAAACCTTCAGACAGGAACACATTCGCACCTTGTCCAAAAGGCAAATGCGATTTTTGTCAAGTGATGGACCAAAACAAGTTGTTTAAAAGCCACCACACAAAGCTCTCATATAGGGCCAAAATAGTTGGTAACTGATAACATGATCATATGCAAATGCTATAAAAAACAATATGTGGGAGAAACGAAAAGTGTTCAAGATCAGAATGCATAAACACATAAGGTACGACACCTCAGTATCCAGACATTTCACATCAGAAGGTCACTCCAAAAGTGATGTAAAGTTTAAAATCATACAATTCCTATCATAGTACCCAGCTGACAAATTTTCCACAGTCCTCCAAAAGAGAGCCACTGGCTACATCAGTAAGAATGTCACCAAAATGTCTCCCACTTTATCTAATTGTTAAAGACTTTAACAGTTTGGTTCTGCTTGACTCGCTTGGCCTTTTTTCAGAATTGGCTGAAATTATTGTAACTAAGCATTGTCATATACTTGCCTCAACCAAGAGGAGCAGCACAGACTTTTGAAGTCAAGGTCATTGTGATTGTGATACAAAGCTAGATTTGGATTTGGAAATGCAAATCACCAAGATGTTCAGTAATCCCTCAGTGTACCACTTATGTCTTGGTTTTTTTTATTTGATGGATTTTCAATTTGAAATTGATTTTATATGGGTTTTTGGGTATGCTAATTTCAAATTTGTCACTTTCAAAACTGTAGGATAGACGGTTTAGTGGATATCTTGGATATTTTCCACCAAAAACTCCTATACTAAAGGAATAGGAAATCTAAAATGACTTTTTGAGAACCAATAGACTGATTTTAACCTATTTGTTCTTGTTGCAATTCTGGCCAAAACCTTAGTGTTCTACTTATGGCCTTTCAAAGGCCTATGATCCTTGTGAACGATACAGGCCCAAGAAGCCTCTTGTTTTTGGTGGCCATCTTGGATTTTCCTAAATTTGTCCTCAAATCCTTTACAGCGCTACTCCATAACCATTGGCCCGATTTCAAAAAGAAATTTGGTGCAACGTTCGTATGATCGTTGTGCTTGCAAATGTCTATTCAGAACTTATTTTGTCCTCGATCTTGGATTTCCTCAAATGTCCAGGAAATTGTTAAAAATATTATTCCTAAAATGCCTTAATGCTTAAATTTCCGTATTTCTGCCCAGAACTGTTGAATTTCTGGCAAAAATGTATATGGCTGTACATGAATAACATGACCTTTCTACTTGAAATGCCAACTTCCTAGGTGAGCGATACTGGCTCATTGAGCCTCTTGTGTGTGCGCTATTTCAGATTAGCAATTCAACACTATAGCGACTATAGAAGTTTTATCCTACAATTAATGGTTTAATCCATGTACTGTTTCAGATTGGAATGACTGCCTCAACACCATCTGAGTTTCTGAATCAAGCTAAGGCCATCGTAACACAGCATAAAGCATTAGAGAATCAGCTTACACACCTGCAGTCTCAGATCAGCAATCTGGAGGCAGAGACACCTAAGCTGGTAAGCAATATATTTATGCCCTTCAGATATATATGGTGTATATAGGATTTGCTTTGTCTGTCCGTTCGCCTGTCTGTCCGGTGGAATAACTCTAGCTCTACTGGAGCGACCTTCACCACACTTGGGTTGGAGGTTGGTTTTGGGTGTGTGAAGAAGATTATCAATTTATAAAAAGTCAACGGTCAAGGTCATGGTGACAATTAATAACATAACATTGCTTTTCCGGGTGATAACTCGAGTTCTATTGAAGGGATCTTTACTAATCTTGAGTGGGTGCTTGTCCTTGGTGCTCTGAGTGCTCCCTATCAAGTTTGGTTCAAAGGTCGAGGTCACAGTGACCTAATTAATGTTTCTGGATGATAACTCAAGTTCTATTGAAGGGGTCTATGGTGGTCCGAAGAACCCTAACCATTCTGTGATCAAATGGTCAGCGGTTAAGGTCACAGTGACCTAATTAATGACAATATTGCATTTCCGGATGATAACTCTAATGAAGGGAGCCTTACCAATCTTAGGTGGGAGCTTGTTCTTGGTGGTCCGAAGAACCCTATCAATTTTAGGGTCAAACGGTCAACAGTGGATCTCACAGTAACCTAATTAATGATATAATAGTGTGTTTCCGGATGATAACTCAAGTTCTATTGAAGGAATCTTTACCAATCTTGGGTGGGAGTTTATCCGTGGTGGTTCGAAGAACCCTACTGATTTTGGGGTCAAAGGTCACAGTGACCTAATTAATGACAATATTGCGTTTCTGGATGATAACTAGAGTTCTATTAAAGGAATCGTTACCAATCTTGTATGGGAGCTTGTCCTTGGTGGTCCAAAGAACCATATCGATTTTTGGGTAAATGGTGAACGGTCGAGGTCACTGTGACCTAATTAATGAGGTTGTTCTTGGGGGTCCGAAGAATCCTATCGATCTTCTAGTCAATAGGTCAAAGGTCATGGTGATGGTGAGACAATTTTAGAAATAGGCCAATATGAAACTGATAGTGGGGTGGGAGGGGGTGTCGGTGGGTGGTACCATAGATCAAGAAACTGTCATCCTTGTTGTTAGTGCATAGATATTGTTAAACCTGCTCAACAGGACGGTGGCTGGAGAAACTGCTTGTGTTGATGACCAACCTGTCACAGCATGCTTTTATTTTTACCTCACCTAGGTGAGCTTATACAATCAGAATTTGTCTGTCGTCTGTCAACAATTGTGGCATGTTTTTGCCATTTGTTGATCGATTAAAACCATATTTGGCAGATGTGTTCCTTTTGCCAATATCTGTTTGGAATATGAAGATGAAGAGAAATAATGCCAATGACACCAATATTCCTGCATTTCTTCATCCACATTTTTACTGAACTCTGACGCGTTGGTAAATGTCATCTGCTGGGTTAATAATGTCAGGGATGGCTGCCACATTGACCAATGGTACCTTTCCAATTTGTCAATAATGACAAGGACACCAATATTCTTGCATTTTGTCATCCAATTTTTTTAGTGTGACCATCATCCAGTTGATAAATGTCATCTGCTGGGTCAATAATGTCAGGGATACCCATTGGTCAATGGTACCTTTCCCATTGGCCAATAGTGTCAAGGACACCAATATTTGGCAGGATATTATATGGTGGCATCATCCGGACAGGCAGTAGAAGGTTTTCTGCATAATAACTCTGTTACCGTTTATCGAATCACTTTGAAACTTCATAGGGTGGTTGGACTAGGTCTGTAGAAGTAATCTTTCGAAATTGACAATGATCCAAAATCCAAGATGGTCGCCAGCCACCGGTATATGGTGGTTGGACTAGGTCTGGAGAAGAAACTCATCGAAATCAACGATAATTAAAATCAAAGATGGCTGCCAGCCAATGGTGTCCATCTTGAGAATTGGTTTCCGGATGATAACTCCATTACTGTTTATCGGATTGCTTTGATACTTGGGTGGGTGGACTAGCTCTAAAGAAAGAAACTTGAAGTCGACGATGATCCTAAATCCAAGATATCCCCCAGCCACTCGTGGCCATCTTAAAAATTGATTTCCAGGCAATAACTCCATGACTGTTTAGTGGATCACATTGAAACTTCATAGGATGACTTGTCTACTTCTGATAGCTCTCATTGATTTGTCATCATGTCATGGTATTATGCACCATTTGTGTAGCTCTTATTGTTTTAGTCGTAAGGATGATTGCTGCATTGGTCAATAATGATAAGTACCATTGCCATCTGTCTATTGCAACGATTCTGGTTGCCTGATGGACCAATGAAGCTTGTGCATTAATTAATCTAAACATGTTTACAGTTCCTTACCAGGTGAGTACTAGCCCTTGGGCCATTTATTTAGCTCTGCTAGCTGTGCTTTTGCAATAGCGATCTGTACTTGCTTGCCTGCCTACCTACCTGTCGTTTTGTCCGTCCATCCGTCCATCCATCTCCTTCTTTATACGTCGAACGATTTCAACCAAATTTGGCTGAAAGCATCCTATGGTGGTAAGAACTCATATTCCAAATTTTGATTGGTGAATTTTTCTGCCGGCCATCTTGATTTTCCCGAAAATTTTCCCGAAATTTAAAACGCTATTCCAACAATATAAATAGACAGATTTCAATCAATCTTTGGTGGACTAATTCTGTGATGTTACCCTTCAACACATAATTTTGAATTATTTCTGCAAATGAATTAAAAACCTATTCCTCAACCACTTTCAAGCAAACGCAGCTTGAAGGACCCTGGAGTGGTGTATTTCAGAACATGTATACACAATTTTGATTGGTAAATTTTTTTGCTAGCCATCTTGAATTTTTGCAAAAAATGTTCGGAACCATTTAAAATGCTACTCCTCATTAACTGCTTGGGCAATTTCAATGAGACTTAGTTGGACGGATACTAGGGTGGTAGGTTTCAGAATTTGCAAACAAAATTTTGATTGGGCAATTTTTCCGGCGCCCATCTTGGATTTTCAAAAAAATTTGTGAAATCAGTTAAAAACCTACCTAATGACTTGGCAGATTTGAAGCAAGCTCGGCTAGAAAGATTCTACAGTGGTATGCTTCGGAACTTGTATGCAGAATATTAATTGGTCTATGTTTTTGGTAGCCATCTTAAATTTTCTGAAAAATGGAGGGAAATCGTTTAAAATGCTACTCCTCATTAACTTCTTGGGAACTTTCAACTAGACTTGTATGCAGAATTTTAATTGGCCAATTTTTCCAATGGACATCTTGGATTTTCCAAACATTTTGGGAAATCGGGTAAAAGACTACTCATTAACCGCTTGGCGGATTTAAATCAAACTCGGCTGGAAGGATCCTTGTGCTGGTACGCTACTGAGTGGGTATACAGAATTTTGGCTGTTTGATTCATTTTTGGGTGGCCATCTTGGATTTTCTGAAAAATGGTGGGAAATTGTTTTTTCTGAAAATTTTCTGGAACCATTTAAACACAATACTCCTCATCAATATATGGCCCAATATCAACAATGGTGGAATGATCTTATGATGGTGGCTTCAACATATCAAACAAGATTTTGATTGGTAAATTTTTTTGGTGCCCATCTTGGATGTTATTTGGAATTATCCATCATGTCTTTAAATGCAAATAGTTCAAATGTTAATAATGCTCCAGGTGAGTGTCATAGGCCCTTGGGCCTATTATTAGCAAATGTTTACCCACTGGATGATAATAAAGATTAAAATAAAATGTCTTAACTGTCACCATAAAAAAGCTAGTATGATGTGAAACTGGTTTATTGCCCAGCCCTACTTTTTCAACATTAGTATTTTGTGTCTAGGTCAACTTAGAGGTTTATGTCTCACGTTGGGTTAAGCATTATAAATGCCCATATTTTCCTCACAAGTTGACATGACACAATCAGCTTAGCATCAAAGGTCAAGGCCAGTGCAACAGTGACAGAGCTCCCCCCCCCCCCACCTGAGGCACAGCCAGGTTAACTTGTAATCCACAACCATAATATGGATAACTCATGGAATTTTTTTTCTCTATTAGCTTTGATTGACATGCTGTCCCCACTGCACCCCCACCCTTGGGGTGAAGCCTAATGTAAACACTGTTTCTTAATCCACAATCAAAGCTTTCGGGGAAGATGGATGGACAGACAGAATGATGAATGCGAGTGTAATATGCCAACGATTTTTTAGCTTAGCTAACTTGTCAGTCAGTTGAGCTATAGCAATCACTGTCGGTCCAGCGTCTGTGTCTGTCTGTCGGTCAGTCAACAATAGTAGCACGTTTTGTTATTTATGGAACGATTTAGATCAAACTTGGCTAATATGTTTCAATGCTCATCTACTGTATCCATAATGAAAATGATGCTGATTCGATGACAAACAGCGGAGTTATTCCCCTTGCAAATTTTCTGCAGTATGGGACCAATCAAGAAAGGTATTACTTCGGCAGCACGGTTCCTAATTTTTAGGGCTATTGACCTCTAACTTGGTGGGTGGGACCTCTAGACATAAGCTACCACCCATATAAGAACTAGGTAAGTTGTTATTACACCACAAAACATCTTGGCTGTTCAATCACTACTTGCTAAATCAAATATCAGCATTTAGCTATCAGAATAAGATTTTTATGCTCGCGTACGCTCTCCCTAATGACAATACCATCACCATGACAACCCTCAACCAGGCTTCTGGTTGAGGGACCCCCTGCATTAGCTTCACAATAGACTGGCACCAGTCTGTACTCACTCCTTGGTGACGCCTGTCACTAAGCATGCTCGCGCATGCGCAGTAGGTCTGAAATATGAAAACTGATTCACTTTTCAAATATTCTGCTAGCAGATCAGTTCGCCTGCTATCAATCTTAAAGTTTTATAGCTTTGCGCTGAAGTTCAGCTACATTCAGAACACTGATACAGGAAATCATGCCTACCATGAAATAAATTTTGCCTAAGTTATGTTAAATGTTCACGTTGTGGTGTTTTAGAGGTTTTAACTCTAGTTTAGAGTTACCGGTTTTCGTGTCAGTACTCCTGTTTTTGAGGTTTGAAAAACCATGCCTAATATTATACCATGCTTAAAATAACCATTAGTACCACTCTTATTTACGTAGTGTCCTAACAGTGCCTATCAAACAATAATATTAATGAATCTGTGATTCCCGTCTTCAGTGAGATCTGTTAATTTCGTTTTTTGATGATTCCTCTTTTAAAGAGCTTTCTCATTAGTTCTAGCGAAGCTAATGCTTTATTCTCCTATTTATTTTATTATAAGACCCAGTTTTAACTTCTGAGAAAGTCAAGTGCTCGTTCACAAAGTGTGACCGTTTTCATGCTAAAGTTATTACTACATTACAACCTACCTCCTTGCATCACTATTGCTCTTTCCTTCTTTGAAGGGAAGCGTAGTAGGATGAAATTTTTACAGCCAATGTTTGCTGTGCTTTGTGGTTAAAGAGTGACTGAAGGCTTCTTCAGGAATCTCCATACTCTCTCCAATGATGAGATCCATAGCAATTCGCTTGAATGCTATATCTCAGAATGAGGCAGGAAGAGGGTTAATACATAACCCAGAGCCAATGAGTGAGTCATAAGGCATAATGACAATCTCATTGGGTGACAGCCATCACATGACTTTGTTGTAGCAACCAAGTCTTCATTCCATTCCTACTATTGAAGGAAAGGGAAGCGAAAAATTTGTATAGCCAGTTTAAAAAGTTAAAGATTTTTCAATACTGCTGTGGTATATTTCAAGTCGTTCAAAGGATCATCGAGATGTCGGACAAAAAGAAAAGACCTAAGGTAAGTGGTTGTAGGTCTTTATGATCAATATTGATTTTATTGATCATTTCTATTTTTGTGGTAGGCGTGTTACCAGTTTTGTTTTTTTACGCCCAGAGTGTTTTAGACATTGTTATTGTCTATAATTGCTTCTTCCTTACAGTAGCTTGTTTAAGTTACCTATGTACATGCTTGGTTAGCATTTGAGCATGAAATCCATGATATCTCATTAACATACTCTCTTAAAGAAAAAACAATATTAAATAATTTAGAGACGGGTTTAGTCTCTATTGTTTAATGGGTTCAGCGCTGTCTGATCCCTTTTTATCTTATATCCTGGACCAGTCAGCTTCCAACGTTTCATTTCCTGATATTGTTGAAGGGGAAACGTCGGAACTGGCTTTTCCTAGGAAACACTTATTCAAGTCCAAGAGTGTTTTACGTCTTACTGATCTTCACTGTTTCAGGGGTTCAAAATCATCAATGACGGGAAAGAACAAAAGTACGAAAAAGCCTCTGGTTTCGCCTCGTTCATCGCTTCAGAAGCCGGTCTTTTCTACTCAAGCACCTTCTACAGTCAACATTCCGCATGCTGCGCCTATGAGGACCGAGTCAGGTTCATCCTTTCTCGGGCCCGAGCGGGTTGTAAGTCGGTCCGGCTCTCCAATCAACGTTCCGCAGCCTGCGCCTGAGCGGGTTGTAAGTCGGTCCGGGTCTTCATATCCTATTACTACTACTTCTTCACTGGCCGGATAGAAGGATTCCTGACCAGAGATGTTCAAGTGATCTCACATCATACATTGTTTCTACTGTTTCTCCAGCTAGTCTTCTGGCCCCGGGCCCGTGTTTTCTCCCGGCCCCGGGTCTGGGAATGGACTGGTCTAGGTTACCGATTTCTTCCATGGGGCCCGACCCAGAATTTGATCCGGGTTCAGCCTCTGGGGAAACTTCAGGAGTACTGTTGGTATCAGTTCCGGCCCTGTGTCCGGGTTTTGTCCCGGCCCCGGGTCGGGAAACCGGCCAACTTAAGTTACCGATTTCTTCTTGGGGTCCAGACCCAGATTTTTATCCGGCTCCGGCTTCTAGGGATTCTTTGGGTTCTATTTTCCTCTCTAGTCTATTTCTTTCAGGCGTGTCAGAATTAAAATTGAAAATTAAAAAGGATTTCTCACGGTTCTCCCGCCCCGGCTCTGGCCAGAATCGGGACCGGTCATTCCGGCGTGTCAATTAAATTTGAAAATTTCTCCCTATTTTCCCGCTCCGGCTCTGGCCTAGTCGGTACCGGTAGTTCTGGCGTGTCTAATTAGAATTAATATTGCTTCTAATTTTGGTCAATCCTCATATGACTTTCAAATGTTTCCCCAGTTTCGGAGCCTAGTTGGGCTCCAGAGCCGGGTTAGTTCTAGATTTCTTAGTCATCCTCTATTTAACTGTCAAATGATTTCTGAACGGTCGTCGGGTTCTCTCTGGGATTCTATTAGTATAGTAACGTTTATTTGCTTTTTATGCCAATTGGCTGATTTGCATACATTTACAGTCAGGTTTACAATGTCAACAAAATAGAAATATACAAACATACGCATTATTAAAATCAATCAATAACACTGATGCCATCACGTTCACTGTATGCATCATGTTGTTCAGTTTTGCATGATCATGTGACTTTTGTATTTTAAATTTTCCTAATGATATTTATTAGTAATCCCAGAGAGGGTTCGGGGTCGCATCTGGGATTATTAGATCCATTCCCGGGTTCCCTAGGATCTCATCTTTCCCCCGGTAGTTTACTGTCTATTTCTTAGCTTTTTCTTACGATTCTAATTTCTGATTCCATCCTCCTGCACATTTTCTGATCTGTCAGTTTACTACGCAATTCTAATTAGCTTTGTTTTGGTAATTTTTTCGCCCCTAGTAGAGGCGCAGTTCTATTCGGGGCGTTCATATTTTCGTATAGTACTCCTTCTCCCTTCTAAGTTGGCGGGTTCCCATACTTTCAAAACGTTAGGAGAATTTACCGATCATGCTATGTTTTTATCGTGAATATTTCATTCTTTTTAAGACTAATTTCCCCATTTTTCACACCCCTTTTATTGTGTAATATTCATTGCCTAAAGTTAGATTAGATTTGCGCTCTTGGTGTTTTGTGATTTCTTTATTATAAGTTTCTTTCCCATATTCCGCTATTCTTAACTGTCCCAGTTCTTATCGGCAAAACATGTAGACCTATTTATTCGGCAGTCTTCGTTCTAGTCTCATTTCGTCACTGTGACATTATCGCTTTTTTCGCTTCTATATACCCATTTTTCAAAGTTTTTTTGTGTTCTTTAGCTAAAACATGTTATTTAGAGTCATGTTCTTTCCCACCATCGCTGGATTGGTGATTTTGGGCCCAAAATTTATCCTTAATCAATCCCTTTTTATCTACTTCCGGTAATTGTCAGAATTGTCATCACCGTGTATATAGGTCGTTGTCAATTCGTCCCGTATATATTTCGTTCCCCATTTGTTTACATGGAGTAATTCTTTTGGATATTATTCGTTCTTAACTTAGTTCAGTTCTATTTTAGCTAATTCTTTCTGACTATAGCGGGACTCGCTCCCCTCCCATAAGTTTCTATGGGATTTCTATTTGCCACTTAATCTGATAAATCACTATAAATAGTTTTTCTTTATTTCAATATGTACAACTTTTAATTAGTATGGATAATTAGAATACAGATATAACGCTTTTAACTAAGAAATATCGCTTTCTCTCAACTCAGCAGACATTACTGTCCAATAGTATACCGGGACAGATCTGATATTTGCTATGTTCTAGCCAGTAGATTAATCGATTATTTTTCTTTTCTATCCAAATAGTATATATTTTAGCCACATCTTTCTTTAATTTCACTTAGGATCATGTTTGCAGTCAGTCCTCATCAATTAATAGCCTGCTTTAATTTCACAGTCCAGATTCAATACAGTCTTTCTATATAAAATATGTATTGATTATTTGAACTTCATATGTTTAAAAGTTGTTTTTTGGGCATATTGTTTTTAATATGTTCAACAACGTAAACATGAATTTTTGTTTTGCATTTTCTTACACTGGAATTGTTCAGTATTCAACCAATCAAGAAAGTTAAATTATTTTTATTCTTTGGCCAATAATTTTTCCAATTCTGCCCTTGGTTAGTCAGACTTCGTTCTTACTAGCGATTGGCTGGTGGTTAGATTGGTCCCTGATATAAATTAATGCTTGGAAGTCTGTCTGATCTCATTGTAATATCCTAATTTATTTATCAGGCTCATGAACACTTCGATCTAATTCTGAGATAACTCAAGAAATGTCTTAACTATCTTATATCCTATCTTTTATCAGCCTAGCCCTAATAGGAATTTGAGACTTTTTAGCTTTTATTCTTCATTTATATTTTTCTTTATTCAGATATTAGGTATCATACAAGTATGGCTTCCGTGGGTAGGCTTCTTATTCTCTTGGTTATTAGGGCTTCTTGTTTTATTCTTTATCTAGTCCTCTGAGATCCCTTATTGCGCGGTTGATCAATTCTTATCCTCATGGACACTTCACTTTTGTCTAGTTCTTCGATCATGGAGGTGGGACCAGTTTGGTGTCTGTTTCCAAGAGTCCTTGATAATTCTTCACCGGTGTAGATCCCTCGATATTTCATTCCGCTATTTACGATTGATTTATAATCATCCTTGTTGGTGGTCTTTCCATTTTTGTCTCGTTCGTTGCAAGGGTCGTTATACATGATATCTTATTATGGAAAGGTTCCTCTGATTCGTGTTTTACCCACCTGGGGGTCTCTTTCATCGTCTATCATGGGAAGTTAGCCTCCATCCATTCCAAATGTTCAAACACTGATATTCACTATTCAATCTCTCGTGGTAGGCAAATTAGTGTCGGCTAGGTCCTTACAGAATAGTAGACCTCATGGTTCCAGTAGAGAAGGTGATGCCTTGGGTTCCTTTGATGAGAACACCTTTCCAGTTTTATCTTAAGGCCCAATGGAATCAATCTCTAGATTCTCTGATTCATCGGATCCTCATCAAGTTTCTATCATGGTTCATTGCCAGTTTTGATTAGATAGTCAATCCCTTTTGTTAGGGTTTCCTCTCCATCCTTCAACTCTTCAGGCTATCTTTTTCACAGATACATCTCTGGAAGGATGGGGAGGCTTTTGGAATTCCATAAAGATTCAGGAATCTTGTTCCTTCTAGAATCTTCTTACCACGTCAATCTTTTAGAACTGTGGACTTTTTCATTCCCTAGCTTGTTGGGAACCCATGATTCTCGGTATGTCAATCCTCATCAGGTCAGTCAATTTCACAGTAGTCTTGTTCATCTATCATCAAAAGGGTGGGGGTGGGTGATGGCGATCCAGGCCGGTTTCCCTAGGTCGAGAGATCATGATCATTGTCTATTGGTGCTGGTCTCGCTACATTTCTTTCAAGCATTTCATTCCCAGGCAAACTGATTTTCTGGCTGACCCATTATCTCGCCCTTCAAAGATACCAGAAATAGAGTGGGAATTGTAAGAGGCTGTAGTCCATTCATTTTTCTTCAGTTCCTCTCGCCCCCATATAGATCTGTCTGCTTCTCTCAAGAAGAGAAAAGATATCCACTTTCATATCTCCTTTCCAGGCATCTCTGGCTCTCAGTAGTCTCTCTAACTCAATCTTGGGACATCATATTCTCCTACGCTTTTTCCCCCTACGATTCTCATTCCTCGGGATCTCAGAATGATCAGGCAACATCCCTGCATAGTCCTGTTATTAGCCCGGTTTTGCCGACTAAATCATGGTTTCCGGATCTCCTAGACCTGCTTGTAGATCTCCCTCTGCTACTCCCTGTCTCCCACAATCCATTTTCCCAGAACATAGGCAGGATTCTCCATCAGAACCCGGAAATATTTTGTCTGTCAGTCTGGAAACTGTCGAGTTGTCCTCGCCTTCGTCAATCTTTTCAGTCAGATCTCAAGAACTATTGAAAAAATTTCTCAGATCTTCCACTTGAGACATCTATAAAGCTAGATTTTAATTTTTCAAAGAATGGTGTGCAGACCATTTATCTTACCTTCTGAGGCCTCTGTAGCTCAGGTCACTGAGTTTCTGTTCTTCCTCTTTGATCAGAGGATGAATTCAGTTAATATAATTAGATCCTATCTTTTTTGGTCTGAATTCCTTCATCGAGTGTCTAATCGATCCTTCAGTCCAAATTCAGAAACATTTCGCTATCTCAGTAAAGGTTTGGGTACTTCTCGTCCTCCGTTTAAGAGACACATTCCTTCCTGGAACCTTTAGTTTATATCACAGGTTCTAGTGGGGATACATTTCAAAACTTTGGTTTCTGTGTGCTTGATACATCTTACACTAGAAACAGTTTCTTCTAGCAGTAGCATCAGCTATCCATGGCTCTGAAATCCACGCTCTTTCAGCACTGAATTAGTTAGATTTCAAGTTACAGGTCATAGCCTTATTCTCTATCCCAGTGCAGAATTCTTGGTCAAGACTCAGTTAAACTCTTGAGTCAACCTTTGATAATTTATAGACTCTTCTTTGTTGCCAGATGATTGTGTATGGTTCCCAGTCAAGCCCCTTAATATGTATAAACTTCGTACTGATTTTAAACGATCCGACATTAGACATCTTTGGGTTACATTTGCAGACGGTCTAAATCGTCCTCTCTTAATCACTATTTCCCATTGGATCATGGATACTATTAAAATTTGCTATGAATTAGCTTCTCCAGGAGATAATCCGCTGGTGGGAGTCGAGGCCCATTGTGTTAAGGGCCTGCTCCATCTTGCTCTCTCTCTTTTTAATGGATCTTCATTAGATTACATCAGGCTAGTTGCTAACTGGAAGTCAGAGAATACCTTTATTAACCTCTATATTATAGATTTTAGTCCCTCTTCCTTTTTCTATAAAAAGATTCATAAGGTAACTTCAGGGACCATGACTCGTATTCATCTATTTATCATCTTCTCTTACTTCTTCATTTTCATTCTCTAGTCTACTTAGAGTTAGTGGGAATTCATTACTTAATTCTCATGTGTATTTCACCCTTTTTTATATCATCTCTCTCATCACCCCTATTATTCATCTCTTTCTTGCATGTTCATCTTCTCTTACTTGCTTCCAGGGGTCATTTATGACCTTCTTTATTATCTTCTCGTTATTCTTTAAATTCATTTCTTTCAAGGTGCTTGATAGAGCAATTTTTGGAAATTGCTATCTCTTAGTATCTTCCTTACTCGTTATTTCTAACTTTGTATTCTTTCTCTATTTTTACATCAATTTTGCGCAAAGATTTGCCTCCCTCCGGGTTTTGTGCAATGTTGACATCTGTATTTGAGCCATAGTAATGCAAGGAGGTAGATTGTAATGTAGTAATCACGACCAGACGACCGGAGGATCTGGTCTTATGTTTTACTAATTACATATACCTACCGCCTTGCATTACGGCCCACCTCAAGCCTCCCCTCTGTCAAATTTTTTTTTTTTAATTTTTTTTTTTTTGGGGGGGGGGGCTTGAGGCTTTGTTCTTTGGTCATATCTTCTTAGAATAGTTATATTCAGTATAAGATATTCACTATATCTCTCAGCCTTAGAGTATACCCAGATATGTCAGTTTTCGACATATTTGGGTATTTATTAAAGATTTTTTAGTCATATAATATTAAGTATTTAGGTAAATTCTTAAGTTTCAGCTTTAGTTGGATTCAGAGTTGAGTAGTGATAGGATCATCTGCCTCTTCATGAATCTGCACAAAGCTGGATTATATGACTGGATTTGTCAAGGAATGAAGACTCGGTTGCTACAACAAAGTCATGTGATGTTTGTCAGCTAATGAGATGATCATTGTGCCCTATAACTCATTCAATGGCTCTGGGTTATGTACCTTTCTACCGCATTCTGAGATATAGCATTCAAGCGAATTGCTATGGATCTCATCATTGGAGAGAGTATGGAGATTCCTGAAGAAGCCTTCAGTCACTCTGTAACCACTATACACGGCAAACATTGGCTGTAAAAATTTCATCCTACTACGCTTCCCTTCAGAGAAGGAAAGAGCAATAGTAATGCAAGGAGGTAGGTATATGTAATTAGTAAAACATAAGACCAGACCCTCCGGGTCGTCTGGTTGATTTCTCCGGTCATGTCTGCTCGAAGTGCACCACTTGCTCCCCTTTCAAGATGTGTGGGATTTGTAAGGGCTGGCCTTTAGTAGTTTCTAAGGCTTTTTTGAAAGAGTTTGTTTCTAAGCCTGCATTGCCCTCAGTTCGCTCTCCCTCTGTTGTTGAGTCATCTAAGGCAGTTACATCTCCCAGTTCCTCTGTTAAAACGTCTGTACCAACAATGGAGGGGGCACCTCTTCAAATTCAAATTCTGACGCTGTTATGGCATTATTTGCACGTTTCGAATCCTTTGCAAGTGTGTTAACTAAGTTGCTTGACGAGCACATTTCTTCAGCTATTCAAGCACTAAAGAGGAGTCATCAGACTGAGAATAGTTCCAAATCTTGTGGGCGCTCTTGTAAGTGTGGTAAACCTATGTCTCTCACTTCTAGGCAGGAGCTGAAATCTCTTAAATCAAAATCTAAAGAGCCTAGGAAAGACCATGTAAGTCTTGAGGGGTCGCATTACCCTCAGGTGATGGCATCAGTGGCGAAAGCTTCCGATATTTCTTCTCATGCGAAGGTCCATTTTTCAGTTATCCCGATAGCCAGCAATGTTATGAGATCTCTGATCTCTATTTCTGCTCCCGTCTTTGCTCCTGTCTTGTCTGGGCAAGCGGGTTCAAAATCCGGATTGTCTTCAGGTTTGACCGGATATGAGCACCGTGATTGTTTCTGGGTTGGCTGAACATCTGGTGTCTCATGATCATCTGGCTCTTCCGTCCGCCATTTCCGTTAACGGCCCATCCGTTTCCGGTTCTAGTGATGCCTGTCAGTGTCTGTTAGATCCGGCTAGGTATCTCTCATCAACTTCTGGTTGCAGTTTTTCCGCTTCAGTTTCCGGTAGCAGTGTTGCCCACTGCTACTGTAGAGAGTCAGGATAGTCTTATAGCTGATTTGCTAGCGGCGGAGTAGGCCAATACCGAGCGCCACAATAGCTGGGCCTGACAACACTCGTAGAGCTACCACGGAAAGCGGTGTCATGTCGACTGGCTGCAGTGTCGGGGTCAGAGCTGACATGGGAAGCGTCGTGTCGACTGGCTGCAGTGTCAGGGTCGTAACGACTCTATGGACCGTACTACGCGTAGGTGTGTTGATATCAGTGTTGAAGCCGAAGTGGACACCGGGGGAACTCCCCTCGACTATCATGTTGTTATAGCCCCTGACTTGGAGGTCCTCGATGTTCACGATCATGTTGCTCGGAATCAACTGTAGGTATGGTGAAATAGCAACGTCAAGTTAGCGACCAGCCTTCTGCAACCCCTGCTGGAACTTAGCAATAAGACTGCTGGGATCTGCCACGATGATCATATCTTCAACGAGACTGATGAACATGGCTTGGACCTCTGCTCTGCTGACACCATCTATGGAATGACGCAGCTTGGTCTGTGCTGTAAGGAGGCAGTAGCACAGTGCTTCCAGGGACTGGTTGATCTGAACGATCCCTGCTGGTGTGAGGCCTGAGGTGGTGTGTGGGACAAAGTACTTCCACACATCTGGATAGTCCTGCCGCAAGCCAGTGATGTGCATATTTTACACCAGCGCTCCAGGGTCTGGATCGAACGAGAATGTCGCTGTCTTCTGGCAGCCTACTCGTTCGATAGGGGAATCCTGAGTAGTCACGTCTCGGGTCACCGTACATAACCCCTAGGCCGCTGTTGTCACCACCATGCCACCGATAGTCTGGGTGAGCGCTGAACTCTTTCTGTAGTCTGCTGGCCGCAGAGACGCTATGACTGTTGAGCTGTGGGTCGAAGTAGTTTGTATCAAGGAGGCTTGCACCCAGCTCATGGAGGATTCGTCACACCATGAAGTACACGTGGAATCTGAGACAGCTGGCAATGAGCACAGCTTCAGGAGTACCAGAATAGGAGTGAAGCAGGGTGGAACTTACTCCACATCCTGTCGTGGCACACCACACGGCAAAGTTCAGCTGCTGATTCCAGTATGAGAGGCTTGGAGCAGCCATCCAAGTATGAGCTTGCTTCGCATCCTTGATGGTGATAGGGCAGTTGGTCAGCGGTAGTGGGTTGAAGGAGAAGCTTGTTCTGGACCGTCCATCCACTGTGATGGAGAATGGTGTTAGCTCTGGTATATCATCCAGTAGACCTCTCAGGCCAGTCAAGGGTGTACCCAGGAGGGGCGGTTCGCTCCGGATGACTGTCATGAGGTTCAGTGGGAAGGCCATTTATACTGGTGTTCTTAAAGCAACCGTACAGGCAGCACATTATTTGTAGTCGTCTTGACTCCTGAGACCAGCAAGGCGACCTCGCCGTAACATCTCGTTTTTTAACTTCTCCATATCAACCCGCCCGCTGGAGCCTTTGAGGTATTGCTGTCGCACTTTAGGTTTCTCCGTGCGGTACAGGGCTTGGACCTTCAATATATGGTGGTACTCTTCATCGGTGACCTGGCCATCCTCGAGAGCTTTGCTGACACTCGTCGCTAGTCCGTAGCATACTCTGTGCCAGTGCCACGTACTTAGCATGCTTCTTCAGCCTCCTTGTGATCTGCCGCTGCCCCACCCCCACGCCTGTGGCCAAGACAGTGGCGGCTAGTGTTACGCCACCAAGCGGGATGGCGACGAGGGCACCCACCCCTGTAGCGAGAGTGGCCACAGCTGCCACACCAGCACTGGCTCCAATCACACCCGCAGCAGTGGTTGTACGCGCGAGGACGTTGTATGCTGTCTTATATCGCATGCGCGTTCTGCTGTACTTTTCTGCCTCACGGACGAGATTCTGCCTGATGGTATCTATCTGCTGGAGTCGCCAGCCGTGGATGGTACCACCCTCGTCAGCAGTCAGGGAGGGGTATAGTTCTGGTTGCTTTCGCCACTCTGATTTTGCCATAGTATATCTGGAGGCTTAAACCTGCATCACCTGCAGAATCTGCTCATTTTGGAGAGCCCGGCGAACTGTTCCAGCTTGCTGGTGTTGAGACAAACGTCTCTTAGACAGTGGTCATCCAGCACTATGTCGGGTGCCAGTAGCTTTCTGAGGCGTAACATCTGGAACTTCACCTTATCACCAAGATAGTAGGTCTGCCGCTGGATGGCTTTCTTGGTCTTACACTTCTGCGCCATCTCCTCTTCCCACTGTATGACCTCTGGCTCATCCTCGTCTGAGCAGACACCTGGCTCATCCTCATCTGTGAAGACATCTGGCTCATCGTCGTATGTGAAGACATCTGGCTCATCGGCGTCTGTCAAGACTCCTGCGGCCCGCTTACTCTTCTTCAGAAGGTCCTGCCAGTATTTGGAAGCTTCACTGTTCCTTCGCCTCCTTGCAATGCTGGCGTTCTGTTGATACCAGCTCTCCCGCTGTAGTCGCTCTCCTTCTTGTTGCAGTGCGAGCATCTGTTCGTTTTGTGCAGGGGTCATGAAGGGGCAACCCTCTCATCTCGGCAAAGGTCAGATATTCCTGCTATGATATCATGTTGTCGTCAGGTCAATGAGTAATAAGAATGTAAACTCTAAATGGGCGTCCGATATCTCATCCGTGCTGGCATATATGTTAATGGAGGGGCTGTCAAACAGGTGATTTACAGGTGTGAACAGGCTAGGACTGATAGCTTTCCATAGGTTGCTGTTGGCACCTGGGAGATACTTTATCACGTCCCGGCCGACTTCTACCAGTGAGCTGCTGTGTGCACTGCCCGGAGGTTGATGTAGCACATTGGCGTGTATGTATGTTGTGCCCCGCTGGGGCACCTCGAAGAGGACCCATTCTGCACAGTACTGTACCACCCGACTCCCCTCTAGAGAGGGTGAGATTACGTTCTCACCACCGGAGAGCAGTAGTCAGACAATCGGCATGGTTATATGTCTTGTTTAAACCACTCCTATAGCATGCTATGGAAGCCATATTTGCTCACTCGACTGGTCTTGCTGACCTGGCAGATGTGTACGCAGTTGATGCTGCCAAGGGAGAAGAGAGCGATGGCAAGTCATTCGCCCTACAGTACGAAGCAAGCTCAAAGGCATTCTCCCTCCGCCCCATTGGTGGTGATGGGGTGGAGCTGCTCCCAGACCTAAAGGATGTGATGAAGGAGCGCTTGGGTCGCAACATAGATGGCCACAAGATCGTGTTTCGGTACGATTTCCCGAAGAGGAAGTACATCCTCGAGCCGTTGATTGAGCTCTCGGATACAGAGGTGGCAGACATCAACACCCTAAATAACGACCTTAGCTTTCATCTGGTCAAACCCTATTCGAGCGGTGCCCCGCCGATGGCCCATGATGGCCTGCTATTTACCCTGGCAAAAAACCTGCAGTTCATATTTGAGAAGAATGAAGTGTGGTACCGCGCTGAACCTGGGGGTGACTGGCAAACATGGTTGCCCCTATATAGGCCTCCTGCAGTCATTGACATAGAGGTTACTCCCCTCTCACTATTGTGAAAAAGGATGGGACAGTTCGAAAGCTCTACAATCGGGGATCATCTCTCACCTACATAGGTGAAGGTGTCTCCCTGACGAGGGTGGGTCACCGGATCGGGGTTACAGGTGGAAAGCCCCTGCTGCGTCGTCCATTCGATGGACCAGAAGAAGCTGTTAACCTCCAGGAGGGCATCCTACGGGTAGATGGTGTGTCACATGTCTCCAATGTCAAGGGTGCTATTAAACTGCTTCAGCGAGTCGGACTCACTAGCCCGCAAACGACTCATATAGTCCTAGAGCTACGTTTCTTAGCCGGCGGCAGAGTGAAGCAGCTATCCCCTGCCCTTGAGGGGATGAAGATCACTATCGATCCGGATGGAACAGGGCTCGATCTGGCACAGATATTTCTTGAGGGGTTCACTGTGTTCAGTTTAACTCTTCATATATACCCATGATTCTCATCATACTGCTCATGCTGGCGTCTACAGCAGTGGCACAGGGCCCTGAGACTGTCAAGATATTGGATGCCAAGTGGGCTCACTTCCGGGATGACCCCCAGTACAATCCTTGGGTCGACCCCTTGCAGAGAAACATTTACGACTGCTTTCACCCATGTGAAGAGATCGAGTCTGTCTGCCACTTCTATGGGGTGGAGAGGGTAGTCTGCGGTTGTCTGCTGGAGACCCCTGCTCAACACCAGATTCTCTGCGTAACATGTGAACATGCCAGAGTCTGCCATGGTTCACATGCTAATCACTTTAGCCTCCTCCCAGGTGAGCGTTGTCAAGCTAGATGGAAGCCCCTATGGGTGGTCCCATCATGCCGATGCGACTCTGGCAGAGACTACACAGAATAGAGAGGCCAGCCCTGTGGGCGATCAGTGGTGTATATCACTGTGGAGGCTTGTCTCTAAATGAGAGTTCAGCCCCTGGTAGTAGTAGTGGCGGGATGATCCTACCTCCCTGGCAGCCGTTCTGCGATCCTTGGTGGTCTCAACAACCTATGCCCTAAGGATTGAGAGGGCGGTGGGGGCCACGGATTGCTGAACGGTGGCCAGTTGAGGGAGGGTATCATTTTGATCCCGACCTGATTTCCATTTAGACAAATGAGCCCCCACCTGATTTCCATTTAGACAAAGGTGGTATCATTTTGACCCCCTATTACTGCTGACCTTTGACCCCAAAATGAGAGGAACTCTGCGAGCAAACGGGTAACATCCTAGCCAAGTATGGTAGTGATCCCATCAAAACTCTAGGTGTTGTCACACTTCAAAGATAAATATTGAAAATCTCCATACATTTCCTATGGGACATTTTTGCCCACTCAAATGTGAATAGCTCGAAAACTACAGGGCAGATGCAAAATGAAAACACGCGCCATCGATTCCACCATGTGTGCTAGGAGTTGACCAGGTCTGGAGTTGATCGCATCAGAACTATAGGAGGAGATACGTCCTAAACTTTTGGGAGAAGAATCCCTCCCTCTCTAAATGCAAAGGCCAAATAGTGATGCTGGAAGGTATATCAAAATACTAACTGACTGGGGAGATAACTCCTAATTGTGAGTTGAATCGTTAGAGATCGGGGGGGGGGGGGGGGTCCATTACTTCCCTTGTTATTGGCATTCACTGCTGCGGGATAAAGAGAATTAATAAAATCAATATCTCGACAGCCACATGAGATATTTGAATTCTGTATACGGATTCAGAATGTAGACGGCGCTGCGAATCAGGTAGTCTTAACCACGAACTGATCGGACCAGAATTTTGGAAAAGATAAAAATTTTCTAAGAAAATCGTGATCGCTTTGAATTTTTTTTTTTTTTGGCAAAAAGTTGGGAAAACAAAAAATAAAGGAAGGTAGCCAAGATTTGCGAAAATCGGATCAAAACTCTAGGGATCATCCTTTTAAAATGTTAAAATTTTTGGCATGAAAATGGTTACTTCTCGCAAACAATTGCCCGGATCAAAGTAATAAACAATAGCAATAAACTAGACATGACGTTCTATTGGGACGATAAGGTTTTCAAATGATCTGAACAAATATCTGGGAAAAGATATATTTGAAAAAATCGTGACCGAGAATAATAAGATGAATAATAAGAAAAATCCGTCAGTAGAATAATAATCTGCGTGCGGAGATCTGCACGCACTTTAATGATGGCCGCCACACAGTGAAACAAATACATTAAGATTTCTGGCTCTTTTCAAAGAGTTCACATCTTTTTCACAAAGTGCCATATTATTTTGGTTGCGACTCATTAACTAGTATAAGTCAATCTGCCGATCTGTGTGTGTCCGTCAGTTCATCGATCTGTCAGTGTGTCAGTCAAATTTTTTGACATTTCCGACAAAGTCGCAACTAGAGCCTGTCACAAACGAAAATGACAAGCAGGAAAATTGCCGTCAGCTCTTCTTTAGGATGTCTATCTCGTTTCAAACAAGAGATGGTGATCTGGATACATTCTTCCAACACGATAATCATGCATGGCCACCATTCCTAGCCGAAACCAATATGATGAATCAAGGTATTATATCAGATCTAATCGGAATCCTCGAGAGCTATGCAATGCATCCTGTTGAAACACTGTAAGCTTAAGTAAAGATCATTGATGGAGCTGCCTTAGTTCACACAGTAAATCCCAACTGAGCTAGTTGCTATATTACAGCTAAGTCCTTTAGTGATTAAGCACGACATGTGTTCCTGCCATACTTAAGAAGAGAACTGCAGACAGTCATGAGGCTTGGTGTGGTATGGGATGTATATAAGTCAGACATTTTAAATCTCAGCTCTGACAAAGTCGGGGTGATGGCGAGGCTCTTCATGTTGCTGGTAATACATTGATGTCAGGTAACTGGAATAACTACGAGTGGATACAAACAATATTGGTCTGTTTTCATGCATAGCAAATACAATAAAGACGGAAGCGCTGTATCTACATCATCACTCAGACTGGGTGTATATCAAATTCAGCCTTGCACTCATGAAGAGGCAGATTCATCGCATGCTTATTAGCAAGGTTAATCGGAGAATCATAATTCAGGCAACATATACTGATGTTCTTGCTCTGGCAATTGTAACAGCTAGTGTTTTGACTGAATCTCAGTTATGGTTAGCATTTGGTCATGGTGCAAAACTTTGTTACATTGCAGCTCATGCAATTGCATCCCGGTTAGAAGCGGAATGTTCTTCATGTTTACCCTTTCTCCATGCTATATCTGGACAGCATGTGATGTATGGTATTCTTCAAAGCATCTCTGGCAAATTTTTTGCATTTTGTTTCATGTACCTTCGCATGTTTCACAAAATAACCTAGAAGAACGAGAAAGATGTGTTGTGCTTCTATATTAATTGGACATCATCAATGAGTTGAGTGAATGATGCTCGTAAATAACTGTTTGCTCATGTGAACCGTAATATTGAGAACATCCTACCAACCTGTGCATCACTACAGCAGCGCATTAAGCATGCTGCATATCAGGCTGTATACATATGGGGTCAGGCTCTTATTGCAGATAATACTCTACCATCACTTGAGGACTGGGGCTGGACAAGAGATGATGATTGTTAGTCTCTAGCATGGACAACACTTTCTGAAGCAGCAAAAGTATGTAGAGAACTGAACAGGAGGCCCAAACAATGTGCTTCTATATTAATTGGACATCATCAATGAGTTGAGTGAATGATGCTCGTAAATAACTGTTTGCTCATGTGAACCGTAATATTGAGAACATCCTACCAACCTGTGCAGCACTACAGCAGCGCATTAAGCATGCTGCATATCAGGCTGTATACATATGGGGTCAGGCTCTTATTGCAGATAATACTCTACCATCACTTGAGGACTGGGGCTGGACAAGAGATGATGATTGTTAGTCTCTAGCATGGACAACACTTTCTGAAGCAGCAAAAGTATGTAGAGAACTGAACAGGAGGCCCAAGGGGCCTGTATCACTCACCTGGAACATTGGCATTTCAACTAATTTTTATTGAGTTTTACATCAATCAGTGCCACTTCCAATGACTCAGTCAAATAATTTTCGAGCTATTGACAACACTCTAAACTGCTTTTGCAAAGGTACTTTTGAACAATATTTAAGTGAAAATGGATGACATCAGTGCTAACAATAGAAATTGATGACATACAGTCAAACTTGTATTAAGACACCACCCAAAGGGAGAATCAGAAGGCAGTCTCTTACGGCAGCTGGTTTCTTAATAAAGTTTCAAATACATTGCTTAATTGGATTTAGCAAATGAAGAAAATGTATTTAAAGGCAGGTGGTCCTTTAACCATTTCACCCATAAATCCTGGGAAAAGTATATTCGTTATGATATAAAACTTATTTTATTGAATATTTTGAAATTAATTTCACTTGAAGCCATTGTACCGTAGGCAGCAATGACTTGCAGTCAAAGTGATTTCAAAATATTCATCAGTTTTCTGTATGGATGCCTTGAAAATGCGATATAGGGAATTCGTCGGTGAAAGGGTTGATACAGGTGGTCTTTATAGCAGGTTTAACTGAGAGTACTCCAAACTATCCATTTAACACATGTACATCTGGCTGAATGAAAAGTTAGCAGAAGGGGATGTATATCCAGGTGAGCTGGAGTTTATTTAGAAAATAATTTGACTGAAATTCATTGCTGCCTTAGGTAGTAACAACTTTCAATCAAATACATTTCAAAATATTCAACAGTATAGATGTCAGTGCACATAATACATATCTTAAATATTTAGGCAGTGGAGGACAAAAGTTAATTGTTTTCGTCTTATTTGGCAATAAAATGTGTCAGGGATAATAAATCACCGCACAGTGGAAAAAAACCTGTCTAATATTATACTAGTAGTGCAAATAGTTAAGGGCTCTTAACTCTGGTGTTTGACGTCATATCAGTCATTTTCGCAACACATATTAGATGGCGACATTAACATTGTGACCAAGTTTGGAGTTATTCCACCAAGAAATAACAACACATGCTGCCATTGTCGAGGATGGATGGACGGACAGACAGATGACGGACTGGGCGTCATTGCTATGCGTCGGATGGCTGACAAGCCAGCTGAGCTAATAAAACCATTTTCGGCTTCAAAACCCATCAAATAAAAAAATTCAATGTGGTTGCCAAACACACTACATTTTGATTGGTCCACGGCGGCCATGTTTTTTTACCTATCAACTTCCCATGAATAAACTTTAATGGCCCATAGTCCATACTCATATCCCCCAAATTTAGTCCCGATCCGTTCAGCGGTTCTGCAGAAGTCTTTTTCAAAAAAATATGTCATCCAAGATGGCTGCCGAACCATTTGGCCAATCAAGTTCCTTAGAACAAACTTGGTTCAGTTCAGGCCTATATGATATTTCATGAGTTTTGAATCGATCCACCAAGCGGATTCGAAGAAGATTTTTAAAGAAGTTTCTAAAAATTGGCCAAAATCCAAGATGGCCACCGGCCAAATTGGCCGATCAACTTCCTTTTAACAAACTTAGATCTCTATGCCATAAGGATGCTTCCTGCCAAATATAATTGAAATTGTCCCAGTGGTTCTTGAGAAGAAGTAATTTAAAGATAAAGTTGACGGATGGATGGACGGACAGACGATGGATGGTCGTCATGGCCTAAGCTCACTTGGCCATTCTGGCCAGGTGAGCTAATAATGCCAGTGCAAAAGAAAGTGTGCAGGATGGTGTAACTGTATGAACGCAACACTCCGTTGTACTTGGCTACATGTTTTTGTGCCGGTCAATGCATTGCAGACATAGTGAATTCTTACAGGTAAACTTGGGCATAGCGGATACTTTATCAATGAGTAGTGACCATGGTAGTGGCTTTTGGCACCAAAAAATGCTGGTTTTTAGCTCACCTGACCTTAAAGGTTGTTCAAGGGAAGTTGAACCGTAAAACAACATGGCAGCCAATCAAAATATAGCATGTTTGGCAGCCATATTGGATTTTTTTATTTGATGGATTTTGAGGCCGAAATTGGTTTTATGTGTTTTTGGGTATTCTGATCTCAAATTTGTAATTTTCGAAAGGGTTGGATAAACGGTTTGGCGACCGTATTGAATCATTTTCCCGCTATAAGCTCCCATACTAAAGCAATGGGAAACTTAAACTGTCTTCTCGAGAACTTCTGGGACAATTTCAATTATATTTGACAGGAAGCATCCTTAGGGCATAGCGATTCAAGTTTGTTCAAACGAAGCCAGTCGATCAATTGGGCCGGTGGCCATCATGGATTTCGATCAATTTTTAGAAACGTCTTTAAAAATCTCCGAAACCGCTTGTGGGATTGATGCACCCCATGAAATATGATCTAGGGCGAGAGCTGAACCAAGTTTGTTCAAGGGAACGTGATTGGTCAAATGGTTTGATGGCCATCTTGGTTGACCTAGATTTAAGGCGAAAACAACCTCCAGAACCACTGAACGGATCGGGTCGAAATTTGGCAGATATGATTAGGGACTAAGGGCCATTAAGTTTGTTCAAGGGAAGTTGAACCGCCAAAAAACATGGCTGCCCGGGGCCAATCAAAATATAGCGGGTTTTTTTTAGGCCATATTGAATTTTTTTATTTGATGGACTTTGAGGCCGAAATTGGTTTTATGTGTTTTTTTAGTATTCTGATCTCAAATTAACAATTTTCGAAACGGTTGGATAAATGGTTTGGTGACCATCTTGGATCATTTTCCTGCCAAAAGCTCCCATACTAAAGCAATAGGAAATTAAAAATTTCTTATCGATAACTACCGGGACAATTTCAATTATATATGGCAGGAAGCATTCTTAGGGCATAGAAATTCAAGTTTGTTCAAACGAAGCCGAACGGTCAATTGGGCTTGTGGCCATCTTGGATTTTGGCCAATTTTTAGAAATTCCTTTAAAAATCTCTGAAACCGTTTGAGGGATCGATTCAGAACTCATGAATTATCATCTAGGGCAAGCGCTGAACCAAATTTGTTCACTTGTGAACTTGATTGGCCAAATCATTTGGTGGCCATCTTGGATGACCTAGTTTTTGAGGAAACGGTTTCCAGAACTGCTTGTGATCGGGCCAAAATTTGGGAGATGATATTGATGACTAAGGGACATTAAAGTTTGTTCAAGAAAAGTTGATACATAAAGAAACATGGGCTGTGTTTTCTTGTTACAAGTCTGCTCAACTCAGTAGAGTTCTACTTATTGTTAATGAACATTCTAGTTGAAATACCTATGGTCCAGGTGAGTGATACAGGCCCATTGAGCCTCTTGTTTAATTGAGACTGATGATCTTGACGCCACTTGTTTTGTTTTAATGAACCATCATCCTCACATCCTAAAACCAAGTCTGTTTATATTTAGATGCAACTTTCCTAATCATCATTTCAATCATAACCCTTTCATGGTCAAAATTAGTCATATAAAGTTTTCACATGGACAGTGTCAATTTGCTGACCAAGAGAATATTTCTTTAATCTACCACTGTAATGACAGGCATGATTACCAAGCCAGTTATTTCAGTTGTAGATTTTCTAAAATATTCTCTTGGTCAGCAAATGGATATTCCTCAAGACGACTGTAGAACATACTTTTGTCCATTAAAGGGTTAAATCTATTTTGTTCATTTCTTTTTGTAATTATTTCTTAGTCAGAAATATGTGTTTGAGTTGATACATCAGTATAGTGCTTTTATTTTCCAGTATCCATTCTTTGACACTAATAACAATTATGCTCTAGATTTGGATTGTTCAGGTTTATTGTGTGGCGGCCATCTTGTATTTTAGTACGGTTTTCATATACAATACTACTATTTCGTTTAACACAGCCATCTTTTACATATTTTCATTGCGGCCATCTTGAATTTAGCATTTTAAGTGGGAAACAGTCGTCAAATCAAATGTTGCCCTATTTTTTTAGAATCGGCATACCAATAAACCCTTAAAGGCAAACTTTCATCCTTTCTTAAAAAAGTGCACTACTTTGATACAACTTGTTGGTCATGAGTTATGCTTACCCCGTTGCTAAATTGTGTCGCTGATGCTTGGACTCATTGCTCAATAAGGCCAACAGTGAGTATTGTTCCATTAGTCAGTGGCATCAGTTATGCTTGTCCCATTGACAAATCGTGCTTGTCCCATTGGTTAATAGTGTCAGTGTGCATTGTTAGTCATTCGTGGTAAGGATGATTGCCTCATTGGTCAATAATGATAAGGACCATTGGGCTATGACAACAGTTATGCTTGCCAGATTGAGCAATAATGCTTGTTGTGCATTAATTAATGTAAAGTTGTTTACAGTTCGTCATCATTCAGGTGATCACTATGGCCCTTGATCCTTTTATTCTCCAAATCTTTGTCTGTAACCATTGGATAAATCGTAAATTGCATCTGTCATGCTTACCCCATTAGGCAAGGGAGCTTTCCCTCATGGTCAATTGTGTCAGACAAACACAGATTCAAGTTTTTCCCGCATAAATATTCTTATTTTCCGCCCAACTGTTTTCCAATTACTCTTGACTCCTTTGTCATTGACATCAGTTATGCTTTCGTTATTGACCAGTGCTGCTTGTCCCATTGGTCATTGGGCAATAGTGTAATTGAATTTAATTGATTGGTCATTAGTGTCAGAGTTGATTGCCTCATTGGTCTTTAATGCCAGGAACATATGCCCCATTGGTCCATGGCATCAGTTACACTTGTCACATTGACTAAGGGCATGAATAGCACTTGCCTATTGGTCAATTATGATGTGATGATTGCCATTTTTAGCTCACTTGGCCAACAATGCCCAAGTGAGCTTATGCAATGGTGACCATTCACCTGTCTGTCATCCATCCATCCTATCTCTTGTATCCTATGGTTGTAGGCTCCATAACCTTTATTCTGAATCTTGACAAAAACTTAAATTTGGCTTTGTTACAATAGTCAATATTTTTGGAATAAGATTAATTATATCCAGATAAATTGATCCTGCTTCTGCAGTCTTACTACATGACTTTGTACATGTGTTGTCTGTAATCAAACAAGTACTCATCTGATTCAGCTGAAAGATCATCTTCACATGACAATATTAAACTTAGACTTAGAATGCATTCTAACCTGAAAAGCAGTCATAGACTCTAAGATTAAAGTTATAGCTCTGCGAGTGTTGTAGTAACACAGATTTAAGTGTTGTAGGTAGCCTGCAATATGATAATGTCATAACGGGGCTCATCTAAGTGTTCACTGTAATAGAGCCAGATTGAAAATACATTCCAAATGGTAGAGTCATGTGGGACTGTAACATCTGTTGAATGTATGTTTATTTATCTTATTTGCATCTCAGTAAAGTTGTTTCTTGTTTATGATCCTTTTCAGAATGACTATGCTTCTGCCAGTTACACCTATGAGTGCCTGCTTCAAGAGTTTGCCTCATCAATATCACATAAGAATCTTCTAAAGAATCGAGTTAACAAGCTCGAATCTGAAGTTATACACATAGAGTCAGTACCTATAAACACTGATGACAGCAATGAGAAAGCAGAATGTGACCATAAACAAGCTGATAATGTTGCCAATGATAGTGTCAACAAAGCTAGCAATGATAAAGAACATAGCAATTCACCTTCATTGAACGGTAAAGATGTAAAAGTGAATGAGGTTAAAATGGAAACAAATGACTTGGTCAGTGTGGTGTGTACAGGAGAGCAGACGATTTATGATGGTAATACCGATGATCAAAACAAGAACAAAGCTACTAATGAGAGTTTATCTATCAAACAAAATAAGTCTGATTCTGAACAGGCTTTGTCATCAACACAGTATCAAAATTCAACATCTACATCAGTATCCTTAGTCACGTCTGTAGCATCAACAATGACAACTGTAAAATTGATCAAGCAAAGTAAATCCATTTCGGGTCAAAGGCCAGCACAAATATTAAGTGGTCCTCGAGACAGAAAATCAGGTACAATAAAGATCATAGTTGATACAACTAAGAGAGAAATAATTGAACAGATTTCATCTTCAAAAACTGAAGAGGAACAACAAAAGCAGCTCCCTGAAACACAACTGCAGCAGCAGCAGCAAAACCAGAATCAGGGCATGCAACTGCTGCATCAACAACAACATCAGCATCAGCATCAACAGCAATCTAATGCTAAGTTGCGAAATCTGTTAGCCATAGCAGATTCCGAGAGATCTAGTAGCATACCTGTAGCTAATGGTGCTGTGCAGCAGTGTGTTCCTGTACAGATACCACTAGAAAAAGTTAAAGTAAGTGACAACATGTTGGTACAGGATAGAACAGTGACTATAAAATCAAATTCACCTGTGCCAACAGTACCAGGTCCAGGACCACAGGTGAACAGAGAGGCAGCAGCTAGGCATGTTAGACATAGCCCTAATCACTCATTTCCTGAGCTATCACATCATATGACGACTACTCAGCCATATACAACTTACCTTCCATCAGCTCAATTACAGCATGGCTCTGCCATCCCGCTGACACTTAGATTGCCTGGTATCAGTCTTAGACAACCATACTTACACCAGTCGATTTTCCCTCCTGCATCTTACCCAGGTTACACAAGTGTGGCACACGCACCCATAAGGGGAACACATGTACTGCAAAAACGGTCAGGTTCTCAAAGCGATGTGATACAAATGTCATCATCAGTACCAAGCAATGAGCTGTCACTTAACTTAGCAGGACTCAGTACAATAGCTTGTTCGCACTCCACCCCCACTGCTGCTGACTCGGTGCTCAATTCACTGCAGTCCACACCTGCACCTAGTACAGACCTCTCTCATAGCCAAATGACAGGATTATTTGGACAGGAAAGAAAGCAGTTTAAGCGTAAGTTTCCAGCTATGGATAGTCTGTCACCTGGTAGAAGTAAGCGATCGTCACGTTCAACAAAATGTGCACCTCCACATATAGTTAGATCTACAGGTGATGGGGCAACAACTATATCATCGATCTTAACAGCTGTTCAGCATTCATATCCCGTTGCATTAGCTTCTTCACCCGGTATAGAACCTCAGTTGAGGACACAGCTCGGAGATAAAGGCCATGGCGGTACACACAAATATGGTGGCAATATATTGCCAGCTCCCAAAAATGGAGGTATGTATTATATATTTGTGTAGGTACTTTGCTGTGTGACTGCTACAAGCCACCAAACAATAATTTCAATGTACAATAATTATGGACCTGATAAATATTTTGAAAACAATTTGACTGAAAGCTGTTGGTGGCTTAGCCTCCAACATAGCCACCAATAACCTTCAGTCATATTGTTTTCAAATTCAAGTCATTTCACATGCTAATCAGTCATTCTGGTCGCACTGCTGACTGCTTCATAGTAATCTTTCTTTATCAACTTGCCTATCATCCATTTTGTCAGAGCTGAATCTGACAGCATGTTCTGATCCCTAAAAGACATCATCTGCTGATAACAGGGGGTTCAATTGCCTGAGCTCTTGGACGAGCTTAGTCATATAGGTATGTAGGTACTAAACGTTACCGGTAGTAGAGTTGTGCCTAGATCACAACTTACCATGGTAAGTTGAGTGTGTGCAATGCTCACAGGGTAACCTGAGTGTTGAAATAGTTAACCTATCACGGTAGCAGGGTAGCCTAAGTACGTACAGTGGTCAACCCATCATGGTAGCGGGGTAGCATAAGTAAATACAATTGTCAACCCACCATGGTAGCAGGGTAGCCTAAATATGTACAATTGTCAACCCAACATGGTAGCAGGGTAGCCTATGTACGTACAATTGTCAACCCATCATGGTAGCAGTGTAGCTTAAGTATGTGCAATTGTCAACCAACCATATAGTACATTTATATAGGTTGAGTAGATGTTGAGTTCCGAAATACAATGTCGAAATGTCCTAAATACGTATATCCATGTATAGTACATTTGAAGGAAATTTGTCATCACGCTTGGAGGGCATTCTGGAAAATCCAGTCCATGATATTCACAACAATACTTAGTTCTATTGCCAGCTATACCCTGATTCTGAATAGAAGTTCTGGCGCTTGCCAGCATATCCTTCCAGCCAGATTTGGTTGAAATCGGTAAAACCGTTAAGGAGATGCGATTTGACAGATGTACAGACAAACGACGGGCGGTCGCCATGGCATAAACTTCACTTGGCCTTTCAGAACAATACTTCAATGAACCTTTCCAGTTTTAGCTATTCCCCGCCCATCTCTATCTAAGCTCCACCCACACCTCGCTCGTGTTGGGATCGATCTCTGAACTCCCTGACTATCAATTTCCAGAAAACTATACAGGTAAGCTGTTGAATATTTAAAAAGTAATATGACTGCGTGCTGTTGCTGCCTATTAGTTTCAAAATATTCAACAGCATGTTTCTTAAATAGCCAAAACATACAATTCGTACGTGTCAGACTATTAAGCGTTAAAGACGGGTTTAATCGAATCATTCATGACGTCCTGATTATGACAGCACTATACAGTTTAAAATATTGTCACATTGATACTGGACTGTCCATGATTACACCTACCTGGATTAAAAAGCACCATTTGGCAGACACCGAAGTAGTCAATTTAATTCTGAAATCTTCAATAGATTATTTCATGTGGTCATTTCAGAACTACACAAAATTAATGATCCTTCCTAAAAATGAACACTGAAAATCATTAGGTTAACTGACCTAATCATCATGTATTCTTAAAACCTTTTGAAGGTTTTGAAGTTTTTCCGTGAAAGTCTTATGTGACATGGAAGCGCATCTACTTCGCATTAAGTTCTCATGCCTGGCCAATTTCCTTGTGTCCAACCACCTGACTACGTCCCCAGATTTTATCAAATGTTTGCCAGTTAATGAACAGCTTTTCAGTTCATCCGTAGTAATTATTAGCTCACCTGGCCTGAAGGGCCAAATGAGCTTTTTGCCATGCCGTCTGTCTGTCATCTGTCCATCAACTTTTTCTTTAAAAGCCTACTCATTAACCACTTGACCGATTTTAATTAAACTTTGCTGGGAACATCCTAGTGTGGTAGGCCTCAGAACTTCTATTGATTGGTCAATTTTTCCGGTGCCCATCTTGGATTTTGTAGAAATTATCCGGAAATTTTTTCATACGCTACTCCAATATCAATGGCAGGATTTGGACAAAACTTGTGGTATGCTTCAACATTTCTAACAAGAATTTTGATTGGTCAATTTTTATCTCGCCTGGCCTGAAAGGCCAAGGGAGCTTATGGCATGGACCATCCGTTGTCTGTCCGGCCGTCGTTAAAATCGCTTCTCCTTAACGGTATGACCGATTTCAACCAAATTTTGGCTGGGAGGATCCTATGCTGGTACCCTCCAGATGTTTTTTTCCAAAATTTGATTGGTCAATTTGTGTCTCGCCCCGTAGGGAAAGCGAGACAATGGGTTACCTTAGGTGGTGGCGTCCGCGTCGTCGTCGTCAACCGTGGCGGTGTGTCATTTGTGTTAAAGTTTTTGAATGTACATTTAATTCATCAAAGACTTATCCGATCTTGACGAAATTATACAGATATGATCTATACCATCATGGCATCTAGTGTCAATCATCAGCAAAATGATTTTCAAATTTTTTCGGGGGTTTAAACTTAGCCTATTTTCCAACAAAAATCAGGTATACCTTAAAGTTTTTCAATCAACATATAATTCATCAAATACTTATCCGATCTTGATGAAACTATAGAGATATGATCTATATCATCATGCCATCTAGTCTCCAACATCAGTAAAATGATTTTCAAATTTTTTCCAAATTTGAACTTGGTCTATTTTCCAACAAAAATCAGGTAAATGTTAAAGTTTTAGTCTCGCCCTGTAGGGAAAATGAGACAATGGGGTTACCTTTGGTGTCATCGTCCGCAGTGCCGTGTCATTTGTGTTAACGTTTTTCGTCAGCCTTATTATTAAAAAATGGGTCATCAGATTTCAATTAAACTTCACAGACTTATTCTATGCAAGGTAGAGATGCAATTGCTCATCATTGCTAAGATTTTTTTGAAATTTCACATGTTTTTCTATGGTTTTCGTAGTTTTTGGACTTACAAATATTTGCGTTAAAGTTTTTCATCAGCCTGATTATTAAACAATGGGTCATCAGATTTCAATGAAACTTCACAGACGTATTCTATGTAAGGTAGAGATGCAATTGCTCATCATTGCTAAGGAAATTGCACGTGTTTTTCATTTCTCCATCTGAGCTTATGCTGTGGTGCACATCCGTCATTTCTCAATCTGAGTTTATGCTATGGAGCACATCCGTCATTTCTCCACCTGAGCTTATGCTATGGTGCACTTCCGTCATTTCTCCACTTGAGCTTATGCTTTGGTGCACATCCGCCATTTCTCAATCTGAGCTTATACTATGGTGCACATCCGTCATTTCTCAATCTGAGCTTATTCTATGGTGTACATCCGTCATTTCTCAAGCTTAGCTTATGCTATGGTGCACATACTACTCTGCGTAGTACCCAATTCCAATCTTGTCATTGGAGAGCGTGCTTTCTCCATAGCTGGACCAAAACTTTGGAACGATCTTCCATCCAACATTCAAAACAGCAACAATGTTGAGGCTTTCAAAACTCTTCTAAAAACCCATTTGTTCCAAAAAGCATATTTCACTATTTTAAATTAGCTTTAACTTTTGTAAAGCGCCTGTGGGCAGTTAATTCTGGAATTGGCGCTATATAAATGCATACATACATACATACATACACATCCGTCGTTTCTCAGTCTCAGCTTATGCTATGGTGCACATCCGTCATTTCTCAATCTGAGCTTATGCTATGGTGCACAGCAGTCATTTCTCAATCTGATCTTATGCTATGGTGCACATCCGGCATTTCTCAATCTGAGCTTATGCTATGGTGCACAGCAGTCATTTCTGAATCTGAGCTTATGCTATGGTGCACATCCATCATTTCTCCATCTGAGCTTATGCACATCCATCGATTTTCCATTACTCTAATCTTTATGTATTCTAGCAAAAGTGTTCCGCTAAAAATATTTGCATAACCTTTGCGCGAATAAAAAAAATGGGCTACACAATTTCTGCAGGCCTAAAATATAATCATGAAATTTGCTTTACACTTTTCCAGATAGAGTCAACAATGTCAGTCAATATTAAACTGTGTGAGCAGATAGGAAAGAACATTTCTGACATTAAGGCTACAGAATGTGGGATATTAGGAACTTTGTATGAAATTAAAAACACTTGTACTGAGGAAACGCGAAAAGGAGTTGGAAAACACGGCAATGAAAATTAAGGCAAATGCTTTATCAGCGAATTTATAAGTGTACTGAGCTAAAAAAAAAACATTTGTGCAAATGAATCACAAACAAGTGAGTTAAAACTTAAAAGTAAGGAACTGGAATCAAAAGTTGAAATTCTAATGAAGGAGAATTCACATCTTTTCTTCCAGAATTCATTACTCAATATAGAGTTAGATAAAAGCACTGAAAAGCTGATTACATCGCAAACCATGTTAAGCAGCTTTACTGATGAGTTTTTGGATCTGAACTACTTGTATCAACTCCTGTGGATGCTTCAAAAAGCCTTAAAGATGAGAGGAAGAAAATCACAAATGAGGGTTAAAAAGATAAACAAACAATTAATGTATTTCCTGGGAAGTTACAAATGTACCAGTTTAGTATAAAATATATTTTGTTTTTCTTTACATAGGTTTACAAAGAAGAGGCAAGTTGGTAATATATCGATGATCTATTATATATCCTTGCCTAAATTACCTATTAAGTTTATTTGTCAATTTTTATAGGAAAAGACAAGCCAACTATAAATTACTGTTGAATAGAAACTGTATGTGGTAATAAAATACTGAAATCCGTAAAAAATATAAATGAAGTGAACAGGATACATGCTAATTTTTTTTAAATCATTTCAAATGAAATTCGTTTACGTTTTCTGAATACAGTGACTGTGATTGCTGTTTCAGCCAGCCAAAGATCATGTACATGTACTTTGTCTGCGATAGCTTGATAGCTCCACATCATCATCATATATGTCACAATCTGTTTTCTGATTTCTCAAACCACAATATGCACATCATGGTCAGACTATGACATGCAAGAATTTCTACAAAATGTGAATTTGCCGATAATTGAAATAAATAATGGTACAGCTGCCATGTTTTTGTACTGTTGTTACACTACAATTGTTTTATTATGTAAGGCTCCTACTTTCGGACATTTGACACTTGTTCTTTCCTTCAAATGACAGACACTGCACTTTCAGTTTTGATCAAGACAGAATTATTGGGTGGCTGTTGAACACACATTTGATAAATATTTGATGGATTTAACATACTTTCTTTCTAACTAACATTTTTATTTTCAGCTGTTGATATTGTATACAATAATTTAGTTGTGCACTATTTAATTTAATTTTTTTTAAATCTTTGTTTGAAATTGTATATTATGGTTGGAAAATAGGTTAAGAGCATTTATGCCATGCATGGTGACATTCATGGTTTATGCGATCTGATCAATTACAAATTTAATATCATAGTTCTACATGTACATTTAAATTATTATACAGTAAATAAAATGTTATTTCAAACGAAGAGCGATTTTGTTTCTCCTTCCCATTCATAGTTTTACTTGCCAATTACTTATGAGTTGCATATTATTTACCATCCATGCACTGACTGGAATCATATTGCTAGCTGTGGATGTAAATGGAAGGATGTAGTCTTAGGCTTGCGCAATTACGTGATTAAATCAATAATCGTGATTATGTTTTAAATCGTGACTTTATATGATTAAAAATTAAATAATTGAATGATCGTGAATATTTCTATTGCATAGATTATTTCAAAACCTAACTTTCAATTACTTTCCAATGCGATTGTTCATGAAAAATTATATTTTGCTTAGTGAATGTATGTCCATTTGAAGGGCAAGAGAAGACTACTTTTGAAAATATATTACTGGAATGCCTGCCTCGAGAATCTTGCCCTGCAAATTAACTTTTCTAAACACCATTGCAGTTTTCGTCATTGATATTCTTTTGTTGTTATGTCTTGGTAATTTGTATCCGAGCTGATTAATAGAGTAATCACGATTAATTTTTAATAATCGATCGCGATCACTCAATGCAATAATCTCACAAGCCTAGTATGTCTGTGTATTTTTATAGTAACCAAAGTCATCTATTATTTTTATATTTATATTTGTAATGTGCAATAGTTGGATCCTTTGAAACATGTAATTTAATGTTTGTATTGTTCGTCTGTCAGCTTCCAGTCGGAGTAATTTCAAAATATTTAACACTTTTCATAAATTGTTGCCTCTGGACTTGAGCGAGATATAGGATACTCACAGAGAAAGGGTTAATCACCTATAGGTAGACCCCTTTAGAAGAACACAGGAGGGGGAGTATGGCTGTGGAAGTCTGATGGATTTACCAATCTCATTAATTTTAGGAAGATCATCACCACCACCATGGCTCATCATACATTATAGCGCATCATACACTATATTGGTATCAATAATAATAATAATAATTATAATAATAATACATCACATACTCTATTACTGTCTTTAAGCTCGATGAATGCCCCTCTGCCCCCCCCCCCCTCCCCACCTCCCCAACCCTCTCCATTACCTCTAGCATCTTAAAACTGCAGATTTTCTAGCACTAAATGTTAAAAAATTTAAAATAATGCATATGTACTGTGGGTGCAAGTGGAAAAACTCCACATCTTATATTATCATAATTAACTACTAATAGCTTAATTATGTTTTGTGTGCGTTATGTGTAGTGTTGTAATGTTCTTATTTGTAATATGTACAGTAATTTAATGTTGTAATATCTCTTTGTCTAATATATGTTAGGGGTCCATCACCACATGGGCTTTGCCTTTGATGAACTACCTGTCCTTTGTAATATAAATGTGAAATGCTACTATAAAATAAGAAATATATATGATTTGAATTGACTTGAATTGCACTACTAACTATACTTTCACCTATTCCAATGCACTTTCAGATTCTGCTTCAATCACCTTACCACCGAGTCCAGGAATCGGTAAATTGACTCCTTTTTAGGACTCCAATTTGGAACTGATACTTAGCAAGCTTACATTGTCATATAGTACTGGTAAACTATGGCATCGTAGAGCGGGAAACGTAGGTTTCCTACATTCACAAGCAGCCCATTTGTTTTTATCATGGACACGAAGGAAATTTACTATATATCACGCAACAGTAGTACAGAATAGAACCATAGTTGTTTTTTAGACATTCCACATTCATCGCTGATCATGAACTATATACATACAATGTTCACCTGTCATTTTCCCCACCTAGGTCCCAATGTTTCAATCTGTAATTTTAGTTGGGTGTCCCTTTTGAGGAATATAAGACTAGATATATGAAATTAAACAGGACATGCCTGGAAGAATAAACAGACACATAAGGCTTTGATATCCACCAGGTGTTTGCCACCAGGTAAAACATAAGCATATATACCATGTACATGTAGCTTCATTCAAGTTGTTTAACTAATGGTAATGGGTACAAAGATAATGTATTTACTCAGCTAAAACATTATAGTTATAGTTATATTACTATTTTTGTTGTTCTTTGTTTTTGAGCGACATGCTTACATCATAATATGAGATAAGGTTACTTTTGTTTCAAACAAACAAAAGCAATAGGCCATACAATATTAGAAAGGCTAAGACTAAGTAGATGTAGTAATTGAGGTTTATATTATAATATTGAAACTGATTCAGTACATCAATGCTGGCTAATACTAGCATTTTAAAAAACCTACAAAATTATATATTATTGAGTTCACTGGTATAACTGATTATAGTTAAACAATTGAATGATGCCAATCTATGAATATCACTTATATGATTTATATGTTTTGTTTCAGGTGGTTGCATTTCCTAATTGGCAATACAGGTGCACACAATATGAATGGGAACATTGAGTGCTGCGTATGTAAGAAAAAATACAAGTCACAGAAAACACTTCAGAACCATAAGTGTCCATGGTGCTCAAAGTGTAACAAGTTATTCTCAACCAATCAGCGCTTCATGCAGCACAAATGCAAGGCTACAGAATCTTTGGAAAAGGTTAAACAAGAGACGATTGAACCATCATTCACTGGAGTTGAAACAAACTTAGTTGATAAGCCATTGACAGTAAATGATGAAGAATCCTGTAGTTCGTATGCTACAATAGCTCATAGAGGGATTAAGCAATCAGAGAAAACTGAGCCATCATTCAGTAGGCCTGCGACCAATTTAGTTGATGAACCATTAAATGTGAATGATGAAGAGTCCTGCAGTTCATATACTACAATAGCTCATAGAGTGATTAAGCGATCGGAGAAAACTGTGCCATCATTCAGTAGGCCTGCGACCAATTTAGTTGATGAACCATTAAATGTGAATGATGAAGAGTCCTGCAGTTCATATACTACAATAGCTCATAGAGTGATTAAGCGATTGGAGAAAACTGTGCCATCATTCAGTAGGCCTGCGACCAATTTAGTTGATGAACCATTAAATGTGAATGATGAAGAGTCCTGCAGTTCATATACTACAATAGCTCATAGAGTGATTAAGCGATCGGAGAAAACTGTGCCATCATTCAGTAGGCCTGCGACCAATTTAGTTGATGAACCATTAAATGTGAATGATGAAGAGTCCTGCAGTTCATATACTACAATAGCTCGTCGAGTGATTAAGCGATCAGAGAAAACTGAGCCATCATTCAATAAGCCTGCGACCAATTTAGTTGATCAACCATTAAATGTAAATGATGAAGAGTCCAGCAGTTCATATGCTGCCATAGCTCGTCGAGGGATTAAGCGATCAGAGAAAACTGAGCCATCATTCAGTAAGCCTGCGATCAATTTAGTTGATCACCTATTAAATGTAAATAATGAAGACTCCAGCATTAAAAATGATACAAAAGCTGAACCAGCATCTTTCATACAGACGGTTAAACAATCAGAGAAGACAGCCATTATATGCTACAATTGAAAGAACCAATCAACCATCAAAGGAAAATGAAGGGCAATTAATTACAAATGTTAAAATACCTGAATCAGCGACCTCTGCTTTAAGTGTAACCTCATTTTATCATGTTAACCCTGTGGCAGCGACGGGACGTATTATCGGCTTGAAATAATTATGTTCCTAGTCCGACGGGACGTATTATTGACAAGAGACAATTAGACGCCGGGAGTGACGGAACGTATTATCGGCTCAAGCTACCACAAGTTTTCGATCGCTAAATACGCAAGCATTACTGGCGTTTTACCCAATCAAACTTAGCATTACATTACGTCAGAAGGCTGAATTTTCTAAATCCGCTGTCAATTGGTCAATTCAGTTTGTTTACAAATTTATGCGGGAAAATATAAATGACGAAGCAATTCCTTTATTTAAGCGAGTACCCGATTATCCGGATAGATGGAATCGGGTATTATTGTTATTATTATCATTATTATTATTATAGAGCTGCTCAACGATTGGGCAAGCTGGAAAATCTTTCTAAACAGCATGCTATACTAGCAATGTCATATATAATATGGAAATGCGAACGCAACCCGCTCTCGGTAGTTAAGAAGATCGTGAATTTTGTTTGTTATCTTTGTCACGTGATATGATGTTACAGCTTATGACAGTTAGTTTAATTTTAATGAAACTTTAGTTTCCACGCTTTTAAATTATTTTATAATGACAATTTGCTATTACTGAATAACTGAAAGCCTCTCAAAATTACTGAACATCCATCATGGTGAAATTATTTTAAATCAATGGTCGAGTGGGGTTTAGGTATTGAGAGACACTTGCCAATAATTTAAAAAAAACACATATCCCCCTACTATAATATATATTATAGTAGGGGGATATGTGGTAGTGGTATGCATGGACGAAAATTCAAAGGCCTGTGGTCTGGAACCTTGAAGGACATATCAGTAGAGACAATACAATCAGACTGGACTATGTATAGTAGATTTGTTGAATATGTCGAGTCCAATTTGATTGGAAGCTGCTTTAGGCAACAATAGATTCCAATTAAATATGTCAAAATATACTCAATAGATTACTTTTTTAGACTTCAGGATCTTTACCCTTGTCCTGCAAGGGGAAGGGGGTATTTATTACATTTGTGTGCGCCCGGTATTGCATCTAAAATATTGATCCTACTGGTTTCGAATTTTACTACAACAAAGCAACATAACCTAAACAAGGATTTCCAGAAGTTGTCTGTGATATGGACAAAAACCCAGGATCCAGATTGGATACACATTTTAATCTATGGACATCTCGGAAACTGCTGGTTAGATTTTGCTCAAATTTTAACAAAGTAGAGGGCCATACACTATGATTTAACAAATTTGGATGTGCTAAAATTTATTTTAAAACCGCTATGTACATCTACCTACTTAGTTGATAAGCCAATGAAGGTAAATGATGAAGAATCCTGTAGTTCGTATGCTACAATAGCTCATAGAGGGATTAACCAATCAGAGAAAACTGAGCCATAATTCAGTAGGCCTGCGACCAATTTAGTTGATGAACCATTAAATGTAAATGATGAAGAGTCCTGCAGTTCTATCTACATTGTGAGAAAAATGGTAGGGTAGTCTCGGCAGTGGTTTACAATCTCTGATTACTCTTGTTCATAATGTTATCTATCAAGCATCAAGTCCCCGACAACACTGTTGTGCTTTAAGAATTGAATCTACCCGTCAATGGAATCTAAGTGATAACTAGATTGCTTGGTCGATGATGCATTATAGCAGAACCCATGTTCACCACTTTGACCTCATTACCCCATCCAATCCCTGGGGCCAGAGCCAAATGTAAATGCCCTCTTGCTGCCTTGCACTCCATAATCACCTACCAAATTTGGATGAATTCCAACCACTGATTTTGGAAGAGTTGCATTACACAGAGACTGGAGTGGATTGTTGTGGAAAATCTGGATGTCATAAGGGGAAATGATCTGTGAAAGCAGGAGTTAAAAATTAACATGAGCCAGAGGCTAGTAGAAATTGACTATGACTAGTACAATTTGTAACCGACCAGCCTGATGGTAACAATTTGATATGTCAATGTTCAAGGTGGCCAAAAAATGTCATTGCTGTGATCTTCAGAAATGTAGATATTCAGAGCAAGAGAAGACTATTTGTACCACTAGAATGACTGGCTCGATAACCGAGCCAGTCATTCCAGTGTTAAAATTTCAAAGATAGTCTTCCCTTGGTCACCAATGAAAATTTCATGGGCTAAAGTAGAATCTAATAATCCTGCTAGAGACATGTAGTGGCTCATTTGGCCTTAATTTCAATTCACTGGTGTGTGAGAGTGATCTTTTGAACACCCACTCAGTTTGGGAGGAGTTAGCGTGATGGACAGCTTTTCGGATATTTGTCCTTTGGACCACATCCCCTGACCCACAGGGGACGGAACCAAATCTAAATATGGTCTTACAAAGATCAATCATAGGTAACCCACATACCAAATTTGGTTGAATTTCACCCACATGTTTGGGAGGGGATAGCATGATGGACCGACAGACGGGCAGATGGAGGCGATTATAATATCTCAATTTTTTCAAAACATGGGGATCATGAAAGGACCCAAGGCGATACGATACAGGTAGGTAATTAATTCAAAATCTTTATACAAAAATGTAAATTTCTTTTGGATTAAGAAATTAGGCTACCACCATCATTCGCCATGGCACATTGTTTCCAGGATTTGTCGGTGAAAGGGTTAAACATAGCAAAGACTGGAATTGACAAGTGGACATGGCAGAAATTTAGATTTTCTAATAGATGAACACACTTAGCTCTGCCCCATCTCTAGGTAAGCTCCAGCCATGATTTGCGTGTGTTGGGATCAGTTTATACACTTTGAATCCTAAATTCCCAATTCCATGATAACTATATATACAGCTAACCTGTTCAATATTTTGAAACTAATCTGACTGGGGTCTGTTCAATTATTCAACGGAATGTTTAGTAAATGGCATACAATTCGTACAACTGACAGACTTTCAAAAGTGCATGATGGACTTAGCTACGTCATCCAATAGATATTTTGATTGTGACATCAGCCTACATGTGATGTAATTCATTATGATGTCATATACTTGGGTGACAGATTGGATTCATCTATTATTTAACCCTTTCTCATTTTCACCGACAAATCGCTGAAAAAGTATGATGCTTACAGTATAAAATTTATTCTATTGAATGTTTTGAAATTAATTTGACTGAAAGCCATTGCTGCCTAAGGCAGTTTGCAGTCAAACTAATTTTAAAATATTCACCAGTTTTCCTTTATGGTATCATTAAAATGAGGTATGGGGAATTCATCGGAAAAAGGGTTAATCTTTCCTTGCTCGTGTGTAGATTTATATTGTATATTTCACTGCCGTCGAATCATATTTGCGTCATTCTTGGCCGATTCATTGCGATGGAGCCTAGTGTATACGGTGTCTCCGAATTCATAATCATATCAGTAATTTACATTAACAATTTTGATTGAATTCTACCAAAAGCTTTTGGAGATGGATGGATGGACAGATGAATGGAGGCAATTGCAATATCCCACCAGTCTTATTTTACACATTTTTCTCTTTATAAAATCCATGTTAGTAAATCCATCAGCCTACTTAGCAGGAGAAAGTCTCTGATTTTTTTAAGCCATTGTCAACTCACCTGAAAAAAATAGGAAGAATAAGTTAGAAATAGGCAAATTCTAAGAGTTATATTAAGACTTTAACAATCAAATTTTTTCATGAAAATTTCCATTTTCTCATAGACAATGCCCATATGCAGACCAAGAGCCAGTCATTCCAGTGATACATTTTAAAAAATAATGTGACGTTGGTCGGAAAATTGACATTTTCCTAGACAACTGTGCCAGTTTTGGTTTGACTCAAATGTTATATGGTTAACAATATACATGTACTGCGCAGGGTCATAGGGATGTACTGGTAAGCACTGTGACCCGACAACGGTTGTTATGGTCATACACCGCCCTCAGATTTTAGTGCAGAAATGAATAATATAATAAATGGTGGTCATATATAGTCCAAAAAGGGAGTATGACTACTAGTTACTGGATTAACCTTTTCAATCGACAAGAGTGAATAAAGAATTTCTTACGAATGTTTCAAAATTCTGCTGAATATTTTGAAACTAATTTGACTGGAAGCTGGCTAAGGCAGCACCAGCTTCAAACTGGATTCAAAATATTCAACATCTTACCTTTATAATGACTGTAAACATGAAATTCTGGAAATATCAGGTTCAAATGTGATAATTATTTTTAATTTTGGGCACACTTCCATGATAGTGCAAGTTTGTTTCAGGGTCCCGGTTCTCTATATCTTTGATCTGAGGATACTGGCCACACAGTAAATGGTGATAGAATGTTTGTAACAAGGGCGATAGTGAAATATTTGTTTTCTAAGGAATAATTAGTAGTCAATGTGGTGTTACTTCCAAGTTTTCAGTTACTCAATGACTAATTTAACCGAGAAAGTTATAGATTGTGGTAAGAAAGCAGCAGAACCAATACTATTTAAATCCATTCGTTTACCTCTGGTCGCGAAATAACAATAAGGTTATAGATAAACAATCCGATAATCTCAATCATCGATCCGTGTCTTTGTTTACAATTTCCGAGAAAACTTACTCTTCAAATTACTAGCATTAATTGGGCCGAGTTGAGATGCGAAAGTTGTCAAATATATCGGCATCCCACTTCCCGATTGGCAATATGGTTAATCTAGTCATCTGTCTACTTTTTAGTTTGTGGCGTACAAGAAATATGCATAGATTGACATATTTGAACACTCAACTATTTTGCAAAACAGCTGATCGTGTCGCCATCTTGGCGGAAAAATTAATATTCATGAATTCCCGACCAATCAGACGCGTCAATCTTATAGCGCGTGATACGGTGTTGTCAATAACAGGTAATGAGCTTGGTAATCATATATTAGATACGGGTACGATTCTACAAATTCCTCTCGTTCTTTCACGATAAACGATTCCTATTGGAGACGCTGCTACGAAAAAATGTCTGATGCTATAGAATCTTAGTGTAAAACATTCGCGTTCGCTTCTTAAATTGCTGATTGCAACCAGCAATGCTACATAGCATAAAATTTGCCAGTTATTCGTTGTCAATGCTGAGAAACTCTGGTATGTGTTCGGTTATGTATAAAGGAGTTATTCAACATTGAATGAGGCCTCTCCCCAAAATCATGACCGGAATTTCTCAAAATTTTACGGTACCACGACATAATATAATTGCCATTTTCACATCTTATCGGATGAAAACCTTCACAAAACTTTGGTATCTGTTAGTTTTAATACCATTGTGATTAAATTTATCAATGGCATTTGTAAAATTTAAAAGAAATTCGATAAACTTTGCAAAAATAGACCAATGTATTTATCCTAGGTGTGGCCATTTTGAGAGGCACGTTGACTAACTAAAATATATTTTATTCATACAAATTTTATATAGTTTTATATATAGTGAGCTGTTACTTTGCCAAAAATATTTAATATAATTGGCATGGTAGCACTACACCGCTATCACGCCACTACCGCTTATAGGCTAGGGTTCTAAGCAAGTTTCCAGCTTTTGGCTGTAGGGTTTGTAGCACTTTTTTGTAAATTCTTGATATGACCCAAAGGGTTAAGGCAATAAGAATATATAAATATTAATCACTTGTTTGAAATTAAATCTTATTTGCGTAATACTGACATTTTCACTGGACCTCAATTGCCATGACTTGGTGACCTCAATAAATGGCATGTTCACATAATGGTTATCTGAACCCATGATGGACACTAAGATAAGTCCTTTGATGTTTCATTTACTGTTCTAAGCTGTCTAGTTACAAAGTTAGAGTTTTTAGTTACCCCTACCCCCAAAATTATATCCTAAGTTTGGCCATAGAGGCCGCGTCAATCGACGTGATTTTCCCAGTTATTGGCGGGTTTCCAAATGTCTACCCTCACTTTTTTTGTCCACATAAAGAATATGAAGAGTAAGCGAGGGGACATTTCATGCACACAGGGACCCCATCAGCCAAAGGACTAAACATCAACATTTTCTGTTTAGTTCAACTTAGCAATTGCATGTTTAGTTAAACATACTGGACCCAAACTTGGACACATGCTTCTTTACAATAACACAGCATTAAACATTGACCTTGGGTCAAAAGGTCAAAGGGCAAGGTTATTGTAACCATGGTAAAATCTTTGTTTTTTCAACATTAACATTTTCCATTTGGCTCAACATAGCAGATAGTTCATATTTCAAATTTGGTTAATCATACTGGCCCCAAACTTAGATACATGCTTATGTAGAATGAGAGGGGTTCACATAATGACCTTCGGGTCGGAAGATCAAGGTTGTTGTGCGATTGGTAAATTCTTTGCTTTTTAAATATTACCATTTTGCATTTAGCTCATCTTAGCAGTTTATATCTTTGGGTAAGTATACTGGACCCAATCTTAGACAGATACTTTCTTCATACAATATGTTGCAGTCAAAAGGGCAAAGGTCATGGTTATTGTGACATTGGTAAAAACTCTTTTTCATTCAACATTAACATTTTGCTTTTACCTCAACTTAGCAGTTGATATCTCATGTTGTGTTAATCATGTTGCACCCAAACTTGGACACTTGCTAATGAGAGGGGATGAGAAATTTACTTTGGGGTCAAAAGGTCAAAGGTCATTGATAAGTGTATTGATAAGTCTTCTATATATGTATTTTATGTTTGAAGTCAAGCTTCAAAGTTCATTGCAAAGCCGTAAAGTCGAGCTTCATGGTTGCATTTCAACTACTTATCTGGTTGTATATTTTTTTAATACATTTCTTTAAATTCATTAATAGTAGTAGACAATTTCTCTGTCTTTGTTTCCCCAGTACTGAATCACCAAGCTCGCATTAACCACGCTCAAAGCTCTGACAATGCTATCTGGCAGGCTAAGATTAACAGTGGTTTTGATGCGCTTGTCGCACTTGCATCATCAGAACTTGATCGTAATCGTCTCAACAAAGGCGGTAAAAGTCATGAGGTTGAGCCACCACGACGATAATAATACCTATACCTAGCAGCATATCTGTATTCATGTCAATGGTAAGTAAGCTGATAAATTTCCTATTTGTCGCTCAGTCATATGACAAAGGTTACTGCCATGATTTAAAACATAGACCGCAACATTTCAAATTCCTATAAAACTGATTACCTTTCATATGATTGCTGGTATTTAGAGTTAATTTTGAAAACTATGTTGCTGTAAGATATTGCGGTTTATGATAGCTTCTACTGATCATGGTTTAGGACATTTTCAGTGACATTTTTCTCTTGCCTGCAAGACAGAAATCGAGACATATGTATAACTTTTTCGACAGTGACAACGGCGTCAACAAGGTTTTGCGTTTAGCAAATCATCTTTGTCTATATTTTAGGATTGCTTAATCTTACTGGAGCAAAACTTAGACACATGGTTACCTAGATCATACGGCGGAGCCATGATGATAGTGAGGTCACTATGGTCAAAGGACAGGTCATTCTGACCTTGCTATTTGACTTCTGCTTATTCAATGTTAAGTTTTTGCATTTAGCAATTTCTATTTAGATATATATTTCAGAATGGCTTAACACTTCCAAAACTAAACATGGACACATGGTTCCCTATGCAATAGGGAAGTGGTGTGTTGATAGTGATATTACTAGTCTCTGTCATGTTTGTATTTCCAACATTAAGTAGCTCGCCTTTGCAAAGTAAAAAGAGCGTATGGGATACCCATGGCATTATATACGGCAGCCAGTCTTGGTTAAAGTTTGCTTTTACCGTGTTATGGCTAAACTAACAGGCGTTTTGTAACCAAATTTCTTATATAGCCTTTTTCACTTCAAGACTACTTACCATCCTAAATACTCTTGATATATAATATATCCAACTGGCTCAATTATACACAGAATTAAATAGAATAAAACTACCCCTACTTGGGAGATTAATCAGCTGGCATACACCTGCCCGCACATGTGCGGTGCATGCGCTGACTTACCTGCCATTCGCGATAATAATTGCTCTTCCAACTAACACCTCATGTTTTTAGAGCTCAAATCTCTGTGAATTTAGTATTAATTTGCTGTGCTGAGTCACTACGGATACTTTACTTGACATGCCTGACAACGCAGTGAATGGGTATAATTCCTGTACCCAGGTGTACATATCCATAATAAAAGCAAAAACTATTATAGGTGACACCTGTTTTCATGATTATACAAAAATACTGTAGGTTGTCATATTTTGTCGTTTTTAATGACAAATCTATGCCTTTTTTCAAAGTTTTTGAGTATTTGTATAATTATGTAAAAGTGGTACCAGTTTTTTTCCCTACCTATCAGGCCGCTGAGTCCAAGCTCCATGTTAGCTTGTGGTATTAGACACATTGTACAGTTATGTAATATAGACCCGTATGCCTCTCGTCCCCTGGACTGGCCTCACGCATTTAACTCAGCAGCTTTCTCATGCACACATCTCTTCACTACATGGTAGCTTATGTTCCATTATAGATCAGGTAGTGAAGCTGCAGGAAGGCTTCTCTAAATTTATGTTTTGAAGTGTTGATTCTGAAGCCTTTTTCCTGCTCGTCTTTCTAGGTAACATGGGGGTGGGTGGAATAACTACATACTGACCATGTGCCTTAATTGTGCCATGTGTCAGGGGAGTGGAACCCATTAACCTGACTGGTTGATGCCTGTTGGCTCCATGTTGTGTAGCTGGTGGATCCAATGGCTTTCTTTCAGTCTCCTCCATTTGGTAGAGTTACTGTCATCCGGGTCTGATGTGAGGACTTGAATGATTCTGAAGCGCATGTCATTTCTAGAGTGGTGTTTCTTATTGAAATGCCTGGACACTGGTGTGTCATATCTCTCATTCCGGTAGAGATTGGTGATGGAGTGTAGATGTTCCTATATGCGTATTTTGAACTTGAGTAAGGTCTCCCCCACATGTTGTTTGTGGCAGACATTACAGGTGATGAGATAGACGATGTTTCTGGTTTAGCAGTTACCAATGATCTTGGCAGTGTATGTGAGTGTTGTGTGGGTGTTGGTGAAAAAACGTTTGTCCATGTGATTGCAGATGTTGCAAATTTTAGTTGGACAAGGCTTGAATGGGTTCCTGTGTGTGTCCCGTGGCGGTGCTGTGAGTGGTGCTAATTTCACCATGACTATGGTGTCTTTAATGGACTTATTTTGAAGCCAAATAGCGGTTTCTCAGGAAAGGCTAATCTGCAGCTGTTGCTGGCTTCCAAGATTTACCAGTATTTGATGATGGTCTTAATGAATATGCCTGTGTGGGTGAACTCGCACACGCAAATGGGCATCTGTTTTTGTGCGTTGTTGGGCCAGCCGTGTTGGATTCAGTAGGGTGTGCCTGGCTTGTGACCTGGCTTTTCCTCATGCCGTAGTGAGGATGCTTATAGGGTATCCTCTTTTCAAAATGACTCTGCAGGTGTAGACTGTTGTGCTCATAGTCCTGTAGGCGCGTACAGATGCGGGTGAGTCGGAGAACTTGGCCATATGGGCTGGCGTACTTGCAGGATGAAGGATGTACTGAGTCATAGTGAAGGTAGCTATGTGTGTCAGTAGGTTTGGTGTAGAGCTCAAAGATGATGTCTTTTGCCTCTGTTTGGATCACCAGTGTGTCCAGAAAGGAAATCTGTGTCGCAGAGCATTCCATGGAGAATTTCCTTCCATGTTCCCAGATTATGAAGATGTCATCTATGTATCTGACATGGTGCTGGGTGGAGCGCGGCAGTGTTCAGTAATTTTATTTCTAAATCTGCCATGAAGATGCATGCAAAGGAGCATGCGGCTTTGCTGCCCATGGCGGTGCCTCCCACTTGTAAGTAGTGTTCGCCATTGAATTCAAAGTTGTTGCATTTTAGCACTAATTTAAGTAAGTTTAGCAGGCCCCAGAATGTCAGTATGCCTGGTAGTTGTCAGTGTGCCTGGTAGTCCGCGCAGTTGGCAGAATTTGGTGACTGCACATAGCCCCTCTTTGTTGGGGATATTACTATACAGAGAGGTGACATCCATGGTGGTCAAAAGAGTTTGTTCCTTGGTCCTGCCAAAGGCTTCCACTTCGTTGATAACATCTGTGGTGTCCCTCACATATGACCTAATTTTGGTGATATGTGTTTTTATGTGCTCATCCATATAGCTACTTATTAGTTCAGTGGGCCAGCCCACACCGATAATGATTGGTCTGCCCTGTGTTAGCCCATCCTTAGCAGTGGTGGGTGGGTCTGGTATAAGCCTGGTTGCAGTTTGCTGGTCTATCTCTACTAGTTTGGTATGATATACCTTGAGATCTTGTGACCTTTTCTGGCAGAAGTGCGCATCCACCAGTTGGCAGTGCACTTCTGCGTTTGCCCTATCCTGTATGACAGTGGCTTGGCCCATGTCTGTCCTTTTTATGATAATACGGCGGTTGTCTATAAGCTTGAAGAGTGCTTGTTGTTCTGCACACTCTAGGTTGTTAATAGGAATTCGGCGGTGCATGTGCTTGCCGTATTCATACGTTACTGCTTTGCCTGGAGCATGGTTGGCGGTGCCCTCTCCTTTAGTGCGGACTCGAGCCTTTCTATCTGTAATTCAAGGCGAGTCTCTCTACAGGCTGCGTGTGGCCTGTAGGCATCTAGATGCTGATTTGGGATCTGTGGCCTGGAGTATTTAGAGCCACTGTGTTTGGTGGTGCTATGGTCTTTGGTGGCTGTGATGGACTGGTCATCGGCGATTGGCCGGTCTTTTTTTCTATCTTGTATTGGATCCACTGCTGATCAGCTGCCCCCTAGATAGGGAAATGGCCGGCCATGCCTTGGGCGGTATTGGCGGTGGCGGCATCCATGTTGGACGGTGCCAATAGCAACTCGGCATCCACTGAGTCTAGAGTCAATGCTGATATTGATGGTAGTACCACCAGCTCTCTCTCTCTCACTCTCTCTCTCTCTCTGGTGCTGGCATATGTACGGTGTTAGAACTCATTGTGATAAAAACTGTAATAACAACGTAGTCTAAGAGCTTGGGTTTTGGCATGTCCAAATAGGGGCATGTTTGTACCAGTTTTGGCAGTGCTGCTCTGTTTTGCCGGTGCGGCAGCGCACCATTTTGGCGGTGGGGTGGTGCAAATTTTGGTGGTGCACTATTTTGTCGGTGCATAATTTTTTGCCTATGCATCCTTTGGCATTTTTTTAGCGGTGCAAATAAGTTTTTTGTCGTGCAACGTGTTGGGATGGCGTGGACATATTTTGGGGGGAGCGAAAATTTGTGAGTTGGTACTGTTTTCTTTGTGTATAACGATCAGGGTAGTCACATCACTCATCACTATTTAGGTGATTCAGACTTTCTGGCGTTTCGTTCTAATGTGGAATTCATCAGGGGCGCAGTATTGTTGCCTGCTAGAACCCGGTTTGTGTGGGGCCCAGAGTGAGCTGGCGGGGTTTGGTGGGGGGGGGGGGGGGGTTGTGTGTGTGAGAGGGACTCTCCCAGGGGGGGAGCACAAGTTTTTTGTGTTTGTGGCTCCATCACCAGCATGCTGGGCTTGATCTGGGACACCAGTTCCCATAAACCGCCATGCACCACCAAAGGATGCAATAGCAAAAATTTATGCACTGCCAAAACTGGTGCACCGCTGAAAATTTACACCGTCAAAATGGCGCCCTACCACACCGCCAAAACAGAACAGCACCGCTAAAACTGGTACAAACATGCCCATATTTGGACATGCCGGAACCCACTTCCGGTCCCCTAGTGGGAGAGTATAAAACGAGCCGACTTGCAAGGCTCAAATCATTCAGACTTTTGTCCTCGCATAGAGAAAAAGCATCAGGCAAGCTATAGTTGTTATTACACCACAAAAACATCCATTACCGTTCAATCACTACTTGCTAAATCAATTATCTGCATTTAGCTACCAGAATAAGATTTTTATGCTTGCATACACTCATCCCCATGCCTATTCCTATAAATATGGACCCTCAACCAGGCTACTGGTTAGGTCCATCTCCAGTATATTAACTGATATAGACTGGCACCAGTCTGTACTCACTCCATAGTGACGCCTGTCACTAAGCGCGCTTGCGCATGCGCGCTGAAGCCCAAATAGGAAACAGATTCACTTTTCAATTATTCTGCAAGCAAAACAACTGCACAAATATTATCAGAAAGTTTTTATAGCTTTGCGCTGTGTCAGCTTACTATTGAAGGACTTCCTCATGCTAAGATATGCCTACTATGAAGTCTATCCTCCCAAAATTGTTTTTGGAAATATTTTGTGGTTATATTAAACTTTATAACTATGTATATAAATGTTAACGGTTTTCGTGGGTTTCGTTTTCGTGGTAACAACTTTAATATGCCTAAGTCATCATCATATAAAAACACTCTATTACTCCAGTGAGCCCTTAATCACTTTCAGTTAAAAGAAAAAATAGTGCTTTACAAGGAATTACGTTTATTTCCCTATGATAGAAAACAATCTTGAAATTGAACTTTCCGGCCTTTCTTTGAAAGGCGTTTGCATGTTTCTAGACTCCTTTTATCGAAATTCTTAGCTGTATGCTTCTTTCGTAATCTTTTTTCATTTTTAAGAGTGTTTTAACGAACGATAAATCAAGTGCACGTCCTCAATCTGTGAACGAGTTCACTCTGTGGAGTATGGAGGACATGTCTCTTTTAAGTGCACTACGTGTACCCCCACATCAATGTGCGGGTTTTGCATAGGGTGGTCTGCATTCGTATCTAAGTTTTTCATTAAGGATTATTTGTCCTTACAGTGCTGCCCTCTGGTCGTCCTTCCCCTACCTCCGTTGCTAGTAAGACAAAAGCGGTGTCTTGCATTATTCTAATATGTCTAATCCAGCAGCAACGGAGGGGGGTGCCCTCTTCGGCGAATTCGGAAGCTGTGTTAGCTTTATTTGCGAGATTTGAATCCTTCGCTGCAGTTTTGACTAAATCTTTAGATGAAAGGATATCTTCTGCCATCATGGAGGCCAAGAAACAGGAAGTTTCTTCTAGTTCCGACGATAGCCCGAGGGCTAGCGGGTGTTTCCGCAAATGGGGGAAACTGATCCCTCTAACGTCAATGCAGGTTATTAGGTCTCCAAAACTAAAGTCTAGAGCGACAAAGCTCTCGAAGGTGAGCTCGTGCAGGTTACCGGGTCAAATCCACATTAGACTTGAAGGTGATAGGCATAACCCTCAAGCAGTGGTAGTGGAGGCGGAAGCTAACGTCCAAAAGCCTTATGCTAATGCCAGTTTTTCGGTCATACCAGTCGTCAAGGTTCTCCGTAGGTCGCCTATAGCTAAGAGTTTCCATTCTAGCCTTGCTAGTTCTTCCGGTTCCGTTGTGGTGGACTCAGGTCCTTGGGACTTAGGTTTACTTCCGGTGCTTCCGTTCCGTCCGTTTGCGGTATGTCTTCTGGGTTTGTAAGTCATCCGGTTCTTACTTCCGTTCGGTCCGTTTCCGGTTTGGCTTCCAGTTTTGTATGAAATCCAGGTCTTCAAGATCTGGTTATTACTTCCGTTCTGACCGTTTCCGGTATGATTTCCGTTTTTGTAGGACATCCGGGTCTTCAAGATCCGGTTCCTAGTTCCATTTCTGGTTTTAGCAGCGCTTCCGGTCATACCGGATATCAGGGGTCTGTGGACTCCTATTATTTTTCATCTTCCGGTAGAAGCGCTTCCGCTTCCGGTTTGGATTCCTGTCTGTACACTTCTGCTTCTGGTTCTAGAGGCGTACTTCCGGGTCGTTCAGATCCGGATAGACTTCCGTCCTCAGGACAGGGGTTACTTCCATTTTCCGGATCTACCTCCGTTCTTTCCGTATCCGGTCCGACTTCCGTTTTTTTGTATTTCCAGTTCCTATGCTTATTCTGGTTTTTTACTGTACACCCGGGTTCAGTTTCCGGTTGTCTTCTTCCGGTTTGCGCATTTCCGTTTCCTGTTTTTTCACTTCCGGATTCGTACATCCGGGGATAGGGTCATTACCAGTTTCATGGTGTTCTATGATTAACTTCCGGTTCTGTTTTCCTTTTTTGGATTTCTGGTGATAGCTCTTACTGAGATTCCAGGTTTGTCTTTCCTAGGATCTAGTCATCATCTTTCCTAAGAGTTATCTTATTTCAGTAAGTGCTTTTAAATTTGGAATGTTTAATCGCTGAAAATATTAATTCCGAGACATTGCCAATCTTGAAGTCTCTCTTGGAGTCATAGATATTCAGCATTTATTCTTTTATCAATGAAACATTTAAACGTAATTAAAGACTCTTCCGACTGGTTGCCGGATGGGTTTTTTGTTGCAGTCGATAAGTCAGTCTGTATTCTACACATTATTGCTAGATACATAATTTTTAATTTCATCCAACTTTAGATGGCCAGTTGTCTTCGGGCCGTTCAGCCTTTTTTCGCGCTTTTTTTTCCTCTTATGTCGGCAGCTTGATATATTTATTTTATCCAAAGGGAGTTAATTTCTTGAAGAAAATCCCTGTTTCTAGCGTAATTCTTAGTCTAATTCTGACAGGCGCTGAAAGGAAAAGATTCAGTAGTGGATTCATAGGGAAGAGAATGGCTCTAAGATTAATGATTACAAGAGCTGGATAACGCTGAGAATAGAGAAATAAGATTAGGGTGAAGGAAGAAGGAATAAAAGCCGAGTTTTTTCTTCTGCATTGTCACAGTCATGGTTTAGGTGAGTCTTTTTGCTTAGATTTTATATCGCCTCTGTTTTTCAACGTTTTGTTTCGTGATTCATCCCGTAGTGTTTAATAATAATCAAGTATTAATTAGTGTTTTGTGTATTTAACATCCAGCTGTTCCCAGGATTCATTATCATTTTATCAATCATTCCTTTTATTAGCATAGCAAACTCAATGACATCCTTCTTTACAAGATGATAATATTGGTTCTAAGTCTTTAATAATAATGAGTAAAGAAAAGTATAGGTCTCTTCCTTCATCCTCTGCCCCTTCTCCTAAAGTTTTCTTCTAGTCATGTTCTCCTTCCTCTCTCTCTCTCTCTTTCTGTCTTCCTTCTTTTTTCCCCTCAGGTTTTTCCCGTATTTCATCTATCAATCCTCTTCAGGGATCTTCTGGTCCTCTTCTTTCCTCTTCATCTTCCATTCTTCTTAATTCCTCTCTTCCTCCTTCTTCCTCTTCCTCTTTTGATCATCTTGAGCCGATTGGTTCTGTCGTTCTCTCTTTTGAGTTTGTAATTGTTGATTACGGTCTGGTTTCCTCATTTTTTCTGTTTTTAGGGATTCATCCCTTGTTCGTGCTTTCATGTCAGCTTTTCTTTCCATGTCCTCTGGTCAGGATGTTGTATATATTCACATTCCCTCTGATCAATCTTTTTCCTTTTCTGATTCTTTACAGTTTTCTTCTCTTCTAGCTTCCAAGAGGCCTTGCTCTCCTCTATCCATTTGAACTGTTGATTCTATGGCCTCTGGTGACTCTTCTCATCTTTTTTCTTCTCCATCTCCTAATCCTTCTTCTAATTCTTCTATTCCCTAGTCGGTCAGGGCTGAGGAGATTTTGTCCAGTCAGGGTCTCTTCGGATGACTGGTCCCTGGCTCACTGGTGGATTGCTTAGACTCTTTCTCTTCCTTTTAACGACGAGTTTCCTATAGACCTTCCTTCTTTTGTGTCGGCTCTTTCCTCTTCTAATTATTCTTTCTTGTCTCCTCTGGTCCTTTCAATTGACAATTTGGTCATTAACATGTTAGTTTTCTTTGTGAACTATGTTAATTCTAAGGAATTTATACATACATGAGAGCGTTCAGCCTAGGGTAGGTTTTCCTACCCTGTCATTAAATCTTAGTAAAATCATCTCTATTCACTCTGAAACATTCAAATCTGCATTAATTTTAATTTAACAAGGGGGTATGACATGATTAAATCTCATGATTCTTACTCCCAAGTCAAGATGGAGACCATCTCCCAGATCATTTCCAGTCTAGATCAGGGTATGTGGTCGTTTCCATCGACCAAAATGATGCCTTCTTTCATGTTTTCATTTACCCTTCCTTCAGAAAATTCCTGAGATTTGCTTACTAAGATCGAGTTTGGCAGTTTCGCGCCATGCCTTTTGGCCTGACCACGGCTCCTTTTCTTTTTCTCGCATAGTCTCAGCCATGGCAGAAACTTTTACCGTCGTTCTATCCATCTCCACGTTTATATAGACGATTGGTTAGTAAAGTAAGTCTTCAATTCTCTCAGGAATTCTTCCAGAGGTTTGCAGTCTGGCATGCAACCTAGGGTGGATTTTAAATCTAAAGAAATTAAGCCTAGGTCCCTCTCAAATCTTTACTCATCTAGGCGTTTCTTTCGATCTGGCCCAGGTTCTAGTCTTCCCCTCAGATCCAAGAATAGAGGCTTTATCAGTGGCAATGGAAATCCTGTCTTCTTCTTCCATGGTCTGAGCAAGATTTCTGCTAAGAGTGATAGGTTTGATGGTCAGCGTAGAGAATGTTATTCCATGGGTGGCGCTGATGAGAAGATCCTTCCAAATGTATTTAATGTTCCTTTGGAAGCAGTCGGTTCACTCTGTTTACCATCAGATTCCCATCAGAGAACACTTGATTCCTCTTCTAGATTTTTGGAAAGATCGTTCTCTGCTTCTGGAGGGTGTTCCACTGGTAAAGTCCTCCCCTCAGGCGATTATCTTCACAGACGCTTCTCCGGAGGGATGGGGAGCGGTCTGGTACTCCCTTCCGGTTTTGGTCCCTGGAGGAGTCGACAGCTCATATCAACATTCTGGAATTGTGTGCTGTCAAGAAGGCTCTCCTTTCATGGTTAGATCTTTTGATAGGTCTCAAAGTCTCGATTCGGTCGGACAATTCGACAGTGGTCTCTTATATCAACAGGCAGGGGGGTACAAGGCCATCCCTCCTTTGTCTAGAAGTGTGGAACCGTCTCTTATGGTGTCGCAAGAATCAGATTCTTCTAGTGTCTTCTCATGTCCCAGGCAGTCTGAATTTTCTTGTGGACCAACTGTCACATCCCAGCTAATTCGCCCACACAGAGTGGCAGTTAAAGAGGTTGGTTGTCAAAGCGATTTTCAGTCTTATGGATTGTCCCCTGGTAGATCTGTTTGCTACATCTCTGAATGCTCAGATCTCCTTTTCCGGTCAGTCAAGCCGTGGCGGTGGATGCCCTGTCTCAGTCCTGGACAGGAATGTTCATCTATGCGTTCCCTCCAATGATTTTTATTCCGTTAGTGTTGAAGAAGGTCAAAAAACAAATCTGCGATATTCTTTTACTAGCTCCTTTTTGGCCAAAGACGATTTGGTTTGTTGGTTTTCTAGATCTCCTGGTAGACTTCCGTCGTCTTCTTCCATTCTCCCAGGATCTTCTGTCTCAAGTAAGAGGTCTTTTTTCAGTCTGTGTTTGGAGAATATCGAAACTAAAGTCTACGAGAATAAAGTTTCTTCAAGATCTCCAGTGCCATAAAAATTTGACTAAAGGACGCAGTTTTTTTGTCAAAATACATCTACTAGAAAGGGGGGTGCATCCTATAATCGGGAACATTCCTTCCGCACATTTTTGGGTCAAAATTTTTCTTAAAAATTCACAGATTATACCACGGAAATTGAACTAAATGTTACCCTAGACAATTCGCGCCGCCTGACGACTATGTTTAATGTATACTAAAAAAACACCAAGCGGAAGTGAAATTATTCAATTGGGGCGCCTGAATATTGCTTATTCTTTAATACATATCACTTATTACATCAAAATGAATCCAGAATTTGACATAAAATGGCGTCGAGAAAAGATACGTGTATAAATCATGTGATTCGCCTCCAATCGCAAAAGATCTTTATTCTAATTAGAGCGAGTACTCGGATCTAAATATTCTGGAAATTGCTATATATCATCATTGCGCAATAGGAACTGAATGTTCCCGTACCCGTTTGATAACCAACTCCTGTTAGCGCATAAGATTACACAGCGCCTCCAATCACAAAAGAGCCAGATAACCAACTCCTGTTAGCGCATAAGATCACACAGCGCCTCCAAACGCAAAAGAGCCATTACAATCTGTTTCTATCACGCGATTTGTATGTTTTCAAGGAGCCATTTTATGCCAAAATTAGATTGATTTTGATGTAATAAACAATCTTTATTGAAGATATTTAGGCGGTCCTATTTAATAATTTCTCTTCCACCATGATAATTTTAATCATGCATTAAACAAAACGCTGACTGATGGTTATTTTTGATACCAATTTTCGATCTTTTAAAGGTACTTTTTTTCTAAATTTAACAGCGTCTTATACTTGATTATAAGAGTTTTTTGGGCGGATTTTTGTCAAATTTGGGACAGCGTCCTATATTCGAGGGCGGCCTTTAGTCGAGAAATTACGGTAATTATCGATTCTTCCAGAAGAGAGTCGACCCGCAGAGTTTACAAGTGTCGACTTATAATTTTTGGAGAATGGTGTTCAGATCAAGGTCTCGTGCCCGATTCTGTTTCTATTCCCCAAGTATTAGACTTTTTAACATATCTCTTTGATTCCTTACATTTATCAGCTAATACGGTTAGGGGATATAGATTTTCTCTGGCATCTTCTCTTCCTTGCCTTCTGTATGCTGATGTCAAGGACACTAAGACCTTTAATAGTTTTTATTAGAGGTTTAGGCAATATTCGTCCTCCGATAGCTAAGCCTTTACCTTCATGGAACTTGGCTTTGGTTCTTCAAGTGCTGGTAGGCTGTCATTTTGATCCTCTTCTCTATTAGTATTAACGGCCTCTGCTAGAAGGCGTTCAGAAATTCATGCTTTTCTGCTGAAAGGGGGAGATTTATAGTTTCAGGAGACGGTTTAGTTTTTTATCCCAGAAGGGATTTTTTATCTAAAACTCAGTCTAACCGGTTTCCTGCTAGTCCGATCATTTTAAAATCATTATCGTCTTTTTCGCCTTCCGACAAACTCTGGTGTCCTGTTAGGGCATTAAGAATGTACAAACAGCGAACTGATTTCAAAAGATTTGATCCGTCCCTTTTATGGTTTTCTTATGAAGAAGAGTTAGCTAAGACGGTCTCAAAGTTTATGATATACTGATGAATTTGGGAGACGATTAAGCTTTGTTACGAGATTGCTTCTCTGGAACAAATTAATCTCTCCCATATTAAAGCTCACGATGTTAGAGGAATGGCTTCCTCTTTTGTGCTTTTTTGCCGGTTCATATTTAGATGAAGTCATGCAGGTTGCAGGATGGAAATCTGAATCCTCTTTTACAACCTTTTATCTGAAAGATAAGAGTGCAGCAGCCTCCTTTTCGTGATATTACGATTTTAACCAAAATAGCTGAATACCATTTACCAAGCAAATCTTTGCCATTTTCGTTAAGAAATCTGTAATAAATGGTGAGAGTTTATTTTGGTTTTTATTTATCTCTAAGTTCAAGTTTTCCTTATTTGATAATCACGGTGTGATTGATTTAAATGCACTATTATGTTATGTTATTAACATTTGGATAAGATTGTTTTGATTTTTATCCTTGTTTGTTGATTCCCAAATCGCCTCCCACCTAATGTTTTAAGTGGGGCACTGACCAAATCTACAGGGTTTAGCAAGTAATGATTGAACGGTAATGGATGTTTTTGTGGTGTAATAACAACCCGCCACAGACACCCGTTGCGGGTTGGTCTGTTGTTTTATTAACCACTATAAAAACATACTTACCGTTCAATCACTACGACCCGGCCCTAGCCACCCCGCGTGGAATTGATTTGAGAATTTGCCTATAATATTTGGCACTTAAATTCAGAAAAGTGAATCTGAATGCAGATAATTGATTATATGGCAGTAAGTTAGAGAACTCGGACAAGCATAACACGGGAATAGCCAAGCACTATAAATGTGATAATGGCCTTGTGTTCAGATGGCTGCTCTCAAGTGCTCCATAAAGCTTTCTAAAGAGCATTGTATGAAAGTGTAATTAGGAAATTGTGATTAAATATGAATACAAGACACTATCAAATTTTATTAGTTAATATAAATGTGAACAGCTAGGTAGATCACTTTCAAATTATATAACACTAATAGAGGAATCCAATTCTAGATAAGCTGCATCTATGCTTTGGATGCATTGGGATCGATTTATATGCTTTGAACCCTGCCTTCTCAGAATCTGATTTTCAAGGTAACTGAAGGTAAGCTGTTGGACATCCCGAAACTCATAGTAAATAGAGCATTGGCCATCTGAGCATCAAGGTCTGTGGCCAGCTCCAGGAGGTCAACTGCCAGGTTTGGCACGCACACAAGAGATTTTACAAGAATGTCCGATACAATTTTTGCTGATATTAGAAATATTATTGTATTAACCCGTACTCTTATGTCATTAGCTCCTCAAAGCACTCAAAATGCTACTCATAGCCATTAACAATTTAATGGTAAAGATATTTTAGGAAAATTAAAAATATAGCAGAACAAAGAACAGCGTTTATAAGTGTTGTAAATTTATTACTGAAAACCTTTCTGTTTTTCTGCATAGAGACATTTATCAATACGATTACATATCCTGTTTTGGTCAGCTTGAGTATCAAGGGGTTAATGGTCAAGAAAATTCTGTGTTTTTTGCCTAGCTCATGTCAATTTGCACGCAAAACGAAGAGTATTTTGTTGTAAATTTACCACAGGAATGACTGGCTGATTACCGAGCTAGTCATTCCAGTGGTAAATTTTCAAAAGTAGTCTTCTGTTGACCTGCAAATAAACATTACCCAAGACCACTACATAGTCCGGTTTGGCAAGCTTGACCATTAAACGGCTAAATTGGCACAAGAATGGTTAACTTTTGCTTAAGTTATTTAATATTCGGTTTTTTTCGGATATTCGCAATGACAATCACTAAAAGAAGTTTAAGATTGTATGATGCTTTTAAATGTTTGTCAGCGAATAGGAATAGGATTTTATTAATGTTTTCATTTGCGTAATTTATTTAATATTCGTCCAATTTTTATACGCCGCCAAAAAAATTGTCGGGGTATTATGTAATGGCGCCATCTGTCCGGGCGGGCGGGCAGGCGAGCGGTTTCCGAATGATAACTCCGTTACCATTTGTCGGATCACTTTGAAACTTCATGGAGTGGTTGGACTAGGTCTGGGGAAGAAACCCATCAAAATGACGATGATCCGAGATCCAAGATGGCCGCCAGCCACACCGGCGCCCATCTTGAAAGTTGGTTTCCAAATGATAACTATGTTACCGTTTATCTGATCGCTTTGAAACTTCATAGAGTGGTTGGACTAGGTCTGAGGAAGAAACCTGTCGAAATCGACAATGATCCAAAATCCAAGATGGCCACCAGCCACCGGGGGCCGTCTTGAAAATTGGTTTCCGGATGATAACCCCATTACCGTTTATCGGATCACTTTGAAACTTCATGGAGTGTTGGACTAGGTCTGGGGAAGAAACCTATCAAAATCGACGATGATCCAAAATTCACGATGGCCGCTAGCTACCAGTGGCCATCTTAAAAATTGGTTTCCGGAGGATAACTCCGTTACTGTTTATTGGATTGTTTTGAACCTTCATAGAGTGGTTGGACTAGGTCTGAGGAAGAAACCTATCGAATTTGACAATGATCCAAAATCCAAGATGGCTGCCAGCCACCATTGGCCATCTTGAAAATTGGTTTCCCGATGATAACTCTGTTACCGTTTATCGGATCGCTTTGAAACTTCATATGGTGGTTGGCCTAGGTGTGGAGAAGAAACATATCGAAATTGACAATGATCTGAAATTCAAGATGGCCACCAGCCACCATCTTGAAAATTGGTTTCCGGGTGATAACTCTGTTCCCGTTTATCGGATCGCGTTGAAACTTCATAGGGTGGTTTGACTAGTTCTGGAGAAAAAACTTAGTTGGTTTCTGGATGATATCTCCGTTACCATTTATTGGATCACTTCCTAGGGTTGTTGGAATATGTATGGTGAAGAAACTTGTCAAAATTTACGATAATCCAAAATCCAATATGCCCACCAGTCAGTGGCAGCCATCTTGAAAATTGGTGCCTGGACAATACCTCCTTGACCGTTTAACGGATCACTGACACTTCATAAGGATGACTGGTCTGATGGGTCTGAGGAAGAAATAAATATTTTTTGATAGCTTTCATCCATTGGTTTGTCATCATTGCGGGGTGTTATGCGCCGTTTGCGGAGCTTTTGGTATCAAACTAGCACCATCTTAATCGGCATAAACTCCTAGCATACCTATGTGGGTTTTTAAACATATTTGCCTATTAGAATTGAGATCTCTATTTGGGATTTCAAATAACCTGCTATTTTTACAGCATGCTTAAAGGTGTGAATTACAGGTGTTAAAAGCAATTAACGCTTATTAAAGACGGGCTGGCCACCACACTCTGTAAATAGCAGCATATATTCACTGTTTGTTGACACAACAATTAGCTCAAATTAATGTGGGCTGCGTCTTGTGTAAGCCTTTAATTGGTCTAAGGGGAAGGAGAAACATTTGCCTCGCTATACCTTTGTATATCGTGACAAAATCTCATAGTAAAAAGATTTTGAGTTGACACTGCTGGGGTGTGTGGGTGTATGTGGGTGGGGGGGGGGGGCCTCTGGCCACCACCTAGATCCGGTTTTCTCACTTATTTTATCAGAAACATAGGCTGTTTAACTTAAGTGCTAGCCTATTCGCTTGGAAGTAAAAGAATTGATGAATCCGATCTGTCACTCAAGTATTGACGTTGTAATCAATTATGTCACATGTAGGCTGATGTCATAATCATAATTGGCAGACAATACTGCATCATGGAGCTGAGACAACTCATACCAGAGCATAGCCAACTTACCAAATCGAAGTCATACCATGTTTTGAGACATCTCGTACCAGAGCATAGTCAACTCGTACCATATTTATAATGGAAGTAATGGTGGGTGGTATGAGTTGACCATGGTTTGGGATGAGCTGTCGCAAAATCTGGTACGAGGTGACCATGTATTTGGTACAAGTTGACCATCCATTTGGTACAAGTTGACTTGGTACGATTTGGCGATGGTACGAGATGTCTATAATTCTTTAAAAGCACACACCAGCCAGAGTTTATCAACAAATGTGGATATAGTAGTCAAAATTCTTGCAGATCAAGGCTAGATAATAAATTACCAGAAATCAGATCTTGTTCCAGCCTAGAAGTTTGTTTACCTGGCCATGTGCATCGATAAGATATGTCTATTCGTCGCAGGAAAGAAAGTAGTAAATTACTTCAACCACCAGGGCTGAACGAAGTCGCCCAGTCTCTATGATGACTTGGAAACTGCTTTGTTGGTGCCTAGATCATGGGAAGACCCTGAGAGGAGCTCATATTCCAGGAATGTTAAACCTCCTTGCAGACTCCCTAAGTCAAAGGATGAGCATTTTACTGACGGAATGGCAACCGAATCAATGTGTGGCGGATGGTCTATTAAAAAACTGGGGAAAGCCCAACATAGATTTATTCCCAACGAAAAATGCGAAGATGATGACATAGGTCTCTGATTCATGATTCATGAGCTATCGCAACAGATGTGGGTGGCTGAGAGGGAATATATGCATATCCGCCAGCAATCCTGATTCCAAAAATTCTCCAGAAAATCAGTGAAAAGAAAATCAACTCTTTTATGGAAATGGTCTTCTGATCGCGCCTCCATTTCCACCAAATTCACTTACAAATTCTGGGTATATCAAGAGTATTCGGGATGGTAAGTATACTCTAAGTGAAATAAGGAAAATCTAGGATTGCTCTTGCACAAGAGAGTCGATACTTACCGTCCCGATATGACCCGACCTCTCTGACGACATAGGCGTGGTCATTTTGCTCAGTTGCTAGTCATATGCCTGTTAATTAGTCTCCTACCAGTAAAACCGTGGGTACTATAGGTTTGCACTCCACCTGTCCGTCTGTCGCAGTTGGTTTCCCGCACTTTTTTCTCAGTCCTTCAAGGTATTCAACTGAGAATTGGTGCATTGCTTTGGTATGAGAAGTTACAGACCAACTTCAAGTTTCAGGCGTGTGCGTCAATTTTTATCTCACATTTTCACAAAGTTGAAAAAAGAGATTTTGGGAGAGGGGGAAAACATGTTGGCGTAGGCGTTGGCATTGGTGTCAGCTCTGGTTACGGTTGTTATCTCGCATTTTCATGAAGTTGAAAAAAGAGATTTTGGGAGAGTATGGAAAACTGTTGGCATTGGCGCGTCCATTCTGGTTAAAGTTTAAAAAACTAATATTTGCACCCCTAAGGGTTCATCCGATTAAAAAAAAAATTTAACGGATGTGTTCTATACGATGCTTAGGACTAGTTTACATCAAACTTTTGAAATTTTTCTATATTTTTTTCAAGTTTTAACTTTGACTAACTTTGGGAATGATTGCACATATGGCCATGGATGTGCATGACACTTTTGGAATTTTGGTATGACCCCAGGCCCTGGGGGTGGGGAATGTGGGGTCAAAAATAACATTTTTCCAAAGGTTGTCATGTCGCATATCATTTTCAAGCCAATAATGAGTGGGCACCAATCGATTGTAACGCAACTCCTAGACCATTTCACATCCAAATATGTATTATGCGGATGGTTTTTGAAAATGTTTCTTCTTTTTTCAGACTGAACTTTGCTTATGTTTGGACCAGTTGCCTTTCGGTTAGTCCCAGGGTGCCAGTTGTCATTACAATGAACAATGACTTCAGGTTACTTCTGGGCAGAAAGGTTTTATGGTTCAGTCTCCAAGCTATGCTTGCCCGATGGGTAATACCTTGGGTGTTTTGAATCAGCATGTTGATTGTGAAATTTCAAAATGAGACTGTATCCGGTGGTCCATTATATCCTGTGATGTACAATTAATATACAATACGGGTAAGCTATTTGCTATCTTCTGATGGTTCTCGTGGAATTTTGGTATGACCCCCATGGGTACAGGCCTGGGGATGGGGACTGTGGGCAAAAAAATAAAATTTTCCAAAAGGTTTTCATGTCGCATATAATTTTCAAGCCAATGATGAGTAGACTACAGTACAAGAAATTATTTGGATCTTGGGTCAAACTGAGGGTAGAGGGTGGGGTCGAAAGTGGGCACCAATCGAGTGTAATGCAACTCCTAGACCATTTCAGATAGAAACTTGACACTTTGGGGATGATTAAACATATGGCCAGGGATGTGCATGGCACTTTTGGAATTATGGTATGACCCCAGGCCTTATATCTCAGCAATGCCTGATCCAATTGGAACCAAACTTGGGTACATGGTGATATACATCAAAAGGAAGCACCATGCTGATGCAGACATCATGCGGTCAAGGTTATGGGGGTCAAAGGTCACAGTGTAATCTTTGTTACTATTTTACGTTAAGTTTTTGCGTTAAACAAAAGTTATTGTCTTATATCTCAGCAATGCCTGATTCAATTGGAACCAAACTTGGGTACATGGAGATATACATCGAAAGGAAGCAGCATGCTGATGCAGGCATCATGAGGTCAAATTTATGGTGTCAAAGTTCACGGTTTAATCTTTGTTAATATTTTATGATAAGTTTACGAAACTTCATAGCGTGGTTGGACTATGTCATGGGAAGCAACATCGAAATCGACGATGATCCGAAATCCAAGATGGCCACCAGCCACCGGTTGCCATCTTGAAAAATGGTTGCCGGATGATAACTGCGTTGCCGTTTGTCGGATCTCATTGAAACTTCATAGGGTGGTGGGACTAGGCCTGGGGAAGAAACCTATTGACATCGACCATGATCCAAAATCTAAGATGGTCGCCAGCCACCGTTGGCCATCTTGAAAATTGATTTCCAGATGAATACTCCGTTATCGTTTATCGGATCACTATGAAATTTCATAGGGTGGTTCGACTACCTCTGGGGAAGAAACCTATCGAGATTGACAATGATACAAACTCCAAGATGGCTGCTAGCCACGGGTGGCCATATTCAAAATTGGTTTCCAAATGATAACTCTGTTACCGTTTATCGGATCCTTTTGAAATTTCATAGGGTGGTTGGACTATGTGTGGAGAAGAAACCTATCAAAATTGACGATGATCCAAACTCCAAGATGGCTGCCAGCCATGGGCTGCCATCTTGAAAGTTGGTTTCTGGATTTCATTTATTGGATCACTTCCTACAGTCGTTGGAATATGTATGGTGAAGAAACTTATCAAAATTTACGATAATCCAAAATTTAATATGGCCGCCAGTCAGCGGCAGCCATCTTGAAAATTTGGTATCTGGACGATACCTCCTTGACCGTTTAGCGGATCGCTTTGACACTTCTTAAGGATTGTTGGTCTGATGGGGCCGAGGAAGAAATAAATATTTTCTGATAGCTCTCATTCATTGGCTTGTCATCATGGCGGGGTATTATGCGCTGTTTGCGGAGCTCTTGTTCTACATTAAGTTTTTGCGTTTAGCTAAACTTCAGCTTATATTTCAGGCTTGGTTAAGCCTATTGCAACTAAACTTGGCTATGGGGTTGCCTATGCTATTAGGAAGCAGCATTACGATAATGAGGTCACACGGTCAAAATTCAATGTTACGTTTTTGCCTTTAACAAAACTTCTTAACTTATCTGTAAGGATTGCCAGGTCAAAGGTCAAGGCTATTCTAAATTCATAAATGATATGCGACTTGAAAACCTTTGGAATTTTTTTTTTTTTACCCCACATACCTCACCTCAAGGGCAGTACCCCTGGGGTCATACCAAAATTACAAAAGGGTCATGCACATCCCTGGCCATATGTGCAATCATCCACTAAGTTTCAAGGTTCTATCTGAAATGGTCTAGGACGAGTTGCATTACAATCGATTGCTCACTTTTGACCTTTTGACCTCGCCCCCTACCATCAGTTTGACCCAAGATCAAAATAATTCCTTGTACTGTAGGTTACTCATCATTGGCTTGAAAATGATATGTGACATGAACACCTTTGATAAATTAAGTTTTTTACCCACAGTCCCCATCCCCAGGCCTGTACCCATAGGGTCATACCAAAATTACACGAGAACTATCAGAAGATAGCAAATAGCTTACCCGTATTGTATATTAATTCTACAGCACAGGATACGATGGACCACCGGTCTCATTTTGAAATCAACATGCCGATTCAAAACACCAAAGGTATTACCCAACGGGCAAGCATAGCTTGGAGACTGAACCATAAAGCCTTTCTGCCCAGAAGTAACCAGCAGCGAGTCTTCCCATTGCTTCATGACGTTGATTTTCGGGTTTCGTTATCTGCTTTTGCAATATGGTGAATTTTTGCCTTCGCTACCCGCCAATGTGGGCCAGTGCATGAAAAATGCATTTTCACATGCAGTAAGCATGCAGCCGAGAAATGCAAGAAATGATTTGCATTTCTTCATGATCAGCGAGACATTACATTGACGAAACATGCCTGCAAATTTGGTTATAAATGGACGCATAGTTCCAATACAACAAACCAAACTTCATTGTTGCTGAACTTTTTTGGCTCAGTATAGGTAACCATGTATCCAAGTTTAGTTCCAATACGATTAACCGAACCTGAAATATAAATGATTTGCACAATGGAAAAACTTAAGGTTGAAAAATATTAGAATAGCCTTGACCTTTGACCTGGCAATCCTTACAGATAAGTTAAGAAGTTTTGTTAAAGGCAAAAACGTAACATTGAATTTTGACCGTGTGACCTCATTATCGTAATGCTGCTTCCTAATAGCATAGGCAACCCCATAGCCAAGTTATACTACAGTACAAGAAATTATTTGGATCTTGGGTCAAACTGAAGGTAAGGGGTGGGGACAAAAGTGGGCACCAATCGATTGTAATGCAACTAGTCCTAGAAAATTTCAGATAGAAACTTGAAACTTTGGGGATGATTGCACATATGGTTAGGGATGTGCATGACACTTGGAATTTTTTTAACACCCTATGGGTACGGGCCTGGGGGTGGGGACCGTGGGTAAAAAATTAAATTTATCAAAGGTGTTCATGTCACATATCATTTTCAAGTCAATGATGAGTAGACTACAGTACAAGGAATTATTTTGATCTTGGGTTAAACTGAGGGTAGGGGGCGGGGTCAAAAGTGAGCAATCGATTGTAATGCAACTCCTATACCATTTCAGATAGAAACTTGAAAGTTAGTGGATGATTGCACATATGGCCAGGGATGTACATGACACTTTTGAAATTTTGGTATGACCCCCAGGGGCACGACCCTGGGGGGTGAGAGATGTGGGGTCAAAAATAAAAAGCCAATGATGAGTGGACTACAGTACAAGGAATTACTTTGACCTTGGGTCAAGCTGAGGGTAGGGTGCGGGGTCCAAAGTTGGCACCAATCGATTGTAGCGCAACTCCTAGACCATTTCACATAGAAACTTGAAACTGGGTATGATTACAAATATGGCCAGGGATCTGCATGGCACTTTTGAAATTTTGTCACATATCATTTTGAAGGCCATGAGTAGTAGACTACAGTACAAGGAATTTGTAGCCAGGTGTCAAGTGGGCAAATTAGGCATCGGCCAATTGTAGTGGAACTACGCGCACACCATCTCAGATAGAAACTCAAAACTTCAAATGGGGATCATTGCACCTATGCAGTATTGCAATTTTCCAAATGTGGTCATGACTTATGTCATTCTGAATCCCACGATTAATGATTAGTAGACTATATTTCAAGGAATTTATTGTGTTTTGGGTCAAAGTGAGGGTAAAGCTTGAAGTGGTGAATGCGTGGCCTTTTGCGATGTTTTAACTATTTTTTTCACTGTTTTTGGACTTTTTTCATATGTTCCTGGTTAATTTTTTCTTCAACAATGCCTCTCCAGATATCAACAAAATTTTACAGCAGCATTATATGCTATGCGCATCATTAACAATTTCATTTTGAAAAATTGCTCCTGCTTTTTAGTAGCTTTGGACTTTGAATTTTAGGTTGTTTATGAATCATGTAGCTCAACTATGCTCATTCCAATTTCAATGAAAATGTACAGAAGTCTTATATGCATTATAGGATATGATCTGCATCATTAGTGATATGATTTTGGGCCATTTGTACTAGTTTTTTCACAGTTTTGGACTTTTTTATGGACCACTGATTTTCAACAATGACTCACCAGATATCAACACAATTTTACAGCAGAGTTATATACTTAATGCAGGGGTACTATCTGCATCATTACTAGTTTCAAGATCAGACTATCAGCAGTTTGCTAAAATTGTTCATGTTTGATTCGTTACACTGGTTTGTTGGTGCCTTACTGAATATGTGTATTATGAACCAATCCAAGTTTGCTTTGGCAATCCATACTGTCCATGCCTTTACAGGCGAGACATTGTACGCTTCAACATTCTTGTCTTACTAGGTGTGGCTTCAGCCAGTCGTCGAACAGAAATCCATGCTTTATCAACTGAATCAGATAGATTCCAGATTACGGGCAGGTCTTGTTCCTTATCCTAGATCAGAATTTCTGTCAAAAACTCAGTCGCTTCCTTGTCTTCAGACGATTCTATCTGGTGTCTTGTTAGGGATCTCAATATGTATAGGTTATGTACTGTTTGCAAACATTCCAATGACAAGCATCTCTGGGTTACCTTTGTTGTTAAAGTTGATCATCCGGCTTCTTTACCAACTATTTCTTGCTGGATCGTAGATACCATTAAGCTTTGCCATGAATTGGCTTCTCCAGGTGACTATTCTGTAGTTGGTGTCAAAGACCATGATGTTAGAGGCCTTGCTACTTCTTGTGCACTTTTTAAGTGTTCTTCTTTAGAACAGATTATGCAGGTGGCTAATTGGAAGTCAGAGAACACTTTTATCAAATACTATCTTAAGGATTCTGGTCCTTCCTTCTTTTATAAGAATATTCAGAAAGTTGCATCGGTGTCCATGTCTCGCATTTCTGCTTCATTTGCTCATTCATCATCTACTTCATTCTCATGTTCATCTCTTTGTATGAACTATTCACCTCATTTAATTTCATATCATTAGCCATTCTTTGTTTCTTAATTGACTCTTCTTGCATGACTTTATACCTATGCTAGTCATAGCCCTTCTTTATGTGTATTTCAGGGTCTTTTAATGACCCTTCTATACTCTCCTTCTTACTTACTTTTGAATTCCTTTTAGTTGGATTCCATATGGTAGTAATTCTTTAGAATTATTGTTATTCGTAGTTTTTTCTCCACAATTTGTCATTACTAACAATGTGTTCAGTCATTCTGGTAATTTTTACATCACTTCTTCTCGAAATGCTCCTCCCTCCAAGTTTTTTGTTCAATGTTGAAATCTGCTTTTGAGCTAAAGTAATGCAAGGAGGTAGGTTGTAATGTAGTGACAATAACCAGACACCCCACAGGGGCTGGTCTTATGTTTTACTAATTACTATACCTACCTCCTTGCATTACGGCCATCCTCAAGCCTCCCCTCTGTCACATTTTGGGGTGGGTTTGGGGGGGGGGGGGGTGCCCTTGAGGCTTCATTTAGATGGTCATATCTTGTTAGAATAGGATTATTTAGTATAGACATTCCTTATCCAATTCAGCCTATTATCTATACCAAGATATGTCAGTAGAGCACATATTTTGGTGTAATTGCTAAATTTCAGTCATATAATGGATAGAAATTAGGTTAACTTTATTTGAGCTTTAGTCAGATATTCAGAGACAAGTCAACATAGGATCAACTTCCTCTTCATGAATCGTCAGTAAGCTGGATTATATCACTGGATTTCGTCAATTGAATGATGTCATGGTTGCTATCAACATAGGTCATGTGATAGCTATCAGCCAATCAGGTTGTCATTGTGCTAAATGACCTGATGTGTAGGCTATGGGTATTGGATTAACCATCTTTATGCCTCATTCTGAGATAAAGCATTCAAGCGAATTACTATGGATCTCATCATTAGAGAGAGTAGGGGGATACCTGAAGGAGCCTTCAGTCACTGAATAACTACAATAGCCAGCAGACAGCGGCTGTAAAAATTCATCCTACTAAGCCTCTATGTTACTTGAATTATTGTGCTGAAATTTATGAAAATTAGTTTCATAAATTTCTACATTCAATCAATCATTTAAAAGTATTATGTATGTCTTATAATACTTCTGGTGTCAATTTTAAAGGTGTTGCTAAAAGAGTTGCATTTCAGCACCAGCTGAATGCAACACAGTTTAAAATTGATACCAGCTAGTCGACAAACAAGACATTGAATATTGTAGACTGGCCATTCAGCATTAAAAGGTATACAGCCTACTTATTGTCCATTAAAGGCCAGACTTGTGCCATAATTATGCCTATTGTCCAGTAATCTGCCCAATCAACAAGAATGGACTACAAATGGTGAGGCAGGTGTGCAATTAGCAGGACACAAGTTAGTTTCTACAAGTTTATACCTTGATAAAAGAACACTTACAGAATTAGATGTAAACATGTCACAGGTGAAATTTTTCTGTATGCCTTATATTATAATTATGTAATGTTTGACCAACTGCTATTAACACTTTCATTCTCTAAGTAACACAAACAATATATACTGACCATATTGGTATCCATGTGGACTCTGATGATTAATTGCTAAAGTAATGTGACTCAGGGTTGTTGCTGTCTAAACAGCAACCACTTTTGATAAAATTATTTTCAAAATAGTCATCCAAATTTACAGGGAATTACTTGAGTAATAATCGGATTCTGGAACTTGGAAATGAAAGGGATAATTAATTATTTCTGTTATGGCTGTCTACCTGCTGTTATATAAAAGCTATTTCTGTTTATTGACATGGCGATGAATGGGTAAATTTCTGTATAAATGTGGGCTGAAAGTTGTGTACAAGGAGAGCGATGGACAGAAGATAGAGTGTGGGGTCGAGCTGAACCACACTAGAAAGACTAAATAAAAATTGTAACTGTTGAATGTATAAGTACAACTGATGATTATTGAAGGATGAAATTTTACCGAAAAACACATGATTTAACATTTAGTCTGAGTTGTTGTTCTTATATAAGAAGTATTTAGCCAGCTGTTGGGCGGTCAATCAATCAGCCAACAAGTAGTACTCAGCCAGTCAATCAATCAGTCAATCCATCAGTGACTGAGCCAGCCAGCAATCAGCTCGCTTACTAGACTGTTAATTGCGCAAACAGTCAATCAGCCAGTCCATCAAAGTCATACTAAGATAGACATTTATATCAGTCCATTGGGCAGTCGTTCCATCTGCTGACCCATGGTTAGAGCTAAGTCCCTCTGGACGAAAAGCTCGTTACAATACTTCACTTCAGAGAAGGAAAGTGCTAATGTAATGCAAGGAGGTAGGTATAGTAATTAGTAAAACATATGACCAGCCCCTGCGGGGCATCTGGTCATATTCTTGTTGTTTCAAATCCTGGTGTTGCAAGTGAACAATACAAGCCTCTTAGACATCTTGTTACATTTGTCCTTCCTCTCATTGAAGATCTCATAACTAACACTGTAATTACTCATTTTTCAGGTTATTAACGGACCAGGGATTAGAGATCTCAAGCCTAATAATGCAGAACCTGGCTCTGTTCTCGTCATGTGTCACTACTAGCACAAATATCAGGCATACAAGGCAGCAAGTCATCAACAAGTTATAAATAATCATCGTCTAGCTAGAACATAATATACATTATATGTTTAATGTGAACCACACTTATTGTAGATCTGAAGGTTACAGATTATTAGCTAACCGGTTTCAAAGCGCCATGCAAGCTTATACCATTGTCCGTTAACTGTGTGTCTTATATGACTTGTCATCATTATCCACTTGAACATATTGAATCCAACCTGTCTGACGGAACCCTGGAGTTGTAGACTTTTAATCTTGTATGTAAACAGAAACTTGATGGGTTTGCAGCAATCTTACCATAAAATTACTATAAAATCTATATAAAAACTACTGATCGGCTGATTGAAGCAACTTAGACAATGATTGACGTGGAATGATGGAAAAAAGCATTCTCTTAACTGCTTGGCCATTTGGAACCAACGTTGTTTGGAAGAACAAGTCTGGATATACTTCAGATTAGATATTTGATGTCCTGCTTTGATTGAATTTTAAGAATTAATTTTTTGTTAAAAATACTAATGTGATCCACTGTTAGCTCACCTAGCCCGAAGGGTCTGAATGGCGGCCTTCCATCATCCGTCCGTCAAATCGCATCTCCTTGGTCCGATTTCAACCAAATTTGGCTCGAATGATCCTATCTGGGTAGGCTCCAGAACATCCATTCAAAATTTTGATTTGTAAATATTTAGCTCACTTGGCCTGAAAATTTTGTGAAGTCAGTTGAAATGCTACTCCTCATTAACCACTTGAACTATTTCAAGCAATCTCTGCTGGAAGGACCATAGAGTAGTGTGCTAAAGAGCTTGTATACAGAATTTTGATCGGTCAATTTGTTCGGTGGCCATCTTGAATTCTCTTTAAAATGCATGGAAAGCGTTTAAATGCTACTGCTCATTAATAGCTTGACCACCCTTAAGGCTGGTACACTTCAGAACTTGTGTACAGAATTTTGACTGCTTTATTTTTTTTGGGTGGCCATCTTGGATTTTCTGAAAATGGGAATTTGTTTAAAACGCTTCTCATTAACCGCTTTGGACCATTTCAACCAAGTTTGGCTGGAAGGATCCTATAGTGATATCATCTAGAAATTCTATTCAGAATTTTGATAGATAAATGTTTTGACATCAATCTTTGATTTTCTGTAACTATTTAAAAACGGTGCTCCTTAATCAATGGCCGATTTCAGAAAAACTTGGTTGGAATGATCCTATGATGGTAGGCTTCAACGTGTCTAATGAGAATCTTGGTTGTTTAATTTCTTCAATGACCATCTTGGATTTTCCGAAAATTATCCATCGTTTCTATTTAAATGCAAGTGGTTCAAATGCTAATGGTCCATGTGAGCGTCACAGGACCTTGGGCCTCTTGTTCTGGTGGCCATCTTGGATTTATCTGGAAATCCTTTAAACCACTACTACTCCAAGATAAATGGCCCGATTTCGACGAAACTTGGGTGTAATAATCCTTTGGTGGTAGGCTTCAACATTTCTAAGGAGAATTTTGATTGGTCAGTCTTTCTGGCAGCCATCTTGGATTTTCTGAAAGTTTCTGGAAATCAGTTAAAAGCCTACTACTCATTAACCAGTTGGCTGATTTCAAGCAAACTCAGTTGGAAGAACCCTAGAGTGGTAAGCTTAGACATTGTTTACAGAATTTTGATTGGTCAATTTTTTTTTAGGTAGAGCGATCCTATGATCAGGTAGGATTCAATATATCAAACAAGAATCTTTATTGGTCAATTCTTAGCTCACCTGGCCCGAAGGGCCAAGTGAGCTTATGCCTTTAGTCTGGAGGAAGTTGGAGGTAACCTTGCTCTAGAGGTCCCACAATGGTTTTTCTTGATTTTACATTTTGAGACCATACAGATCAAAAATCCGAAGGGTGCCCACCTTGAGCGTTTTGAGAAAAACATTTTTAAAGTCTTTATCATCTGCCATGACCACTTTTTTAAACCAAAATCGTCAATTTTAACACAAACCCTGTCAATATGCATATCAAATGAAATGTCTCGATGAGTAGAACTCAGAAATCATTAAGTCACATGTGTAGCCCATCTCGCTCAGATTGGCGATTGGTTTCAATGGATTGTTTAAGAATTACCGTGTACGCGGAGTGGGCTGTGGACATAGTGCCATGAACACATTTCAATCAGAAATGTTCTTACTGGTTGGAGAACAAGTGCATATGAAGTGATTGGATGTTTGATATAGAAAATTGCATTTACAAAACTGATAATCATCATAAGTTGTATTGCTACATTGACTCAAAATAGCTTTTTAAAATACACCTTTTCATTCATATGCCGGACCTATGAAATGTCAATTTGTATGTCAAGAGATAGTTTTTGAAATTTTGCCACTGGAATGAGTGACTCGATAATCGATCCAGTCATTTCAATGGTAACCTTTCAAAAATAGTCTACTGGTATGCAAATTTGCATTTATTTCTGATAATACTTAGTAACTCATAACAGTTGAACTTTACTTGGCACACATACACACATACCCACCCGTTCATGCACACACACACCATACATGTAAGCCGACTTATTAGTCCCCTACTGGGAGGGTGGGGGGAATTTAGGTTTGCGTTCGTCTGTTGCAGTTGTTTTTCCGCACTTTATTTCAAGGTATTCAACTGAGAATCGGTTTATTCCTTTGTTATGTGAAGTTACAGACCAAGTTCAAGTTTCAGGCTTACGCGTCAATTTTTATGGCATTATGACCCCTTTCGACTTAAGAAATACAAAAAATATCAGCTTTCCACATTTTCGCACTCCTTCACGATATCTAAGCAAAAATCAGTACATCGCTTTAGTATAAGGAGTAACAGAGCAAGTTCAAGTTTCAGACATGTTCTTCAATTCTTCATGGAGTTATGGCCCCTTTCGACTTAAAGGTCTTGTGAGGACTTGCGGTCGATAACGAGTTTCAATTAATTTTATGGTCTACTACACTATTTAAACACAATAGCGTCATTTTGGAGTGAAAGAAATATGTTAGGCAGCCCAAATAACGAGGTTAAATGACGCCTCAATCTGAATCACATCACCACTCGCTGTGACGTCACACCGGGAACGGCGATGTGAGCTGGGTCAATATTGTTCTGTCTGTAGTACAAAGGTAACATATTTTAAAACGTGCGTTTAACAGGATAGACTTCACCCACCATAACATAAATTATGTCAGGTTGAAGCTAAGTCTTCAAGAAATAAAAAAATCATGATTTAAAAAAAAATCTTATGATATTTACTCATTTTTAATGGTTTCATCGATAGCTATATTCGCATAATAATAGGCGTATAACTACGGTAAACAATGGGCAGTGCTGAAAATCGGCAATATTTCAATGCATGTGACAAATACTCTGTAGTCTAGTAGGCATAATTGCGGATCCATTACCATTCTTGAAAGGACTGGATGTACTATGTACTGTCTGGGATGGATGGATGTGAGCGTGATGATCGAGGTTGGTGGGAGAGGTTGGCGATGGCTATAATTGTACTATTATTCATATCTAAATGTATAAGCTACAGAGTGCATGCAGTTACAACTTTTTCTGAAGATTACGAATCTACAATAAGTGTGTCCTATGTGAAATTTCCCGTGATTACTGATTAGAATGTAATTGTTTACCTATAAGCTTTTGGCAATGTGTTTGTATAATAATAATGTAGAGGCATGTACAGGTCAACACGTACGTTGGTGTGGGGGGGGGGGGGGCGTCACGCCTGTGACAACCATATGAACTATATCGTTTTCAAACCAACTTCTTCCATGTATGGAAGTAGCATACACTCATATTTCAATGTTATGAAAAAGCAAAACTGTAGCGGATGAACAAATTTTAAATAGGTAGGTGAACTGACAGATGTTCAGAGGTCGCTAGCGTATCATCTTTACTTACAGTGCAGCTCATAAATAAGTTTAAAGGCTTCCAAAGCAAAAACACAAATATGGTAGTTAGAACCATATGAACATGATACAAGAAACTTTATGTTGAATATTTTGAACACAATTTGGGTTGAAATCCAACCCAATTATGTTCAAAACCTTCAACAATGTATATTATTTAAGTTGTACTATAAGCGTGCGGACGGAAGTGAAAGCCTCGCTACGCACCTCGACCGCTGCCTAAATTGTAAACAAACCTGTACTGTCAATAATATGTCAATGTAGACTATACGCAAATAGATTAGTTTAGATTAGATTTATATTTACCCGACATTTTAGTTAATTTTAAACACATAGCTGGAGTAACTGCTATCATAAATTTATTCATAAGCCTACACAATGGTAAATTGCGATTGTACATGCACTGAGCGGTGTAGGCCTACTTAACTATCATTTAAAAGGTTGTACATTTGTGTACATGCATGCCTATCATCTATGCAAAATCTCTGCGGTCAATCCAGAAAGATATATAGGCATATGCATTTGTAGAATTGTATTCCAAGAAGTGTGTGGGTGGGTTTGATTAAATATAGCCCAATTCACGTACACGAAATCCGATGTTACTGTCACCTCTAACAGGCCTATGCGTTACAATTGTGATGTCAGGCACTGTGACCATGAGGTATGTCCTTTAAATTTTAATCAACAAAAATATCATCAACTTCGATATTATTGAACCTTTGTGCATCTCGAACAATGTATTGTCCCTGTGTGAACAATGAATTGTCAAAGAATAGGCGCATAGGTGCCTAATACGCGCAGCAGTAGAGAGCCTAGCTTTGCTACCCACGATAATAATCTAGACTAATAGGCATTGGTGTCATCCCGGTGTGACGTCACAACTCTAGCGCGATAGCTAAAACGTTTGGTTGTCAAGGTGGTTGCTATATGCTTATCTCAGTTTTGGCTGGGCCGATTACAAAAATTAAAAAAGCATTTTGCTCTTCTAGTAAAGGAGAATCTTTAATATGATTGTCAAGTTAATCAGAGCGATCGGGTATCTAGTCCTCATAACATCTTTAAGAAATACAAAAGATATTAGTTTTCCGCACTTTTTTTCACAGTCTTTCAAGATATTATACTGAGAATTGGTACATTGCTTTGGTATGAGAAGTTATAGACCAAGTTCGAGTTTCAGGCATATGCATAAATTTTTGATGGAGTTATGCCCCCTTTCATCTTAAGAAATACAAAAAATATCAGCTTTCCGCACTTTTTTCACACTCCTTCAAGATATTTACGGGAAAATCGGTATATCGCTTTAGTATAAGGCGTTACAGAGCAAGTTTGAGTTTCAGACATTTTTGTCAATTTTTCATGGAGTTATACCCCCCTTTCGCCTTATGAAATACAAAAAATATTAGCTTTCCATAATTTTTCGCAGTCTCAAGATATTATACTGAGAATTGCTTTGGTATGAGAAGTTATAGACCAAGTTCGAGTTTCAGGCGTATGTATCAATTTTTGATGGAGTTTTTGAGGAAGCGAAATTAGCTTTGGTGCAGAGACTAAACTTGCTTTGGCAGTTTTCTGTGGCCAGACCTTGTAGCGGGCTTCTGTCCTTGTTGCTGCATACCATGCGGCTATGAATAAGGTAGACTCTCGTATCACATCACTTAGTGGAGCTGACGGATTTCCAAGGTTAGGCAATTGATGTCCTCGCTGAAGCATCTTTACAACCTTTGCTTTGCCGATGCTCCAATACTGAGCAACTGTATCACATCCCGAAATTACATGCGCTGCTAAAATGTTGGGAATAAAGTCTATGTTTATCACTAATGGGCATGACAGTTGCATTTCACTTCAAGAGTATACTTACCTCTCTAACACTCTGATATTCCCAAATACCGACTCACTCAATAAACACGCAGATTAAACAAGTACGGTGCCCCTATTGGGCAGGTAGTCAGATGACAGTCCGGCAGATGCCAGCCCCCAACCTCGCGTATGCGCAGACTAGGACTTCCTCTTTTCCAATTTATTGGCAAAGAGATACACATGCTAACTAATTTTCTTGCAAAGTTTTTCTGCTTGTTGTGTTAAAAACAAACTCAATTCCACTTGATAATGATATCTTCTCAAGCTAAATCGCTGGAGGAAGGACTGGGATCGAGTTATCAGGTGAATTCAATTACATATTTGTCTAATTTAGCCTTTTAATCCTGTGTTTAATGTGTTTCCAGTATTCACGATTAGACGTGATAGGCGCCATTAAAACTGGTTTATTTATATCTGGCGCTATGAAATACTATTCTCTCTGTGTCTGTGTCCACAGGTATCTATCTATGATTGAAAAGGACAACACATCTTCAGAGGGTTTGTTTTTCTCTCCACCAAGGTTCCATTTCCCATTAACAATGTTAGGGAACAAAGTCAGTGAATTGGACGTCTCGTTAGAAGATCTCACTTTGCCCTCTTGGTCAATTTCCCTTCCCCTTATGAGAAATTTAAGAGGTCATAGAGTATAGTGGAGTATCCAGTTCATGAGATCAGGTAGTATGTCTATTCTAAAGAAGCAGGTATTCTAGTGTTATTATATTAGGCACTTCAAACTATTTAGAAATATTTCTGAAATCTGCTGCCAATGTATCACTGTTTGTCTGATGTTTGCATAGCTTGTATCACTATCCTTTCCAGTTTATGCTCTGGATTTTGAATACAATTCATCCGTACACCTGGATATTGTTTTCTAGTCGGATTGCCTTCTGATTTTTTAAGATATGATGTCATAATCAGGCTTGCACTCATTATTAACAAGTTTTGATTTATCTATTGTTAGCTCACCTGGCCAGAATGGCCAAGTGAGCTTATACGATGGCGACCATCCGGCATCTGTATGTCGTCTGTCCGTCCGTCTTTAAACGACTTCTCAAGAACCACTGGGCCGATTTTAATTATATTTCGCAGGAAGCATCCCTAGGGCATAGAGATTCAAGTTTGTTCAAACGAAGCCGATCGGCCAAAATCCAAGATGGCTGCCAGCCAAAATGGCCCATTTTTAGAAACACTTGAAAAGATTTTGAAAAAAAAAAAAAGAATTGATTCAAAACTCATAACACATCATCTATTGCAACAGTAGACCCAAGTTTGTTCAAGGCAACCTGATTGCCTGATTTGCCTGGCGGTCATCTTGGATGACCTAGTTTTGGCGAAAACGACTTCTCCTGAACCGCTGAAGGGATAGAGCTGAAATTTTTTTAATATGCTTAGGGACCAATGGCCTTTCAAGTTTGTTCAAGGGAAGTTTGTTTGTTAAAAAACATGGCCGCCATCAACCAATCAAAATTTAGCGTTTGTTGGTCATATTGGCTTTTTTGTATTTGATGTATTTTGATGGCGAAAATTGCTTTATATATGCTTATCAGTGTGACGAGCTCAAATATGCCACTTTCGAGACTGTCGGATAAATGGTTTGGCTGCCATCCTGGTTTGTTTTCCTGTCATAGGCTCCCATAGTAAAGCAATGAGCCCATAGTAAAGCAATGGGGAATTCTTTAAACAACTTTTTCTCAAGAACCACTGGGCCAATTTCAATTATATTTTGGAGGAAGCATCCCTAGGGCATAGAGATCTAAATCTAGATTTGCCCCTCACCCATGCTTTAATTGCAGTTCAAGTGGGCCACTGTTAAACTGTGATGCATGTAAACAGTGGGTGGGGGGGGGGGTGAATCTAATGTCTGACTTTTTGTCTTCAGGCCAAGGATAAGGTATCAGAGGATGAGAATCGCTCGAAGAAGGAGTAGGAGAGTGTGAGTAAGAATGGTAAGAGGAAGGTTTCCACATCCATGGATATGGAAGCCTTCTGTCCTGAGATGATGGGAGAAATGAAGACGATAAAGGATTTGGTTCCAGAGATGCTTCGCGGCATGCTCCCTGGACCAAATTCTTTGTTATCTCCTTCATCTGCTCCGGAGCAAATAATCCCCACCTCTGAATCAGTATTCTTTAGGGATTTATCAGTTTTCGCCCAGGATTCAGAGGTGGGCCCTTTAGAAGGGGCAGGTGCTCACTATGAGAACACTGGTAGCAGGCTTGCCATGCTGGTCGTTCGTGAGCAAGGCTCGCTGGACCCTGGTTCCCACTTATCGGGTCCTCAGGTGTATCCACGCCCTACAGGTATCATATCCTCTGACGGTACCTCCTGGCCAGTCCGTGTTAGCATTTTTCGCTGACCCGTAGTCTATCTTTCTGGCCAGGAAGATTATTTGCTGGGTTCTCCTTCTATCGCCGTGGACATGGAGACTGACGAACGTGCACCCCTCGCGGGAGCACGCGTGACTTTCCATGGGTCTACTCATGCAGGAGTAGCATTCACAGTGCAGAATGTAGCCGGGTTGGGCCCGATAGCCAGAAATTAGCACATACCTCGGCTTGCCGATGGTGTAGCTGGTTCTGGCGAGGGCCGTGGTGTGGCGAGTATTTATACTCCACACATTGCCACGGCGCCTGCGCCTGGTCAAGCCAGTGCTTTTAGCACGCCTGTTCTGTCAGGCCCGCTTGCTTTCACTGGCTTGCCATGAGTATCGATACCTGCAGCCACGATTTCACCTGCGAATGTTCTGGAGGACAATGAAGACCCGCACATAGTCAAACATTCGCAGGTAGCCACAGAGGAAGACTAGTCTGACACTTGTCATTGGCTAATCAACGTCAGGCCAGATCTTGCTGTGGAACAGCCGGCTAGCCAGCGGGACCAGTGCCCGTGGCTAGCAGTTAAGCCTGCTGCTACTGCGATGACATCTCTGCCACTGGCTGAACATATCGTGTATATGTTTTCAGCGGCAGAGACGTCCATTACGGTGAATGGACGTCTCACGAAGGGCCCTTGCGAGGTGACAAAGCGATGCCACATCGTACCTGGTGAATACCAGAGGTACGGTGTAGTGCCTAAGCCCAGTGCGGATGACCACACTGCGCTAGGCGAAGATACGCGGCCAGGCTCCCGGTCTAACACGGGAGCGCTGTGCACGAACACGCGTTCGGCAAATACCGTGTTGCGCAATGCGGAGGAGAGTTAGAGAGCGTCTATTGCGGCACGTCTACCAGCTGTTACAGGGGTTGGTAACAGCATCCGCATCGCACCAGCCTAGTCCGGTAACAGTCCAGAGAGCCATCCAGGATGGTATCAACCTGGCTCTGGATTGTTTAACCCGGTTTGTAACCAGGAGTGTCCAGGTGCGGTGCACGTTTGCTCTTGACAATCTGTGCCCATCCCAGGACTTGTATAATAGGCTTCTGCATACGCCTATGACGGGTCCTGGTCTCTTTTGGGGTGAGGGATGTAAGCACCTCCAAGAGACAGTCACCCTGGTGAATAACCAGAGGGCTTTGCGAGAACAAATAAATGGAGTGCGTTCGTGCAGCACCCCTTGCGTACCATCCTCAGCAGGCACCGGGTGGTGATGACCAAGTCAGAGGCCAGCCACCAGCGCAGCGCCGGCCACGGCCACACACCCTCTGGCCAGCAACGAGGAGGGTAGTGCAGGCTCCTCCACCGCAGTCAGCCAGGCAGCCGCCCGCACACCTAGGTGTGTACGGTGCGGGCCGTGGCATGCGAGGATCTGGTTGTGGTAACCATGCCTGATGGGCCGGTTACCACAGTAAGGACCATTCCAGTGCTTCTGGGTCCAGAGTCAGTGCCACTCTTGCATTGCTCATGTCCACCTCTCTCCCTAGGTGGACCAGTGGGGGCCGTCTGGCCAACCACAGGCAAGAGAGGGAGTGGTTGCCTCAGGACCGCTTAGTCTTGCGATAGCTTTCAGTCGGGTACCATCCCGACAGGATAGTAGGTCCATCATCGCAGCTGTCTCTGGTACCGATCTGGACTCAAAATCCAAGAGATCCAGATCAACTGTTGTGTATAGAGGAAATAAATTCCCTCATACAAAAAGGAGCAATTCAACCAGCGATATAAAATTGCCCGGACTTCTATTCAACCGTGTTCCTAGTGACAAAAAGCACTGGAGGGTAGAGACCAATTGTCAACCTCAAGCCACTGAACAAGTTCATAGACACACCAAGTTTCAAAATGGAAACAATGAATACTGTGTTGGCAGGGTTGGAGAAGGGAATGGGGACTGCATCAATAGACTATAAAGATGCATACTTCCACATTCCAATGGCGAGGAGTTTTCGCCGGTACCTGAGATTTGCATTCCAGGGCTGGCAGTGGGAATTCAAGGTTCTTCCCTTTGGAATTTCGACAGCTCCTCGGGTCTTCACCATGGTGGTTAAAACACACAATCAAGAAAGTCTATCAGCAAATCTGGAGATAGTTTTGAAAACTATTGCAGACTTAGGCGGGATAATCAACTTTAAAAAATCAGAGCTGACTCCATCCCAGAAGTTTGTTTACCTGAGGATGTTCTTCGATCTGGAGATAGGATATATTTATCCTACTCAGGAGAGGGTACAAGTACTTATCTCATTAATACAGTCAGTGTGCAACAGTCGTCATGTCCTGGCACGGGTTTATTTGAGAATGCTGGGGTTGATGGTTTCTCTGGAACCAGTCATTCTACAGGCCTTACTCAGGCAGCCTATCCAGTTATTTCTCATGACACAGTGTACACAGGGTACAGGATCACTGGACTCAAATGTGTCAATGGTGGACGAAGAGAGAGAATCTCCTGGGGGGGGGGGGCCAAATTGGCCAAGCTGATCATGGTATACGGATCAACTGGACCTTCTGGTCTGCAATCCGTTTCCTCTACCTCTGATGGACAATATTATCTTCCATGGCAAGGCCCTTCACAACAATCCGTCAGTGTTGAGATTTACTCCGTGGATGTTGTCAAGGAATCCAGAATTAATGTGGGCTTTTCTGAGCAAGCAGCCATGTTTATGGCAAAAGCAGGGATGGGGTCAACCTCCAGAGCATATAACTATAAGATCAACAGATTTGCAGAATGGTGCTCAAAAAGATGTAATAATCCAATGGAGTCATCTATTCAGGTAGTAGCCAATTTCCTCTGTCACCTGTATGATGCCTATAGCCTCAAGCTTAACTCTATTGCTGGCTACAAGTCAGCTTTAACGACTTTTATTTCTTGCTTGGCTAATAGGGGAAGTGATGAAGTAAGTACCTTAAATACTTTAATTAAAAGCATGGGCAATCTAAGACCAAGGAATCCCCCTGTGATTCTGTTTTGGAGTTTATCACTAGTGCTTCAGGTATTAGCTGATAAGCCATTTGAACCACTAAGTTCCATTTCTATGAAAATGTTGACACTTAAAACTGTATTTTTAATTGCTGCGGCCTCAGCAAATCAAAGAAGTGAAATTTATGCCTTATCAGCCGAAGCAGACCGTTTTGTGGTTACACGGGAAGGCCTTAAGCTTCTACTTAGGATTAATTTCATGGCTAAAAACTAGTCTTTGAAATATCCTGGTCAAGCCATATTTTTACCAGCTTTGACTAGATATGAGCATAATTCAAAAGCATGGTGTCCAGTCCACGCATTAAACAGGTACAAACAACATACCCAGGAATGGCGGATGGACCCAACAGCATTATGGTTGTCGTATATTGAACCTCACCAAGAGACGAAGACAAAGACACCATTTCCAGGTAGATTGTAGAATGTATTTAATTTTGTCATGAATCCGCCACAGGTAAACTAGTTAACTTAGCCAAGGCTCACAGTGTTCGCTACATAGTAGCTTCCACCACTCTGTTTAATGGGGTCCCTGTGGATGACATTATTTCGGTAGCCCAGTGGCACTGTGAGTCAGGTTTCACCAACCATTACCTCCGTGACACCTCGAATCCTCTCGCCTTACCGATTTTGAAAAAATAATTTAGGTGTACATATTTTGATGGGGTTTTCTGACTTTTTATATATATCACAATTTATCAGTGGAAACAACCACTTGTCTGAACTGCATCAGTCTTCACGAAGCAATTCACAAGGTCAGTCTTGTCTATGTGTTGTTCATTGTTGATTGTATTTGTCATGTGACCCTTTGTTATTAATATGGTGATGGTACGTGTTGTTATTACACCACAAAACATCCACTACCATTCAATCACTACTTGCTAAATCAATTATCCGCATTTAGCTACCAGAATAAGATTTTTATGCTTGCATACTCTCCTCCCCATGCCTATTCCTATTAATATGAACCCTCAACCAGGCTACTGGTTAATTCCATCACCAGTATATAACCTGAAATAGACTGGCACCAGTCTGTACTCACTCCCTAGTGACACCTGTCACTATGCGCGCTTGCACATGCGCACTGGAGCCCAAATAGGAAACAGATTCACTGTTAACTGCCTAAATATTATTAGAAAGTTTTTATAGCTTTGCGCTGTGTCAGCTATACTATTGAAGGACTTCCTAACGCTAGAAATGCCTGCTATGAAGTCTATCCTCCCTAAGTTATGTTTTTTTGGAAGTATTTCATGGTTATATTGAACTTTATAACTATGTATATAAATGTTACCGGTTTTCGTACAGTTTCATTTTCGTGGTAACAACCTTAATATGCCTAAGTCATCATCATCTAAACACCCTCTATTACTCCAAGGAGCCTTTATCACTTTCAGTTTAGTGTATTATAAGGAATATGTTTATTTCCCTATGAAAGATTGTTTTCTTGTCTTTAGGGATTTTTTAATTTGAACTTTCCTGCCTTTCTTAAAAATGTGTTTGCTTTTGTCTAGACTCCTTTTTTCTAATACTAAGCTGTATGCGTCATTGTAATCTTTTTTCATTTTTAGGAGTCTGTTAAATCGACCGATAAGATTAAGTGCACATCAGCAAAGTGTGATCGCCTTCACTCTGCGGAGTATGGAGGACATGTCTGTTCAAAGTGCACTACGTGTACCCCCACAACAATGTGTGAGATATGCAAAGGGTGGTCTGCGTCTGTATCTAAGGCCTTCTTTAAGGATTTTTCTCCTAAACAAGTGCTGCCCTCTGGTCGATCTTCCCTTACCCCCGTTGCTGTTAAAGCTAAAGCTGTGTCTTGCTAAATATAATGTTTCTAATCCATCAGCAAAGGAGGGGGGGGGGGGGGGGGGAAAGCCTCTTCGGAGAATTCTGGAGCTGTTTTGGCTTTATTTGCTAGATTTGAGTCCTTTGCATCTGTTTCGCCAGATGAGAGGATTTCATCTGCCATCCGTGAGGCCAAGAAACAAAACGTTTCATCCGAATTGGACGATAGCCCGAGGGCTACCGCAAATGGGGAAAACCTATCCCTCTTACCGTCCTGTCAAGAAATTAGGTCTCCGAAACAGAAAATTAGATAAAAAAAGCTCTCGAAGGTCACTGGGTCAAACCCACGTTAGTCTTGAGAGTGAAAGGCATGACTCTCAAGCAGTGGTGGCGGCGGCGGCTGAAGCCCCCGTCCAAAAATCTTATGCCAATGTCAAAGTCTCTCTCATTCCGGTCATCAGAAATGTCCACAGATCGCCTATAGCTAGTGTTCATCAATCAGGATTTTCTAGTACTTCCGGTTTATGTTTAGTGGATTCGGGTCCCCAGGACCCGGGTCTACTTCCATTTTCCGGATCTGCTTCCTTTTCATCTGTTTCCGGTCTGACTTCCGGTTTTACAGGAATTCCGGGTCCTCAAGATCCGGTTCCTATTTCCGCTTCCGGTTTTTGTTCTTCCGGTCTTAGTAGCGCTTCCGGCCATACCGGACATCCGGGGTCTTTGGATCCTTCTTATGTTTCTTCCGGTAGGAGCGCTTCCGTTTCCGTCTTGAATTCTGTTCTGTACACTTCTGCTTCCGGTACTAGGCGTGTACTTCTGGGTCGTTCAGATCTGGATAGACTTCCGATTTCCACTTCCGGTTGGGCCGAAACCTCCGGTATGGCAAACATTCATGAGCGGTTAGATTCGGCTGAGAGTTTATCCAAGCGTCAATTTCCGCTACCTTTTTCAGTTTCTTCTTCCGGTGCGCACAATTTTTCGTATTCCCTTTCAGCAGATAGGCGTCATGCGTTTGGCGATAGGAATTTTGTTAGCTCTGGTTCTGAGTTTTCTGATAGTTATTTTCCCCATGATTCCTTAGTTCCGGATTATGGTTCTTCTATTTCATCTCAGGTAGTCGATGTTGATTTGACTTCTTCTTCTGCTCCTTCCTTTCGTGAAGCTGTCTTGAGTTCTTCTGCAGTGCGGCTGCCTTCTTGTTTCTCTCATCCTCCAGGTTTTAAGTCTAGGCCTTCTTCCTCTTCTTTTCTTTTGGCTAAGGATTTTCCTCCTCCTCTGGGATTCTCCCGTCTTTCTTCATCTATTAATTCTCTCCAGGGGTCCTTGGATCCGTCTCATTCTTCCTCTGTTCATCCTAAGTCTTCTCTTCCTCCTTCCTCTTCTGCCTCTCCTTCTTTTGATTATCTTGATCCAATTGTTTCTGTTGTTCTTTCTCCCGAGTTAGAATTTCAAATTGTTGATTCGGGTCTAGATTTCTCTCTTTTTTCGTTGGTTAGGGATCCTTCACTCGCTCGTTCTTTTGTTTCTGCCCGTTTTTCTATTCTCGAGGTTTTCTGCCAGTTGTCTGGTTCATCCTTTCTTGTCTTCTAGTCAGGATAATGTTATGGATTCTTTTCCTTCCGATCAAATTTCATCCTTTTCTGAGTCTGCCTGTTTCCTCTTTTCAACCTTCTAGGAGGCCTTGTTCTCCTATTTCCTCTAGAACTGCTGATTCATTAGCCTCGTCACATCTCTTCTTCCTCTCCTAATCCTTCTCTTTCCTCAATCCCCAAGTCAGTCATGGCCAGGGATCTGAAGAGGATTTGTCTGGTCAGGGCCTCTTCGGAGGACTGGTCCATGGCTCATAGGTGGATCGCTTCTACTCTTTCTCTTCTCCTTAAGGACGAATATTCCACTGATCTTTTTAAATGGGAGTCGGCTTCCAGTCTTATTCGGGTTGAGTCTGAGCGCCTGAAGGCCTCTAGGGATCTTCAGTATCAGATTTCCTTTTCTAATCCTGCAAAAAGAGATATTTCTTCAGTAAAGAGCCCCAATTCCTCTCCTAGAAGAAAGAGCCTCAGACCAGATCAATTTGGGGCTTATCCATCTAGGATTATCAATAATTCTAATAGATCTTCTTCAAATCTTCAAGATAGATCCGCGGAGGAGGATCATTTTGATTCCATATCCTCACACCGGTCTAGATCCCAAGAGAGGCAGTCTTCCTCTCCTTGGGTGAGAGGGGTTCAGTCCTTTTCTCGTCGTCCTAGTTCAAGGTCCAGAGGTCGTTCATCTTTTAGAGGTTACCAGGGAAAGAGAGTTTGAAGGTGTGGACTATTATTCCCGGTTAAGTCTAACTTTCTTTCTTCAGTCAATCCTCTCCCTCTTCTTTTGCCTTTGGATCAGTCGGTCCAGTGCCTTTTACCCAACGTGCCAGTAGGAGGGCGCCTGTCTCTGTTTTGGGAGAATTGGCAGGCCCTCGTTCAGGACCCCTGGCTAGTTTCCCAGATACGTTGCGGTTATGCACCGTCTTGAATCCGTCATCCTCCTCTTCTCTCCTTCCCAAGTGGACACCAATTCCCTTCAATCCAGAAAAATTGGTGGCTTTAGAAGAGGAGTTGGAATCCATGATTGTCAAGAAGGCAATAGAAGTTCCCAATTGGAGAGTGAACCCGGGCTATTATTCAATCATCTTTTTAGTTTCCAAGAAGACAGGATGTTGGTGTCCTATCATAAATTTGAAGAAATTAAATCTTATCCTTACTCCCAAGTTCAAGATGGAGACCATCTCTCAGATCATCTCCAGTCTAGATCAGGGCATGTGGACTTCTTCCATAGACCTAAAGGACACCTACTTTCATGTTCTCATCCACCCTTCCTTCAGAAAATTCCTGAGGTTCACTTACAAAGATCGAGTTTGGAAGTTTCACGCCATGCCTTTCGGCCTGGCCACGGCTCCTTTCCTTTTTACTCGCCTAGTCTCGGCCGTGGTAGGAATCTTGCACCATCGTTCTATCCATCTGCATGTTTATATAGACGATTTGTTAGTAAAAGCAGTCTTCCTCAATTCTCTCAGGAATTCTTCCAGAGGTCTGCAGTCTGGCATGCAGTCTAGGGCAGATTTTAAATCTAGAGAAATCAAGTCCAGTTCCCTCTCAAATCTTCACGCATATAGGCGTTTCGTTCGATCTGGCCCATGGTCTAGTCCTCCCCTCAGATCCAAGAATAGAGGCTTTATCAGTGGCAATGGAAATCCTATCTTCTTCTTCCAAGGTCAGAGCAAGATTCTTTCTCAGAGTGATAGGATTAATGGTCAGCGTAGAGAATTGTTATTCCCTGTGCAGCGCTGATGAGAAGACCCTTCCAAATGTATTTAATGTCTCTTTGGAAGCAGTCGGTTCACTCAATTTACCATCAGATTCCCATCAGAGAACACTTGATTCCTCATCTAGACTTTTGGAAAGATCGTTCTCTGCTTCTGATGGGTGTTCCCCTGGTAAAGTCCTCTCCTCAGGCGATTATCTTCACAGACGCTTCTCAGGAGGGTTGGGGAGCGGTCTGGGACTCCCTGTCGGTTTCCGGTCTTTGGTCCCTGGAGGAGTCGACAGCTCACATCAACATTCTGGAATTGTGTGCTGTCAAGAAGGCTCCTTTCATGGTCAAATCTTGTGATACGGTCGGCCAATTCAACAGTGGTCTCTTATATCAACAGACAGGTTGGTACGAGGTCATCCCTCCTTTGTCTGGAAGTGTGGAACATCCTCTTGTGGTGCCGCAAGAATCAGATTTTTGTAGTGTCCTCTCATATCCCAGGCAGTCTGAATTTTCTTGCGGACCAACTGTCACGTCCCAGCAAATTCGCCCACACAGAGTGGCAGTTAAAGACGTTGGTTGTCAAAGCAATTTTCAGTCTTATGGATTGTGCTCTGGTAGATCTGTTTGCGACCTCTGAATGCCCAGATCTCCTCTTTCATGTCTCCTTTTCCGGACAGTCAGGCCCTGGCGGTGGACGCCCTGTCTCAGTCCTGGACAGGAATGTTCGCCTATGCATTCCCTCCAACGATTCTGATCCCTTTAGTGTTGAAGAAGGTCAAAGACAAAATCTGCGAGATTCTAATAGCTCCCTTTTGGCCAAGGAGGATTTGGTTTGTAGACCTTCTAGATCTTCTGGTAGACTTTCCTCGTCTTCTTCCAGTCTCCACGGATCTTCTGTCTCAAGTAAGAGGTCTTTTGTCTTTATCCAAACCTAGAAATCTTCAGTCTGTGTGTTTGCAGAATATCGAAAGTAAAGTCTCTGAGAATAAAGTTTCTTTAAGATCGCAGGAAATTATTGATTCTTCCAGAAGAGAGTCGACCCACAGAGTTTACACGGGTCGACTTAAAATTTTTGGAGAATGGTGTTCAGACCAAGGTTTCGATTTTTTAGCCTATCCCTTTGATTCCTTACATTTATCATTTAATACTGTTAGGGGGTATAGATTTTCTTTGGCATCTTCTCTTCCTTGCCTTCTGAATGCCGATGTCAAGGACACTAAGATTCTTAATAGTTTTATTCGAGGTTTAGGCAATATTCGTCCTCCGATAGCTAAGCCTTTGCCTTCCTGGAGCTTGGCTTTGGTCCTTCAGGTGTTGGCAGGCCGCCATTTTGAACCTCTTGCCTCTATTAGTATTTAACTTTTAACGCTGTTTTTCTTGTTGCTGCTGCCTCTGCTAGAAGACGTTCAGAAATTCATGCCCTTTCTGCTGAACGGGACAGATTTATCGTTTCGGGAGACGGTTTAGTATTATATCCCAGAAGGGATTTTTTATCTAAAACTCAGTCAACCCGTTTTCATGCTAGTCCGATCATTTTAAAATCATTATCGTCTTTTTCGCCATCCGACAAATTCTGGTGTCCTGTTAGGGCATTAAGAGTCTATAAACAGTTAAAAGTTCTGATCTGTCCCATTTATGGGTTTCGTATGTTGAAGAGTTAGCTAAACCGCTCTCAGAGTCTACGATTGCCAGATGGATTTGTGAGCCAATTAAGCTTTGTTACGAGATAGCTTCTCCAGAACAAATTAATCTTTCCCATATAAAAGCTCATGATGTTAGAGGAATGGCTACCTCTTTTGCTCTTTTTACCGGTTTTTCTCTAGACGAAGTCATGCAGGTTGCTGGATGGAAATCTGAATCCACTTTTACCACTTTTTATCTAAAAGATCAGAGTGCAGCAGCCTCCTTCTTTTGTAATATTCCGATTTTAACCAAAAAAGCCGAATACCATTTACCAAGCATATCCCGCCATTTTCGTTAAGTCTGTAAGAAATGGTGAGAGTTTATTTTGGTTTTTATGTATTTCTTTAAGTTCAAGTTTTCCTTATTTGATAATCACAGTGTGATTGATTTAAATGCACTATTATTTTTTTGTTATTAACATTTGGATAAGATTTATTTGATTTTTATCCTTGTTTGTAGATTCTCAAATCTCCCACCTAATGTTTTAAGTGGGGCACTGACCAAATCTACGGGCTTAGCAAGTAGTGATTGAACGGTATTGAATGTTTTTGTGGTGTAATAACAAACCCCTACAGACCCCCCTTGCGGTTTGGTCTGTTGTTTTATTAACCACTATAAAAACATACTTACCATTCAATCACTACGACCCGGCCTCAGCTACCCCACGTGGAAATGATTTGAGAATCTGACTATAATATTTGGCACTTAAATTCAGAAAAGTGAATCTGTTTCCTATTTGGGCTCCAGTGCGCATAGTGACAGGCGCCACTAGGGAGTGAGTACAGACTGGTGCCAGTCTATTTCAGGTTATATACTGGAGATGGACCTAACCAGTAGCCTGGTTGAGGGTTCATATTAATAGGAATAGGCATGGGGAGGAGAGTATGCAAGCATAAAAATCTTATTCTGGTAGCTAAATGCAGCTAATTGATTTAGCAAGTAGTGATTGAATGGTAAGTATGTTTTTATAGTGGTTAATAAAACAACAGACCAACCCGCAAGGGAGGGGTATGTGAGGTTTTTTATGTGGTTCATTCTTGAGGGTATACAAAATTGGAGCGCATTTCGTCTAATGTCCTATAGTACAGGGCACTTGTATGTAGAGCATATGGGACATTGAGGTCATTCTGTCTTCCTCCCAAGAAAAGAGGTGGGGGTGGGGTTGCGTATGACATGTGGTCTTCGCTCAGCCATCGGTTGTGTTATCCAATGCTCTAGTCATTCCCTGGTTGTGTTTTCACACAATTTTCAGAAGTTTTAGTGCCTTAAACGCAGAAAAGCGCATAGGGAAGAGCTGGTCTTTTGACCTCGCCTCCCTCCCGCCAAATTCTCTTACGAATTCTGGCAATATCAAAGAGTGTTAGGGTGGTAAGTATACTCTTCAAGTGAAATAAACAAAATCCCGGATTTCTTTTTTCATCAGAGAGTTGATACTTACCTCCCTAACACGGACGGGGCCTCTCCGCCCCACAGAGGCTCTGTCTTCCGGCTTTCTTAGTTGCATTGTGTCAGCCAATAAATTAGTCAGAGGAAGGGCTAGTCTGCGCATGCGCAAGGTTGGGTCTGGCATCCGCTGGACTGTCATCTGACTACCTGCCCAGTAGGGAGGTACCCGTGATTTTGGTTATTTTGTAATAAAGGTGAAGAAGTAGTACAAACACGTCGGTATCGTCCAAAATATCCTTTATAATGTGACTTCCTAAGCTACCATCTAAGACTGATTGCATCTGCTGAATGATAATCACAACAGTTTCTTCTTGGGTCGTGTTCAGGTCTTGTCGTAATATTACAACACCACGATTAATTTCCACTGGGATTGGATCTCAGCCCATCACTACAAGACTGTGCTGGGTCGTACTTAGTTGCTCTTCTTTCTGCCGTAGTGTCTCAACTATCAGGTCAATTAGCTGAACCTTGTTTTTTTCATAGTTAATGTGGTTTTCTGTGGCGGAAGTGGCATGTTCAGAGAGAGTTGATGTCGCCTGCTTGCCTCTTTTTCTTGACAATCAAGTGACATCTTTGGTACTGTAATCCATATACCTATCAAAGATTAAATAAACATCAGTATCTTTCATAACATTTGCAACGTATGTGACAATGTTGTCAACAAAATCTTGCACTCTGCCATTTGTTGGCCAATGAATAGTATCGCCGTTCCGTCAATTATAACCGTTTCCGCTTTGGATAGAGTTCTTACCGATACATTGGCTGTCTTTTAAGTGTTGATTTGGCTTTTGCTATTCTCATCTCACCAGTTGTAGTGGACATAGAAGTGGGCACCGGTGCCAATTCATACTTTATAACATCCTCAAGATTGACATCTCTACCAGAAGCTTGTCGGCCAATGATCCGCGAATAGATAAGATTTGTGTCATATACTTTTGCAGAACTCACTTGTATATGCTTCTTCATCACTGCCATGGTGTACTCTTCCTTCGAGATTGTGAAATTGAACCCATGAGGCCAAGTGTTTTCATAATCCTTCATCAGTGTGACCAATGGCAATGCCACTCACAATTTGGATGATGCTATCATCTGGATGATTGGAAGGTTGAAGTGGGTCAATCGATTCTTCAAGTTTTTGTCTGATCTTTTCTCTGTCTTTGACATCTGCCGCAATCCGACTTCATTTCTTCTTTGTGTCGATTAATCGTAGATTTCTCATCAGCGATCATATCTTCTATGTACTTTGCCTTTGACTTAATGTCTACGTTTTCAGAGTATTTGGCTGCAATGTGATGCCAATAATACCATTTGATCACTTTGCATACCGCATGAATGTGGTTTCTATCATCATATCTGTCCACATGCCATTCCATGTACCAGGGTTGTGATGCGTGACATGCTCCCCATGAAGAAACCTTTGAAGAACAGCTGATGGTAGGTTCTCAACTGACCAGCGATAATAAAGGCCATATCGTGCGTAATTGTGGTGGCCAGCTGCAAAGAAGTAAGGTAGTATATACTTCACTGCATTTAAATGGTGTGGCCCCTTCCTTCTCAGTTCGGCAGAATAGCATCATGTGTAGAACTGGTTTTATTAACGCATCAACCCAAAGCCTTGTTGTCCTACTCTGGCTAGCCAGTTCTTCCAAGCTTGTCATCAGATCCTCAGAGTCACTGCCTTCTTGTACTAGGTTTCTAAGAAGTTCCTCAACAACCATTCTTAGTGCTCGAAAGTTTTGTGGAAACTCCCCATTAGCATACCATGTACACCACCGAAACAGCACTCCATGACATCTGATAATCCAGTTTCAGCCATTAATGTCGTTATACAACCAATGAAACTCATTATTAAGTGCATACCTCCGAGGAGTAAGATTACATTAGCGAATCGGTCTGGATATACCCATGTGATGTTCACAGCCACTTTGTACAGCTGCTGATCGCAAGTGAATATGACAATGTCTTGGCCAACTGTCTTTGTCAGCATTTCAGCTTGGACCATAGCTGTCAACATGATATCTGGGTCTGAAGGCACCATATTTATCATAGACGCTAGTAGTTTGAGGTTTGACTGTTTGATTTTCCTCGCGAGTCAAGAAATCTGTAAAGGAGTAGGGTTGTTAGAAAGTAATCCAGTAATCATGTTGCAAATCATTAATATTGGAAGTGTCTTTTCAGTATCTTTTAACAATGTATTTAGAAACTCAATCATTTGTTTGGCTTGCAGAATCGTTTGCAATAGAGTTAATCATTCTAGCTTGATAGGAATCCTTACTACAAGGTAATAACTTAGTTTCTTGTTTAACCGTTAGCCCATTCCATTCTGGACAGTCAGAATTGGTTGTTACTTTCTGCAAGAACTAAAAAATCAGCACGAATGCTCTTTGGCTAGCTATAACTTGCATTGTCAATACACGCAAAGGTAGCACAGATTTCTTTGCTTCATGTTCTAGCATGTCTGGGTTTTTTAGGTCTATCGTTGAATTTCTATATCATCCACTACCTGCTTGGTCATCTCTTTTGATATACGAGGTATCGTTTCTGAAAGTGTTGTATCTCTTCCCGTATCACTAGTTTGTGTGAGTAGCATCGCAAGACCATGAGTTGACTGTAGCCCATTCTGACTAGAAATAATGGTATCAAAATTATCTACAATTACTTGCACAAGGCTAGCTCCTTCATCTTCTTCTTCTTTTCGTTCGCTGATCATACCGCCAGTCCTGTAAGTGACTATCGACATGATCATAAGCGTTAAGTGCGTGGATCCATGGTTTATTAGAGTGCGCCGTGCGGCCTGGAAGCTCCGTCTTCAACACCGAGGTTTCTGTCAGGGTTACCTCACCCTTACTTCCTTTAGTCGCCTCTCTTACGACACGCAGAGGATACGGAAGGTGTATTCTAAGCTCCACCTAGAGGGCACGCTCCTTCATCTGATGTATGTCCTCTGTTCATTATGTTTTTAGATGCATGGGCCGCCGATCTGCGAAACCGCAACACTTCATCATAGGAACACAAACACCAAATTTGTGCATCTGGTGGATCAACTCTTTACCTTCATCAAGACACCAAGTGTTATCTGTAAAGGAGTAGGGTTGTTAGAAAGTAATCCAGTAATCATGTTGCAAATCATTAATATTGGAAGTGTCTTTTCAGTATCTTTTAACAATGTATTTAAAAACTCAAACATTGTTTGGCTTGCAGAATCGTTTGCAATAGAGTTATTCATTCTAGCTTGATAGGAATCCTTGCTGTGAGGTAATACCTTAGTTTCTTGTTTCACCTTCTTCGCCACTTTCTTGATCTAGCTTTCTATGTCATCGTCATCATCATCAGCAACCACTGAGAACACGTCTTTAGCTTTCTCATGAAAAATAATTATGCTTGCAATACCAGCTGCTTTCATGATGAGAAGCTCATGTGTAAAATGATTCGATAACTGACTTATGAGTCCCCGCTTTGACATTTGTCACCAAAACCATGGTAGATCCTGTATACTTCTGAGGAATTTCTTATGAGCGATCTCTCGGAAATCATATTCGTAACTAACTTCTCAAATGTCAGTTCATTGTCATTAGATTCATCGGGTTCTTTAAGTCTGGAAGATGCTAGCTGTACCGATGTAGGTGCCCTAAAAAATTTTCTACTCTCATAATGGTACCATGCAATCTTCTGCGTGTAAATCACTAACAGCCCCTTCAACTCTAACTCTAACATCATCAGACCATTTGTCTGCACGTTTAGCACATATCTAATATAACATTTTGAAAGTGTTTTCACATCCTCGCTCAGCTGTTCTGCATAGAATTACATGTCTCAGTCGACTAGGATTCTTAGTACATGTTGCACTTTCACATTCCTCAAAACAGAATAAATGTTGTTTGGAATCAAAACTAGGACCGTCCGATCGGCGCTATCTCTTGGTCTGGAATACAGGTGATGGGGATCGGGATTGATCTGTTGGTTTTTTTAATCTGGTAAGATGTGTCTTCAATGTATATGATGAAACACAGTTTCTATGATGATAAATTGTGAAGTTTGGATCGACGCTTATTAGCTCACCTGGCTTGAAAGGCCAAGTGAGCTTATGTCGTGGCGACCGTCCGTCCGTCGACCTTTCCTTTAAACGACTTCTCAAGAACCGCTGGGCCAATTTCAATTATATTTGGCAGGAAGCATCCTTAGGGCATAAGGATCCAAGTTTGTTCAAATGAACCCGATCGGCCAATTTGCCCAGCGGCCATTTTGGATTTCGGCCGATTTCAGGAAATGTCTAAAAATCTCCGAAACCACTTGGGGAATCTTCATCTAGGCCAAGAAGTAAGCCAAGTTTGTTCAAGAGGAGTTGATTGACCAAATGGTTCGGCGACCATCTTGGATGACTTTGTTTTCACGAAAATTACTCCTCCAGAACCATTGAAGGGATCGGGCTGAAATTTGGGCCATTAAAATTAGTTCAAAGGAAGTTGATCCATCAAAAAAACATGGGCGCCATGGGGCAATCAAAATGTAGTGTGTTTGGCGGCCATATTGCACTTGCAAAAATGTCCACAAACTCATTTAAAAGAAGCTAAACCACCCACCAACAATTTTGACAAAAATTGATGGTGCTCCAGGTGAGCGACACAGGCCCCTTGGGCCTCTTGTGTTCTGTTGGAGATCATCATGCAAACTATCACTACAAACTTCCTGCTTCTATGATCGTAAATATCCGTTGCTGTGTAGATATAGATAATGGCTGATCCGGACGGCTACATGCATTTACAGCTTTAAATAGGCACTCATCCATGATTCACTGAAAGCATAAAAATAAATATACAGATGATGATGACGAGGAGGAGCAGGAGCAGGACGAGAAAATTGAGATAGCAATAGCCTCGGCAGGGATAAGTTCCGAGATTCTTATGTATCAAATATTCAATAGGTTCTACAAACAGCAACATTTCTTATTGTTCAGAGCCCGTATTTATAAAGCTACTTAAGTTAATGTAAGGTACTTATCTACCTGATTAAAGTATGTAGATAAACACATTGCTTTGACTTAAGTAGCTTTATGAATGGGCACTAATTATCTACAACCCACTCCGGTGAAAACTTAAAAGAAAATTTCTCAAAACACTCAAGGGTGCCATCTGTATGGTCTCAGGATACAAAATCAAGAAGAAACCATTGTGGGACCTCTAGTCCAAGGTTCACTTTAAAATCCCCATTTGGCTGCCGGACTACTTGTCTGATTTCAAGCAAACTCGGTTGGAAGGACCTTAGGTTGGTATGCTACAGACATTATATACAGAATTTTGATTGGTAAATTTTTTTTTATGTAGAACGATCCAATGATCAGGTATGATTCAACATAACAAACAAGAATTTTTATTGGTCAATTCTTAGCTCACCTGGCCCGAAGGGCCAAGTGAGCTTATGGCATGCCGACTGTCGTCCGTCCATCGCCTGTCCGTCAACTTTTGCTTTAATATACTACTACTCATAGTACTACTCCACTTGACAGATTTCAACTGAATGTGGCTAGAAGGACCCTGTGGTCGTGGGCTCCAGAACTTCCATTCAGAATTGTGCTTCATCAATTTTTTGGGTGAAAATCTTAGATTTTATCAAAAGTGTACCAAAAATTGTCAAATTGCTTCTTCCTACCATTCTGAGCGATTTTAACCAAATTTTGCTAAAAGGACCCGAAGGTCGTAGGTTGTAACCTCTAGAACTTCCATTCGGAATTTTGATTATTAAATTTTTTTGCTCAAAATCTTACATTTTATGAAAAATGTACTGGAAAGTGCCAAACTGCTTCTTCTTACCATTCTGAGCGATTTCAATCAAATTTGGCTGAAAGGACCCTATGGTCGTACACTCCAGAAAATACATTTAGAATTTTGATTCATCAGTTTTTTGGGTGAAAATTTTAGATTTTATGAAAAATGTACTGGATATTATCAAATTGCTTCTTCTCCTTACTATTCTGAGCGATTTCAACCAAATTTGGCTGAAATGATCCTGTGGTGATGGGCTCTAGAATGTCCATACAGAATTTTGATTCATTAATTTTTTTGGCTCAATTTTATTTTAAATGTATTGGAAATTATCAAATTGTTTCTTCTCTTTATCATTTTGACCAATTTTCAACCAAATTAGCTGAAAGAATTTGATGCTAATAGGCTCTAGACCGTCAATTCAGAATTTTGATTTGTCAAATTTTTGGGTGAAAATATTAGATTTTATGAAAAATGTACTGTAAATTGTCAAATCGTTTCTTCTTAACAGCTTGAGCGATTTCAACAAGATTTGGGTGGAAGGATTCTATGTTAATACCCTCCATAACTTTGATTTAGAATTTTTATTCATCAAATTTTTGATGAAATTAAGTCTTAGATTTTTTTTCAATTTTACTGGAAATTGTCAAGTTGTGTCTTCTTACCATTTTGACCGATTACAACCAAATTTGACTGAAAGGATTCAATGGAGATAGGCTCTAGAACGTCAAAATTGAGGTTTGTATAATTTTTGGGTGAAAATGGTAGATTTTATGAAAAATTTACCAGAAATTGTCAATTTGAAATCCTTTCAGAATTTTGATTTGTCAAATTTTTGGTTGAAAATGAGATTTTATTAAAAATTTACTGGAAATTGTCAGATCGTGTCTTCATAACCGTTTGACAGATTTCAAGCATATTTGGCTAGAAGGACCCTATTGAGCTAGGTGCCAGATCTATTCAGAATTATGCTTCATCAATTTTTAGGACAAATTTACCGTCAATTGTAAAAAATGCTGGCATTATCCTACAGTCATATGCTTTAAAACCTAATCCAAATTTTGCTTGGTCAATATCTTTGGTGACCATCTTGGGTTTTTTCAAAAAATTTGTGAAACAATTTAAAACGTTAGTCCTTAATCAATGGTCCTATTTCAACAAACCGTGAGTCAAATGATCCTGGGACAGCCAGCTTCACCATATCAAATTTCTGTCCATAAACTCCTATACTATGTTCTACTCATACAAAAGGAAATTTTTTATGTCTTCTCGAGAACCACTAGTCCGATTTCAAGTATATTTGGCAGAAAGCATCCTTATGACATAGAAATCTAAGTTTATCCAAATAAAGCCGATTCACCAATTTGGCTGGCGGCCATCTTGGATTTTGTCTGCTTTTTTGCTCACCTGACTTACCAGTCAGTTGAGCTATAGCAATCACTCCCTGTCTGGCATCTGGGCGGCTGTTTGTCTGTCTGTCTGTGTCAGCAACAATGGTGGCACATTTTTGTTATTTCGGGACCGATTCAGATCAAACTTGTCTAATCTCTTCCTATGCTCATATACTGTATGCATTATGAAAATGGCACTGATTCGATGACAAACAGCGGAGTTATCCTACTTGCAATCTTTCTACAATATATGACCAAATTGGGGGAAAAAGTACTTCGGTGGTACCTTTCATAATTTTTAGAGCTTTTCAAACTTTCTGAGATGTACTTGAGTAATTACCACAACAAATATCTGAAGAATAGTGAAGAATAATTTTGATTATTTACTGTTGACTCAGTTGTCTAAGCCGACCATATCAGTGGTCACTTATTAGATGCTGACCAGTAACTGATTAGCTCAGCTGGCCATACAAGTTGTCAAACTGATCTCTAGCTGGTTACATGTTAGTGGTGAGTTTCATAGCAACTTTCTACATGTAAATGGCCATCTTACACTAATGATTTGCCTGCCTTGAGCTGAATAAAAGAATGGTAATCATTAATCATTTCAAGCTTATAGATCAGATGCACTAAGCTGCTGTGATATCAGAACTCTTGTATTGAATATTGTAATCCCTCTTCTGTCAACAGCGCAAGCACTTAATTTGCAGGACATTCCTCAAGACCCCAGAGGCAACTTTTGGCTGCCTTGACCATCAAAGGAGTGCTGGCCAAGTTTTAGCTTAGCCAGTGTCCATTTACATTGTAAGATCAGGCTATCAGGAAAAAGTTACACTGGAATGACTGACTGTCACTACAATGGTAAATTTTTGAAAATGGACTATTGCCTTGCAAATGGCCATTCCGCAAGACCATAGCAGAGGATATTTGTGGCGGGTTAACCAGTAAAGGGGTTAAGTTGACACAAAAGGGCTTAAAAATAATCATTTGATTGAAACCAATGCTGTCTAAATACTTAGAGGCTTTCTTGTATAAGGTGAACTAAAATTGTTCACCTATACAAGAAATTTGTGTTATTTACAAATAACACAAAATAGCTCACTAATGATGGGTGGTTTCTTAATATAATATATTGAAAGTGAATGTGCATGTTGAGCCAATAATAGTATGTTTCCTTTGAATGCTGGTCGGAGAATTTCATTTACATAGGTAAGCTATTGAATATTTTGACACTTAATTTGGCAGGAGCCTGTTGCTACTGCAAGGAGCTGTGTCAAATTATGTCTAGCGCACACTAGGCCAACTTTGCTGGATTCCAATAAAAACATTTTTTATGTAATTGTTTCTGTGACCATACATGCCCAATTTTTGATGACATTAATCCTAAGATGACCAACCATTGCTGGCTGAAACAAGACTAGTGTCAAACAGAACCACCAAGGTTATCTTTCTTTCATTTAGCGCTTTAGGATTTGGAGCAAAGACATGAGTTTGCAAAGTTATTTCAAGCATTAATTGGTCAACACTACTATGTTTCGCTGTTTTTCGGAACGCCGCAGACCACTAATAGTAGGGTTTTTTTTCTGGATTACCTGACCACCTTTTGATGAAAATATCAAACATGTTTTATATCAGAAACATTGTTGGTAACAATGTTTTTAGCTCACCTGTTCCGAAGAGCCCAGTGGCTTATTGCATGGTGATTGTCCGTTCTCCATTCATTGGTGTCTGTCGTCTGAATGTCAACTTTTTCTTTAAAACGTATCACTCATTAACCGCTAGTTATATTTGTACCAAATTTGTATAGAATTAATGCAAAAATTTGGTTGTCAATTTTTTTCTTGGCTATCTTGGATTAGCCAAATGTTTTCAGACATTTTCCCAAACCTGACTGGACAGAGCCCAAGTCCATTCAGCCTTCTGTAAATTTATACAGAATTATGATTAGTTAATTTTTAAGCCGGCCATCCTTGTTTTCCAAAAAAATGTCCAAAAGTCTCAAAACTCATCTTTAAAAATTACACAATTGCAGCTATGCTTGCCTATAATGACACCTAATGTGCTAGAATTCTTATTATTTATACATAAATCCTATTGGTCTATTTTTCCGGTTGCGATCTTGGATTTCCAAAAATGTCCAAGAAATTGCTTAAGAGTCATTAGCCATTTATCCGATTTCAAACAAACTTTGCTGGAAGAACCCAAGTGTGGTAGGATTCAGCATACTTATCCAGAAATTTGATTTTTAAATTTTCCCACTGGACATCTTGGGGTTCGTAAAATGTCCTGAAAATTGATTAACAGACTACGCCTCATTAACTGTTGGACTAATTTCAACCAAACTTTGGTGGAAGAAACCAAGCGAGGTGGACTTCAGAAAAGTAGTGAACTTTGATTGGTCAATATTTCTGGTGACATTCCTGGATATCTGAAAAAGTTCTGTAAATTCTGAACAATTTTCTATCCTTGAGAAATGGGTCGATTTTAACCAAACTGATCTTGAAGGTTCATAGTATAGTACGTTTTATAACTACGGTGCATAAATTTGATTGGACAATTTTTTGTGGCAGACATTTTGGCTTTCTGAAAATCATTAACAAGAGTACTTTTGTAGTGATGCTAGGGAGATAACACTATTTATTACCCCCTATTTATTACTTTGCAAACTCATGTCTTTGCTCCAAATCCTAAAGCGCTAAATGAAAGAAAGATAACCTTGGTGGTTCTGTTTGACACTAGTCTTGTTTCAGCCAGCAATGGTTGGTCATCTTAGGATTAATGTCATCAAAAATTGGGCATGTATGGTCACAGAAACAATTACAGAAAAAATACCACATGGTATCCCCCACGCGAAAGACGTGTTAGTTTTACTGCGGTCCGAAACAGCGTGAACGCCAGCCAGATCAAAACCTTTATGGAAGAGGCAGAATATATCAAGATCAAGGTAACAACCAGCAACTCTGTGATTGACATTGTCAATTATTACTGCCCTAATGACAAGAATCTCTCACTTGACACAATCCAGGTCCCGGACTGCCACTTCCTCATTGCGGGAGACTAATAGCCAGTCTCGGAGCTGAGGATACAGAACACTTGATAAACGAGAAGACATTGAAGCATGGCAAGATGAAAAGCACCTTTTACTTGTCAACGATCCATCAGATCAGCCTACCTTCTACTCGCGCCGGTGGCACTCGACAACAACGCCGGACTTGGCATTTTGTACAGAAGACATTCACAGAAACCTCAGTAGAGTGGTCGGATCGCAGTTAGGAGGAAGCGACCACCGCCCAGTCCTCCTCTCTTTCTGGGAGTATTTCGACAAGTTCACCTCAACATCCAAGGTGGAACTACAAAAAGGCAAATTGGAGTCTGTTCGGCATTCGTTCCAATGAGCTTACCCAAAATATAGCAGTAGAAGGGAGAAACATCAACAATGTGGTCAAGGAATTTAATTTAAGTATCCTCAAGGCTGCCAATGAAGTGATTCCTCGAGGGTTCAGGAAAAATTACTGCCCCTACTGGACAACAGAACTGCAAGCAGCACATGATAAACTAGACAAGGCCAGAGAAGATGCAGAGGATAATCCCTGTCATGAAACACACTTCACGCTACAACAAACTAAAGCCAGGTATCTAAAGACCAAGCTGGAGGCCAAAAGAAGAAGCTGGAGGGAAAAGACGGCAGGGTTTAATGTAGAGAGAGAGACACCACAAAGCTATGGAGACTGACTAAAGCACTGAATGATGAGGGTGTCGGGGGAGAGAAGATTACTCTTGAATAAGATGGACAAACACTGTCAGGAAAGATGGCTGCAGATGCCTTTGCGAAGGCATATGCAAAAGAAAGCAACATTTCTATACCACGAATGCGTCAAAAAGAGGTTAGAAAAGACCAAAAGGAAAGAACAGACACCAACACTCACGATGCAATGAAAGTTGACATTAGTTTAGCAGAACTGAAGAAGGCTATCCGCCAATTGAAGAAGAATAAATCTCCCGGGCCAGATGGCATTACGAATGAAATGATCCAACACCTTGGTAATGCATCTCTTCACAAGTTGCTAGACATCTTTAATCTCAGTTGGACCAGTTGGTGTCGCAAGACTCGCTACAAATTTTGCTACGCTTTGCCATACTTTCATCACTATCAGCACATGTAGAATCTAGAGGTCGCTTCACGCCAAACTGAAACAAGCTTCGTTGCATTTTGACTAATTTATTGAAGTCAATATTTCTCTCGTATATATACACAGATAAATCAAGTCTAATACTCGACATGATTTGCTCAATTATTGTCTTAAATTCAAAGAGAATGACGAAGCGGACAGATTCTATTCAGATCAATTTAGTTGAGAAATTGGGAAAACCTAACGATCGAGTATTGTTAAACATTATAAACACTAATCCATCAGTCAATCAATCAGCCGCTATTGCTAAATAAAAGACGACGTATAGCGCGCATTGATACCGTTATTCAAACAGCAATACAAAGACACCGCCGCTAATCCGTCAAATGACCATTCAAATGTAAAATATATCACAATATTTTCCATATATTCCTTCATCCATTTAGCTATTTTGATAATTAAATAGAAAAAAATATTTTGCCTGTAAGTTAGGCAAGTAGGCATGCGCAAATTAATTTCAAAATATTCAGCAGATTAGTGATAACAACTTTGTGATCTGTCCAATGTTCTGAGCTGTGAAAGGGTTAAGACGCCCAAACACGTTTGTATACGCTTGATCAGTTGTATTGGATTTCTCAAGCGTGAGTTCCTCCAGAGGTAGATTCCGCTGTTATCCAATCAAATACTGACACGTCACACTGACGTTTAGCACAACAGACAGAAACATGGCGGGGTTTTTTGCAATTTGTAGGCCAAATAAGGCGACTAACATCGGGCTTGTAAACTCATTACTTATAAAAATTAGAGCAAATGGAATACTAAGGATGATTTGGGGATTGTGTTTACAATTAAATATGGTAGTTGAATCTGATTTATGGGCATTAACAACTTTGGGTTGTGCAAGAAAACATACAACAAATAATAGTCTTAAACAACGCATTAAGTTCGTTTTTATTGAACACACAATACATTAGGTATATTTTTTAAAGTAAAAACATGCACACATGATAATATAATCTCTAATTAAGCACACGCACAGTTACCAGTTTCCGTTACTCTTTTTCACTGCGTCCTCAGGGACGCAGAGGGTTAATTTTTATGCGTCCCTCTGCCATTTTTGTGCGTATATACGCGCAAAAGGACGCATATGGGCAACTCTGCAGAAGATGCCTACCATCATCTCTCGAGGCCAGAGCAAGTGACCATTTTTCGTCTCAGAACTGGACATAACAGACTAAACCAACACATGTACAGGCGGTTCCACCTTATGACATCGCCCGCTTGTCCTTGTGGAGAAGCAGAACAGACCACAGAGCACATACTTCAATGTTGCAGTACGTATCAGCTGCTGAGAGAAGAGATCTGGCCTTTGTCAACCTCTTTTCTTGAAAAGCTGTATGGGCCTGTGGAAGAACTGCAGAAAACCACAGATTTCATCTTGAGAACGGCTCTCCAAGTGTGATACCAGTGATTGAAAAGAAGAAGTTTTACTGCGCAGCTAGACATAAAGCTCATTATAATAATATGGATGTTGCTAAAATGGCAGATATGCACCCACTTTGGAATTGTTGAAGTGACTCAATTTCAAGACAACTATATGGGAACGCTGCTGCATAGTTTGATACTAATTTGACAGTTCTTGCAGCAGCAAGGTTGTATATCCCGCAAAACACGTGTAGTCGAATAGCGAATGCATTACTCGACAAATTAATCATAGCCATAAAAACGGCGAGGTAATTATCGATTGAAATCTTGTACATTTCTTTATAACGTGATAATAATGATCCGCATGACGGGCGTGTTACATGCGGAAATCAACATAGCAATGTGAAATGGATTACTCATAGAATTAATTGTATAAGTAATTAGTCTATGGTAAACCCATACCGATGTGTGATGTTATTCCGGATTAACTCTCTAGCGTGAACATGACCATAGATGCCGTTTTTTGGCGTACAGCCAAGCCAAAAAAATGTAAATTTCACTCTTGCAGAACTAGCCTAGAGATGTCTAATTCATGAATTTCTTATCTAATTATGTTGTTACGTTATGATAAAATCTCTATCTTCGGCGTCTGAGGGGTAATAAATTCATTACACCAGTATTTTGAAGGAGGTACAGGCTGCTACCACACACGCAAAACAATTAAAAATATAAACACCTACACGCACGCACGCACGCACACACCTAACTAATAATATCAACAATAATCAAAATGTAACTATAAAAGGATTGTAACTGTGTCAACAAGGCAGGAAATTAATTTAAATCTGAAGTTATAATTAGTGTTTGGCACAAATACCAGAGAAATCTTAATTATCTTTAATGTAATTTTACGTTAGTTAAAATTGTTGTTCTTTAAATATTGTGATACAAATCTCATTTTTAGCTCACCTCAGACAGCAGACAGACAATTCGTAATTCTATAAGCTCACCCAGGTGAGCTAATACAATCACAATTTGTCAGTCTGTCAGCCATCTGTCTGTCAACAATTGTGGCACCTTTCACCATTTGTTGATGGATTGAAATCAAATTTGGCAGCTATATGTCCCTTTAGGCAATATATATTTGGGCTTTGAATATGAAGTATCAAATATAGGAGTTATTTACCTCGCTATATTTTCAAACTACTAGTTTTATTAACCACATAAACATACTTACCGTTCAATCACTACTTGCTAAATCAATTACCCTACATCTAATGCCAGAAAATTAATTTTAAACTTGATTTTAACACCTCACGCAAGAACCACCACTACTCCGAGCACATTTTTCTGACTAGAGTAGACTCCCTAATAGACAATCTAGCACAGCCTGGAACCAATCCAGACAGGTCTAAGGGTGACCTGAGTCACTGCGCATGCCCAAGAGCTACCGCTAGCCTACAGCAAGGAATTATCTTCACTTTCAAATTATTGACGTAAAACTATGAAAACAATTCTCAAATCATTCCCACGCGGTGTGGCTGAGGCCAGATAATAGTGATTGAATGGTACGTATGATTCTGTGGATAAATAAAACTGCATACCAACCCCCATGTATGCGTTCGCGCGTGCGCGCATGCATGTATATGTGGTGCCAACCCCCATGTATGCGTTCGTGCGTGCGCGCATGCATGTATATGTGGTCGTTATTACACCACAAACATTTGTACCGTTCAATCACTACTTGCTAAACCCATGGATTTGGTCAGTGCCTTACTTTAGAACCAACTTGTGGGTTGAGATTTGAGGACTCTTAAAGGAAAGTTAAAAATAATACTGTAACCAAAGCTAATCTCATCTCAAATGTTGTACTGCACCAATAGAATATGGTTTATAGATTTCATATCATTCATATCTTGTCACATTCCCTGATCTGTCACATTCCCTGATCTGTCACAATTATCTGTTTTGTAATATCGAGTAAATGTTGAACAGTGATCGACACCATTATGTCTCCTCATGCTATTGTGCATGATGTCATGTAAGCTCCAATGCATCGCATTCTTTATTATGTAATGCTCATCCCATTGAATATTTTGAAACTAATCAAATTGGTTTCAAAATATTCAACAGCTTACCTGTAGGATTGCTTTTATATCACATTGCCAAACTATAGCTGGCGCCTCTATGACTGAGAGTATATACCGAGGCAGACACACTAGGGTTTTTCTGATTGGTTGAAAAGTAAATCATGACAGCCATAATAAGGTGTAGAAATGTACCAACATTTAACTACTAAAGCCTGAATATCTTTCCTTAGCGGCATGATAAAAAGCTTAAAATTACCTGGATAGTTTATGAGTGGCATATTAGATCACCTGAATAGCTATCAAGAGATGGGATTAGTTATCCTTTAAGATAAACTAAACTAGATTGATCAGTCGATGACGCGTCATCGCAAATCCCCATGTTCACTGCATTGAACTTTTGACACACCCCACAACCCACCCCTGGGGGCGGAGCCAAATGTAAACATTCTTTTGCACTCCAAAATCATATGGGTAACTAACACACCAAATTTGTCAGAGTTGCATTACAATGAATATCATGACATTTTGACCCCATCCCACACCCCTTGGGGGCGTGGCCAAATGTAAATGTGTTCATCCACTCCACATTGATATGGGTAACTGACATACTAAATTTGGTTGGATTCCATCCAACAGTGTCTGAAGAGTTGCATTACAATCAATGACGGACAGACGTACGGAGGCGATTACAATATCCCTGATGTTTTTTAAAACGTCGTAATAACAAGGAAATGTCATTGTGCTCATTGAAAATGTTGAGATGTGTTCATAAACGAGACTCCGCTTGCTTAATTAAAATGGTTATATTCCTAAAATAGATTGGAAGGATCCGTTCTTTTAAAATTGGTACAAGATTTCTGACTGGATACCAGAGCTTGTCGGATGGAGAAGACTTTTGAGGATAATAGGTTGAGCTGGGCGAAGGCTTGATTGTGTTTTTGATCTCTGGATTCAGATGGAGACATTTCCCTTTGACTTGTGACAGAAGATTTGGGCAGAATATGTGAAGTCGAGGGAAATCCACCACAAGGCTGAGAAGATCCACAAACCAGATTCTCTTGGGCCAAAACGGCATTCAAGAGTACCTTGCAAACCTGATCCTTGAACTTCGTCAAGACTAGAGGGATAAGAATTGTCGGAGGGTAGGCATATGCTGACATCCCTGTCCAGGACTGGTACAGGGCATCCACTGCCGGAGCCTGAGTCTCTGGAAAGGTGACATGAATGTGGACCTCTGGGCGTTAACTGGTAGCGAACAGATCCACACGAGGGGTCAGTTACATTTAAATGTAACTAGTTATAGTTACATTGAACTATGTCAGTTACAGTTACATTTGTTGAGCAATGTAAGTAGTTAGATTTCAGTTACGGTATTTTGCATAATGTAACTAAAGTTGCATTTGAATTACATAATTAAGTTACTTTGTCTGATAATTATTATGAAAACGTATGTGAACATGAGTCATCATAAAAAGTGTATGTAGTCAACCAATTTGGGATATATAATAGAAACAAAATAACACTATGACCTCTGATATAATATACTCACAAGACTGATTTGAAGCTAAATGTAAAACCTGCAGAACAATTTGACTGAATTTTATTGTCTTCATATGCAATACGTAATTTCATTCAACTTGTTTCCAAAATAATATGATGCTTTCACTACATAAGAACTTGCTTTGTCTGATAATTATTATGAAAACGTATGTGAACATGAGTCATCATAAAAAAGTGTATGTAGTCAACCAATTTGGGATATATAATAGAAACAAAATAACACTATGACCTCTGATATACTATACTCACAAGACTGATTTGAAGCTAAATGTAAAACCTGCAGAACAATTTGACTGAATTTTATTGTCTTCATATGCAATACGTTATTTCATTCAACCTGTTTCCAAAATAATATGATGCTTTCACTACATAAGAACTTGCTTTGTCTGATAATTATTATGAAAACGTATGTGAACATGAGTCATCATAAAAAAGTGTATGTAGTCAACCAATTTGGGATATATAATAGAAACAAAATAACACTATGACCTCTGATATAATATACTCACAAGACTGATTTGAAGCTAAATGTAAAACCTGCAGAACAATTTGACTGTATTTTATTGTCTTCATATGCAATACGTAATTTCATTCAACTTGTTTTGAAAATAATGTGATGCTTTCACTACATAAGAACTTTATACATGTATATGTGCATAAATATTTCTTCCTCTAATCCTTTCAACCATGCAGGCCAGATAAGACGCATACAGTATTTTCATTTTAAGAAATAATTGGTTAAATAATTTAACTGAAAGTGATTGCTGCCATATAGACATCAGCAGTTTTCAGTGAGATTAGGTCCAGAATGTTCAACAGCTTTCCCTAGTATGCATATTTTCTAGAGTAATCTTAGTGGAACCTGTTGCTACCATGGGGCAACAAATATTTCCAGTAAAATTACTATCAAAATGTTCAGTGGCTTTGCTGTATGGTTAATTTAAAATAGGAATTTAAATATTTTGAAAATAATTTGTTAGATTCATAGATTGTCATGATATCCAGTTAGGGTGACTTATGCCTGATCATGTGCCAGCTGCCCTCTTCAATGGGTTCATAATCGCAAATTCCAGTCTTACTTTATCCAGCTGATCCAGTGAGATCATTAGCACATCATTTTGGTTTGATGCGGTCCCGTGCAGGAGCCGTATTATCAGATCTCAACTCCTGATGGACTGCGAGCTATGTAAGGAGACACATGCTGCCGTTGTAGGTGTTAAGGGTCACCATACTTTTCTTCGGTTGGAGACAGTCAGGGAGAGTGCCCCTCAGTGATGACAATGTTGGCATCACTGTTACTCGTTAGACAAATACCCACTTGCTGTTAGGCCTGAGTATGAGCCACTCCTAGTATGTTCATCCAGGAATTCCCCAGAGCATCCATCTGTAAGACATTCACCCTCCCATCATGGACCTGGCAGATGCGATAGGCAAGGTAGAAGTCATTCATTACAGTATTAGTGCGGTCGTTGAAGTAACAAATACACACTTTTTTCCACGGTAAGGTTTGATAAGTGAATTTGGTATCGTTGGCAGCGCAAAATCGAGTACAATAACATATCCAAAATCGCCTAAAATCGGCCTTGGGGAAAAAAATTTCAGATCCGGTTAAAGTTGATATTTTAGAGGCTAGATCAGTGGAAAAATTATTAAATACGCATATGGTATCATAAAAATAAAATATTTTATATCAAAATATTACTGGCCACCGCAGACAATTCAACAATTGTCGTACATATTCTAGCAATTCATTTCTTACACATGCAAATTTCTTTCTTTTCGATCGCTGGTATCACACTTGGAGAGCCGTTCTCAAGATGAAATCTGTGGTTTTCTGCAGTTCTTCCACAGGCCCATACAGCTTTTCAAGAAAAGAGGTTGACAAAGGCCAGATCTCTTCTCTCAGCAGCTGATACGTACTGCAACATTGAAGTATGTGCTCTGTGGCCTGTTCTGCTTCTCCACAAGGACAAGCGGGCGATGTCGTAAGGTGGAACCGCCTGTACATGTGTTGGTTTAGTCTGTTATGTCCAGTTCTGAGACAAAAAATGGTCACTTGCTCTGGCCTCGAGAGATGATGGTAGGCATCTTCTGATTGAGGTGTTCTATAGAGTGACTTGATGATAGTCTTCATCTCTGTATGCGTAACCATGTTTTCTGTCTGATTCTCTTCTGCACCCACCTTTGCCATCTTGTCTGCTTCCTCATTTCCTTGGACTCCACAGTGTGAGGGGATCCACTGCAATGCTATCCGAAAGCATTTGATGGTTTGTAGTGCTTCTTCGAGTTGTGGCAGCTTACATTTGGTGATAGCCTCAAGGACGGAGCGGGCATCAGATAAAAAGACAATCTGTGCAATAGGGTCTGCTGTTCTGCTGATGGTATTAGCTGCATGGACCAGTGCTTCGACTTCAGCTCTGTAGTTTGTGCAGTGTTTGCCTGTCGGTATTGCAGCTGACTCATGTTGTCCGTTTGGATACTGTATGTGCAGTCCGGCACCTGCGCTCCTAATTGCATCTTTGGCTGATCCATCTGTGTAGATCCTTATCCATGTCTCCTGAGGGTACATTTCTTCCAGCATGGCTAGGGTCAGGGCCTTCTTGCTAACATCACTGTGTTCATCTTTGGTTGTGAGATGAGGTACTGTGGTGCGAATAGCTATGCTCTCTAGTGTGTTTTCCCAGGGTGGAGGATCAAGGGTGTGGTTTGGGTCTTCTATTTGTGCTGGCAACATTTCTTGGTGTTTCCTTTGAAGTGCTTTTGTCTCTTTCACAAAACTTGATCTTTTAAGTCTTCCTGATGACAGCTGTGCTTGCCTGATCTTCATCGGGTGGTTGTTGAACGATTTGAACTTTGCAGCTTGGATCAGTGCTTTGCATTCCCTTCCTTTACTAAGTGGGGGGGATGCCTGCTGTCTGCTCTATTTTTTCTATTGGTGTTGATCTCATTCCACCAGTGATGATGCGCAGTGCCTGGTTTTGTACTCTGTCGAGGTTCTGTTGATGAGATTTAGCTGCTGTCATCCATGAGCTGGATCCATACTCAAGGAGTGGTCGTACGGCACCTAGGTAGATGGTCTTGAGGATCCTTTCATTGGCACCCCACTTTGTTCCTGCCAGCTTCCTCATGATGTTTAGCTTTCTTCTGGCTGTTTGCCTCTGCGTTCTAGATGTGCTCCTTCCATGTTAATCTTCTGTCATAGGTGACTCCCAGGTATGTCTGCTGGTCCTCGTACTCGAGTGGAGTACCGCCCAGTGTCAGATTGCCAACCCTGGATTTGGTGGACAGTGAGAATAGCATGGCTGATGATTTTTCTTTGTTGATGGTAATACACCAGCGATTGGCCCAAGCTGTAATTCTGTCCAAGGCGAGCTGCATTCTGTACGTGGCAGTCGTTGTGTACTCCTCGGTGCACCAGAGTACGAGGTCATCTGCATAGAGGGCTGCTTGGATCCCATTGGGCAGCTCTGCTACAATGTCATTAATGAAGAGTATGAACAGAGTTGGTGATAATACTCCGCCTTGTGGTACCCCTTGTCTCAGCAATACATTCTGTCCAGATTGTCCATCCACCAGCACCTTAGTTCTGCGATTGTGTAGGTGTGACTTGGTCCATCGGAACATGTTGCCACTGATGCCTGTGCGCCGGAGCTTCACGAGGAGGCCATCCTTCCACACCTTGTCAAATGCCTTCTGCAGATCGATAAAGGCAGCTAGCATCACCTTCTTGGCTTGAAAAGTGTCCTCTATGACCTGTGCAAGATGTGTTGTTTGATCTTCTGTGCTCCTGTATCTTCTGAAGCCAGCCTGCTCTGAAACTATAATGTTCTCCGACTCCAGGTACCACTGCAACCGCTGGTTGACGATGCGCTCCATGGTCTTGCATATGCAGCTTGTAAGACTGATAAGACGGTAGCTCAGCACTTTCGTCTTGTTCTTTCCTTTTTTCAGAATAGGAGTCATTCTGGCTTCCTTCCAGCACTGAGGAACCTCTCCTTGGTCCAACTGAGATTAAAGATATCGAGCAACTTGCGGAGAGATGCATTACCAAGGTGTTGGATCATTTCATTCGTAATGCCATCTGGCCCGGGAGATTTCTTCTTCAATTGGCGGATAGCCTTCTTCAGTTCTGCTAAACTAATGTCAACTTTCATTGCATCGTGAGTGTTGGTGTCTGTTCTTTCCTTTTGCTCTTTTCTAACCTCTTTTTGACGCATTCGTGGTATAGAAATGTTGCTTTCTTTTGCATATGCCTTCGCAAAGGCATCTGCAGCCATCTTTCCTGACAGTGTTTGTCCATCTTCTTCAAGAGTAATCTTCTCTCCCCCGACACCCTCATCATTCAGTGTTTTAGTCAGTCTCCATAGCTTTGTTGTGTGTCTCTAAATTAAACCCTGCTGTCTTTTCCCTCCAGCTTCTTCTTTTGGCCTCCAGCTTGGTCTTTAGATACCTGGCTTTAGTTTGTTGTGTGAAGTGGTTTTCATGACAGGGATTATCCTCTGCATCTTCTCTGGCCTTGTCTAGTTTATCATGTGCTGCTTGCAGTTCTGTTGTCCAGTAGGGGCGGTAGTTTTTCCTGAACCCTCAGGGAATCGCTTCGTTGGCAGCCTTGAGGATACTTGAATTAAATTCTTTGACCGCATTGTTGATGTTTCTCCCTTCTACTGCTATATTTTGGGTAAGCTCATTGGAACGAATGCCGAACAGACTCCAATTTGCCTTTTTGTAGTTCCACCTTGGATGTTGAGGTGAACTTGTTGAAATACTTCCAGAAAGTGAGAGGAGCACTGGGTGGTGGTCGCTTCCGCCTAACTGCGATCCGACCACTCTACTGAGGTTTCTGAGAATGTCTTCTGTACAAAATGGCAAGTCCGGCATTGTTGTCGAGTGCCACCGGCGCGAGTCGAAGGTAGGCTGATCTGTGGGATTGTTGACAAGTAAAAGGTGCTTTTCATCTTGCCATGCTTCAATGTCTTCTCGATATCAATGTTGTTTTCGTACAGGAACTGTTCGAGCTCTGATTTCTTGTTGGTAACCCCTTCTGCGTTCCAGTGCATGATGTTGATACTGGGGTTCTCTTTGGGTTTGGTCTTCTCTTTCGGTTGGCCAGTAGCGCTCCATCCTCATCCCCTGGCTCCACAAGACGAGTTGATGGGACCTCCAGTAGCTGAGGGTGGGCTCCTTCGAGGCGTGGAGCCCGGTGCTGCACCTGCCTGGCGGATCCTCACAGGGCGAGCACCATTTCGGTTGATTCGATCTCCAAGTGTCATTCATTTGCGTTGTGCATAATGCTCTGGTTAGCCCCTCCAAATGTCTGGATTGACACCCAGTGGGTTACACCCCTGTGCCACGTTGAGGCCGAGCATATAGTCTTAAACAGGGGTGCAAATTTCTTTGACCGATATTTATACTGTGCTCACAAATAACCAAGCACTCCCTCACAACCAAAGATGAACACAGTGATGTGAGCAAGAAGGCCCTGACCCTAGCCATGCTGGAAGAAATGTACCCTCAAGAGACATGGATAAGGATCTACACAGATGGATCAGCCAAAGATGCAATTAGGAGCGGAGGTGCTGGACTGTACATACAGTATCCAAACGGACAACATGAGTCAACTGCAATACTGACAGGCAAACACTGCACAAACTACAGAGCTGAAGTCGAAGCACTGGTTCATGCAGCTAATACCATCAGCAGAACAGCAGACCCTATTGCACAGATTTTCTTTTTATCTGATGCCCGCTCCGTCCTTGAGGCTATCACCAAAGGTAAGCTGCCACAACTTGAAGAAGCACTACAAACCATTAAATGCTTTCGGATAGCATTGCAGTGGATCCCCTACCACTGTGGAGTCCAAAGAAATGAGGAAGCAGACAAGATGGCAAAGATTGGTGCAGAAGAGAATCAGACAGAAAACATGGTTACCCATACAGAGATGGAGACTATCATCAAGAACACCTCAATCAGAAGATCCCTACCATCATCTCTCGAGGCCAGCGCAAGTGACCATTTTTCGTCTCAGAACTGGACATAACAGACTAAACCAACACATGTACAGGCAGTTCCACCTTACGACATCGCCCGCTTGTCCTTGTGGAGAAGCAGAACAGACCACAGAGCACATACTTCAATGTTGCAGTACGTATCAGCTGCTGAGAGAAGAGATCTGGCCTTTGTCAACCTCTTTTCTTGAAAAGCTGTATGGGCCTGTGGAAGAACTGCAGAAAACCACTGATTTCATCTTGAGAACGGCTCTCCAAGTGTGATACCAGCGATCGAAAAGAAGAAGATAAAAGCCCACCATCATGCAAACCAGCGTTATTGTAACTTAGATTACTTTAATGATGTAAAATTATTTAACCTGAGTAGTGCATAATAGACATTATCCAAATCGACTTTTGTCCTATATTTTTACCATTTGTACCCAATGGCTGAAGAAAGCGGAGAAGAGAGTCATTGCTATTTCCGAGAAGAGTGCTTGCTGTGTTATATGCAAATTGGGATTTGAGAGTCAAAAGCCAGTTATAGTTACTAAAATGGGATTAATAAGTTTGATCAGCTATAGCGAATTATGCGGAAACGTAGAATTACATACATATATAAGTGAACACGCCAAAACCGCACCTATTGCAAAGGTATTGGTACATCAAAACTGTTGTCGTGACTTTACTAACCCTAGAGCTGTAGCACACTCTAATGAAACAGTAACAGTCATTTACAACGAGCAAAGAAATTGCGATCCAATACACCAACATTTAATTGGAAAGATGACTGCTTTCTCTGGATTTTCCGCGGTTGTTTTAGTCGACATGCAGACAGAACAATTGTGCATGATGTAATAACCCTGCCATTCAGAGACAAGCGTATAGAATGCTGTAGGAAAAGAGCTAATGGTCTAATGATGTACAGAATCGGTTACATGGATGTTTTGACTTGGTTGCAGCGGAAGCTGTTTATCATAACGAGTGCTAGAAAAGATTTGTGCTAATGAAGGAAGAGAGCCTACCTAGTACCGGTGTAAAGTCGCAGGGGCGACCAGAAGATAGAGAAATGCTGCTAGCTTGCTTTGAAAGATTGTGTCATTGGCTTGAGACAGAAGGTGATACAGAACTGTATACCCTTGTAGAACTTCACATTAAGATGATAAGAGTTATGTAAAGATTCTGAGGTATATTCGATTAAGAGACTTAAGCAAAAGCTCTTCGATCACTACGAAGAATTTATCTTCTTTACAGACGTGAGTGGACGTAAAAAATGTTGTCTGCTTCAAAAATATGGTGAACTACATAATTAATGATAAATGGTAATGTAACAAGAAAGCGAATCTCGAAGAGGAGGTTGAATGTATAGTTATAGCTGCAGCTCAGATTATTTGCACAGAAATCAAAGGAATATAATACAGAGGTGTACCCAACTAACGAGGATATAAGCGACATTGCCAAAGGCAAGCAATGGCTCCCAAAATGCCTCCAGCTATTTTTTAAAACACATTTCATCAGAACTGAAACATATAGTAATGGGCAGTTCATCCTGCACGCAGCACGATCAAGATCAGTTATAGCTCCCACATTGTTTGGGTTAGGTGTTGAGATGGACACGTATTCGGTTCAAAGTGGTTAATAAATGAGTTGTCAAAGTTGGGCTTCTCTGTGAGTTATGATGAAGTGACCAAATATAAGCAATCTGTAATTCAAAATGAGAATCTTGGTAATTTACTTTCTAATTATTTTCCTGATACATTTACTCAATGGGTTGCTGAATTAATTATACCTACCAACCTTGTCTCTTTGAGTCCATTCATTATCCCCATACCTACATTGTCTTCTTGAGTCCATTGATTATCCCCATGTTTTGCAAAAATGGGGATATAATTGCCTCCATCCACTTATCTGTACGTCCATCATGCTATCCACCCAAACAGCTGGGTCGATTTCAACTAAATTTGGTATGGTGATTACCCATATGATTGCGCTTTGCAAGACAACATTTAGATTTGGCCCCGCCTACTGGAGGTCAGGAGGTGGGGTCCAAAGTTCAAATATCCAAAAAAAGGTCTGTCACACTTTACTCCCAAACTGTTTTGGAAAATTCAAAGAAATTTGCCCATATAATTGTGGATTGCCTAACATTTATTTCTTTGGGGTTAAAAGGTAAAAAAAAAATTTGTAAGCAGAGATTGGAGTCTTCCAGATTTATCTAGATTTCTGGATTTTTCATAGGCCACTCACGCACACTAGTTGACACCGTCTCCATGAATTGAAATTAAGCCAAATGAGCCACTACATTTAGATATGACTAGTGATTACTAGATTCTACTTATGCCATTCAAATTTTCTTTACAGACCAAGGTAAGTCGACTATTTTTGAAATTTTACAACTAGAATAACTGGCTCAATGACCGAGCCAGTCATTCTATTGGTAAATTTTCAAAAAGTCTTGCTCTGCAAATCAACATTTCTTAAGATCACAGCAGAGGCATTCTTTGGCCACATTTCCCCTTATGACATCCAGATTTTTCACAATCTACTCCAGTCTCTGTGTAATGAAACTAATTCAAACAAATTTGGTATGTGATTATGGAATGCAGAGGACATTTACATTTGTCTCGGCCCCCAGGGATGGGATGGGATGGGTAAAGACGTCAAAGCGGTGAACATGGGGATTAACTATAATGTGTCATCGACCAAGCAATCTAGTTATCACTTACTTTCCATCATTGTCGAGGACTTGATGCTTGATAGATAACATTATGAACATGAGTAATCAGAGCTTCCGCATATCCAAATTTGTTAAATCTATATGTATGATCACACCCTCTCCTTTGTTAAAATTTGATCTAATCAGTAGTTTCCGAGATGTCCATAGAATAAAATTTGTATCCGATCTGGATCCTGGGTTTTTGTCCAGATCACAGCCAAAGTCTGGAAACCCTTGTTTAGGTTATGCTGCTTTGTTGTGTTAAAATCTTAAACGAATCAGATCAGTAGCTTTATAGATGCAATACCGGATGCACGCACACACATAATACCCTCTTTCCCCTTAGGCCAAGAGTAATAATCCAGGAATGAAAAGCAATAAAGATCAAGAGTAACTGCAATCTGAAGAAGCAATCTGTTGAGTATATTTTGACAAATTTAAGAGGAATTTATTGTTGTCCAAAACAGCAGCAGTTTCCAATCAAATTTGACTCGATATATTCAGCAAATCTACTATACATAGTCCAGTCTGATTACCTAAGATGAGATTCTCTCTCCCTCTCACTTCGAGTAAACTTTATTTGATATTTACACTGATAGTTTATAAATAATACAGTATTCAACCCTATAACACACAAGCTTTACCACTGGACCATGTTGTCACCTAATGGAGCAACATCTTCCAGTCCAATCGATTTCAAAATATTCAACAATTTAATCACGTCCTAAGTAATATGCCACTCTTACATAGAAGAAACTGTATTTAATATACATGTAATTTACAATGGCAGCTTATACAATAAGTGATTCAAAATAAAATGGTACAGTAGATTTACATCAAGCACATCAGATTTAACCCTTACCACTCTGATGTCAATGTTCTATCTTTTAATGTGCCAATAGCAAAGAAAGTGGTGTACATTTTTCAACAATTTTGGTTTGGTAGATGATGTTGACTCTTGACCAATCAACTGAATTTGAACATTCTCGCTAGTCTACCCACAGCGATTCCAGCCATCAGGGAATCGAGTACTCGGTTAAGTAAAGGAATCAACACGCTATCTTTGACGACTTTACACTAGGAATTCCATTCACAGAAAACTACTTATATTTTCCCGTAGAAATTTGTAAACAAACTGAATTGACCAATCAACAGTGGATTTATAATGTAGTGTAATGTAACGCTAAGTTTGATTGGATAAAACGCTCTTAATGCTTGCGTATTTAGCGATCGAAAACTGGTGCTCTTAAAGCCGTCCAGACGGCGCGTAGGACTCCACGTCTTCTTATGGCTCTTAGGTTTATTTGTACACTTTTTGCGCTCCGATCAGAAGGCGCGTAGGTTCCTTAGGGTTAAGCAATTCTGTATGCTATGGTATTTACGAGAAACTTGACAAAACTTTTTTAAGTTTTTGCATTAAAAAGACCATTTTCACCCCAAATTGTGGACCTATATAGGTGATTTTTTCAAAAGGCACATTGGCGTATCATAACTGAGGCATATACCAAGTTTTATTAAAATTTCTGAAGAGGTTCTGTATGATATGCTGTTTACGAGATATTGTGGATGGATGGACGGACAGACACAGTGATTACTATAGGGCTTCTGCCCTCAAACCTGTTTCAGACAAATAATTCTCCAAATCACCATATGTATGTAAAATTGGTGACTATTATCAAGACAGGGATCATACATTTCCCCCTAGAATTACGCGTAGTTGCACCTTAAATCGGAAACTAATCAGAATGTTCACAAAAAATGTTTAATAATAAAGATTTTATATAAAACATCTTAAAAATCTCTTTCCTATAAAATATACAGTGCATAAAATATATAATACTCATTCAATACTACCATGACAAAAGATATATAACGGCTAAAATATAGTTTTATACATTTGGTACATAAATTGCAGAAATTCTATACATTCATTGTTTTGTTCTTTTGTTGCATGTTTTTACATTCTGTTTTAATAAATAATAAAATAACTAAATTGTTTTGTCTATATCACAAAGATAAATACTAAATTATACGTAAATAGTGTATATTATATTTAAGATTTTATTTATTTATCTAACCTATATATACATGTCGCGTTAAAATACTGATTCTAACACCAATCATCATTTTAGTTAAATAAATATTCTTTTTATTCTATTACTATATCAAAAATATACAAAATCAAAATTAAGGCAGAATATAATATATATATATATATATATATATATATATATATATATATATATTACTCAACGTTGATACTTCAAAAATAATCAAATACATAATTATTTAAAAAATAAACAGTTATTATATTATAGTATTATGTTTATTATATAAGATACATAATTAATATATAAAATTTTGTTACATATTTAACTGTTAATTAAAACATGCACAACATAAATAATTCTATAATTTAAATATTAAAACCAAAATTATATATATATATATATATATATATATATATATATATATAAAATAAAGAATATTCTGTATTATAAGAGCGCAGGAATCGGATTTGTGGATTTTATAACTTGCTGCCTATAGTTTGAGTTAGCATAGAAACCGCTTTCATCTTGCCATGTGTTTCGACCAGAGTGTCTGTAATCCGATGTATCCGTAAACTGTGAATGGTTTTTTTTGCATGCGTCTGCATGAGTTTCAAAATCTGGTGACCTTTCCTGCATGAATGAAGATAAGAGAGTAAAGTTCTATAAGATAATTATTAAACAGTAAAAGCTGTCATTATAATAACTGACAAACCTGCTTAAAGGGGAACACAAGAATGGTCGCAATCGTTTGCATAAAACACGCAGTTATATCAGAGCCCATATTTAAGCCACTGTGTAAACCTTTCCTGCGACATTTATATATAAATCTGATTAAAATGGTGTTAAAAAACGCTATGTTACTATAATTTTCTGCAAGTTAATTAAACCATAGGTTGAATCCCATCCAACAAGAACCATGATAACTGCACTCTGAAGACAGGAGTACATGTATTTGGGTGGTGATATCTCTATCGGTGATAATGCTATCGACATCATTTATATATGTACAGATTGAAGCGATTAAGACGTTTATCACACTATCGCAAATTTATGGAATATATTTGTTATTTTCATAATTTAGTTGCGCCAGTGAGAGTGCTGATTCAAAAGTGGCAATTATATTTCTATGACTATGCCTATACTATCGCGTCATTCATTTATCTCAAGATCAAAACTTGATGTCAAAATCGGCATCATCAGAGAAATCAGACAAAGCGCTGTTATTATATATTCTTCAACATTTCCGCAAATATAGTTTATATATTCCTAACACTGCAGAAGAGAAACCCCTTATAAAATGCAATTCACAATTTTATTGCGATAGCATTGGCTGACAGCGAGAAAAACGTTCAACTTATGGGAGTTATGATGTCATACGCCTCATCCGGGAATATAAATTTAACTAATGTATCACATATTTAAATAATGAAGATATATATTTCTAATTTGAGCACAGAGCTTGCAATTATATTTTTGATAACGTTACAGTCCATCGATTAATGTCATACAAAGTAGTATAGAGGGTGTGGTGTTTCCCTTTAAGCGATTACATGAATATTGAATAATATTGAATTGAGCACTGGACGAGATATATAAATCTTAAGCTCTAAATTTATCGATGCTTTGGTTAAAACGTATGAATTCACAGGAATCTCAGTTGTTTGCTCACAGATATGGCATAAGATGAACGTATTGCTCATGGATATGCTGCAATTATTTTCAATGGTGTACATGCCCAGCTACTGAACCTTCTGGGCTGTCTTCAATTATGACTGAAAATTGACATCCATGCCTTGCTGTTGCCTGCTACCTGAGGAAGCACTAGATTGAAATAGACTGTGTCTTGGTCTCCATTGACAGCTCATCTGAACACGCTTCTGATAATGTAGCAAAGGAATTAGTCCTAATCTTCCTTAATTTAATTTTGGATTGTCTCCCTTAAGCTCTCATACACAAGAGGTGTAATATCCAGTGACACGACCAAGCTGGCTTCTGATTGGTTATCACAGTTTTACCAGCCCAAAATGTGGCTTGCCTTGGATCTAATCTACAAATTAATGCCTACGTTATGGAGGGAGGGCCCCACCTCACCGTCATCTCCCCTGCCGTACCCCATGACAAGGTAAGTACATAATAACTAATAAGGAATACAAAGGCAGATTGTTTGGGTGAAGTGAATAATCCGTAGTACCCATATTTTATATTTATTTTAGGCACGGGTGCACAATATTTGTGCCCCTAGCAAGCACATATATCATAACGTTGGCATGGCAATAATGGCAATCAAAAATTAATATATAATTACTATGGACCTCCAAACAAAATTCTACAAAACAATGTGTGTTGGGCTGTTCTGCTAAGCGCAAAACTTAAACTGAAATGACAAAGTGCGGCAATATGTGGCTATAAATAAAGCTTGGTGACGAGCCGGACAAAATAGCAGTAGCCGAATTAAGCGTAAAACATAACCTGTATGCACTAGGTCCAGTTAAACCCAAAACTTAAGCATAGATGATTACGTCCCTACACTGAAAATAGATTGCAGAAAGATATGCATACATTGTACATGCAGTAATAAAACCCCATTTAAAGTTTAGCGACTGGGCTTGATAACATAACATTTGCAGAGCCAAAAGCAAAACAAGATGCCTAAGGTGCCTGTATCACTCACCCGGATCATAAGCATTTCAACTAGAAAGGCCATTGGCTATAAGTAGAACCCTAAGGTTTTGGCCATTATTGCAACAAGGATGCATCCTACCAGATATTTTTAATTTCCATTGGCTTTACTATGGAAGTTTTGGTGGGAAAAATCCAAAATGACCACCAAACCGTGTATCTGACAGTTTCAAAAGTCAACATTTTTTAATCATACCACAAAACATAAATAAATCCAACTTCAGCTTCAAAATCCATCATATACAAAAATTTCTATCTGGTCACCAAAATGCTGAAATCTGATTGGTGTATGGTAGCCATGTATTTTAACCATGTGGCAGCAATGGGACGTATTATCAGCTAGAAATAATTAGGTTCCTGGGCCGATGTGATGTATTATCGACAAGAAACAATTGGCTTACGGGAGCGACAGGACGGATTATCATCTCATGCTACCACCAGTTTTCGACCGCTAAATACACAAGCATTACAGGCGTTTTATCCAATCAAACTTAGCATTACATTATGTTAGGAGGCTGAATTTTCTAAATCCACTGTCGATTGGTCAATTCAGTTTGTTTACAAATTTCTGTGGGAAAATATAAACAGATCTGTGAAGTTTGCGTAAAAATAACGAAGATGACGAAGCAATTCCTTTATTTAAGCAAGTACTCGCGAGTACCCGATTAACTAGATAGATGGAATTGGCTATTATTAGGGGGGCCAAGCTGGTGCTTGGCACCCTATTGTTTTCGTTCCATTTATTTAAATTTTTATTTTTATTATTCCGTGCTTTTTTTGTTCGCGAATAGCCGATGCCGATGCCGATGAAATTCAAGCTTTGCAAGAGGGAATTATTAGAGCAAACTTTTTACGTGTTAATGGATATGATTTTCTAGATAGGTCGGCGACCACCTTGGATTTTCAGAAAATTTTCCCGTGTTTTAAAAAATCTTCTCCAGAACCACTGAAGGTAATGAGCTGAAATTCGGTGAAAATAATCGGAGAGTGGGTCTCATAAAAGTTTGTTCAAGAGAAGTCGATAGCTCGAAAAACACGGATTTGTGTATGGACCAATCAGAATCAAGCCGTCTGGCGGAAATATTGAATTTTTTATTTGATGGAATTTTAAGTCCAAATTGGTAAAATATAGGTTTTGGGGGGGGGGGGGGGCGAGAAATTCAAATCTGGCATTTTTTAATTTGTTCGATCGACGGTTTGGCTGCCATCTTAGATTTGTTTCCCGCCAGATTCCCCATAGTAAAGCAAAATGCCTTCTCGGAAACCACAGGGTGGATTTCAATTATATTTTGCAGAAAGCATCGCTAGGTAATAGAAATTTGATTTTGTTCAAACAACGCCGGTGGCCATTTTGGATTTTGTAGTATTTCGGGAAACGTTTTTAAAAATCGTCTCCTCGGAAACCACTTGGCGGATTGCTTCAAAATCATGAAATATCATCTAGGGCATCGGCTGAACCAAGTTTGTTCACGGGAATTTGATTGGCCGAAAACTTGGGTGGCCATCTTGAATGACCTAGTTTTCATGAAAACGACTTCTTCTCCAGAACCGCTGAACGGATCGGGCCGAAATTTGGCTGCTATGATTAGGGACTGAGGCGCATTACAGATTGTTCAAGAGAAAGTGATACGTAAAAAACATGGCCGCCATCGACCAATCAAATTTCAGCATGATTGGCAGCCATTTTGAACTATTTTATTTGTTGAAATTTGAAGCCGAAATTGGTTTTACATAGGTTTTTGGGTCTTCTGATTCCAAATTTGCCATTTTCAATACTGTCGGACTAACGGTTTGGCGATCATCTTGGATCGTTTTCCCGCAAAATTCCCCCATAGTAAAGCAATTGGAAACCTTTAATTCCTTCTCCTCGGAGACCACTGGGTGAATTTCAATTATATTTTTCAGAAAGCATCATTAGGTAATAGAGACCTGATTTTGTTCAAACAGCGCTGGTCGGCCTATTAGGCTGGTGGCCAATTTGGATTTTGCAGTATTTCGGGAAATGTTTTTAAAAATCTCCTCCGAAACCACCTGGCTGATTGATTCACAACTCCATGAAATATCATCTAGGGTATTCACTGAACCAAGTTGGTTCAAGGGTATTTGATTGGCCGAAAACTTGGGTGACCATCTTGAATGACCTAGTTTTCGTGAAACCGACTACTTCACCAGAACCGCTGAACGGTTCGGGCCAAAATTTGCCTTATATGATTAGGGACTGAGGGTCATTACAGTTTGTTCAAGAGAAATCGATATGTCAAAAAACATGTTCGCCCTCGACCAATCAAAATTCAGCATGATTGGCGGCCATTTAAATTTTTTTTATTTGCTGAGATTTTAAGCCAAAATTGGTTTCACATAGGTTTTTGGGTGTTCCGATTCCAAATTTGTCATTTTCAATACTGTCGGAGGAACGGTTTGGTGGCCATCTTGGATTGTTTTCCTGCCAAATTCCCCCATAGTAAAGCAATTGGAAATTTTTAATTCCTTCGCCTCGGAAACCACTGGGTGGATTTCAAATATATTTTGCAGAAATCATCATTATGTAATAGAGACCTGATTTTGTTCAAACAATGCTGGTCGGCCCATCAGGGTGGCGGCCATTTTGGATTTTGTAGTATTTCGGGAAACGTATTTAAAAATCTTCTCCGAAAGCACTTGGCGGATTGATTCAAAACTCATGAAATATCATCTAGGGCATCCGCTGAACCAAGTTTGTTCAAGGGTATTTGATTGGTCAAAAACTTTGGTGGCCATATTGAATGACCTAGTTTTTGTGAAAACAAGTTCCCCAGAACCGCTGAACGGATTGGGCCAAAATTTGGCTGGTATGATTAGGGACTGAGGGGCATTACAGTTTGTTCAAGAGAAATTGATAAGTCAAAAACCATGGACACGATCGACCAATCAAAATTCAGCATGATTGGCGGACATTTTTAATTTTTTAATTTGTTGAAAGTTGAAGTCAAAAGACGAACGGTTTGGTGGCCATCTTGGATCATTTTCCCACCAAAATTGCCAATACTAAAGCAATTGGAGAATTGAATTGTCTTCTTCTCAAGAAGAACTGGGCCGATTTCATTTATATTATTTTTACTGCCGTTGTTGACACACGATTGTTTGTTTTTCAAATCCACATTCAATGATGGGTAGACTGGTCGGATAAAGAAGATTCCTACTGTAACCTTCTCACATAATTCCATAAAACTGACAGCATTAATTCAACTTGATCAAATCTAAGAGGCTATTTAGGCTCTAAGCCACCTATAAGAGCTGGCTCAGATAAGGTTCTCACCTTAGCGACCGGGATGCTAGCCACTTGGCCCCCGGTAAATCGCCGCTTGCGCCTATATGTATTATTATTATTATCATTATTATCATACAAGCTGCTCAACGATTGGCCAAGCTGAAAAATCTTTCTAAACGACATCCTACACCGGCAGTGTCATATATATACTACAGAAATGCGAACGCAACCCGCTCTCTGTAATTAAGATCATGAATTTTGTTTGTTATCTTTGTCACGTGATATGATATTACCAGCTTATGACAGCTAGTTTAATTTTAATGAAACTACTTTTTCACGCTTTTAAATTACTTTATAATGTCAATCTGTCATTACCGAATAAGTGAAAGCCTCTAAAAATTACTGAATATCCATCATGGTGAAATTATTTTAAATCAATGGTCAAGTGGGGCTTAGGTATTGAGAGACGGTTGTCAATAATTTAAAAAAATTTTATTTTCTTCCAAACCTTTTACCACATATCCCCCTACTATAATATATAATATACTATATTATATATATATTATATATTTATTATAATAGGGCAATATGTGGTAGTTTTATGCATGGACGAAAATTCAAAGGCCTGTGGTCTGGAACCTAGAAGGGCATATCAGTAGTATAGGGGGTATCTGTTGGTTATTGTTCTTCACAGCAGGAGGTCTTCGAGAACAATGGCGAACAGCCCACACACAAAGGGATTTTTGGAGAACAATGGCGAACAGCCCGCACACAAAGGAAATGTATTTCGAGAACAATGGCGAACAGCGACACACGTTTTCTAGGTTTTGATAACAATGGCGAACAGCCGCACACGTTATTGGGATTCATCAGATTCATCAACACTGTCTATCGATATTGTATTTTGAAGTAGTTAACCCTTAAAAGTTGTGTATTTTACGTTTAAACGTAGCGGCGGCGCGCCCCCCTCCGTGGTTATCCACCATTGTAATGTAAAAATAATAGAGTTTAAGAGGACGAGTGATAATAGTAGAATAATAATGGTATTGATAATAGTAAAATAATAGAGTTTAAGAGGTGGTCTGATAAGGGAGGACGTAGGAGGAGGAGGGAGTATGAGGTAGAGGAGGGGTGAGGAATTATGCCAATGCTCGATATTGATGTATATTTTGAAAATAATTTGACTGTCATTGCTTACGTTAATTTATTAGTAAACTATTTTGTTGAATATTTTGAAAATGTTTTGACCGTAGGCTTAACCGTCATTATGTGCAAATTGGTTTAAATACTTAATAATTCATTTGCAATAATGTTTCAGAGGTGGTCTGATAAGTGAGGACATAGGATGAGGAGGAGGGAGTATGAGATTGAGGAGGGTGAGGAATTAGGCCAATGCTAGATATTGATGTATATTTTGAAAATAATTTGACTGTTTCGTCGCTTACGTTAATTTATTAGTAAACTATTTTGTTGAATATTTTGAAAACGTTTTGACTGTTGGCTTAACCGTCATTACGCACAAATTGTTATTAAATACGTAATATTTCATTTGCAATAATGTCAGTCGTTTTAGATTTTGTTGTTGCACGATGATTAAAAATGTAGTCATTATGTCTCTGAGTGCTCCATGTGTTTATAGAATGGTATGTCGAGCGTACGTATGATAAAAAGATTATTTGTTGCGTATGATTTAACCATTACTGTCGTAATAGCCGTGGGATCGGTCCTTAATCGAGTTACAAACACGGCACGTGTTAAGGAACAATGAAAGAATGTTAAAGCACCAAGATCAATCTTTAATCGAGATACAAACATGTCACGTGTTAAGGAATACTATAAGAATGTACCACCCGTCTCGTTCTAAGCATGGGATATTACAATGTCCTCACCGAGAGTTTTTTTTTAAATCGATAATAAAGCGTGCACCCGCTCACTGGCTATTGTTGTTTACCACCGCATAAATATTTGGCAATTAAGAGCAACATTACAAGCGTAGTAGCATAATCATAGATGTTCGTTTACTACAAATATAAATATATCCTTTTCGCTACAGAGCAGTGATACGTTATAACCATGTTTTTACTATATAATTCAGTCCTGCCCTAAGCGACCACCTCGTGTTACATCATTACATGTGCGCTAGTGACTTTCTTAACCCTTTTAACCCTCAAATTTCTTCAAGAAAATGTAAATTTTCTACATATTCATATTTGTCGTACAAGAGAAGACTATTTTTGAAAATTTATCATCGGAATAACTGGCACTGCAGGCTATCCATTTGTCTAGACATTGCTCTGGCAAACACCCCCCACCAACCACCACCACCATCACCAACACCCACCACCACCACCACCACCACCACTACGACCTACACCCAACACCATGCATTAACCCCACCACCACCACCCACGCACCTGCCAACCCATAGCAAATTTCTTCATATTCATACTTGCATCCTTAGAGAAGGCTATTTTTGAAAATTTATCACCGGAATGACTGACTCTGACAGCTATCCATTTGTCTAGACATTGTGGTCAGAATGTGTGAGAGTGCTGTTTGAAAAAAAAATGGCATATAGGTTGGAGAGGGTATGTCAATGAGGATTTAATAAAGGTCTCACATGTGCTAATATGCGATACTGCTAGTTATATGTTGTACCCTTGTGCGTGCGTGCATGCCCTGGTGTGCGCCCTTGTGTGCATGCATGCGCCAGAAGTCTATTTTTGAAAAGTTATCATCGGAATGACTGGCTCTGCTGGCTATCCATTTGTCTAGCCATTGTGACAGCAAACACCACCCACCAACCACCTACCACCTCCACCCCCATCATCATCACCAACACCCACCACCATCACGACAAGCATCAACACCACCACCGTCAACACCACTGCCACTAGCACCAGTACCGACATCCACCACCAACCACTAGGCACCACCACCGCATGTTGCGGATTGCGACCGCTTGTTGTGGATTGCGGTTGCATGATGAGGATTTGCGGGCATATGTTGCGTATTGCGGCCGCATGTTGCGGATTGTGGGCGCATGATGCAGATTTGCGGGCGCATGTTGCGGATGGAAACAAGTATATGTACATGCCTGAACACGCATACACGCCAAAATGTATGCGTACATGTGCGGATGCATGCGGTCCGCGTGTTGCGGATTTGCGGGCGTATGTTGCGGATTGCGGGCGCATGATGTGGATTGAAGTGGCCACCGTAATAGCCCAAGGCACCAAACTATTGCCCGCATTCCCAAGCTGCGGTACGCAGACTGGGATGCGGTGAGACTCGCCAAAGAACAAGCCATGGATGCGCAAACACGAGATAGGTGTGTATGGGTCCAGGAGGGGGTACTCCCTCCCAAGGAATCAGTTACTCCTTTATCAACTGTGGCTAAATATTACTATCAGAGACACGAAAAATGCCTTATGTACAATGGTGTTCTTTATATCAATAACTGTATAGTGATCCCTGAGCGTTTCCGAGGCATGATCTTGGAGCAGCTGCATGACAATGCTGGTCATCTAGCTGTGGGAAGAACTGTAGGACGGATACGGCGAAGATTCCATTAGATAGTATATACATGATAGCGTGAAGGCATGGGTTGCAAAGTGTGTGCCCTGCCTGAGCACCATGCTGCTGGCCAACACTGCTCTGCACCATTACAAACCAAAATTGTCAGTGCACCATGGCAGCGAGTGGTGGTTGACGTACTTGGACCACTAAATACGACGGATGAAGGGAATAAGTACATCATCGTATTACAGGATTATGTCACGAAGTGGGTGGAAGCCTTTGCTTTACCTGACCAAGAGGCGTCTACCGTAGCAGTTTCTGACAAGCAATGTATTCTGCCATTTTGGTATGCCACACGAACTGCATTCCGACCAAGGTAGCAATTTTGATGTTGATCGTCGACCTCTGCAAATTGTTTCATATAGTCAAGACCAGCGTGGAGATGGGATGGTAGAAAGATTCAATAGAACTCTGGTGGTGATGCTGACTAAAGAAACACGCCTTCACTGGCATGATTGGGATCTACGGCTCCCATACGTGCTGATGGCATGCCACACTTCAATTCATTCCAGCACAGGTTATACACCTGCTTGGTTAATGTTAGGCCGTGAGTTAGCCTTACCCTTGGACCTAGTCATACCTAGGATTTCTGGGGAAATAAACTCACCTTCTCTATACGTAGAGCGCATGTGACAATGGATAGAACAAGTGCATGAGCTGGTAAGAGAGACACTTTCCACCGTACACAGACACCAGAAAACCTGGCAAGACCGTCGTGTCCATATGAGGTAGGAAAAATTGTTTCAGTACATGACACACGATGTTCTGCAAACGTGCCAAGTAAACCGAGTTACCAGTGAAAAGGCCCCTATGTGGGAGTAGGTAAGAAGTCAGACGTGACCTACCAAATCCGTGCCTCGGATAGCCTGACCTCAGTCATCCACTTCGATCGGCTAAAACCTTGTATTGTGGTGGCTCAGTACCAGAGCTCGGACTGAGCAAAACGCACAATACTGGTACCCAGACCAAATTTTCTACGGAGAAAAGTACTCCCAACATTAGCCAGACGCACCGTGGTGCCATTTCAACTCCCCTCCTACCAAATCAGGAGCGGAGCAAACAGAGGACTAACGCTGAGGACGATGACGAGATATGTACTCGCCCTCTCCCTCATCAGCATGGGTCTACTAGGTCTGGAACGTCTATTAACACCATTATAGAGTTGCCACAAGTGGAGATTGAAGCTGTCCCAAGCCAGAGTGCCGCCTGTGAGGTGGAATGTATAATAAATAGCATGAAAGTGAGTAGGTTTTATGAAACCGTAACCTGTTCAAGAGGGGAACTCGGTGCATCTTCAGACCAAGCCCAAAAATCACGGTACCACTCCTTCCCCGCCACCACCATTCCTATTCCACACCGCATCCCTCATGTTGGCCGCGGTACCATTCCCTCTCCAAGCAGCAACCAAATCGGCTACACCACTTCCATTCCAAATCGTGCCTCTTGCCTCAATTGGGGTACCATACCACCCACAAGTGGCAACCATTCCATTCACTGTACATGGTCCAATCCAAACCATGCCCCTAAAAACTACACCGAGTTCGGACATCACAGCCCACCCGTCGTCTGAAGACCATCATGCTTCAGATATGAGAAATTCTGCTGTTTCGGGAAGTGGCCCCCATTGCACCAGTTGCTATGGCAACTGACCGTAGTCATGGGGGCAACCTGATCCGTAGATTTTCGGCTTGTCTATTCCCTGGTCGCAAGAAGAGATATGACTAGTGCCAACTGTTGTGTAATGGGAGATTACCATTTCCATCCAAGAAGCACACCCCCCCCCCCAACCCCAACTACTTCAACACACCACCATCCCTGTGATCAGTAAAAAAACCTGATTAATACATAACACCAGATTCACCATACACCACATGCCACTAGGCTGAGAATTCTAAAAATCTGTAATGCCCAAATATCATCATACACCCATTATATTCACCATGTATAGTGCGGAACAGGCACCATCTCACTACAAGCATTGCCAATATGGCTATGTACACCAGAAACTGGCCATCAACGGTCTCTCCGTTGCAACCAAACACGGATGGTATACAAAATCCGCAAAATTCCACACCCCAAATATGCGGTGGGCCTGACAGCTCACCACTAACTAATATACCCCTACGTCAGATTGGCATGGTCAGCATGGAAACTGCCCATGGACCCTGACACCACACCACCAACATAACACGTGATACAAGCTTCCCTCGCACCAGACACTACCACATACAAAGACCAAGATGACAATCTCAGCATAACACACACTCACCACAAGCAGGCAGTCACCTTCATATACGGTGAAAGACCAACTACACGAAAAACCTCCCCTACGCACCCCATGGAACATCCCTCCATTAGGGATGACATAAACATACTAATGGTAAATAGCCTCAAACACACATAATTTCAGATGGCTTTGATAAGATGGCAGGATTGACCGCAATCTGTCATCAGTAGCAAGTACGAATTTGCTACCGAAGACGAGTCAATAATGGTTTGATTCAAGCATGTCAGATACTTATACCGTCATCCCCGCTCTAAGTACCTCTGTCCCGCCTTCTATAAGGCTCAGCCATTACAGAGTGAAAACTAATAAAGTCCATCAAAGTCGTCATTGCTCACACTGCAACAATACCTCCCTGTTGTAACAACATTACTATATCATTGTGCAAGACTCATTACACAATAACCAGCCAAGCATACTGAATACACGCATCAACGCGTCAAGGAACACGGATACTCAGGATGATTGAATCACAAATCTCCAAACAACGGAATTGGATTACTGTAACTGTGGCACATTTTTATGAGCTGTATTGTACCGCTTGCATTCATGCAGGGGTGCGGTGGGACTATCCCCTCCTTCGTGAGAGGGATGCTTGGCCATCCACGCACCCAGCAAAAGCAATCATCCTTAACACGGTCAGTAACTTGACACAATAAAACATGAGTTTGTTTAAGCAGAATAAGGCAAGAGATCAGCTGAAATGTTAAAATTCTGATTAAGAACTGAATAAGTTCTACCACCATTATTATGCATTGAAACAGCAGGCTGGAAAAGGCAGCATCAAAATTTAGACAGTCGAAATATTGAGAGAATTACAAATATTCTCATACTTACGAATACTGCATCCCAATCATTGGAAGCTGAGTTAAAAATAATACATTTATAACTGGCGCGAGAAATAGCAGCAGATGAATGTGATGCCTGGTTGAAAACAGACAGCCCAGTCATAAATAACGGCTTGGCACGTCGTCATTTCCTAATCGGTCAGTGCACTATATACGGTTCAGCTATGGAGGAATCTCAAGTTTTCAATCTACCACATACATGTTTTGAAACTACAAAACACATGACAACCACCTACTGTTCTACCATTATATGCTGCAAGCTCTACCACGCTTGCAAGAGAGGTGAGAGGAGATGAGTCAGGGCCAATGAGCTGCTACCCACTTCTGCAGGCTGCCCAGCCTAAGATGGAATTAGGCAATTTTATAAACATCTAAACAGAAAACTGCATGCTAATTAAAAAGTGAGCCTGTGCGTGAATAAGTAGTTCACCGTTTTATGTCGATTGAAAACCGGTGATCGGTTAGGAGGGGTGGGGGCGGGCACATGCCCCCAGAGTGCTCCCCTTGGATCTGCCTATGGACAAACACTCCTTGTCAGAAGGAATTCACCTGTAACACGAACCTTCATCTACATTTTTAACCGGGACCATCTTCATCAGAGGGCTTTCTGCCATCAGTGTAACTACCTCAACATGGCAACACGATATGGCATTACGCATACCACCTCGACTAAACATCACATTACCATTGTTATTCTAGAACCAGGAGAAGAGCATGAAGACTGGGCTATATTAGCTTCCAGATTACTAACACAGCCACCACTACATACTCTTTCAACGGCGAAGCGATCTAAACGAAATCACAGATTTCTTTTTTCACGAGAAAGTTGATACTTACCTCCCTAATCCTCTTTGATATTGCTAAATATCGGCTTTCACTTAATAAAAACTCAGATTAAAAAAGTTAGGTGCCCCTACTGGGCAGGTAGTCAGATGATAGTCTGGCAGATGCTAGCCCCAACCTCAGCGCATGCACAGACTAGTACTTCCTCTGACTAATTTATTGGCTGACACTATGCAACTTTACGAGAGCTTGAAGACCGAGCCTCTGTGGGGCGGAGAGGTCGGGTCCGTATTAGGGAGGTAAGTATCAACTCTCTCGTAAAAAAAGAAATCCGTGATTTCGTTTATTTCACTTCAAGAGTATACTTACCTCCCTAATACTCTTTGATATTTCCAGAATTTGGCGGCAGGGAGGCGAGGTCGAAAGACCAGCTCTTCCCTATGCGCTTTTCCTGCGTTTAAGGCACTAAAACTTCTGAAATTGTGTGGAAACACAACCAGGGATAGAATTGAACATCGGGTAACACAACCGATGGCTGAGAGATGACCATATGTCATATGCACTCTCCCCCCCCCCCTTCTCTCCTTGGGAGGAAGACTGAATGACCTCAATGTCCCATACGCTCTCTATGTACAAGTGCCATGTACTACAGAACATTAAACGAAAAAGCTTCATTTTCGTATACTCTCAATAATGAACCACATAAAACACGTACCATCACCATATTAATAACGAAGGGTCACGTGACATTACAATTAATCATAGACAACACATACACAAGACTGACCTTGTGGAAGGTGGCTGCTGTCATCATCTCCCCATTGGTGAAGACTGATGCAGTCCAAAAAAATGGAACCATTGATTAAATGTGAAATATATAAAAAAAATGAGGATACCTCATCAAAATATGTACACTTAGATTAGCTTTTCAAAATCGATAAGGCGAGAGGATTCAAGGTGTCATGGAGATAATGGTCGGTAAAACTTGACTCAGTGCCACTGAGCTACTGACATAATGTAATCCACAGATACCCCATTAAATAGGGCAGTGGAAGTCACTACGCCCCGGACACTGTGAGCCTTGGCCATGTCAACATGTTTACCTGTGGCGGATTTATGGCAAAATTGAATACACTCTACAATCCACCTGGAAATGGTGTCCTTTGACGTCCTGTCATTGGGTTCAATATATGACAACCATAATGATGTTGTGTCCCTCCGCCATTCCTGAGTACATTGTTTGTACCAGTTTAATGCTCGGACTGGACACCATGCTTTTGAATCAGGATCATATCTAGTCAAAGCTGGTAAAAATATAGGTTGACCTTGTATATTTCAAAGACTAGATTTTAGCCATGAAATTTATCCTAGGTAGAAGCCTAAGGCCTTCCCCTGTAACCACAAAACGGTCTGCCTTGGCTGATAAGGCATGAATCTCACTTCTACGCCTAGCCGAGGCCGCAACAATTAAAAATACAGTTTTAAGTGTCAACATTTTCATAGAAATGGAAATTAGTGGTTCAAATGGCTTATCAGCTAGAACCTGAAGCACTAGTGATAAACTCCAAGATGGAATCAATGGGGGAATCCTTGGTCTTAAATTGCCCATGCCTTTGATTAAAGTATTTAATGTATTTACTTCATCTCTTCCCCTATTAGACAAGCAAGGGATAACTGTCATTAAAGCTGACTTATAGCCAGCAATAGAGTTAGGCTTGAGGCTCTAGGCATCATACAAGTGACAGAGGAAATCGGCTACTACCTGAATAGATGAATCCATTGGATTAATACATCTTTTTGAGCACCATTCTGCAAATCTATTGATTTTATAGTTATATGCTCTGGAGGTTGACCCCCTTCTGGCTTTTGCCATGAACATGGCTGCTTGCTCAGAAAAGCCCTCCTTAATTCTAGATTCCACGCAGTCAATTGGAACATTGACGGATTGTTGTGAAGGGTCCTGCCCTGGAAGATAATATTGTCCATCAGAGGCAGAGGAACCGGATTGCAGACCAGAAGGTCCAGCAGATCCGTATACCATGATCGGCTTGGCCAATTTGTGGCGATCAGAAGTACTTGGCATTCCTCATGACTGATTTTCTGAAGAATTTTTGGAATCAGGATTGCTGGAGGGAATGCGTATGCATACATTCCCACCCAGCTGATAGCTAACGCATCTGTTACGATAGCGCTCGGATCTGGAATCGGAGAGACGTACGTCGTCATCTTCGCATTCTTCTTCATTGCGAATAAATCTATGTTGGGTTTCCCCCAGTGGTTGAACAGACAATCCGCCACACATTGATTTAGTTGCCATTCCGTAAGTAAAACACTCATCCTTCGGCTCAATGAGTCTGCTAGCAGATTTAACCTTCCCGGAATATGAACTGCCTTCAAGGTAATCTTGTGATTCAGGCACTAGCAAAGCAGTTTCCATGTCATCATACAGACTGGGCGACTTCGATCTGCCCTGGCAGTTTATGTAAGTCACTACTGTTGAGTTGTCTGATCAAATTAGAACACTTGCCCTGAACTTTCTGTAAGAAATGTTCCAGGCCCAGGACTACTGCTCGTAATTCCAGTAGATTTATATGGTTTTTTTACTGTTCCAGATTCCAAAGCCCTAATATCGTGGATTCTTCCAGGCAAGCTCCCCACCCCTCCATTGATGCATCTGTATACATCGTTAACTGAGGGTGAGGAGGGGTTAGCATCACCCCCACCAGGAGATTCTCTGTCTTCAACCACCATTGTAGGTGGTGAATTAAAGGCTCCAGCACTGACACGTTTGAGTCCAGTGAACCTGTACTCTGGGTCCATTGCGTCATGAGAAATAACTGGATCAGACGCCTGCATAAGGCCGCCTGAGGAATGACTGATTCCAGAGAAACCATCAACCCCAGCATTCTCAAGTAAACCCGTGCCAGGACATGATGACTGTTGCACACTGACTGTATTACTGAGTTGAGTATTTGTACCGTCTCCTGAATAGGATAAACATATCCTATCTCCAGATCGAAGAACATTCCCAGGTAGACAAACTTCTGGGATGGAGTCAGCTCTGATTTTTGAAAATTGATTATCCAGCCTAAGTCTGTGAAAAGTTTCAAAACTATCTCGAGATTTGCTGATAAATTTCCTGGTTGTGGTGCTTTTAACAGCCTGTCATCTATGTACGTGTGGACTGCTATGCTTCTCCTGCGGAGGTATGCTGTTATCGCAAGAACCACCCTGGTGAAGACCCGAGGAGCCGTAGAAATTTTGAAGGGCAATATCCTGAATTCCCACTGTCTGCCCTGGAATGCGAATCTCAGGAAGCGACGGAAACTCCTCGCTATTGGCATGTGGAAATAAGCATCCTTCAAATCTATTGAAGCTGTCCACATTCCCTTCTCCAACCCTGCCAACACCGATTTCACTGTCTCCATTTTGAAACCGGGTGTGTCTATGAACTTGTTCAATGGCTTGAGGTTGAGAATTGGTCTTCACCCTCCAGTGCTTTTCGTTACTAGGAACATGGTTGAATAGAAGCCCGGGCAATTTTGTGCTGGTTGAATTGCTCCTTTGAGTATGAGAGAATTTATTTCCTCCTCTATACACAACCACTGATCTGGATCTCTTGGAATTTCAGTCCAGACTGTCACCAGAGACAGTCGCGATGGTGGGCCTGTTATCCAGTCAGGATGATACCCGACTGAAAGCCATCGCAAGACTAAACAGTCCTGAGTCAACCGTCCCCACTCTTGCATGTGGTTGGCCAATCGGCCTCCCACTGGTCTACCTAGGGAGAGAGGTGGACATAAGGAGCGCAAGAGTGGCACTGTCTCTTGGTGCAGATGCATTGGAGTGGCTCTTACTGTGCTAATTGCCCCATCAGGTACGATTACCACGACCAGATCCTCATGCACCATGGCCCGCACCACGCGCACTGAGGTGTGTGGGTGGCTGCCTGGCTGGCTGCGCCGGAGGAGCAAATTGCTTATGCATTTCCCTATGGTTATTGACCAGGGTAACCATCTCCTGGAGGTGCCTATATCCCTCACCTCCAAAGACCTGTCATAGGCATATGCAGCAGCCTATTATACAAATCCTGGGACGGGCACAAGTTATCAAGAGCAAACATGCGCCTCGCCCGGACACTCCTGGTTACAGACCGGGTTAAACAGTCCAAAGCCAAGTTAATTCCATCTTGGATGGCTCTCTGGACAGTCACCGGACTAGGCTGACGCAATGTGGATGCCGTTACTACCCCCTGTAGCAGCTGTGAGATGTGCGAGAGCGCTGAGATAGATGCCCTCGAACTCTCCTCCGCATCGCGCAATGCGGTGTTAGCCGAACGCAACGCGTTCGAGCACAGCGCTCCCATGTCAGACCGGGAGCATGGCCGCGTATCTTCGCTTAGCGCAGCGCGATCATCCGCGCATGGCTTAGGCACCACACCATATAACTGATATTGATCAACTACAATACAGCATCGCTTTGCCACCTCGCAAGGTCACTGATCAAATATATATAAAGACTAAAACATGGTTAGAGTAAAATTACTAGAAATATACATGCTAAAAGTTCAAATATATGCTGCACAATGTCACACACCATAAAAAACAACAATATTCTGATACAAGAAAACTAACAAATGATGCAGATGAGCAATTTGGCAGATGAGGAGCAACATCAAGCTGCATGTAAACTAAAGTAAATAGCCTCCAGATGAACTGGCCACCAAAATAGCCGAAGAAAACTACAAAACAACAGAATGGCGAAGGGCAAACTAAGAGTCAGAGCCGAGAAACTACACAAACGAAAGCTTTCATTCAATCGGAGGATAGAGCAAGAAAGTTATCATGTTTGACAGAAACGCAAACACAGCTCATAGGCTCAACATTCAAGCCACTGATACATGTATATGTGTACAACTTTCTCACCTAACAGCTTACATGTATATTTCATATATTTCACCTTCATCTGTAACTAATCCATTATCTACCTCTGTTTCTGAATCTGAAAGCCACAATTCACTGTACTGGAAATTTAAAATGGATATCTGATTGATTTCCAGTCTCCAAAGGCCCATATATCAGCAAATGAAAAGCGTATATAAATAGTGCTAGACCAAGAAAATCTGCAGAAGTAGAGAATTCACAATGAAGACAAGGACTACAGTATTTAAGCTTATGACTAATCACACATCTAGTAAATGTGTTTAACGATGTAAAACTTGTGTGCATGTTAATATAAAGTATGTACGTAACCTTTTCATGACTGTTTTCCTGTTATGGCCTAGCATCAATATATGTCAAACATTTGTCCTCTCCAGGACAGAGTTAATTCTTATGAAAGACTATTTTCTTGAAATAAGTTTAATTGTAATCATTCTCAGCTGTCTAAACTATTGTCTTTGGACTCTAAACCAATTCGGGTGAGGCCAATTAACAAGACACACATGGAGCAGTGGTTACAGAATTTTCACATTCAAGTTTTATTATTAAGGAATTTCAATAATTCAATTAATTTTTTTTAGAAGTATGATGTATTTTAAAATGCTATGTCAGCTAACTCATGTGGTATGTAAAACCAGATTACAATAAGTTAAGGTATTAAGAAAAACAGGATGTCAAATCTTGCGTCCTCTCCAGGACAAAAATTCCTGGAGGATGACATTTTTTTACATCATTTTTCACCAACACTTCATAACATAGGTTTATTATTATTATTCCTTTTAAAACTACTATACCTGTGATACCATTATTAGGTTAGTGAGGGGTTTCTATCTGATCCTGCTCTAGAGTAATAGCTAACTTTAGTACCTTATGCTATCAAATTTATAACCTGAAATTTTATCCATATTCTGATCATTATCACTATTGCTATATAGTACATGCATGTACTTTCTCAATGACACACATTTGCATTCTCATAATGACTTGTTCCATGAGCAGTAAAACAACTAGACTTTTAAAAAAATGTTTCAATTTGATGTACAATGTTATCGATAATCTGCAAAAAATGTTTAAAGCAGCTAGGTCATGCTTCATACTATACAGAATACTAAAATTTGAGATGTGCTTAACATTCTAAAGCCAGAATGAGTCACCAAATTGTTGTTTGAAATTTTGGCATTGGTGAACCATTTGCATATAAATACCGGTAGACATGATGGAAAATTTAAAAAAAATAAAATATGGTCACCAACGAAACTAACCAAATGGCCACCAAAAAAAATCGACCAGCCAAAATTTTAAATAGTAGTTCTAGAGCCTACCACTGTAGAATCCATCCAAGCAAATTTGGACAAAATCCACCAAGTGGTTATAGAGGAGATGCACTTTGACAATTTCCGGTAAATTTTTCATAAAATTTGACTAAAAAAAAAATCAACCCATGAAAGTTCTGAACAGATGTTCTGGAGCTTACCACGATAGCCAGCAATGATGGGTAGCATTTTGAGAATATCTGGTAAATTTTTTCATAAAATCTAAGATTTTCAACCCCAGAAATTGAACAATCAAAATTGTGTATACAAGTTCTGAAGCCTAGCCCAATAGGATCCTTCAAACCAAACTAAGTTTAAATCTGCCAAGCGGTTAATGAGTAGCGTTTTGACAATCTGCGCTAAATCTTTCATAAAATCTAAGATTTTCACCAAAATACTTGATCAATCAAAATTCTGTATATAGGTTCTGAAGCCTAGCTACATAGGGTTCATCCACCCATAGTAAGCCCAAGCGGTTAATGACGAGTAGCGTTTTGGCAATTTCTGGTAAATTTGTCATAAAATCTAAGGTTTTCACCAAAAAACTTTATCAAGCAAAATGCTGTATACAAGTTTTGAAGCGTAGCCCCATAAGGTCCGCCCAGCCAAAGTAAATTGAAATCTGCCAACATGTAACGAGGAGTAGCGCTTTGACAATTTCAGAAAACTTTTCATAAAATCTAGGATTTTCACCAAAAAGAATTGAAAAATCTAAATTCTATATACAAATTATGAAGCCCACCCCATAGGTCCTTCCAGTCAAATTAGGTTGAAATCTGTCAGGCGGCTAATGAGTAGTGTTTTTAAACAAAAGTTGATGGATAGACGATGAACAACAGATGGTCGACATGCATATCAGTGACTATGACCTTTGACACCTAACATCATTGAAGGAAAAAGAACATATGTGTCCATGACAGTGGGCTATTTCAAGTTTATCCTCATAGACTAAGCATGTCCATGGTCAAGGGGTTATATAAGTCCATGTCTTATTATGGACTTACAGAAGGCAACTGACTGTTACAAAGATCATTGTAGAAAAGAACGAAAGTGTCCATTGCTTCTAAAAAAAAATCAGACATTTCCCCTGCTAAGTAGGCTGATGGATTTACTAACATGGACTTTATAAAGAGAAAAATTTGCTGATCTGTGTAAAATTTCTTCTCTGTAGGGTAACAGTATATTTGACTAAAACGCTTTAGCACATGATCAGCTACTACACACATTGATGGATGACAGCTATGCCGATGTCTATTCTGGATCTACTGGCGACTGTCCTTGACCGCATATTCTACTGGATGTCAAATCCATTAAAAAGCATCAAATTCCCATTAAATTCCCATTAAAATCCTGTGACGCTATTAAAACCGCCCATTAATTCATGTTTCGGTAAATTGTTATCGCCGTTCGTTATCCCATTAAAAGTTGCATTACAAGTCAAATTGCTATATTTATGCCATTATACATGATTAAAATACCATTAATACATACCATTAAATGCCAGTCATTTTTGTTATGCCCATTATTCTGTGCATGAGTGGAACTTAATGGGATGCTTAGCAGTCATTAAAAGAAATATTCTTTCAAGAAAATTTGGGTTCTATCATTAATGACCATTAAACATAATTCTACAACAAATTTAATGTAGATCATGGATTTAATGATCATTATTCAGACTTAATAATTATTAACTACAAACATGAAAGAAGACTTGACTATGCTGGCCGATTTAATGACCAGTAAAAAAATCTTTTCTAAGATCAATAGAAATCATAATTTTAATGGCTATTAATAGATCATTGTTGGTATGTAAAACCAACTAATCTCATCATGTGACCACATTTAAAATTTAATGACCATTAAACTATAAAATGAACATAAAACAAAATTTATACACACAGTAGTGATCGACCTGATTCATAATTTGTCCTGGTTATTTACAGAATTTATTTTACATGTAACTAATTCATATGCTCATGCACATCACGGTTCTGCTGTTGCATATTGGTGTTACACACATGCATATACAAGCAGGGCTTTAAAACATATTATTTAAAAAATAATTATTTAAAAAAAAATTTTCTGTAAAACATGTTTCCTATTTAATTTGAAGTGAAATTATGAGTCAAACCTATCTATGACGAGAAAATTTTGGTCCTATATAAATTTACCACAGTGGACAGCCCGTAGATTTCTACAACTAATTTGTTATTTTCAAATCACATGTAACTTTTTCAACCCTGCTATTAATACAGTCATAACTGCTCTAAGAGCACATGTTATTTGTTATGAAAAACCACCTTCTTTGAGAGCGCTTTTTTCCACAAATCATCAACAATTAAACGTGCATATTCACACCAGAATGCCTGAAAATAAAATCGTTAAAATTGAAAACCTTTTTTGGCTTAAATTGTGTACCGCAATGTAATAAAACGAAATAAATCTTAACCTATATTTTTATTCTGCATGAATTAATATAAATTTTTTTAAATTGTGAAATTGTAATAGGGGGTACTTCTAAAAAAACACAATTCTACCAATGTTATTTTCAAGCATTCTGGTGTGGATGTGCACCTTTAAACAATACATTTGACAGTCTTCTTAAGAGACCACCTGCCTAAACCACTTTCTTCACTTTCACTGTGCTTTAATACTAGTTTGACTTTATTCACAATTCCATACCATGTCAAACATGTCTATAACGGACTGGGACACCGGATATTGGGGCCAAATGATGGTAGGTATCTAAGATGGCTGATCCTTAGACCATGCATTTTAATGAACCTGCTATGATTTGGGCCCAAAATTCATCTAGCTCACAAACACACATGCACGCACACACACACGCACATACACTCATGAATGAATGAATTAATGCACGCAATAATACATGCATGCAATAATACATGCGTGAACACATGCAAGAATGCATGCAGCAACACATGCAATAATGCACACCATAATGCATGCACGAACAGATGCACAAATGCATGCACGCAGGCATGCACATGCACCAATACACACACGAACAAGCATTCTGTAAGTATTGCTTTGCAATGCATGTCCCCTACCTGGTGATATAAATCTTTAGAGATTGACAGTCAAAAACTCCATTAAAAGTTGTCAGAAGCAGCTGAAACTCGAACTTGATCTGTAACTTCTCATAACATAGCAATAAACCAAGTTTCAGTTATATATTGTGAAGGAGAAGGAATTTCACAAGTCGAAAGGGGATATAACTCCATAAAAAAAATGACAGAAATGCCTGAAACTCGAACTTGGTCTGTAATTTCTCATAATAAAGTAATGTACCAATTCTCAGTTGAATATCTTGAAAGACTACGAGCAAAAGGGTGAAAAATTAATATTTTTCACATTTCATAAGTCGAAAGGGGCCATAACTCAATGAACAAGAGGCCCAAGGGGCCTGTGTCGCTCACCTGGAGCACCATCAATTTTTGTCAAAATTGTTGATGGGTGGTTTAGCAGTCTTTTAAATGAGTTTGTGGACATTTTTGCAAGTGCAATATGGGCGCCAAACACACTACATTTTGATTGCCCCACGGCGCCCATATTTTTTTTATGGATCAACTTCCTTTGAACAAATTTTAATGGCCCAAATTGCTGCAATATCCCTTCAGCGGTTCTGGAGGAGTAATTTTTGTGAAAACCAGGTCATCCAAGATGGTCGCCGAACCATTTGGTCAATCAAGTCCTCTTGAACAAACTTGGCTTACCTCTTGGCCTAGATGAAGATTCCCCAAGTGGTTTCGGAGATTTTTAAAGACATTTCCTGAAATTGGCCGAAATCCCAAATGGCTGCTGGGCAAATTGGCCGATCGGGTTCATTTGAACAAACTTGGATCCTTATGCCCTAAGGATGCATCCTGCCAAATATAATTGAAATCGGCCTGGCAGTTCTCAAGAAGATATTTTTAATTTCCCATTGCTTTAGCATGGGAGCTTTTGACGAGAAAATTATCCAAGATGGCCACAAAACCGTTTATCCGACAGTTTCGAAAATTGTAAATTTGAGCTCAGAATACACAAAAACATATATAGAACCAATTTTGGCCTCAAAATCCATCAAATAAAAAAATCCAATATGTTCGCCAAACACGCTACATTTTGATTGGCCCACGGCGGCCATGCTTTTCGACGGAGCAACTTCCCTTGAAGAAACTTTAATGGCCCAAGATGGCTGCTGAACCATTCAGTCAATCAAGTCATCTTAAACAAGCTTGGCTTACCTCTTTGCCTAGATGAGATTTCATAAGTTTTGAATAGATTCCCCAAGCCGTTTCGGAGAACGTGATTTTTTTACACATTTCTAAAAATCGGCCGAAATCCAAGATGGTCGTCGGCCAAATTGGCCGATCGGGTTCGTTTGAACAAACTTGAATCTCTATGCCTTAAGGATGCTTCACGTCAAATATAATTGAAATCGGCCCAGTAGTTCTCGAGAAGATATTTTTAATTTCCCATTGCTTTAGTATGGGAGCTTTTGGGGGGGGGGGGAAATGATCCAAGATGGCCGCCAAACCGTTTATCCGACAGTTTCGAAAATTGTAAATTTGAGATCAGAATACCCAAAAACCTATATAAAACCAATTTCGGCCTCAAAATCCATCAAATAAAAAAATCCAATATGGCCGCCAAACATGCTATATTTTGATTGGCCCACGGTGGCCATGTTTTTGACGGATCAACTTCTCTTGAACAAATTTTACTGGCCCTTAGTCCCTAATCATATCTGCCAAATTTCGGCCTGATCCTTTCAGCGGTTCTGGAGAACTTATTTTCCGTAAAACTAGGTCAACGATGGCTGCTGAACTATTGGACCAATTAAGTTCCCTTGAACAAATTTGGTTGAGCTCTTGCCCTAGATCATATTTCATGAGGTTTCCTTCAATCCCTCAAGCAGTTTCGGAGAAATTTTTTAAAGATGTTTCTAAAAATCTGCCAAAATCCAAGATGGCCACCGGCCTAATTGGCCAATCAGCTTCATTTGAACAAACTTGGATCCCTATTCCCTAAGGATGCTTCCTGCCAAATTATAATTGAAATTGGCCCAGCAGTTCTTGAGAAGAAGTCGTTTAAAGGAAAAGTTGACGGACAGATGGACGGACAACGGACACGCGATGGACGGTCGCTACAACATAAAAATTTATGAAAATGTCTGAAACTCAAACTTACTCTGTAGCTCCTTATACTAAATCGATGTACCAATTTTGAAGGATTTTGAAGGATTGCGAAAAAAGTGCGGAAAGCTGATATTTTTCGTCGAAAACGGGCATAACTCCATCAAAAATTGCATACCCCGAAACTCGAACCTGGTCTGTAACTTCTCATAACAAAGCAATGTAGCAATTCTCAGTTTAATATCTTGAAGACCTGTGAAAAAAAGTGTGCAAAAACCAACTGCGACAGACAGACAGACAGATGGATAGACGGAGTGCAAACCTATAGTCCCCCCGGTGTTACCGGTAGGAACTAATAAATGAATGCACACATGCACGCATGCAGACACGCGCAAGCACACACACACATGCACGCACACAGACACACATGCACGCACACAGACATGCACGCACACACACACTTTTGTAGATACAAAATTAAAAGATGTCCTACAGATATGATTTCAAGTTGGCCCACCATTGATTTTGGTTGGGATATAATTTATTTAAGAATAGGTAGGGAGGGATGAAACATTTTCAATGTTATCAGGAACCATGACCATTAAATGGCTAATTGATGAATAGCACTTTGAGCGCTTTGGAAAGCTGTTGACACATGAGGGGTTAAATAGTAATCAATACATTCTGAAATGCCATAACTCACTGCCAGTCTGAAATGATAGGTTGTCCAGGGGGTGTTAATGGATCTAAACAGGCACTGATTGCTTTATGGATTTAGGCAAGCTGTAAAATGTCAAATTTTCTGCATTATTCTTACCTAGCACCTAGTAGATACTTTAGCTGTTTCTTATCGATGTACTTATCTGTAAGCAATGAATTAATATAAGTATTTCAATGGAATTTAGTCGATTTTGAGACCAAATTAAATCATCAAGTTTTCTATAATGCTGTCTTTCAGCCTCGCGGATGTAGTTTTCTCTAGACAAAATGACAGTTGCTGAACCTTTATTGGCTGGTTTTATAATAATATTCTGATTTCTACGTAACTTGTTGATAGCATGCCACTCAAAAAAATGAAAGGTTTTGCTTATTGTTTGTAACTGGCAATGATCTGGCTATATTAGCAATATTTTAAAAACTATTATTAGGGGGCCAAGCCATCATGGCTGGCATCCTATTGTTATTGTTCTGTTTATTTTTTTTATCATTCCGCCATTTTTTTTGTTCATGAATAGAAGACAAAAATGCCGGTGAAATTCGGGCTTGGCATGGCAAGAGAGCCTTATTAGGGCAAACTTTTCACGTGTGAATGGATATGATTTTCTATATAGGTTGGCAGCCATCTTGGATTTCCGGACAATGTTCTCACGTTTTAAAAAAATCTCCAGAACCTCTGAACAGAATGAGCTGAAATTTTGTCAGAAGTAGCGGAGAGTGAGTCCGTATAAAGTTTGTTCAAGAGAAGGTAATAGCTCGAAAAACATGGATTTCCATATGGCCCAATCTGCATCAAGCTTTCCGGCGGCCATGTTGAATTTTTTATTTAATGGATTTTGATGCCCAAATTGGGCCTATATAGGTTTTTGGGGTCGAGAAATCCAAATCTGAGATTTTCGAATTTGTTCGATCAAGTGTTTGGCTGCCATCTTGGATTCGTTTCCCGTCAAATTCCCCATAGTAAAGCAATTGGAAAGTTAAAATGCCTTCTCGGAAACCGCTGGGTGGATTCAATTATATTTTGCAGGAAGCATTGTTAGGTAATAGAAATCTGATTTTGTTCAAACAACGCTGGTCGGCCTATTAGGCTGCTGGCCATTTTGGATTTTGTAGTATTTTGGGAAACGTTTTTAAAAATCTTCTCCTCTGAAACCACTTGGCAGATTGATTCAAAACTCATCAAATATCATCTAGGGCATTGGCTGAACCAAGTTTGTTCAAGGGAATTTGATTGGCCGAAAACTTGGGTGGCCATCTTTAATGACCTAGTTTTCATGAAAACGACTTCTTCTCCAGAACCGCTGAACGGATCAGGCCAAAATTTTGCTGATATGATTAGGGACTGAGGGGAATTACAGTTTGTTCAAGAGAAATTGATATGTAAAAAAATATGGCCGCCATCGACCAACCAAATTTCCGCATGATTGGCGGCCATTTTTAACTATTTTATTTGTTGAGATTTGAAGCCGAAATTGGTTTTACATAAGTTTTTGGGTCTTCTGATTCCAAATTTGCCATTTTCAATACTGTTGGACGAACGGTTTGGCGATCATCTTGGATCGTTTTCCCGCAAAATTCCCCCATTGTAAAGCAATTGGAAATTTGTAATTCCTTCTCCTCGGAAACCTCTGGGTGGATTTCAATTATATTTTGCAGAAAGCATCATTATGTAATCGAGATCTGATTTTGTTCAAACAATGCTGGTCAGCCTATCTGGCCAGTGGCCATTTTGAATTTTGTAGTATTTCGGGAAACGTATTTAATTATTTTTGTTGTTGTTGTTGTTGCTGCTGCTGCTGCTGCTGCTGCTGCTGCTGCTGTTGTTGTTGTTGTTGTAGTAGTAGTAGTAGTACAACTAGGGCTGCGCGATATACCGATACCATATTTAAAACCGATATCCTGCACTGACGGTTTCATAACCGATTATAAAAAATAAATATCGAAAAACCGAATATGAACATATTTTCGTTTTTTCGTATCAGGATTGTTAAAAATAAAAGATACTAATGAGCATGAAAATCGTAATGAATAATAATGGCCATACTTTCCATTAAGCTATGTTCGGGGCAACTAATAATTGAACGTGGCCCCAATTGCACATATTGTGTAACTCCATGGAACTCGCTGTACTCCGAGAGAAATCAAGCAGCGAATTAATTAAATAAATATCCACTCGTCTTTTCTCTGGTAGTCTCAGATAAATTTGCAATATAAAACACAATACTAATGTGGGAATTTGTCATTAAAATTTGTATCGGGGAAAACATTTCTAAACAACGGCATCCATTTTATTTACGTCACCGGCTAATTAACATAATGCAAAGTCGTCCCAACACTAAATCGCCCGAATGCATCAAAATCTCGCCAATAAATATAATGCTGAATACATTTTGCTGATTAGGATATAATTTTAAATAAAATTATTACTCAAACCGTTTTTAAAACGTTATCTTCTATACACAATATCATATTAACTTATGAAACTCGCGATCGCAATATTACAGTTAATATTTTCTTCAAGGCATGATTTCGTCCTCAGGCCGAATTGGAAATGAAAGAAAGGGAGATAATTACATCATAATTAATTACAATCGCGTGATTTACATCTTTTCTTAACCTGTTTTGCTGATTTATGATTAATTTTGATAAAATAAACGATGTTTATTTAACTGTGCGTAATATTTAGGCGGTCTAATTAATAATTTCACTCCCGCGATGATGGATATTATAAGGTATATTAAGCTTTAAAGGCGTAAAACGTTACGAATGTATCAGGGCGTGAAAATATGTTCTGTTTTTGTGCTAATTTTTATCATTTACATTTTTTGTTTCATGTCCATAAAACCGATATTCGGTTAAAGCCGATATGAAAAGTCATCGAAACCGATATGGCTGTAAGCCAAACCGCGCAGCCCTAAGTACAACTTTACTTGAATCTTGAGCGCAGACTCATATATGTCTACAAACTGTGTAAATCTGAGTCTGTGTAACACTGTTAAATCTACCAAACATGCTTAGTACGCACAATTTCATTGGTTAGAATCAAGACTATGATATGCTAGCCAATCATTAGCAACATGACACTGTTTGTTTTTCATGGCACCAGGCTTAAGAAATGCAATGTGACTTTTTAAAATTATTTGTCAAAATTTGTGATTGATTATAAAAGGTAAGTTTAAATATTTGTCTAAGGCATGACTTATTAATGCAACACTTGTGTAAATAAATTAACAGTGACAATTGTTATTTAAGACACCAGTTTTCATTTTTGCACCAGCTTAAAGCTGAAGGGTCATTATAAATTTTTTGTTATTTATTGATGGATTAAAACCTAATTTGGCAGATATTTTCCTTTCGAGACTATCTATGTGCCCTAAGAAGACGAAATGGCCACGCCCGCAAATATTTGAAATAGCAGAGTTATGACCCTTGCTATATTTTTGAAGTATTGAATCTTATGGGGATTCTTGTTTGTGGCACGTTTCGTCATTTATCAATTGAGTGAAACTAAATTTTGGCAGATATGTTTCTTTATGCAACATCTATTAGAGTTGTGAATATGAAGTAAGCACACCCTTAAACAAGGGCTATAACGCTGGTTCATAAGACGATTTTAAGTATTGAAGCCTATGGGGGAAATACACTTGTTTGTACAAGTTTGGCAGATATTTTCCTTTCTGGACTATCTATTTGGCATATGACGAAGTGGCTACATTTATCAATGGAGTGAAACAAAATTTGTCAGATATGTTTCTTTATGCAACGTCTATTAGAGTTATCAATACGAAGTGACCAGGCCCCCTAAACAAAGGCCACAACCATGGTTCATTGTCATTTTTAAATATTGAACTCTATGGGAAAAATACATGTAATTCATCAATTGTTGATGGATTAAAACCAAATTTAGCCGATATGTTTCTGCAGTCAAATATCTATTTGCACCTTTAAACAAGGGCCAGAACTCTGGTTCATTAAGACAAACTATTCAACCATATGGTTAAAGTACATTTGTTTAGTCAGTTGTTGATGGTTTGAAACCAAATTTAACAGGTATGTTCCTTTAGCCAATATTTATTTGCCCTATGAATACCAAGATGGTCACAACTTGGAATTATGGGCCATAACCCAGGTACTTTAAGTTGTTTTTAAGTATTGAACCTGGTTGGGAAAATAATCTGTGTCACATTTCGTAAACTGTCAATGGATTTGCATCAGGATTTGATACAAGATTTGGCAGAAATGTTCCTATGATACACTTTAATCATCTGACAATTGCTGTCAGGGATGGCTGTCCCATTGATCAATGGTACTTTTCCCGTTGGTCAATCATGCCAATGTTCTTGCATTTCCTCATCCAAATTTTTTACGGTGACTTCAACATCATTTCTGATTAAGTGTCAATGTTGTGAAACTTAAACCATTGGTCAATAGTGTCAGTGAGGTCTACCCTAGTGATCAATGGTACATTGACATCAATATTCTTGCATTTCCTCATCCAAATATTTTACTGTGACCACTGTCCTGCTGGTAAGTATCATCTAACGTGTCACTAATGTCAGGGTTGGCTGCCCCAATGGTATTTTTCCTTGGGCTTGCACGATTATTCAGTTTTCATAATCGCAATCATGATTATATCGTACATGCCATTGTGCGTTAGGGGGGAAATTTAGCAATGTTTTATTCAACACAAATAACTATGTAACAGGAAATATTTCACCTAGTTTGATAATTAGTATTGCTATCTGAAGACCTACAAACTTTGCTTTTGAATGGGAATTGCTAACATAACGCTAAAAGAACGAAAATTGGTATCGCTGATGACTAAAACCACCGCCAGTTTGATAGCCACATTAATAGGCGTTCGGAAATACGGTTATAAACAATTAGAGTACTAATTCTGAACACAATACCGATATAATCTGGCAAGAACCAAACATCCCAATGTAAACAACCAGCATAAAATGATCCAAAACAAAATGAAACGTGCGACAAAATTTGCTTGAACGCCCGAAAATTAAAATTCAGTAGATCGCTTCTTGTGTTGGCGAGCCAGCAACAAAATTGCGATTTGAGATTTTCTCGCGAGATCTCATACGCTAATGTGTGTTTGAGACATGGAAGTTAGATCGCATTGATCTATAACACTTCCTGTTATCAAACAGGTACCCGAGTACTCGCTACAAAAATTGTTGATACTTCTTAATTTGATTTAACCCAAGCTGATTGCTAATATCATGTGATTTTTATTTTTTCACAACATTTTCTTACATTTTGGATACATTTTTTATGCAATAACGTCTTTATTAAAGGATACACAATATCTAGGCGGCCCCATTTAATAATTTCACTTCCGCAATAAAGTTTTTGAGGTATACATTAAACATAGTCGCAATGCGGCAACAATTTGTAGCGGGAAATTGTTCAATTTTCGTGATGGGTGTATTTCAAAAGTGCTCATCATGAATGATAAAATTTAAACTGTGGAGATGATTCTTTTAATGAGTATAACATAATAGTAGGATATATAGGTAATACAAAAATATAATTTCTTTCATTATAGTGTATAAATATTTTGAATAATGGATTAAATACTTAAGATACCTAAGGATTTTATGGTGTGGGACGGAATTGAATGTCTTAAACTAATAATATGATAAAAATAAAGATCTTCAAAAAATAAATCGAACATGATTAACATCAAGTTGTCAAACATTTCTTTTTTTAATACATTACAAGTACAAACATTATATTTCCGTCCCACACCGTTTGAAGGTCCTAAATACTTGAAGCATTTGATTAATTTAGCAACAATCTTTAACTAATATTCATAAACTATCAATGCCATTATGTCCACATATAACAGAAATTAAAACTTATCCTTCAATATGTACGTTTGGCTGGGTAATGAGTTATTTTCCATCCCACACCTTTAATGCATTTCCATCCCACACTATAACATGTATAATGTGAACCCCGTTGTTTATGTATTTGTAAATTAAAATAAGGCAGAATTGCAAGACACTGTCATTTCATTACCCATGTGATGGCTTGTAATGCAATCACAAATGAAACATTCCAAGTTTTAGTGTCATCGGTTAAATTACTCGAGATTAGTAGCATACAGCGTAAACAATTTTTTCTACAACTGTTTTCTGTCTGAAAATATTTTAACACTGTCCAATTTTGTCTGACAGATATGTTTTACAGTTTAGATGCAAATATTGCTTCCAATAGACCTTTCCCACATTAGCGTATTTGGGGAAAATACCTTCCCGGAATGCATCGCGCATACCACTTCGGTTGGTAACCGCGATAGCTGACACGCAAACAGCATTAATTTACTATGGGAATCAGTATCAGAGCACTTTAAGCAGTGCATATGAAAAACTATGTTCATAATATTATTGAAGTCATACATCATTGGAAAGCTAAGCCAATTTTCTATACATTTATGTATTAGTTTTTATAGTTTTGGAAAATTTAATACAGTTGGTTATAATTTAAAAATATCTCCTATTGTCCGCTTGATTTAATGAATCTAAGTCGAATGGTGTATTTTATATACGCAAATAACTCAGTGAAAACGTTACAAAAACAAAAAATAATGCATTAATGTTTCGGCAATTTCCAATGATATATAATTTGACTACTATAATGATTTTATTTTATCATAGGAATGGTTTAGATTGTGGTGTATTTTAGTGCAAAAGTAACTCAATGCAGGTCAGCGGCTTGTTGGCGGCTATACCCGCCAGCAGTTTTGCTCTGAGCATTGATTTAGAAAAATCCTGCCGTAATGATGCCAATGTGGGAAAGGCGTATTACAAGAATTGTTGATAAAGTACACCATAACCTACAAATTGTCTGCCATTTATTCGAGAGCCATCACAGGAATGGCTCAGTTGACGATATTGATCTGTGGCTATGAGAAAAAAGCAATGTACCCGAGAGTGTTGTCTATGCATGTGGTGATAACCTCAGGCAAAACAATTTACCAACTGCGCAAATGAGGTTGGTAAGGACATCATAGTAATTTCTTTGATTCGCCCAATATATCTAATTCATCTGATTGTGATGATATACTTCCAGTTCAAGGCACACGTAAAGTAAACTGTGTGGAAAGGCGAATGTGTAAGGAGGCATGCCATCTAAACTTCTACAGTGCCATTCACTGAAATTAACTCATCCACTACACGACCTAGTTTTGATGTTTTTGGGTCTCATCAGGCACAGGTATGATTTCTATTTGAACTCATGACCCTCAAATTACAAGTCAAATTCATTAGCTGTAGGGCAGACTAGACCACATATTCCACATGTCGCCTAAGGAGCTGATTTTACTGTAATGAGCAACTGTCGGTGCAGTGCCGATTATGCAACTAGGATATGACGCTGCACTTCTAGCCTCACCACCAATTTATCCAGCCATGATATCAGTTATATGTCGTATTGCAGTTATGAAAATTAATGAAACAGTCACATATCATCCACTGCAAGACTAGTTTCAACCTTTTTCTGGTCTTATCAGGCACATGTAAGATTTGAACCCATGCCCCTCAGATTTCAAGTTGGACTCTTTACCTCTAAGCCATGGGTGTCATATGATGTGTAGGAAGCAGATTTTACTGTAACTGTAGACAGTGCCGATTATGAGAGCAGGATGTGACACAGTATTTCTAGCCTGACCGCATATCACACAATCAAGGCCATGACATCAGTTATATATAGCCATTATGGGGTATTAAGTCTATAAAATTAATGAATTATTCACACCCCATAAACTCATCCACTGCATACTTAGTTTCAACCTTTCTTTGGGTCTCATCAGGCGCAGGTAGGATTTGAACCCTGTCCACGACCCTCAAATTATGAGTCAAACTCATTACCTCTAGGCTACCTTTAATTTGATAACAGTATAGTCAAATATAATAGCTAAATCCATTCACAAATCAGCTTTAACAATTCCTGTCAGTAGAATAACTCTATCCTGTGCAAGGTGAAAGAATCGGGGTGTACTGCTGATCGACATCCTGACTTCTCAATGCACATACATGTATGTTCATTAGAAGCTGGTCAATAGTACTGTATGCTGTGTACTTGGTGGAACTATTGGTATTATTGGGATGCTCTTGAGGTTACCAGCTTGATCTCTGAAAATTTTTTTACAGCAAATCTCAATTGACAGCAACTGTTTTTAAACATGATACAAATTGCCCAAATTAACGTGTCAAAGATTTGTTTTACAAGCTCACAAGTTATCTGATACCATTTTCACAGATTCGATTAGACAAACTTCAAGTTTCTGACGACGATTTCAAGAAAATTGGCCAATTATGACATGTAAATGTGCTTGATAATGAGTGTATCCATTTAAACTTTATATTATTTCAAACAATTGAGGAATTTAATCCACTTTTTATGAGACCACTCGTTATTCATTTTAACTTTCAAATATTTCTATGCAATTTGTAAGATTTTTTAATGTTCTCCTATGTAGTGTGGGATGGAATACATTGACAGTGTGGGACAGAATTTCTTTTTCAAAGTCAATATCTATTATTCTAATAGAAAGTTTTGCTTGCTTATTGTAATTACTTAAGATACATACAAAGCCCTTCTAAGAAATATGCATAGTGAAGTGATTGCCAGTAGCAACAATTTTGGTCAACATAGTGCTTTCCGTCCCACATTAATTTTTTTGGCCCCACACCAATGGTTTTTATTGCTGCATAATATAATTGTGCATGTTGTAGGTGCAGGTTGTAGTTTTAATAGTGCTATATCTACAACATGGTTATTACTTAGTAAAGCACAGAAGTTTAATTATTGAATTTCTTCTACTTTCGACAGAATATCACTTTATCTCGATAATGGTGGAAATGGTAAATTCTACCGATTCTGTCCCACATCAACACATTTTGTCCATTCCACAAGCGATTTTGCAATATATCCATAAGATTAGTGTTGGTAGGCATCTAGCCTAACCTTGTGTATGTGCTCACAGTATAGCTTGCCTAGACCTCCTTTCAGTAAATAACGGCAGTGATATGATCTATCAAATTCCGTCCCACACCAAAATGTTACTTTTGAAATATACCCCAGTATGTTCTCAGTTTAACCATATTAGAGAATGGATTTCAACTTTTTCTTGAAATATACCTAAAATAAGCCCACCCCCTTTCTGCATCTCTGAAGGTGTTTCATTCGAAATTGAACAGCTCTTATTCTAATAGAGGCCTAGGCTACTAATAGGCGATTGTGTTATTTACATTTTGAAAAAACTATTTTTGAGATTTAATATATTCAATTAGTTAATTGTGTAATTGTCTACGATCATATTTTAAAGAATAATCATGATTAATTGAATAATCGAACAATCGTGCAAGCTTACTATTGGTCAATAGTGTCATTGACACCAAGGTTTTTGTATTAGTGGCAAGGATGATTGCTTCATTGGTAAATAATGATAAGGACCATTGCCCCAGTTATACTTGCTTGATGATGCTTGTTGTGCATTAATTAATGTAACAAGAATCATCAGAAGATGGCATATCCCCCCCGGATCAACATATTTCAGATGAACATATATCAAGAGTGGACATACATGTAACGTTAATTGTAAAGGACAATATTTTAGAAAAATAAATCAATGAAAAATGCAACTCCTAAAACCTAAATTCCTTTGTCACTAAGTGTAATGCAGTTTATGTATCGGCTTTAAGATATTTAAAGGGTGATAACTCTGTAATGAATAATTTTTTGCCCGCGAAAAAAACACATGCACAGCTGCACATGATACTGATATGGTGGACACAATTTTAAGTTAATCCATTGAGACCTCTAGGAGTGCATTGACAAGAAATGATTGTCAGAGATGGTCGAACTGACAGAGGGCATACATACATTTTGCACAGATGGATGGACATACAGGTATAAGGATAGCACATGCACACATTCACGTGGTAATGATAACACTTACCAAGTTTCAAAAGAATCGGAGATAAACTGTAGGAGTTGCGTTGAGAAGAAATGATTGGCAATGCAGTTTATGTATCAGCTTTAAGATATTTAAATGGGGGATAACTCTGCAGTGAATAATTTTTTGCCCCAGAAAAAGGCACATGCACATCTGCACATGATACTGATATTGTGGACAAAATTTTAAGTTAATCCATTGAGACCTCTAAGAGGAGTTGTGTTGACAAGAAATAATTGTCAGAGATGGATGGCCTGACAGACAGACATACATACATTTTGAACAGCTGTATGGATCTACTTGTACATGGACAGCACATGCACACCGTCACATGGTAATGATAAGTTTCAAAAGAATTGGAGCTAAACTGTAGGAGTTGTTTTGACAAGAAATGATTGGCAATGCAGTTTATGTATCCGCTTTAAGATATTTAAAGGGGAATAACTCTGTAATGAACAAGCTTTTGACGGGGGAAAAGCACATGCACATCTGCACATGATACCGATGATGTGGACAAAATTTTAGGTTAATATATTGAGACCTCTAGGAGGAGCTGCGTTGACAAGATGGATGGACGGACGGACATGCTGATCCCTATATCTCACCCCCCGCCCCCCACACCCCGTCTTCCGACCAGGGGGGGGGGGGGGGGGGGGGGGGAATGAGTACAGTTCCTCATCAGCTAGGTAAGCACTAAGGCCCTTGGGCCATTTATTAATTATGCCCCCATATCAATGAGGAAATATATAGAACAGCTGATTTGCTTTTTCTCTCCAAATCCGTTTTGCTATAACCAGGGGGCAAAATGTTCACTCTTCCACTAGTTTTTAAAGAAATTAGTGGGGTATTATGTGATGATGGGGGGGGGGGGGGCGGGGGGCCGGCCAGCAAAGTGGTTTCCGTATGATAACCCTGCGTTGTCATTTATCTGATCACTTAGAAACTTCATAGGGTGATTGGACTAGGTCTGGGTCAGAGACCTATCGAAATCGACAATGATCCAAAATTAAAGATGGCCACCATATCTTGAAAATTGGTTTCCGGATGATAACACCATTACCATTCATCGTATCACTCAAACTTCATAGTGTCGTTGGACTAGGTCTGGGGATGAAGCCTATCGAAATGGACAATGATCCAAAATCAAAGATGGCCGCCAGCCATCAGCTGCCATCTTGAAAATTGGTTTCAGGATGATACATGTATCTCTGTTACCGTTTATCCGATTGCTTTAAAACTTCATTGGGTGGTTGGTTTACGTCTCGTGAAGAAACCTATCATTGAAATTGATGATAATCTGAAATCCAATATAGCTGCCAGCCAACAGCGGCCATCTTAACCTCATTAATTTTCTTAATGGTTTGAGAATTAACCCCATTAATTATTTTAATGGTTGCTAAAGTCCTTCGAGAGGTCATTAATATAATTAATGGCTAAACATTCCCAAATTAATGGGTTTATGTTTCCTTGTTTAATGGTCATGATCTTTTTAATTTATCCCATTAAAATTAATGGTGCCCTTAATATTAGGGATTTTCAGGGTTTTTTAATGGTAATATTTAATGGGGAAATATCTCTTGAAAAACCCATTAATTGTGGGTTGGTATTTGAAATATCTCTTGAAAACCCATTAATTGTGGGTTTGTATTTAATGGTCATTAATTTTTTGTATGTGAATTTGATGGTAATTACACTAATGGCCGTCAAATTTCCAATATGTTAATGCCTGTTAAATTAGAAATTAACGGTGCACAGTTCTTGCTGTTTGATGCCCATTAATTTCATACCTGTTAAACCTCCTCATGAATTTAATGACCATTATCCATGGATACTAATAGGCATTAATTTTCCCCAAAAAATTATAGGCGTTAATAGCTTTTTATAAATTTCCCATTAAAAAGCCATTAAATAGGCTCTTAATATTAGCGCTTTTCATGAGTTTTAATGGTATTTATTCATGGTATTTTAATGGCTGGTCAATGGCGGTTCCATCCAGTATATGTTATCAACCGTATACCCGAGGGCTCAACTGACGTACATCTCACAAGCTCTATATACCATTTGAGATTGGATGGAATGTCAATAAATTTACTTTCTCTCAATTATATCCACATATTTTGAAAAGACTGCTGGGATATTGCAATTGCCTCCATTCATCTGACTATCCATCCATCTCCGAAAGCTTTTCATAGAATTCAATCGAAATTGTTAATGTAAATTACTGAAATGATTATGGATTGGGAGACACCGTTTACACTAGGCTCCATGGCAATGAATCAGCCAAGAACGACGCACAGCAAATGATTCAACAGCAGTTAAATATACACAACATAATCCACACATGTGCAAAGTAAGATTAACCCTTTTCCGGATGAATTCCCCATATCTCATTTTAATGATACCATAAAGGAAAAAACCCCACAGAACCCCCTTGCGGGTTGGTCTGTTGTTTTATTAACCACTATAAAAACATACTTACCGTTCAATCACTACTTGCTAAATGAATTATCTGCATTTAGCTACCAGAATAAGATTTTTATGCTTGCATACACTTCTCCCCTTGCCTATTCCTATAAATATGGACCCTCAACCAGGCTACTGGTTAGGTCCATCTCCAGTATTTAACTGATATAGACTGGCACCAGTCTGTACTCACTCCATAGTGACGCCTGTCACTAAGTGCGCTTGCGCATGCGCACTGGAGCCCAAATAGGAAACAGATTCACTTTTCTGAATTTAAGTGCCAAATATTATAGCCAAATTCTCAAATCAATTCCACGTGGGGTGGCTGAGACCGGGTCGTAGTGACGAACGGTAAGTATGTTTTTATAGTGGTTAATAAAACACCAGACCAACCCGCAAGGGGGGGTCTGTGGGATGGTTGTTATTACACCACAAAAACATCCATTACCATTCAATCACTACTTGCTAAAGCCGTAGATTTGGTCAGTGCCCCACTTCAAAAACATTAGGTGGGAGGCGATTTGAGAATCAACAAACAAAGATAAAAATCAAACCAATCTTATCCAAATGTTAATAACATAATATAATAGTGCATTTAAATCAATCACACCATGATTATCAAATAAGGAACACTTGAACTTAGAGATAAATAAAAAACAAAATAAACTCACCATTTCTTACAGATGCCCAGTCCTAACGAAAATGGCGAGATGTGCTTGGTAAATGGTATTCAGCTATTTTGGTTAAAATCGTAATATTACGAAAGAAGGAGGCTGCTGCACTCTGATCTTTCAGATAAAAGGTTGTAAAAGAGGATTCAGATTTTCATCCTGCAACCTGCATGACTTCATCTAAATACGAATCGGCAAAAATCGCAAAAGAGGAAGCCATTCTTTTAACATCGAGAGCTTTAATATGGGAGAGATTAATCTGTTCCGGAGAAGCAATCTCGTAACAAAGCTTAATCGTCTCCCAAATCCATCAGGATATCGTAAACTTTGAGACCGGCTTAGCTAACTCTTCCGCATAAGAAAACCATAAAAGGGACGGATCAAATCGTTTGAAATCAGTTCGCTGTTTGTACGTTCTTAATGCCGTAACAGGACACCAGAGTTTGTCGGAAGGCGAAAAAGACAATAATGATTTTAAAATGATCGGACTAGCAGGAAACCGGTTAGACTGAGTTTTAGATAAAAAATCCCTTCTGTGATATAAAACTAAACCGTCTCCTGAAACTATAAATCTCTCCCTTTCAGCAGAAAAAGCATGAATTTCTGAACGCCTTCTAGCAGAGGAGGTTAATACTAATAGAGGAAAGAGATTCAAAATGACGGCCTGCCAGCACTTGAAGAACCAAAGACAAGTTCCATGAAGGTAACGGTTTAGCTATCGGAGTACGAATATTGCCTAGACCTCTAATAAAAACTATTAAAGCTCTTAGTGCCCTTGACATCGGCATACAGAAGGCAAGGAAGAGAAGATGCCAGAGAAAATCTATATCCCCTAACCGTATTAGCTGATAAATGTAAGGAATCAAAGAGATATGTTAAAAAGTCTAATACTTGGGGAATAGAAACAGAATCGGGCATGGGACCTTGGTCTGAACACCATTCTCTAAAAATTTTAAGTCGAAACTTGTAAACTCTGCAGGGCGACTCTCTTCTGGAAGAATCGATAATAACTGGAGATCTTGAAGAAACTTTATTCTCGTAGACTTTAGTTTCGATATTCTCCAAACACACAGACTGAAAATTTCTGGGTTTGGATAAAGACAAAGACCTCTTACTTGAGACAGAAGATCCTGGGAGAATGGAAGAAGACGAGGGAAATCTACCAGGAGATCTAGAAGGTCTACAAACCAAATCCTCTTTGGGCAAAAAGGAGCTATTAAAAGAATCTCACAGATTTGTTCTTTGACCTTCTTCAACACCAACGGAATCAAAATCGTTGGAGGGAACGCATAGACGAACATTCCTGTCCAGGACTGAGACAGGGCATCCACCTCCAGGGCTTGACTGTCCGGAAAAGGAGACATGTAAGAGGAGATCTGAGCATTCAGAGATGTCGCAAACAGATCTACCATAGGACGATCCATAAGACTGAAAATTGCTTTGACAACCGACCTCTTTAATTGTCACTCTGTGTAAGCGAATTTGCTGGGACATGACAGTTGGCCCGCAAGAAAATTCAGACTGCCTGGGACATGAGAAGACACTAGAAGAATCTGATTCTTTCGACACCATAAGAGAAGGTTCCACACTTCTAGACAAAGGAGGGATGACCTTGTAACCCCCTGCCTGTTGAAATAAGAGACCACTGTCGAATTGTCTGACCGAATCAAGACTTCGAGACCTATCACAAGATCTGACCATGAAGGGAGAGCCTTCTTGACAGCACACAATTCCAGAATGCTGATATGAGCGGTCAACTCCTCCAGGGACCAAAGACCGGAAACCGACAGGGAGTCCCAGACCGCTCCCCATCCCTCCTGAGAAACGTCTGTGAAGATAATCGCCTGAGGGGGAGACTTTACCAGTGGAAGACCAATCAGAAGCAGAGAACGATCTTTCCAAAAATCTAGATGAGGAATCAAGTGTTCTCTGATGGGAATCTGATGGTAACTAGAGTGAACCGACTGCTTCCAAAGGGACATTAAATACATTTGGAAGGGTCTTCTCATCAGCGCCGCCCGTGGAATAACATTCTCTACGCTGACCATCAAACCTATCACTCTTAGCAGAAATCTTGCTCAGACCATGGAAGAAGACAAGATTTCCATTGTCACTGATAAAGCCTCTATTCTTGGAATTGAGGAGAAGACTAGACCCTGGGCCAGATCGAAAGAAACGCCTAGATGCGTGAAGATTTGAGAGGGACCTAGGCTTGATTTCTTTATATTTAAAACCCACCCTAGGTTGCATGCCAGACTGCAAACCTCTGGAAGAATTCCTGAGAGAATTGAGGAAGACCTTGCTTTACTAACCAATCGACTATATAAACGTGAGGATGGATAGAATGACGGTGTAAAATTCCTGCCACGGCTGAGACTAGGCGAGTAAAAAGAAAAGGAGCCGTGGTCAGGCCAAAAGGCATGGCGGGAAACTGCCAAACTCGATCTTTGTAAGCAAATCTCAGGAATTTTCTGCAGGAAGGGTGAATGAGAACATGAAAGAAGGTGTCATTTTGATCGATGGAAAACTACCACATACCCTGATCTAGACTGGAAATGATCTGGGAGATGGTCTCCATCTTGACTTGGGAGTAAGAATCATGAGATTTAATCATGTCATACCCCCTTGTTAAATTAAAATTAATGCAGAATTGAATGTTTCAGAATGAATCGAGATCATTTCATTTTACTAAGATTTAATGACATGGTAGGAATTACTACCCTAGGCTGAATGCTCTCATGTATGTATAAGGCCCTGGACCAACGGATCCAAAGAGCCAAGAAGAGGAAGAGAAGAGATAAAATAGAAGAAATGGTTGGACCTACCTGGGCAGAGGCCACATCTTCAATCCCTTAGCTAGAAAAACCTCTGTGAGAAGACCTACCACTAGACCTTGAACTAGGTCTGTAAAAATAAGCCTGGCCCCCCCTCTCGCTCTAAGAGCAGGGGGTTGACTAACCTTAGAAAAAAATGTTAACATGAGAGGAAAGAACTTCCCAGGAAGATCCAGAGAGAGAGAGAGAGTGAGAGAGAAGTGGCGACTCATAAGTAATCATCTTTTGGGATCTGAAAAGGGAGCATCACATTTAGAGGTAAGAGAAAATTCCTTAGAATTAACATCATTCACAAAGAAAACCAAATTGTCAATTGGAAGGACCTAAGGAGACAAGAAAGAAGAATTAGAAAAAAGAGCCAACACAAAAGAAGGAAGGACTATAGAAAACTCATCCTTAAAAGGAAGAGGAAGAGTCTAAGCAATCCACCTGTGAGCCAGGGACCAGACATCCGAAGAGACCCTGACTGGACAAAATCTCCTCAGCCCTGACCGACTTGGGAATTGAAGAATTAAAAGAAGGTTAAGGAGATGGAGAAGAAAACTGATGAGAAGAATCAACAGAGGCCATAGAATCAATAGTTCAAATGGAAAGAGGAGAGCAAGGCCTCCTGGAAGCTTTAAGAGAAAATTGTAAAGAATCAGAAAAGGAATAAGATTGATCAGAAGGAATGTGATCAGATACAACATCCTGACCAGAGGATATGGAAAGTGATTCAGGCCACTAGTGGAAAACATTGAAAGAATAGAGAAAAAAGCTGACATGAAAGAATGAACAAGAGACGAATCCCTAAGCACAGAAAACAATGAGAAAACCAGACCTGAATCAACAACTTGAAACTCAAGCTAAAAAAAGAGAACGACAGAAACAATCGGATCAAGATGATCAAAGGAGGAAGAAGAGGAAGAAGGAGAAGGAGGAAGAGAGGAATTAAGAAGAATGGAAGATGAAGAGGAAAGAACAGGACCAGAAGATCCCTGGAGAGGATTGATAGATGAAATATGGGAAAACCCCAGAGGAGGGAAAAAAGAAGAAAACTGAAAGAGAGAGAGAGAGAGAGAGAGAGAGGAAGGAGAACATGACTAGAAGAAAACTTTAGAAGGAGAAGAGGAAGAGGATGAAGGAAGAGACCTATACTTATCTTTACTTATTTATATTAAAGACTTAGAACCAATATTATCATCTTGTAAAGACGGACGTCATTGAGTTTGATATGCCAATAAAAGGAATGATTGATAGATTGATAATGAATCTCCGGAAACAGCTCGATTGTTAAATACACAAAACACTGATACTTGATTATGATGAAAACACTATGGGTTGAATCACGAAACAAAACGCTAAAAGACAGAGGCGATATCAAATCAAAGCAAAATGACTCACCAAAACCATGACTGTGACAACGCAGAAGAAAAAACTTGGCTTTCATTCCTTCTTCCTTCACCCTTTTTGTCTTATTTCTCTATTCTCAGCGTCTTCTTGCTCTTGTAATAATTAATCTTAGAGCCATTCTCTTCCCTATGAATCCACTACTGAATCTTTTCCTTTCAGCGCCTATCAGAATTAGACTAAGAATTATGCTAGAAACAGGGATTTTCTTCAACAAATAAACTCCCTTTGGTTAAAATAAATATGTCAACCTGCCGACATAAGAGGAAAAAAGAGTGCGAAAAATGGCTGAACGGCCCGAAGACAACTGGCCATCTAAAGTTGGATGAAGTTAAAAATGATGTATCTAGCAATAATGCGTAGAATACAGACTGACTTATCGGCTGCAACAAAAAACCCATCCAGCAACCAGTTGAAAGAGTCTTTAATTACGTTGAATTGTTTCACTGATAAAAGAAAAAATGCTGAATATCTACAATTCCAAGAGAAACTTCAAGACTGGCAATGTCTCGGAATTAATATTTTCAGCGATTAAACATTCCGATTTTAAAAGCACTTACTGAAATAAGACTAACTCTTAGGCAAGATAATGACTAGATCCTAGGAAAGACAAACCTGGAATCTCAGTAAGAGCTATCACCGGAAATCCAAAAAAGGAAAACGGAACCGGAAGTTAATCATAGAACACCATGAAAACCGGTAATGACCCTATCCCCGGATGTACGAATCCGGAAGTGAAAAAATAGGAAACGGAAATGCGCAAACCGGAAGAAGGCAACCGGAAACTGAACCTGGATGTACAGTAAAAAACCAGAATAAGCATAGGAACCGGAAATACACAAACCGGAAGTCAGACTGGATACGGAAAGAATGGAGGTAGATTCGGAAAACGGAAGTAACCCCTGTCCTGAGGACCTGAATCCACTACAACTGATCTAAGACTTTGACATTGACATATATGTTAAAGACGGGGGGGGGGGCTTCCGCCGCCGCCACCACTGCTTGAAGGTCATGCCTTTTCTTCTTAATTACAACCGCAAGACTCACATGGGTTTGACCCGGTGACCTGCTCGAGATCACCTTCGAGAGCTTATTTGCTCTAATTATATGCTCTTTGTTCTTTATTCATCCACTAGACTGGAAGTTACGTCCCAACCGGAAGCGGAAGTCGGAAGAGTTTATTAGTCATACCGGAAATGGTCGGAACAGAAGTAAGAACCGGATCTTGAAGACCCGGATGTCCTGCAAAACCGGATGTCATACCAGAAACGGTCGGAACACACGGTCGGAGTCCCGAATCCACCACAATGGAACCGAAAGAACTAGCAAAGTTAGTATGCAAACTCTTAGCTATAGGCGACCTATGGAGAATCTTGACGACCGATATGATCAAAATATTGGCATTAGCATAAGGCTTTTGGACGGGAGCTTCCGCCGCCGCCACCACTGCTTGAGGGTTATGCCTATCAAACTCAAGACTAATGTGGGTTTGACCCGGTGACCTGCACGAGCTCACCTTCGAGAGCTTTGCCGCTCTAGACCTTTGTTTAGGAGACCTGATTACTTGCATGGACATTAGAGGAATCGGTTTCCCCCATTTGTGGGAATGCCCGCTAGCCCTCGGACTATCGTCGGAATCAGAAGAAACTTCCTGTTTCTTGGCCTCCATGATGGCAGAAGATATTCTTTCATCTAAAGATTTAGTCAAAACTGCAGTGAAGGATTCAAATCTCGCAAATAAAGCTAACACAGCGTCTGAATTCGCGAAGAGGCCCCCACCCCTCCGTTGCTGCTGGAATAGACATATTAGAACATTGCAAAAGACACAGCTTTTGTCTTACTAGCAACGGAGGTAGGGGAAGGACGAGCAAAGGGCATCGCTGTAAGGATGAATAATCCTTAAAGAAAACTTAGATACGAACACAGACCACCCTATGCAAAACCCGAACATCGATGTGGGGATACACGTAGTGCACTTAAAACAGACATGTCCTCCATACTCCACAGAGTGAACGCCTTCACAGATTGAGAACATGCACTTGATTTATCGTTCGTTAAAACACTCTTAAAAACGAAAAAGATTACGAAAGAAGCATACAGTTTAGAATTTCGATAAAAGGAGTCTAGAAACATGCAAACGCCTTTCAAAGAAAGGCCGGAAAAGTTCAAATTCAAGATTGTTTTCTATCATAGGGAAATAAACGTAATTCCTTGTAAAGCACTATTTTTTCTTTTAACTGAAATTTTTAACTCACTGAGTAATAGTGTTTTTATATGACGATAACTTAGGCATATTAAAGTTGTTACCACAAAAACGAAACCCACGAAAACTGGTAACATTTATATACATTGTTATAAAGTTCAATATAACTACGAAATACTTCCAAAAACATAATTTTGGGAGGATAGACTTCATAGTAGGCATATCTTAGCGTGAGGAAGTCCTTCAATAGTAAGCTGACACAGCGCAAAGCTATAAAAATACTTTCTGATAATATTTGTGCAGTTGTTCTGCTTGCAGAATTGAAAAGTGAATCTGTTTCCTATTTGAGCTCCAGTGCGCATGCGCAAGCGCGCTTAGTGACAGGCGTCACTATGCAGTGAGTACAGACTGGTGCCAGTCTATATCAGTTAATATACTGGAGATGGACCTAACCAGTAGCCTGGTTGAGGGTCCATATTTATAGGAATAGGCATGGGGAGGAGTGTATGCAAGCATAAAAATCTTATTCTGGTAGCTAAATGCAGACAATTGATTGAACGGTAATGGATGTTTTTGTGGTGTAATAACAACTGGTGAATATTTAAAAATTAGTTTGACTGCAAACTACCTTAGGCAGCAATGGCTTTCAGTCAAATTAATTTCAAAATATTCAATAGAATAAATTTTATATCGTAAGCATCATAATCTTTCAGGGATTTGTTGGTGAAAATCAGAAAGGGTTAAAAAATAGATGAATCCAATCTGTCACCCAAATATATGACATCATAATGAATTACATCACATGTAGGCTGACATCACAATCAAAATATGTATTGAATGACATATTTAAGTCCATCATGAACTTTTAAAAGTCTGTCAGTATGTATGTCCTCACTATTTAATAAACTTTCTGTTGAATAATTGAAAACATAACCCCCATGAACTTAGTTTCAAAATATTTGGGGTGGGTGGGTGAGTGGGTGGAAGCCGTCAAAAGATCAAGAAACTGATTGTAATCAGAGATTGGATTCTAACAGATTTATTTGGATTTCCCCATTTTCTCAATGAATTGAAATTAAGCCAACTAAGCCACTCTAGCAGGATTAGTGATTACTAGAGTACTTTAGCCCTTCAAATTTGCTTTGCAGACCAAGGGAAGACTATCTTTGAAATTTTACCACTGGAATGATTAGATCACTTACTCAGCCAGCATTCTAGTGGTACATTTTTTTAAATAGTCTTCTCTTGCTCTGAATTTCAACATTTCTGAAGATCACAGCAATGGCATTTTTGGCCACCTTGACCATTAAAGGATTGACATATCAAATTGTCACCATCGGGCTGGTCAGTTACAAATTGTACTATCCCTAGTCAATTTCTACTAGCCCCTGGCTCATGTTAATTTTAACTCCTGCTCTCACAAATCATTTCCCCTTATTACATCCAGATTTTTTTTACAACAATCCACTCCAGTCTCTGTGTAATGAAACTCTTCCAAAATCGGTGGTTGGAATTCAAACAAATTGGGTAGGTGATTATGGAGTGCAAGTGGACATTTACATCTTGCTCCACCCCCAGGGATGGGATGGGGTAGAGAGGTCAAAGTAGTGAACATGGGGTCTGCTATAATGTATCATTGACCAAGCAATCTAGTTATCACTTACTTTGTTCTGAAAAAACCTGGGGGGGGGGGGCAGGCATCTGCCACTTGCGCACCCCCTCCTTCCTACGGCTGTGAAACCATCTCTCCAGTAATCAATATCTTTAAAACAATTTTATTGTCTATGCTGACATGGCCTTCTAGGTTCCAGACCACAGGCCTTTGAATTTTGTTCTATGCATACCACTACCATATATCCCCCTACTATAATATATATAATATAATATATTATATATTATAGTAGAGGGATATGTGGTAGTGGAATGGCTGGACAAAAGTTCAAAGGCCTGTGTCCAGACACTAAAAGGTTTGGAAGAAAATATAACTTTTTTCAAATTATTGACGACTGTCTCTAAATACCTAACTCAAGCATTGATTTAAAATAATTTCACCATGATGGACATTCAGTAATTTTGAGAGGCTCTCAGTTCTTCAGTAATGACATTAAAGTAATTTAAAAGAGTGGAAACGCAACAATTCATTAAAATTAAACTAATTGTCATAGGCTGGTAACATCATATCACGTGATAAAGATAAAATACAAATTTACGATCTTAACTACCAAGAGCCGGTTGCATTCGCATTTCCAAAGTATATTTAGCACTGGTGGGGTAGGATGTCATTAAAAAGATTTTCCAGCTTGGCCAATCGTTGAGCAGCTTCCATAATAATAATAATAATAATAATAATAATAATAATAATAATAATAATAATAACCGATTCCATCTATCTGGATAATCGGGTACTCGCGAGTACTCATTTAAATAAAGGAATTGCTTATCATTTTCCACATTTTTACGCAAACTATTTAATTCTCAAAACTTATATTTATATTTTCCCACAGAAATTTGTAAACGAACAGAATTGACCAATCAACAGCGGATTTAGAAAATTCAGCCTTCTGGCTTAATGTAACGCTAAGTTTGATAAAACGCCTGTAATGCTTGCGCATTAGCAATTGAAAACCGGTACTAGTGCTCGTCGTCCATCCTGTAGGCCTATTTGTACAGTTATAGCTTGCCGTCTATACGCCCCATAGGCCTATATGTACACTTTTTGTAAGCCATCTGTACGTCCTGTAGAGGCCTTAGGGTTAAGCCCATAAGTGCATTATGGTCTAAAAATAGCTCTTATTTAACCTTGTTTGCTAGCACAGACGGATGGACAGACAGACAGAGATATGGCCGCTGTGCTCACTATAGGGCTGCCGCATGACCTCGACACCCGTTTAGGGGGCTGGTTATATGTTTTATTAATGACATACACCTACCTCCACAGGTTACTATATATAGCTCTTTCCTTCTCAGAAGGGAAGATTAGTAGGAAGAATATTTCACTCACTGTCTGCTTGGTATTGTGATTCTTGAGTATCTGAAGGTTCCTTCAGGTATCTCTACTCTCTCTATATGTTGAGAATCTTAGTAATTTGCTTGAATACTAGAGCTCAATAGATTGGCATTCAAAGGGCTAATGAGCAATATCCATAGCCGGTGCTCAATGGTGCTTCAGCTAAAGCGGCTGATTGGCTAACAGCAATCACATGTCCATTGTTGATAGTTCTAGTTTCATACTCCAATCATGAAATCCAAGTTTATGACGACTGATGAAGAGGATGTTGATCATGAAGATGGACTTTTCTCTGAATGTCTACATAAAACTGGAACAAAAAACTTGTCCATTCTATGATTGTAATCTATTTTCATACAAATATATGTAAATAATAGTACATATTTTTGTATATATTAGATGATATAGTGAATATCTAGCTTCCTAACTGACATGAACTCCTGAAATATAGATTTTAGCACCACCAACACGCAGCCCACCCCCCCCATCCAACAAAATTTCACTAAAAGGGGGGCCTGAGATGGGCCGTAATCTGTGAAGGTAGGTATATGTCATTAATAAAACATATGACCAACCCCCTAGAAGGCATTGAGGTCATTGTTATTAAATGACAACCTACCTCCACAGATTAATAAATAGCTCAACCACAGATTTCAACATTGTATACCTAAAGGAGTGACTGTAATAACAACGTCGTCAAGACTGGAACAGTCTGACTGTGAAATGCAATCCTGACGCTTGGTCTTAACTTTGCGAGATCCAGACTGAATGATTTGAGCGTTGATTGTTCGCTCCTTTTATATATTTGCCGTTGGGATAGGGGTGGGGTGGGGTGGGGTGTTGTGACCACATATAGGCATGAGAGGTTCGCCATTTTTGCTTGGCAGTTTTGGCGGTTTGGTGGTTGGGTATCTTGGCAGTTTTGGTGGTTCTGGTGGTTGTGGTTTCGGGGGTTGTGGCGGTTTTGGGGCTTCTGGTGTTTTTTGGTGCAAAACGTCAATATGCTGCCGGGTGTATTTGGTCGGTTTCTGACATCACTGTGCGTATAGAGGTGTGGGGGAAAGAGGTGGATATGCGGTGGGCAACAACGTTTTTTTGATTCAGACTCCTGTCGTTTCGTTAAAAAGTGTTCTTGTACAATTGTTAATGAGCAGGTGTTTGTTGCTCATCTATTCCTATTACATACCATCTGTTTGTTTTTCTTGCTCATAGTTATGGTGGAGCCACGTGGTGTGGTGCTGCTGCTTTTGTTGGTGTGGTGTGTGTTTCCATGGGTTGATGGAAGAGTGCGTGCATTTCTGTACCTGTGTGTGTTTGCATGCATGCGTGCGTGCGTGCATGCATGCATTCGTGTGTGTGTGTGTGTGTGTGTGTGTGCGTGCGTGCATGCTTGTGCATGTGTGTGCATGCATGCATGCGTGCGTGCATGCCTGTGTGTGCATGTACTTGTGCATGCGTGTGGGTGTGTTTGCCAAAATGGCCACCAAGTACGAAGATGAGCACATACACAGAAACCCCCTCATAGATTGCAACACCAAAAACTGCAAACACATGGAGAAACAAAGATTCTTCAAAAGCAGCCACACAGGACTCACCTACAGAGCCAAAATCATAGGCAACTGTAAGACACACAATATAGTCTATCTCCTAACATGTAAATATTGCATGAAACAATATGTAGGAGAAACACTCAGACCCTTCAAAATCAGAATACAGGAACACCTCCGTTCGATCTCTAACCTCTACAAAAGTGAATACAGGAACACACCCGTATCGAGATACTTCAACCAACGCAACCACACTCATGACCACATGAGCTTCTGCATCATACAAGTACTCTCCTCTGATCCCTCTGACCCAGAATCCACCACTTGGAGGAAGCAGGAGGGCCAGTAGTTTCACCAACTACACACCATAGAACCCATAGGAATTAACATGGCAGGGTAAGGGTCACCACCTTCGTGTAGTGATGGGCAGCACTCCCACAAAATACATACGTAGTTATTACTGTACCTAAAGGAGGGAGGTGAATTGAGAACCGACGTGATGTTGAAAATACCACACACTGCACACATTGTTATTGTGAATTGTTATTGTTTCTTGTGAAAGAAAAGAATATATAAAAAGAATTCTTAGAATGAATATTATGATAATGGAATATCAATGGATCTCGGTAGATGAAAACTAAATTTTATAAACTGATTGAAATGAATCTAAGATAGAGCGCTAGATGATGATGAAAATGAAGATGCTGCAGGATTGTGAGGTAATGATGCAGCGATAACCTTTATAATGTCCCTATAGAAGAAAGAAGAGGGACCTGCATTTTTGTATAATAATTAATGAAGGTATACTCGGATTTTCAATTAACAACTCACAATTTTTACGATGTAATTGAGGAAAAATCGGAAAATTGTAAAAAATTTCATGTTATTTTAAAATCTGAAGTGTGTACTTTTCCGTTGCATTTTATCAGTACATGAATACAATTAAAATCGATTCATGCCTGTGTTCCTTGTGTTTATATCCCGCCGTACTAATCACAACACAAGGCGCTACAATAAACAAGTTAACAATAGCGAGGTAACACCTTTGTCATTGAGAAAACCAGCTAGTTACTCCGTCGGATCGCCATATAATTTTCTTTCTTTCGCTGCAGACCCTGAGTCTGTCGTGAAATGCCAAGTATATACTTAGTTGCAGAGTGTTAGGCAATCAGTGAGCATAATTCTTTTTAATTCTAGAGTTAGCAATTTCAGGCGGTGTAATCATTTTTTCATTTTGGTTCGGTTGTCGTGTCAAATTAAAGAAAATAAAGAAACAGCATTCCAGATTGTTTGATTTTGAACTGTGCGTTCTGCTGATTACTCTTAAATGTAAATCGCACATTCTGAAAGCAACTATAAACTGCACGAAAGGGCGAGTTTACGCCGTTACACTCGTACCTACTCAAAGCTAAAGTCCTATGTATGTGGATTGTGCAGTATCTTCCCGGGTACTAGCGTATTAGCATATTAGCGTCTTCCCGTTACTCAGGTATTGACCTAAACTCGTCATACAAAGGGAGGTTATAAGCGGAAGCTGATACATTGTGTAATTTTTATTTTTTTTCTCGGCGACATTTTATCTCAAATTTTGATGAAATAAATAATGTTTATTAAACTATACGCACCATTTAAGCGGTCCCAATTAATAATTTCACTCCCGCGATGATGGATATAAATTGCAATTTTCTTTATAAAATCGATCGCGATGTTTCAAAGCAAAAATCGCACAAGCCTACGATACTGAAGACACTTGATGAAAGAAGTCAAAGCAAAATGATACAATCTAACTGAATTTGATGAACTTTTAGCTTTCTAAGGCCAAAAGGATACACAAGGAAAACTGTGATCTGATTCACAAATGATTCAATGGGCAAGATAGAGTTGTCTGAACACCATTCTTGAAATTTTAAATCGAGCCATATAAATGTTTCTTGTAGAAGAACGGAGGGACTTTATAGAATTTCTTTAGATCTTGATGACAGGACAGATGGAGATCCTGACAATTCAAAATCTTCCAAACTGTCAATTGGAATACACCCGGGTTCTGAAGACAGATTCTGTCTCTGTTCAGGGTAAAAGATTATCTAAACAGAGAAACACGAGTGGAAAAATCGACTAGAAGGTCCAGGAGATCCAAAAACCAGGATTTCATTAGCCAAACCGGGATAATCAGGAGCATTACGCACTTCTTAGTTCTAACACTTTTTGAAGGACTGAAGGAAAAGGAAGACAAGGGGGATGCGTAACTGAACATGGACTCTCCCATGACTGAGCTAGAGTATCCTGTGCTAATGCCTACTGGTCCGGAAACGGAAATATGTAAGTAGAAAACCGTTTTGTGCTTGGATGTGGCAAAAAGGTCAATAAGAGGCTGACCGAAATGGAGGAAAACTGACCGGACTACACCATCTTTCAATCTCCATTCTGTGTCTGGGATTGAGGAGGGACAATATAGGCAATCAGCTAAGAAATTGAGCTTGACTGGGACATGGGAAGCTCTTAAAGAAAAGATGCGCTCCCTGCACCAGAGGAGCTGAATGCAAGATTTGCGACACATGGACACCGATCTGGTCTCCCCCCCCCCCCACCCTGGTGATGATTGATAAAAGATAACACTGTGAAGTTGTCGAATGGATTAAGATTGTTAAATTGACAATAAGATCTTCCCACTTCACCAGGACATGAAAAACTGCCCAAAGCCCTAAAATATGGTGAGAAGCCTCCTCTGGGGACACAGACCTGAAAATGGTCGAGAATGTCAAATCGCTCCCCACCCCTCCTGGGATGCATGAATGAAGATAATCACTTAAGGAAGAAGATGGAGAAAGGGGACACCTGACAGAAGGATTGCATGGTCTATCAGAAATGACTATGAAACATCAGATAAGAAGTGCACAAAACTTAGCCTTTCCTCTGACATCGATGAATTAAGCCCCATGATTGAACTGTCACCAGTAGAGTTCAACTCATGGCCAATTAAAAACGGATGGGGGAATCCATCATTCAAGCGAAACACGGAATGCTAGTGAATGGACAATCAACACCGTCTGCCGAAAAGTGAGTAGAGGAGGTGACTCAACCAAATGCACAGATGTAAGAATCTAGCAAGAAATAAATGCTCTAATAGGACACCAGACATGGTCATCCAGAAAGAAGATGAAAGTTTGAACTGCAATAAGTCTACCCAAAGGTTTGGATGACTAAGTTAGGACAAGAATCTAGATCTAGAGTAAAGATTAAGACAGTAATCAGTAAACAGGATTGATTAAAATCAGCTGATAGGGCATTAGACCAAGACATTCTACTAGATGAAGCAAATGCCCATAAAAATACCACTATGATTTAAATCTTACAGATAAATAGAACACAAAGGTTCAAATGATTAATGGCAAAAATTGAAGAACAAGAGAAAGAACCCAGGAAGAAGTAGGATCCTGACTGAGAAGTAATTGCTTATAATTTAGACTAAATCATGAAATATTTCTGGTCCTTAACTCAAGTGATAAAAAGACACTAGGCAAAAGGAACCTAGATAGAATCTATACATACTGGAGAAAACACACGCACGCACGCACGCACGCACGCACGCACGCACGCACGCACGCACGCACGCACACACACACACACACACACACACATAACTGAAGGAAGGATTATTCCGGCCAACCCAGAGTTCAGGAAGAAAGGACGCAATGGACACAAAGCAGCTCCCGATAGTAGATATAATAATATAATCTAATGCATATGATAAGAATATAGGAGGTTTTTCATGACGTCATTACATCATTATTTTTAGAATGGGGGAAGCCTGGCCGTCAAGCGGCCACTGACGCGATAAAGTAAACACTGATCTTGCTGGCTGTAAATCTTATCTTACACCGCATTAATCCTCTAAATAATAATTGTTTGGCAAAATATATTCGATTTCCACTTTATTTGTGTACGATATTGAGGGCAATGATTTATTTCCTGCCTTAATACCATGTTGGAACCAGTAATCGTGCATCAAATGGCTTGCTCATTCAGTCACAAATGGCAACATTTGTGCTGTTCTTGCTCAAATAAGTGTTCTAATGATGGTACGAATGGTGATAAATTATACCTCTAGATGATTGAGAGCCAATAACTGTATACATGTTTGGTTGGGGTGTGAGCGTTGGGAGTGGGGGGCGCTGACAGCAGATGGGTGTTAGTCTAAGTTTACTCATGCGAAAATATTCAGCAGTGTTGTCATTTGTTTAAGTCAGTTTAATTATCCCTAGCTCACAGGAGATATAGTATGATAACCTGCTGGGTGTGTCAAATTTTGACATGCAGGAGCTGATTTAGAGATGCAGATGAGATGGGTTGGGGTTGGGGTGAGTGGGTTGGAAGGGGTTTTATCCTGCATTTCTGGCGGTAGACAATTGGCCAGCTAATGGCAGCACCACTGATTGTAAGCGTAAGTCACGGTTACTATATGCATAAAAGTAAATAAGCTTAACTAACTTTGAATACATGTTGATCATGTTAAATTGTGTATTCAGTTAACCATTTCACAAACAAATGAAAAAGTATATTCTTTACGATATAAAACTTATTCTGTTGAATATTCTGAAATTAATTTGACTGGAAGCCATTGCCAGCAATAACTGCCGGTCAAATTAATTTCAAAATATTCAATAGTTTTCCTGTATTGTAGCATTGAAATGGGGAATTCAGCGGTGAAAAGGTTAATGAATAGCCACATGTCCTTGAGGGTTAAAAGTATATGGATGTCTAAAAGCATATGGATGTCTAGGATTCATTACCTACATGTACCTGCAACAATGGATACAATTTACCTGCTTCCAAAAATATTGCAATGTTTATATTTCTACATAAAAAGACTGGACTGATTGTAAAATTTATTGAATTTTCATAGATTTATTATTTTCCTAGCTTTATTTTGCTATGCTTAGCAAAAACATAGTAAAAGAAACCCTAACCTTCACCATGAAAGATAATTCTCTACATTAACCTACCTCAATTGCTAGGGGCATGTCTTTGGGTTATTATTTTTTTGGGCCTCAAGACATGATACCAACTGCTATTGCAGAAATTATGTGTATGTAGTTAAAGTAACTGAGAACCACCCATGTAGAGCCTTACTTCCACTTCACAATCTGCATTAACAATCTACAGCTAATAGCAAAATTAATTAGTTAAATAATTACATCATTTAGAATATGGGTGAGTGATGGCATATGCTTGATAAAGTAGATAGTATAGAAAGAACAATCAATGTGTATCTCAGTATATGCAAACAGTGTAAGTTCTACAAAATGTTTTAGCATTTGATAATTACATGTGTGCATCTGCATGTGTTGTCATGAATTGGTTCAGAGAAATTAGGTAGCATTGCCAGTGTTGAATCACTCACCCCATATTAAAACATTGCTGAACATATGGCCCCCACATCTTTCCAAACATAGAAACCAATTTGTATTTTAAATAGGAGTGGAGTATACCTGTGGTGTATGAGTATCTAGCCATGTACCATTCACTCAGGAAATGATGAAAATTAGATATGTGGAAGCAAGTTCCTGACTGACAGGGGTGTAACCCCACCCACACAGTGAAATGTATAGGCTCTAGATAGTAGATTCAATTTAACAATGACCAGGACTGGTGGTAATTGGAAGTTGTACTAATTCAATTACCACATTGGATAAATTGGTAAATTTTTAAGAAATTGAATTGCTAATTGACATTACTTTGCCCCAAGAATGACTAATTCCCAATTTCTTTTCAATTATTTTATAATTTTATCAATATAGTTGTGTCTCCTAACATAGTATAACATATGTAATATAACAAAGTGAGTAGGTTTTGACACTTTAAAGGCCAAATTGTCCAAAACCAGCATTTGTATTGATCTTGAGATGCCTGGCTCCATAATCAAGCCATCTATTTGTTGCAAATTGTAAAAATTGCCTTCTTTTGATCTCTAAAGTGTAAATGTGCATTTTGTGTGAAAAAAATTGAAATTTTCTTAATGATTGCCAACAATTGCTTCTGTAGTAATATGTCTTGAAAGATGTCAATTTATAATGCTGAACAGATAACCCTAGAGCCAGGTCCCACAGCCCAAGGTCCACAAAATACGGCCTCACCATGTTCACTCTGTAAATTTCAGATGTTTTTCCAGTTCAACATTAAAATATACTGTACTGATCAGCTATCTGACTATGACTGTATTTAGTATTATTTTATTTACTGACTATTATACATTCTCACGGTTGCTGCCAGGAAAAGAAATTGTCTTAGCCACCACCCCTCCCTCTATCCCTCCACACAGCATCTAAAACTTTAAGGGACCTAATGCTTCTGTCACTAACACCACATAACACACAATTTGTGAAAATAACACTCATAAGTCTGGAGAGTTTAATAGTAAATTCACCAACTGTGTCTTGGTGGATTTAAGATTCTATTATGGGGGTGTCCAACCCAACAGTCATGGTCTGGGTGGGGTTCCCAATGGTGGTGGTGGTGGTGGAGGTGGTATGGGGTGGGTGGTAGGGAGGGGTGTTATGCCCCTTCCCCTATAATTGGAAAATGAGATGCTCTGAGTAGTTTCCTGCATATTGATTAATTAATTCATAATTAAATTGAAATTAATTATTGTGAGCTCACCTTCTCACCCGAAAGGCCAATTGAGCTTATGCTGTAGCGACCATCCGTCCGTCGTCCATCCGTCAACTTTTGCTTAAAAACACCTCATTAACCATTTGGCCGATTTCAACAAAATTTGGCTGGAAGTACCTTATGGTCATAGGCTCCATTCAGAATTTTGATTCATCAATTTTTTGGGTGAAAATCTGTGATTTTATGAAAAATGTAGCGGAAATTGTCAAAATGCATTATGCTTCTCCTTACCATTCTGAGTGATTTCAACTAAATTTGGCTGAAAAGACCCTATGGTAGTTGGCTCCAGAACTTCCATTCAGAATTTTGATTCATAAATTTTTTTGGTGAAATTCTTAGAAATTGTCAAAACGCTGCTTCACCTTAGTTGCTTGACACATTTCAAACAAATTTGGCTAGTGATCGTATCAAGGTAGGCTAGAATATATATTCAGAATTTTGATTGGTAAATTTTTTGGGTGGCCATCTTTTCCGAAAATTATCCATCATATCTATTTAAATCCAAATGGGTCAAATACTAATGGTCCAGGCGAGTGCCACAGGCCCTTGGGCTCTTGTTTATTTACTGGGATGCAGGTGGGAATTAATGCAGTTCACCACCCTCCACCTTCCAGCCCCACCAACCACCACCTCAAGGGTGGGATTGGGGTGGGGTGTGTGGGGGTGCAAAGCCAACCTAAATATGGGGTACAGGGGTGTTCCCCAGAACAAATTTTGAAATCTATGCACATGCACATACACACCTACCAACCTCCCCCCCCCCACCTCCCTCTCTCGCCTATGCACACACTGATAATCATTATGACAGTAGGGCCATATATAGCCATCTTGGGTGCATTCATAAACTTTAACTATCGAGCAGCCGCTTGTATTGGTACTATAGCCTACCAGGATCCACATGCACTGATGGGGTGTGGGAGTTTCTGACATACCATCACGGTAGCATTTTGCCTTCTAATGTGCATAGAATCAATAATATATTTCTAGAAATGCATAGTAAAATAGTATTTGATGTTAGAATTGTCAATTCGGTCAACTTTACCAGTAGAGCTGATGAAAAATTGCAATTTACATAGCTTTAAGTAGCGTCAACGGCGGCAGTGTAATGTTGTTTACTAACAAAACAGTGAGCAGCTGGGCGCACGCTTGACTGCCAGTCATCTGCGCACGCGTGAAAATGACGTCATAAGGGAATTCCGTAAAACCTCCTATACTCTAAACATAATATGAGAATAATGTTGCTATATTGTTAAATATCAGTAATATGAGTGACAAATGCATTTTAGTTTGAGATAATACAAATATTCTACTCTATTAAAAAAAGATGAAAACACGAGGCAATTAGAAATATCTAGGGATCTGAACTGGAACTCCCATCCTGAAGATGGGATAAGGAGTCTAGAGTCAAAGAATGACAGGAGCAAACTAGACTATCCCCACCTAATAACACTTCAGAATAAAAAGAATAGTGATTGGCTCTAGCCCTCCATCGTCCAAATGATGCAGAGAGAACTAAAAGGATATGGGGATTAAATAAATAAATCCAAGGAAACATCTGCTATGAAAGAAACCAAGCTTCAATGAGGATAGAAACTATTTACATAATGGATGGATCTTACTAGAAACAGGCATGGAAACATTCGCATTCAAGTCTAATAATCTGATTAACCCGTGATTCTACAAAGACATTACTAATAGATCAAAAGGAGAAGTTGAGTCTCAAGAAAAGCCTCCAGGAACAGATAGGCTACTAACTCCATCAAACAATAATTGATATGAACTATCGAATGATGACAAAAAGGACTATTGAGAAATAAAGCGATGAAATAAATATGGCCTTAAAACAATGCTGGATACAAGATGACTTGAACTAGGACAAAACTCATGAAAAAAAGAGAAAGATTAAATTGGATAAAACAAGACTCAAATATATTTAAGATCTATAGTAAATCCAAAAAGATGTAATAGAAAAAAAGATATTAAGTATGTAAAAAGTCGGACAAAATATATCATGGATGAATTGGCAATGACCTATATAAAATTGTGACAGATACGATGACATCTATCTGACAGCTACCGGAAGTAGATAAGAAAGGAATGGAAATGATCATTTTCTTGCCCCAAATTACTGACACCAAGCTGGCTGGAAAGAACATGATTCTAAATAAAAGGTTTTAACTAAAAGCAAATAACCTTGTACTATGGGCATATAGTGAAGAAACACATGCTACAGTCACAGAGGTGAAATGAGCCTAGGGCGAATCGACTCACCATTACTATGACGACTGATGAGATAAATGACAGCCACCAAAAGGAATGAAAAATCAGGAAATGATAATTAGCGTAAAGAATGCTACAAAACATCATGAGGTAGAGTACAATCTGACTCTAGGAAATGAATATTTAAAACAAAATGGAAGTTTAATAAGGATTAATAGCCTTGATAAAGTGAGAAAATATATGATAAAATCAGAGCAATGAATTATCTCCCTTTGATTAATGACAATATGTCAACCTGCCAACATAAGGAGAGTGAGAGAGAGAGACAGAGAGAGAGAGAGAGAGAGAGAGAGAGAGAGAAAGAGAGAGAGAGAGAGAGAGAGAGAGAGAGAAATATAATGGGAGCAGCCAAAGTCAGAATACCATGCAAAAAGGACCAACCTAAACCACTTAAATAGCAAGGGAGAATACTACTAGATAAGATAATTATATGCACATATGCAATAAGGTGAACAAGATCCCATTGATAACAGTAGGTAGTATTTAGTGCTACTACGGTACTAAATTTGTAATTCTTAAACAAGATAATGACTGGATCCTAAGAACTCGCTACTACTTACTACAAGTAATAGATCACCCACCCACCCACCCACCACATGGGAAACTGAATCGAGAATTATTATTAATCAGAAACACAAAAGATAATAGTATACCCATTCCCCGATACAGCCCCGGGCACGAAGGGAGATTCAGCAGCGATCCAGAATCCTGGTGCGATTCCTGAGTAGCCACGATGAATGCCCTAAAAACTCAAAGAATGAATGTGGTAAACGATTATAACTGCTTAACACGGCAAGATCTTTACAAAGATCCAAATCTGGGGCCCGAAAGAGACCCAGACACGGGGCCAATATGGAAAAATTTGAGCTGGCAGGCCAAAAGCAGGAGCCATAAACAATCTAAATGAGAACATTTTGACATGCTGGATGGCCGAGGAACACCCAGCCTCGAACCCAGAGCCAGGATGAGAGCCGTAGCTGCCAAGCCAGAGAAAACTGGACCTGAACATGGGGAAAAATTCAGGACCGAGGTCGGGGCCCTAATAACAACTGATGCAGGAGCCAGACCCAGACCCAGGAAAAATCCAGATCTGAGACTGGAGCCATAACGACTGATGCCGGAGCCAGACCATGGAAAACACCTGGGGCTGAGGCCACAGTCCTACAACTTGGACGACTGTATAGTTGAGAAATCCATAGATTTAGCCTTCTTTGCTGAAATCATTGATGAAGAAGAGCAAGCTGTATGCATTTTCACCTCCATAGGGCCGGGAATAAATTGTTTGGACCCAGCCTTTGTTAGTGCAGGGTGCATAAATGACATTTAGCCATCTTTGCTGAAATCATTGATGAAGAAGATCAAGTCGTATGCGTTATCACCTGCATAGGGCCATGAAGAAATTGTTCGAACCTGGCAGGGTGCATAAACGACAATCCATGAAGAACTGGTTTAGATATGTTTTCTCTTTCCCTCTGTTAATTCTGTAAATTTTGGATGCAGGAACTGTTGTGACCACAGAAACTGAAGTCTGAGGCGCTTGAACTCTAAATGCTTGTCTTGATCTTTAGTCTGTCTAAAACGAAAACAATGGATGCCAGTTAAGCCTGACTTATTAACATCCCAAACAAATGCTTCTTCGGGACATTAGACTTAATTATTTCACTTTCGACCACATCTTCTTGTGAAAGAATCAAATCCACATGTCCCCAGACACCCTTTGAAATTCTTTCATCTATTGAGTTTATCAATTTTCGATAGAAGATTTTTCTGTCTCAGACTTCAGTTTCTGGATGAATGATCTGCTTTCATGAACAGCTGTAAAGGATGATAAGTTAGTAGACCAGTAACTGGAAAGAATAACTTATTAAAAAACGTGTCCAACAACATGATTACTCCAAAATTATCGTAAAAATTTGTATTTTAAGATATAAAAGCAGTGCATATTAGATGTGTCTTTCTTCGGCGAACCTTTATCTGAATCGGGAAAAATAAATAAAAAACAGAGCAACAGCTCTAAAGGACGCTAAGTTTGTATCTACTAACTCAAAAGGGATAACTCCTAAAGTGCATCCAAAATAAAGATTACTCCAAAATTATCTTATAGATTTCAACCCCAAAATATAAAATCTGTATAATCTATAGCTTAAGATTGTACTAATTATGATTCAGTAGCCAACTATCTTATATACGTAAGATAAGTCATTTAAATAATGAGAGAGTAGAGAAATCATGCTATACATGACAAAATGCATTGCAATGATTAACAATAACCATTTATTTGACATAAAGGAGCTTAAGAACATATTGTAAGTCTTTTATTGATAATCAATTGCGTAACTTATGGAAACACATAACACTAATCACAAAAACAGATTTTATATCATGCGAAACTAATAAAACCCTCAAACCACATATCTTGGAAGACTTTCTTGGGCTTGTCAGACATATAAATTTTGAACTCCAATCTTGTAGATTATTAGAATAAGCAGACAAAATGCAAATGTTGTGAGACTTTCAATTTTCCCACCATTCTCTACTGAGTAGGAAAATAGAAATGACGCCACCATTGCTAGCAACAATGGACATGTCATTGCTGTTAGCCAATCAGCCGACTTCTTAGCAGAAGCGCCATCTAGCGCCGGCTATGGGTATTGCTCATTAACCCTTTGACTGCTAATCTATTGAGCTCAAGCGAATTACTAGGATTCTTAACATAAAGAGTAGAGATCCCTGAAGGAGCCTTCAGATACTCAGCAATCACAATACCGAACAAAAAGTAAGTGAAAAATTCTTCCTACTAATCTTCCCTTCTGAGAAGGAAAGAATTATATAGTAATCCATGAAGGTAGGTGTAGGGCCCTAATCATGGAATCCAAGGATGTATGCATTGTAGAAACTGTACTTACAAGAGCAGGATCATAGGGAAATGGTGGGATATAATCAGCCTGATGAGTTGTCTGCAGATAGAATTTATTGTAGTCCTTATTATGCCTTGGAAGAACTGCACCAAAACCACGACCTGGACGCCCTACATTTCTGAAATACAATAGAAGTGAAAATCAGCACAAATATTTGGTTTGCTCATGATAAAACATCATACAACAACAACTTCTTGACTGGCACATTACATGCACAGCGTGAAAAGGTATAAATGTAGCAAAATATATTGTAATAAAATACGGGATTTAATGGGCTAAAACGAACAATACTAAAATAAGAGGCCCAAGGGCCTGTGATGCTCACCTGGACCATTAGCATTTGAACAATTTGCAATTAAATAGACATGGTGAATAAATTGCCCAATGGCCATAGTGCTCACCTAGCTATTGAGGAACTGTAAACATGTATAGCTTAATTAACGCACAACAAACATCATTGGTCCCTCAGGCAACCATAACTGTTGCCATGGGCGGATGGCAATGGTTCTTATTATTATTGACCAATGAGGCAATCATCCTTACCACTATTACAACAAGAGCTCCGCAAACGGTGTATAATATCACGACATGATGATAAATCAATGAATGATAGCTATCAGACATAGACCAGTCTTCCTATGAATTTTCAACATGATCCGCTAAACAGTCATGGAGTTATGGTCTGGAAATCAATTTTCAAGATGGCCACCAGTGGCTGGCGGCCAAATTGGATTTTGGATCATCTACAATTTCAATAAGTTTTTTCCACAGACCTAATCCTGTTATCCCATGAAGTTTCCAAGCGATCCACTACACAAAAATGGAGAAATCAATTTTCAAGATGATAAACGGTAATGGATTTATCATCCGGAAACAAATTTTCAAGATGGAAACCTTTGGCTTAGCAGCCATCTTGGATTTTGGATTATGGTAAATTTTGATGAGTTTCTTCTCCAGTCCTAGTCCACCCACCATATACTCAGATCATTGTCAATTTTGAAAGATTTCGTCATCAGACATAGTCCAGCCTGCTATGAAGTTTCTGCTATGAAGAAACTGCTATGAAGTTTCAAAGTGATCCGATAAACGGTAACAGAGTTATCATCTGGAAACCACTCTACCACCTGTCCAGATGGCGCCATCACATAATATCCTGCCGAAACATTGGTGTCCTTGACACTATTGACCAGTGTGAAAAGTACCATTGATCAATGAGGCAGCTGTCCCTGACATTATTGACCCAGCAGATGACATTTACCAACTGGAAGATTGTCACAGTAAAAAAGAAAAGATGATGAAACGCAGGAATATTGGTGTCATTGACAAATGGGAACGGTACCATTGATCAATGGGGCAGCCATTCCTGACATTATTGACACTGCAGATGACATTTACCAACAGGACAATGGTCACAATAAAAAAATTGGATGAGGAAATGCAAGAATATTGGTGTCTCACGGATTGACATTATAGGCCAATGGCAAACATACAATTGATCAATAGGCCAAAGATCGCTGACATTACTGACCCAGCAGATGGCATTTACCAACAGGACAATGGCCACAGTAAACAAATTGGAGGAAGAAATGCAGGAATATTGGTGTCACTGACATTATTTACCAACAGGAAAAGTACCATTAGTTCAATTGTCACAACACTGACATTTACCAAAGGGGAAATGGTGAGGTCAGAGTAACAAATTTGGATGGGGAAATGTAAGAATATTGGCATGATTGACCAAGAGGAAGAGTACCATTAATCAATGGGGGCAGCCATCCCTGCCACTATTGCCATTTGATTGAAGTATACTAAAGGAACATTTTTGACAAATCTTGTTTTAGTCCATTACCAATTTACGAAACGTGACACAGACTATTTTCCCCATAGGGTTCAATACATAAAATGCTTTAAAGAGCCATAGTTATAGCCATTATTTCAAGTCGTGGCTACTTCATATTCATAGAGTGAAGAGATAATGCCTAAAGAAACATTTCTGCTAAATTTGTTTTTAATCCATCAACAATTGACAAAACAAATGTATTTTAACCAAAGGGTTCAATAGTGAAAAGTCTTAATGAACCAGAGTTATAGCCCTTGTTTAAAGGTGCAGCCTATTTATATTCATAAGCCAGATAAGTATTTGACTGAAGAAACATATCTGCTAAATTTGATTTTAATCCGTCAACAATTGACGAAAACGTAACCCTCTGGGCCCTACCAAGATTTTACAAAAACATGCTCACAGTCCTACAGCCAAAGCTAGAAAACTTTCTTAGAACCCTAGCCTTTAAGCAGCAGCAACGCGATAAAGGTGTAGCGCTACCATGCCAACCATATTAACTATTTTTGGCAAAGTAACAGGCCACCATATATAAAACTATATATCATTAGAAAGGGCAATAAAATTCCTTTTAGTACATGTAAAATTTGTATGAGTAAATATGTTTTAGTTGGTTAAAAGTGCCTGTCAAAATGGACACACCCTGTAGGATAAATACATCGGTATATTTTTGCAAAATTTATCAAATTTTTTTAAACTTTTACAAATGCCATTGATAAATTTAATCACATTGGTATTAAAACTAACAGATACCAACGTTTCGTCAAGGTTTTCATCCGATAAGATATGAAAATTACAATTATATTATGCCGTGGTACTGTAAAATTTTGAGAAATTACGGTCATGATTTTGGGGGGAGGCCTCATTCAATGTTGAATAATTACTTTATACATAACCGAACAAATACCAGAGTTGCTCAGAATTGGTGGCGAATAAATGGCAAATTTTATGCCATATGTCATTGCTGGTTTCAAAACACCAATTTAAACAACGAACGTGAATGTTTTACACTAACATTCAATAGCATCAGTAATTCTTTCACTGCGGCGTCTCCAATAGGAATCGTTTAGCGTGAAAGATTGTCAGAGAACGAGAAGAATTTGCAGAGTCAGACTCATATCTAATTTCCGAGTACCAAGCTCATTACCCGTTATGGGCAATACCGTATCACGTGCTATAAGATTGACGTGTCTGATTGGTCGGGAATCCACACATATAAATTTTTTCCGCCAAAATGGCATTACGATCAACTGTTTTGCAAAAAATAGTAAACTTTGTGTGTCAATACGTCAATCCATGCATATGTCTTGTACCCCACAGACTAACACATAGATAGATGACTAGATTAACGAAACCACCAATTAGGAAGAATGATGGCGATATATTTGACAGCTTCGGCAATCTCAACTTGGCCTGATTACTGAGTGCTTGGAGTTCAATTTTTTTTCCAAAAATTTTAAACAAAGACATGCATCATTGATTGAGCTTATAGGACTGTTTATCTTCAGCCTTATTACTATTTCGTGACCAGAGGTAAACGAAAGGGATATATATATATTATTGTTTCTGCGGCCCTCTTGCGATAATCTTTGACTTTCTTGGTTAAATTAGCTATTGAGTGACTGGTGAAAATTAGCAGTGACATCACATTTACTAAATTAATAATTATAATGATGCCAGAGAAGACAAATATTTCACTATAGCCCAGTAGCCTGCACTATTAGGGAAGTGGGCCCCAAATCAAAACCAATTATCCAATTTTATCACTTTGAACCTAAAATCCCAAAATTTTGCTTTTACAGTCATTATATAAGTAAGATGTTGAATATTTTGAAACTAATTTGACTGGAAGCTGGCTTCCAGTCAAATTAGTTTCAAAGTATTCAACAGAATTTTGACACATTCGTATCAAATGTATTATTTGCTCTGGTCGGTTGAAAGGGTTAATGCAATAGTAGTAGTACTCCCTTCTTGGAGGATATATTCCCACCCTGTATTATGTTTGATTTCTGTGCTAAAGTCTGATGGTGGTGTATGACCATAAGTCATAACAGCCGCCGTCGGGTCATAGGGTCTAAGAGTATATAGCATATTACTGGCTATATGTTGCACCGTCTATTGTTAACCATCTAGCACTAAAGTCAGAGCGAAACTGCTTCTGCAGTTGTCTAGGAAAATATCCATTTGCAGAGCAAGAGAAGACTATTTTGAAAATGTATCACTGGAATGACTGGCTATTGGTCTGCAAATGGACATAGATTAAGGTATGAGATGAATTTCCCATATCTCATTTTAATATTACCATAAAGGAAAGCTGGTGAATATTTTAGAATTAGTTTGACTGCAAGCCTTTGCTGCCCTGGTGATTGGGCAGCAACGGCTTTCAGTCATATCAAAGTACTTGAAATTAGTTTCAAAATATTCAACAGGTATCTATAGTTACCATGAAATTCGGAATTCAGGATTCAAAGTATATAAACTGATCCCAATATGCGCAAAGCATCGACGGAACCTACGTAGAGATGGGCAGGGCATAGCAAAAAGTGGATCCATCCATTAGACTAGAAAACGTTGTTTGACTCAGTGCCCCGCAATCACTGAAAATAGCTTTTTCTATGTAGTAAATAGCAATTTTATTCAAAGCCTTTATAAGATTAAAAAAAAAAAGGAAAAAAAAAAAAGGAAAAAAAAGCAGGATAAGGTATAAAGCTACAAGCTACTGATGATTTCACAATTTGGTGGCAACACAAATTTCACTACAGGCAATACCTGTGGCTTTCCTTGAGAGACAGACATTAGATAAAGGGACACCCTTAGAAATCAAGTAAAAGTATGTTAAAGTTTTAAAAAAATTACAAGTATCACTGGTGCCCAAAGAGAAAGTTCAAAGAAAACCACAAGTATTGCTGGTAGCCAAAGAGACATGTGGCCAAAGTATCTTAAGCAGTTCTGTATGATATAAGCTGTTTACGAGAAAATTGACAAAAAGTTTTTACATTAAAAAGCCCATTTTCACCCAAAATATTGGACCATTAATGGCGAATCCTTCAAAAGGCACATCTGCGTATCTAAACTGAGGCATATACCAAGTATCATTAAAATATCATAAGCGGTTCTGTATGATATGCTGTTTACGAGATTTTGTGGACGGACAGACAGACAGACAGACAGACAGACAGACAGACAGATGGATGGATGGACGGACGGACAGATGGACAGACAGATGCAGTGATTACTATAGGGCAAGTACAATTTCACATAAAGAAGCCACCTGCCAAGTTTCATTAAATTATTTTAAGTAATTCTGTATGATATGGTGTTTAGGAGAAAATTAACAAAAATCGTGAGTTTTTGCATTAAAAGGTCCATTTTCACCCAAAATCTTGGACCTATAAATGTGAATCCTTCAAAAGGCATATATGCGTATCATAGCTGAGACATGTATTAAGTTTTATTAAATTATTTTAAGCGATTCTGAATGATATGGTGTTTACGAGAAAATTTACAAAAATTGTGAGTTTTTGCATTGAAAAGACCATACCTAAAATTATAGATGTGAATCCTTCAAAAAGCACATCTGCGTATCATAGCTGAGACATATATAAAGTTTCATTAAATTATTTTAAGCGATTCTGAATGATATGGTGTTTCCCAGAAAATTGACAAAAATCGTGAGTTTTTGCATTAAAAAGCCCATTTTCACACAAAATCTTGTACCGATAAAGGTGAATCCTTCAAAAGGCACATCTGTGTATCATAACTGAGACACATATCAAGTTTCATTACATTATTTTAAGCGATTCTGAATGATATGGTGTTTACGAGAAAATGGACACAAATTGTGGGGTTTTGCATTAAAAAAGCCCATTTTCACCAAATATCTTGGACCGATAAAGGTGAATCCTTCAAAAGGCACATCTGCATATCATAACTGAGGCATATACCAAGTTTCATTAAATTATTTTAAGCAATTTTGTATTATATGGTGTTTACGAGAAAATTGACAAAAATTGTGAGTTTTTGCATTAGAAAGCCCATTTTCATGCTAAATATTGGACCAACAATGGTGAATCCTTCAAAAGGCACATCTGCATATCTAAACTGAGGCATATACCAAGTATCATTAAAATATCTGAAGCGGTTCTGTATGATATGCTGTTTACAAGATTTTGTGGATGGACAGACGGACGGACGGACGGACGGACGGACGGACGGACGGACGGACGGACGGACGGATGGACAGACAGATGGATGGACAGACAGACGCACTGATTACTATAGGGCTTCCTAAAAATCAAAATTTCTGCTTTGTCCTTTTGTCAATTTTAGTTTTTGATGTGTTTAACCCTTTCACGACAAGTCCTGAAAACAATGTGGCATGGCAAATGATGGTTGCATCCTAATTTCTCAATCCGAAAGAAAATTACATTTTAGTATGATGACTTTGAATTAATTACACCTACCTACCTTGTCTCCTTGAGTCCATTGATTATCCCCATGTTTTGCAAAAATGGGGATATAATTACCTCCATCCACGCATCTGTCCGCCCATCATGCTATCGCCTCCCAAACAGTTGGGTGGATTTCAACCAAATTTGGTATGGCGGTTACCCATATGATTGTGCTTTGCAAGACAACATTTAGATTTGGCTCCGCCCACTGGAGGTCAGGGGGTGGGGTCCACAGTTCAAATATACTAAAAAAATGTCTGTCACACTATTTACTCCCAGACTGTTGTGTGGAATTCAAAGAAATTTGTTATGTCGGTTGCCCATATAATTGTGGATTGCCTGACATTTATTTTTTTGGTTCAACCACAGGGGTGGAGAATGGGTTAAAAGGTCAAGAAATTTATTGTAAGAGTCTTCCAGATTTATCTAGATTTCTGGATTTTTCATAGACCACTATTCGCACACCAGTTAACACCCTCTACATGAATTGAAATTAAACCTAATGAGCCACTACATTTAGATACGACTAGTGATTACTAGATTCTACTTATGCCATTCAAATTTTCTTTACAGACCAAGGGAAGACTATTTTTGAAATTTTACAACTGGAATGACTGGCTCAATTACCGAGCCAGTTATTCTAGTGGTTAATTTTCAAAAAGTCTTGCTCTGCAAATCAACATTTCTTAAGATCACAGCAGAGGCATTCTTTGGCCACCTTGACAATTAAAGGGTTGACATATGAAATCGTTACTATCGAGCTGGTCATTGTACTAACCCTGGTCAATTTTTACTAGCCAGTCATTCTAGTGGTTAATTTTCAAAAAGTCTTGGTCTGCAAATCAACATTTCTTAAGATCACAGCAGAGGCATTCTTTGGCCACCTTGACAATTAAAGGGTTGACATATGAAATTGTTACTATCGAGCTGGTCATTGTACTAACCCTGGTCAATTTTTACTAGCTTCTGGCTCATGTTAATTTTAACTCCTGCTCTCACAGATCAATTCCCCTTATGACATCCAGATTTTTCACAACAATCCACTCCAGTCTCTGTGTAATGCAGCTAATTCAAACAAATTTGGTATGTGCTTATGGAGTGCAGAGGGACATTTACATTTGCCTCTGCCCTCAGGGATAGGATGGGTAAAGAGATCAAAGCAGTGAACATTGGGAATCTGCTATAACGTGTCCTCGACCAAGCAATCGAGTTATCACTTACTTTCCATTATTGTTGAGGACTTGATGCTTGGTAGATAACATTATGAACAGGAGTAATTAGAGATTGTAAACCACCACTGAGACCACCCTACCATTTTTGTCACAATGGAGATTAAAAAAAACATGTGCATATCCAAATTTGTTAAATCTTAATGTATGATCACGCCCTCTCCTTTGTTAAAATTTGAGCAAAATCTAATCAGAAGTTTCCGAGATGTCCATAGATTAAAATTTGTATCCCATCTAGATACTGAGTCTTTGTCCAGATCACAGCCAAAGTCTGGAAATCTTTGTTTAGGTTATGTTGCTTTGCTGTGTTAAAATTGTAAAGCAATCGGATCAGTAACAGTTTAGATGCAATACCGGACGGACGCACACACGTATTATCCTCTTTTCCCTTAGGACAAGGGTAATAATCCAGGAATGAATAGCAATAAAGACCTATTGGGGACACCACTACAAATAAATGTCTGATGCTATAGAATCTTAGTGTAAAACATTTGCGTTCGCTTTTTAAATGGCTGATTGCAACCAGCAATGCTACATAGCATAAAATTTGCCATTTATTCGCGGTCACGCTGAGAAACCCCCCACAGACCCCCCTTGTGGGTTGGTCTGTTGTTTTATTAACCACTATAAAAACATACTTACCGTTCAATCACTACTTGCTAAATCAATTATCTGCATTTAGCTATCAAAATAAGATTTTTATGCTTGCATACACACCTCCCCATGCCTATTCCTATTAATATGGACCCTCAACCAGGCTACTGGTTAAGTCCATCTCCAGCATACTGACAGATATAGACGCACCAGTCTATACTCACCCCATAGTGACGCCTGTCACTAAGTGCGCTTGCGCATGCGCACTGGAGCCCAAATAGGAAACAGATTCACTTTTCTAAATTTAAGTGCTAAATATCAAAGGCCAATTCTCAAATCTTACCACACGGGGTGGCTGAGGCCGGGTTGTAGTGATTGAACGGTAAGTATGTTTTTATAGTGGTTAATAAAACAACAGACCAACCCACAAGGGGGGTCTGTGGTGGTGGGGGGGGGTTGTTATTACACCACAAAAACATCCATTACCGTTCAATCACTACTTGCTAAACCCGTAGATTTGGTCAGTGCCCCATTAAAACATTAGGTGGGAGGAGATTTGAGAATCAACAAACAAGGATAAAAATCAAACCAATCTTATCCAAATGTTAATAACTTAACATAATAGTGCATTTAACTCAATCACACCGTGATTAACAAATAAGGAAAACTTGTACTTAGAAATAAATAAAAAACCAAAGAAGACTCTCACCATTTCTCAGACACACAGTCTTCACGAAAATGGTGGGAAGTGCTTGGTAAATGGTCTTCGGCTTTTTTAGTTAAAATAGTAATGTTACGAAAGAATGAGGCTGCTGCACTCTGGTCTTTGAGACAAAAGGGTGTAAAAGTGGATTCAGATTTCCATCCTGCCACCTGCATAACCTCATCTAAAGACGAACCGGCAAAAAGAGCGAAAGAAGTAGCCATACCGCTAACATCATGGGCTTTAATATGGGAGAGGTTAATTTGATCCGGTGAGGCTATCTCATAACAAAGCTTAATTGTCTCACAAATCCATCTGGCAATCGTAGATTTTGAGACCGGCTTAGATAACTCTTCCGCGTAGGAAACCCATAAATGGGATGGATCAACTCTTTTAAAATCGGTTCACTGTTTGTACGTTCTTAATGCCCTAACAGGACATCAAAATTTATCGGATGGCGAAAAAGACGATAAAGATTTTAAAATGATCGGACTAGCAGGAAAGCGGTTAGACTGAGTTTTAGATAAAAAGTTCCTTCTGGGATATAAAACCAAACCGTCTCCTGAAACTAAAAATCTATCCCTTTCAGCAGAAAGAGCATGAATCTCTGAACGTCTTCTAGCAGAGGCAGCAGCAACAAGAAAAACAGCTTTGAAAGTTAAAAGCTTAAGACTGATAGAAGAAATAGGTTCAAAATGGCGACCTGCCAAAACTTGAAGAACCAAAGCCAAATTCCAGGAAGGTAAAGGCTTAGCAATCGGAGGACGAATATTACCTAGACCTCTAATAAAACTATTAAGAGTCTTAGTATCCTTGACATCAGCATTCAGAAGACAGGGAAGGGAAGATGCCAGAGAAAATCTATACCCCCTAACCGTATTAGCTGACAAATGTAAAGAATCAAACAGATAAGATAAAAATCTAATACTTGGGGTATAGAAACAGAATCGGGCACGAAACCGTGGTCTAAACACCATTCTCCGAAAATTTTAAGCCAACCCTTGTAAACTCGACGGGTCGACTCTCTTCTGGCAGAATCAATAATTTCCTGAGATCTTGAAGAAACCTTATTCTCGAGGTCCTCAAACTCGAGATTCATAAAAAGCCAAACGCAGATTGAAAATTTCTGGGTTTGGATGAACACAAATACCTCTTACTTGAGATAGAAGATCTTGGGATACTGGAAGAAGATGAGGGAATTCTACCATAAGATCTAGAAGGTCTACAAACCAAATCCTCTTGGGCCAAAAGGGAGCTATCAGAAGAATCTCGCAAACTTGATCCTTGACCTTCTTCAAGACTAACGGAATCAAAATTGTTGGAGGGAAGGCATAGGTGAAAATTCCTGTCCAGGACTGAGACAGAGCATCCACCGCTAGGGCTTGACTGTCCGGAAAAGGAGACATGTAAGGAGATCTGAGCATTCAGAGAGGTCGTGAACAGATCTACTAGAGGACGATCCATTAGACTGAAAATCGCTCTGACAACCGACCTCTTTAACTGCCACTCTGTGTGGTCAAACTTGCTGGGACGTGACAGTTGGTCCGCCAGAAAAATCAGACTGCCTGGGACATGGGAGGACACTAGAAAAATCTGCTTCTTGCGGCACCACAAGAGAAGATTCCACACTTCTTGACAAAGGAGAGACCTTGTACCTCCCTGCCTGTTGATATAAGACACCACTGTCGAATTGTCCGACCGAATCTAGACTTTGAGACCTATCACACGATCTGACCATGAAAGGAGAGCCTTCTTGACAGCCCACAACTCTAGAATGTTGATATGAGCTGTCGACTCCTCCAGGGACCAAAGGCAGGAAACTGACAGGGAGTCCCAGCCTGCTCCCCATCCCTCCTGGGAAGCGTCTGTGAATATAATCGCCTGAGGGGAGGACTTTACCAGTGGAACATCCATCAGAAGCAGAGAACGATTCTTCAAAAAATCTAGATGAGGAATCAAATGTTCTCTGATGGGAATCTGATGGTAAATAGAGTGAACTGACTGCTTCCAAAGGGACATTAAATACATTTGGAAGGGTCTTCTCACCAGCGCCACCCAAGGAATAACATTCTCTACGCTGACCATCAAGCCTATCACTCTTAAAAAGAATCTTGCTCTTACCATGGAAGACAGGATTTTCATTGCCACTGATAAAGCCTCTATCCTTGGATCGGAGGGGAAGACTAGACCCCGGGCCAGGTCGAAAGAAACGCCTAGATGAGTAAAGATTTGAGATGGAACTAGGCTTGATTTCTTTAGATTTAAAATCCACCCTAGGTTGCATGCCAGACTGCAAACTTCTGGAAGAATTCCTGAGAGAATTGAGGATGACCTTGCTTTTACCAACCAGTCGTCTATATAAACGTGAAGATGGATAGAACGACGGTGTAAAATTCCTGCCACGGCTGAAACTAGATGGGTATAAAGGAAGGGAGCCGTGGTCAGGCCGAAGGGCATGGCGCGGAACTGCCAAACTCGATCCTTGTAGGCAAACCTCAGGAACTTTCTGAAGGCAGGATGAATAAGAACATGAAAGTAGGCGTCCTTTAGATCGATGGAAGACATCCACATTCCCTGATCTAAACTAGAAATGATCTGGGAGATTGTCTCCCTCTTGAACCATTATGAGAATCATAAGATTTAGCTTTTTCAAATTTATGATTGGACGCCAGCCTCCTGTTTTCTTGGAAACTAAAAAGATGATCGAGTAGTAGCCCGGTTCTACTCTCCAGTGGGGACTTCTTCTATTGCCCTCTTTACAATCATGGATTCCAACTCCACCAATTTTTCCGGATTGGAGGGAACCGGAGACCAAATTGGAAGAAAAGAGAGAAGAGGAGAATGACGGATCCATGAAGGTGCATAACCCCAACGTATCTGAGACACTAGCCAGGAGTCATGAACGAGGGCCTGCCAATTCTCCCAAAACAGAGAAAGGCACCCTCCTACTGGCACATTGGGTAACAGGCACTGGACCGACTGATCCGATGGCACAAGAAGAGGGGGAGGGATGAGGAAGGGAAGAGAGAAGGTTGGACCTACCTGGGAATAGTCCACACCTTCAAACTCTCTTTCCTTGATACCCTCTAAAGGAAGAACGACCTCTGAACCTGGAACTAGCATGGCGAGAAGGGGTCTGACCCCCTCTCGCCCAAGAAGGAGACTGCCTCCCTTGAGACCTGCGAAGATATAGAATCCAAGCAATCCTCCTCCGTGGATCGATCTTGACGATTGGAAGAAGAAAGATTGGCATTATGAATAATCTTAGAGGGATAAGCCCCAAACTGGTCAGGTTTGAGGCTCTTTCTTCTAGGAGAAGAATTCGGCCCCTTCACAGAAGAAACATCCCTTTTCAAGGAAAGATTAGCAAAAGAAATCTGAGCCTGAAGCTCCCTAGAGGCCTTCAGGCACTCAGATTCCGCACAAATTAGACTAGGAGCCGACTGTCCGAAAATATCTTGACCAAACGGAGGTGCTACAACAAGACTATTATTCAAAGAACTCAAAATCTTAACCTCAGAGAGCTTCCTGGATGTACGCTTAGAGGTAATGAAAATCCAAAGACTTACACACAGAATTGAGGGAGTCACGAGACAAATCTGCCAAAGAACGAAAAACTGACAAAGGAACTTGATCACCATGTTCTTCAGCTTTAAGAACAGCCTCAGATAATAGAGCAAGGAAATTAGATGACCTAAGCTGAGATCTGCAAACAGACTCCCATCTAGAAAGATCATTGGAAAACTCAACCTTGGAAGACTCTTTTAACTGAGAAGAAAGAACATCCCAAGCGGAACCAGAAAGAGACTGAGTGGATGCAACCTTCAAATAATCCTCCTTGGGAATTTGAATAGGAGAATCATATTTAGAAACAAGAGAAAAGTCATTATTAACAGAATCATTAACAAAGAAATCGAGCATATCAACTACTAAGTTATCAATAGGCAGCACCTGAGGAGAGGAAGAAGAGGAGGAATCAGAGGTAGAGAGAGCGGATCCGAAAGAAGGAGGATCCATAGCAAATTCCTCCTTAAGAGGAAGAGAAAGAGTAGATGCGATCCACCTGTAAGCCATGGACCAGTCTTCCGAAGAGGCTCTAACCGGACAAAACCTTTTCAGATCCCTGGCCCTGACCGACTTGGGAGCTGACAGAAAAGAAGGAAGAAGAGGAGAAGAGATGAGAAGAGAGGAGTCACCTGAAACTAAAGATTCACCTGCCCTAGAGGAAACAGGAGAAGAGGGACTTCTAGCAGACTCGGGAAAGGAAGAAACTTGAGAAGAGGAAAAGGAATCCCTACCCTGATCCTGACTAGAGGACAAGAAAGGAAGAACCAGAGAACTGGCAGAAAACCTCGAAAGAATAGAAAAGCGAGCAGAAACAAATGAACGATCTAAAGAAGAATCCCTAACCACAGAAAACAAGGAAAATCTAAACCTGAATCAACAATTTGAAATTCTAGCTCATGGGAGAGGACAATGGAAACAATCGCATCAAGATGATCAAAAGAAGAAGAGGAGGAAGGAGGAAGAGAAGAGACTGAATGAGAAGATGGAGAAGAAGAAGGATGAGCTAACGGACCCTGAGAGGAAAGAGAAGAAGAAAGACAGGAGAAACCCGGAGGAGGAAGAGAAGATTGAAAGAGAGCAGATGAGTTAGACACATGAGTAGATGAGAAATCTTTAGCAGAAAGAGAAAAAGAAATAGGATTAAAACCTGGAGGATGAGAAGAGGAGGAGAAAGAAGAAGGCCTAGAGGAAGATGAATTCAAAACAGCATCACGAAAGGAGGGAGAAGAAGACGGAAGATAAATCAACATCAACTACCTGAGAAGGAAGAAAAGAATCATAATTGGAAACTACAGAATTGTGAGAAAACACCCGTTGAGATATTTCAGAACCAGAATCTACAAAACTCCTATCATCACAAACCTTACGCCCATCCTTGGAAAATCTCTCTGAAACTAACCAGGAGACTGAAAACGGCAGTGTAAGATGATGCTCGGGTAAAATCTTAGACGACACTAAGCGATTATGATCTCTCGCTATCCCGGAAGTTATCTCCCAACCGGAAGCGGAAGACGGAAGTCTATCCGGATCTGAACGACCCGGAAGTACACCTCTAGAACTGGAAGAGGAAGTGTACAGACAAGAATCCAAACCGGAAGCGGAAGCGCTTCCACCGGGAGTCCTCAGACCCCGGATATCCGGTATGACCGGAAGCGCTACTGAAACCGGAAACGGAACTAGGAACCGGATCTTGAAGACCCGGATGTCCTACAAAAACGGAAGTCATACCGGAAATGGTCGGAATGGAAGTAATAACCGGATCTTGAAGACCTGGATTTCCTACAAAACCGGAAGTCCTACCGGAAACGGACGCAACAGAAGAAAGAACCGGATCCTGAAGACCCGGATGTCTTGCTAAACCGGAAGTTAAAACGGAAACGGACGGAACAGAAGCACCGGAAAACGGAAGTAAACCTGAGTCCACCACAACGGAACCGGAAGTATTAGCAAGACTAGAAATCAAACTCTTAGCTATAGACGACCTACAAAGAACCTTTACGACCGGTATGACTGAAAAACTGGCATTTGCATTTGCATTAGCATAAGGCTTTTGGACGTCAGCTTCCGCCTCCGCCACCACTGCTTGAGGGTTATGCCCAACACCCTCAAGTCTAATGTGGGTTTGACCTGGTGAACTATACGAGCCCACCTTCGAGAGCTTAGTCGCTCTAGACTTCTGCTTAGGAGACCTGTTAACCTGCATAGAGGTTAGAGGGATCGGTTTCCCCCATTTGTGGGAACGCCCGCTAGCCCTCGGGCTATCGTCGGAACCGGAAGAAACATCCTGTTTCTTTGCCTCCTGAATGGCAGAAGATATCCTTTCATCCAGTGATTTGGTCAGTACAGATGCGAAGGACGCAAATCTCGCAAATAACGCTAAGACGGCATCTGAATTCGCCGAAGAGGCTTCCCCCTCCGTTGCTACCGGAATAAATACATTAGATTTCGCAAAAGACACAGCTTTCGTCTTACTAGCAATGGAGGAAGGGGAAGGACGACCAGAGGGCAGCGGTTGTTTAGATGCTAATTCATTAAAAAAGGCCTTGGAAACTGAGACCGGCCACCCTTTGCAAATCCCACACATTGTTGTTGGGGTGCAAGAAGTGTATTTCACACAAATATGTCCACCAAAATCAGCTGAGTGAAGGCGAGCACATTTAGCAGACGTGCATTTCGACTTATCTGACGATTTACCGGACAAAAAAGTGTAACAATGAAGCTTACCGCTTAGAAAATCGTTAAAAGGAGACTAGAAACCTAAAACACACTTCTAAAAAGGCGGGAAAGTTCAAATTAGAAATCAAATTCCCTACCGACAAGAAAACAAACTTGCACATGGAGAACGCTAGAGATTAATAGGATGATGATGATATAGGCATTGTAACTAAGTTACCACGAAACGAGAATGATCTTTCATGAAAACCGGTAACAATATATACATAGTTATAAAATACAATATAACCACGAATATACTTCCTAAACATAACTTAGGGAGGATTGACTTCATAGTAGGCATATTCCTTGGTAATATGAATGACAATAAGTGTAGCTGACACATCGCAAAGCACAAAAAATTCTTGGAGAATATTTTAGCAGTTGTTCTGCAAGCAGAATAATTGAAAAGTGAATCTGTTTCCTATTTGGGCTCCAGTGCGCATGCGCAAGCGCGCTTAGTGACAGGTGTCACTATGGGGTGAGTATAGACTGGTGCCAGTCTATATCTGTCAGTATGCTGGAGATGGACTTAACCAGTAGCCTGGTTGAGGGTCCATATTAATAGGAATAGGCATGGGGAGGTGTATGTAAGCATAAAAATCTTATTCTGATAGCTAAATGCAGATAATTGATTTAGCAAGTAGTGATTGAATGGCAATGGATGTTTTTGTGGTGTAATAACAACCTTGGTATGTGTTTGGCTATGTATAAAGGAATTATTCAACATTGAATGAGGCCTCCCCCAAAAATTTGTACCTGAATTTGGAGAAATCTTACGGTATGATGGTATAATATAATTGTCATTTTCACATCTTATTGGGCGAAAACCTTGACGAAACATTGGTATCTGTTAGTTTTAATACCATTGTGATTAAATTTATCAATGGCATTCGTAAAAAAAAAAAAAAAATTGATAAATTTTGCAAAAATAGACCAATGTATTTATCCTACAGGATGTGTCCATTTTGAGAGGCGCGTTAACCAACTAAAATATATTATATTCATACAAATTTTATATGTACTAAAAGCAATTTTATTGCCCTTTCTAATGATATATAGTATATATATATATAGTGGTCTGTTACTTTGTCAAAAATAGTTAATATAGTTGGCATGGTAGCACTATGCCACTACTGCTTATAGGCTAGGGTTCTATAAGCAAGTTTCCAGCTTTTGGCTGTAGGCTATAGTGTACTTTTTTGTAAATTCTTGACAGGGCCCAGAGGGTTAAGCGGTTACTGAGGAGTAGTGTTTCAAAGCAAAAGTTGATGGACAGATGGATGCCGGACAGATGATGGATGATCGCCATGGCATAAGCTCACTTGGCCATTATGGACAGGTGAGTTAATAACAAGAATGCTGAAACATACAATGTCTCACCTATAATAGTCCAGTCATTCTAAGAAAAATTGTAGGTGCACCTCGGCAAAATTGCAACAGAATGTCTGTCAGTAGATTTATGGCGAAGAAGTAATGACATTTTACCCCAAAAAATCTACCCGATTCTGACAGTGGGAAATATATAATTTTATTTGAAAAATCTACCCGATTCTGACAGTGGGAAATATATAATTTTATTTGTTATAACCGGCACTCTTTTGCGCCGCGCTTATTACTGATTTGATGAGCTCGTACATTTCCCTTACGGTCATCACTTCAAAATTTAAATGGCTTATTCTCCCTTTATTCTTCTTCCCTATATCCTATTTTTAAACTGGCACGGTTATTTAGTGTTATGTTTGGTGTACATCTATGCTTTATGAACATTCAAATGTACAGCAGTTACTAAAATATCTGCCATGCACCCATATTTCAAATTTTCTTCTTACGTGTTATTTGTAGGCATTATGCTCTAGGGGAATCACAAGCGGATACAACATAAAATGATATACTGGGCAAAGATTATTCATCTCCTCATGTCGTTTTCCTCTTCTGATATTCCGCCGTTAGTATGAGTATCGTGATCAAGTTATTAGATTATGTTACAATATAACATGGCATATACTTAGTTTGATGTGATAGGTTCACACACTTTTGGTATATTATTCATTAATACATACACCACTCATTTTTTCCCGAATGCAATTTAGATTGCCAGAACAGATTTCGTTCTGGCACACACATGTACGCTCCAAGTTGCCTACATTTATTTGAAAAAAAATGTATGTCTTGGCAGGGGCCTGCCAAAACATACATTTTTTTTCAAATAAATGTAGGCAACTTGGAGCGTACATGTGTGTGCCAGAACGAAATCTGTTTTTCAATTATGACATCTTAAGCAATACATTTTATATCTAGCAATCTGTTTTCCAATTATGACATCTTAAGCAATACATTTTATATCTAGCATACCAGGCCAGTCTTTAGCTGGTGCGAAACCTACAAAAACAAACACCATCACCACTACTGTCGCAGCGCTGCACTCTACATATTATAATGTTCATGGGTTTTATTTGATTAAGCGGCGATGGACCCCTTCTCATGAACTCGTGCAGTATGCCTACAACCACACAGAACATAATCAAACGCTAGATGGCATAACAATCAAATCAAATTTGAAGCACTACAGTATTACATTTACCCTGATACACTTTCACATAACTGTAATGTACCCGGAGTGGTGTCTCTTGTCAATTCTAAGCACGGAGACAAAAATTTACCAATTCTTAGTGCTAAACAAGAATGCTGAAGCATACAATGTCTGTCCTGTAAAGGCATGGATAGTGTTGATTGGCAAAGTAAACTTGTCATGGTTTGTAATACACATATTCGGTAATGCACCAACAAACAAGTGTAACCAATTGAACATGGAATTTTTTACCAAACTGCGGATAGTCTGATCTTGAAATTTTTTTCCAAATGAAACTAGTAATGATGCAGATAGTACTCTTGCATAGTCTATTAACTCTGCTGTAATATTTTGTTTATTTCTGGTGAACCATTGTTGAAAATGATCCATAAAAACTACAACAAAACAAACATGAAAAAAAAGTAGTAAACGTGGCCCAAAATTACATCCCTGGCCATATGTGTAATCATACCGAAGGTTTCAAGTTTCTATGTGGAATGGTCTAGGAGTTACAATCGATTGGTGCCCACTTTTGACCCCGCCACCTACTCTCAGTTTGACCCAAGATCAAAACAATTCCTTGTACTGTGGTCTACTCATTGGCTTCAAAATGATATCGGACATGACCACCTTTAGAACAAATTTTATTTTTTACCCCACATTTCCCTCCCCCAGGGGCAAAATTCCACAAGAGCTATCAGACGATAGCAAATAGTTTACCTGTACTGTATATTAATTGTACATCACAGGATATGATGGACCACCGGACACAGTCTCATTTTGAAATTTGACAATCAACATGCTGATTCAAAATACCCATGGTACTACCCATCGGGCAAGCACAGCTTGGAGACTGAACCATAAAGCCTTTCTTCCCAGGAGTAACCTAAAGTCATTTAATGACAACTGGCACTCTGGGGCTAAGCAAAAGGCAAATGGTCCAAACATAAGCAAAGTTCATAGTCTGAAAAAAGAAGAAACATTTTTAAAAACAATCAGCATAATACATATTTGGATGTGAAATGGTCTAGGAGGAGTTATGTTACAATAGATTGGTGCTCAGTTTGACCCAAGATCAAAATAATTCCTTGTACTGTAGTCTACTCATCATTGGCTTGAAAATGATGTGACATGACCACCTTTGGATAAATTTAATTTTTTACCCACAGTCTCCACCCCCTGGGGTCATAACAAAATTCCACATCCCTGGCCATATGTGTAATCATAACGAAAGTTTCAAGTTTCGATTTGAAATGATCTAGGAGTAGTTGCATTACAATCGATTGGTGGCCACTTTTGACACAACCCCTCACCCTCAGTTTAACCCAAGATCAAAATAATTCCCTGTACTGTAGTCTACTCATCATTGGCTTGAAAATGATATGCGACATGACAACCTTTGGAAATTTTTTTTTTTTGACCCCACATTTCCCACCCCCAGAGTCGTACCTCTGGGTCATAGCAAAATTCCAAGAGTCATACACATCCCTTGCCAAATGTGCAATCATCCACAAAGTTTCAAGTTTCTATCTGAAATGGTCTAGGAGTTTCATTACAATCGATTGGTGCCCACTTTTTACCTTTAGACCCCGCTCCCTACCCTCAGTTTGACCCAAGAGCAAAATAATTCCTTGTACTGTAGTCTACTTATCATTGGCTTGAAAATGATATTCTACATGACAACCTTTGGAAATTTTTAATTTTTGACCCCACATTTCTCACCCCCAGGGCTCTGCCCCTGGGGTCATGCCAATATTTCAAGTGTCATGCACATCCATGTCCATATGTACAATCATCTCCAAAGTTTTTAAGTTTGTATCTGAAATTGTCTAGGAGTTGCATTACAATCGATAATTACTGACCTTTTAACCCCAGGGCCCAGCCAGGGGGTGGGGGTGGGTGGGTGGGTGGGGTGGGTAGGTGGGGGGGGGGAGGTGGTGTCAGAACAAAATTCCAAGTGTCATGCACATTAGAGCTGTTCGGTATACCGTATTTACCATATGGTATCGGTATCACGACAATACCGAAATACCATACCAAGCAAATCTCAAATTACCAAAATTTTGGTACCGTTACGTCAGTGCTGCGCAAATCTCAAAATATTAAACTTTTTTATTTGAAAAGGTTACCACAATTACAGTATGATGAGTACAGCTCACAAAAACATAATCAAATTAACTTTTGTGCATTTGTCATGTCCAAATATTAGTGCGCCATTATTGTTGTTGATTAAGGTTAAACCCCCCCCCCCCCCCCCCCACTGATTCAGAGCAACGACAGCAGATTCTGGCGAGCCAGAAATAACACCAGTCGGTTGAAAAAAATCATGATTTTCACAATAAATCCTGATAAATATTCGATTTCGAATGATGCCACAATAAATGTGGTTATGTTAAAATTAAATCCTGGCACAACTAGGTTCAAATCGGCAAAAATAGATGTTTACAAACATCCACAGATATTCAACTACGATATATTTTCGCAACTTTACAGGATCGAGGGTGTGTTACAAAACAGCCAATCAGAGAGCCGCATTAGGTAGTAATTATAATATGATAATGTCCACGATAGATGCCACAAATTGTGCAAAAGAGGAGAGAATTCCATCAACTTTCCTTGGGCCATTCTCGTTATGTCCCTCAGTAAATTTTCCACAATTATTGAATTAGGTTCCTAGGAAGTCTTATAATGAAGCAGGACATAATATTTTTTAGAAATCTGAGGGATTTAATAAGGTTTAGTATGGATTTAATATCGACTGGTTTTGTGCATTGATGACGAGATTCAGAGATTTACGACATTCTCTGGAGATATGAAGGTAAAAGTTTTTTTTAACTATCACAATTTTTGTAATAATGTCAAAGAAATCGAACATGCTCAAACGATAATAGCCATAAAAATTTATATGAATACATTAGTTCACCAATTGCAATTAATGATTTTTTTGTGACATTCGGTTGTTTTCAGATTCACTGTGATTGTAAAGTAATGTAGCCGAATATAAGCCATTCTTGTGTCACCATGGGCTAGCCATGCAGCCATCGTAATACTGTACTGTCTTACACTGACAGATATTAAGAATGTATAGCACAGTAACAACGCAATACCGATACCGTACCGATACCGAGGTAATTGGGGCCAAAAATACTGATACTGGTACCGAACATAAAATATCAATACCGAACAGCTCTAATGCACATCCTTTCCCATATGTATAATCATCACCAAGGTTTCAAGTTTCAAAAGCAAGTCTATGCTGATTAAATTGTTATTATAAAAATCCTTAACCAAAACATAATGGCCCGTATTCACAAAAGTGGTTTAACGATAGTTTTGCCTAAACTCCGTGTAGTTCTGCAGTTAAACTACAGTCCGTATACACAAAGGCAGTTTATGCTAAACAACAGGTTAGAATTAAACCGAGTTTAGGAGATGGTATACACAAAGGTGGGTTAGCTTAAACTCTGGTGTAAATACTTCGAAATTCTCCGTTTTCACTAAACCTACTCAGGGTAAGTTTAAGGCTGGTGTAATGTTGACATGACAGAGAAATTACCAAAGATATATGTGCACTGCAATTGCTGTTATGATCTAATTCAAAATGATATCATAATAGCAGCTTGTCTACCTTATAAATGAAAAATTATATTATAATAATAATAATAATAATAATAATAATAATAATAATAATAATATTATTATTATTATTATTATTATTATTATTATTGTTATTATTGTTATTATTATTATTAAATGTTATTATTATTACACTTTGGATATGATAATCCCCACACAGCCCTCCGTCCATCTGTATACTAGTCGGGTGCGGTTTAGTTTATCTGTCAGTGAAATGATTTTCTATAATTCTAGCCCTTGCCCGGATTCCTTGAATATGATTCTCTGGGACAGGTTCCAACGGAGGTTCACCATTAGCATTGTCATCAAAATCCCCTGGATCTCCTCGGAACGTGCGATGTTTTGCAAAATGGCGGTAGCAATAAGTACAGCCATACTTCTATCTAATTTCAAACGGAGAGTGTAACTTAGACAAGCAAAACGTCGTTTCCAAATTCCAAACAATCTTTCTACAATAGAACGTGTGCGTCTCTGCGCACGGTTATAATTACGCTCCACTTCCGTTACTGGATTGTGTAGTGGTGTCATCAAGTATGGTAAACATGGATATCCAGGGTCACCAAGCAAACAGCCTGGTATTACAGCATCCATCAGGTCTTGTTTGATACAGGATTCGTCAAAAATCCTAGCATCATACGAACTACCTGGCCATCGTGCGACAATGTTAATGATCATTGGTTCAGCAGAGCAGATGACTTGAACGTTAATAGAGTGATATCCTTTTCTATTAATGAAACGTGCGCCATCATCTCCACCTGGATTTGATATACGGATATGTGTACAGTCAATTAACCCTACAACATTTGGAAACCCATGCAGGTCATAGAACGCACGATTTGTATGAAGGATGGAATTTTGAGTCCGGGGCATCTTAATGAAAGTCCTTCTCCGCTCTGCTAATGCTACTGTTACGCGGTGGACAGTTCTGCTGACAGTGGATTGATGGATATGGATATGATTACCTATTGTTAGTTGAAAGGCACCAGTTCCGTAAAATTGTAGTGCTGTCAGGACTTGCAGATGAGGTGCTAATGCGTGACTCCACTCCGTTAAATAGCTGATCCTGTCGGTCAATAAATTTGTTATGAAAATTGAATTTTCCTTAGTGAAATGTAGCCGTTTATGGAACTCTTCATTCGTGTCAAATTCGAAAGGGTTTTGTCTATCGCGAAATACCCTTTCTCTTCAAAACCGTCTCAAGGCATCTACATTTTGAAAGTCTCTACTATGGTGTAATCTATCTAACAGGTGAGCCATGCTTTTATTTACACAAAATATCTAAAAAACAATGATGAAATACACAAACGCATACGTTAATAAATCATAGAATTGGTTGAAATTCATTGACTTGATCCACTCAGACAATCAAAGTTGTTGCAGCGAATACTCATCAATTTCTGACGCGTTGTGTTTCTCTCGTTCTTGTTGTTGTTTCTGCTGTTGTTCCCATTTCATGATTGCTGTTTTTCATTTAATTTCAAGAATTTCAAGCTTCGCACGATGTTCTTCTTGTAGTTGTGACATTCTTAAATCATGTTCTTCTTTAGAAAATTTAACTAGTTATTCTTCAGTTGACAAGCTCCTTCGCTTGCTCGGATTTGAGATCAATGGTGTACTAGATCGTGATGATGCAGCACTGATTCGATTTTCAGCATATACATTTTCATTTCACGATGAACGTGTAGATGATTTGTCGGAAGTTGAATTTAGCACATCTTCTATTTTAGATTTGTCTTTATCGCTTCCCGTCTCACTGCAAAAAATCATATCAAACATCAAAGGAATGGAAATATATAAACAATATAAGATACATGACATGTCATGTCATGTCATGTCATGTCATGTCATGGCACAACACAACACAACACGACACGATACGATATATGATACGATATGACATCACACAACAAAACAAACACAAACACGGACACAAATAGCATACATTCTCACATTCGGCAAGAACCACCCGCAACCCCGCAAGCACGCACGCACACACACACGCACACACGCACGCACGCACGCACACACAGGCGCACACTTAATTTGTTTGTCTGTCCTTCATACCTCGAAAGTTACAATTTTTCTCAATTTAAATAAAATTTTTGCACTGATATAACATTGTTGTAGATATTTCCCTACGCAAGAAAATGCATGTGAGAACAAACGTGCAACTGCATAAATGCATGTGAGGCCAACGTGTACGAACGAGTGCTTTTGTTCATGCATGTTCGTTTTCATCAAACACGTGTGACTGCATAACCTGTCTATATGAGACACTTGTCTTTAAGGGCACATAATACGTGTGGCAAAAGGACCACCCAGCCAAAAAGTGCCACATCGTAGCGTGGAATGGATATCTGTTGCACAGACACAATTTATTTTCATTTATCATCTATTAATACAGATAGAAATCTGTGTTTGTTCAAGTGTCCCTAATTGACAGGTTTTGGCCTTAATACACTAAATTATTTGACTTACATATATGATGCTTCTATGGGTCTGTTCACACCAGCTGTTTGAAGCTGGGATGATGTACCAGGATTACTGATGTCATCTTCAGCATCATCATCATACGGGTTCTGGAACTGCTTAAATTCCCCAGGCAACAGCTCGTATATTTCAGTATCGATTGTAGTTGGTGATTTCGGTGGGGGTGGGGGGGGCCACCTCCAGTTTTACCTTGTTGCTTTTTGCTGTCCGATATATTCTTTTTGGCAGCTAGCTTCATTTGCTTCCATTGTTCTTTCAATTGTTTCAGAGTCCGTACATCGCCAAACTTGGTGGTATAACTTTCATACACATCACTCCACGCAGAGCTCTTTCTTCTATTGATACCAGAATCTGTCCGTTTGTCTTCGATAACTGAAATTCTCTCCTTCACAACATCAAGGAGAAATTCCTTTTCTTCACTTTCCCAATTTCTGGCACGCTTACGGGATGCTGATGCAGCCATTATGGTCATGAAGTTTATTCAATTGACAAATCTCACAATATAAATAGACGACCCGGCTCTGCCCTATTGATCACCATGAATGCATGCTCTGGAGAGCGTCCAAAACCACTTACCGTGACGACTACAACGACACTTCATGACACTAAACTGCGGGTTAGTCAATAAACGAGTGATAAGCTTACCCCGAGAATAGTTAAACCGAGTTTAGTTAAACTACCATTTGTGAATACCAAATTTTTAAAACCAAAAACAGTAGGTTAACTAAACTCAGGATAGCTTAAACTAGTGATAAGTTACACCACCTTTGTGAATACGGGCCAATGAGTATAACCTGGATGCAAAGCAGGCCTAAAATTATCAACATCCAAACACCAAAGAAAATATTGAAAAAATTTGAAAATCAATTTCCTTTTGATGGGGGCTAGTCATAAGCATTGTATAGAACAAATCTGTGAAGTTTTATTGACATCCGATAACCCCTTGTGGGCCAAATATCATTTTTAAAAACCGTAACCAAAACTGTACTGGCAAAATACATGAAAAAATTCCAAGTCAGAAACCGTGAAATAAATAGTTAAAATGACCCAAAATTAAATGTGTTGTTATGTAGATCACATGTCTAAATAGTATAGATCACTTCTGTAAAGTTTCAATGAGATCGGATGAGCCAGTGTTGAAAAATAAGTTGATTAAAAAACCTTAACCCAAACTGCACAAATGACGGCCGCCGTCGCCAATGCCGCCACCAACGCCGCTGCCAATGCTGCCGCCGGAATTAGTGATCCCTATGTCTCGCTTTCTGCTTCACAGACGAGACAAAAAATGATATTTCTACCCTGATCATTGAAAGCATGGGATTTCACAAATGTCATACCATGAGAGATGACCTTTTGCCAAACCTAACCTCTGAAAAATGACATTTACCAATTGTGAGTGACAAAAGTTGATCTGTTGTCGATTCTAAGCATTGAAGGACAATAATTTACCAATTCTTAGTGCTGAAAAAATTATATTTCTACCCTGAAACATGATTTGTTACCACTTCAGAACACTGAATGACGATATGGTGCCAATCCTGATCGTTGAAAGCATGAAATTTCACAAAGACCATACCATGAGAGATGACCTTTTGCCAAACCTAACCCCTGGAAGATGGTATTTACCAATTGTGAGAGTGAGGAAAGCTGAGCTGTTGTCAATTCTAAGCACTGAAAGACAATAATAAAAAACTGGTCTGTAACTTCTCTTAACAAAGCAATGTACCGATTCTCAGTTGATACCTTGAAGCACTGCGAAAAAGTGCAGAAAACCAACTGCAACAGATGGACAGGCGGATGGACAGATGGAGTGCAAATCTATAGTACCCCCCCCCCCCCCCCCCCGTTTTACTGGTAGGGGACTAATAAAACCCTTTAACATTATAATATGTAGAGTGCAGCACTGAGACACATTATAATATGTAGAGTGCAGCACTGAGACAGTGGTTGTGATGGTATTTGTTTATCTAGCTTTCACATCAGCTAAAGACCGGGTAAGCTAGATATAAAATTTATTGCTTGAGATGTCATAATTGAAAGATAGATTTAATTCAGGCACATACTTTACACTCCAAGTTGCTTACATTTATTTGAAAAAATCTTGTCTTGGTATATGTAAACACATTGCATTCAGGAAAAAATAGGGTTGTATGTATTAATGAAGAATATAGCAAAAGTGTGTGGATTATAACCTACCACAACAAGATAAGTTTACGCCATCATAGATTGCTATCTTATAACATAATTTAATAACTTGATCACGATACTCATATAGAATATCAGAATTAGGGGAAAATGACACCAGCAAATTACAGAAATCTTAGCTCAGCATATCATTTTAAAGTATCCGCTTGTGATTCTCCTAGATTAGATAGTCGATTAGATACACTACAAATAACATGTAAGCAGAAAATTTGAAATCCATGTGCATGGCAAATATTTCAGCAACTGCTGGACAATTGAATGTCCATAAAGCATAGATTTACAACTTACATAACACTAAATAAGGGTGCCAGTTTAAAAAAGGATATAAGGAAGAATTCTGAGGTGACGAGCATAAGGGCGATGTACACTCTCATAAAATCAGTAATATTAGCGAGCTGCAAGAGTGCGGGTTATAACAAATAAAATTATATATTTCCCACTGTCCGAATTTGGTACTTTTTTGGGGTTATATGCCATTGCTTTTTTGCCATAAATCGACCAGACAACCCAGAGGGTCTGGTCTTATGTTTTACTAATTATATATACCTACCTCCTTGCATTACTATTGCTCTTTCCTTCTCTGAAGGGAAGCGTAGTAGGATGAATTTTTTACAGCCAATGTTTGATGGGTATTGTGGTTACAGAGTGACTGAAGGCCTCTTCAGGAATCTCCATACTCTCTCTAATGATGAGATCCATAGTAATTCGCTTGAATGCTATATCTCAGAATGAGGCAAGAAGAGGGTTAATCCAATACCCATAGCCACTGAGGTCATTAAGCACAATGACAACTAGAGCTGGGCGGTATTGGCATTGGGATGACGATAATGGTATCTGTGAAAAATACCGCGATAACTACTAATATCGCGGTATTTGGAATAATTTTGGATATGATAGGGTTAATATGGCCAATATATGAATAGGCATCCTTTTTAGATGGATAAACAAACAAAGCCTACACTTTGTATTATATTTGTTTCAGCACCAAATAAAATATTTTTTCTCGCCTTTTTGCGTTTTACTTTGTCATTGTGAAGAGGAAGATGCGTATAAGTGTCCTTAACTCCGTCACTGTGTGCGCAGGAATCTCCAAGGAAAATCCCACGGGTCCAATCTGATTGGTTAAAAACATCAAGTATCTTTCATTGGTTTTAACCAGGTCATAATCGGGTGCAGTGTTTAGTGGAGCATTCACGATCAGCTGTTTTTCTTATTACTATTGAAAGCTTATAATGAATGCTCCGCGAGAAAGATCACACATGATCAATTAATGGACAAACCAGGTCTGAAGACGTGATCAGCTGCGCGCGTGTATGCGTGTATAAAGATAACAAAATGACCTGAATTTTTTTTAGCAATAAAATAGAGAATGTAGAATTGTAGATAAGAATCGTCGATCACTGAATAAATTACTATACTTGACATGCAAAATTCTGGTACTGAATGGTTAATTATTGAAAATGGTCAAGTTTTATAAGGAATTGACTAATCAACCCCACCTGCCCGCCCATCCCCCATTCCACCCCTTTAGAACATTGTCGACCTATTGACTGCGGCATGAAAGTCAATCACACACTTCATCCTATAAAGTGGACTTACTGGAGTGTGTGAAAATAAATAATCATCAGCTATTTATACAGATTATTTCAAAACAATTTGACTCAAAGTTGTTGCTGTCGATATCAGTAACAACTTTTGGGTCATAAAGTTTTCAAACTAATCAGCTCTTTATTTATTATTTCCTTTAAATTATATTTCCATAAAGCCTCTGCAATCGTCTTGAAAGTGGTTAAATCATAGCCCTATAGATCGATGGCACAATAGTCGCCTGAGCCAATGACCCAGAATGCGTGAAATTAGTGAATACAACACATTCCACGCTATAAGATCTGCTGTCTTCTAGAAAACATGATCTAAGAGGTTATTAGTTATTAATAACTTGTCCGATTTTAGCTAAATATTTTGGAGACAATTTGATTGGAAATTATTCTCATGGCGCAATAAGTTTTAATCAAATCATTTTCAATATAATCAGCCGGGCTTGTTTCATTCATATTGCGGCTGCCTTTAGCGCATTCAGTATATCAATGGTATTACTGGTAAAGACTGATTAGTACTCACCCAAGCGTACATTTATACACACGTGTGGGGTGAATTATTCTTGAACAAGCGAAGAATAGAGAGATTACAGTTATGGCTTCACCGGTTTAGTTAGATCGCTTGAATTTATCGTCATAGTTTGAGTGAATTTATCCCGCTAGGATATTTGGATGGTCGTTGTTTTATTTATTCCCTTGTAATGACGTCAATCGCGTCATCAGCTATGGAAAGCGAAGGTTGTATTCCAATGATATAATCAAAACGCGGCTGAGTTAAGTTTATTTGTGTTTTACAAATGGCTGCTATTTTGCGTATTCGATGTTGTCAGCAACTACAATTTTCAGATTTAACTTGTCTTCATTGGAACAACAGTTAATTGAGCATGGAAGGATAACTATACTAAGAAACAGTAGGGCTATGTATATAACACATGGACATATATTTACTGCAGTAACAGTGCCGAAAATATTTGCTTTTGACTACCATGGAGCCATCAATAGAATAGAACTACACAAGGATGTTGTCTGATCTTTCTGAGGAATAGAGAAATGAGAATCATCGGGGGAAAGGCGCAAGCGAACATATTGTCCAAAGACTGAGCTAGAGCGTCTCGTGAAAGAGCCATGGGTTCCGGAAAGGGAGATATGAATTTGGATATCTTTCTGTTCTTGAGGGTAGCAAACAAGTCTATGAGGGGACGACCGAACTGAAGAAAAATGGACTGGGCTACAACCTCTTTCAACTCCCATTCTGTTTATGGGATCCTGGAAGGGCGAGATAATTTGTCGGCCAGAAAATTCAGTTTGCCTGGGACGTGGGATGCTTGAAGAAAAAGTTGCGGGACTTGCACCACTGAAGCATGATCATGGACTCTCGACAGAGAGACCGACCTGGTTCTTCCCTGATGATTGATGAACGAGACCACAGTCAAATTGTCTGATCTGATAAGGATTGACATACCGAGAATACCGGGAGAAAGATGAGACCTAGATGGACCTGGGTTCTCTAGGGGACCCGGGCATGGATCTACTAACCCTGGATGAGGCCCCAGATCCTTTCTGGGATTACTAATAGTATCCCAAAGAGGAGCCGCCGACCATCCAGAAAAATCCGTAGATAAGTAAATAGAGGAAGCCTGAGAATGTAATACTGGTCCCGGATCCAGAGCCCAACTAGGCCCTGGGACCAGGGACACATGAGAAAACTTATATGATGATAGACCAAAATATGAAGAAAATTTCAAAATAGATTTTGACATGCCGGGAGGACCAGTGCTCTGGCAGGGGAAGGAGACGGGGTGCGGAAGCCGGGAGACAAATTCACAACAGATTCTGACATGCCGGAATAAGTGGTCCCAATCTGGGCCTGGGCCCGATCCGGGGTGGGAAAGCCGGGGAGAAATAGTTGAAAAAAGAGGACCAGGACCCGGACCCGGGAGAAATCCCGGGGGCAGGGCCGGGGCCTGAAGTAAAGCAGAATCCAAAGAATCCCTAATGGCCGGACACAGGTAGAAACCCGGGTCCGAACCCAAGGATGAAATCGGTAACCTGAGCCGGCCGACATCCCAACCCGGGGCCGGGAAAAGACCCAGGTCCTGGGCTGGAGCCTGATGCCACCCCAGAGGTTGGACCCAGACAAAAAGCCGGGTCCGCCCCCACCCCCCCCACCCCAATGGAATCGTAACCTAAGCCGGTCAACATCCAGACCTGGTGCCGGGAAAAAATCTGGGCCCGGGGCCGGAAGTCTAGCCGGAGTAACAGCAGAAACAATATATGAGGGTTGCGACTGGCTTTGTAGGGGACAGCGGATGTGTGACGACCTGGACCACTCTGGTGGTAAAATCCTTTGGCCCAGCCAGTGAAGATGTAGTAGTGACAGGAGACAAACTGGACCGACTTATGATCTGATTAGGCCCGAGACCTTCATCGGTCTGCAAGGGTGCAGGCTGCGGAATGTTGATTGAAGATACTGAAGAAATCTGTAATGGCATGACTGGCTTATGAACTAGCAGTGAACGAGGTGTAAACCGGGTCTTAGTGCTCTTGTTCTTCAGGTTCTTCTTTGTGGTACTACTGAAACAGTGCAAATTAGTTAATGAAGATTTATTAGCTTTTGTAAACAAGCATTTTCTAGGAACAGCCAGTTCCAATGCTTCACCCTCAATTATGTTAGGAGATGAAGAATTGGAAACTACCTTGTACAGGATAATTTTGTTAATCCTGCTGTCAATGGATGAATCTATGTTGCTAACCTGTTTCTGAACACACTCCCATAGACAAAACAATTTTCTCGAGAATAATGGCAGCCTTTATCTTAACTGCTGACCCTAATGGAGAAGGATTTCCCGTAGTCTTAGAGGTCGCAGAAGAAATAGGTTTGAAAAAAACATTCTCGTAGCAAGCGACCATGACCCACAAATTAAGCAGGAAGACTCAAGGGTACATGATGTGCACTTGGAACAAACATGTCCAACGTGGTCTGATTTGATAAATCTCTGGCAGCTGCCATTGGAACATCTGATTGAATGGTTATCTTTAATCTTCTTCTTTGACCTCTTCGGAGACTTTCCCAAATCTGAATCATAAAAACAGTAAGATCCGATAGAGTAAAGCTCCGAATATGACTCAGGATTATCCAGCACTAAACCCAAGATTTATAAAAAGAGACCTTACGGATCTCAAATTATTTGAAATTATTTTAGTTTCTTTTGAGAGAGTATGTTAGCGAGATAATCATGGATTTATGCCCAATACCTTACAAGCATGTCAATACAATAGCTCTACAAGCTATTGTTAAAAAAAGAAGCACAAATAGACAACTCAAATGTCTATGCACTCTGGATGCAAATAACCAAAACTGGTAACGCCTATACCACGAAAATAGAAATGATCATAGAATCAACACCATAACCTACAACCACTTATCTTGGGAGGTTTCTTTCTCTTGTCTGACATCCTGATGATAGTTAACTTCTAACTTTCAATATCCACAGGCTGATTTTAATAAGTTATAAAACTTTTAAATTAGCTGTAAAATTTTGACGCCTCTTCCTTCAACAGTAGGAAAAGGAATGAAGTCTTGGTTGTCACAACAAGGTCATGTGATAGCTATCAGCCAATGAGGTTGTCATTGTGCTTAATGACCTTCTCAGTGGCTATGGGTATTGGATTAACCCTCTTCTTGCCTCATTCTGAGATATAGCATTCAAGCGAATTACTATGGATCTCATCATTAGAGAGAGTATGGAGATTCCTGAAGAAGCCTTCAGTCACTCTGTAACCACAATACCCATCAAACATTGGCTGTACAAAATTCATCCTACTACGCTTCCCTTCAGAGAAGGAAAGAACAATAGTAATGCAAGGATGTAGGTTGTAATGTAGTAATAACTAGTGACAGAAATTCTGGTGCAATTTTGCCGAGGTCATTTTTTAGATTGACTGGATTATAAAGACACGGATAGTGTGGATTGCCAAAGCAGCCTTGGCAATTGGTTCGTAATGCACATATTCAGTAAGGCACCAACAAACAAAAGTCCAAGGGTCTTAACACTTTAAATGCAACAGTAACAAGTAGGGTTGCACGATTATTAAAATTTCATAATCGCGATCATTTAATACAAATAATCCTGATCATACGATTAATCATGAACTACCATATTTCGCTTAATTGTGGCCTATGCTCTAATAGAAGCCCACCCCCTAACTTTGACATATTAGCTCCAATGATTTCTTAGCAGTTTCAAAATGGCAAAACTCTGTGTTAAAAGCAACCCCCCTAACTCAACAGATTGTATAGGAAAACCCTTTTTTAAGAGAAAATTTGTAAGAATAGCGTGTATAATAATAACAATCGTGTCACACAGGGTGTGTTTACCTCAGACCGATCTCTGCCCTGATACATTTCCGGCCCCTCTAGAAGCCAATACAGGCCTCGGATTTGTAAATCTTGACCACCTATTAGATTAATACTAATAGTAGGCCACATATGTCCAAGATATAATAAAGTTTATTCTACACTCTTGTAGTCAGAATGCGCGTAAAACAGTCTTGGCGTGATTAAATACCTTCCTTATTATAAATATATTTTAAGACCAAATTTATGTACCAAACAAGCACGGGAGAAAATGTGCATCAATTTTGTAATGGCGATCAACATTAAATGATGCAAATTGAATTATTACGAACGACAATATAGCTGGCTTCTTAAATTGGCGAGCCAGCGGCTCTTTTGTGATGGGAGGCGCCGTGTTCTCGCGAGATAATATACACTAACGGGAGTTTATCAAACGGGTACCCGTTATTCAGATCAGTATAATACTCAGTTCCTATCGCGAAATGATAATATATTGAAATTCCCGAGTTCCGAGTCCTGATTTCAGAATATTTATATCCGAGTACTCGCTCTAAAATAAACTCTTCAATTGGAGGCGAATCACGTGATTCGTATTTTTTCACGACACCATTTTATATCAAATTGTGGATTGATTTTGATTTAATAAACAACCTTTATTAAAGGATACGCAATATTTAGGCGCTCAAATCAAATAATTTCACTTCCCCGGTGATGTTTTGAGGTATACATTAAACATAGGCGTAGACGGTGGGAATTTTTATGGGAGAAAATGCGTTGTTTCCGTGCTATCAGTTTTAGAAAGCTTTTTTGGGAAAACTCTAATATAAGCCCACCCCCTTTCTCAGAGATGTTGGGTTGGAAATTGAACACCTCTTGTCCTAATAGAAACCTAGGCTTCAATTAAGTGAAATACAACGGAAATTCAATGCGTTTTCTCCTTAAGTATTGACTTAGTTAATATACAAACAAATCAGTTAGTTATTTAGTTTATTTAATCATTCACACATTCAGCCTATCGCCGGATTTTTGTTTCCATGATTGGTAATACGAGCAGAGTTTCACAAGCGTAAAAGTGTCTTGACAAAAATTTCAACATGGCGATTATACGATTATTTAATTTTATAATCATCCACGATTATTTTGAATTATATAATCGCGATTAATCGAATAATCAAAAAATCATGCAACCCTAGTAACATGGCATAAAATCCAAAATTTGAATTCAGTAGAAATTATATTTAGTGGGAAATTAATGGACACTGACCACACAATCAGATTGAACCGTAGATTGTGATTGGTCCATGACAACCATGGTCTATCAAGGAACAAATTCTAATCACCCTTAGGTATCAATGAAATTAAATATAATGAGTTTCATCCTGCTCCGTACAGCAATTCCTGAGATGGCAGTTTAGAGAACAAGACAGTCATTGTAACAAGCGGTTAATGAGTAGTAGTGTTGTAAACGATTTCCCGCCATTTTTCGGGAAATCCGAGATGACTACCAAAAAAGGAATGAAGCGGTCAAAATTTTCTATAAAAATTCTGCCATACCAGCCTAGGGTCCTTCCAGCTGAGATTGGTTAAAAATTGGCCAAGCGATTAATGAGGAGTAGCCTTAACTGAGTTATCAAAATTTTCAGAAAATCCAAGATGGCCGGCAGAAAAATTGACCAATCAAAATATTGTAAACAGGTTCTCAAGCTTACCACTTTAGGGTCCTTCCAGCTGAGTTTGCCTGAAATTAGTCAAGCAGTTAATGAAGAGTAGCCTTTTAAGAACAAGAGGCCCAAGGGCCTGTGATGCTCACCTGGCCCATTAACATATGAACCATTTGCATTTAAATAGACATGGATAATTTTCGGAAAATCCAAGATGGCCACCAAAAAATACACCAATCCTGTTTCTCATTTGACATTTTCAAACCTACTGTCATAGAATCAATCGACACAAGTTTTGTTGAAATCAGACTATTGATTAAGGAGTACCATTTTCATAATTTTCAGAAAATCAAAAATGCCCACCAAAAGAATGACCTATCAAAATTTGGATTAGTATTTCTAGAGGCTACCACTATAGGATCCTTCCGGCTAAATTGGGTTTAAGTTGCCCAAGGCGTTTAAATGAGGAATAGCATCTATTAAACAAATTCCCATTTTCCGGAAAATCCAAGATGGGCGCACAAAAAATCAAGCAGTCAAGATTCTGTATACGAGTTCTGAAGTGTACCATACTAGGGTCCGTCCAGCTGAGTTTGGTTCGGCCAAGCGGTTAATGACAATGAATGAGGAATAGCCTTTTAAAGGATTTACACAAAATTTCTGAAAATCCAAGATGGCCATTAGGAAAAATTGACCAATCAAAATTCAGTATAGATGTTCTGAATCCTTCCACCACAGGGTCATTCCACCCAAGTCTGATTGAAATCGCCCAAGCAGTTAATGAGGAGTAGCCTTATAAATGTTTTCCAGCAATTGTTCGGAAAATTTAAGATGGCACCGAAGAAATTGACCTATCAAAATTCTGTATACAAGCTCTGAAGCACACACGCCTAGGATTCTTCCAACCAAGTTTGCTTGAAATCGGCCAAGTGGCTAATGAGTAGGATTTTAACTGATTTTCAGAAAATCCAAGATGGTCACCGGAAAAATTGACCAATCAAAATTTTGTATACAAGTTCTGAAACGTCCCACCATAGTATCCTTCTAGCCAAGTTTGGCTGAAATTGCCCAAGAAGTTAATGAGTAACGTTCAAACAATTTGCCGGTAATTTTCGGAAAATGCAAGATGGGCACCAAAAAAAATTTCCAATCAAAATTCTATATGGAAGTTCTGAAGCATACTACTCTAGGGCCCTTCCCACTGAGTTTGATTGAAATCGGCCAAGTGATTATTGAGGAGTAGGGTTTTAACTGATTTGCAGAAATTTTAAGAAAATCCAAGATGGGCAACGAAAAAATTTGACCAATCAAAATTCTGTATACAGTTCTGAAACCTATTAGCCTAGTATTTGTGCCACCAAATCAGGTTGAAATTGCCCAAGAAGTTAATGAGGAGTAAGTAGCATTTAAACAATTTCTCGGCAATTTTCGGAAAATCCAAGATGGGCACCGAAAAATTGTTCTGAAGCATACTACTCTACTCTAGGGTCCTTCCCACTGAGTTTGATTGAAATCGGCCCAGTAGTTAATGAAGAGTAGGCTTTTAACTGATTTCCAGAAATTTTCAGAAAATCCAAGATGGCGGCCAAAAACCTTGATCAATCAAAATTCTGTATACAAGTTCTGAACCCTATTAGCCTCGGATTCTTGCTACCAAATCTGGTTTAAATTGGGCCAGAAATTAATGACCAGTAGTGTTTTAAATGATTTTTATCCATTTTTGGGAAAATTCAGGATGGGTGCTGAAAAAAACTGTCCAATCAAAATTCTGTATACAAGTTTTGAAGCATACTAGTCTAGGGTCGTTCCCACCAAGTTTGATTGAAATCAGCTATGTGGTTAATGAGGAGCAAGCTTTTAACCCTGTGGCAGCGACGGAACGTATTATCAGCTAGAAATAATTGGGTTCCTGGGCCGACGGGACGTATTATCGATAAGAAATAATTGGCTTATGGGAGCGACAGGACATATTATTGTCCAATGCCACCACCAGTTTTTGATCGCTAAATATGCAAGCACTACCGGCGTTTTATGCAATCAAACTTAGCTTTACATTACTTCAGAAGGCTGAATTTTCTAAATCCACTGTCGATTGGTCCATTCAGTTTGTTTAGAAATTTCTGCGGGAAAATATAAATAGATCTTTGTGAATGAAATAGTTTGCGTAAAAATGTTGATGACGAAGCAATTCCTTTATTTAAGCGAGTACTCGCGAGTACCCGATTATCCGGATAGACAGATTCTGTTATTATTATTATCATTATTATTATACAAGCTGCTCAACGATTGGCCAAGCTGGAAAATCTTTCTAAACAACATCCTACACCAGCAGTGTCATATATACTATGGAAATGCAAATGCAACCCGCTCTCCATAGTTAAGATCGCGAATTTCGTTTGTTATCTTTGTCACATGGTATGATGTTACCAGCTTATGACAGTTAATTTAATTTTAATAAAACTACGTTTCCACGCTTTTAAATTACTTTATAATGTCAATTTGTCATTACTGAATAATTGAAAGCCTCTCAAAATTACTGAACGTCCATCATGGTGAAATTATTTTTTAAATCAATGGTCGAGTGGGGTCTAGGTATTGAGAGACAGTTGTCAATAATTTGAAAAAATCATATTTTCTTCCAAACCTTTTACCACATCCCCCTACTATAATATTTAATATACTATATTATATTATAGTAGGGTGGTATGTGGTAGTGGTATTCATGGACAAAAATTCAAAACGCCTTGATTGCCCTGTCCATTTTTGTCAATCTTACTGGGGTTTGCCGCTGTTCATCTTAAAATGTTATTAATGAATCTATCCTTTTATTTTTCAACTTGAAACACCATGGCCCAGAGGGTTAACTGCCCTGTATCCATGCCATTTTCATAAAGCAAATAGCTATTGCCCAAAGGACATGAAAAAACATATCTGCTGAATTTACTTTTAATCCATCAATGAGCACCAGATGGTGAAACCATGCATAACTTGCCATCTCATAAGCTCACCAAGGTGAGTTAATGAGCCAGTTTGGTTTGCTTCCTCTACATGCGCATATAAGTATCACAATTAATTCATTCAATTTCTTACCTGTCTAATGAGATATGATCAAATGTTTCCATTGCGACCATTGCTTTGTGCGCTTCCTTCTGCTGGAAATCTTGTCGTTTATATATCTGTTTAGAGTGGTCTTGATATGTTGTTTCTGGAATTGTCTGCAAAAAGAGAAACTAAATTTAACAAGAGGCCTAAGGGCCTGTGGCACTCACCTGGATCATTGGCATTTAAACCATTTGCATTTAAATAGACATGATGGATGATTTTCGGAAAATCCCAGATGACCCCCCAAAAAAAATTGCCCAATCAAGACTCATTTAATATGTTGAAGCCTACCATCGTAGGATAGTCCCACCAAAGTTTTGTTGAAAATTGGGTTATTGATTGAAGGAAGAAGTACCGTTTTTAAATGGTTCCGGAAAACTTTCAGAAAATCAGAATTTCTACAAAAACATTGACCTATCGAAATTCTAAATAGAATTTCCAGAGGCTATGGCAATAGGATTCTTCCAGCCAAAATTGGTTGAAATTGCCCAAGCGATTAATGAGGAGGAGCATTTTATATGAATTCCCATTTATCCGAAAACCCAAGATGGCCACCATCAAAATCATGCCGTCAAAATTCTGTATACAAGTTCTGAAGCATACAGGTCTAGGGTTCTCCCAGCTGTGTTTGGTTGAAATCAGCCAAGCGGTTAACCCGTAGCACACTGATGTCAATGTTCTATCTTTTATGGTGTCAATAGCAAGGAAACTAGTGTACATTTTTCAACAACTTTGGTGGAATATGTTGCTGTCTACAACAGCACCATCTTCCACCAAATTTGTTGAAAAATAAACACCAGTTTATCTTTTACTTTAATTTGAAAATTAAAAATTAAAAAGCCTTTTAACTTTAAACTTTTAAAAAAGCCTTTTAACCGAGTTCCCAAAATTTTCTGAAAATCCAAGATGGCCACCGGAACAATGGACCAATCAAAATTCTGTATAGAAGTTCTGAAATCTACCAGGCTAGTATCCTACCGGCCAAGTCTGCTTGAAATTGCTCAAGCAGTTAATGAGGGGTAGCGTTTTAAAAGATTTCCCGCCATTTTTCAGAAAATCCAAGATGGTTGGTGGAAAAATTTACCAATCAAAATTCTGTATACAAGTTCTGAAGCATACTAGGCTAGGGTTCTCCCATCCAAGTTTGATTGAAATCGGCCAAGCGGTTAACCCTTAGCACACTGATGTCAATATTCTATCTTTTATGGTGTCAACAGCAAAGAAACTAGCGTACATTTTTCAACAATTTTGGTGGAATATGTTGCTGTCTACAACAGCACCATTTTCCACCACATTTGTTGAAAAATAAACACCAGTTCATCTTTTACTTTAATTTGAAAATTAAAAATTTTGACAGAGTGGTAAGGGTTAATGAGGAGTAAGTAGCCTTTTAACTGATTTCCCAAAATATTAAAAAATCCAAAAATGTCACCGGAAAAATTGACCAATCAAAATTCTATATGCAATTTCTAAAGCCTACCGCCCTAGGCTCATACCAGCCAGTCTGGTTGAAATCGCCCAAGTAGTTAATGAGTAGACGATTTTCAGCAATTTTTTCGGAAAATTCAAGATGGCCACCGAATAATTGACCAATCAAAATTCTATATACAAGCTCTGAAGCATAGCACTTTAAGGGACTTCCAGCCAAGTTTGCTTGAACTCGTTCAAGCGGTTAATGAGTAGCCTTTTAATTGATTTCCCAAACAATTGGACTGAAAACCGTTGTTTCCAGGGACAGGATCTACATTTAGTCATACAAATTTCAAAATATTCAGTGGGCATCATATTGCGACCTTGGAAACCAGCAGTGTATTTTGAAATCATTTTGACCGAAACTTGTTACTTCCACCAGAAAAAGTGACTTTCAAATATAATGTTTTCAAAAGAATCAATAGTGAATTAGAAGTAGCGAATTAATCACTCTACATTGGCACCTATAGAGAATACTATTCATACTGCTTACACAACTATATTCAGATGTGCTTTCATTATATTCAGGTAGGCCTATGTGGTATACCTGCACACACAGTTGACACATGGCGGAGTGCGAAGCACCAGCACGGTCACTAATTGGCTCCAAGTTAAGTGCTCCTAGTAGTAGGGCAGATATGTGAAAAAGATGTTCCATTCTGGCAGAAAGCATGAAATTTGGCATATAGGTGGTTTAAGGTATCCTGATCATAATTAGATGCAGTGCCACGTGATTCTCCCAAGGGAACCCATTCAAAATGCCAGATTCAAAATGGCCGCCTTCCCAGCGGAAAATTTGCATTACTCAAGCTATAGACGGAGTAGAGAGATGGGATTAATGTCAATTTAGGGGTTTCATGGGTCAATCGTTATAGTTCTACTCACTACAATACTCTAGATATGTAAATATCAATCCTTCCATAGCGACCACCTGTGTTTGATGTCAAAAGATGGTGGCTCTTTAAGTTGTGTTATCTAAAAGATCCATCTCTTGAGAACAAAAGCAATAAAGCATCTAGAAATAGTTTAAATTACTTGATTTCTTTATATCGAACCAAGTAATGGTCGTTATAGATACGTTAAATTATCCTATTAGAGTATGCAAGACTATACATGATGCTGTTGATTGTTAAATCATGATTCCCAGACGTCACACGCACTGTGCACCGCATGAGCACAACGGTGTACAAGGTAAGTTGGATTTATAGCATTTGCATCTGCCAGTGCAATTACGTTTGCAAGCACATTTCACGAGTTCCCGGCATGCCTTAGATGCGTCTGCAAGCAAACTCCATTGCGGTGACCAAGTGTCTCCATCTCTGACCCAAGCTCAGTCAGCTGGCGATGGCGTTTTTTTTGCATTTGAGGAGTGATTGGCCCCAAAGATGACCTGCCAGGAACGCAGCACGTTTGGTGTGTTGCAGCAGAGCTGCACTGGTCGGAGGAATGTTTTCTAGCTGCCTGTTGCCAAAAGCGAAAAGCCGTTTTCGTGCCTCATTAACCTTTGACAATGGTGATGTGCGTTTGTACAGTAGTACGACAAACCGCTCCAGCGTTTCCATGTCATTGTCACACAGAGACGCTGGCGCATCAGACAGTCTCCTAAATAGTGACTTGAATAGATCTGAAGTCCTCCAAACTTCCCATGCTGTCTTCTTGCCAATCCCACAACATGCAGACACAGTGTCACACCCAGAGAAAGCATGCATAAATAGCAGTCCTTGTGGCGCTTCTGCACCCAAAACTGTTGCAATGCCATGAGCTGATACATAGAGGAAGGTCTTCCCATGGCCAAATGCGACCCAGAGGTCACACCCATGAAGAAAGTTTGCTGTCCGTATGGCTAGGACTACGACGTCTGTATCTGTAGCATGAATCATTAGTGTTCGATAACCTTGGTGATATGCATGGAAGGCGTGGAGCAACATTCTACCATCAGCTTCATCTTGCATGCATGGCGTGAGTTGAGCTCTGGCTTCATCAGCATGTTTTCCTCACATGTTGTGACGAGTATCTTTCCTTCTGGTAACTCGAATGACTCCAATGTATGTGCGAGAAAGGTGAAGAGGCCTGGTTTGTTTGCATCAACTCGTAGGAAAGTTTTCCAATTTTGAGGAAGTCTTGTACTCGATGCAACACGAAGATCTTCACCATGTCCCCGTAATTCTCTAGCGTGTGTCTTCAAGCTTCCCGCCTTATACACATTCAATCTTTTAACCATCTGTAGTTGTCTAGCAATGTGTGGGAGGAAGACGTGCTCTGCAAAATCTCCAAATGTGTTCACAACCAAATTTGATTTCTTGGGATCTAGATTATGCATCATAGCTGCTCCATTGATGATCTTCACTTCAACCTCTGGACAATCAGCTGCACGAGCTACTAATGCTTCCAAACATTCCATCAGATCTGATTTGCTGCCTTGGTGCATTGCGTTGCTCTCAGCAAGTGATGGGGGCCATGGATCAAGGTCTCTGTCTCTGGATTGGCAGGAAAGGTACAGTCTAGAGAATAACTGTACATCTCTCTTCATTGCAACAAGCTTCTTGTTGGTTCTGGTACTCTTCCTCTGTTTGGATTGGGTCATATACCGATTTTGATGATACAGATAGTCGATCTGCGACGAATGCATGGTACTGTCTGATGCCTAGTTCTTCTGCTGTTCGGATCGCATTCACTACAGACTCAGACATAATGACTTTGGTATCTAGAGTCACTAAGTCAAAACTGTCATCTAAAAATGGGTTTCCCATTTCCTCGATTGCATCAATAAGGCAAATTGTGTTTAAAGCAAACAATTTCTGCTTACTCGGAATCTGCTCATGGTGACGGTTATCATTGATATTTCTGTGTGTATGTTTCACTTCGTACTCGCTGATCATCCTTCCTATTTCTGGGCCTGACACCATCCATCATTTCAAAGCAGCTTCATTGTCTGTGATTCCGATAATTCCACCATCGTCCTTCAGAATAGCATTTTGTTGCTCGTGGATTTGATCATGTGCCAAGGCTGAGAACTTGTGAGCCGTTTTCTGAGTAACGAAGTTTCCTTCAACAAACCTCCTATGTACAAGTGGGCATCAGTTCTCAAGTTGCAACAGATCAGCCACATGGATGCTGAGCCATCGTGCATAGTGTACATGATCCAGGGTAAACATCCACGGGATAATCTTGCCCAATGTCTCTACATACAACGGGAAATTGGCCTCTCGCTGAGCTCTCATGAATTGAAGAAACAGCAGCTCTAATTTCAAGACTGAATTCCAGTACTTAAATTGTGAGTAGTCTGTTTCCTTCTGCTGACACGTGTGTCCTCTGAGGCAGCATATGCATGTTTCTGCAATACATAGAGAGCAGCGGATGTCACCTGGTGTGCCCATTGCCCTCGTGATGTACGCGAGCCAGTTTGAATGGCATCGGCTCGGCCTTCTGTAGTTACATTAGCTGTTGTCATCACAGGCACCCATCCACTGTTGCTTAGCCAGTCTCCCAACACATCTCAATGTCAAGCCCACCCATCATCACCACATACTTATCCTCACCATATAGAAGGGGCCAAGAACATTGTATCTTCTTTGCAATAGCATACAAAAATGGAACATGTGTGTACAAACGTTTAGCAATAATACTACTAATTTACAAATGTGACGACGACGACGACGGCGACCACCACCACCACCACCACCACCACCACCACCACCATCACAACAACAATAATAATAATAATAATATATTTTTTCACCATGTTTATCTATTCAGAGTATTGTAATGGGTAAAATCATAACCAGTGACCCAAGGAACCTTTAATTTAACATCAATTCCAGCCCTCTACTCCATCTAGAACTTGAGTAATGAAGATTTTCCGCTGGGAAGGCGGCCATCTTGAATCCACCATTTTGAATGGGTTCCCTTGGTAGAATCACGTGGCACCACATCTAATTATGTTCAGCATACCTTAAACAACCTAAATGCCAAATTTCATGCTTTCTGCCAGAATGGAACATGTTACCTCAAATTTGTTACATATCCGCCCCACTATAGATTTAGCAAATGCTTTTTCTCAAATGATCCCGATTAATTTCCATTTTTTACCGATGCTAGTTTATTTAATATTGTATGAAATTACCGATAAACATCATTTGTTATTTCCCTTCCTTTAAGGTTACATTATATCTTCAAACGCATTCTCGTTACAAGTTTATGGAATGCCTGAGACAGACCGTTCCCATAAGATGAGGCTAGAACTAGCACAAAGGCTGATTGGGCCGTCAATGTTGAGTGGACCAATAAGAAGCGATGATTATTACTTATATTCAATCCATTGGTCAATGTACTTGAATAGACTGGAAACCAGAATGATGGATGCGTCTACATTAATTGTGTGAGGTCAGGTGCTCAAGTGAATGTTTATGTAGACTGTGTTTACCTAAGATGCTGCATAGCTCGGAATAATCTGCAATTTGCATATTTGAAATAGTACCACATGTCCACGCCCAAGGACTTTTCTGATACAACAAGAGTTTATCTCAGATGGATTCCAGGCCTGGGGTCAGTTACATTTAAATGTAACTGCTTACAGTTACAGTTACATTGCACTATGTCAGTTACAGTTACACTTACAGTTGTTGAGCAATGTAACTAGTTACATTTCAGTTACTTTGTATAATTAATTAAAGTTACATTTCAGTTACATTAGTCACTTTGACTGATAATTATTATGAAGGACTATGTGAACATCAATGTCATCATAAAAGTTGTAATGTAGTCAACCAAATTGAGATATATACATGTAGTAGAAACAAAATACCACTACAACGATTGATATAATATACTGACAGAACTTAATCCATTTCAGATATAAAATATAAAACCTGCTTAAAATTATTTAATAAATTTGACTGAATTTTGCTGCTGCCATATGCAATAACAAATTTCAATCAACTTGTTTCCAAAATAATAAGACACTTAACTTTAATTCCACAACCTTCATAGATTTACATATATATATTTCTTCCTCTAACCCTTTCAACCCAGGCATGCCATATAACAAACATTAATCGTATTGTAAGAAATAATTGGTTGAATGTTTTGAAACAAATTTGACTGAAAGCTTTGCTACCACAGGTATCAACATTTTTCAGTGAAATTAGTTTTCAAAGTGTTCAACAGATTTCCTTAGAGCATTGCCTTTCTATGATAAGATAATCTGCCATCTTCCATGGCAATATAAGTTTCCAGTGAAATTAGCTTCCAAATGTCCATCAGCTTTGATGTTTGCTTAATTTCAAATAGGAATTTAAATATTTTGAAAATAATTTATTACTTTCATTGGTTGCAATAGCAAATTGATTCCGATCAGATAATATGCTGAGTACTTTATACTTACTACATTTGTAATTTTACTTTCAAAAGCTGTTGCTTCATATGGCAGCAACAGTTTTTCTCTGGTCAGATTAGTTTCAAAATGTTCAACAGCTTTCCAGTACTCTAGTTTAATTCCACAGCCTTTATAAATTTTGTCTGCTATACCAAAATGGTTGATGGCTTGACTTTTATCAATGGTATTGTCATTTGATCTTTATCACTACACCTATGTGAATTGAATTTAGCTAGAGTATAATTGCTGAGCAATGAAGTCCTAAGCTGTCCTAATCAATAGTATATAATAAAGAAAAGAACAGGACATGCTGCTGACACATACTGAGGCAGATTTTAAGATTCTTTACAATTCAACATTTGGTGTTTTTAATCCTTTTAACCCTTTAACACTAAAGCTGGACAAAACAGTTTTTGCAGTGGTTTTGAGAAGTCAATTTTCAGACAAATATAAGATATTTTTGAAAATTTACCACTGAAATGACTGGCAATAACCCAGCCAGTCATTTGAGTGGCAAATTTTCTAAAATAATCTCACGTCTACAAATGGATATTTTCTATGAGGTTGCTAGTTTTCTTCAACAAGTTTAATCTTTAAAAGGTAACAGTTAATTCTATAATGATTTAGTAAACAACCCGTTTCTAAGGTACATTGTAGATTAATGTAAAGGCTGTATAAGATTTTGATTAAAGGTTGATGTTGCCTGATGTAGCAACAAGCAATCTGTAAGTATTGCTTTGCAATACATGTCCCCTACCTGGTGATATAAATCTTTAGAGATTGACAGTCAAAAATTTCATAAAAAATTGTTAAAAGCAGCTGAAGCTTGAACTTGATCTGTAACTTCTCATAACATAGCAATAAACCAAGTCTCAGTTATATATGGTGAAGGAGAAGGAGTCTTGAAAGCTGATATGTTTGTATTTCATAAGTCGAAAGGGGACATAACTCTATAAAAAAAATGACGCAAACGCCTGAAACCCTAACTTGGTCTGTAATTTCTCATAATAAAGTAATGTACCAATTCTCAGTTGAATATCTTGAGACTGCTAGAAAAATGGCTGAAAACTAAGATTTTTTGTATTTCATAGGTCGAAAGGGGGCATAACTCCATGAAAAATTGACAAAAATGTTTGAAACTTGAACTTGCTCTGTAACTCCTTATACTAAAGTGATGCACCAATTTTCGCTTAAATATCTTGAAGGAGTGCGAAAAAAGTACGGAAAGCTGATATTTTTTGTATTTCTTAACTCGAAAGGGGGCATAACTCCATCAAAAATTGACGCATATGCCTGAAACTCGAACTTGGTCTGTAACGTCTCATAACAAAGCAATAAACCAATTCTCAGTTGAAATACCTTGAAGGACTGCAAAAAAAAAGTGCGGAAAACCAACTGCAACAGACGGACGGACGGACAGATGGAGTGCAACCCTATAGTCCCCCCAGTTTTACCGGTAGGGGACTAATAACATTCAGATTACCATTGCTAAAATATCACATATACAGATAGAGTGGGTTAACCCTTTAATGGTCAAGATTAGTCAAGAAATGTCTATTTTGTAGGTTACAAGATTTATATTGGAAAATTTACTACTGGAATGACTGCCCTAATAATCAAGCGAGTCATTCCAATGCCAAATTTCTAAAATAAATATCACTGATACTTGGAAATAAAGTTGTTGTCCATGGCTCAATATCTTCCAGTAAAATTAGCATCAATATATTCAACAGCTTACCTGAATGATTACATTGAAATAGGGATATTGGAGTGCCACTTGTATAACAGTAGCTATGCTGCAAATTAAGAAAATTGTAATAAATTTGTTAAAAAAGTTTTAAATGCAACTAAAAAGTAACTGAAATTTCAGTTACTTTTGCAATGTAACTGGTTACATTTCAGTTACTGTAACTAAAAAAATTCTTTAGTTACAAGTTACTTCAGTTGCATGAAAAATGTAACTAAGTTACAGTCAGTTACAGTTACATGTTACAGTTACCCATCCCTGATGGAATATCTAGGGTCTTCAAGTTTTATAGAAAGATTATTGTCTTCTACAATCAAATACAAACTAATTCAGCTTCGGATAGTGGTAGTGCTGCATTGATGAAAAGATGTATATTTAACATACCAATTCACTTGAAAGGCTTTAAAATAAAGCATGAACAAGGAACTAGACGATTTCTGAACACGGAAGTGCATTACTAGTAATCCACACCCATCATGTCAGTTATCGGGCTTCGGCCAATACGTCGGATCGAGCTGCTCTATGGAAACACGATGACTTTCGTAATTATCACAGTTTATTCCTGGCCCATATAAGAAAAAGATCTGCTTATTTACCCCTGCAGAAATATGGCAAAAAATCCCAGGATATCCCAGGCCCAAATCCTGGGATATCCCGGAACATACCAAGTCCCAAAGTTGGTATGTGGCGATATTTGAATGGAACTTCAAACCATTGGCTATCCTGGGACATGGGATTTTTCTCGAAGTGTTAGTCCCAACACTGGGATTTCCCCGGATATCCCAGGGTTGGGAGTCCCAACCTTGGGATTTCCCAGGATATCCCAGGGTTGGGACTCATTTCAATACCGCCAGCTCCCATGGTTGGGATATCCCAAGGTTGGGACTATTGTCACAACACTGGAATATTCTGGGACATCTTAGGGTTGGGACAAGAGTCCAGACTGGGAGTTGGTGGTATTAGAATGAGTTCCAAATCCTAGGATATCCCGGGATATCCCAGGGTTGGGACAATAATCCCAACCTTGGGATATACTGTGATGTTGTGTGTGTGTATATATATATACATACATACACAACATCACAGTATATCCCAGTATATATATACTAAATGCAAAACAATCATCTTAGTTTTGAAATGTCACAATATAAGGCTTAGAAACAAGATGGCTGCCATTGGTGTTTTTTCATGTTAAATTAGGTTCATGTGCATTCGTTTTAAAACAGACAAATAATTTTCATATTATAGATTACCTTTTCAGTTGGGTCATTTTACACTTTATCCTCCTCATGTCACATGTATTCTCCAAATCATTAACAAAATGAACTGAACAACGTCAAGAGCATTCCAATTAAATTACATGTAAATCACTTTATGGGAGAGTACTAATCCACCATACTTATAATATTGCACATAACTATTCATAAATACTTTGAATGAGAAACTTGCTGGCATTGCATTTGTTTGAAATCCACTTTGTAATTTATTAACAACATAAACACCAAGAACAGGGTTTAGGTAAAAGGATTCCTGACACCAAATAATAACTATAAGCAACAATTAAAAAAACCCAGATTAGTTGCCAGAAGGAGACTTTGACCTCTCTGCTCAGAATTTTGGTGGGAAAAGTTATAAAAAAAATGTTCATGCAGGGGTAGATGACGAAGAATACTATCTATTCTATGTAAATAGACAAAAAATTTGTGAAATTTTAGTCAAGTTGGATAACCGCATGTGGGTGCAAATGTCATTTGAAACAAGTGGTATCAGAAGATACCAAATATCTCGCATTTTTAAGTTGCCGCAGGATCCGGCTGCAGCAGGACCCAGTCTGCCCAGGACTCTGGTGCTTATCTAGAAAAATTCTAAGTGTGGTTGCAATTCAAATCCTCTTCAAGATTGAGATGAAGTCAAGTCGCTATAGGACGCATAAGATCACCAAATTTCAAGTCGATCGGATCAAGTCATTTTAGCGGACATTTAACTTCTTTTTTTTTACCCCAAAAGGTGTGCCTGGTTATGATTTTGAAAAAAAAAAATTTCATCAAATTAAAAAAATAAAATTAAAAAAATGCTATTTTTGGCCCAAATTTTTTCATGGCGGCCATTTTGGAAAAAGTATTTTTTCTTGAAACTTGAAACATTGGGGATGATTGCACAAGGAGGAGTTAATTACAATCGATTGGTGCCCACTTTTGACCCTGCCCCTACCCTCAGGTTGACCCAAGATCAAAATAATGCCTTGTACTGTAGTCTACTCATCAATGAAAATGATGTGACATGACCACCTTTGGATAAATTAAATTTTTTACCCCACATTTCCCACCACCAGGGCCATGCCAAAATTTCAAAGGTGTCATGCACATCCCTGTCCATATGTGCAATCATCGCCAAAGTTTCAAGTTTCTATCTGAAAAGGTCTAGGAGGAGTTGCATTACAATCGATAATTACTGACCTTTTAACCCCAGGGCCCAGCCAAGGGGTGGGGGTGGGTGGGTGGGTGGGGGGGGGGGGGGGGCGGATAGGTCGTGCCTGTGTCACTCACCTTTTTGTCAAAATTGTTGATGGGTGGTTTGGCAGTCTTTTAAATGAGTTTGTGGACATTTTTGCAAGTGCAATATGGCCGCCAAACACAATACATTTTGATTGCCCCAGGCCGCTCATATTTTTTTGATGGATCAACTTCCCTTGAACAAATTTTAATGCCCCAAATTTTGGCCTGATCCCTTCAGCGGTTCTGGAAGTTATTTTCGTGAAAACCAGGTCATCCAAGATGGTCGCCGAACCATTTGGTCAATCAAGTCCTCTTGAACAAACTTGGCTTACCGCTTGGCCTAGATGAAGATTCCCCAAGTGGTTTCATGGAAGATTTTTAAAGACATTTCCTGAAATTGGCTGAAATCCAAAATGGCCAGTTGGCAAATTGGCCGATCGGGTTCATTTGAACAAACTTGGATCCTTATGCCCTAACGATGCTTACTGCCAAATTTAATTGAAATCGGCCTGGTAGTTCTCGAGAAGACATTTTAAATTTCCCATTGCTTTAGTAGTAGGGTCGGAGTCAAAATGATACCACCTCCCTCAACTGGCAGCTGTTCGGTGATACGTGGCCCCCACCGCTATCTCAATCCCTGGGGCATAGGGTTGTCGAGACATGTCGGGGTTGGTGTATGCCTCTAGATGGAGATGGGAGCTATGCCCCCAGGGATTGAGAGGGCAGTGGGGGCCACCACGGATCGCCGAATTGCTGCCAGTTGAAGGAGGTAGTATCATTTCAATTCCGACCCTACTACTACCACACATAATAGGGTCTGAATGCACATTTAGAGACAAGCATCCACAGTGATATACACCACTGATCGCCTTGTGATCAAGCACACATAATAGGGTCTGAACGCCAATTTAGAGACAAGCATCCACAGTGATATACAGACGCCATCCAGACCAAAATGGAACAGAACCGTGGTCAGTTTATCCAACTGTTCGTGGACGCCCCATGACAGCGCAGCCTGGGATGGCTGCAGAAACAGGCAACAACGGTAGGCGGCTCCGAACTGGCCGCCATCATGGGGTGGAGCTTCGAGGAGGTTCTGGGCCAGAAGTGCGGGATCAAGACCTGGAGCGGCGGCAGCGTGGCGTGCTGGTGGGGGGGGGACTCTCTTTGAGGCCATGAGTGCGCGCCTGCTCGAGATTGACTGTGGGACGCACGCGCGGGGCACCGACATCCACGTCGATGCCGGGTGACTGGGCTATCGGGGACACGCCAACACGCCCGACGGCTACTGTCTACTCAACCTGGTGCAGCAACGCGACTCCGACGAGGGGTGGCAAATCCTGTACACCAATCTTGCGGTCGACGACAAGGAGTACGAAGTCCAAACAGTGGTGGTACTTTTGGAGTTCAAGGCCCCCTACAGCTGGCGCCCCAAGGGAGACATACCCCGCTACTACCTGCCGCAGGTGTGGTCGGGCCTCGAGCTGTCGCCAGTAGCCAAGTTCGGACTCTATGTCAATGTGGTCTACCGCATCTGTGCGCTCGAAGACCTCGGCGACAGCCCCGAGTACAACAAGGACTACCACTACCGTGACACAAAGGGCCGGGGCCGACCGGTGGCCTGGGGCATGACTGCCGTCTATGCCCCACGGCTCGGCTGGGGCTCGGCTGGCGCTCGGCTATCATGGACGACTCACACATCAACCACGACGGCGAGCCGGACTACGAGGCCTGGCTGATGCAGTTCAGGAACTTCGTGGTGGTGCCTGACGCCAAGATAGTCGACCCGGTGGACTTCAGCAGCTGCCCCTCCAAGATGTTCGACAAGATGATACGCTTCGTGGACCGACACGAGTACCTGACACAGCACGTTGACCCGCGCTTTGTGGATGGCCGCGGCAACCGCTTCGACCACAGCATTATAGATGCCCTGGCTGGGCGGCGTCCCCTGAAAGGTCTTTGAGATCAACTACGTTCCCATGGAACGCAATCCCAGGTTCCTGGCTGAAAACCAGCCCCGCATCGACGAGCTCACCACACTTGCCATGCAGATCCGCGAGTCGCCCAACCCGCACGCCGCCTACGAGGCCATTCGCCAGACGCGCGCCCTGAAGCAATGGAAACGACGTGGCAAGATCTCGCCGCCCGGCTCTGTGACCGAGGGTCAGATCCGGGACTTCTTCAACACGCTCTAGCTGGGGCATATGGTTATTGAGACGTGATTTCGTGGTTGGTGTATGCCTCTAGATGGAGATGGGAGCTGCTGTTCTCCCGGACATGGAAGGCCATGGCGAATATAAAACTCCCGTGCGGAACCCATGTCCGGAAGAACCTCCTCAGGATACCGGCCAGTGGCCGGCCTCTCTCTCTATTCTGTGTAGGCTCAGGCAACACGTAGTCTCTGCCAGAGTCGCATCGGCATGATGGGACCACCCATAGTGTCTTCCATCTACCTTGACAATGCTCACCTGGTAGGATGCTAAAGTGCTTAGCATTTGCACCACGGCAGACTCTGGCATGTTTACATGTTATGCAGAGAATCTGGTGCTGAGCAGGTGTCTCCAGCAGACAACCACGTCCTACCCTCTCCACACCATAGAAGTGGCAGACAGACTCGATCTCTTCACATGGGTGAAAGCGGCCGTAAATGTTTCTCCGCAAGGGGTCGACCCAAGGATTGTACTGGGGGTCATCCCGGAAGTGGGCCCACTTGGCATCCAATATCATGGCAGTCTCAGCGCCATGTGCCACTGCTGTAGACGCCAGCACGAGCAGTATGAGAATCATGGCTATATATGAAGAATTAAACTGAACAGAGTGAACGCCTTGAGAAATATCTGTGCCAGATCGAGCCCTGTTCCATCTGGATCGATAGTGATCTTCATCCCCTCAGGGGCAGGGGCTAGCTGCTTCACTCTGCCGCCGGCTAAGAAACGTAGCTCTAGGACTATATGAGTTGTTTGCGGGCTAGTGAGTCCGACTCGCTGAAGCAGTTTAACAGCATCCTTGGCTTTGGAGACATGTGACACGCCATCTACCTGTAGGATGCCCTCCTGGAGGTCAACAGCTTTTTCTGGTCCATCGAATGGACGACGCAGCAGGAGCTTTCCACCTGTAACCTTGATCCGGTGACCCACCCTCGTCAGAGAGACACCTTCACCTATGTAGGTGAGGAAGGATGATCGCCGATTGTAGAGCTTTCGAACTGTCCAATCCCTTTTCACAACAGTGGAGAGGGGAGTAACCTCTATGTCAAAGACTGTGGGAGGCCTATATAGTGGCAACCATGTTTGCCAGTCACTACCAGGTCCAGCGCGGTACCACACTTCATTCTTCTCAAACATGAAATGCAGGTTTTTTGCCAGGGTCAATAGTAGACCATCATGTGTCATCGGCGGGGCATTGCTCGAATTGGGTTTGACCAGATGAAAGCCGAGGTCGTCATTTAGGGTGTTGATGTCTGCCACCTCTGTATCCAAGACCTCAATCAACGGCTCAAGGATGTACTTCCTCTTCAGGAAATTGTACCGAAACACGATCTTGTGGCCATCTATGTTGCGATCCAGGCGCTCCTTCGACACATCCTTGAGGTCTGTGAGCAGCTCCACCCCATCACCACCAATAGGGTGGATGGAGAATGCCTTTGCGTTTGCTTCGTACTGTAGGGCGAATGACTTGCCATCGCTCTCTTCTACCTTGGCAGCATCAACTGTGTACACATCTGCCAGGTCAGCAAGACCAGTCGAGTGAGCAAATATGGGTTCCATAGCGCGCTATAGGAGGGGTTTAAACAGGAGATATAACCATGACGATTGTCCGACTGCTGCTCTCCGGTGGTGAGAACGTAATCTCACCCTCTCTAGAGGGGAGACGGGTGGTACAGTACCGTGTAGAATGGGTCCTCTTCGAGGTGCCCAAGTGGGGCACAACATACATACATGCTGATGTGCTACATCAACCTCCAGGCAGTGCACACAGCAGCTCACTGGTAGAAGTCACCCGGGACGTGATAGAGTATCTCCCTGGTGTCAACAGCAACCTATGGAAAGCTATCAGTCCTAGCCTGTTCACACCTGTAGATCACCTGTTTGACAGCCCCTCCATTAACATATATGCCAGCACGGATGGGATATCAGATGCCCATTTAGAGTTTACACTCTTATTACTAATTGACCTGACAACAACATGATATCGTACCAGGAATATCTGACCTTTGCCGAGATGAAGAACCCAATAGAGGGGTGCCCATGCATGACCCCTGCACAGATAAAGGCCTTAGACGAACAGATGCTCGCACAGCAACAGATCTGTCAACAAGAAGGAGAGCGACTACAGTGGGAGAGCTGGTATCAACAGGCTGCCAGCAAGGCAAGGAGGCGAAGGAACAGTGAAGGTTCCCGATACTGGCAGGCGCTCCTGGAGGAAAGTAAGCAGGATGCAGGAGTCTTGACAGAGGTCATCGTTTGCGACGGGCCTTCTGCAACCCCCGACATTGAGCCAGATGTCTTCACATACGACGATGAGCCAGATGTCTTCACATACCTCGATGAGCCATCTTCACACTGGCAGGCCCTCCTGGAGGAGAGTAAGCGGGACGCAGAACAGCCAGATGTCTTCACATACGATGATGAGCCAGGTATCTCAGGAAGCACTGTAGATAGTGTGCATCATGTGGATGATGGTATCTCAGGAAGCACCACATATGACGATGAACCAGATATCTTCACAGATGAGTATGAGCCATGACATACAGTGGGAAGAGAAGTGTAAGACCAAGAAAGCCATCTAGCGGCGGACCTACTATCTTGGTGATAAGGTGAAGTTCCAGATGTCACGTCTCAGAAAGCTACTGGCACCCGACATAGGGCTGGATGACCACTTTCTAAGAGACGCCTGTCTCGACACTAAAAAGCCGGCACGGTTCGCTAGGCTCTCCAAAATGAACCCTTCTATAACTCATGAGCAGATTCTGCAGGTGATGCAGGTTTAATCTCCTGGTTTACTATCGCAAAATCAGTGGCGGAAGCAACCAGAACTATACCCCTCCCTGACTGCTGACGAGGGTGGTACAGTACATGGCTGGCGACTCCAGCAGATTGACACCATCAGACAGAATCTCGTCCATGAGACAGAAAAGCACAGCAGAACGTGCAGGCGATATAAGACAGCCTACAACGTCATACAACAACTGCCGCGGGTGTGATTGGAGCCAGTGCTGGTGTGGCAGCTGTGGCCACTCTCGCTACAGGGGTGGGTGCCATCGTTGCCATCCCGCTGGGTGGCGTGACACTAGCTACCACTGTCTTGGCCACTGGCTTGGTGGTGGGGCAGCGGCAGATCACAAGGAGGCTGGAGAAGCATGCTAAGTACGTGACACTGGCAAAGAGTATGCTACGGACTATTGACGAGTCTGTCAGCAAAGCTCTCGAGGATGGACAGGTCACCGATGAAGAGTACCACCATATATTGAAGGTCCAAGCTGAACAGAGAAACCTAAAGTGCGACAGCAATACCTCAAAGGCTCCAGCGGGCGGGTTGATATGGAGGAGCTAAAAAACAAGATGTTACGGCGAGGTCACCTCGCTGGTCTCGAGTCGAGACGACTACAAATAGTGTGCTGCCTGTATGGTAGCTTTAAGACCACCAGTATAGATGGCCTTCCCACTGAACCTAACGACAGTCATCCAGAGCCAACCGCCCCTCCTGGGTACACCCTTGACTGGCCTGAGAGGTCTACTGGATGATATACCAGAGCTAACACCGTTCTCCATCACAGTGGATGGACGGTCCCGAACCAGCTTCTCCGTCACCCCACGACCGCTGACCAACCGCCCCATCACCATCAAGGATGCGAAGCAAGCTCATACTTGGATGGCTGCTCCAAGCCTCTCATACTGGAATCAACAGCTGAACTTTGCCGTGTGGTGTGACACAGCAGCATGTGGTGTAAGTTCCACCCTGCTTCACTCCTATTCTGGTACTCCTGAAGCTGTGCTCATCGCCAGCTGTCTCAGATTCCATGTGTACTTCACGGTGCGATGAATCCTCCATGAGCTGGGTGCAAGCCTCCCTGATACAAACAACTTTGACCCACAGCTCAACAGTCATAGCGTCTCAGCGACCAGCAGACTACAGAGAGAGTTCAGCGCTCACCAAGACTATCGGTGGCATGGTGGTGACAACAGTGGTCTAGGGGTTATGTACGGTGACCCGAGATGTGACTACTCAGGATTCCCCTATTGAACACCCCGATGAGTAGGCTGTCGGAAGACAGCGACATTCTCGTTCGATCCAGACTCCGACCCTGGAGCGCTGGTGCAAAATATGCACATCACTGGCTTGCGGCAGGACTATCCAGATGTGTGGAAGTATTTTGTCCCACACACCACCTCAGGCCTCACACCAGCAGGGATCGTTCGGATCAACCAGTCCCTGGAAGCACTGTGCTACTGCCTCCTTACAGCACAGACCAAGCTGCATCATTCCATAGATGGTGTCAGCGGAGCAGAGGTCCAGGCCATGCTCATCAGTCTCGTTGAGGATATGATCATTGTGGCAGACCCCAGTAGTCTTATTGCTAAGTTCCAGCAGGGGTTGCAGAAGGCCCGTCGCAAACTTGACTTTGCTATTTCACCACTCCTACGGTTGATTCCGAGCAACAAGATCGTGAACATCGAGGACCTCCAAGTCAGGGGCTATAACAACATGATAGTCGAGCGGAGTTCCCCCCGTCTCCACTTCGGCTTCAACACTGATATCAATGCACCTACGCATAGTACGGGCATGGCAGCACATAGTCGTTCCGACCCTGACACTGCAGCCAGTCGACACAACGCTTCCCATGGCAGCTCCACATAAAGGCGTTCCGACACCGACACTGCAGGCAGTCGACACGATACCGCTTCCCGTGGCAGCTCTACGAGTGGTGTCAGGCCTAGCTATCGTGGCGCTCGGGATGAGCCTACTCCGCCGCTAGCAAATCAGCTATAAGACTATCCTGACTCTCTACAGTAGCAGTGAGGACTACGGTGAGGCACTGAACCAGCTTAGCATGCCCTACAGCCCATAAACACGCTGCCAATATGCACATCCAAGGGCTGGATGGTTCCGCAGCGCATCCTTTTTCCAGCTTGTACTATCGCAGAGCCTTGTTCAGCTCTGAGTCAGGTGAGGCCATGGCGGTCTGCAACTGCTGGAACACATCTGACAGATACTCCCCATCCTTGTAGAAACCTTTAGCTCGCAGGAGCTGCTCGACGATACTCCCACCCATGATAAGGTATTCCCTTACCAAATCCTAGATAGAGCCTCACAGCTGTCAGCTCCTCTGTCAGCTCAGCACCGGAGAGCTGAGCGAGCTCATCTGGTGTCTTCTTCTTGTAGTCTTTCAACTCCCTCCGGAAGACATCATAGTACTTCTCGCATAGCGTGAGTCCGGACATGTTTAAGATGTCTCAATAGAGAGATGAATATCCCTAAGTACCAAACCGGACGCCTGGCAGATGCAGACTGGGAAGATATTATTAGCTCTCTCGACAGGGGATGCAGACATTTAACCACGTTGTATACTCAGAGCTTCAACAATGACGTCAATGGTACAGATCGTGAAGCAACTGCCCGAGAGCCAGGCGAGTCTTCAGAAGGTGGAGAACCTGCTGCGAACTAAGACACAGAAGTTACTGACCAAAGCAAAACCTCTGGCAGTCCATGTCGCCATTAACGTGGCGGCGAATGTGGCCATGGTGAAGATGACAGGTGGAAATGAGGTTCTTCCTGCCGCCACTGTGGCTGTCCTCGCTGCAGTGGTGAGTGGGGTGGCCGAGCACTGTCTCGGGATAACTCACCCCATCCCAAAGATCGCCATCAGTGATGCCTCCTACACTGCCACCGCCAAGATCATGGGTGAACATATTACACTAATGGAGGCCGTGGTTCTAGGGCTAGCAACTAGTGCTATGGCTGAGATCATCGTCGCCTACATTTAAAACCTCTGAATAGTGAGATGGATCATGAGACCCCTGCAGCATATGAGGCATGGCGTGCCGGAGGGTGGTGTGTAGCCCATAGTCGAGCACGCGGACTGAGGATTGCCAATGCCCAGGAATGGTGGACCGCACACAAGGCATGGCCCTGCAGAGAGGGCTAGTACCCTGAGCACTGCTACCTATTTCCTTGGCCAACTGCGTGGTCCTCCTATGCCCAACTATTTCACTGGGAGTATGACTAGTAGGTTTAAGCCGTCTGTATATAGCACAATGACTCTGTCACTCACAGACCTAGAAAGCAGAGCTAGGCAATCTTGCTCACTTGGGCGAGGCACGCCTCTGTTCAGAGGACACTGTTGCCCCTATCTTCTTCCTGGACTTCGATGAGAAGGGAGACCCGCGGAAGATTTGAGGTACCATCCAAGAATGAGATCTCATCAGGAACACTGATACGGTAGGACAATCGGCCATTAACAAGGCCAAGACTCTATACAAGGGGATGGGCATCAAGGAGAGGGTGACGATGCTCGGTATGCTCGGAGTCGATGAGGCTAGAGCCATCAAGGTTATGGCTAGGTCCTTTGCACAGGACCTGGTTAAGGATCTCCTGAAATCGCGGAACTCATTCCAACAGGATGGAGAGAATCTCAAGATAGGCACCATCGGCCTGAGCAATATCACTGTCGATGGTAAAAAAGGTGCTACCGCCAGCCTCCAGCTACCAGTGGTGAAGAAGTCAGGCTTCTTTGGTTTGCCGTTTAAGACCACAGGATAGTCATGGCTTCCTGTGCATGTATCATACAGATACTGGATGTACTAGACACTGTGGGTGCTGACACAGGCCCTCTATGCTATCTTCTCAGCTGCTGCTGGGATTTCATGCCTGACACCTCCATCGCATCCTTCATATCCGCTGGAGGTGCAGGATTCACCGCTCTGCAGGCAAAAGAGCTGGTGCAGGAAGTACTGCCATTTAGTCTCCCAGATATAGACGAGGCTACCGCCGACCAAGTGCTAACCATCCTCCGCACGCATGTCTGTACCATTCGACAGTAGGCCGGCCGATGTTGGCCAGGTGGTGCTGATCATTGCCCCATCAGGACACAGGAAAAACATCTTCCTGCGGGCTCTCCTGGCAGAACATCTACACTCTCAATACATCCTTCTGGTGTCTAATAATCAATGGTACAATGGCCCAATCACCAAGACGCAGAACCTGCAAGCACTGATGGAGAAGCTGCTGGCAGCCCGACTGACAGAACCACTTGTTCTAGTTATCAATGACCTTGCAATGGACCAGAAGACAGTCACCTACCTCAGCAACATCACCAGGCGCACCCGGCACACAAAGATAACTGTCTTCATCCTCTTTCAGAAGTACACCCGTGAGATCTCACCGGACATTCGCCACAATGCCCGGTTGCTATACTTCAGCTCCAAGTGTGGACGTGCCCTGCTCAAGACCATATACGACAGCCTAACCCTCAAGGAGACCAAAAGGGACTTTATCGCAGGTGTACAGAGGGCAGCTGATCTGTACCGGTTCATCTTCAGCAACAAGGAGACAGGTGAGCTGTCACACTTCAAGCCATCTCTGGAAAAGGCGCAGACCTTCACCTACAAGCTGAATCAAGCCATGAAGCTAGCCTGCTCTACATGTAATCGCTGACAGACTGTCGCAGCTGCCGCAACTTTTTTTTCATTCATCAGAAGGCTGAGGAACCTCATCCGAGGTCTTCGCTACTTCGTCAGATGCTTGAGGACCTTCGTCAGATGCTCGAGGACCTTCATCAGTTTCGTCAGAAGCCTGTTTTTTAGAAGCCTGTTGCTGAAACTCTATCCACTGAGGGTCAGATGCTAGGACTCTCTTCTGCTGGAACTTCTCACGGAAGATTCACTTTGCCCATACGCGACGAGCATCTGACTTGCAAGCGGATTTAATGAGGTAGTCCTGGTAGTTATCTGGCAATTTCAGAAATGCTGGCAGATTACTGGCCAATCTCCTGTGCCCTCTTTCGTTGAAGATGTGCTCAACAGCCTCCTTGCGGCCAACAGTGAGCCCCCTCCTGAGTACCTTCTGCATGACCGGTGTCGTGGCTCTCCACTACAGCGGCACTGACTGCCTCCCTGAGGTAGTTATTTGCTCCAGACTGGAGGCTATCCAGTATATCTCGCTCTTCCTGGCTATGGAGGCTAAATACGGCAGCCCACTTCCCGACTGTTAGTAGATCTTTGGGTTCGACCCTCGCCCTTTGGAGAGCTAGAATAACAGGACTGTTGGTTTGGGCCACAGGTAGGTTGAGTGCCCTCAAACTTCTGGTAGAGTATCCGAGTCAGGAGTTCTTTTGTACTATGAGCTGGTGCTCCTTCCTCTATGGCAGCCAGTATCTCTGCATCAGACGGAGGTGTGACCTTGGCTCGCTCGTGGATAATGTTGATGTCACGAACCAGTCCTCGGACCGTCACAGTGGGACAGTGCATGCCGGGGCTGTCGTGCTGACTGTCCTACCGACTTGTCCTGCTGCCTATAGACAATCTGCTGGAGAACTTTACCGAACATGGCAGCCGTTTAAAACCTCTATATACCCAGGCCTCAAATATGCTGCAGTATGTGCAACATCCAGATGGGCCCATTGAACCCATGTGGAGCGAGAACACCAGCAGGTCCAAGCCACAGCTAACCAACGGGTAGAGCTGACATTGGATCATGGTGTATCAGACTGTGTCGCTGTTGCGGTCCTGGTTCAGATGGGAGGAGCCATCCAGCAGGTGGATAAGCTAGACGACTTCAAGCTTGTGGTTGCTGGGACCAATGTTCTTGGTGAGGTACGCGAGCTGGCTGATTGCCAACTCTACAAACAGAGAACTAAGACATATGCACTTCTGCGACTAACCAGTGGAAGCGACGGCCTCGAGTCGGCACTCGAAGGCCGTCACCACCTCGGGGGCAGGGACATCCCACCTAATCATGGCAACCGGCTCAGCTTCAACATCGGAAACCTCATAGCTAGGACTCGCTTATTAGGTGTGATGGTACTATACTTTGGCTATGCTAAGGTATGCGTGTCGAACACATCAGGTATTCAGCTTGAGCATGCGTAGAGCACGGCTTCCGTCATCACAGCTGCAGCTGCCACCACTACTATAAGCTCTGCTGTCTTCTGACCTGTCGATGCTTCATAGTCGAGCGTTGGCTCGGATATTTTTACAGCCTCGTAGTACTCATCGAGACTCTCATCTGCCTCTTTGATGCTCTGGTTGGCCTGAGCTCGGAGTTGGCGCATATGCTCGAGTGCTTTGCTGTATTCAAACTTCTCCTTAGACAGCTTCTCCATCGCCTGGTTATGATGCTCATACTCGACCTCTGCCGCCTTCTTGTCGGCGAAGCTGAGTCCCCAGTTCACTAAGGCAAACACGCCCGCATTCAAGATTGCGGATGCCATGCTATAGTCTATAGTCTATATACAGTTTAAAGTTACTATATAGCCATCCCCCAGCGACAGATCCCCAGAGCGATGTATGAACCAGAGGCGTATGAAGATCCAGTCGAGGACATACATGACATGGACTATGAGGAGGAGGATTATGATGCAGACTATGATGTCGGTGGTGAGTATGATGATGTAGAGCCTGAATCCCGCAAGCTAGCACACAGAGCGAAAGGAATCTATTGCACTTACATAAAAGGTTCTATCGGGCCGCTGGCAGCAGTTGGGGCTCTGATCGCTCTGTTCACAACAAAGGCTGGTGAGACGGTCCGCAAGATCACCAACAATGCTCTCCATAGTATGGAGATTTCTGAAGCCTCAGGAGTAAGTACATTCTTCAGTTGCAGGCCCTTGGCTACCGTACGTTGCCATAGCACTCGCGGCCATCTGGGCCGCCGAACATTTAAGCTGTACTATATAAGGATGACGTCTCTGTACAACCTGGTCAAGACACTTAACCTCCGAGGGTTGATCAATAAACTACCGTTCAGTGAGGATCCAGCAGAAACTAGACACTGGTGTACGGAGGTGTTTGAGGTCTTCAGTAATGGTTGAATGAATGACGGCCATCTGTTCGTCTGTTTAGAGTTCACCCAGGCCATGCGTGACAGGACGGGAGTGGATGTCAGTGATGAAATCACCCAGGCTGTGCGTGACAGGACGGGAGTGGACGTCAGTGATGAATCCGGGAGGTTATCAACCGTCTTTCTTGAGGAAGTCTACTATCAGCCTGGTGGATATTACCATGAGCCCCCTCAACTACTCGAGGCTGCACGTCGCAAGGGCCACAACTTCACATTGGAGACAGTTAGCCAGTGGCTTAGCCGCCAGGCGATGTGGCAGATATACAGACCTCGTCCATGGCACATCAGGCATGTCCATTTCGATGAAACTGTCCCGAACAGAGTTCACCAGGCAGATGTTCTATTCCTAGCACATGACTCGGTTGGTCGTAAGATCTACAAGTATGCCCTCACCATCGTCGATGTTGCCAGCAGGTACAAGGCTGCAGTACCGCTCACAGACAAGTCAGCTGGCCAGGTGGCCCAGGCATTCCAGTGTGTCTACGAGGCTTCGGAAAATCCCCTCCAGTGGCTGGAATTGTTGCAGGTGGATGAGGGTAAGGAGTTCAGAGATGAGACTGCAGCCCTCATGCGGAAACACAGTGTGGCAGTTAGGCGAGGCGAGGTAGGGCATCACCGTGCCCAGGCTATCATTGAGCGGTGGAATCAGACACTGGCAGAGAGACTGTTCCCACACCAATACGCCCAGGAAATGGACGCGCCGAGTGAATGTTCTAGAGTATGGCTGAGAGGGCTTCCTGCTGTGGTGGAGAGATCCAATGCCGAGGTTACTAGGCTAATCGGGAAGAAGCCGGTAGAGGCTATCAGACACTCTGCTGTTGCCAGTCACAGCTCTAGAGGAGTGAACAACGGAGAAGAGTGCCTACCACCTGATGCTGTTCGGTACCTGTATGAGCCTGGTGAGCTCGAAGGTGGTCGACGGCGTGCAACAGATCCTAACTGGTCAATAGATGTTCACAGGCTTGACAGGTATGTGGAGGCGGAGGGGCAGCCTACACTGTACTACCTGGTACGCCAGCGCGGAGTGCCTAGGCGACCATTTGTCGTAGAAGAGCTTCAGCTAGTCCCTGCAGACACACAGTTACCACCACCTAACATGCCAACATGATACTCGGTATCGGTATGGACACCATCTGGCAGCACATGGCACTTATCATAGTAAGCGGAGAGTCCGAGCTTTTCCTGTGCATACGTCACCATACCCTGGTTACGCATAAGTAGGCCTCGTTTTTTAGCTCTGTCCACCCCACCATGTAGGGCGCTGTAGACCCTCTGCCGCTTTGACATTCCCTTAGCCGAGCACTTACTTGCAGCTGTGCTCTCCACGTAGTAGCATTTGGAGCCGAGAGAGATACCATGAGAGCCTTCGAACTCGAGCTTGAACAGTCCCGGAGTCTGTCCAGACCATTTGTTCCAAGCTAGCCAGTCCCGCTTATGGGCCTGGTACTCTGCTCGCAACTCAGGGCTGATGACGTTGGAGCCGGCTATAGCGATAAACGCGGAGTCAGTGTCCATCTGCAGGTACTCAAAGCTGTCATGAGCTACGTAGCAATCGAGGAAGTCGTAGTAGAACTCCAGCATTCGCAGCTTCGCGAGCTCATAAATGGCTATTCCCACCTGGAAGGGCCTTCGAATAGTGATTCTCGGCTTGCGACTCTGGAGCTCGTATGACTCACCGATCTCCTCGAGGTCTTCAAACCATGCACTATGCAGGGCCTTGTCTACCATGCATTCATCCTTCATGAAGCTGGTGTTGCTATAACGTTCTAGGACCTCGATGAGCTTCCCGTAGGCACTGTTGCCAGGGAGTTTGAAGAGATCTGCCAAGAGCGCTTTGCTCTTATCTACATCTCCCGAGCGGCGGGCCTCCGTAACATTCTCCACAAACCACTCGAATGGGCGCTTGGCCTCATAGTCTATGGTGCGGTATACAGCAGTGATCTCCAGGCCATGGGTTATATACCACTTGAGTGTCGGTGCGTACAGCAGCCGCTTCTTGCCAGGGAGGGCACCGACCAGCTTCTGGGTGGTGGGACGCTTCCTTCCTCCCTGTTCGCCCTAGATATGCCAGCATCTCAGAAGAGATTGCCTCTACTGGGATCTCGTGGTTATATAAGAGAGGAGGCATTTCCTCGAACTTTGCCCACAGAGCCTTGGGGACCTCTATATCCACCTCAGCAAACCCAAACCAGCTATCTGCTAGGAAAGCCTCCTTAAAGCTAGCTACACCACTAGCACCAGACCAATGGCGCACTGTCTCCTTACCACATAGCATCTCGTAGGCTTCCTTGCCCGGTGAATAGAGGCTAACATCCGGCATGTGCTGAGCGGTTCCACGTAGGAGGTACTGCAGTGACACACCTGGGAGAGACACCGCGTCTTTGAGGATGTCTATTTCTCGTTCTGTGTAGAACTCCAGCATCCGCTCTAGGCCTTCGATGAATGGACTGACGTCCAGGTTGTTGTAGTATCGCATTCCATGCTCATTGAATATCTGGTTACACTGTTCCCACTCTGATCGTGTCAAGAGGTAGCCACCCTTGAGTTTAGATGCTGAGTAGTCAGGAAGCCCTGTGGCCGAGTGCATAAAGCGATCATAAGACTATGTCCAACGTATTTCCGTATGTAATATACAGAGATACGTTGGGCGAGTATTACAATTGTTTTATGCACTCAGCCACTGGATAGTTGAGCTTCTCATGTGTGTCAAAACATTCATACGGGAACCAGCTCTTCTGCTGTGTGCACCCGTAAGCTTTGACCCATACCTCATACAAGACTCCTGGGCCGAGGTAGTTCAGCACATCAAGAAACCGTAGCTCAGGTGTTATGAGGAACATGGTCTGACTAGCCTTCTTGGCGACTTTCACTGTACCTGTACTGTCAGTCAGCTTATCGACAAAGTACTTCTTGATGAGGTTCAGGTCATACCGCCCAGAGTTGAACCCCAGTACAGGCACTTGGTCACACCACTCGTTGATCAATCGCTGCTGTCGCTTTGGGAGCTTGTCCCGGTCTGTCGGTATGTACTGTGCCCTAACCCTTGTCCGGATTAGATATGCTCACTGTTGGATCACCAGCATGAACCCTCTGATCAGTTCTTTGGGGTCAGGATTGCAGAGGTGAGTGGGCTCACTTGTGGCACCATCTAAGAAGCAGCCAACTGACACAGAGATAGGTATGTGAGTACTCTCGATCGTGAGAGTCTCCGTAGGATGAGTCTTGATACCATCTAGGAGTGCTTCGAAGTCGTAAACTATGAAGTGTGGGTATGGGACAGTCCAAACTCGTTTAGGGATGCTTGGACAGCGTTTTATACAGCACTCCCACTGTACCACAAGCGTGCATCCAGATGCTCTCAGCTTCTCCTCTCACAGGACTGCCTTGCAGTATCTTTGTTCAGCATCCTCATCTCGCTGGTGTTATGGACACCAGTGCCAGTGACAGCCATGGAACTGGTAAACAGTGTTGGTGGTCAGTCAGATCATAACCATCTACGGGAGAGCCCTCGATCCAAAGCTCGCCACTGTGCCCACACTCTACATGGTGTATGTGTACTCTTTTGTTTCTCGACTCATACTCGATCCAAAGATTAGCCGCTGAACTGGAGGGTTGGGGTGGATAGAAGGCTTTCTCATACGCAGACTGTGGTGCCTCAACCTTCTCGCCAGGACACACGATTGTTGTTTTGCCGCCTGTACAGTGATCAGCGTGGCGTTGAAGATTGCATGCCTTTGTAAACCTCTGCTGACAGTGACTGCAGACTAGTGTATGTGCCAGCTTGGAGATGTTCTTGATGTAGAAGGCGTAATGGTCCCACACTCCGATGGCCATGGTGTCACGGTAGTGAACCGCTTGCCTGATCAAGTGCCAGGTGCCCTCTTCGGTTGGTTCATACACACGAATCCCGATCTTGGGGAAGAACTCTACCTTGTCCAGCTGATCCAGCGAGGCCTTGCGGACATCAGGTACTGTCACTGTCTTACCAATGAACTGTGTGGCAAGCTCTCGTGCAGGACCTGTACTTCTATCAGCTCTCGCTCCTCGGCTTGTCTCTAAATGGGCGTTCAGACCCTATTATGTGTGTTTGATCACAAGGCGTTCAGTGGTGTATATCACCGTGGATGCTTGTCTCTAAATGGGCGTTCAGACCCTATTATGTGTGTTTGATCACAAGGCGATCAGTGGTGTATATCACTGTGGATGCTTGTCTCTAAATGGATAGGTTCAGACCATATTATGTGTGTTTGATCACAAGGCGTTCAGTGGTGTATATCACTGTGGATGCTTGTCTCCAAATGGGCATTCAGACCCTATTATGTGTGGTAGTAGTATGGTCGGAGTCAAAATGATACTACCTCCCTCAACTGGCAGCCGTTCGGCTATCCGTGGTGGCCCCCACCACCCTCTCAATCCCTGGGGGCATAGCTCCCATCTCCATCTAGAGGCATACACCAACCACGACATGTCTCGACAACACTATGCCCCAGGGATTGAGAGGGCAGTGGGGGACACGGATCGCCGAACGTCTGCCAGTTGAGGGATGTGGTATCATTTTGACTCTGACACTACTACTACTGACCTTTTAACCCCAGGGCCCAGACAGGGGGTGGGGGGGGCAGGTAGGTGGTGCCTGTGTCGCTCACCTGGAGCACCATCAATTTTTGTCAAAATTGCTGGTGCGTGGTTTAGCAGTCTTTTAAATGAGTTTGTGGACCTTTTTGCAAGTGCAATATGGCCGCCAAACACACCACATTTTGATTGCCCCAGGGCGCCCATATTTTTTTGATGGCTTAACTTCTCTTGAACAAATTTTAATGGCCCAAATTTTGGCCTGATCCCTTCAGCGGTTCTGGAAGTCATTTTCGTGAAAACCAGCTCATCCAAGATTGTCGCCGAACCATTTGTTCAATCAAGTCCTCTTGAACAAACTTGGCTTAGATGGAGATTCCTCAAGTGGTTTCGGAGAAGATTTTTAAAGACATTTCCTGAAATTGGCCGAAATCCAAAAAGGCCACTGGGAAAATTGGCCGATCAGGTTCATTTGAACAAACTTGGATCCTTATGCCCTAAGGATGCTTCCTGCCAAATATAATTGAAATCGGCCTGGTAGTTCTCGAGAAGACATTTTAAATTTCCCATTGCTTTAGCATGGGAGCTTTTGACGAGAAAATAATCCAAGATGGCCACCAAACCATTTATACGACAGTTTTGAAAACTGCAAATTTGAGCTCAGAATACCCAAAAACATATAAAGAACCAATTTTGGCCTCAAAATCCATCAAATAAAAAAATCCAATATGTCCGGCAAACACGCTACATTTTGATTGGCCCACGGCGGCTATGTTTTTTGACGGAGCAACTTCCCTTGAACAAACTTTAATGGCCCTTAGTCCCTAATCATATCTCCCATATTTTGGCCTGATCCATTCAGCGGTTCTGGAGAAGTCGTTTTTGGGAAAACTAGGTCATCCAAGATGGCTGCCGAACCATTCGGTCAATCAAGTCATCTTGAACAAACTTGGCTTACCTAGATGAGGTTTCATAAGTTTTGAGTCGATTCCCCAAGCCATTTCGGAGAACAAGATTTTTAGACATTTCTAAAAATCTGTCAAAATCCAGGATGGCCACAGACCAAATTGGCCGATCGGCTTTGTTTGAACAAAATTAAATCTCTATGCCTTAAGGATGCTTCATGCCAAATATAATTGAATTCGGCCCAGTAGTTCTCGAGAAGAAGATATCTTAAATTTCCCATTGCTATAGTATGGGAGCTTTTGGCAGGAAAATGATCCAAGATGGCCACCAAACCGTTTATCCAACAGTTTTGAAAATTGCAAATTTGAGATCAGAATCCCCAAAAACCTATATAAAACCAATTTCGGCATCAAAATCCATCAAATAAAAAAGTCCAATATGGCCGCCAAACATGCTATATTTTGATTGGCCCACAGCAACCATGTTTTTTGATGGATCAACTTCTCTTGAACAAACTTTATTAGCCCTTAGTCCCTAATCATATCTGCCAAATTTTGGCTGGATCCCTTCAGCGGTTCTGGAGAAGTTATTTTCACTTAACTAGGTCAACCAAGATGGCCACTGAACTATTTGACCAATTAAGTTCCCTTGAACAAATTTGGTTGAGCTCTTGCCCTAGATCATATTTCATGAGGTTTCCCTTCAATCCCTCATGCGGTTTCGGAGAAGATTTTTAAAGACGTTTCTAAAAATCGGCCAAAATCCAAGATGGTCGCCGGCCTAATTGGCCGATCAGCTTCATTTGAACCAATTTGAATCCCTATGCCCTAAGGATACTTCGTGCCAAATATAATTGAAATTGCCCCAGCGGTTCTTGAGAAATCGCTTAAAGGAAAAGTTGACGGACGGACGACGGACACACGATGGACGGTCGCCACGACATAAGCTCACTTGGCCTTTCAGGCCAGGTGAGCTAAAAAAACTTAACCATAGGATTAACATTAACCCGGACACAAAAATTAGTCAAAGCTAAAACTTGAAAAAAATAAAGAAAAATTTTCAAAAATCAATATAGTTTTGATGTAAACTAGTCCTAAGCATAGTACAGAACACATCTGTGGGGTTTTTAAAAATCAGATGAACCCTTAGGGGTGCAAACATCATTTTTAAAAACTTTAACCAGAGCGGACGCCAATGCCGATGTCAACATTTTTCCACTCTCCCAAAATCTTTTTTTCAACTTCATGAAAATGCGAGATAAAAAGGACTAGGATGAATTAAAGATTTAAAATGGGAAATGACATCATATTCAAACTGAATCTGCCCAAATGGATACAGGTGTCATTAGTACAACTTAATTACGCAACATTAGAAACTATGATCATTACAAACTATGATGCCCAAGTAATAGAAGTTGCTCTGATGTCTTAATAAATCCCAGAAAGAGCATATTCTTTAAGATATATATAAAACTTATTTAGTTGAATATTTTGAAACCTATTTGACTGGGAGCTGTTGCTGCCTAAGGCAACAATGGCTCCCAGTCAAATTAATTTCAAAATATTTAACAGTTTTCCTGTATGATTGATTGCCTTGAAAATGAGATATGAGGAATTCTTCCGTGAAATGGTTAACAAATGTATGGTGATGAGATAAAATATAGTCTGTTTGTTTTAACATTTCCTATTGCAGCCATACGTTAATATTGCAATAAGACATACATTAATATTACAATAAGGTTTTATTGTATATATTTTTCATTATTTTTGTTGCATTTGATGGGGGGAAATGAATAACGAATGCTGAATAAGTAGTTTGTTTTAAATTATAAAAAATAAATTGTTAATAAATTTAACTTTAATTTTCATAAACATGGTTTTAAATGAGATCAAAATAAAATTCTCGGAATATTTTGATTTTAACTTTTATGGAGAACAACTATTATCAATACCTACATGTATATATAGAATGAAATGAGTTTTACTTCCAGTTTATCCCTTGCTTGTTGCTAAAACACTTAATATTGTCCCACTGACAATTCCTAACAAATGTATAGTGCTGTTTGTGACTCTAACACATCCACCAGCATGAGTCTTTTGTAGTATGTCTAAATCCCAAATGTGTTATCAGGAGATGAATGGGCAATTATCTCCTTTCAAGGCAACCTAGGTACAGCAGGCCAGCTTAGAACAACACATCCATTGTACTGGGCCTGTATGACTCTACACATACATCAGAATGTTCAGAACTGATCTTCATGAATTTCAGCCCTTTAATGGGCAAATTGCGTCAAGTCATTTTAAACTATTGTCGTAGTGAATGTACATCTTGCAGGTCAAGAGAAGACTATTTTTGAAAATTTTCAACTGAAATGACTCAGTTATCAAGCCAGGCACTGTAGTGGGAAAATTTAAAAAATAGTCTTCCCCTGGCCTTGGCCTGCAAATGTACCTTTCTTAAGACTAAGTTGCAGAGGCCAGTCTTGTCTGACTTGACCATTAAAGCATTACCTCATGTAATTCATTTAGTTCTATAGAAAATATATTAGTGTATATGCCTTCCCCTCATACCCCCACACCCCCATGCCTTATTCCTATAAGCTCTTTAACCCTTGAAATTTCAGTGTCTCTTTCAAGTCAGTAAATAACAACGTAGTCAGTTCTATGAGCTACTTGTAGAAGGTTATTTAGCATCAGGCTAAATAACCTTCTAAAAGTAGCGCATATAACTGACTATGTTGTTATTTACTGTCATTGAACAATGGATTCATCCAGCAAACCGTTGCCATGGGAAACAGAGATAGTTACAATACCTTCGCTGTCCGCACTGAGCCTAAACTCAGTAGATTCGGAGACTACTCGCCAGGTCTAACACAGACTTGAATGCCACCATAAAACCACCATGGTCGGGACCACCAGCAACCGAAGGAGTGGCAAGCTCTTCAATAGTGGACCCTCCAAGGCCACAGGCTGTTAGAGCACAGGCACAAAGAAGGGTTGAAGAAAACAGCACACCATCAGCACCCGCCAGAGACCATGCTGATGGCAGCGCTGCCAAGTATCAGAAACTGGCGATCCCAAATCAACATCTGGGAGCATACAGGCTATGGCGCAACGCAGCCTGTCGGTTGACCAAGCTAGAATACCAACTAGAGAGGTTGGCGGAGTCTGAAGGACCACTCACCTCCCAGCATGCTCCTCACTAGGGTAACATGGAACCCAGAGAGGGAGAATGATGATTTCAAAAAGCAATGGCTGAACCATATCAAGGAATTTGAAATGTCATTAACCCAGTCCCTGTTCGACCACACGAGCAGGAAACTGGAAGACCAATACCAAGTCGTGAGCGGTTACAAAACTGCTTTCAGACAGTGCTGTGATTCCTCTACCTCTAGAGAGGCAGAATTGGCCATAGCAGCCACCACGGTCAGACACAGCCCTTTGCACATGTCTCTAAGTCTGAGACATAAACCAACGAAAAGAAAGCAGGACCGCCAACAGAAGAGACATTCAGGGGGAACAACTGTCAGCCCTCCAGACACCCGTACAGAAGGCCAGGGCCAAGCTACCAGCAACATGTCCCTGACCGGAGGGACAACCGGGATCCCAACAGTAGTAGGTCGACGGAATCAAGGAGCGCAAGAGCACTCGAGAATCTGCTCCAGGCAGTCAAAAACCTGACACAGGCACGCAGATGACTACATGACTGTTTTAACAAAACAAACTTTCTTTCACAACATTATAAACATCCATATAATACTCACTTTTTACAACCGCTACTGTCTATCTGTAACTGTAACAACAATGCAGTCATTAAAGACTCAGAAACGTACTCATCCTCGTTTGTTTTTAACCAATCAAATTCCCACTAACCATGGCAACCGTCAGTCTTCTTGATAAAGGTTTAGGATTCAGTCCTACGGTTTCAGAACCAAACACAGGCAGCCTCTATTCCAATTTACAGGCTTTTGTCAGGTGCATGCGTCTGAAAAACACACATGCATGCACGCATGCACGCACACATGCACGCACGCACACACAAACACACACATACACACACACACCATGGCACCGGCTCCAAACATTCCAAGACGTCATAATCACACACACGCACGCACGCACGCACGCACACACGCATGCACGCATGCACACACACACTCCTACAACAGGGAACCGGTGCAACATCCCCTCCCACGGCACCGGCTCCACAAACATTCCAAGACGTCATAATCAGAAAATTTGCCGCCAAAAAAACTTCAATGCCATCGCCCACCTTAGATGCGCCATTTGAAGCTTTTTTCAAAGCAATCAGGTATGAATTTAGTAGACATGTTCACCACAGAACTAATAGCAGTAATCTGAGCAAATCCAGCACAACCACACAATAGTGGTAAAAAAAAGCTGACAAAGGGCAAGCAACCATCATCCAAAACACAACAGATTATGTAGCAGAAGCAAACCGCCAGCTAGCAGATGCACGGTTCTATACAAAGGTTGAACAAGATCTAACATATAAACACACAAAACTTGTTGAAAAACGACTAAACCAACTAGACAGGGACAAGTTAATTGATACTACAACCGCCAGTAGATTAATTCCAAACCCTCCAATTACCGCCCGATTCTACCTACTACCCAAAGTGCACAAAAAGAAGCAAAATGACCTAGTTCCCGGCAGACCTATCATCAGCGGTATAGGCTGCCCCACAGAGCTGATAAGCAGTTTCGTTGATGAACACATCAAAGTGCACGTCACTAAGATCAAATCGTATGTAAAAGACACCACAGATTTTATAAAGCAGATTGAAGCCTTTGGCAAAACAAAGCCTGGCAGTCTTCTGGTGACCATGGACTTCACATCACTATACACAAACATCCCCAACAACGAGGGACTCAGGGCAGTAGCCAGATTCTGCCACAAGCATGGAGTACCAGGTGATCTATCAATCAGAGGTCTACTCAACCTCCTAAAACTTGTACTAGAATGCAATAATTTTGAGTTCAATGGCGAACATCACTTACAGGTAGGAGGCACCACCATGGGAAGCAAAGCTGCATGCACTATTGCATGCATTTTCATGGCAGATTTAGAAGAAAAATTCCTACAAGTGGTTCCCCACAAGCCAGCCTTGTATGTTAGATACATAGATGACATATTCATGTTCTGGGAACATGGCAAACCCACCCTAAATGAATTTGTCACATACATGAATACAGAGCACCATAGCATCAAATTCACAATGGAGTCCTCAAAAACACATGTTTCTTTCCTTGACACCATGGTCAAACAAACAGAAGAACATGCTATCATCTTCGTCCTCTACACAAAACCAACAAACACCCACGGCTACCTTCACTATGACTCAGCACACCCCTCCTCCCACAAGGATTCGTACTCATATGGACAATTCCTCAGGTTGAGACGCATCTGTAATCGCACACAAGACTATGACAAGAATAGTACCATTCTACAAGGATATTTTAAATCCCCCAACAGACCCCCCTTTAGTGGGTTGGTCTGTAGTTTTATTAACCACTATAAAAACATACTTACCGTTCAATCACTACTTGCTAAATCAAATATCTGCATTTAGCTATCAGAATAAAAATTTTATGCTCGCTTACATACTCCCTAATGCCAATACTATCACCATGTAGACCCTCAACCAGGCTTCTGGTAGAGGGACCCCCTGCATTAGCCTTACGGTAGACTGGCACCAGTCTGTACACACTCCTTGGTGACGCCTGTCACTAAGCACGCTCGCGCATGCGCAGTAGGTACCAAATGTGAAAACTGATCCACTTTTCTAAATTTAAGTGCCATATATCCAGAATAGATTCTCAAATCAATACTCAGCGGGGTGGCTGAGGCCGGGTCGTGGTGATTGAACGGTAAGTATGTTTTTATAGTGGTTAATAAAACTACAGACCAACCCACTAAAGGGGGGGTCTGTTGGGGGTTGTTATTACACCACAAAAACATCCATTACCGTTCAATCACTACTTGCTAAACCCGTAGATTTGGTCAGTGTCCCACTACGAAACTTTGGTGGGAGGAGATTTGAGAATCCATAAGCAAGGATAAAAATCAAACAAAACATAACCAAATGTTAATAACATAACATAATGGTGCATCTTAATCAATCACACAGTGATTATCAAACAAGGATTTCTTTAAACTTAAAGAAAGAAATAAAAAACAAAGAACAACTCACACCATTACATGCAGACGCACGGTCCTAACGAAAATGGTGGGATGCGCTTGGTAAATGGTCTTCAGCCTTTTTAGCTAAAATCATAAAGTTCCTAAAAAAGGAAGCCGCTGTGCTCTGGTCTTTTAAATAAAAAGTAGTAAAAGTAGACTCGGATTTCCAACCTGCAACTTGCATAACTTTGTCTACAGAAGAGCCAGCAAAAAGGGCAAAAGAGGTAGCCATCCCTCTAATGACATGAGCTTTAATGTGAATGGTCTCACAAATCCATCTGGGAATAGATGCCCTAGAGACTGGACTGGCTACCCCCTCCTCATACGGAACCCAGAAAAGGGACAGATCGGATCTCTAAAAATCAGAACGACGCTTATAAACTTTTGGAGATCTGACAGGACACCAAAATCTGTCAGCCGGAGAAAAGGAGGTTAAAGATTGTAAAATAATCGGCTTATCTGGATAACGGATTGATTTAGTCTTTGATAAAAAATCCCTTCAAAGATATAAGACCAGACCGTCCCCAGAATCGATAAACCTATCCTTTTCAGCGGAGAAAACATGGATTTCGGATCGTCTTCTAGCAGAAGCAGATGCAATTAGAAAAACGGTCTTAAAAGTTAAAAGATTGAAGCTAACCGTAGAGATAGGTTCGAAATGATGACCTGCCCAAAAACCTGAATAACCAGAGCCATGTTCCATGAAGGCAAAGGTTTAACACCCGGAGGACGAATATTACCTAAACCTCTGATCAAAAGATTAAGAACCATAGTATCTTCAAATTCAGCGTTCAACAAACAAGGAAGAGAAGATGCAAAAGAAAATCTATATCCTCTTACTGTGTTAGCAGACAGATGTAAAGAGTCAAACAGATAAGATAAAGAGACTAAAACCTGGGAAATAGAAACAGAATCAGGCACGAGACCTTGATCTGAACACCATTCTCCAAAAATCTTAAGCCGACCCTTGTAAACTCTTCGAGTCGACTCCCTCCTGGCAGAATCGAAGATTTCCTGAGATCTTGTAGAAACTTTATTCTCAAGGATCGAGCACTCGATATACTCCAAATGCACAGATTTAAGATTCCTGGGTTTGGATGATGGTAAGTACTAGAAGATCGAGAAGGTCTACAAACCAGATCCTAATTGGCCAAAAGGGAGCTATTAACAAGATCTCGCATATCTGGTCCCTGACTTTCTTCAGAACCAAAAGAAATCAGGATTGTGGGAGGGAACGCATAAGCGAAGATTCCTGACCAGGACTGAGAAAGGGCGTCCACAGCCCACGCCCGAGACAATTGGTCCGCAAGAAAACTCAGACAGCCTGGGACATGAGTGGACACTAGGAAAATTTGATTCATGCGACACCACATGAGGAGGTTCCACACTTCCAAGTACAGGAGAGACGACTTTGTGCCCCCCTGCCTGTTGATATAAGAGACTACTGTCAAATTGTCCGATCGAATCGAGAACTAGAGACCCTTAACCTGACTGTCCGAAAAGGGAGACATGAAAGATAAAATCTGGGCAATCAGACATGTCGCAAAAAGATTGGATCTAGTGACATCCTAAGAAAACCTCGATCCTCCTTCTAAAAATGAAAGAAAACCCCATGGCAATGCCTGAACGAATCAAGATTTAGATGCCTATCAGACAATCCAACCAATGAACAGAAGCCTGGATTTACTTTCCAAAGAAGAGCCTCTTCTTAGACTCCTTGACAAGCATAGAAGACAACAACCCCTCTAAAGCTATTAAGCTAATAGCTTCTTATTAGAAGGAACAGAAGACCATTTGGGAGGAGACTGCAGAGAAGGGTTCTAGATCCAAGAATATCTGGCCCTTTTGATAAGGGCCGCCCTTAAAGATGTAGCAAACTTACTATATGCTAAAGAGGACTGCTCATAGAAAACACATAGATTACATATGCCATGATGCTCCAACCAAAATCCTGGGCTATATCCTTATTGCTTAGCCCTCACTAAAGAGGTAACTCACGTTCATTATGTATATTTTAATAATAACGCTTACTCTGAATGGAGAAAAGTCTCATATCAGTATAGCCTAACTTATTAAAATGCTAAAGACTCTGCAAAAATTATAGATAATTTTATTTATAGAGATTTAACCAGATATCGTGGCAAATCAAAAAACCCATAGTAAGCCTATGGGAGTGCTTAGAGTCAAGATATAGCCAAATCCTGTACCTGAGATCGACAATAATCCCGACTGGAATTCGAAAACCTCAAATCATGACAGAATTTAGCAAGATAGAATGAAGAAAAGAAATTACGGTTTCCCAAACCACCACTCAAAAAAAATGAATTAAGGGAAACTTACTTGTAATGACATCATCACAAGTCTACGAATAGAACGCATGACAAGGTCCTGTTAAGCGAACTATGGCAAACATTTGACTATCTAATTTAAAAATTGTATAATAATGGAGCAGATTTAATAAAAAAATTGTTATTGAATACATCAACGGTTGCCTAGCCGCTCGGGCTTGACCGATCATCTTGTCAGCTTGTCAAATAATACTTGATCTACGCAAGTATTTCTTACAAATAGTGTTAATGTAGGGAAGCCTTTACCAACAGAAGCAATTAATGCTCCAACATAAAACACATTAAAAAACAACCTAGACTCATTCTTCAAGTCACAGGGTTTTATATATAGACCTAAGGTCGACTAATTCCCAAGATTGCACTCACTTCTTCTACACTGAAGTATTAGACTGCAATCATGGAGAATCATCAGCCTGAACGTGACACAGGATCCTATAATGATTGCAAAACTGTGTCCCATATTTAAATCAACGACATAAGAAAACAAGCCAGCTTCAAGACTTGGCTTAGGTATACTGATCAATTTGATATCCTAAACCATTCAATATTTATGCCAAGAGGCAGAAAACTTAAAAGATTTTTTATATATTTATTGATTCTTATATTTATAGACTTAGAATCAATAACTTCATCTTTGTAATAACAAATGACATTGTGTTAGAAATCCCAATAAAAGGAAAGATTGAACACTGATACTTGATATTAACGGTCTGGATACTGAATTTTGCAGACAACATATTACAACTGTAATATCTCTGGACCTGCAAAATATTTTGAAAGCATTTTGAGCGAAAATTGTTGGTGGCTGCTTAAATCCAAAGATTCTCGGCCGTTTTTCCACCCCTCCAGCGCAACCCCCACCCCACTCCAACCGGCCCGCCGTCAGTCCCCAGACAACAACTTCAACGAGCAGAAACCCAAGACCCATCGAACAGTCCGGGAACAATCCGACCGAAAGTTGCCATTGGCTTCACCGGTATCCAGTCAACTCGGCCCAAATACACCCCGGCCCACCCTCAACTCGGCCTAGTTCCAACTCGGCCCAGGTCAACTCGACCTATGTTTATGCCTATCATGTGCAACTATACCCGTGGGTCGAGCTGACCCTACAGTACCACGTATAGCCACATACGAATGCACATATGCGCACACATGTATATGCCTATAGGTGCACTAAATTAGGCCGAACCGACACTGCGCATTTAAATGTACATAAGAACATAGCTATAGCAATATTATTGGGCTAACCAGCATGCTTAAATAGGATAAAGATTATCGAGTGTAGCAGGCCTACCTAGACTTCTATGGTAGCTACTACACACGATAATCTGTATACCATGACACACACGGAAATCTCGGTAATATCTTAAGATCGCCATCGTCTTAAAAAGATAGTGCTTTTAGGATAATGATTGTCTATGTCTATGTATAATAGTTGCGTGTTAGTGAAAATAATAGACACTAATAATTCTGACTGTCTTTTAATAAAGAGACGTAAACGCCAGTACATATTATTAGTTACACCAACAGACGACTAATGCTGGTATAATACGACTGGTATAAGAGGGATCTCATATTTCCATATCATCAATTTTTTAAGAAAAGTTCCGAAATCAAGGATATAGAAATATGAGATTCCCAATTATTCCATGCTACCAGCCAGGTGAAAAGTTTCATCTTGAGAATGGCTCTCCAAGTGTGATACCAGCGATCGAAAAGAAGAAGAAAGAGGAGAAGCCAGGTGAATGCATTCCTAGGCCTATTTGACTTTTATTAAATCGGGCCGACATGACTTTTTATCTTAGGCCGAGCTGACTAATTTAAGTAGGCCGGGTTGGCAATTGGGTCGACTCGACTGGAATTCGCTTCACCAACAACCCTCAGCCAAAACGCCCCCAAAAGACCCAGCAAATCCCGAGTCCCCGCCCACCGAAAACCACCATCTGGAGACCTGCAGCAACCCAGTCAAAATAGAGCAAAAAATTACGCTAGAAAAGGGAAAACAACCAAAATTCTGGAAAAAAATAAATGAAAACAAAGCGAACTCACCGAAACTATGTCAATGCAGAAGAGGAATTTGGCTTATATTCCTTCTTCCTTCCCCCTTATCCGCTTGATTATCTTTTCTAAGCGACTATTGTTCTTGTAGACATTAATCTTGTAGTAATACTGATCCCTATGAAACCTTTACTGAATCTAATTCTTTTCAGCGACTGACAAAATTAGACTACGATTTACGCAAGAATCAGGGGTTTTCCCTCTACAAATTCACTCCCTTTGGTTAAAATAAATATGTCAACCTGCCGACATAAGAGGTAAAAGGAGCGCGAAGAAAGGCTGAATGGCCTGAAGACAACTGGCCATCTAAAGTTGGATTTAAGTAAAATTTGTATCTCGAGATAATGCGTAGAATACAGACTGACTTATCGGCTGATGATATGCGCATATAAAATTATCTGCAACAAAAAACCCATATGGCAACCAGTCAGAAGTCTTTAATTACGTTGAAAATTGTCACTGATAAACGAATAAATGTCTGAATAGACTACAATTCCAAGAGAGACTACAAGACTGGCAATGACTCGGTATGAATATTTTCAGCCATTAAACATTTCCAATATTAAACAAATACGGAAATAAGACTAAATCTTAGGCAAGAAGATGACAAGATTCTAGGAAAGCGAACATGTAAACCGGACTTGAAGAACAAAACTGGAACCCCAGGAAGTTCTCTATCATCTGAAATCCAAAACAGGAAGACAGACCCGGGAGATAATCCTAGAACACCAGAAAGATACATGAAAACCGGAAATGACCTTATCCCCAGCTGTACGAAATCCGAATGTGGAAAAATAGGAAACGGAAATGTATAAACCGGAAGTAGACTACTGGAAACTGATCAAGATCCTACAACCTGGATGTACAGAATTACCGGAAGAGGAAGCTGAAAAAACCGGAAACGGATATAGATGAATGATGCAATGCCAGGTCCAACAGACCCAGATAAGCATTCTTCCTACCGGAAGTAGCAACACTACCACCAGAAGAGGAAGCTGAAAAACTGGAAACGGAAATAGATGAATGATGCAATGCCAGGTCCAACAGGCCAGGTCCAACAGACCCGGATATGCATTCTCCCTACCGGAAACAGCAACACTACTGCCAGAAACAGAAAAACCGGAAGTGGACGGAAATGCCAGAAAATCATGAGACACCGGATGTTCAGCCAAGCCAGACAATCACAGTGCTCATATCCGGATGCCCGGTAAAACCAGAAGACAAACCGGAATGCAAACCCGCTTGCCCGGACAAGCCAGGAGCAGAGACGGGAGCAGAGGAGATGGAAGATCTTAAAACATTTCTGGCAATAAGAATTACGTGAACTTATGCATGAGATGAAGGATTGGAAGCTTCCGCCACCGATGCCATCGCATGAGGGTTATGCAGACCTTCAAGACTTATATGGTCTTTTGTCTGGCTGCTACCTGAGGATGAATAACCAGACTTATTCTTTGAATCACCAGACTTTTACTTCAGAGATTTCATCTCTTGTCTGGAAGTGCGTGAAATCTGACTGAAGACTGGAATCACAGTGATTCCTGAATAAAATGTTTGAAAGCACTATAAAGGATCTACGTAATAAGAGTGGTACTTGGCTATTTTATAACATGGTAATTTGATGGTATATAATAGGCATGGTTTCTCAAAACTCGAAAACGGGAGTACTGACACGAAAACTGGTAACTCTAAACTAGAGTTACAAAAACCCTCTAAAACACCATGACATGAAAGTTAAACATAACATAGCCCCAAGATAGATTTCATGGTAGGCATGTTTTCTTGAGTCAGAGAATTAAATGTAGCTCAAGTTTTCAGTGCAAAGCTATAAACTTTTATCCATATGATAGCAGGCGAACTGATCTGCTAGCAGAATATTTGAAAAGTGAATCAGTTTTCACATTTGGGACCTACTGCGCAGGCGTCGCCAAGGAGTGTGTACAGACTGGTGCCAGTCTATTGTAAGGCTAATGCAGGGGGTCCCTCTACCAGAAGCCTGGTTGAGGGTCTACATGGTGATGGTATTGGCATTAGGGAGTATGTAAGCGAGTATACAAATTTTATTCTGATAGCTAAATGCAGATATTTGATTTAGCAAGTAGTGATTGAACGGTAATGGATGTTTTTGTGGTGTAATAACAACAAGGGGTTACCCTATCAAAATTCTCAATGAATCCAGGGCAAAAACTAGATCAAAAGACAGACACAGCATCCTACACCTACCACCAGCCGCCACAAACACCTTACAGAGGCCCATCTTTGTCTGCGAGTTCACACGAACTGGCATCTTTCTGAAGAAAACCATCAAGAAATTCTGACCAATTCTGGAAGCTAGCAGCAAATGCAGAAAAGCCTTCCCAGAACCCCCCTCTCTTCGGCTATAGAAAAAAATAAGACAATCAAAGATATGACTGTCAGGGCTAAACTTCCATCAGATAACGCCCCTGTACAACACAGAAACCCTCTAAAAGCATGCAATACTAAGACCTGTAACATCTGCCAATGGATGCAGAAAAACAGATTCTTCTCTAGCTCACATACAGGCCTAACATACAGATCCAAGATCATAGGCAACTGTCAGACGAGGAACATCGTCTATCCACTAACTTGCAACAAATGTAAGAAACCGTATGTAGTAGAAACTCTATGCACCTTCAAAATCAGTATCCAAGAACATCCGAGATCGATATCAAACCTCCATAGGAATGAACGATATGACACACCCGTATCCAGACATTTCAATAAACATGGACATTCTAGAACTGACATGCAATTCAGACTTATCCAGGTACTCTCATCAGACCCGGACAATGAAAACTCCACCCCATGGAGAAAACAGAAGGAATGTCATTGGATACACCAGCTCCACACAATGGAGCCTATGGGCATAAACCAAGCCGGATAAGGGACGCTTCTCCCCTGGACCAACACGCCCACCACGGATGGACACGCCCAGTATGTCGTTGTTAACCTTGCTATAAACCTCTATTTCAAGTCAGCTATACAGGACAGCTGTTAAATATTTTGAAACTAATTTGACAATGAGCTGGTGCTGCTCACTGACAAGTCAGCTAAGCTAAAAATGTAGAAATATTTTCAAAATCAGTCAGCTGAGCTAAAAAAGCAGAAACATTTTCAAAATCAAGTACATTAACATGATGCAGACTACGCTTAAACAGCCTAATAGAGCAAATTAAAACATTGTCTAAATTGGAAAAACCTTAGCCACAGGAACAGCATAATAAGCATAACCTGGATGCAAATCAGCCCTAAAATAATTAAAGTTCAAATGCTGGAAAAGTATGGAAAGATTTTGAAAATCTATTTCTTTTTGATATGGAATGTTTAGGCCTAAGCATTGCATAGAACAAATCTATGAAGTTTTATTTAAATCTAATAACACCTTGTTGATCCAACACCGACGCTGACGGCACCATTTTTCCACTCTCCCAAAATCTTTTTTCACTTTTTGAAGGCGAAATAAAAATTTCTTACTGACTTCGCTTCAGTAGGAGAGTTATTAGTATACAGTGGAGGTGGGTTTGACATGTCTTATAAACCACGGTCGCTTGCAAAGGTTGATGTGTCATTTACTTAAAGGAATCAAAGTCAAAGTTCTCCGAATGCATTGAAAAAGATTCAAAACCTGTAGCTGAGACCATCATATCAGCTTATTTTCGAAACTTATATACAAGATGCCGATATGAAACTATTTGACAGGTTTGATCTATATCCATCAAAAATAACAAAATGTACCAACATACACAGCCAGCCAGAAAGACAGACAGACAGACAGACGGATGGATGTTGGGTGATTGCAATAGTTGAATGAGATAAAAATCAGCAAGGTGAAATTGTCATTTATAGAATTTGACAGCTCTCATTTGACAAGTATGAGTGTTTGTCAATTAGTCTGTATTCACCTACCCCATCAGTTATTGTCCCTATCCTGTCATAGGTGGCATTGCAGAGATTTCTCTTAGGTGCCTTATTGATATCATAATCTTTTGGTTCAGCTTCCCTTGCTTGATGCCTGTACAAAGAAAAAAATATACAATACAGAGATACAAAAATGTTAACAATCAATACCAAACTGCTACAACTTCATTGGAGTAGATCTACATGTATGAGCAAATATGCAGTATACCAGCAGGTATACTACTCATGCAATGAAATCAAATACTTGAGAACGCTCCCCCCCCCCCCCCAACCTGCCCCTACCCCAGTCTGAGGGGAGGGGGGGGGGGCATCGTATGTGTTTAGCATTTTATCAATACCAGAAATGCTTGGTCAATGATGCGTTATTGCAAATCCACATGCTCACCACTTTGATGTTTTGACCCACTTCAGCCAACCAACCCCTATGACATGCCTGGAGGTGGAGCCAAATGTATATGACTTTTTGCACTCTGCAAACATATGGGTACCTCACATACTAAATTTTGTTTAATTCCATCCAATGGTTTCAGAGGAGTTAGGTTACAATCAATTTCTTGGCCTTTTGATCCCCACCCTCAACCCCACAGGGGAGGAGCCAAATGTAAATGCCCTCTTGCACTCCACAATCATATGGGTAGCTCACATTCCAAATTTGGTTGAATTCCATATAACAGTTTCGGAGGAGTTGTACTACAGTCAATTTGTTGATCTCACCCTAGTTGTAGCTCACTCAATTTGGCCTTTTGACCCTTGCCCTCCCAACACCACGTGGCGCATCCAAATGTAATTGTGCTCTGACACACAACACTCATATCGGTAACACACATACCAAATTTGGTAGAATTTTCCCCAGTGGTTTCAGAGGAGTTGCACTACAATCAATTCCTTGACGTTTTGACCCACCACCAACCAAAACCCCTGGGGGCGGGACCAAATGTAAATTAATTTTCTGCTTGGCACACACACACACACACACACACACACACACACACACACACACGCACACGCACACGCACACGCACACGCACACGCACACAGAGGTTGCATGGCATAATCCCCACTTTTCGAAAACAATCCACACTTCTCTGAAAAACATAGGGATAATAATTACCACATATATAATATTCATGGCACATTCCCACAGTCTCCCTTTTGGTAGATCACCAAATTATTAGCATTGGAGTTCCAAGAGCGTAGTTCTAGGAACTCTATTGTAATTGTAAAGGGAGGAATTATTATAGTTGAAAAAGTTTAATACTGTCAAAACGGAGTTGTTCAGAAAGACGAAAAGTGACATGGTGATAGGGACCCATAAGGGATAGTTTTCGACAATGACTGAATCCGATTGGTCGATTAGGGCGTTTTCGCTACAACTATGTCAACCAAGATGGCCGCCAAACCATTTGACCAATCAAGTTTCCTTGAACAAACTTGGTTCAGCTCATGCCCTAAATCATATTTCATCAGGTATGCATCAATCCCATAAGCAGCTTCGGAGAAGATTTTTATAGTTTCTATAAAATCGGCCAAAATCCAAGATGGCTGTTGGCCCAATTGGCTGATCGGCTTTTTTTAACAAAGTTGAATCTCAACACCCTAAGGATGCTTCCTGCCAAATATAATTGAAATCGGCCAGGTAGTTCTCCAGAAGAAAACATTAAAAATTTCCCATTACTTTAGTATGGGAGCTTTTGGCAGGGAAAAGATCCAAGATGGCCGCCAAACCATTCATCCGACAGTTTCGAAAATTTCAAATCTGAGCTCAGAATACCCCAAAACACACACAAAACCAATTTGGACCTCAAAATCCATCAAATAAAAAAATTCAATATGGCCGCCAAACATGCTATATTTTGATTGGCCCACGGCGGTCATGTTTTTTGATGGATCAAGTTCTCTTGAACAAACTTTAATTGACCTTAGGCCATAATCATATCTGCCAAATTTCGGCCCGATCCCTTCAGCGGTTCTGGAGAAGTCATTTTCGCTATAACTACGTCAACCAAGATGGTCGCTGAACCATTTGACCAATCAAGTTCCCTGGTTCAGCTCTTGCCCTAGATCATATTTTATGAGATTTCCATCAATCCCGTAAGCGGCCTAAATCCAAGATGGCTGCCGGCCAAATTGGCCGATCGGGTTCATTTGAACAAACTTGGATCATGATGCCCTAAGGATGCTTCCTGCCAAATATAATTGAAATTGGCCCTGTGGTTCTTGAGAAGAAGTCGTTTAAAGGAAAAGTTGACGGACGACAGATGATGGATGGACGGACGACGGATGGTCGCCACGGCATAAGCTCACTTGGCCTTTCAGGCCAGGTGAGCTAATAAATGACTATAGACTTGACGAGACGACGGAAAGAGCAATAAATGATATTACTGGATATTTACTTGTATGGTCATTGAATAATATTACATTAATATTAAAGGGGATATAATAAATCAGTTGTTATTTTAACTTAACCCCATGGGACCCATGGCGATGTAGTGTGTGCAAACTGATCAGTATAATGTTGAAGATAAACACTTTAATTTTGCTTCTAATCTCGGCTTTTATTCCTTTTTTCCCCCCCCCATTTTTTGGGTTTTTTCCCTTCCCGTCTTTTTATTCTGTTTGTTACGATTCTTTGAGCTATTTTCCTCTCTGAGTAAACGTTCCTGATTTTCTATCTTTTCGGTGACTGTCAGTTTTTATCTCAATCGCCATAGTTACGCCGAGTCAATTCACCCTAGATTCATGTCGCCTCTGGCATTACTGCATGTTTCTTCCCTTTTTCTCTTCTAAATTTTAAGTTTTTGCTTACTTCTTATTTTTTATTTAGAATCTTTGTTCTTTCCTTCAATCTTGGTGTCAGTTTTTCTGGGCTAGTAAATTTATAATTTTCCTTTCTTTTCTTTCTGCTTCCGGTAGCTGTCAGATGTTGTCATATCTGTCAGTATTATTCGTCATAGCCCCTCTTTTCGTTCCCCTTTTTAATTCCATTCATGATATCTTTCTAACTTTTTGTATCTTTGGTTTTACTACAGATCTTAGTCACAGTTGCGCCTCGATTTATCCTATTTTATCCTCTCTCCCTTTTTAAATCTTGATTTTTTTTGCCTTGTTCAGGGTTTATTGTGTCGAGCCTTGTCTTTACAGCATTTTTATTTCTTAGCTTTTTTCTTCAATAGGCTATTCGGTCATAATCAGTAAATGGTTTCAGTAGCTTTTATGTACTTGGGCTCTCTTGAATCTTGTTTTATTGTTGTATCTATGTAGCTTCAGAGGTTGATCCTTTTTAGTAGTTTTGGGTCGCTTGTTTTCCATGGCTGATTCTTCCATTATGTATCATTTTTACTATCCTCTTTAAACTTTGGTTGTTCTTGTAGCGGATCTCTTCTTAGTTTGTTTTATTTAATTATTTCCTCTCCTTTTAGTTCTCTCCCTTCAAGGGTGGGGGTTGTTTGCAGGACACATTCACTATACTTTGTATTCATCTCTAGTGTTGAGTGAGGCTAAAGAGATTTTAAGCATGAGAAGAGAAGAAAAGAGAAAAGGGCTGGTATCTTCGCCTAGCCAACCTAAATTTCATCGATCAGTTTTTCTTGTCCATGGCATAATTAATCTGGTTTTGCATCTCAATTTGATATCACTGTTTACTCACAATTTGGCAGTTGCTATTCTGCATCATGCAAGCAAAGCTGTATCTGTATGCAATATTTTTTAGCAATTGTAATTTTAATCTTGGATCTTTATTTTTTAATTTGCTTAGCATGAAACATTTCATGTTATGTAAATTCCATCTTCTAAATTATGCCCTGTCGTTAGAGTGGGAGTCTTGCTGAATCGCTATTTTTATTGACCTTGTTCTGGCATCTATTTCCGGGTTTCCGGTTGTTCTGGATCCAATGATAGTCTTCACATTTCCCTATATACAGGATCTTTTGTAAGTAGAGGGTTCATTTCATCTGATCCCAGCAGTCTTCCTTATTAAGTTAGAAGATTTCCATTTTCTGTCCTTCAAAAGGAAGAGTTCAAATCTAGGGTCAAGTAGCTATCTGTAAATGAGGTTTTACAAGGAAATATAGATCCTGGCTTCAATCCTTTTACATGTATCTACTTTTTCAAAGGGTATCGAGGGGTTGGCAACCCATTTTAATATCCCCTTGCTGATTTCTCTTTCTCACCCCTAGTTCAAGATGGAGTCTTTTCTCCATTTTTCTTATCTCTAGATCCCGGTATGTGGTAAATTTTAATGCTCTGGAAAGACCTTATCTCGCATTTTCATCCACATCTTTTGTATTTCTTATGGTTTGTTTTAACAGGGTCATGTGTGGCAATTTTGGCCAATGCCTTCCGTTATGTCTTCAGCTTCCTACTTATTTCTGCGCCTAGTTTTCAGCTGCAGTAGGAATACTTCATCATCAGTCAATTCATTTATCTTTTCTTGGACGTCTATTTGCCTCAAGAATAGTTTCTTAATTTATAGATGTCTTCATTCAAAGAACTTCTCATTCTTACATTCTGACCTAGCCTTTCATATCTCATAAATCAAGTCAGGTTTCTGCTCAAGTCTTCACTTGCTTAGAAGTAAGTTTAGATATGATTAGGGGCTTACTCTTTCCATCAGTCTTTCGCATGTTATCAATCTCATGTGATAAGGTTTTCCTGTTTATGATTTCCATCGTAAAGGCCAGGTTTATTTTGAGAGTTCTGAGTCTTAGGTTCAGGTCTGAATTTGTTATCCTTGGATCCTTGGATCTACTAGGTTGAGAAGTCCTTTCCAGTGGTTTCTTATGCCCCTGTGGGAGTAATTGATAAATTCCCTAGTCTCAGTCCTATCCGGAATCCTCTGTTTGTACTACTAGCTTTCTGACTGGTCCAGTCTCTTTGAATGGCATCTGTTTTTTTAGAAAGTCATCACCATGTTGTTAATTTTCTTAAGATGCCTCCCAGGAGGGGTGGGAGCAAGTTGGGAATTTCCTTTCAGTATGTAGTCTTTGTTCTCTGAAAGAAGCATCAGCCCACATCAATGCGCAAGAGATTGCAGGAAATGTCAATTTCCCTTTCTCCGAGATCTAACAATACTCACCATTCTGTTACTTCTGATATACAGCTGGCCCTGACAGCGGCTCTAGGATTATAGACTTAGAAAGCTTTACCGACTCCTGGGAACCGGGTACTCGGCTCCCAACTGCCGAGTACCCATTTACCATAGAGCTCATATTGTTTGCATAGCCACCAAACAAGAGAAAACTATGGCTTGCCTCCGTGGGGCTGGGAGGCTGGGTCCGTAACAGAATGGTGAGTATTGTTAGATCTCGGAGAAAGGGAAATTGACATTTCTTGCATTCTCCTTCGATCAATACTCACCATTCTGTTACTTCTGATATACACCAGATTTGATCAGTAACCTGGTGGGAAGGGGCAAGCCATAAATGCTAATTTTGCCCCTTGGAGAAAGATTTTAGACTTCAAACTTGACTAACGGAGACCTAAAAGGACCGTCAAGTTCACGGAACCGAATCACATTCGCGTCACAGTCCTCCCCCCTTTTTCCTCCTAAGAAAAGGGAGAGAACTAACGAACATGTATCTCGCCTGAAAACACAAATATGCCAAGAGGGTTAACTGCTCCCTGCATACTCCATGTATTAGCCTGGGAATGAGCATGAATATATAAGATGAATGAACATGATACATATCCATAATACAAAAAACTCTCACTATTGAATTACCTTATGATAATTGGACTTCAGACGTACCGCCTCCAACCATTCACCGGTTCGGCCATCAGTGACACAATCTGGTTGACATCCTCTCGCCTGACCATGCCTGCTTTAGGTTCTTTTCTTACCGAAGTGAGAAAAGGGTGAAAAGCAGTGTGGTCACTAACTATCGTTTCAAAACAGCTAAAGCGAGTGGATTGGCTGAGTCTGACACATCCCTCATATAGTAATCCGTGAATGAGGACTCACAGTGCCATTGTGCAACGGCCATTATGTCCTATAACGGAACACCATTGTAAAGGGCGGTCGAGGCGGCTATTCCTCTGACATTGTCTGCCCTTACGCCTTGCACCTGGTGCCCAGTCGCCATCTCCTGAGTAGTCTGAATGCATTCGACCACCCAACGAGAGATAGTATCCATGGATGCGGCGCCATAAGACTTTTTATGGCAGATCCACAGATGTCTATCGTTCGACCGTAACGAGTCAGTCCGTTTCTTGTACTTAGTCAAAGCACGGACCGGGCACCAGACACTGGCATCACGATCAAACCTAGTTAACTTCGGTATAATGATCGGTTTGCCGGGATATCTCAAAGATTGGTTCTTTGACATAACCTCTGCTCTTGGCAGAAGACGCAGACCTTCTCCAGAAACAATAAATCGGTTCCTCTCTGCCGAAAGCGCATGGATCTCACTGCGCCTTCTAGCTGAGGAAGCTGCCAATAGAAAGACCGCCTTTAGAGTCAAATGCTTTAGACTAGCCGAACGCAACGGTTCGAAAGGGTGCTTGGCCAGTACATTAAGCACTAAAGATAGACTCCAGGCTGGAATGACTACCGGTTGTCTCGGTCGGAGATTGCTCATTCCCTTCAACATCACATTTAACTGGGCCACCTCTGGACTATCCCTGTTGGCTAGACAAGGGATAACTGATGCCAAAGCTGACTTGTATCCAGCAACTGTGACGGGAGCTAGTCCTCAAAAGAACAGCTCACAGAGAAAGTCTGCTATTTGCTGATAGTGGATTGAAAGGTATCAATACCCTTTTCTTCACACCAGTCTGCAAATCTGTTAACCTTGTTGTTATATGACTTGACGGTTGACCTCCTTCTCGCAGCCGCGATGAAATCAGCAGCCTGTCGAGAAAAGCCTTCCGACGTGGAACGTTGTTTGATAACATCCACGCAGTCATTGAACATTTCGGGACACTCGTGTAGGAAGCGTCCCTTGGCCTGGGAGATTATGTTCGGAATCTCGGGCAACTGCACAGGATTTTCCACCAGCAGATCTAGAAGATCCGTGAACCACGCCCTGCTCGGCCAATACGGCGCTATTAGCAGGACCAGACACGGTTCCTCCCTGACCTTCACCAAAACCTTCGGTAGAAGAATGGTGGGTGGGTACGCGTAAGCGTGCATCCCTCTCCAGCTTATCGCCAGAGCGTCTGTATCGACGGCATTTGGATCTGTAATCGGCGAGACATATGTCATGATTTGAGCATTTTCCTTTGTGGCGAACAAGTCCACGTTGGGTTTGCCCCAATGCTCGAAGATCCGTCGCAGAACTGGAGGGTTGAGGGACCATTCTGTTGGCAGGATTCTCTGTCTGCGAGACAAAGCATCCGCCAGAATGTTCAATCGGCCAGGAATACGAGCTGCTTTCAAAACAACCGAGTAATTCCTGCACCATTGAATCAAGTGCCACACCCTGATACACAGAGTGGGCGACCTGGTCCCGCCTTGGCGATTTATATATGATACTACTGTCGAATCGACCGACCGTATCAATATCACCCTGCCCCTGATCATCGGAAGGAACTCTTCCAACGCCAGTTCCACTGCCATCATTTCCAACAGATTGATATGCAGCTGACTCTCCGGGAGAGTCCATGTGCCCGAGACCTGGTTCTCCCAGGCAGGCACCCCACCCTTCCAGCGATGCATCCGTGTAGATGGACAGCTGGAGGCGGGGTAGGTGCAGCGAAACCCCTAATAGGAGATTCTGACGCTGTTTCCACCATAGAAGATGCGATATTATCGGCTCCAAAACTGGCAACAGTTTTGACAGGGGTTCTGTTCTCTGTTTCCACAGAGACATCAGATACAACTGGATAGGCCTTCGCATTAGAGCATCGTACGGGATAACCTGCTCCATGGAGACCATCATCTGAAGGAACCGCCTCGCCTTGAATGTGGTTTCCCACTCGAAAACTCTTGAGGATGGCTAACAGAGACACCACTCTGGGCTCTGATGGGTAAACCCTGCCCTCCTCAAGGTCGAATCGCATCCCCAAATAAACGAAACGTTGAGTGGGCGTCAACTCGGATTTCTCCTCGTTGACTATGCAGCGTAGATCTGAAAGTAACTTCAGAGTCAGAGCAGTATCCACGTTCAACCTGGCTGCCGAGTCTGCCTTAAGCAGCCAGTCGTCTATGTAGGTGTGTAGCGCCACGTTCTCTTTTCTGAGAAACGCTGTCACCGCAAGGACCACTCTTGTGAAAACCCTCGGAGCTGTCGACAGGCCAAACGGTAGACTGTAAACTCCCATACTTGATTCTGAAACGCAAATCTCAGAAACCTGTGCCAACTTCGATTCATAGGAATGTGGAAATATGCATTTTTCAGATCGATCGATACACACCACATTCCTTTCCTCAATCCCGCCATTACTGACCTCGGCATTTCCATCTGGAACCGAGGCGTATGGCTAAACCAATTTAATGGCCTGAGATTGAGTATGGGTCTCCATCCCCCTGTGCTCTTGGGGACAAGGAACATGTTTGAATAGAAGCCTGGAGTGTTTCGATTTGCTGGTTTTATTGCTCCCTTCAGAAGCAAACCCGACACTTCCTTTTGAACGGCTTCTAACTTGTCTGGCTCCCTTGGTACGGGTGTCCAGACAGGTGCCAAAGACAGATTTTGTGGTGGAAAGTCCCACCACTCCGGCATGTAACCCTGGGATAACCATCCCAGGACCAGACTGTCTGACGTCACACCTTGCCAGGCCTCGACGAAACGCATGAGCCTTCCACCCACCATAGACGCGTCGACGTCTAACGGGGTTGTCCGGCTCGCAGTCCGCCCCCCCCCCCACTCTTTCTTAACGAGAGAGAGAGAGAACCATTTCGTTCTAGGCACGACGGGTATAACTGGCACCGCTGTTCCTGTCACACAGGCGCGGTCCAGGCGGATATGAAGGGAGCTTTCGTACCCTCAGGTACGCTTCGGCCCCTTCTGTCCGCCCTTTGAGGCCTTACCCTTACCCTTCCCCTTCCCACCTCTAGGGCGGTCAGGAGCAACATTGGGGAGGGTAGGCGCCTCTACAACCTTCCTGGGCTTCTTCGCCGGCGGCGGCTGTGAAACCCCAGCTGAAGCAGAAGTCGCAACAGGCCTAGCTTTCGCCTTGCCCTTATGCTTCTTCTGCTCCTTTGAAGGTTGTCCCGTTAGCGGTTTCCCCACAGGCCCTAGTGCATGCGCTTGTCGCACTAGCTCTAGCTGTAGGTTTACCGCTAACCGATTCTGCGCGATACTGGCGGTATCCTCTAAGATGGCCCACGCTTGGCCACCGAAGATGCTAGGCCCTGTCAGGGGTGTCCCAAGGAGACGCTCCCTGACTGCCGTAGCCGGACGCATATGGTCAATGACCATTTGCCTCCTGGATTTCGTCACACGCGCTTGCACCCTTGCCAATGCGTCCATCGACAGCACCAGGCCGTCATTGACACATGAAAGCGCCACAGGTGGCACAGGGTGGCCTGCCCCGCTTCAGCCCACACCGACTGAAGGAGACGATAAGAGTGGTTGACAGCGCTCATCGCTGCCCTCACACCCTCATCGCATAGGGACAGGACTCCTTCCTGGTGTACCTGAGACTTGTCCACAAGTGCCGGACCGGGGTGACCCGGCATGGCACTCTGGACGCCCAGTACCCATCGGTCATCCTCCGTGACCGACGGGACTACACCATACCTGTCGTATATTCCCCCCGCGGAATACGACATCTTGCCCGCACCTCCCTGGAGGCCGCAGGGAGCTGACCCTTGGTCATCAGTTGTTTGCTATAAATAGCATCCAACCATTCTATGAACCGTGGATCCAGTCCCACTGACTGGATCCGGGCCGCGGGCAAAATCCCCGTCCTGATCGACGCAACCGACGGACGGGGCGCATCTTCATCGGCCGTGGCCGAAACCACAGACGGGTCAACCCTGGCTAGCCACGCCAGAGCATCTGACCAATCTACCTCCGATGAAGACACCCCCGCAAACACGTCACCCGTTGACGTGCTCACGGGTCTGCCAGCCACGGCCTCCCAACAAGGAGCCACGGCTGACACGCCAGGCACTCCGGTACCACACGGTTCCGCCGCCACCCCATGAAACACTCCGGTCCATGGGGTAGGTCCACACGGAAAACCGTACGGACCCGTAGCAGTCGCGGAACCATAGCCGGACACGGGCGCCCACGGCACCCCACGTCCGACTGCCGGACCAGGCGAGATAGGTGAGTACCACGCCCGGCCCGGCACACCCGTTCCCGTGACGGCTGGTGCCAAACCAAGCCGCACGGAACCGGTGCACGGTAACGGATTTGCCTCAGCCACAGGCGGAGCCGCTGACCTGGCTTGCGCCAAACCAGACAAATGGAGGCCGGTTCCGTCTAGGACGGAATCAACCTCCATATTCTCCACCTGCGGCTTCACGGGCCGCAGCAACCTCTCCTCCTCGGCCTCCTCGTCTTCAGACTCCGAAGAGTCGTCACTAGACGAGTCAACCGTGGAACCGTCCTGGCGGACGGCTCCCACACCTGACGGACCGGCCACCGCTACTGGACCACCCGGAGGTGGCCGCAGAGAAACAGAAACCCGTCTGGCCGAAGCCAGATGGGACTGCCAGGGGGCCGTACGACACGGCCCCCTCGGTAACCAGTCCAGAATCCTGTCCGAGGACAGGATCCGTACCAGGCATGGGGAGAAATTGCCCCCCAACCTTTGGTAACAGGGACGACACCAGCGTGGTCAGAACGCTATGCAGAAAAACCCTGCAGAGCCGGACCAAACCACGCCGGCGGTGCCATCTCCGCCACCTCCAGCTGGGGACGTGGAGCACCCGCACCGGCCGAACCGGGCGCTCCACGATTTACTCTCGGACCGCCTGACCCCGCGTCAGACCCAGCCAAGTCCTTCTGGGCAAGGAACTTAACCATCGTTTCGACGGACCACACTGAACAAACATTACACCTATGATCTATATTACACAGGGCACACATAAAACAGACATGGTCCTTGAACATTACACGGACAAACTTATGGCAGTCGTCACATGATGGCGGGGCTGGCTTGGCCTATAAAATAAGCACAAACCTACAATAGACAAGCGGAACGAGACCCGGATGGAAGGCAGACAATTAATTTTCAAATAATTTGACTCATAAATTAACCGTAACCTCCCCGCATTGATTATGACGACAAGTACGCGGCGGGCACAACACACCCATAATAGATCCTCCAGGATGTGTAACGGCTCCAGGAATCATATCGCATAGCATTCAGGGTATATTTACTAATCAATATAAATTATACTCCTAACGAACGCAGCACGATATGTGAAGAAAACAACAAAATGTATAACAAAACTGCTGTCTCACACGGTAAAACCGCAGACCACACATCTACTCAAGAATTTTGAAACCACCGATCATTGCAAACCGATCGTGATCACACGTAAACTTGATCATTCTAAAGTTTCCGGTACCATTTTTAGTACGCAGCACCCAGAATAAGATGCGCGAATTAATGAAAAAATTTTTCTTCACATAAACATCCGAGCGACCGGGTGTGACGTCACCCGCTCGGATTCTACGGAGAACGACGTCAGCCGATATTCGTGTTAGAAATACCGTAGCAAACACCTATTTTCATATCTGCCGATCGCCTGTTGGGGTTTAAAGAAGGCGATCGTCTGGCATATATCGTTGCTAGCACACGTCCCAGATTCTATGGGGTCAGAAATTGGAACATGCGACACAACAAAATTTAGAGACCTAAGTCTTTTAACTATGGATAATAAGGAATTATACAACCTGGTCTTCATTGGCGGTATTCTACATAGTCCTTAGTTAATCCTTTCAGAACACACAAACTATCACTGATTAAAGACTTAGATTATTTTAAAACACTAAAATCCGTAATGCAAAAAGCATGTATTGCTCTTGTCGCTATGCAAACAAGAATGAGCTCTATGGTAAACGGGTACTCGGCAGTTGGGAGCCGAGTACCCGGTTCCCAGGAGTCGGTAAAGCTTTCTAAGTCTATAATCCTAGAGCCGCTGTCAGGGCCAGCTGTATATCAGAAGTAACAGAATGGTGAGTATTGATCGAAGGAGAAGTTGGCTGTCTTGAGGGTTCTAGTTCCTTGGTTAAATTCTCTGAAAGACAAAACATTTTTTCAATCAGGTCCGTCTTCTCTTGGTAGTGGCTTTACTAAATGATCAGGTTCGATCGACAGCTTCAATGTTATTTATAGAATCCTTGAGTCCGATTCTTCTATGGGTTGCTTGTATCAGGAATTTGGTTGGTGGATTTGATTGATCTTTTGGTAAATTTCCTATGTCTTCAACCAGTCTGTTCTACCATGTTACCACAAGTCAAGGGGAATTATCTTCATTTGAATCCAGAGATTTTCATCCTTTGGGCTGGTAAGGGTCTATCTCTCCATCAGAGGAGATAATTTTTATCAAATTTCAATCAAGTCTTCATCCAGCTCATTCTTTTATTATCAAATTCTTAAGTCGTTTTTTCTCTGTTCGACTACTCTGGTGCCTGGTTTGAACATTTAACATTTTATCTTGTTCCATTTATAAAAAAACCTGTTTTGCCCATGCTTTCGCAGAGGTAGCCTGTCCAGCCTCTTGGTTCAGTTACTTGTTGGATTTGCGTTACGTTTAAAGATGCCTTGTTCTAGCATCATCTGATAATAGATTATGTCCAAATTCTGGACATTCATAACTGCATGGAATAGCTTCCTCATTTGTTTTGTTCACGATTTCATTCATAATTGAGGTGATGTAAGTTTCTGGATGGAAATATGAGGCACCCTTGGCCCGGCGGCATTCCTCTTTAGAAGTATATAATATTTGAGCAAGCAGAGCCTCATTTACCGAGGTCATCTTTCTGTTTTCATCAAGAATGATTGTCTGTATGACATTAATTGGTGAAATATTCTATCAACTAATGTTAAAGTTCACAATGTCCGTGGTATTGATAACCCCCCACAGACCCCCCTTGCGGGTTGGTCTGTTGTTTTATTAACCACTATAAAAACATACTTACCGTTCAATCACTACTTGCTGAATCAATTATCTGCATTTAGCTACCAGAATAAGATTTTTATGCTTGCATACAATCCTCCCTATGCCTATTCCTATAAATATGGACCCTCAACCAGGCTACTGGTTAGGTCCATCTCCAGTATATTAACTGATATAGACTGGCACCAGTCTGTACTCACTCCATAGTGACGCCTGTCACTAAGCGCGCTTGCGCATGCACACTGGAGCCCAAATAGGAAACAGATTCACTTTTCTGAATTGAAGTGCCAAATATTATAGGCAAATTCTCAAATCAATTCCACACGGGGTGGCTGAGGCCAGGTTGTAGTGATTGACCGGTAAGTATGTTTTTATAGTGGTTAATAAAAAAAACAGACCAACCCGCAAGGGGGGTCTGTGGGGGGTTGTTAATACACCACAAAAACATCCATTACCGTTCAATCACTACTTGCTAAACCCGTAGATTTGGTCAGTTCCCCACTTAAAACATTAGGTGGGAGGCAATTTGAGAATCAACAAACAAGGATAAAAATCAAACCAATCTTATCCAAATGTTAATAACATAACATAATAGTGCATTTAAATCAATCACACCATGATTATCAAATAAGGAAAACTTGGAACTTACAGATAAATAAAAACCAAAATAAACTCTCACCATTTCTTACAGACGCCCAGTCTTAACGAAAGTGGCGAGATGTGCTTGGTAAATGGTCTTCAGCTATTTTGATTAAAATCGTAATACTACGAAAGAAGGAGGCTGCTGCACTCTGATCTTTCAGATAAAAGGTTATAAAAGAGGATTCAGATTTTCATCCTGCAACCTGTATGACTTCATCTAAATACGAACCGGCAAAAAGTGCAAAAGAGGAAGCCATTCCTCTATCATCCTGAGCTTTAATATGGGAGAAATTAATTTGTTCCGGAGAAGCAATCTCGTAACAAAGCTTAATCGTCTTCCAAATCCATCAGGATATCGTAAACTTTGAGACCGGTTTAGTTAACTCTTCCACATAAGAAAACCATAAAAGGGACGGATCAAATCATTTGAAATCAGTTCGCTGTTTGTACATTCTTAATGACAGGACACCAGAGTTTATCGGAAGGCGAAAAAGACGATAATGATTTTTATATGATCGGACTAGCAGGAAACCGGTTAGACTGATAAAAAATCCCTTCTGGGATTAAATCTAAACTGTCTCATGAAACTATAAATCTCTCCCTTTCAGCAGAAAAAGCGTGAATTCTAAACGCCTTCTAGCAGAGGCCGTTAATACTAATAGAGGAGAGGTTCAAAATGACGGCCTGCCAGCACTTGACGAACCAAGTTCCATGAAGGTAAAGGCTTAGCTATCGGAGGATGAATATTGCCTAGACCTCTAATAAAAACTATTAAAGGTCTTAGTGTCCTTGACATCGGCATACAGAAGGCAAGGAAGCGAAGATGCCAGAGAAAATCTATATCCCCTAACCGAATTAGCTGATAAATGTAAGGAATCAAAGAGATATGTTAAAAAGTGTAATACTTGGGAAATAAAAACAGAATCATGCACGAGACCTTTGTCTTAACACCATTCTCCAAAAATTTTAAGTCGACCCTTGTAAACTCTGCGGTTCGACTCTTTTCTGGAAGAATTGATAATTACTGGAGATCTTGAAGAAACTTTATTCTCGTAGACTTTAGTTTCGATATTCTCCAAACACACAGACTGAAGATTTCTGGGTTTGGATGAAGACAAAGACCTCTTACTTGAGACAGAAGATCCACGGAGAATGGAAGAAGACGAGGGAAGTCTACCAGGAGATCTAGAAGGTCTACAAACCAAATCCTCTTTGGCCAAAAGTAGCTATAAAGGAATCTCGCAGATTTGTTCTTTGACATTCTTCAACACTAACCAGAGCTCTAGATAAGCTTTTCAATAATTGGGTGATTCACTCTTAGAAATTTTGTAAATTGGGTTTCTTTGGAATTTAATTGGGTTATTACAAATTATTAGCAGGAGAACTGAAGTTAATTGGGTGATTTTCTATTTCAGTACTCATGATGTTAAAAATTAATTGGGTGATTGGCAATTTTTATTGGGTGAAAACGCAAAAACCCTGCTTATCTAGAGCTCTGACACTAATAGAATCAAAATCGTTGGAGGGAACGCATAGACGAACATTCCTGTGCAGGACTGAGACAGGGCATCCACCGCCAGGGCTTGACTGTCCAGAAAAAGAGACATGTAAGAGGAGATCTGAGCATTCAGAGATGTCGCAAACAGATCTACCAGAGGACGATCCATTAGACTGAAAATCGCTTTGACAACCGACCTCTTTAACTGCCACTCTGTGTGGGTGAATTTGCTGGGACGTGACAGTTGGTCCGCAAGAAAATTCAGACTGCCTGGGACATGAGAAGACACTAGAAGAATCTGATTCTTGCGACACCATAAGAGAAGGTTCAACACTTCTAGACAAAGAGACCACTGTCGAATTGTCTAACCGAATCGAGACTGAGACCTATCAGAAGATCTGACCATGAAAGGAGAGCCTTCTTGACAGCACACAATTTCAGAATGATGATATGAGCTGTCGACTCCTCCAGGGACCAAAGACCGCAAACCGACAGGGAGACCCAGACCGCTCCCCATCCCTCCTGAGAAGTGTCTGTGAAGATAACTGCCTGAGGGGAGGACTTTACCAGTGGAACACCCATCAGAAGCAGAGAATGGTCTTTCCAGAAATCTAGAAGAGGAATCAAGTGTTCTCTGATGGTAAATAGAGTGAACCGACTGCTTCCAAAGGGACATTAAATACATATGGAAGGGTCTTCTCATCAGCGCCGCCCATGGAATAACATTCTCTACGCTGACCATCAAACCTATCACTCTTAGCAGAAATCTTGCTCAGACCATGGAAGAAGAAGACAGGATTTCCATTACCACTGATAAAGCCTCTATTCTTGGATCTGCGGGGAAGACTGGACCCTGGGCCAGATCGAAAGAAATGCCTAGATGCATGAAGATTTGAGAGGGACCTAGGCTTGATTTCTTTAGATTTAAAATCCACCCCAGGTTGCATGCCAGACTGCAAACCTCTGGAAGAATTCCTGAGAGAATTGAGGAAGACTTACTTTATTAACCAATCATCTATATAAACGTGGGGATGGATAGAACGACGGTGAAAATCTCTGCCATGGCTGAGACTAGGCAAGAAAAAGAAAAGGAGCCATGGTCAGGCCAAAAGGCATGGCGCGAAACTGCCAAACTCGATCTTAGTAAGCAAATCTCAGGAATTATCTGAAGGAAGAGTAAATGAAAACATGAAAGAAGGCATCATTTTGGTCGATGGAAACGACGACATACCCTGATTTAGACTGGAAATGATCTGGGAGATGGGCTCCATCTTGACTTGGTAGTAAGAATCATGAGATTTAATCATGACATACCCCCTTGTTAACTTAAAATTAATGCAGATTTGAATGTTGCAGAGTGAATAGAGATCATTTTACTAAGATTTAATGACAGGGTAGGTTTTAAGATTTAATGACAGGGTAGGAAAACCTACCCTAGGCTGAACGCTCTCATGTATGCATAAATTCCTTAGAATTAACATAATTCAAAAAGAAAACTAACATGATAATGACCAAATTGTCAATTGAAAGGCCCAGAGGAGACAAGAAAGAAGAATTAGAAGAGGAAAGAGCTGACACAAAAGAAGGAAGGTCTATAGAAAACTTGTCCTTAAAAGGAAGAGAAAGAGTCTAAGCAATCCACCAGTGAGCCAGGGACCAGTCATCCGAAGAGACCCTGACTGGACAAAATCTCCTCAGCCCTGACCGACTATGGAATAGAAGAATACGAAGAAGGATTAGGAGATGGAGAAGAAAAAAAATGAGAAGAGTCACCAGAGGCCATAGAATCAACAGTTCAAATGGAAAGAGGAGAGCAAGGCCTCTTGGAAGCTAGAAGAGAACAGGTACAATATCCTGACCAGAGGACATGGAAAGAAAAAAGCTGACATGAAAGAACGAACAAGGGACGAATCCCTAAAAACAGAAAACAATGAGAAAACCAGACCTTAATCAACAATTACAAACTCAAGCTCAAAATAGAGAACGACAGAAACAATCGGATCAAGATTATCAAAAGAGGAAGAAGAGGAAGAGAGGAATTAAGAAGAATGGAAGATGAAGAGGAAAGAACAGGACCAGAAGATCCCTGGAGAGGATTGATAGATGAAATATGGGAAAACCCCAGAGGGAAAAAAGAAGGAAGACAGAAAGAGAGAGAGAGAGAGAGAGAGAGAGAGAGAGAGAGAGAGAGAGGAGAGAGAGAGAGAGAGAGAAAGAGAGAGACAGAGAGAGAGAGAGAGAGGAAGGAGAACATGACTAGAAGAAAACTTTAGAAGATGGGGCAGAGGATGAAGGAAGATACCTATACTTATCTTTACTCATTATTATTAACGACTTAGAACCAATATTATCGTCTTGTAAAGACAGATGTCATTGAGTTTGATATGCTAATAAAAGGAATGATTGATAGAATGATAATGAAACCCGGGAACAGCTGGATGTTAAATACACAAAACACTAATACTTGATTATGATTAAACACTACGGGATGAATCATGAAACAAAACGCTGAAAAACAGAGGCGATATAAAATCTAAGCAAAAAGACTCATCTAAACCATGACTGTGACAACGCAGAAGAAAAAACTCGGCTTTTATTCCTTCTTCCTTCACCATAATCTTATTTCTCTATTTTCAGCATTTTCTTGCTCTTGTAATCATTAATCTTAGAGCCATTCTCTTCCCTATGAATCCACTACTGAATCTATTCCTTTCAGCGCCTGTCAGAATTAGACTAAGAATTACGCTAGAAACAGGAATTTTCTTCAAGAAATTAATTCCCTTGGTTAAAATAAATATGTTAACCTGCCGACATAAGAGGAAAAAAGAGCACGAAAAAAGGCTGAACGGCCAGAAGACAACTGCCCATCTAAAGGTGGATGAAATTAAAAATTAATTTTAATTGTGACATCTAGCGATAATGCGTAGAATAGACTCTGACTTATCGACTGCAACAAAAAAAACACCCGGCAACCAGTCGGAAGAGTCTTTAATTACGTTGAAATGTTTCACTGATAAAAGAATAAATGTTGAATATCTACAATTCCAAGAGAGACTTCAAGACTGGCAATGTCTCGGAATTACTATTTTCAGCGATTAAACATTCCGATTTTAAAAGCACTTACTGAAATAAGACTAACTCTTAGGAAAGATGATGACTAGATCCTAGGAAAGACAAACCTGGAATCTCAGTAAGAGCTATCACCGGAAATCCAAAAAAGGAAGACAGAACCAGAAGTTAATCATAGAACACCATGAAAACCGGTAAACACCCTATCACTGGATGTACGAATCCGGAAGTGTAAAAATAGGAAACGGAAATGCGCAAAACGGAAGAAGACAACTGGAAACTGAACCTGGATGTACATTAAAAAACCAGAATAAGCATAGGAACCGGAAATACGCAAACCGGAAGTCAGACCGGATACGGAAAGAACGGAGGTAGATCCGGAAACGGAAGTAACCCCTGTCCTGAGGACCTGAATCCCCTACAACTGATCTAAGACATTGACATTGGCATAAATATTAAAGACGGGGGATTTCGCCGCCACCACCACTGCTTGAAGGTCATGCCTTTTCTTCTTATTTACAACCTCAAGACTCATGTGGGTTTGACCCGGTGACCTGCTCGAAATCACCTTCGAGAGCTTATTTGCTCTAATTATTTGCTCTTTATTCTTAATTCATTCACTTGACCGGAAGTACGTCCCAACCGGAAGCGGAAGTCGGAAGAGCTTATTAGGCATACCGGAAACGGTCGGAACGGAAGTAAGAACCGGATCTTGAAAGCCCGGATGTCCTGGAAAACTGGAAGACATACCGGAAACAGTCGGAACGGAAGTAGCACCGGAAAACGGAAGTAAACCTGAGTCCCGAGGACCCGAATCCACCCCAATGGAACCGGAAGAACTAGCAAAACTAGATTGTGGACCATGGCTATAGGCGACCTATGAAGAATCTTGACGACCGGTATGACCAAAAATTTTGGCATTAGCATAAGGCTTTTGGACGTTAGCTTCCACTGCTTGAGATTATGCCTATCACCCTCAAGACTAATGTGGGTTTGACCTGGTGAACTGCACGAGCCCACCTTCGAGAGCTTAGTCGCTCTAGACTTTGTTTAGGAGACCTGATTACTTGCATTGACATTAGAGGAATCGGTTTCCCCCATTTGTGGGAACGCCCGCTAGCCCTCGGACTATCGTCGGAATCAGAAGAAACTTCCTGTTTCTTGGCCTCCATGATGGCAGAAGATATTCTTTCGTCTAAAGATTTAGTCAAAAATTTGCCGAAGAAGGGCCCCCCCCCCCCTCCGTTGCAGATGGATTAGACATATTAGAATATTGCAAGACACAGCTTTTGTCTACTAGCAACAGAGGAAGGGGAAGGACGACCATAGGACAGCGCTATAAGAACGAATAATCCTTACTCCACAGAGTGAACTCGTTCACAGATTGAGGATTCGCACTTGATTTATCGGTCGTTAAAACAGACTCTTAAAAAATGAAAAAAGATTATGAAAGAAGCATACAGCTTAGAATTTTGATAAAAGGAGTCTAGAAACATGCAAATGCCTTTCAAAGAAATGCTGAAAAAGTTCAAATTCAAGATTGTTTTCTATCATAGGGAAATAAATGTAATTCCTTGTAAATCACTATTTTTCTTTTAACTGAAAGCGATTAAGGGATCACTGGATAATAGTGTTTTTATATGATGACTTAGGCATATTAAAGTTGTTACCACGAAAACGAAACCCATGAAAACCGGTAACATTTATTTATAAAGTTCACGAAATACTTCCAAAAACATAATTTTGGGAGGATAGACTTCATAGTAGGCATATCTTAATGTGAGGAAGTCCTTCAATAGTAAGCTGACACAGCGCAAAGCTATAAAAACTTTCTGATAACATTTGTGCAGTTGTTCTGCTTGCAGAATAATTGAAAAGTGAATCTGTTTCCTATTTGGGCTCCAGTGCGCATGCGCAAGCGCGTTTAGTGACAGGCATCACTATGGAGTGAGTACAGACTGGTGCCAGTCTATATCCGTTAATATACTGGAGATGAACCTAACCAGTAGCCTGGTTGAGGGTCCATATTTATAGTAATAGGCATGGGGAGGAGTGTATGCAAGCATAAAAATCTTATTCTGGTAGCTAAATGCAGATAATTTAATGGATGTTTTTGTGGTGTAATAACAACGCTTGATCTTTTCATCGGCTCATCCTTAGTCGATGGCATGCAGGTCGATGGATGTAAATGGATAGTCTACATTCACATCATCTTATTTAAAAGATCAGAGTCCAGCGGCCTCATTCTTTATAAATATAAACATTTTAACTAAACAAGTCAAAAATAATTTTCCGAGCTCGTCGAAAATCATTTTCCGAGCACATCTCTCGATTTTCATTCAGGATAATTGTCTGTATGACAGCTGGCGAAATGTTATTTAGTTTTGTTTAGTTAACTCTTAGTTCAGTTTTTGTTTGGTTGATAATCACAGTATGAACTTATTAGTTGCTCTATTATGTGGATTTAATAAAATCCTTGGTTACTGGTCCATTTTTAACTTTCTTTCAAGGTTCTCAAATCTCCACCCACCAGATGGTTTTTAAAGTGGGGCACTGACCAATTCTACAGGTTTAGCAAGTAGTGATTGAACGGTAGAGATGTTTGTGGTGTAATAACAAAGCCCACAGACACACACACACACACCCCACAGCCCTTTAGTGGGATGGGCTGTAGTTTTATTAACCACTAAAACATACTTACCATTCAATCATATGACCCGGCCTCAGCCACAACATGTGGTTATGATTTGAGAATCTTTGTTTTGTATAAACATCAAAATTGAAAGTGAATTGTTATTATCCAGTGAGTGCTTCTGCGCATGCGCAATGTCTAAGGTCATATTGAAGCGTGCTTAGACTGGTGCCAGTCTCATTGGGATTGGTTACAGGGAGTCTACCCTACAAAAAGACTGGTGTAGGGTAGAATGTTATATTATAGGCATTGGGAGGCATTAAAAGCAAGTATAAAAATCTTTTTCTGGTGCTAAATTCAGAGTGGTTGATTTAGCAAGTAGTGATTGAACGGTACAGATATTTGTGGTGTAATAACAACTGGCTGTTAACGCTGGTGGATCAGCATCTCTTGGTTGGATTTTAGTATATGTACACATACTGGACTACTCACTTACAGTCTGGGTTCGCTGACTCTGTGCCCTATGGGAATTCTACTATGATGCCTGTCATGTCCAGGTTCAGCAAGAGAATATGTAAAAAATAATCGATCTATGCATATACCCTTTCACTGGTCAGTATGAGTTTGGTAATTGGCCGTTTGGGTGCCCCATCCTAATTGCAGCATTTTTTGTAGGATGGGCTACTATGCTACCGTGGTACTTAATACAATGTGTAATTTCACATCAATAGCTTCAGAAAATACCATCGCTAGAGTACAAGCAGTTTATCATTATTCTTGTGTGGAGAATTGCCTTTTTACACATGTGCTTCCTACTCTGAAGGCATTAACGATTGCGCTACAATATTATTTTGAAGTCACTGTGACATTCTATGTCAAAATTTGACACATATTAGCACGACCTAGGGGTCTAGGGTACCGTAGTACTGGGTGTTGAAATCCATTAAAAAATTTTGTTAAAATTCTGTCACAGTAATTATGATTTTCAATGTATCAGCTGTCACATAGCTCAGTTAATATTCTGTCACAATAATTATGTAATTCAATGTCTCAGCTGTCACATAGCTCAGTATCTCTTTAGTATGTATGATTACTGTATTCTGCAGCTGTAGTAGTAGAAATATCCTCAGCTGCAATTAGTCCTTCTTCGCTTGTTCCCACTGTGTCTTGTCCTCACCCCAAATCCTTAACTTCCTCAGGTCGATTCTTGACTTGATTGTACCAAGTCCTGCTTTCTTGAGGTCATCTCGTAGCATGCTTAGCAGATTTATGCAATGACGTCCTCTCCTGGCTTTGTATTTGCTGGCTCCGAGTAGGGTGAATTTCAAGGCTCTCTGTGCTCATGTGTCTTCTGACATCCTTAGCACATGGCCAAACATGGACCATCTTTGCTGGGCGACTTTTACAGACAGCGGCGACATATTACACATCTTGTATAGTGTATCATTGGAAATTATGCTATCTGACCATTGGTGTCCAATCGTGGTGACAGACATCGAGTTTGTCTAGAGCCGCCTTTGGAGCTGCCAAGCTGTTACAGTTATACAGCATCAAGAATACGCAGGTTGCATTGTATTAATGTAGTCTTTTTATTTTTGATCTACGAATCCATAGCTTCCAGAAGGACTGGAAAGCTATGTTCCCCATGACGTAGCATGAAGCAATGTCAGCAGTACTGCAAAGCAGTGAGCCCTGAATTTTACTTTTCCTCTACGGTTCGCCACCGTGAAGTGGATCGTCATTTTCTTTAGTTTCATGCTTTGTAGATAGGTATATGTGGGTGAACTCTGTTTTGGATTCATTCATAGATTCTCAATTTTTAGTTTGCTTACAGCTATTGGGGGAAGTTCGTCAAGGAGTTTATTTTCCTCGTCTATGAAGTCCACATCATCAGCATATTCCATCTCTAGCAGCATACCCAGCATTGACACTGGGGGGGTTTTGGTCTTGTGGAATTTTCCTGCATGGATTTCAATGCAGTAGCACGGTAACATGTGAAACGTACATGGGATAGATAGACCATCTGACTGTGCGGAGCCGATTGATATCTCAAACTCTAAAGACTTCACTGACTTGACTCGTATTCTCAGCTTGGGTGTCTGCAAGCAGTAGTCTCACTAGTTGTAACTCATCTTCATTGCAACCGGCCTGGTGTAGTATAAACGAAATCACGGATTTCTTTTTTCACGGGAGAGTTGATACTTACCTCCCAAAAAATCTTTGATATTCCCAAATATCAGCCTACACTCAATAAAAGCTCCGATTAAAAATGTTAGGTGCCCTTACTGGGCAGGGAGTCAGGTGACAGCCCGGCGGATGCCGGCCCCACTCCGTGCATGTACAGGCTGTCACTTCCTCGACTTATTTTTAATTAAACTAGAACATGAGTAAAGACAGAGCCTCTGTGGGGTGGAGAGGTCAGGTCCGTGTTTGGGAGGTAAGTATCAACTGATTTCGTTCATTTCACATCAAGAGTATACTTACCTCCCAAACACTGTGATATTACCAGAATTTGTCAGTGAATTTGGTGGGAGAGACGAGGTCCAAAAAACCCACTCTTCCCGACGAGAGCCAAGCTCCTTTTGTGTTTAAGCACTTACATCTGAAGTTGTGTGTAAAAAAACAACCAGGAAAGATAAGAACATTGGTTTATAACCAATGGGTGAGAGAAATGACCATCGAGTCATACACACGCTCATGAACGCACGCACACACACCACACACACCAACCCCACCCCACCCATCATTATTTGAGGGTGGGAAAGGGTGAGCATCACCCACTCTAGCAGATTCTCTCTCTTCATCCACCACTGAAGGTAGCGAATAAGAGGTTCCAATACTGACACGCCTGAGTCGAAGGATCCTGTATTTTGGGTCCACTGTCATGAGAAATAACTGGATAGGCCGCCTTCGCAAGGCTGGCTGTGGTATGACTGTTCTAGAGACCACCAATCCCAGCATTCTCAAGTAAATCTGTGCCAGCACATAGCGACTGGTGCACACATACCTGATCTCCAGATCGAATAACATGCCCAGCTAAACAAACTTCTGGGATGGAGTCAGCTCTGATTTTTGAAAGTTGATTATCCAGCCTAAAACTTTCCTGATTGTGTGCTTTTAACATCCAGTCATCTAGTGAAAAAAGGGAGAAGAGCAGTGTGGTCACTTAACTATCGTTTCAAAACAGCTAAAGCGAGTAGATTGGCTGAGTCTGACACATCCCTCATATAGTAATCCGTGAATGAGGACTCACAGTGCCATTGTGCAACGGCCATGATGTCCTCTAACGGAACACCACTGTAAAGGGCGGTCGAGGCGGCTATTCCTCTAACATTGTGTGCCCTTGCGCCTTGCACCTGGTGCCCAGTCGCCATCTCATGAGTAGTCTGAATGCATTCGACTACCCAACGAGAGATAGTATCCATGGATGCGGCACCATAAGGCTTCTTATGGCAGATCCATAGATGTCTATCGTTCGACCCTAACGAGTCAGTCCGTTTCCTGTACTTAGTCAAAGCACAGACTGGGCACCAGACACTGGCATCATGATCAAACCTTGTTAACTTCGGTATTATGATCGGTTTGCCGGGATATCTCAAAGATTGGTTCTTTGACATAAACTCTGCTCTTGGCAGAAGACGCAAACCTTCTCCAGAAACAATAAATCGGTTCCTCTCTGCCGAAAGCGCATGGATCTCACTGCGCCTTCTAGCTGAGGAAGCTGCCAATAGAAAGGCCGCCTTTAGAGTCAAATGCTTTAGACTAGCCGAACGCAACGGTTCGAAAGGGTGCTTGGCCAGTACATTAAGCACTAAAGATAGACTCCAGGCTGGAATGACTACCGGTTGTCTCGGGCGGAGATTGCTCATTCCCTTCAACATCACATTTAACTGGGCCACCTCTGGACTATCCCTGTTGGCTAGACAAGGGATAACTGATGCCAAAGCTGACTTGTATCCAGCAACTGTGACGGGAGCTAGTCCTGAAAAGAACAGCTCACAGAGAAAGTCTGCTATTTGCTGAATAGTGGATTGAAAGGTATCAATACCCTTTTCTTCACACCAGTCTGCAAATCTGTTAACCTTGTTGTTATATGACTTGAAGGTTGACCTCCTTCTCGCAGCCGCGATGAAATCAGCAGCCTGTCGAGAAAAGCCTTCTGACGTGGAACGTTGTTTGACAACATCCACGCAGTCAATTTGAACATTTCGGGACGCTCGTGTAGGAAGCGTCCCTTGGCCTGGGAGATCATGTTCGGAATCTCGGGCAACTGCACAGGATTTTCCACCAGCAGATCTAGAAGATCCGTGAACCACGCCCTGCTCCGCCAATACGGCGCTATTAGCAGGACGAGACACGGTTCCTCCCTGACCTTCACCAATACCTTCGGTAGAAGAATGGTGGGTGGGTACGCGTAAGCGTGCATCCCTCTCCAGCTTATCGCCAGAGCGTCTGTATCGACGGCATTTGGATCTGGAATCGGCGAGACATATGTCATGATTTGAGCATTTTCCTTTGTGGCGAACAAGTCCACATTGGGTTTGCCCCAATGCTCGAAGATCCATCGCAGAACCGGAGGGTTGAGGGACCATTCTGTTGGCAAGATTCTCTGTCTGCGAGACAAAGCATCCGCCAGAATGTTCAATCGGCCAGGAATATGAGCGGCTTTCAAAACAACCGAGTAATTCCTGCACCATTGAATCAAGTGCCACACCCTGATGCACAGGGTGGGCGACCTGGTCCCGCCTTGGCAATTTATATATGATACTACTGTCGAATTGTCCGACCGTATCAATATCACCTTGCCCCTGATCATCGGAAGGAACTCTTCCAACGCCAGTTCCACTGCCATCATTTCCAACAGATTGATATGCAGCTGACTCCCCGGGAGAGTCCATGTGCCCGAGACCTGGTGTTCTCCCAGGCAGGCACCCCACCCTTCCAGCGATGCATCCGTGTAGACGGACAGCTGGGGGTGGGGTAGGTGCAGCGATTCTGACGCTGTTTCCACCAGAGAAGATGCGATATTATCGGCTCCAAAACTGGCACCAGTTTTGACAGGGGTTCTGTTCTCTGTTTCCACAGAGACATCAGATACAACTGGATAGGCCTTCGCATTAGAGCAGCGTACGGGATAACCTGCTCCATGGAGACCATCATGCCCAGCATCTGAAGGAACCGCCTCGCCTGAATGTGGTTTCCCACTCGAAAACTCCTGAGGATGGCTAACAGAGACACCACCCTGGGCTCTGACGGGTAAACCCTGCCCTCCTCGAGGTCGAATCGCATCCCCAAATAAACGAAATGTTGAGTGGGCGTCAACTCGGATTTCTCCTCGTTGACTATCCAGCCTAGATCTGAAAGTAACTTCAGAGTCAGAGCAGTATCCACGTTCAACCTGGCTGCCGAGTCTGCCTTGAGCAGCCAGTCGTCTATGTAGGTGTGTAGCGCCACGTTCTCTTTTCTGAGAAACGCTGTCACCGCAAGGACCACTCTTGTGAAAACCCTCGGAGCTGTCGACAGGCCGAACGGGAGAACTGTAAACTCCCATACTTGATTCTGAAATGCAAATCTCAGAAACCTGTGCCAACTCCGATTCATAGGAATGTGGAAATATGCATCTTTCAGATCGATCGATACACACCACATTCCTTTCCTCAATCCCGCCATTACTGACCTCGGCGTTTCCATCTGGAACCGAGGCGTATGGATAAACCAATTTAATGGCCTGAGATTGAGTATGGGTCTCCATCCCCCTGTGCTCTTGGGGACAAGGAACATGTTTTAATAGAAGCCTGGAGTGTTTCGGTTTGCTGGTTTTATTGCTCCCTTCATAAGCAAGCCCGACACTTCCTTTTGAACGGCTTCTAACTTGTCTGGCTCCCTTGGTACGGGTGTCCAGACAGGTGCCAAAAACAGATTTTGTGGTGGAAAGTCCCACCACTCCGGCATGTAACCCTGGGATAACCATCCCAGGACCAGACTGTCTGACGTCACACCTCGCCAGGCCTCGACGAAACGCATGAGCCTTCCACCCACCATAGACGCCTCGACATCTAACGGGGTTGTCCGGCTCGCAGTCCGCCCCCCCCCCCCTTTCTTAACGAGAGAGAGTGAGAACCATTTCGTTCTAGGCCCGACGGGTATAACTGGCACCGCTGTTCCTGTCGCACAGGCGCGGTCCAGGCGGATATGAAGGGAGCTTTCGTACCCTCAGGTACGCTTCGGCCCCTTCTGTCCGCCCTTACCCTTGCCCTTCCCGCCCCTAGGGCGGTCAGGAGCAACATTGGGGAGGTAGGCGCCTCTACAACCTTCCTGGGCTTCTTCGCCGGTGGCGGCTCTGAAAACCCAGCCGAAGCAGAAGTCGCAACAGGCCTGGCTTTCGCCTTGCCCTTATGCTTCTTCTGCTTCTTTGAAGGCTGTCCCGTTAGCGGTTTCCCCACAGCCCCTAGTGCGTGCGCCTGCCGCACTAGCTCTAGCTGTAGGTTTACCGCTAACCGATTCTGCGCGATACTGGCGGTGTCCTCTAAGATGGCCCGCGCTTGGCCACCGAAAATGCTAGGCCCTGTCAGGGGCATCCCAAGAAGACGCTCCCTGACTGCCGTAGCCGGACACATATGGTCAATGACCATTTGCCTCCTGGACTTCGTCACTCGCGCTTGCACCCTTGCCAATGCGTCCATTGACAGCACCAAGCCGTCATTAACACATGAAAGCGCCACAGGTGGCACAGGGTGGCCTGCCCCCGCTTCAGCCCACACCGACTGAAGGAGACGATAAGAGTGATTGACAGCACTCATAGCTGCCCGCACACCCTCATCACATAGGGACAGGACTTCTTCCTGGTGTACTTGGGATTTATCCACTAGTGCCGGACCGGGGCCACCCGACCCGGCACTCTGGACTCCCAATACCCATCGGTCATCCTCTGTGACTGACGGGACTACACCATACCTGTCGTATTCCCCCCGCGGAATACGACATCTTGCCCGCACCTCCCTGGAGGCCGCAGGGAGCTGACCCTTGGTCATTAGTTGTTTGCTATAAATAGCATCCAACAAATCTATGAACCGTGGATCCAGTCCCACTGACTGGATCCGGGCCGCGGGCAAAATCCCCGTCCTAATCGACGCAACCGACGGACGGGGAAAACCGTACGGACCCGTAACAGTCGCGGAACCGTAGCCGGCACCCCACGTCCGGCTGCCGGACCAGGCGAGATAGGTGAGTACCACGCCTGGCCTGGCACACCCGTTCCCGTGACGGCTGGTGACAAACCAAGCCACCCGGAACCGGTGCACGGTAACGGATTGGCCTCAGCCGCAGGCGGAGCCGCTGACCTGGCTTGCGCCAAACCAGACAAATGGAGGCCGGTTCCGTCCAGGACGGAATCAACCTCCATATTCTCCACCTGCGGCTTCACGGGCCGCAGCAACCTCTCCTCCTCGGCCTCCTAGACTTCAGACTCCGAAGAGCCGTCACTAGACGAGTCAACCGTGGAGCCGTCCTGGCGGACGGCTCCCACACCTGACGGACCGGCCACCGCTACTGGACCACCCGGAGGTGGCCGCAGAGAGACAGAACTTCCTTTTGCACGGCTTCTAACTTGTCAGGCTCATTGGGTACGGGTGTCCAGACAGGTGCCAAAGACAGATTTTGTGGCGGAAAGTCCCACCACTCTGGCATGTAACCCTGGGATAACCATCCCAGGACCAGACTGTCTGACGTCACACCTCGCCAGGCCTCGACGAAACGCATGAGCCTTCCACCCACCATAGACACCTCGACGTCTAACGGGGTTGTCCGGCTCGCGGTCCGCTCCCCCCCCCCTCTCTTAACGAGAGAGAGAGAGAACCATTTCGGTCTCGGCACGGCGGGTATAACTGGCACCGCTGTTCCTGTCGCACAGGTGCGGTCCAGGCGGATATGAAGGGAGCTCTCGTACCCTCAGGTATGATCCGCTCCCTTCTGTCCGCCCTTGGAGGACTTACCCTTACCCTTCGCCTTGCCGCCTCTAGGGCGGTCAGGAGCAACCTTGGGGAGGGTAGGAGCCTCTACAACCTTCCTGGCTTTCTTAGCCGGTGGCGGCTGAGAAAATCCAGCTGAAGCAGAAGTCGCAGCAGGCTTAGCTTTCGCCTTGCCCTTATGCTTCTTCTGCTTCTTGGAAGGTTGTCCAGCTAGCGGCTTCCCCACAGCCCCTAGTGCGTGCACTTGCCGCACTAGCTCCAGCTGTAGGTTGACCGCCAACCTATTCTGCGCGATGCTGGCCATATCCTCTAGGATGGCCCGTGCTTGGCCACCGAAGATGCTAGGCCCTGTCAGGGGCGTCCCAAGAAGACGCTCCCTGACTGCCGTAGCCAGACGCATATGGTCAATAACCAGTTGCCTCCTGGATTTGGTCACACGCGCCTGCACCCTTGCCAGTGCATCCATAGACAGCACCAAGCCGTCATTCACGCACGAAAGCGCCACAGGTGGCCTGCCCCCGCTTCAGCCCACACTGACTGAAGGAGACAATAAGAGTGGTTGACAGCACTCATAGCTGCCCTGACACCCTCGTCGCATAGGGACAGGACTTCCTATTGGTGTACCTGGGACCTGTCCACAAGTGCCGGACCGGGGCCACCCGCTCCAGCACTCTGAACCCCCAGGACCCATCGGTCATCCTCAGTGACCGACGGCACTACACCATATCTGTCGTATTCCCCCCGCGGAATATGACACCTTGCCTGCACCTCCCTGGAGGCTGCAGGGAGCTGGCCCTTGGTCGCAAGTTGCTTGCTATAAATAGAATCCAACAACTCTATGAACCGTGGATCCAGTCAAGGAGCCGCGGCTGACACACCAGGCACTCTGGTACCACCCGGTTCCGCCGCCACCCCATGAACCATACCAGTCCATGGGATAGGTCCGCGCGGAAAACCGTATGGACCCGTAGCGGACGCGGAACCGTGGCCAAACACGGGCGCCAACGGCACCCCATGTCCGACCGCTGGACCGGGCGAGATAGGTGAGTACCACGCCCGGCCCGGCACACCGGTCACCCTGCCAGCTGGTGCCAAACCAACCGACACGGAACCGGTGCCCGGTACCAGATTGGCCTCAACCACAGGCGGAGCCGCTTCCCTGGCTTGCGCCAAGCCAGACAGATGGAGGGCGGTTCCGTCCAGGACGGAATCGACCTCCATATGCTCCACCCGTGGCATCACAGACCACAGCAATAACTCCTCCTCGGCCTCCTCGTCTTCAGACTCCGAAGAGTCGTCACCAGACGAGGAAACCGTGGAGCCGTCCTGGTGGACGGCTCCCACACCTGACGGACCTGCCACCGCTACTGGACCACCCGGAGGTGGCCGCAGAGAGACAGAACCCGCCAGGCCGGAGCCAGACGGGACTGCCAGGGGGCCGTACGAGATGGCCCCCTCGGTAACCAGTCCAGAACCCTGTCCAAGGACAGGGTCCGTACCAGGCATGGGGAGAATCTGACCCGCAACCTTTGGTAGCAGTGATGACACCAGCGTGGGCAGAACGCTATGCAGAAACCCCTGCATAGCCGGACCGAACCACGCCAGCGGTGCCATCTCCGCCACCTCCAGCTGGGGACGTGGAGCGCCCCCACTGGCCGAACCGGACGCTCCACGATTTAACCTCGGACCGCCTGACCCTGCGACAGACCCAGCCACATCCTTCTGGCCAAGGAACTTTACCATCATATCGACGGACCACACTGCGCACACATTACATCTATGATCAAGGTTACAGGGCGTACACCTAAAACAGACATGGTCCTTAAACACGACGCGTACAAACTTATGGCACTCGTCACATGATGGCGGGGCTGGCTTGGCCTATAAAATAAGCACAAACCTACAATAAGCAAGCGGAACGAGACACGGATGGAAGGCAGACAATTAATTTTCAAATAAATTGACCATAAATTAACTGTAACCCTCCCGCACCCGACCCCGCAACGTTACAGCAAAGATCGCATTGATTATGACGACAAGAACGAAGCGGGCATAAATACACCCATAATTGATCCTCCAGGATGTATCACGGCTCCAGGAATCATATCGCATAGCATTCGGGGTATATTTACCAATCAAATAAATTATACTCCTAACAAAAGCTGACACGATATGTGAAGAAACAACAAAATGTAAACAAACTGCTGTAGCACACGGTAAAACTGCAGACCACGCATCTCTCAAGAATTTTGACACCACGGATCATTGCAAACCGATCGTGATCACACGTAAACTTGACCATTCCAAAGTTTTCTGGTACCATTTTTAGTACTCAGCACCAGGAACAAGATGCGCAAATTAATGAAAAAATTTTCTTCACATAAACATCCGAGCATCACGGGTGTGACGTCACCCGCTCGGACCTTACGGAAAACGACGTCAGCCGATATTCGTGTTAGAAATACTGTAGCAAACACCTATTTTCATATCTGCCGATCGCCTGTTGGGGTTTAAAGAAGGCGATCGTCTGGCATATCTCGTTGTTAGCACACGTCCCAGATTCTATGGGGTCAGAAATTGGAACATGCGACACAACAAAATTTAGAGACCTAAGTCTTTTAACTATGGATAATAAGGAATTATACAACCTGGTCTTCATTGGCGGTATTCTCCATTTTATCCAGTTAGATCCTCTTAAGAACGCACAACTATCAATTCACAGATAAGACTTAGATTTCCTTTCACAAAAACTTAAAATCTTTCCTGCAAAAAAACGTGGACAGCTCTTGTTGTTATGCAAACAAGAATGAGCTCTATGGTAGACGGGTACTCAGCGGTTGGGAGCTGAGTACCTGGTTCCAAGGAGTCGGTAAAGCTTTCTAAGTCTATAGTCCTAGAGCCAGCTGTCAAGGCCAGTTGTGTATCAGAAAGTAACAGAATGGTGAGTATTGATCGAAGGAGAAGACAGTTTACAAAAAGACTTAGACTTTAATTCTTAATCTTTCCAACTGCTAAAAAGCATGTATTGCTCTTGTTGCTATACAAACAAGAATGAGCTCTATGGTAGATGGGTACTCGGCAGTTGGGAGCCGGGTACCCGGTTCCAAGGAGTCGGTAAAGCTTTCTAAGTCTATAGTCCTAGAGCCAGCTGTCAAGGCCAGCTGTATATCAGAAGTAACAGAATGGTGAGTATTGATCGAAGGAGAATTAATATTTTCAGAGATTAAACATTCTGATTTTAAAAGCACTTACTGAAATAAGACTAACTCTTAGACAAAATGATGACTAGATCCTAGGAAAGACAAACCTGGAATCTCAGTAAGAGCTATCACTGGAAATCAAAAAAAGGAAGACAGAACCGGAAGTTAATCATAGAACACCATGAAAACCTGTAATGACCCTATCACCGGATGTGCGAATCTGGAAGTGTAAAAATAGGAAACGGAAATGCGCAAAACGGAAGAAGACAACCGGAAACCGAAACCGGATGTACATTAAAAAACCAGAATAAGCATAGGAACCGGAAATACGCAAACCGGAAGTCAGACCAGATACGGAAAGAACGGAGGTAGATCCAGAAACGGAAGTAACCCCTGTCCTGAGGACCTGAATCCACTACAACTGATCTAAGACATTGGCATATATGTTAAAGACGGGGGCTTCCGCCACCGCCACCACTGCTTGAAGGTCATGCCTTTTCTTCTTATTTACAACCTCAAGACTCACGTGGGTTTGACCCGGTGACCTGCTCGAGATCACCTTTGAGAGCTTATTTGCTCTAATTATTTGCTCTTTATTCTTAATTCATTCACTAGACCGGAACTAGGTCCCAACCGGAAGCGGAAGTCGGAAGAGCTTATTAGTCATACCGGAAACGGTCGGAACGGAAATAAGAACCGGATCTTGAAGACCAGGATGTCCTGCAAAACCGGAGGACATATTGGAAATGGTCGGAATGGAAGTAGCACCAGAAAACGGAAGTAAACCCGAGTCCTGAGGACCCGAATCGACCCCAACAGAACCGGAAGAACTAGCAAAACTAGATTGCGGACTATGGCTATAGGCGACCTATGAAGACTCTTGACGACCGGTATGATAACAAATTTTGGCATTAGCATAAGGCTTTTGGATGTTAGCTTCCGCCTCCACCACCACTGCTTGAGGTTATGCCTATCACCCTCAAGACTAATGTGGGTTTGACCCGGTGAACTGCACGAGCCCACCTTCGAGAGCTTAGTCACTCTAGACTTTGTTTAGGAGACATGATTACTTGCACTGACGTTAGAGGAATCAGTTTCCCCCATATGCGGGAACGCCTGCTAGCCCTCGGGCTATCGTTGGAATCAGAAGAAACTTCCTGTTTCTTGGCCTCCATGATGGCAGAAGATATTCTTTCGTCTAAAGATTTAGTCAACACTGCAGCGAAGGATTCAAATATCACAAATAAAGCTATCACTGCTTCCGAATTCGCCATTGCTGCTGGATTAGACATATTAGAATATTGCAAAAGACAGAGCTTTTGTCTACTAGCAATGGAGGAAGGGGAAGGATGACCATAGGGCAGCGCTGTAAGGATGAATAATCCTTAAAGAAACTTAGATAAGAACGCAGACCACCCTATGTAAAACCCGCACATCGATGTGGGGGTACATGTAGTGCACTAAAACAGAAATGTCCTCCATACTCCACAGAGTGAACTCGTTCACAGATTGAGGACGTGCACTTGATTTATCGGGCGTTAAAACACGAAAAAAGATTACGAAAGAAGCATACAGCTTAGAATTTTGATAAAAGGGGTCTAGAAACATGCAAACGCCTTTCAAAGAAAGGCCGGAAAAGTTCAAATTCAAGATTGTTTTCTATCATAGGGAAATAAATGTAATTCCTTATAAAGCACTATTTTTTCTTTTAACTGAAAGTGATTAAGGGCTCACTGGAGTAATAGAGTGTTTTTATATGATGATGACTTAGGCATATTAAAGTTGTTACCACGAAAATGAAACCCACGAAAACCGGTAACATTTATATACATAGTTATAAAGTTCAATATAACCACGAAATACTTCCAAAAACATAATTTTGGGAGGATAGACCTCATAGTAGACATATCTTAGCGTGAGGAAGTCCTTCAATAGTAAGCTGACACAGCGCAAAGCAATAAAAACTTTCTGATAATATTTGTGCAGTTGTTCTGCTTGCAGAATAATTGAAAAGCGCATCTGTTTCCTATTTGGGCTCCAGTGTGCAAACTGCGCATGTGCAAGTGCGCTTAGTGACAGGCGTCACTATGGAGTGAGTACAGACTGGTGCCAGCCTATATCAGTTAATATACTGGAGATGGACCTAACCAGTAGCATGGTTGAGGGTCCATATTTATAGGAATAGGCATGTGGAGGAGTGCATGCAAGCATAAAAATCTTATTCTGGTAGCTAAATGCAGATAATTGATTTAGCAAGTAGTGATTGAACAGTAATGGATGTTTTTGTGGTGTAATAACAACAAGAGATCAAAGATCTGCAGGTACAGATGTTGTTGTTGGTTTGCAAACTGTCTGCTCTGATGTCTGGCTTCGTAGATCAAAAGCAAAATGACAACAGAATTATGGCTCGGTGGTGGAGTGGGGGGGGGGGGGGGAGTAGTAGTAGGAACAGCAGCATTGTTTCATTTTGTTTTGTTTCATTTCGTTTCAGTGATTACCGTATATTACTTTAACAAGTAGTAGTAGCAGCAACAGCAGCGGTACCAACAATAGAAACAGTAGTAGTAGTAGTAGTAGTAGTAGTAGTAGTAGTAGTAGCAGCAGCAGCAACAGTAGCAGTAGTAGCAACAGTAATAGCAACATGAGTAGTAGTAGTAGTAGTAGTAGTAGTAGTAGTAGTAGTAGTAGTAGTAGTAGTAGTAGTAGTAGTAGCATTGTTTCATTTCATTTCATTTCGTTGATTACCGTTTTGGTTTGTTGTTTCATTTCGTTTCGCTGATTACCGTAAACCTTGATGATTGTTACCTGTGCTTAGCCAGACCCACGGTAGTCAACTAGTCCTTATTTGTTTATCACTGCAGTAAGAAATGATTTGGATGCTGCCAGAAGAGCAAATGATTTAGGTAAACTTAAAATCTTAAAATGATCACACGCAGCACATAATAATGAAATACTAATTTATAATTGCAAAGTTCAAATAAAAAGAAAGACAGCAAGTGATTGAAAACTACCTCCACTGATTGAAAATCCATCGTGTTGCATTATTTCAGTGATTATTAATTCTATATCAGTATGCAGAGGTGGACACAGACAGTTTAGTGTTTGACAATATTATGACCTTCCATTTGACATATGATTGTGCACTGAAAATATTCTTAGAACAAGGAGAAATACCACGATTCCTTAAGGGTCTTGTGAGGACTTGAGGTCGATAATGAATTTCAATTAATTTAAAAATCTATTGCACTATTTAAATACAATAACCTCACTTTGCAGTGAGAGAAAATATGTTAGCCAGCCCAATAACGAGATTAAATGATGCCTCAGTCTAAAATATGTCACCGCTCGCTATGCCGTCACACCGGGAATGGTGCTGTGAGCTAGATCAATATTTCTCTGTCTTTAGTACAAAGGTAACGTATTTTAAAACATGCATTTAACGGGATAGACTTCACATACCGTAACATAATTTATCCCAGGTTGAAGCTAATTCTTCAAGAAATCAAAAAATTAGAATTCTTGAAAATCTATTATGATAATAAACGGTTTTATTGGTAGCTATATTCGCATATTAATAGGCCTAGGCCAGTAAACATTGGGCAATAAATAATGAATACAATGGGCAATATTTCAATGTATGGGACAAATAATCTTTAGGGACTAACAGTAGTAGGCCTAATTGCTGATCCAATAAAGCATCCTGGAAAACATCAGGATTGGTAAATATCGATGTAAGAAACGTTCTGTTGAATATTTTGAACACATTTGGGTTGGAATCCAATTATATTCAAAATATTAAACTATGTTTTAAGTTATTTCTAAGCTGCGCTGTAGTATAGTGAACATTTGAATGTGACCCTTCAACTCATGCAAATGGCAGTGAAAGCCGTGCTGTCACTGCCTAAAATGTAAACAAACAGTGTGTTCTCGATACTGTTTTACGTAGACTATATAAACAAATTGATTAGTTTTATTAATAGATTTATATTTAATTAGATTTTAGTTAATTTTAAGCACCTAATTGCTATATTGCAATCAAAAATTTATTCATAGGCCTATACAGTGGTAAATTGTGATCGTACATGCCACAGTGTCCTGCTAATAACATTGAAAAAGTTATGCGTTTGTGTTAATTGTGTACATGATCCTACACGTGTGTCTACATCCTGCGTAAAATCGTTAGTCAATCCAGAAAGATATAAGCTATATATGCATTCGTATAATTGTATTCCAAAAGGTGTGTGGTAATGTTTGATTAGACATAGCCTACCCCTGAACCTTGCATCAACCATATATAGGCCTACCATTCATCATAGGCTATATTGTCTATTGCTCTATTAGAAAAATGTCTAAAGCACATTAGATGACTGAAAATGTATACCATTGGTATTTTTGCATAAGCCTACTTTTGCAATTCTCAAACCAATGTAATTTCAGGTCTAATTCGCGTACACGAAACCCGCTGTTACTGTCACCACCAACTGGTGTATGTTAGCATTATGATGTTAGTCACCATACGGGTCTATCCTTTAATCGACAAAATATCATCCACTTTTGTGATATTACTGAATCTTTGTGCAACTTGAACAATGTTGCCATACAACACTGATGTGTAAAAAATACAACACTGATGTGTAAAAAATACAACACTGATGTGTAAAAAATAGGTGCGTAGGTGCCTAATACATGTAGTAATAGGCGCTTATGTTCCCTATGTATTATTTTGAATAGTAATCTGACAGGAATTGATGGCCACTTCCCAGTGTGACGTCACAACTTTAGCTTGATAGATGAAAACGTTTGGTTGTCAAGATGGTTGCTATGTGCTTATCTCCGCTTTGGCTAGGCCGATTATAAAAAAATTTTCATTTTGTTCTTTTAGTAAAGGAGAATATATATTATGATTGTCAAGTTAATCAGAGCAATCAGGTAGCTAATCCTCACAACAGCTTTAAGCGAATGAAAACCACCTTCTCTCCCCTAAATTTGATCATGCCATGGCAATTTAAAATTGATATTGTAGGATGTTCATTAGAAGTTTCAGGATATGAATTTTATGTATAAAAAGAAAATGTTTAAAGCTATCTGACACTAAGTGTTGTAGAGTATTTCCTTTAAAAAATTCCATTAAATCACCAGTTTTCGTTAACTACCACGGTTTGATACCCCAACCTACACTCAGCCATTCTAGTGGACAGTGACTGAATCTTCCGAAGCATGAGCCACTGTAGAGCCAGATTTTCCAAGTTAGCTTCAGTAAATAACAATGTTACTTTAAATGACCCTTTCACGGAGGAAGAAATAACAACGGTTATTACCCAGCTTAAAAACAATAAAGCTTGCGGCATAGACCAGATATTCAATATCATATTGAATGGATTTCTAAAATTCTCAATGGCGTGCATGTTGGGTGTCTATACCAAACTGTTCAATATTATTTTGGCATCAGGGCATACACCGGAAAATTGGACCAAAGGTATAATTTTAGCATTATAAAAAACAAAGGCTCTATATTGGATCCTGAAAATTATAGGGGTATCACCCTCCTCAGCTGTTTTTGCAAGCTTTTTACCACTGTCATTAACAACAGACTGACAAAGTATGTGGACGGTATTGATCTAATTGGGGAAGAGCAGGCTGGATTTAGGGCGGGGTACTCTACCACAGATCATATTTTAGCATTAAAAGCATTAATAGATATATATCTAGCAAAGCACAAGCATCTTTACTGCGCGTTTGTTGATCAAAAGAATTTGGTGAAATATTTTATGCAAATGGTAAAATACATGTGGCATTCAGCTGACCATGTTCGTGAGGCTTTCGTCTTGAACTGGTGCCTGACTCCAATTGTAAGCAATTGAAATCGGGCACTGGCTTATGATGCAAGCTTCTCAGACGTGATCGGTCAAATGCTATAACTGAGTGTGAAATAGATTATATGCACAGATAATATAGTAATGTTTATGTACTGTATACGCCATTACTAAAGTTTTATGCATGTACCTGTATTCGTATACTTCAAGAGAAGTGAACCGAATAAACTACACTAAATAATCTTGAATTGTTCGTGAATAGAACTTGCCCCGGGATTCGGATAACATTAAGAGACGAATTACTATTATACTATAGTTACAAAGCTTCTTACCATTTAGAGTTGAGTGTAGCTCTGGCATAATTCATGTGATTTGAGCGAAGAAATAGTGACCCTTTCCGTTCCTTTTCATTAGGAATGGTATTTTCATATTTGAGGTTCATGTTTTGAAAGATTCAATGAATCAATAGGCCTAATAACTGCCCGCAAAATAAACTAACAATTCTTAAACTGTGTCAATACCCGAGTTAATCCGTTCTTGAACTTATTTAGGCTGAGCAGTTACCAACAAAACCCGTACTTCTCCTTGGTAACGGCGTTTCCCGTTACTTGTGCTGTAGATCCCGCCATCAAGTTCAAGTTCAAAGTTGCGTTATTTCATGGTTTTTTTAAACATATAAATACTCTAAACAGGCAGTCCATCAAAGTCATGGCCTATGGAGCGATGGACTCCTTACACACATTACAAAACATTAGTACATTAACATATATATGACACACAAAACAGTGACACAGTGACAGAATGCTAACAAGCTACCTAGATATGAATACTTATACAGGGACCCGACTACCCTACTGGAATTATTAGCCAGCAAATGAACCTATTCGGGGATTTTATTAGCCATACAGATTTTCTGTGAGAAAGATATGAATCTCAGACTTATAATGTACAATAGATCATATTTAAATAGGCCCATGTGTATATATATATATGTACAGCTATGGTCGATTTTTTCACAACTCGGGCCATAACTGTACCTAACTCGGTACAGCTATAACCAGAGGTCTTTTTCGGCTAGATCCTAATAAGTAAACACAAATTCAACTGTGTGGTCGGGTAGCCACCCCACGGCTCTAGTCACAGATAAAATTGCGTTAATTTTGAATTAAGGGAATATTTTTTATGGCCCGTCAAACATTTGTCTATATCTTCATATATATAGCTAATGTCGGAAAACTCGATCATAGCTGTACCGATCAATAATCAAGAATTATTTCTTTATTAGGTGCATTGTTTTATAACAAAATTACCTGCATAGAAGTGACCCTCCAGTCTATCATAAAGTATGCTTACGTTTTAATTATGTGCGCTTGATTACGAGAACTAGAACATATATGTTTTTCTCATTGCCTTTTTAGTTTTTAAAGATATATGTTTTTATGCTGTGCTCCCGATTAAAATACGAAAAACACGTTTACGACAGACATATTATGTAACTTTATGTTGATGTTGGCGCAAACTTTTTATAATTTTATTGATTTGCATCCTGCCAATGATGTTGAACATAATTTCATGGCTTTGGAGTTTGCTGGAGGGTTGTCAGTCTTGACCATATTTACGAATTTCACAATTATATATTATGTGTCTAATAGGTATCTTTGTCTAAGGCATTCACGTAGCTCAATGACTTCGCATTATATAAGCTTCTACTCCTCTCTTAGGCCTGCATAATATGTAACTGTTTATATGATAAAAGATGTAAATCACAAATATTAAAACGAGTTTTCCTGCATCTTTCCATTGCATCTTATTTTAGCCTTTCCGACATGCCCAAAATTCATTGTAGTTTGAATCAATCATTCTTTCTGTAAATTTAACATAAATATCTAACTTTAAGAAATTAATTTATTTATTTTATTAACGAGTAGCGAGGCCTAGTTATCCTCAGGGGGTTCGGCGACGATAATATCCCATTAATTTAACAACAGCCACTTGTTCTGACCTAGTTCAAGTAGCGGTACGTCATAGTCAGCGCGCAGCCTTTAGTAAGAGATTTATGTATGGCTGGAATATTATCGCGTCATTCGCGCAGCCCTTTTGAGACAACGGACAAACGACCTCAACATTTCAATGGGTGTGATGATATAAATAATTTTAGAGCAAAACCAATAACGCTTTCATTATTCAATACCTTTACTGGCACACTTGGTCTTAGTTACACCCTTATACACACTGCTATACAGGGGCACACACACACAGAATCAGAGGTGCACATCCAAAAGTAGAGAATTCTAAGTCTGCCTGCATGTCTGCTTGCCTGCCTACCTGACTGGACGTCTGGTTGGCTGCACAGGGCTTGCTTTGGGCTAGCGGGTTAGTTAGGAGGGAGGGGTGGGGGGTCTGGCTGGTTAGTAGGTAGTCTGGTGTGTTGGTGGGTGCTTTGCGGCTGGCGGGTGTATGGCTTATCGGGTGGAATTATGAGTTAGCATGTGGAAGTGCGACTTATTGTGTGGGTGGGTTCCTGCCTGCTTACCCGACTGTTTGCCTGCCTGCATACCCTGCCTGCCTGACCGAGCGGCTGGTTGTTGGCTGAACGGCTGGCTGGTTGGCTGGCTGGCTGCTCGACCGGCTGCCTGGCTGGGTGCTTGGCTGGCCGCCCTGTTGGTTGGCTGGCTGAACGGCTGCCTTGGTGCCTGACCTGCTGGCTGGCGGGACTGCTTGCTGACTGGCTGGTAGGTTGGCTGGCTGGGTGGTCTGTTGGCTGGCTGGCTGCCTGGCTGGCTGGCTGGTCGGTCTGTTGGCTGGTTGGCTGGCAATTGAATGATTGATTGGCTGGCTGGCTGGCTGGCTGGCTGGCTAGCTGATGGATTGATGGATTGATTGATTGATTGATTGATTGGCCGTTTGGTAGTGGGATGCTGCGTGATCTCTATGTGTGGTTGTGTGCATGCGTGTGTATGTGCGTGCGTAGGCGCATGCGTGCATGTGGGGAGGCATGTGTGCATGAGGGCATACGGGCAGGATGTAGGCATGTGGGCGCACGGGCATACATGTTTGTGTACATATGTGGGTGCATGGGTGAATGTGGAGCAGGACTGCCGATGTGCCCGACTGCCCGTCTGCCTTATTTTCTGCCCGTCTGTCTGTCTGCCTGCCTGCCTGCCTGACTGCCTGTCTGTCTGCCTGTCTGTCTGACTGACTGCCTGCCTGCCTGCCTGCCTGCCTGACTGACTGGCTGACTGACAAAATGAATAACTTGCTGCCTGGCCAGATTTCTAACCGACTTGCCTGTGTGACAGCGGTGCGGTGCACACCTGGTTAGACACCATCGATGCCAGAGCAGGTGGCTGCTGGGGTTTCTGGCCACGCTTCTAGTGGGATTTTCCATTGGTTCATCACTTTCTCACGCCGTTTCTGTCAGTAAATTTTCAAAGTTTGTGTTCTTGTGTGCGGTGTGCATGTTAACTTTACTGGCACGCACGCACGCACGCACGCACGCACGCACGCACGCACGCACGCACGCACGCACGCACGCACGCACGCACGCACGCACGCACGCACGCACGCACGCACGCACGCACGCACGCACGCACGCACGCACGCACGCACGCACGCACGCACGCAGAATCTGAGGACTACATCCAAAAGTAGAGAATTCCAAGTCTGCCTGCGTGTCTGCCTGCTGCTTACCTACCTGACTGGATGTCTGGTTGGCTGCCTGGGGCTTCCTTTGGGCTAGCGGGTTGGCTGGCAGAGAGGAGGTGGGTGGTGGTGTATCGTGTGGGGTGGGGGTGGTGGGGGGTCTGGTGTGTTGGTGGGTGCATTCCGGCTGGCTGGTGTATGGCTTATTGGGTTGAATTATGAGGTAGGATGTGGAAGTACGACTTGTTGTTGTGTGTGTGGGTTCCTGCCTGCGATGCACACCTGGTTAGACACCCACCCATGTCCCATCGATGCCAGACCAGGTGGCTGTTGGGGTTTTTGACTGCGCTTCTAGTCGGATTTTCCATGGGTTCATCACGTTCTCACAGCGTTTCTGTCGGTGAATTTTTAAAATTTGTCTTCTTGTGTGCAGTGTGCATGTTACTGTCTCAAGCGTTAGCCATGTTCGCTTTCATTCATGATTGGATATGAATGCTTAGCTTATTATTGTTCTGTTTCTGACCTCCATCCATCGCGTTCGTTATTTCTTTCTATATAAGCATCTTTGTCTCTTTATTTGTAAAACATCATAATCTTCATTCATTCTTCATTTAGCTCGCAGACCACATGAAACACTTCTCACTGACTTATTTATTAGTGTGTTATATCTAAGGAAAGCACCTCTCTGACTCATATAGGCCTAGGTTTCTTCGCTGCAAAATAAAGTTATGTCCACTTACTTTTTCCACCCAGGTCATTGTTCGTTTTATACTGGCAAGGGAGAGTAAGCCACATCCTCTTGGCCAGTGGCGCAGCGTGATATTTTCCCCAGGTTGGGCGTGCGTGCATGCGTGCGGGCGGGCGGGCGGGCGGGCATGCAGTCTTGCATGCATGCATGCATGCATGCATGCATGTGTAATTTCCGATTTTGTGGGAGGGAATGGAGATGGGTGTCTCCTTCCCTCTTAGAGGGTTGTGGAAGTGGTGTCGAGGAGGTTCTCACCCGAATAATTTAAAGAAATCAAGATTGTCTCTGAGAGCATCTACTGCATTTCTAGATGGCTATATGAACCTTCAGTTGGTTGCAAATGTTATCTGTTTCATTATCTTAAAAATATCTACATGTATTACAGTCTAGAAACCTTTGATTTTGCAGCACTTGGCCTCGCCCACCTATTCAGTAGGCGCATGATGACCAGAGCTGAGAGTTCAGAGGTGTGACCCTACTTTCCAAATGGCTGTGAAGAGCTAATGTATCTACATAGACCCCACCACCATCACCACCACCACCACCACTACCACCAAGCACGCCAATTCTTTATAGCTCCACTAGTTTTTCGCAGCCAACTTCCGAAACACATAGCACAAATTTGTCATGGAACTGCAGGACGGACAGAAAGATACAGAAGATTAGTATGGGAAGAGGGCATTTGTTCGAAGATGTATCTAAAAAAACTATTGATCTGATGTGGCTCAAATTTTAACACACCGAGGTTGGCTGAGATCAAGATCTGGATTGGATTAAAATCTGGATCTGTAGATATTTCGGAATCTACTGTTCAGATTTCCCTCATATTTTAATGCAGGAAAATGTGTGTCCATGCACTAGGATTTCCTAACTTTTGGCGTGATCCGAAAAAATCCGAAAATATCTGAAAACCTTTTACAATGTGACAGAAAGGGAGGGTGAGGATATGCAATCTCCGATTGCTCATGTGTATAAATAGGATGTGCAGAAGAAAAATATCATAAAAAGCATAAAACAGGCTTCTGTAATTATCTACTACAAATGCTTGTCCAGCCAACACTATCATTCGCGTGATTTTACTTTTTTGTATGACCAGATTAAAGTAAAATTTAGCAATATGAAAGATAGCAGCAAGCTACACGTCTCTGCCAAATTTTTACCATATAAGCATACAACCTACTGAATTATTATGGTTGATAATCATCTCTTAAACATATAAATTGCCTGTGCATTTTTATTTAAATTTAGTAAGCAGGGAAATTTGGCTATTTGTCGATTTGCCAGTCGGAATTTTCCGGGTCAGAAAGTCGGAAATTCAACAGAACAGAGAATAATTGGAAGCTAATAAATGTTTTAAAAATCATCTCAAATTTCCGACTCTACCAATTGGGGCAATCACCCCTCAGGCCACACACACACTATTGTAGCTCGCCGGGTGGTGTCGGGCCGTTCCGATGTCTCATGTCAACTCGCCGCACAGTAAGTGCATGACGAGTGATGACGCTGGTTAGCATCCGGTCTCGGGGTGATGGACCCTGAACGAGACTGCCCTGCGGGAAACAAAAACTGCTTTCTAAGGCCGGTGGAACTCAATCATTCAGGTGGGGCCGTGCGACCATTGCCGCGAACATTAAACACAACGGTCTCATCCCAAGAGTTTGTGTCACCAGTATGCCTGTCCATGGCAATTTCGTGATCTATGGACTTACAAGATTTGATTTGGTGACCCAAAAATATAAGTCTATACAATAAGATTACCTAACTAATTGAAAAATATGCTAGATAAAACTACAATTAGAGCATACGAAAATACAAGACATAGAGGCAGGTAGATGAACTTTTAAATATTGGGCTCCCGGAGGTACCACACAGACTCGTGGGTCCGCAGAGGTATCCCCACAAGGGAGGCTCCCATACACGAGACATAGCTATTTAACTTAATATAAGTTATTATACCTCTAAGCTGAAAGGAAGAAGGCTATCTCAGACGAAAAAGTGATGTGCCTCACGCGGGCACTACTCCTAGTGCTAGTTTGGGTGAGGAGTATTATCCTGGCGTGGACCATCATCGCTGAATCCTTGCGAGAGGCAAGTGTTTCGCACGGGCCTCTGTCTCGGGAAGGTGTCACCATGGCTTAAAGCGGGAGAAGAATAGTAGGCAAAAATAGGCCCACTCTAATATTTCAAACAAAAATGCTGTAGTAAGAAAAGACCATACCTAGTGAGATTATGACTATAGGGGTGTGTACTGTTTTACGTGAAGACGGAATGGAAGATTCCCGATGGATTCCTTCGTTACCATCTTATGTGATTCCTAATATGCTGAGTTGGTAGTTGCCGCTTTATTTCTGCGGGCCTTCTGCCCTGCTTAATTCCTTTTAGTTGTTTTCAAAACAAGAAATAGCTTAGGCCGCAACTGGCCAATAACTACATAGCTATTATACACGGCTGTCACGGAGAACAGATGCCCGAGAACATCAATACTGCAGACAGCGCTCATACATGTTACTTAGCGGGATCTCCGAACTGGGTGAGAATCCGGACATTCCGCATTGCAACCACATGAAACATTACAGGACATGGTTCACATTTCACGGAAGCATTATTAGGCCATATTTGCTATCGTTATGGTGGGGGTAAGAGAGACGAATGCACACCGTAAATGTCCTTCCCGTAAGGGCGTGGCAGATTTGAATATCATGCCCAGACATGTTAACAGAATTTGGTGAGAATACGTATCTCGGCCGTCACCAGGTCCTATGGAACTAACAGTTTAACCTGTCTTCAGGTTTATATACAAGTTGCCAGTTTTGCACTGCGATGCGGGAGGGTTGTCAGTAAATAAAATAAGAATTAGTACATGTGTTTTCGCAGTGCTTTCCTACATTGGCTTAAAGTACTATCTACTAAGTATCTGAAGATACACGGGAATGTGTATGTGATACCACACCAAAGCCATCACTGCTCGGAAACCCCAATAGTTTCCCAGAGTCGGATCAGCCCATGGTGAGGATAGGGACGTCCAAACAATTAAGAAGCCACAAGGCTTAGAGGAATATGAAGAGACAAAATCTTGGAGTTATGAGTCTTACCGGAGTGCGGGGCTAGATTATTGCACTGCCGGAAGAGAAGAATATATTACAGTGTGTAATGAAGAATGTGTCTCTAATCATTTTGAACCTATCCTATCGAGCTGAATAGAAAAGGTTTTAGTCGGTAGCATGCCAGGCTAAACAGAGTTATAGCATGGACAGCGACTTCAGTGAAAAATTGTTGGTGGTGGGAGAAAATGCTGCATATATAAATGTTGCTGTATAGTGTTTCCTACGTGCACTGCATTCCTATATTTTCTATAACTCAAGCAAAACAGTTTAACGGATGGCCACTGGCCATATAAATACGTAATCTAACCAGAACAAACAATATGGTGGCAATGATTAAGATATATATATATATATATATATATATATATATATATATATAGTAATACAGGTCGACGAACCTACTATAGTGCGGTTAGCAACACATTGAGGAAAATGAAAATAACTATTTAACAAATACAGAAATTATAACTATTGGTCCTAAGACCGTTATGGGTCCTTTTAGTCATCGGAACCGCTAGTACGGATACGAGATAATTAACAAAACCTATATAGAGAAATAATTAAACGGTGAAGTATAGTTACTTCAATACTTGCTAGTCATTCCCAAGTTAGGCTACCGTGTCACTGAAATTGACACGTAGATCTGTAGTCGACGTGAAATGAAGCGCTCTCCGGAAGCTGGAAAGTTCCCGCAGGGTGGTTCCTGCAAGCTGTTTTCCGCAAACAAGAGTTCCGCAAGAACACTCATGGCGGGAGTACATTGCTCAGTGCTGTAGGCCTAATAGAATGTCTAACGAGCAGTCAGTAAAAGATACGATAGTTCTATGTAGTGAAGAAAGTTCCCATATACCGATGGCATGGATGGAAGGTGTAAACAACCCGTCACAAGCGGGGGTTGTCAGAGGCAAATGAAGATACAAAACAAAGCTAACAGTGCTGGGTACGTCAACCAGCTCTGAAGACGCACCGGGCAGAGTTTACTTGCTGCGGTTGAAAGTTAAAAGAATGTACACAATTGGTGCGGCGTCATTTGAAATACCACTTTTAGGCATGGCCGGCAGATCCGGCGAGTCATCCATCAAGGAACATCCTGTCTCTACATCTGTAGACCCACATATTCAGGCCGCAAAGGCCCCACCGCAAGTTTGTGTTCCGAATGTAGATGTAGTATTCGTGAATGGTTATCGAAAGTTCCAAATTACTCCCGCAGAATGGGAGTTACAAAATTGTGTTAGTACGGTGGGTTGGAAACTGCATGCTACGGGATAAAAACCCGACTCATAGCGAAGAAAGACGCGTGTCGCCCTTGATAATAGTTGGTACAGCTCCAACCTATTCGTCCCCTGGCCGAGGATGCTCTCGATCACTGGATCGCTTCTCCTTTTATACTCTCCATGACGTCACAGGCGTAGGCTTCATCAAATCATCGTTCGAGCAACAGCCAATCAGCGCACAGCTAATAATAGCGTCGTCGAACGTTCTAGAACATTCTAGAAGCTTTACGTCTACGTGGTCATGACGTCAGGGCAATATTTTAAAGATAATCAAAAAGAGTTTAACGCAACCATTTCCCAACCGATTTTGAAATGGTTTACAGATTTAGAAATTCCGTCGAATTCTGGTCTTTATTGATGCCAGATTTGACGGAAAAAGACAATTAATACGAATTACAGAGTACCAGCTCGGTACACAATAAGCGCCATCCTATTTTGGTCACAACTACATGCTCCATAGAAACAGCGTCCTGGTGCGCGCATGCGCATAATGCGTTTTAACAAACTTAGTCGTTTTTCGACATGCTCTCTCTCCCATAGGCCTATATACGCTTATAGCTCTACCCAGAGGGGCGTGTTCAGGAAACGAATCCTAGACAGGCGGCGCGTACCCAGCTTAGCTGGTACGGCCGGTACCCGACCGGTCGATCCGAACTACACCATGCCACTTCTCTTGGCATATCAGAGCACATACCTTGGCCGGTCTCGCTGCTGGCGTTAATGTCCAGCAAACCAGAGGTGGTCAACACTCGCTTAATGGTGAAGTGGCGAGATTAATTAGGTGGTGGTTTCTCAGTGTACGCGTGTAAGCCCACCGCTCATTGGCTTGCTTTCGAAATTCCTGTATGAATGGCCTCCTGGTGGTACATTCTCTAAGCGATAAATAAACTAAGTGAACGGTGGCTCGCTTCGGAAGCTAGCTTTTCCACCTTCTCTCCTAGATCATGCATAAAGTACATTAAAACTATGCTTGCCCACTAGAGGCATGGACCCCACCCATGCGCAGCAATGCATCTTGTGGATTCTCATGAATGTTGGACACTACATAAGCCTATGCGTATGCAGGTATTAGATGATCTGCGTCTCCCGTCCTCAGCATGTGCTGGGCGGGGGCACCCATCGCATGTCCCTGGACTCGTTATTAAACATATCCTGGCCATGGCTGGGCCACAGCATTGTTTTGAACACTCATGTCCATAAATGGCGGCTATAGTTTGATGAATTGGATTTCTTAATTAATTTGTTTACGGATGTATGCATTGTTTTGATCACACCTACATGAAAGAAAACTGATATACTCATGATGTATTTCCCGACATCACTGACTTGATTGGACGCTTACATTATGACGTTGGCATGTTGATGGAACTGCATTACGAAATAACGGATCTGACATCAAAATTATCTGTTGTTCTATCTGTAAACAGGAACTATTGCCGAAACACATACACCCACATTATGTGACCAACCCATGTACCTTGATTATAAAAGACCGACAATTTAATAGGGTCATTTAGAATACGATTTGATTCTCAAGATTACGTTCTCAGACTCAAGAATTCATGCTTTGTTGAAGAGAACTCGGGGAAGATCAACTCTTCAGGTACGGAAATTTAGTGTTTAAAATCTGTTTCTAGATGTCAAATTTGGGCCACCAACCTCGGCCTTTATAGACAAGTATTACATACTGAGTAAATTCAATAGCTTCGTTAACCATTTTAACGGTCAGGTTGATACAATTAATATGATCTTTCGATGCTGTCTTATAGCTGAACTATTTTATAGATAACAGGTATTACACGTGAGCGTAGCATTCTGAATTTGGTTATTATATAAATTTAGTTTGCATAATTCCATTGAGATAATAGGACCAGGGGTCATTTGACTGCTTGTCATCCCAGGTGTAATTGTAGTGGTGCACAATGGCACACCAATAAGACTGGTGTTTGTCTGAATTGGTATTGCTGTAGGCTGTTACTGTCTAACAGTACACCAGTTTACAGAGATAGCATCTTCAGAGAGAAACCAATCGTTCATCGATTGCATATTCGTGTTATTATTTTGACATCATCGTAATGATATACAAGTGCTCTGAATTAGAATATGAGCACCAGTTGTTTATCGTTTTACAGCAATGAATACCATTCTACTAGGTCTACTACCTGAGTACAGTTATTATAACGCATATTTACTGCATTGTTAATTTTCTGCATTGTGTATGACTGTTTCACTTTGCTATTGATATTATTATTATTATTATTATTATTATTATTATTATTATTATTATTATTATTATTATTATTATTATTATTGTATTATGAGATAATTTCTGATTATATTTCAGAACACATCTCACATCTTATGGTCTGAATAAACCTGACTTGCGCGTTGTCAGAAAAAAATCTTTCCTCGCGTTGTTACACCATCTCGTCCCGTACCGTTCAGTCCAAGCATGTCAAAACCAAGGAACATGCCACTGACGCATTCTGAGTGCACTAGTATGAAAGTTGTAGTAGTAGAAGCGGTGGCGGCAGTCGCATCAGCAGCAGCAGTAGCACCACCAGCAGCAACAGCAACAACAGCAGCAGCAGCAGCAGCATCAGTACCAGCTCCTTCTTTGGACCACAGTTCTGCGATCCGTGCCTTCCACCGGTCTCTCTGTCCTGGGGGTATCATTTTTGCTAAGAATTAGTTAAGACCGATAAGACATGACAGCGATAGACATACATTTAGGGGCATGCATCCACAGTGAAATAGCTCATGTGAATCTAAACATCCAATTAGAGACAATCACCCATAATGACATACTAGGTTATTTTTTGTGTAATTAGACACATGGCTATTGAAGCGAGCCACCGTAATTAGACAAGCTTTGACTTGTCCATCGGCTCTGATGACATACTAGGATGTTACCATGCAATCAAACCAGTCTAGACTTGTCGGTCGGCAGGGGGATGACATACAAGGTGATTGTTGCACAAGTTGACCAAGTCTAGGTGATTGGTAATGGTTCACGGATGTTTGACGTCACATTCATCAAGATTGTTCAAGAGTACATTTGGGGATGCCTAGCTGTTGCAATTGTATATCATTATGGAAACACATGTAGCATCATATAGTTGCATCTTGACTTTGATTTTTGAGCCACGAATCCACAACTTCCCAAATGACTAAAAGGTAATATGTCCTGCTACATGGCGTGTACCAATGCCGGTAGAGCTGCAAAGGGAACTAGCAGATTCTACTCTTTGTCCACTTCTCAATGCCTCGATGATGGTAACCAGCATTCCTGTGGTGTGGGCCATGCATCTGTGAGTGAGCTCTAGTTTGGCTTCATTGACGAAGAGACTTGCAACATTGAGTTGTTCTGCAGCTATTGGAATTAGTGCATAAAGAGGACCTTTCTCCTCATCGATACAGTCAACATCATCTTCATACTCCATCTCTATTGGCATGCATATCACTGAGATAGGAGAGTTTGGTCTTGTAGAGTGTTCTCAAACAGATGATAGTGCAGCAGTGAGGTAGTAAGTGGAACGCATTACTGATAAACCATCAACTTGCGGTGATCTTATTGATGTTTCAAACTGTGCAGAAAGCATTGAATTCACGCAAACATTTAGTTTTGTGTTTGCCAATAAGTGCATCACCAGGCGTGGTTCGTCATCATCACAGTCAGCTTGGTTCAGAAATTGCAGAACATGTGGCGGTCTCCTGTTGTATTGAATGCACGTGATGTGTCGATTCCCATCTTGTAGTAGTCCCAATGCTTTGATAGTACTACCGATATTAATGTGCGTTGTGTCCGGACTATGTTATCGCAGCTACATCCCCTCTTAAAACCGCTCTGCCAGTTTCCAGCAAATTTGGCAAGTTTATCTCTGATACGAGATAATCATACATTGTATAGAATTTATCGAATTCTGTTCAAAAACAGTATTGGTCTCAGGACATTGGACATCGATTCGGGTGCTTTCTTATGCTTAGGGATTGCGATGAGTTTCTCTCACATCATCGATAGCGAGGTGTTGCTCAAGGCTAAGTTGATGACGTGTACGATTTTTGTCGAGATGGTATTATCTGCACATTTAAGGCGTTCATTATTTATGCCATCAGGCCCACGTGTACCACCATTCTGATGACATACTAGGCTATTGTTATCGCAATCCGACAAGTCTAGACTGGTTGTCTCTGATGACATAGTAGGCCATTGTTGTCCAATCAGACAAGACTTTGGTTGTTGGCTATAATGGCATACTATGACATGCTATGTCATTGCCCTGCAACCAGATAAGTGGAGACATGTTGGCTATGATGGAATACTAGGCCATTGTTGTGAAATCAGACAACTCTAGCCATGTTGGCTACGATGGCATATTAGGCCGTTATCTGATTGTGCACTCGAAAAAGCATATATACGGCTGGGAAGACATCAGCCATTCATTTGGTGTTCCACAAGAGACAACAGTCTATACTTATGCCATTGTATTTACAGCTGACAAGGTATATATATCCGAACACCCATTTAGAGACAAGCATCCACAGTGATGCACGATCTGACCACCAGTGATCAACCACATATTACATAGCCTGGGCATCCATTTAGAGACAAGCATCCACAATGTTACATGATCTGATCACCATTAATCTATCACACATTACATAGTTTGAACAATCATATAGAGACAAGAATCCACATAGGATATACCAGTGATCGACCTTGATGGATAGAGTCTGAACATCCATTTAGAGACAAGAATCGTTTAGTGGTTAAAAGCTGTGAACTCATGGTAACATAACTTTTAGCGATAACAAAGCAACTCGACCTTAGAGGTTATTCTACGGCCAACAAACCTGACCTGCTCCTGATGATTTGAAAGGCCCCATGCCGAGGAGCTGCAAAAGTTACTCTTCTGAGCACAACAGATGGGGGCAGTTCCAAGAAATTACCAAAGGTGATCCTGATAACACATGAAACCAAGGCGGTGCCATGGGTTTCGGCAGTTGTATGATGAGACAATTGTTACCCTGAAACTCGGATGACAGGCCATCCATTAGAACACCTGCCACATCTTCTGAGCAGGAAATCATTGAGGGGACAAGTATTTGAACACTTAGACAAGAGTATCATGCGAGAATGTGGGCAAATATGAATGCAAAAAGGACGAGGAATAGTATGCTGTTGTGTCTTCCAGTGCCTTAATGGCGACATAACAGCCAAAATCATGGCAAAGATCCAGCCAAAACACAATCGTCTACTGCAGTGAAGTATGTTGTGTAATTACAATCTGCATATAAGAAAGCTTTCTAGCCACCTCAACAGAGCACTGCAGCCGCCACTCACTGGGTCATGCAAGAGAAACAACAAAGAGGCATTCACATCCATCATGCATCATGTGACCATGTGGCGTGCATTGGATCGATGGAGCTCCCGTAGATGGATATGAGCCTACCACAAACACGATATTATGGCTGCTTCTTGCATGGATGTCATCAACATCAACAGGGTCCAGAGGCTGCAAAATGATTCAGGAAGACAATCACGAGTGACAAGAAGATTAAAGCATGAGGATACACCTTTGTGATGTAGTGGGAGTGCAGGGATACCATGATGGCAACACTGCCTCCACAGCAAGCGAATACCCGCACTTCATCGTCTATGACTTTGAAGCCCTCCTAGATGGAATCAAACATGGTCCACAGAAACTCTTATGTGCTAGAGCATCCACATACCTATATTGGTGTCTGTCGATTGCTCCTTAGATGGCTCTAGGAGGGAGCTGACTTACCTGCCCAACCCCCTGATCTCAGTGTTTATGAAGGAGATTCAATGACGAGCAGACAGTTCATACCAGCAGACTTTGACAAGCCCTCGAGGCAACATCAGCGAATGATTGATGGGTGCTGTGACTGATATCGTTAAATGCTGGGGGGCATGACTTGAATCGCATCAAGCAGTACCGCATAGATGATTTAACACCCTGGGTATAGGCGAGCACAGGTACAAGGAAAGTCGCCAAGAAAAAGCTACCCCGACAATCTTCCTCATCACACCTGATCTGTCGTTTCTTGGTATCCGAATGTACTTTGGTCCTGGAGTCACCTATGAGAAATGGATCAAAGCGTATAGGCAACACTCTCACCCAGACTCTGCTCCTATCCCATACCTTAGGTATATTGAGGCGGGAAGAGCCTTTCTGGCAGTTTGGTTCCACCACAATTACTTGGGCACAGTGATTGCTCACCTTATCTTGCATAATCGCCACATCATGTTTACGCATTGGTGCTGCCATTTCATCTCTGAGCGCTTTACTCTCATCTAACTGCATCACCTCTGGCCACTTGATGGACTTTTGTGGATTCTCATAAACACTGTGGAACACGCCCATCACCTGGCCCACGGATTTATGCCTAAGTGATGCTGTACCCGTGTACCTGCTGCTCACATCGACAATGGTGAGAGCGTCCTGTAGGGCTTGCATCCCATACGTTTACATACCATATTGTCTACGTGTCAAGTCTAGTAGATCGAGTCTGTGTCTGATGCAAGCATGGACAGCCATGATATGATGGAACTTGTTGAGCTTTTGAAATAAGATCCCTGGTTGCAGCAGGTCTTTGAGGATATCTTCTGCATAGAATTCAGCTATCACCTGTAGGGCAGCAGCGTCATCTACTCTGATCATGCTGTGCATCGCAACTGTCCTTGATGCCCATTCCTTTGTCTTTGGCTGGGATGGTAACTCAGACCTCCCTGGCCTCCCCTTCTCGTTGAGGTTTAGAAATGAAATCAGAGCAACAGTGTCCTCCAAAACGAGGTGTGCCACTCCCAAGTGAACAGGTCTCCAAGCTCATTGCGAGCTAGATTTGTGAGTGACAGAGACGTGGTTATATCTTAGCTGTAAAGCTGGTATATTACCTCTAAAGAGGTGTCTTAGATGTGGGCACGATTTTTCCCATAGCTGCTGCAAGCAGACAAAGCACAACTGCTTCCATTGTTTGGACACACTCCCCCCATTACCTTTGCCACAACTGTATATGAGGTGCCACAGATGGCGATATTTGGGATGAGGTGAGTTATTCATAGATAGTGCTTGCCAAACCCCACCCACTGGCATAGCAAATACAGCAGCTACACAAGCAGGATTAACCTCATCAGCACCTGCCATTTTACAGCAGCAACATTCAGTGCCACCTTGCTGGCAACATCAACTGACAAGGGCCTAGCTTGTGTCAGTAGCTTCTGGGGTTTGCCTTTGAGCAACCACTCCACGTTGGACGACTCACCTAGCTTTCGGGCAATTGTTTAACATCTGCACCACCGATGTCATTGTTTAAGCTCTGATTATTCAGTGCAGTGAAACGTTTGGATTTTCGAGAGAGAGAGAGAGAGAGAGAGAGAGAGAGAGAGAGAGAGAGAGAAGAGAGAGAGAGAGAGAGAGAGAGAGAGAGAGAGAGAGAGAGAGAGAGACTCAGATCCTCCCCATCGGTTCTGCTATAGGCTCTTGTGATATTCCCAGGAATATCCAGCTCTGTATTATCTCTATAGTATTATAATATGTATTGCTATATAACACGCTTTAAAGGCGCAGTACCTGATAGAGCTATACATTTAATATATTAAACCATGTCCATAAAACGCTTCCAGTGGGTCAATACTCTCGTTTTAACATCAATTCTTATATGTACGACTACTCAATATCCAAGAAGATGCAAATCATGAATTTCACAAATATAAAAAAATGTAAACATAAATCCGATGGTCGCCTGCATGGGCGCTTCGCAGACGAACAAGAGCATTCCGTTAATAATAATAAATAATAATAATACAGCATTTGTATAGCACCATTTATCAATTTGACTAATTTTCAAAGGTGCGTCGGTACACATGTGTTTTTAGTTTTTCTTTAAATTTTTCCCTAGAGCTTATCGTTTTAATATCCAGTGGTAGGGTATTCCAAAGTTTTGGCGCGGCGATGCTGAAAGCTCTGTCTCCACATGACTTCAGATTGGATCGTGGAATGTTTAGCAGGTGTTGATCTGTGGAGCGAAGAGCACAGTGCGGATGGTGGGGCATAATGAGATCCTTCATGTATTCCGGAGCTTCATCGTGCATGCATTTCCATGTTAGGAGGCTAAGTTTGCAGTCAATTCGTTGATGGACAGGTAGCCAGTGGAGGTGTTTCAGTACAGGGGTTATGTGATCACGTTTCTTGACCTTCATCAGGACATGGGCTGCAGAATTTTGAACCTGTTGTAACTTGTTCAGTGACTTTGCCGTTATACCATATAGTAGGCAGTTACCATTATCCAGACGTGATGTTATAAATGCATGGATAAGCGTTTCTGTTGTTTGATGTGTTAAAACAGTTCTTATTGAATTAATGTTTCTTAGATGGTAATATGCCGCTTTGCAAATAGATGTTACCTGCGCATCCATATCCATAAACTGATCAAATATTACGCCTAAATTTCTGGCCGATGGATTTGCCGTGATCAGACTGTTTACTAGTTGGACTTCGGTAGTATGAACCTTACTACGTTGATGTTTTGTCGATAACACGAGGAACTCGGTTTTGTCTGGGTTTAGTTTAAGCTTGTTAAATGTCATCCACTGACTAATGTCTGCAACACAATTCCGTACTTGTTCAAGAGCCATGGTCTCGTTTGTATGCACGTTGGGTTGGAATGTCAGGTAAAGCTGTGTATCATCCGCATACATGTGGATCTGGATATTATGTTGTTTCGCAATGTTTACAATAGGTGCTGAGTACACAGTGAAAAACTTCAGACCGAGAACTGAGCCTTGGGGTACACCGTACTCTAACAGGACACTAGCGCTGGAGGAGTTGGAGATAGTCACAGCTTGGTGTCTGTCTGTGAGGTAGGACCTTACCCATGATACGGCCATTCCAGTTATGCCTATGCTTTTGTTCAATCGCGTGATTAAAATTTCATGATTGATCGTATCGAACGTGGCAGAGATCGAGTAAAACCAGGAACACTGCATTGTGATTGTCTAATGCGCGCAGAATGTCATTCTGGACCCTGACCAGGGCGGTCTCAGTTCCATGGTGCTCTCTATAGGCTGACTGAAATTTTTCAGCCAGTTGGTAGTGCTGCATATGCTTAGATATACGATCTGCCACGACCTTTTCTACAAGCTTAGACAAGAATGAAAGGTTGGAAACTGGTCGGTACTTATTACGGGTATCCAAGTCCAATGATGACTTTTTGAGCAACGGGGGTCACTAAGGCATTTTTATGAGAGATGGAAAAACCCCATCAGCTAAGGACACATTCACGATTTTTGTGATTATCGTTACTTAGTGGTGGCTTGTGATTCATCGCTGGTTTGGTATGAAAAGAAAAATTATGCAACTTATTTGTTTGATGTACCAATAGAATTTTGTGCAGTTTCAGTCCTCCCATTGATGTTCCTGATAGCCGATCATGATGCCACTAGTATTTTGTCTGTCGCCAATGAATTGTCTAGATATATCTAAGATTTTCTGAATTTTTCCAATTATAATGCTTCCCTAAATTTAAAACGCATACGCGCACACAAGTTTCCAGAAAAACAACAAATAATAACAGATATGTGTGATGGGGTCGGAATACATGAATAAAAATTAGTATTTACAAAATAATACACTGCAACAGAAAAATACTGAAAATTTCCAAATTTATTTATATCTTGGAGGTAATACATCTTTAAAGATGGCCCTGATCGTGAGGTACTACGATGTCTTGCTCCCATACTTATGTAAGGGAGCTAATCGTATGAATTGTATGTCACAATTTTATGGACGTTGATTGGATAGTGGCGATCGAAAGTGTAAATTGTCAACTTTCTGACGGGAGTTCTAAAGCCTAATTTTTTAACGATTTCCTAGAAGAATTTATGGGGAATATATTCCTTAAAAAGTTTCAGTCCACTTACATGGTTCGAAGGGTCAAATTTAATCTACAGGGCTTTAGTAATTATAGGATTTTTCAATATTTGCAATCAGCCTTTAGTAGAGTAATGAAGAAATATGCAACGAACGAGTGATAAAATTCAAAATCAAATGTTTACTTTCTTTCTTTATAATGTACAATATTTATAATTCTAAATAATACCTAATCCTAAAATTATCCTATATGTAATGGTCCAAAATTTTGAAGAAGTTGACAAAACCTGTAATTTTTCATTAACTTAAATTCCTTTCATTCATAACTTGACATCCAAACTTCCAGTGTCCAAATTGTATTGCATCGATTCACTGACTGATCAATGACACCATCTCTGCTCCGGTACAGTATTGAATTTACATGAGTAAAATTTCTCCCCTCACTGACCCCCTGAACAACCATAAAAAAAGTATAACAAAGAATTTATTAGATCAGTTATCATCAACATTTTAAAATACGTTTCCATGTTTGCGAATGTATATTCAATAATGTGTCAACATTTTATACATGCACATACATGGCGGCAAGCATGTCAATTTCAATTTCAAGGAAACACCAACTATAAATAATAGGTACTTATACTATGTTAAATCACTGTATTATTATAAATTCTCAGATTAAGGCGGCAGCCATAGTAAACTTGAAAGATCAATGACTTAGAGGGCGGCAAATCAATGTCAAATAATTTCACAATTTTCCTGCCATGGAGGTTCCAAAATATAATAATCCATGTGAAGTCATTGACCATCATTATCTTCTCAATTAGTAAGATTTTGAAAATAATGAATATTCAATCACCTCAGAACAAAGATAGTAACTTAATTAGACTTTCATATCTTTCCACATATTTCTGAACTGGATATTACATTGTAGATCACACCAAGTAAGAGCAAAGTCATGATTCCATATGATTACGATGTTTCAATATACACCAAATACTTCTCTACTCTGTCACATTTCATCGCCAAATATTTCAAAGAGAAACACAATCCCAAACGCAATGTCACCCCGGAACATAATTGATTTTTATCAATAATGTTTCAAGATACGGTGAGTCACAGATTACATCCATCCATTTTAAACTGAATATTCTTTTGGATATGGGCTGGACTATAGAAAACCTGGGATAACAGCTTATAGATACCGATATACCAATTCAAATCTCTTTAGAGTAACAAGGTCAGTACAAGTTTGAAAATAGATTACATCAGTACAAATATAAATCTGAAATCTCATGTCAAAATTCTTAAACTTCTATTTAAACTAATGTATGAACTGGTGTTCATTGTTCAACCAATTTGGCGGAAGGTGATGCTGTGCTATACAGCAACATATTCCCCCCCAAAAAACATTGAAAAATGCACACAAGTTCCTTAGCCTTTGACAACATAAAAAGGTAATATTGACATCATTGTGCCATGGGTTTAAAGCCGAATTTAAATTAACTAGTTTGATAGCAATCTAAAATATTTCCTAAATGCAATTTTCACATTTATCCCCAAATTAAATGAGATATTCGCGAACCATTGTACCTGTCATTCGTGTCTCTGGTCTATTTCGAGTCATCACAATATTAGATGAAATTCTGAAAACAATTCAACTGCAAATTGGGAGATCCCAACTTTGAAGTAAAATTGTTCTGCAAAATTCAAATTTTACAACAGCGCCATTGGAAACCTATAGAAAGCCTTCAACCAATTTTGTTCAAGATCAACATTGATGATACTTTTGAAAACACTGACTGTGCATTCCGTTTCCCAATAGTCAATGGAACTGAACAGGCAAGCTGTCCAAAGTATATTCAAATCCAAGTCATTCACAAACACTCTAAGTTACCTCAATCTAATCCTGATAAGGATTTGACCATCAACCAAGATTGCAATCAAGCTCAAATGATCAAACATCAAATCCCAGCCAAAATCAAATTGTAGCCATGAAAAGCTTCCTAGATGGAAATTCTGTCCGCAGAAACGTTAAAATCCTTTAATATCTAGGTCACTCTGACATTGTTGTCAATAAACAGCTTTTTAACAAAGATGAACATTGAAAACCGTGTCAAACTGTCGTCCAAATGCAAATATCAATTTTAGCAAAACTTCCTACCAGACAGAAACTTCCATTGTCATTTCCCAAAATCTACAGCGCTTACCGGAATATACAGGACAAGAATGTCAGGTCTGACACATCACCGCTTCAGCATTTTATTACCCATCACGCAACAACATACGCCTCACCCTGTAAAGAATGAAACAAGAGTAAATTATCTTTGTCTATAACAAAACGAACAATGTACAATCCTACAGTCTATTTACTTCAAGACCACATGCTTCTCACCAATTTAATCTTTGACTGTGACTTCATTCTATATTACTGGCTATCGGGGACAGCTAATTTATTATTGAGTATTTTAAATCAATAAAATCAAAAGAGTTTACCATTCTAAAACAGCAACTCTTCTGAAGATTTGATTAACAAAACAACCAATAATTTAATGCTTATTTCAAACTTTCTTCCAAATTTATATTGGATATCTGGACACGGTATTCCATATCAAGTAAACATCATTTCTTATTCAGAGTTTCCAAAATCAGGACTTCCTTTTATCAATACATGAGAACTTTAATTGTCAAAATCACGGCTTGATCTTATCAATACATGAGAACTTTAATTGTCAAAATCAGGACTTCCTTTTATCAATACATGAGAACTTTAATTATCATAATTTAAATAAATTGCTCATACATAGCTACACAATTTATTTATAGTTTGCTTTACGGATTTTCGTCCCTAATGAATACAATATTTAACACGACCTTTCAGCTTTAAATATTCAATCATGTTACCATCAGGACCTATTTAGAATTTGATATTGGCATAGCATCCATTGCTATGCAAACTATAACTTGTATGGCGAATAGAAAAAAATGTCTAAGTTTTTCGCCGATACATTTCAGTGCAAACAAATAGGAGCTGTTGAATATTTTGAAATTATCATGGCTGCAAGTCATTTACAGTCATGTTAACCCAAAATTACCCAACAAAATACTGCATACATTGTAAAGAATATACATTTCCAGTGATCTGGCCTTAAAAGGGTTAATGATAGCAATTTGAAAATCAATGATAAATTCCAATCGTGTCCTAATCTTTCATAGCAGATACAACTATGCATGTCGCAGAATGTATAGCCACTACTAATTGAGAGGCGATACGATATATACATTCTGTTCTGAATATATAATACAAGCAAACAAATGCCCTGAAAACCAACACACGCTCTATTCACAATCCATTGACATGCATTTACTATGCATATGCAGACACTCTACAATAACTTAATATTACGGGCAAATGGGGTCATATTTAACAACAATACTATGCTAGGAATGTAAACCGAGCAGACTACTGTTCCCAATAACAACACCAGATCTCTCACGCAAATAATATAAGTAACCTATATGACATATACCGGTAGAAGTGTAACTTAACATCTTATACGATTCCCTGATTTTGAAGTGAGCATATCCCGTGAAAACCTTAAAACCTCATATTTTAAATACATTCAATCATTCCCTCCGAATACGCTAATTACCTGGCTACCGTCTACCGATCGAAATAATGACGTCATAACCTCTGGCCGATGACACTATTGATATGACATTTTACCACGGATTAAATTCGGAGCTAGTTATAGTTTAGCGGAAATAAATCCCACTGGTAATTTGCATATTAACGGTCAATACAAGATTAAAATGATCAATTTAGTTACCAGGTTTAATCATGTTTCATTATAATATCCACGTACCGCTACGAACAGGCCACTCAAATCAGTTCATTATCGCCACTCTACAAGCTATGATTCATAACCAATTCGAGCTCTACAAATTACCCTAGCAACGTTACACATACTCACTATGTAATTTGATCCCGGTACCGGTTTTTTTATACCCTTCCCAAGATCTACATTATGGCATTTCTTCAACAAAACAATCGCCCCGACAATTATTTAAAAAACTACTGGCAACTCACCCGTCACACACGTCTGCGGCTATCTCGTTATCCAGTGGCTCATCTTCAGTCACAACTGATTGATCGAATTAACGGATTGATGTTGTCTGCTGACAATTGTTTGTTCAAGTGCCCCTAAATCGCACTCACACCTTACCATCTCAACTCTCACCCGAAATCGACACCTGTCAATCAATCCACCTACACATCACTAACATTCCAGCCTTTTGCCCATCTCATTTGCATATCAAAACCCGAGCTTGACGAGGAAGGAAAAAACCTGTTTGACCCCTTCACCCCCAGACAATAAAATCAAACACATTCCTACGTTAGCGACATTACACATCGCGTGAAGATGTTAATTCATGAATTACCTACGCAATTCATTTACAGGGATAATTGTGATTACAACTTAATCTTAAAAAACATAGAAACGCTCGTTTAAAAAACACATCAATTATCCTGCCATAAAAGGGTCAATTGACGAGATTGATATTTACACCAAACATAGATATAGACAGGACTAGACCACGCGAGACAGATAACTTTGCAAAAATACAAATGACAAATTTGATTAATTACCTCCCTTGTATTTAACTAACCAAATTAACCCAGCCGTTTTTAACAGTTGTAGTAACTTAGCTACGTATTAAAGATTACTCACCCAACAGAGGTCTTGAATCGGCCAGTGGAACCAGCGGCAGATGTGCACGGTTCAGGTTCCAAGGTACGACTGCCGGGCGTCCGTAGAAACGGCGGGAATCAGCTAGCCCGGCAGCCGCGAAACCCGAACTGCGGAATTGCGGGATACCGCCAGCACCACACTCTCCCCCGTTTATAAAACATGCTTGTTTAATTAAAAATCTTATCTTTTAATTAAAAATCTTATCTAAAAATCTACTCTTAAAAATCTGCACACCATAAAAACACACAGGCATTGACGTGCAACTGCTAAAGGTAGCATCAGAAATTGCCAATTAAAATAAAATATAGGTGTCGATCCATCTAGAAGGAAGGAGCGGTTAATAATAAAACAGATGGATCGATCAACAGCTGCCGGACGAGGGCCAGCGTCACAGATTTAAAAATAGCATAGCATCCTAACTAAAATTAAGGACAGTGGTTTTCCACCACAGCAGAAAACTGACAGAATTGCCGAATTGATAAAGAAGTAATAAAAATAATCTCACATGAATTTAGTTGGAGTGTTATCTGAAATTAACTTATGTGAGATTCGAGGAAACATATGAATTTGCGCTATGACTAACGCGCCAATTACTTCGCCCATTATGGAATGGTAAGCGCAAGAAATGCATCTGTACGATTTATGCAGTCTTTGCTAAATGCATATTATAAATATGCTGTCATATGCAAGACTTCTGCATTATAGAGTAATGCACATTATAAATATGCCTGAGTTATGCATTATAGAGTAATAATGCATCATTGCATCATTTTAACATGTAATTGCTACACGTTTAATAAATGAAATACTTAGGTATGGCAATATATAATATGTTGGCCTAATATAAAATATCTGAACTGACCTATGTAGAATTAATATACCTGGGCTATCCTATAAAATATCTGTTCGGACCTAATAAAACTACATATAATATATTTGAGCTACCCTATAAAATATCTGAGCTGACAAATGTAGAACTGGCATTAAATAGCTAACCTATACAGGATTTCACTATACATAAATGAGTTTGCATCATAACATATGATGCATATACTAATAAAAGCGTGTACATGGATTTAATCCATATACACATAACAGAGAGCATTATTATGACCACACGTCATGACGGACAATAATTGCAGTTAACAATACAATGCGTATGATTAATGTGTAACAATTTACACATCATTTGACAACACATATTTGTAATGTGTAATCAAGAAATGCGTAAATATAACCACGCATTACTACGCGCAATTATTCACGCGTCATTTGCAAAAACGCGTAATTATAATAACGCGTTCTGTGAGTCATACAGCGATGGACCCCTGTTGGTTTTTTGGTATCTCACGGAGTATTATTGCTGGAAAAAGCCACTATGTGCTTATGTGTCCAACTAATTTAGTGTCCCAAAACTTACAAAAAATAGAACATCACGATTTTGCTGTTGCTGAACTAAAGCTAAGATGGAAACGGAACATAAGCCAATGATTATAAATGTTTTCCGGACAAGTTGAATGTCTTCAGTGTCATGCAGCATATTAAAATTTGAAGTCATAATTTCATATCATCTGGATTACAGTAATTCTTTTAATGTTGAATTACTGTTACCATTGTACATTATCACATTACTATTGTAGTACTGTACTACGACCGAAAAGCTAACTGCAGTCCGCAACAATACCATGACCAAATGAATCCGGAATAAGACGAAACCAGAGGAACGTTTATTCAGGTGGACAAGTAGGGTCCATGAAGACTTATATAGTCTAATTCACGAATGCTTAAAGATCATTCTAATACATTTCATAATCTAGGAACCTGTTAGGAAGACGGCACTGCATTCCTGTTCGACTCTGAATGGTGTGAGTTTGGAGTTGGTCATCTCTAGGAGATGTGTGATGTATTTCCCCTCGGACCTGACACCTCATGCGCCTAGGGGAAAAAGTGTGATGCGGTTCCCCTCGGACCTGACACCTCATGTGCCTAAGGGACGTGTTATGCGTTTCTCCTCGGACCTGACACCTCATGCGCCTAGGAGAGTGATGCTGTGTTTGTGGGACGGGTAAAACAGAGTCAATATCCAGGTCATCTGTTAAAACAGCATCTAGATCATTATGCAGAATTGATGAGGATGGATCAATACCATATGGAATGGTTTCATCCGAATCCTCTTCAAAAATGGAAGCACGGTTATCATCAGATAACCTAAGGCCATTATCGGGGGATAATAAGTCATCATCATCGCCATGATCTTCAGAGCTTATAGCACGTCTCATTCGCAATATCCAGAGAGGTAAATCACGATCTCTGCACAGCTTTAATCTATCATGGTGAACAACTAGTTCCCGGCGTTGGTTTTTGATCCCAAACAGTGCTTCTGACAACTTTTTATAAATAATAAATGGTCCAGTCCAAGGAGGTTGTAATTTACTGGACTGGCCTATTTTAGTTGCAGAATTAGCAAGATAAACTACATCACCAACATGATAGGCATGCTCATGCAAACGTAGATCATACTCTTTTTTCTGGCGCTTCTGAGCCATTTTAAGGTTATCCCGTGCTATCTCATGAGTTTCATGCAACGTTTGCTGTAACTGTTGGACGAAGTCACTGGCATCTGAAGGGGCATTCTCTGTAGTCGCAGACACAGGGCATTTGCACATTATGTCAATAGGCTGTAGTACTTCTCGACCAAGCATCATCATGTTGGGAGTATACCCCGTCTGTCGGCTTACAGTAGATTGTATAGCTCCTGCGATGAAAGGAATACACTTGTCCCAATCTTTCTGTCTGTCATGCTCTTGCAGGTAACACCGTATACACTGCAAGACAGTACGGTTTATACGTTCAATCTGTCCATTCGAACATGGTCTATAAGCTGTGGTGCGTGTTTTTGAAATCTCCAGTAGATGGCACAGTTCCTTAAATAGGTTGCTCTCAAAGTTACGACCCTGGTCGGTGTGTAAGAAATATGAACAGCCAAATGTGGTGACAAAACGCTCCACATACGTTTTGGCTACCAGTTCTGCCCCTTGTTCAGGGAGCGCATAGCACTCAACCCATTTAGTGAACTGATCTATGATCATCAACACGTATCTATTTCCCAGTGTAGATGTGATAAAGGGGCCCAAAATGTCCATATGTACCCGTTCCAAGGGAAACCCAGCATGGAACTCGCCCAGAGCAGCTCTAGGTCGGATGGAAGCTTTTTTTGCTACGGCTACAAATCCGACAGGATTTCACATACGCCACCACATCACGAGAGTATCCGTGCCAGATATAATTAGCCTTCACTCTCTCTAATATCTTCTGCTCACCCATGTGACTGGCAAGCTTGGATTCATGACAATTTTCCAAAACCAGCTTCTGGAGAGACTTTGGGACTACCAGCAGATTCCGTGTGGTATTTGCTTCTACCCAGAGATAGTGCAAAATGCTATCGACAAAAATCAATTGATCACAACGAGCCCACCAAAACTTGACAGCTGGACTAGCTAAATATAGCTCCGCGTCAGAAGGTGTGTGTGACTGCTCAATCCATGATACAACTATCTTCAGATCAGGATCCTCCAACTGACGCTCCCTTAGATTTTCCGAAGAGAATGCGTCTAACCAGTTTGACCTTCCGATAACCTGGTCTGTTTGGGGGACACCATTCAGCAGTCCATCTGGATCGTCGCTGTCTGTGTCGCTGTCTGATAGGTCATTATTACTCAGTTGAAGGGCCCTTATGGTTTGAAAAGCCAAAGGAATTACATCATCAACATCTTGTTCAAATTGAGACCATTGCTGCTGAAGCTTGGTACAATATTTGCACCCACCACATGGTAACGAACTAAGAGATTGGCCAGCTTTATAACAGTGGCAAGGTGAAAAATCACTTGGAACTCGTGATAGACCATCAGCATTAGAGTGCTGTTTACCGGGCCTGTACTGCATCGTCATATTATATTGGGACAGTTCTTCTAGCCATCTAGCTAGTTGTCCTTCGATGTGCTTGAAACTGAGCAGCCACGTGAGACTGTGATGGTCAGTCCGCACAATAAATGACCGTCCTAGCAAGTACATACGGTACTGCCTAGTAAATGCTACCACGGCCAGCAACTCTTTGCGTGTAACACAATATTTACGCTGAGCCGGTGTCAACGTTCGGCTCGCAAAACCAATAAGCACCTCTTTCCCATTCTGAATTTGGGATAACTCTGCACCAATAGCCGCCTCCGAAGCATCCGTATCCAGTATGAAGGTACCATCCGGTGTCGGATAACCTAACACTGCAGTGTTGGCCATAGCACCCTGAAGTGTTTCGAAAGCTACCTGATGCTTTAGAGTCCAGTCATACTCTACTTTGGAACTGGTAAGTGCAGAGAGAGGAGCAGAAATACCAGCAAAACCCTGTATGTGCTCTCGGTGGTAATTCATGAACCCTAGGAAAGATTCCAGCTCTTTCCTGGTCTTAGGAACAGGCCATATATTAGCGACGCTTTCCATATTGTTTGGCTTAACAGTGATTCCCTTATCACTCACCAACTTACCTAAGAAACAGAGTTCTGTACGGAACAAATTACACTTCTTAGGTTTTAATTTAAGGTTGTGCAACAGGAATCGGGAAAGGACAGCTTTCAAGTTGGTCATATGACTGTCAAAATCAGTCCCTGTCACTACCACGTCATCTAAATACACAAAACACTCGCACCAGTTAAGACCTTGCAATACCAGCTGAACAACCCTCTGAAAGGTAGCCGGGCTGTTGCACGTACCAAATGGCATCCGGACAAATTCAAAAAGCCCATATCTTGTGATAAATGCGAGCTTGTGGCGGTCCTCTGGGTCAACCTCGACTTGCCAATACCCAGCTGCCATATCAAGTGTGCTGATGAACTTAGCACCACCAAGTGCATCCAGACATGTCTCAATGTTTGGTAGGGGGTAACGGTCTTTGCGAGTTATACTGTTCAGAGCTCGAAACTCGACGCAGTATCTTACGGTACCGTCTTTCTTCCGAACTAATACCGGGGCTGACGACCACTCAGATTTTGACGGAACTATGATACCTTTCTCTAACATTTCCGCAAGGTGTTTCTCTTCCTCATTCTCAAAACCAAGAGGAGTTTGTCTAAGTTTAGAACGAACAGGTTGTGCCTTACCTGTGTCAACCGTATGTCTTATCCCCTTGAACAAACCCAAATCAAGATCATCTTTTGCAAATGCATCCTGATACTCGATTAACATGGATTCAACTTGCGAAGACTGCGTCTCCGATAAACCCGATGTCGACCTCTCATACAGCTCCTGTAAAAACACAGGGAGGTCCACCTCAGTGGCTGTAGAAGTCTGTAAACCGTCCTGGTTTATGAGATTGCCAGCAAGTTGAAATTCTGTTCTAGGGTCTAAAACCTCCTCAATTTCTGTGACAATACCAAGGTTGTGGTCTTGTTCCAGAGTAATATATTGGGCCGACAGGTTCCTTAACAAAATAGGAATCTGCGAATCTTTGGCAGTGGCCACTGTATGAGGTGTTACCAGACCCTCAAGTTTAGATGAGGGCTGGAGCACAACATCATTCTGTACCTCCCGATCCAGAACACCTGTGGTCTTCATGGCCTCAAAAGGACCCACGACCACTTTCTGCTTCAATGTTACCCGAGCTACTTGGGCTTCCTTCCCATGAGCTCTCAACATTGAGGCTTGAATCGGTTCTCCATTAATTGTCAGACACAGTCTAGTCAGATCAATGGTGGCCTTGTGTGCCTTCAAGAAGTCCAGGCCTAATATAATCGGATAATTAATATTGGCAATAAGTACTGGCCAGTTGAACATCATAGAGCCTAATGCAATTGTGACTGGCTCAACACTTTCCGCAGGGATAACACTGTCTCTACCTGCACCTTTCAATGCAATAGACTCCAACCTCTTTAAAGGGTAAGGTAATTTATTTGCAAAGAAATTGCCAATTACTGTCACTTGTGCCGCAGTGTCCACCACTGCATCAACGGAAACACCATTTACTTTAATGGGAATGACTAGTGTCATAGGGTCACGATTAAACTCATACATGCGAACATCATATGATCGCACAGGCGAAGATCTCGGTGAAGCAGAAGGTGATGGCGACCGTGTACGCCTCGGCTCTGGACACTCACGGGAAAAATGCCCCTCTAAATTGCAATTAAAGCACTTTCCCGATCTGAGAGGAGGAGAAGGGGAACGCGATGGAACGACCTTCCCTCTTGGAGGAGACCGACCTCGACCGAATTGACCAGATATAAGATTCAAAATCTTAGCCACATCTACCTTCATATCCGCCATATCCTTCCTAATTCCTTCGACATCTTTCTCCAATTTATCTATCCTGCTTGCTCAGGTCTTCTGGAACCCATGATCAATCTTTGATTATGGATAGCTGCATTGACCATTTGTACAGCCTCCTCCAGGGTGCTCGGATCTTTATCCATAGCTATCAGAGCGGCTCGTTTATGCTCAACACCCCGTAGGAAGGCATCAATGGCAATAGTCTCGCCCAAACTCTCTGAGGCATCAGGGTAACCATCTAAAGTGAGCTCCTGAATGATGTCTGCAAATTCTTCTAAAGAGTTACCCTCTTGTCGAATATCTTGCATCTTTTTTCTGATGATGTGGGGCAGATCTTTCTTCCCGAATCTCAACTTTAATTTGTCACATAAACTAAAGTAATCATTCTGGACTTGCCCAGAACAGATGCAGTAAAACTTTAAGGCCTTGTCCCTTAAAGCTGAGATGAGCATGTCTAATTTATACATATCAGACCAACGGTACCTTGAAGCAGTATGCTCAAACTGTATGAAAAATGGTTTCCACTCAAATTTTCCATCAAAAGTTGACATTTTAGGTGGAGGAGGACCATCAGAGTAGCTTCTACGACCGGGGGATGACATTCTAGAGTCATTGTACGAAGAGCCATCCCAGTAAGCTCTACGAACTGGTGATGACGTCCTAGTGTCATGGTGAGAAACTGATCGCGACTCCCTCTTAGGTTCTCTAGGGGTATATACCCCCCTAGGAGCCAGGTTATCAACTAGGGTATGATCACCCCTTTGTTGACTAGTTGAGTTAAGGAGTGCCTTGTATTTGATACCTTGAGCTAACAGTTCCATGTTCAGTCTAGCTACCGTCTCTTCCAGGGATTCTTCCCTTGGGTGTGAGTCGACCCCACCAACAGCGCCTTCATCATTGATGTCGAATACGACTTCCCCAGCATGGAGCAATCGTGCAAGGATTGTAGCTGTGGCAGGCAGATCAGTATCTGCCTTGATGTCGGCCAGGGATATGAAACCTCCTCTGGACTCACGAAAATTTACTATGCCAGCAGCTCGAACTTTACCAATATTATGGAGTGCACCAAGTTCCTCCACGGTTGCAGTGTTAATACACAAAGGTTTCGTCATTATGGGTCACCGGTTGATTTATACCAAGGAAGCGAAATTAATATCCGCTAAAAAAGTAATATCACCTACTGAAATAAGTCGTAAGCGTATGCTTACTGAAATATATAAATCACTGAGTAGTGATGGTGGTGCAACTCCGGAGAACGTCTAAATGAATCCTCCGAAGCCAAACCAAATTCAGTAACGTACCTGCATGCAAACCATCCTTCAGAAACTCGAAAGTATAATGATAACGGACGCGTTTACGTGCACTAGATTTTTTACGGAGTATTAACTCTACACTGCACTTGATGGTGTGTACACCAATATCTGCATTAATTTTCTCAATTCTATCATTGAGAAGAGAGAGTTGGTCATGCAGTTGCAGCTCTTTGTCTTTGAAGGAACAGGGATTCAAATGGTGAAGTTGCTCATTATACAGGACCAGAGAATACGCCGGGATATCGATAAATTTCACCGTTTGGCCGTAATGCCTTACTATGTCTATCGCACGTTGATAGTGTTGGCAAATGCGGTCTACCGCGAGTTCATCATCGGCTGTCCTTAAATAGACAAAACCGTCGCCTCGTTTCTCGGTAAGGTCGCACGTTCCGGCCCAGATATAGAAAACGATCCGGTGAAATTTCTGAACGGCGCTGGCTATTCTCGACTGCAGAATATTGACCAAGTCTTGTGTAGTACCACCGCTTTTACACCAATACTCAACAAACCCAGTTTGATCAGCTCTTTTCAAAATGAAACCTTTACTTGTACCCAACAAAATCGCTTTGTGGGTAAAGGACTGATCCAACGAAAACTGGGTGCGAGCCAAAAACTCCTCAAATTTAACTTGAAAAGGAGGCATAAGCTGAGTATTGTTTCAACGGAGTAACTAGCAATGTGATTATGAACTTTTTGAATTAATAATAACAAGAAAAAAACCCAAAACAAATAGTGTTCAGCGTAATTAGTAAACCTAATATTACAATTGAAACATATTTGTTAATTAGAAGGGAGATTACCCTCTAATGTTCAAAAAGTTAATAATAATGATAATAATAACAACAAAAGTGATTTATATCACTTCTTTATTTCAAATAATTCTGAAATAAACAAAGAAATTGAACTGTAATTAACATATAAAGAAATATCGAAAAACCGACGGTTAAATTACAGCTCAGAATCGCGTACATATGACACTGAAGACAACTAACAATAACAATCCAGAAACTATAGGGTTGTCATTCCACGGAATACTGACATAGATGATAGGAACTAAGCACGAAAATATACCTCAATTCATTACAGTTCAAATAAATAACATTGAATCTTGAATTTATGACGTATATGACGTATGTATGTAAGGTATATTAATCTATATACCCGACATTTGCATGCCTAGTATAAATAAATAATATATATTTAACTATAACTCACCTATCATCCGTGATTGTTAAATACTAAAAAAATAACTATCAATAATCAAAATGGCGGCCAAAGTCTGTAAAATTGACGTTCGGGCAGGACTAGAGTAGTCCTTATATTTCCGAGAATTATATCTTTTTTTTCAGCAAAATCGTGAGTAGAATTTAGAAATAACTAATAACAATTTTTAATTTAGGGCCCAAAGTACTCCTGACACCATTTGTAGTAACTTAGCTACGTATTAAAGGTTACTCACCCAACAGAGGTCTTGAATCGGCCAGTGGAACCAGCGGCAGATGTGCATGGTTCAGGTTCCAAGGTACGACTGCCGGGCATCCGTAGAAACGGCGGGAATCAGCTAGCCCGGCAGCCGCGAAACCCGAACTGCGGAATTGCGGGATACCGCCAGCACCACACAGTTATCTCCCTTGCACTGTTACCTAACCAGTAACACTCAATGTAATACCAATGAGAAACAATGAACCATTTACTATGTTACACTTAAAAACTATAAGAGAAAGGCACAGGATGAGTTCGCTCAGCTCGCTACCACTGAGTTGATGGAGGAGCTTACAGCCATGAAGTTCTCTCATGATCTTTCACGATAAATGATTCCTATTGGAGACGCCGCTACGAAAAAATGTTTGTTGCTATAGAATCTTAGTGTAAAACATTCACATTCACTTTTTAAATGGCTGATTGCAACCAGCAATGCTACATAGCATAAAATTTGCCATTTATTCTCTGTCAACACTGAGAAACCCTGTTATGTGTTCGGTTTTGTATAAAGGAATTATTCAACATTGAATGAGGCCTCCACCCAAAATCATGACCAAAATTTCTCAAAATTTTACGGTAACATGACATAATATAATTGTCATTTTCACATCTTATCGGATGAAAACCGTCACGAAATGTTGGTATCTGTTAGTTTTAATACAATGTGATTAAATTTATCAATGGCATTTGTAAAATTAAAAAAACCTTCGATAAACTTTGCAAAAATAGACCGATGTACTTATCCTACAAGGTGTGTCCATTTTGACAGGCACGTTGACCAACTAAAATATATTTTATTCATCCAAATTTTCTATGTACTAAAAGGAATTGTATTGCCCTTTCTAATGATATATAGTTTTATATATAGTGGTCTGTTACTTTGCCAAAAATAGTTAATATAGTTGGCATGGTAGCACTACACCGCTATCACACCACTACCCCTTAGAGGCTAGGGTTCTAAGCACATTTCTAGCTTTTGGCTGTAGGCTTTGTAGCATTTTTTGTTGTAAATTCTTGCTATGGCCCAGAGGTTTAAAATAATATAATAAAACTTGGCAAGTAACTACTTTATTGTGGGTACATGTGCCTTTTAACTGATTCACCTTTATAGGTCCAGGAATTTGGGCGAAAGTGGGCTTTTTGATGCGAAATCTCAAATTTTTGTCAATTTTTTCATAAACCCCATATCATACAGAATCGGTTAAAATAATTAGGGCCCTGCACCAGAAGGTGCCCTTGCACCCGAAGGTGCAGAAGCCCTATTGTAATCACCATGTCTGTCTCCATCCGTCTGTCCATCCACAATATCTCATAAACAGCATATCATACAGAACCGCTTCAGATATTTTAATGAAACTTAGCAGGTGGCCTTTTTATGATGGCTAGATGCGCCTTTTGAAGGATTCACCTTTATATGTCTAAGATTTTGGGTGAAATTTAACTTTTTAATGCAAAAACACATTTTTTGTAAATTTTCTTGTAAACACTATATCATACAGAATCGCTTAAAATAATTTAATGAAACATGGCAGGTGGCTTTTTTATGATGGCTAGATGTGCATTTGAAGTATTCACCTTTATAGGTTCAATATTTTGGGTGAATAATCAGCTATTTAATGCAAAAACTCAGATTTTTATCAATTTCCTCGTAAACAGTGTATCATACAGAACTGCTTCAGATTTTGTAATGAAACTTTGTGTATGCCTTATTTATGATACGCAGATGTGCCTTTTATAGAATTCACATTTATAGGTCCAAGATTTTGGGTGAAAATGGTCTTTTTAATGCAAAAACTCCATAGTCCATGTGAAATATGATTAGTGACTAATGGTGACTAATGGCCATTAGAATATGTTCAAGGGAAGTTAATGCCTAAAAAACATGGCCGTTGTCTTCTTATTACAATTCTTGCCAAATCTGTTTCGAAATATGTGAAATATGATTAGTGACTAATGTCCGTTAGAATCTCTTCAAGGGAAGTTAATGCATGAAAAACATGGCCGCTGTCTTCTTATTACAATTCTTGCCAAATCTGTTTCGAAATATGTGAAATATGATTAGTGACTAATGGCCATTAGAATCTCTTCAAGGGAAGTTAATGCATAAAAAGACATGGCCTTCTTATTACAATTCTGGCCAAATCCTTAGGGTTCTACTTATAAGCAATGGCCTTTTTAAACAAAAGTACATCTGATCCGGGTTAATATTTTCAGCCAACCAAAGGTTTAATTTTACAACTTAACAATATCAAACTTGGGTTAATACCGAGTTAATATAGCCAGTTCATAGATTCGTATTCTAGGAGGTAAAATTATCTAGGCCTATCAAGACAAATGTGGACATGAAGTGTAGGGGGTGTGGTCTAGGAAAGATTTGAAGTTTTACAAAACATGTCTATCAATTTCAAGGAAGTTAAACACAATTGACTAGTTAGATTCTAGAATGAGATGAGAGTATGTGTTTGGCTTTCTAGGAGTAGCTGCCCTGTATGTTTGGCTTTCTAGGAGTAGCTGCCTTGTATGTGTGCATGTCTGAGAGCTTTCTTCAAGTTACCATTAATCTCTGATCCTAGAAGCAGGCTGTCATATTTTAAATAAGTTTTGAATAACCAAATTTCTAATGGATTCTTTCAAATTAATTTAACTTACTTTCAAGATGATTTAAGAAATATTTCCAACTCCGATGGAGGCCAGTAGAATATTTGTGGTATTAAAAATTAGAAATAATAATTTGAAATGACCTAAATGCATTTCGCATGGAGTGTGAAGATCAGCCTCCTGGCAGGCCAAATACGTCTGCTTATATACAATTTTGGTCTCGACTAGCAATCCTGGGATTAACCTATGTGTACTAGCGGCTTGTGATATCTTTTTTTTTTAAATTGATTTTCTGACCGTCTCTCTGCTTAGTGCGGGAGGGTGGTTTTGTTGCATTATCGGATAGCGACAACCACAAAAATCCTCTCCAAAAACCAATCGAGTCTTCTGATTCAGCAACAAATTTAATGAATATTTTATTACTTATATTTAGCAAAAGGGTGGAGGTGATAATTTGATGACAGATTAACTCCAAAAATCCATAGACATCGAACTAATCATGATTTTAGGAGCCCTATCCTATCCTATAGGGTATATATTTCCCAAGAAAATATCGCCACAAGTTTCCCGTTAGAACAAAAATTAGTGCTAGCAGGCAGCAACATATTTCAGTAATGAGTTCTCAAAATTTCAGTGTTTTTCTGTTGTCGGACAAATCATACAAGATTAAGTGAATAATCTAAAATTCTGTCAAACTGTGTTTAGTGTAGCCAATGCCTCAGGGCATAATGGCTGGCTGGGGATTGTGCACTATTTGAGTGAATTCAGGTTCAGCATTAAGCATAAAATATTCATTAGCTGACTAACAACTGAATTCATACATATTCAAGGAGTCGTATCTTGGGACATATTTTGAAAACAATTTGGCCGAATTGTGGTTTCTACAGGACGACGGCTATTAATTGAAAATAATATAACAATAGAGTTGCATTTATGTATGGATGTATGTGTGATTGTGAGCATGCTGGGCTGTGTGTGGTGTGTCGTTATTCTTCAAAGTGGTCTTACTTAATTGTACAATTGGCTACAAAGTGTGGGTGGGTGGGAGGTTGGATAGGAGCCATTGTATGATGTATGATTACTGTATTCTGCGGCTGTAGTAGTAGAAACATCCTACAGCTGCAATTAGTCCCACTGTGTCTTGTCCTCAGCCAGAATCCTTAGCTTCCTCAGGTCCATTCTTGTCTTGAGTGTACCTAATCCTGCTTTCTTGAGGTCACCTCATAGCAGGCGTAGCAGATTTATGCAATGACGTCCTCTCCTTGCTCTGTATTTGCTGGCTCCAAGTAGGGCGAATTCCAAGGCTCTCTGTGCTGGTGTGTCTTCCTGCACCCTTAGCACATGGCCAAACATGGACCATCTTTGCTGGGCGACTTTTACAGACAGCGGCGGTGTATTACACATCTTGTATAGTGCATCATTGGAAATTATGCTGTCTGGCCATCGGTGTCCAGTGATGGTGCTTGGTGTTTGCGGTGGCAGGCTTCGAGTTTGTCTAGAGCTGCCTTTGGAGGTGCCCAGCTGTTACATTTATACAGCATCAAGGATACGCAGGTTGCATTGTATAAACGTAGACTTTCTATCAAGGGCATCTTTGATCTACGAATTCATAGCATCCAGAAGGACTGGAAAGCTATGTTCACCATGATATAGCGTGCAGCAATGTTGGCAGTACTGCAAAGCATTGAGCACAAGATTGTACTTTTCCTGGATGGTTTGCCGCCACGAAGTGGATCATCATTTTCTTTAGTTTCATGATTTGTAGATAGGTATATGTGGGTGAACTCTGTCTTGGATTCATTCATAGAGATTCTCAATTGTTAGTTTGCTTGCAGCTATTGGGAGAAGTTCGTCAAAGGGGTGCTTTTCCTCGTCTATGAAGTCCACATCGTCGGCATATTCCATCTCTAGCGGCATACCCAGTATTGGCACGGGGGGGGGGGGGTCGGTAGTTTGGAATTTGTGTGCACTGATTTCAATGGAGCAACAAGGTAACAGGTGAAAAGCACCAGAGATAGACCATCTCCCAGTGGGGACACGATTGATGTCTCAAACTCTACAGACTTCACTGACTTGACTCGTACTCTCAGCTTGGTGTCTGCAAGCAGTACTCTCACTAGTCATAGCTCATCTTCATTGCAACTGGTCTGGCATAGTGCATCTAAGATCTTTGAGCGTTTAATCATGGCGAAGACTATTTTGTGGAAATACCAGTGTTTGGACATGACTACCGACACAAGCATGCACTGAGCCCATACAATGGCTACGCAGCTGCGTCCACATTTGAAGCCACTTTGACATGATCTGGTGAAGTCATCGATCTTGTCTCGGATGTGGCATAGAATAACATTGGATAGGATTTGCTACAACAGATACAACGTGTGCTGTTGAGGAGCACAATGGGTCGCAGATTGGCTGGGGGGGGGGCAGGTGACTTCTTGGGGTTGGGTAGTGCGATAAGGGTGCCTTGGCCTACAGCTTGGGTAGGTTGTAGGTGGCTCTACCCTCTTGCCTGGTATGGCATGTATACATTAGGTAGAGCTCGTTCATCTGAAGGCGTGTAATGATTGGCTTATGGGCAGAATTGAGGTATGTGCCTCCATAGGAATGAACATTCCGAAGTAGTGGTTTTGCTTCTGTCTTGCATAGTATGAAGTATATTTGGTTGAAGACAGCTGTTGTAACCTTAGAACCCTTAGTGGTTTTGCGATCAGCAATGTGTCTGGTTCATGTTGTCCACTGACAGCATGGGTGTTTGAAAGCCGTATGTGTGCCAAATATGCCATTAGAACTAGGGAACGCCACGAGTGCATCTCCATTTATGTTGCGTGTGCCCTCTCCATACGATCCCATGCATAAGCCAGGTCCTGAACTTTTGTTTGCAATTCCGAGTTTACCCAGCTTGGAGTTGAAATCTCCACACACAAACAGTTGCCATCTAGCTGGGATTGTAATGGCAGAGCCCAGTTGTGCATAGAAGGAATCTAATATTGCTGAAATATATTTGGCTTTGTTGGTAGTTGGGCCATATGCGTTGACAATGCGACACTTAGTGGTGGTGTGTTTTTGCATAAATATAGCCAGGTCGATGAATGCAATGCAATCACTGACATATTCAAAACTAATGACATGGTCCAAGACCTGTGGTCCGATTGTGAAGTCTAAACGCCGGTATGTGGCCTGTTTTTCCTCCATGAGTACTACCTTATGGCGTGTCTGTAGTTGCTGCTCTGAGTATTTAGCTACTTTAGTCTCTTGAATGCGTGTAATATCGATGTTATAGTGTCCACAGTCTGCACCTAAGGTTTGATGTTGCACTCAGACCACATACATTCCACGTAGCTATGGTAAGCGAGCTCCTGGGAAGATCGCATCATCCCAGTATGTTGAGCAGTTTCTTGTTTGAAGAAGGTTAGACATAATCAAAGTTGGCTCTTTATGTGGATGTCAACCTGCAATCATTGATGACTCATAACTTTGGAGGAGACTGGCATGGAGGTGTCATCTTTCTCACCCCAAAAAACTTATAAAAAGTTCTTAAATTATTCTCATGTGGGGTGACCGAGACCGGGTCATAGTGATTGAATGATAAGTATGTTTATGTGGTTAATAAAACTGCAGAACAACCTGCAACGGGGGGGATCTGTTGTAGTTGTTATTACACCACCAACATCAAATCCATTCAATCACTACTTGCTAAATCCATAGAATTGGTCAGTGTCTCACTTCAAAATCAAATGGCGGGTGGAGATTTGAGAACCTTTAAAGGCTGGAAAGTTAAATACAACATAATCAACCAAGGATAAAATAACAGTAAGAGTAATTAAATCAACTTCACTCTGTTGATTACAAACGTATCCAAATGAACTAAAAGTTCTAGTAAATATAACAAGATGCCCAAGGAGCCTGTATCGCTCAGCTTGAACAAAGGCATTTCAACTAGAAAAGCCATCGGCTATAAGTAGACCCTAATGAGTTGACCAGGTTTGTAACAGGAACACAGCAGCCATGTTTCTTTACGCATCAACTTCCCTTGATCAACTTTCAATGGTCCTTAGTCCCTAATCATATCTCGCAAATTTCAGCCGGATCCATTCACTGGTTCTGGAGGATGTTTTGGTGAAAGCTAGGTCATCCAAGATGGCCGCCAAATGATTTGGTCAATCAGGTTTCCTTGAACAAACTTGGTTCAGTTCTTGCCCTAGATGATACTTCATGAGTTTTGAATCAATCCCCAGAGTGGTTTCGGAGAACATCTTTAGGCGTTTCTAAAATTGGCCAAAATGCAAGATGTTCGATGGTAAAATTGGCCAATCGGCTCGCTTTGAACAATGGATCTATATACGGATAGATATCGTGCAACGGTTCTCGAGAAGACATTTTAAATTTCCCATTGCTTTAGTATGGAGTTTTTGGCGGGAAAACGTTCCCAGATGGCCGCCAATCCGTTTATCCGAGTTTCGAAAATGGCAAATTTGAAATCAAAATACCCATAAACCAATACAAAACCAATTTCGGCATCAAAATCCATCAATTAGCCAAACACACCACATATTGATCGGTCCACGGCGGCCATGTCTTTGAACAAACTTTAATGACCCTTAGTCCGTAATAATATATCCCAAATTTCGGCCTGATCCGTTCATGGGTTCGGGAGTAAAAACTCGTTTTCGTGAAAACTAGTTCATCCAAGATGACCACCAAACTATTTGGCCAATCAAGTGCCCATGAAGAAACTTGGTTCCGCTCTTGCCCTATATCATATTTCATGAGTTTTAAATCGATCACTCAAATGGTTTCGGCCAAAATCCAAGGTGGCCGTCGGCCAAATTGGCCGATTGGCTTCATTTGAACAAAAATGTAGCCCTATTCCCTATGGATGATTCCTGCCAAATATACTTGAAATCGGCCCAGTGGTTCTCGAGAAGACATTTTAAATTTCCCATTGATTTAGTATGGGTTGTTTTTGGCGGGAAAATTATTCAAACCGTTTATCTGACAGTTGCGAAGTGTCAAATTTGAAAACGGCATACTGAAAAGATTATTTAAAACCAATTCAGCTTCAGGATCCATAAAATTAAGAAATGCAAAATGGCGCCAAACACACTACATGCTGATTGGTTCACGCCGGCCATGCTTTTTGACGGATCAATTTCTCTTGAACAAAATTTATTGTCCCTTAGTCCCTAATCATATCTCCCAAAGTTCGGCCCAATCCCTTCAGCAGTTCTGGAGAAGTCATTTTGATAAAAACTAGCTCATCCAAGATGGTCGCCGACGCATTTTGTCAATCAAGTTCTCTTAAACAAATTTGGCGTAGCTCTTGCCCTAGATGATGTTTCACAGAGAACATTATTAAAGATGTTTCCAAAAATTGGCCAAAATCACAGATGGTGTCTGGCCAAATTGGCCGATCGGTTCGTTTGAACAAACTTGGATCTCCATGCCCAAAGGATGCTTCCTGTCAAATATAATTTAAATCAGGCCAGCAGTTCTTGAGAATTTGTTCAAAGGAAGTTGACAGACGACGGATGACTGACGATGGATGGACAGACGATGGACAGTCGCCATGGCATAAGCCCACCTGGCCTTTCAGGCGTGGTCTGGTAATGGGACGGACTAGACAACCGAGAACCAGTAAACGGGGCCTGGGCTATGCTAGGGCTACCGGGACGGACAGCAATAACCCAATGCACAGACGAGGGCAAGAATGTCTAAAACACAATCTGTCCCCTCTGTGCAGGCGCCGGGCCACTGGGAGTACCCCGTAATAGGCAGGTTTTCTCATGGGCTAGGACATGGCCATGTATGCGTGATGCCATGACTTCTTCCTCGGAAAAATGGTCATAACATTCCAGGGAGTCTTTGGTACCATCAGAAAGCTTAACCATCCCGGTTTCGCAAAATGGCAACCACAGGCATGTTTAAGAAAGAAGCACCCATAGAACAGACATCAAATGCTATCCACCATGGATAAAGAACCAATAAACCTAGCCATGCCATTGATCAGCTAACTCCGGCTCAGATGCTGCTAAGGCTCACTTACGTTAGCGACTCCTGATTGGCTAAGACTACAGCTAAGACGCTAGCCATTTACCAGAAGATAATGAGATGCAGAGCTGGCTAGTATAAAAGCAGCCAGTGCTGCATCGAACAGGACTGCGCCTCGACAGGTTTAGCACTGACAGTTCGACATTGACTCCGGGTGATGGTCTTTTTCATTGTTCCTGCTTGTGAATTTCACCACAAAATTGTACACACCTTGACTGCTCGGTGTGACCGACAACTACTTAGCCAACAGCACTCGACTGCCTTTTTGAATGGCCACTAAGGAAAGCAGCCAAACTAACATCCTAACTTGTTTCACGCCCAAAACAGACTTTCCACCACTCGCACTACTCGGTGTATGGGAAGTCTGCATCCTCCTCAAATATGGAAGGACTGAACCAGGACTGAACCAGTTACTGCTGCAGCCAAACCAGCTTGTGCCACTTTCCATGTACATTCTTTACCGTCGAAAGAACACCGCCTTCTGTGGAAGAACTTTGAAACTCCACATTTGGCAACAGCAACAGTTCCTCTTTGTGTCGCCCCGTGTTTCCACCTCCAGGAAAAATCTTCGGGATGAAACATCATCCGAAAACTTACTTCTACAGTTGCTGCCATTCTGCTCGTTTTTTTGCGAGGATCCGCCCAAACTTTTTCGGCTCTAAGAAGTTTCCGTCTCGCTGGCTTTGTGATCTCCATCCACCGAGGGTACATTGTGCCTTGGGAAAATATCTACCAAGACTGGTATAAAGCCAACAACATCCGCAACAGCAAAACGTAGATCCCGCATCAGCAGAATTGGGTGACGAATTACTTCTACTGCTCTACTAGGACTTGAAAGTGTTGTTACATCGTCAATGTACTAACCAATCTGGTTTTCTATTCTTCCACAGATTGATACCACCTTAAGCATTCTCCGCTCCTATAGCGACCTTTTTCTTTTTCTTTCTGCCTATGGAATTCTAAAAGAGATTGTCCGTCTTAGCCGTCATTGTGGGACAACAATTTCACACCCCGCTAGAGGTGAAGATATAAACTAGCGATGTTAGCGGTATTAGAGACACTAATCTTTTGACAGGCACCAGGTGAGTTAATAATGGATATAAAAGGAAATTAAAATAGATCTATGAAAGTCATCTTTAAAAGTCTCTGATTATAATGCTATAAATAGTATCATATCATCTGCCAGTCACGAATAACCTAACTGATTGAGAGGCATGACAACTTTTTACATGAGTAAACAGAGACTGTCGTGTATGGCTATCACCCCTCCCCTCTATAAATCTACCCCTATCCCCCACCCCACCCCATCCCCAGCCCCTCCTCAACCAAAAATACTCATAGGCTATCTCAATCCTCTAGAGGTATACTTTATCACCATTCACAACATGAGCCTGAAAAGCACAAACGTTGTCATTCACACACCCATTGAACAAGTTATTTGATGCACGAAAACTGGTTCCAACGTGGTATGACAGCCGTAAATAAATCACTGCCCTCAACATCTTACACAAATAAAGTGCAAATGGAAGATATTTCGCCGGCCAATTATCATTTAGAGGATTGATGCAGCATACGATATAATTTATGAGCTGGAAGATCAGCGTTTATGCAACTCGTCACTTTGACAGCCGGGATTCCGCGTTCTAAAAATAATAACGTAATGACATCACAAAAAAGCCTCCAGAACAAAACACCCTTCATAAATAGGACTATTTCTCAGCAACAGTAGACAAATTTGTCAAATCAACTCGTAAAACATTGAAATGGTGATACCTTTAATTTGAATATCCATCAAACAAGACAAAATACGTCCACCGAGTCAGGTGATTGTTGTTTAAAATGGAATTAATTTACTACCCACCCCTGACCCCACCCTGATTCATAGAGCGAGGGGGTCCATAATCCCACCCCACCATCCAAAAAAGAGACCCACCATGTTGCCAAGAGCCCACACCTAGGCTCCCACCCATAACATCAAAATCCAGTCAACAGCTTGACAGGGGCTAAATCGTGCCATCTGCTAAATAGGACTGACAACTGATAACAGTGTATGCGTGTGTGCGTGGCGAGCACGTGTGTGTGTGTATGCGTGCGTGTGCGCGTGCGTGCGTGCGTGCGTTCGTGCGTGCGTGCGTGTGTGTGTTTGATAAACAAATCAAATTTTCCAGAAAACTTGACTCATGTGCAGCTGATGTTTTGTAATCATCGTAGAATCAGCCTTTTCTCGTCCGGCTGCCGAAGAGATAACAAGTGGTCAGATACACAACTTTCATTGATCTGTCCAGGCGTCGCTGGGACACAGGCTGGCCAACGAGTTTATGAGACAATAACATACATTCACATATACCGCCTATGTTCACATCCACAAGATGGAGAGTATTTCAAGAATTGACAATGCTATTTTGGCTTGGCCTCATCAGCCCAGCAATGAATGCGGATGGGTTGGAAGCCCTCCATTCAGGGTCACCTGTGAAGCCAACCCCAGCTCTACACTGGAAGCCTACAATCGCGATTGAGAGGCCAACTCCGTCTCCAAGTAGGAAGCCCATCCAGGTTACTGAGAAACCACCCTAGCTCCATGCCAGAGGCCTACAGCCGCAGATGAGAAGCCTACTCCAACTCCATGTAAGAAGACAATTCCTACTCCACGCAGGAAGCAAACTCCTGAGAAGCCACCAGAGGTGAAGGAATTCCAGAAAGATCAGGCTCCAGACTTTGTGAAGAGTCCATATGCCATTCAGAACTACCTAATGGGGTGGGTTCTCCCTGCGAATGGTGAAAGGGATCCTGCACAGTTCCTGACACACAGCTAGGACACGATTGCAAGAAAGCTGGTGGAAGAGATCCTCGAGTTGAAGGGGGTGAAGTTCTGCCTCACACTTCGGGTAACCCTGCATAAGGAGAATAACGATGGGGTGGAGGTCACTACAGCTCTAAACAGGCCCTAACTTAGGACAAGTGACATTAGTGTTGCTGTGGAGGATGCCAAAGCCAGGGTGCTGCAAGGCCTCGAGAACTACACTCACGAGGGGTCTAGTTGGACAGTAGACCAGGTTGATGCACTGTACCTCAACATCGCCAGATATCAGCCCCTGTGAGGTGGGTCCTACAATGATCTCCCTGCTTCGGTCAAGCGAAAGCATGCTGTAGTAAATGTCACAAATAAAGATGATCACTGTTTATGCTGGTCTCTCCTGGCTGGTAAATACCCCATACACGACCATGTAGACAGACCGTCAAAGTATGCGGCCCACTGGGACATCCTCAACTTCCATGGCATAGACTCCCAAACTCCTTTCCACCGGATGAAGAATGTGAAATGGCAATATGGTCTAGCAATTAATGTCTTCGGAGATATAATAAGGGGGTTTACCCTCTGCAGCTGAGCGAGGTTGACCTAAAAATTCTAAGGACAAATTTGCTGCTTATCGATAAGGGAGGGAAGCAACACTTCACCTGAATCAATGGCCTGAATTGCCTGCTCCATGATAAGAGTCGATATGAGTGGAGGAAACACTACTGCGAGCGGTGTCTCCACTGTTATTCCCGGATGACTTAATCACCCAACACAAGCCGGAGAGCAGAGGCCAGTGCGCATAAGGATGCCCACAGATGACAAGAAGATGCTGCAGTTTACCAACTAGCACAATCAGCACAAGGCACCATTCATAATCTATGCCGATTTTGAAGCCCTGACAACCAAAGTCGAGGGATCAGAGCCAAATCTGACACAGAGCAGCACTCAGAAAACATTGAGAAATGTGGCTTCTATACCGTGATCTGCAGAGATGGCATCAGCGAGCCACCAGTGCTGTATCGCGGAGCAGACGCGGCAACGCAGTTCATGGATCGGTTGGTGCAGGGAGAACAGAAGATAAAGGCTGTAGTCCATGTCGGTGGAGATAACCAGAGATGAATAGTGAGCTCACAGAACTGCAGTTAGCTGCCATATGTGTGACAAATCCCTAAGATGGAATCACTGACAGCGTCCGAGATCACTGTACTGGGGAGCAGCACACTATACGTGTAATCTCAAGCTACGTCTCAGCACAAAGACCACCACCATTCCGGTGGTGCTTCATAACCTTCGAGGGTATGATTCCCACCTTATCATGCAGGCCATCTCCTAGGTAGAGGGGCCGATCAACTGCATCCCCAACACCAAGTATAAGTACATCTCCTTCAGCTTCTGCAGCCTTCGGTTCATTGACTAGCCCAGTTCATTTTGGCCCCGCTTGACAAGTTGGTAGCCAGCTTCACAGTCTTCCCGCTCACCAAGCAATATGAGCCCACCCAGTATGAGCTACTGCTCCGCAAGGGTGTGTATCGGTATGAACACATGGATGGGAGGGACCGGTTCAATGAGACATCTCTGCCACCCAAGGCTGCCTTCTGTAATAAGCTCACTGGTCAAGCTATATCCGACAGTGACTATAATCATGCACAGGCTGTCTGGGCCTGGTTCGGCTACCAGACAATGGGAGACTAGCACAACCTCTACCTGTGATCTGATACCCTGCTTGTAGATGTCTATGAGAACTTCCGCGCAATCTGCTTCCATCAATACCATCTGAACCCACCTAGTACTACACCAGTCCTGGGATGAGCTCGGATGCCCTGTTCAGGAAGATAGGTGTAGAACTGGAGCTGCTCACTGACTATGACATGCATCCACCTCTTCCTGGAAAGAGGACACGGAGGTAGTGTGTCGATGACCCACAACAGGCGACAAGCCGCATGATGTATCTGGATGCCAATAATGCCTAAGGCTGGGCGAAGAAACAACACCTACCAGGGGGGGGGGGTCGAGCGAGTGGAGGTTGAGATCGTCGCTGAGGAGATTATGGAACATCCTGAGGACGCTGAAAAGGCCTACATTGTGGAGGTGGACCTCGAATATCTACCAGAGCTGTATGACTTGCACAACACCCACCCGCTGGCGCCCGAGTGGATGAAGGTGAAGAATGAGTGGCTCTCGCAGCACCAGTGTGTTCCAGTGGGAAAGGCCGGTACCTAACCTGAGGGACAATTGCAACCTCAAGCTCTACCTGGTCTGGGGATGAGGCTCAAGAAGGTACACCAAGTGTTGCGGTTCGATCAGTCACAGATGGAGCCATACATCAGGCTCAACACAGAACTCAGGCCTCCAACGAGTTTGAGCATCATCTCTACAAGCTGAGGGACAATGCTGTATTTTATAAGACGAAGGAGAACCTGTGCACTCACGTGAATGTCATGCTGGTCTGGTCCTCTGAGGAGGAAAAGCTAACACGTCTCATAGCCCAGCCCAACTATGCCCAAGCGAAGGTGTTTGATAACGACCTCGCCACTCTCCACATGCACAAGACCAGTCTCCTGCTGAATCGGCCAATTTATATGGGCATGTCCATCCTGGACCTTTCAAGGCACCTCATGTTTGATTTCAACTACAAGCAGCTAGGTATGAAGATTGCTGCAAACTTGTACATGACAGTCTCTGGCTGGAGGTTTGGACAGAAGACATCTACACTGACATGGCTGCGAGGAGTGACCTCTACGACATCATCAACTACCCAGTAGGACAACTGCTACACAGCACCAACAACAAGATGGTGTTAGGCAGAATGAAGGATGAGCTACAGGTGTGCCAATCAAGGTGTTCATTGGCCTGCGGCTGAAGATGTACTCCATCAAGCGCTCGGATGAGCTGGAGATCTGCAAGGTGAAGGGTGTGAAGAAGTGTGGCCAAGAGGCAGATTCGCCATGGGCAGTAACGGGAATCCCTCATTGAGCAAATGGTCATGGCATATGAATATGTTGCAGAGTGAAGGACATTCTGGGGCTGTAATAGTAGAAACATCCTACAGCTGCAATTAGTCCTTCTTCACTTTTACCTTCTGTGTTTGTCCTCAGCCCAAATTCTTAGCTTCCTCACGACCATGCTTGACTTGAGTGTACCAAGTCCTGCTTTCTTGAGGTCACCTCATAGCATGCCTAACAGATTTATGCAATTACGTCCTCTGCTGGCTTTGTATTTGCTGGCTCCGAGTAGAGCGAACTCCAAGGCTCTCTGTGCTGGTATGTCGTCTGGCATCCTTAGCACATGGCCTAACATGGACCATCTTTGCTGGGGATTTGGGGTTGTGACCCTTGCGGTGTGCAGCTTCAAGTAGCTGGTGAGGCCCATGGTAATATCCACTGGGCCTGGAATAGAGTACCCTGAGAGGCTGTCAGGACGATCATATCTATGGGATACACCAGAACAAGACCTCTCTCAGGCAGCGGTGGATTGTCCCAGATGGTATTAACACCTTAGCCCCTGGTCACATGCATGCCGTCACTCTAATGAATGCATTTAACGATGAGCTGCTACTCCAGTTGGAGGTAGCTGGGTGTCTGTAGGGGCCAGCCGAAGCTCGTCGCCCAAAAAGGCTAGCCTGGGACCATTAGCCAAGTAATACCGTCTACGCTGCCTCACCTTCTCCACATACCTGTCAAGTCTGTGACGTCTATCGACCAGCAACTCTGGCCACTGGAGGGGCTTTTGTGGATCTTAATAAATACTCTGGAATCCGGCTGCTACCTGGCCTGCAGACGTATCTGTAAACGGTACTGTAGCCTTATACCTGCACGCTACGCTATCAATAATGGTCGGGGTCTACTTGTAGGTCTTGCAGCCAACATGATCATGCAGAAGGAACAGCACATCTGCCTGGTGAACTCTGTTCTGAGCAGGTTCCTCGAAGTGTGCACGCCTGATATGGCGGGGGCGAGGCCTGTATAGCTGCCATATTGCCTGTCTTGAGAGCCACCGGCTGACACTCTCAAGTGTGAAGTTGTGACCCTTGTGGCATGCGGCTTCCAGTAGCTGGTGAGGCTCACGGTAATAGCCACCAGGTATGTAATAGAGGGCCCCAAAAGAGGCTATCAGGACGACTGAGATGGTGGATGAACTCTCTGATTTCATCACTGTTGTCGACTCATTCTGTCACACACGGCTTGGGCGAACTCTAGGCAGACTAACATACGATGGGCATTCATCCGACCATCACTGAACACCTCCTCGAAGACCGGGCTACACCAGGATCTAATCTCTGCAGTGCTATCACACTCAGAGAAGGGGAAATCCAATCAACCAATTAAGTTAACTTAACCAGTTAAGGGTCTTGACTAGGTCATAGAGTGACGGCATGTTATATAGCACATCTTAAATGCCCAGCGGCCCAGATGATTGCACGTGCTATGGCAAGATATGGAAGCTACGGGCCAGTGACTCCAAAGAATGTGCCTACCCCAAGGCAATGGCTGGAATATCCTCGGAGATCTCAACCCCATGGAGTGATCGCAGCGATCTTGCGGACTGTCCCACCAGCCTTCATCGTGAACAGATCAATCTGAGCTCCGACCATGGCCAATGGGCCAAGAGAGCTGTTCACCTAGGTTGATAGATCCCTTTAGCTTGGTGGATTATCTTGCTGGATTCTGGCTCGAAGCTGCCATAGTCACCGCTGGCATCCTCGGCATAGTCCTCATCATAGTCCTCGTTGATGTGATTCTCAAAAGGGTCAGGTTCATACATTGCCATGGACTATATGAGATCGGTAAAGTGATCAACGCGCAAGGCATTTGAGTATATGCACCAAATGGAGGCACACAGACAGCAACAAAGCACTCATGACACCAAGAACATCGAAGAGGCAGATGCGAGTCTTGATGAGTACTATGAGGCTGTACACCTCTCTGAGACAATGCTCGACTATGTGGCATTGGCAGCTCAGAAGATGCAGAGGCCATAGTAGTGGTGGCTGTCGGTGCTGTAACGGCAGGAATCATGCTCTATGTGTGGTCAAGCTGAATATCCACAGTGTGTGATACACAAACCTTGGCATAACCGAAGTACAGCACAGGCAAACCCACTGAGTAAGTGCCTGCTCGCTCTCCGAGCAATTTCCCAACCTGAAAGCTGAGCTGGTTGCCATGGTTATGGATGGTCTGTCCAAGATGGTACTAACCCTTGTGGCCACTTGTTAGAGGTAGTAGGGCATACATATGACTTAGATTTTTGCTAATAGAGGCAGGAATCAAGGCAGATCGTGTATCTCACCGAGAACAGACAAGAGAAGTTTGAAGTCATCTAGCTCACCTACCAGCTGGACCATCCCTCAATTCTGAACCAGGACTGCTACAGCTACGCAATCTGAGACACCTCATTGTAATGTCAACTCTAGCCACTGGCTAGCTGTGGCCTGGACCTGCTAGTGCTCTCACACTACATGTAGAATTCACTGTCTAGAGTCTGCACGTTTTAGTTCCTGGTTGGTCTCATCATGCCAGAGGTGAAGTCATGGAGAGGCCATCTTTACACCATTAAGATGTTCAGTGCACACCCGGAGTGTGTTCTCGAGGAGGAAGAAGAGGGACACCGCAACAAGCATTTCTACGTTTGGTTGTAAGATGGATTCCGTGAATCCCTCATTACACCCCATGACATAGTACCTTTCCCCTCCGCATAGTAGGTAGGTCCACGAGACAGTGAAGCCAGGACTCGATACTCATAGTTCACATAGGTGGTCTAGGGTGCTGTTGCTCCGCATAATCTCCCAACTGCTCACAACCTGTGGTAGCTCTACATCCTTCTGCGCGGTGCTCTCGAGCTTGAACTTTAGCGTCATGCTCCTAATCTTATAGATCTGTCCTGAGATAGCAAAGTCGATGTAATTTCCAGCTGCGGAGAGAGGGTTCGCATCATGGATACCAGGTCGAATGACTGTCAGGCAGTCCTTCTGTGGATCTGCGTGGTGAGGTCGCGGGTTCAACCGCTCCGTCAGGATGTTTGTTGTACATACTGCTTCATGTTTGCAGTATCTCTATAGTGTCTCTATAAAGACAGATTAAACACCTCCATGTTGGGTAAGGTTCTCCACCAAATTGTCTTCCCATGGCAACCATAGCACACTCGCAAATGCGAGCCTGTGGTAGCTGGAACTGCACCGGCACATATGAGGATACCTCTATTACACGAATAAGAGCACAAATTAGTTAAATCAACATCCCATACACCAGGGCCGGTCAACTTCCACCAACTAACCAAGAGATTCTGACCTCCATGGATGCGCAGGGTGTCTCCCGATCGATCAAGGAACTGCTGACAAGAATCCTATACAAAATGTTTGACAGTCCCTCAGGTAAGGTGCTGAAACGCCCAGCTGCTGCCACTAAGAATCGTGTTATTCTGGATCTTCAGAAGTCAAAAGTGGAGCTTGAGGATCTGCTGACAGTCAGGAAGTGGCCATGTGCGTTCATATACTGGATAGATTACAGTTTGGGGCAGCAGAACACTTCTGAGGGGAAATCACAGCTGCAGTGGATCATGGCCACGATGAAGGCTGACTGGGCGTGCCACTGGTATGGAGAAGGGTCATGCTACTGGCATGGAGGAGGGTCATGATACTGGTATGGGGAAGGGTCGTGCTACCAGTGACCAGGAGCCTATTGATCACATATTCAATGCCAATGGTCGTAAGCAGATACAGGAGAATATGGCAGTATTTCTGAAGTTCGCAAACAACTACCAGGACTACCTCATCAAACCTGCCCCCGAGGCATATGCTAAGAAATCATGGAAGAAGTGGATCTTCCTGAGAAGTTTGGTAAGAAGAATGCCACAGGCACTGCTAGGCAAGAGATGAAGACAGCATATGCTGCTCCAGAGCAGAAGAAAATAAAGAGGAGCCGTGAGAGATACAGAGGAGCAGGTGGATGATACAGAGGTGGAAGAAGAAGTTCACGAGGGATCCTCCGAGTGCTACCAGAAAAAGAAGGACATACCACACCACACCACACCAGACGTCAGCATGCACATAGTTTTTCTTGGATGGATTCAGCTTGTAACTGAAGCTTTCCGCCTTCTCCAAAGAAGGCTTAAAGTGTAACAGCTCACTATCTCCTTGCTGCTGAATATGAAGTTGTATACATTTGCGGACTTCTGCACACCTGCAATGAAGTCTTGCTTGGTCTCCTTGAGAGTCAGGCTGTCATATATAGTCTCGAGGAGAGCACGTTCACAATTTGAGCTGAAGTACAGCAACTGAGCATTGTCTGGTGAGATCTCATGGCTGTACTTTTAAAATAGGGTGAAGACAGTGATCTTGGTTTGTCAGATGCGTCTTTTGGCGTTGCTGAGGTATGTGACTTCTGGTCCATTTCTGGGTTATCGATAACTAGGACAAGTGGGTCAGTCTGTCGCGCTGTGAGAAGCTTCGCATCAGTGCCTGTAGGTTCTCTGGCTTGGCTATTGGGACCTTAGACCACTGGTAATTGCTGCCAATCACCTCCGCGGTGGAGTACCAGGAGTATGTAATGTTCATGCAGCTGTTCTGCCAGCAGGGCACGCAGCAACATGTTTTTTCCGTGTCCGGATGGTGGAATGATCCCAACCACCTGCCCAGCATCAGCCAGTCTACTGCTATATGGCACGGACATGTTCCCAGATGGTTAGCACCTGTTCAGCTGTAGCCTCATCTATATCTGTGAGATTAAATGGGAGCACGTCCTGTATGAAACTTTTCACATGCAAGGTGGGAAGCAACATAACGCCGGCAGAAGTCAAGGATGTGAGGGAGGCACCGAGTATGAAATCCCAGCAACATCTGGAAAGGTAACTCAGAGGGTCTGTGTCAGGCAGTAGCAGGGACCGCAGTCTCTAGTACATCAAGTATCCATGTGACACATGCATGTGACGCCATGACTTGTCGAGACTAAAGTCTTAAACGGCAGGCAAAAGAACCCAGACTTCTTCACCTCCGGTAGTTGGATGCTGCAAGTAGTGCCTGCTGCGCCGCGGACAGTAATATGGTTTAGGCCAATGTTGCCTACCTTGAGATTCTCTCTGTTCTCAACCTGTTGGAATGAGGTCCGCGGTTTGAGCAGGTCTTTAACGAGGTCCTGTGCATAGGACTTAGCCATCGCATTGATGGCACCAGTCTCGTCAACTCTGAGTATGCCACGCCTCACCGCCCTGTCTTGATGCCCATTTCCTTGTATGCAGTCTTGGCCTTGTTGATGGTCAATTGTCCTTGCGTGTCAGTGTTTCCAACAAGGTTTCTGGCCGGTATGGGGTATATATTGTTATACATAGTGGCTTATATCTAGCCATATCCAGCGGGAAGCACATAAATAGGTGGGCATATGTGTTGCTATACAGATGCCACTTACTCCCACTGAGTCGGTGTTGGTGGAGAGTGAAGGCTTCATGGCAGACGCCTCCTTTTCCATGCGCCATTGATTGAAGTGGTCGCACATGACCTTCTGCTCTTTGGTGAGGACCTTCTTCCAAGCAACAGTACCTTCATCCAGGAGGCGGGCCTCATCGCTGTCCTTCTCAGCCACATTGTCGTCAGCACGCAGAATATCCTTGACTTCATTACTATCGCCCCTGAAATCTGTACGAAATTTGGGGTCGGTTGACCACCTAACCATCTCGCAGGCACGTACCACATGTTTTGTCCTGTTGCTAGCTACCATATTGGTTGTGTTTTGTCCTGTTGCTAGCTACCATGTTGAGGATCTCGAGTGACGACTGGTTGCAGGCTAGCTGTGATTATATCAGCTATGGACCGAGCAAGTTCCTCTTGATGTGCTGTCATTGTGTGTGGTCGTGGTTTATATAGATATCTTAAACTTCCTCCCAGCCATGTGGTGGAACCTAGTCAGACATAGGCCATTCGTTGCTAACCCTAGAGCCGCGGCTTCCTTTAGTGGAATGCACACGACTATGAGCTTGGCGGCAGCAGTGTAAGAGACAGCACTGATGGTGATCTCTGAGATGGTGTGAGTTATTCACACAGTGCTCGACAATCCCACTCGTCACTGTGGCGAGGCCGGCTGTACTGGCGGCTGGAAGAACTTCGCTCCCGCCTGTCATCCTCACCACAGCCACATTTGTGGCTAGGTTACTGTGGATATGAATTGCCATGGGCTTAGCATGCGTCAGCATCTGCTGGGTTTTGCTTTTGAGCAGCTTCTCCACCTTTTGAAGGCTGGTCTGACTCTCTGGGAGTTGCTTTACAATCTGTACCGTCGACACCATCATTTAAGGTCTGAGTATACAACGAGGTTAAACATGTGTTTTCTCCCTCAAGAGAGTTAATCATATCTGACCAGTCTGTTGAGAGCTAACAGAGGAGCTGACAGTCATGAAGCTTTACCTAGGGTTTGCTAAGAGACAGATCTGGTTTGTGGAGTACCTCATCATAGGCTGGAGTATCGTTGAGCAGCTCCTGCGTGCCAAGGGATTCAACAAGGGTCGGGAATACTTAGCAGACATCTTTCAGTTGCTCCAACCATCCATAGCATCCCCCGTGTTGAATAAGGCTCTGCACTACTACAAGCTGGAAAGAGGATATGCCTTTGAACCATATAGCACTTGGCAGTGTATTCGGGCACCAATATGTAGGAGCAGCTGGATATAGCAGTAGGACAGCGACCTAACTAAACTACTAGTGGCAGAGAAGTCTGGAGACCAACGCAGCAATAGCTAGGCCTGCCACAACTAGGGCTATTGTCTCGATGCCCTTTCTCTGCAGCACTCTTCCAGAGGAGCGGTGGTGGGTGCCAGCACATGTTGTCCCAACGGCCGTGCTGATGGTGGCGTAGCGCTGGCTTGTGGAGTGCAGATGCTGGCTGTGTCATGGCACTACGCGCGGGTGAGTTGCTGCCTGTGTTGAAGCCAAAGTGAACACCAGGTGTATTCCCCCGGATATCATGTTGTTATACCCCCTGACAACCAGGTCCTCGATATTCACGATCATGTTGCTCGGAATCAACCACAGGTGTGGAGTGATGGCAAAGTTGAGCTGCCGATGGGCCTTCTGCAAGGCTTTCTGGAACTTGGGAATGCTAGGGTCTGCAACGATGAGCATGTCCTCGACGAGACTGCTGAACATGGCATGCATGCTGGTTCCAGAACAAGAGATTTGGGCCTACAATCCAGGTGTGCGCTTTCTTCGCCTCATTAATGGTGTCTGTGAGGTTGGTCAGTGGTCATGGATTGATGGAAAAGCAGTGATGGAGATCGGTGTTAGGTCTGGAACATTATCCAGCAGACCACGTGGTCGTCCCGTCCAGAGTGTACCTAGGAGGGGTGGTTAGCTCTGGATGATCGTCATGGGGTTCATTTGGAAGGCCATCTATAGCAATCATCTTAAAATAGTAAACTATTTGACATAATAGAGACCCGCGATAAGGCCCCATGATGCGTCCCCACTGCAGAATCTTGTTTTTCAACTCATTGACGTCGACACGCCGACTGGCGCCTTTGAGAAATTGCTGGCACACTTTAGGTTTCTCTGGTCGGTACAGGGTTTGGAGCTTCAGCACATGGTGGTACTCTTCATTACTGATCTGTCCATCATCGAGAGCTGTACTGACCGATTCGATGATGGTCCGTAGGGTGGTCTGTGCTAGTGTCACATACTTAGCATGCTTCTCTAGCTTCCTGGTGATCTGGCGCTGTCCAACTGCCAAGATACTGGCCAGGACAGTGGCAGCAAGGGTCAACCCACCCAGCGGGATAGCGACTATTGCACCCACCCCTGTAGCGAAGATGGTGACGGTTGGCACACCAGCACTGGCTCCAATCACCCCAGCAGCTGTGGTTGTGCGTGTGAGACTGTTGTGGACTGTACCCCCCTTATCAGGTGCCAAGGTGGGATATATGTCAGGTTGCTTTCGCCACCCCAATTTAGCCATGGTATATATAGGGCTTAAAACTGAAGGGTCATCATGAAATGAAGAATTATCTTTAGTAACAAAAAAGTAAATGAATTAATTATTCATGTTTGTATCAAGTAATCTTCCACCATTTTGTTTTGTGGCAGTCATTTTCCTTCCCCCACAGATCCAGCCTCCAAAAGGAATCGCCAAATCCAAATTCGTCCCCATTCACTGTTTGATGCCTCGTGTGTAAGACATCTAGCCAACACCCCAATATTAAAGTTTCGTCACATAATATACAGAGAAATCACGAACTGAGGATACAAAAATTAAATAAATATGTTTATAATTACGTTCAATCCCATCCAGGATAAATATCCATTCAAAATTGGATATAAATGTGTAGTTATTCTCTCTTAGAGCAGCGTTTCCACCTTGCATGCACTCCTTGACATTTTGAAAATGCCAACAGCGCAGTCATCGATCTGTGTGTAGTTCAATTCAATTAGTTTATTTGCATATCAAAGATACTCGTTCTAGGCAAATAGTAAGCTCTAGCCTACTGACCGCCTTTGTAATCCGCACCGAGATTTTATAAAACTACACAGACTTCAATTCCTAATATAATAGGGGAGAATAGGGCAATGTGTAAGCATTTTCATATACTATGCATGATTTTAGAAATAAAACAATTGTGTTTGGGTGAGAGGGGACTAATAAGCAACTATACTATACCCTCATCTCTCGTCATACACACATGCATGCACGCAGTTTGGGTGAGAGGGAACTAATAAGCACCTATACTATACTCTCATCCCTTATCATACACACACGCTCACACATGCACGCACGCACTTTGGGTGAGAGGGGACTAATAAGCACCTATATTATACCCTCATCCCTCGTCATACACACATGCACGCACGCGCACGCACACACCATTGCCACTGCCATGGCCACCATTGCTCCCGACACTGCTGCTAACAATGACAGAACCACCAGCAGTAAGAGCTACGATCACAATAACAATTTCAACCAGTAACATAGCCAAAAGAACACCCACAATAGCAAACACCACCCACTCCTGCAAGAATCACTATCAGCACAAACACCACCACTACCATAACCACCACCCGCACCACCTCCACTATCACCACCAACAACCACTGCAACAAGGACAACTAAATTGCGTCATCGGAAATCCCCACGCTGTTGACAGATCAGATTTTGATGTGCTCAATTTACCTGTCCACTGCATCCACCCATCCATCATATGACAACATAATCAACTACGTGACGTGTAGAATGACATCATAATGAATGACGCCATTATGACATCATGAATTACGTAGATAGGTACATCACGAACGCATATTTGAAGACGGACTATGCATTGGTGTACGAATTGTATGTCTTTACCATTTAATAAATATTTTTTGAAACTAATTGACTGCGTGCTGTTGCTTCCATAGGCAGCAACAGCACCCGGTCAAATTAGTTACAAAATATTCAACAGCTTACCTGTATAGTTTTCACGAAACTGATAGTTAGGGCATTAGGCAATCGATCAATCCCAACACGGCAAGGTGTGGGTGGATCTTAGCTTGAGATGTACGGGGCATGGCTAAAATTGGAAAGGTCCGTTGCTCCCCCGCACCTCGTCTCTGAGATAAAGATATGGATAACTTATATAACAAATTTGGTTGAATTTCACCGAGATTTTGGACGACATATCGCAAAGAACGAGTAAACTTTTGATCACGGCCAAGGCCCTAGGATACACATTCCCAACAATGAGAGAGCAAATTTGTCATACGAGTTATCTTCCTCTAATCCTTGCTTTCGCCGTCTCACTGAGAGAGCCATAAGTGGCGCTGCCATTTTCCAGGTACCTGACCATTTGACCATGAACAACACGGACATGCGAATATTCACACTTTCAGCGGTACCATTTGTTTCCCACCATACAGAGGCAAATATAAATGTTTTCATATGGGTAACTCTCATAACAAATTTGTTTGAATTCCACCAAATGGTTCTGACAGACAATCGGCAAGACAGAAAGTAAGACAGCAAAACAGACAGACAGCAAGACAGACATACATGCAGGCAGGCAGACAGACAGACGGGCAGGCAGGCAGGCAGGCAGATGGTATACCTTATAGGTGCTTAGATGCAGATCGCAGCCCAATAAACCGCCAGTTCCTTAGTCAGTTAGTCAATCACAAGAGCATATTCCGGGAAATATCTAAAACCTACTCGATTTGGCTAAAATTTTAACACAATGAGGGAAGTTGCCATGCAAGAGGATTAGCAGACTTTGGCCATATTCCAGATAAAAGAATTCGGATCCGGATCAGATAAATACTGGATCTGTGGATATCTCGGAAACTAATAGTCCGATTTGACTCAAACTTTAACGCAGCAAAGGCGTGACGATACACTAGGAAGACAGCACCTTGGGCGTGATGTGAGAAAATCCGTACAATCTGGAAAATAAACAAATTTGGAACCCGCAGCTACCGAGATTATTTCGAGCTTGTTCGAACATGTGGGGATAACTACCAACCACAACCAACTTCAAAACAATATAATCACGATCAGAACACTAAGGTGATGAGGAAGACTGCTAAAAGAAAAGAAAAAAAGAAGAAAAAAGACTAACAAGAACAGGTGGTGAGTGATGGTGGCGGTGGCGGTGGATGGTGGTGCTGCTGCTCATGATGATACATGGTAGGTGGTGGTAGTGGGGACAATGGTAGCGACAACAACAGTGAAGATGATGTTGATGATGGACAGGAAAATGGCGCTCTGTAAGCAAGGAGGGATTTCGATACCCTAAAGTCTTTCGAAGGCCTGGATATGTCTCTGTTGTCATCGTCGTGCTTGCGGTCATCATCGCCATCGTGGTACCAAGATAGTACTAGCAGCAGCAGCAGCAGCAGCAGCAGCAGCAGCAGCAGCAGCAGCAGCAGCAGTAGTAGTAGTAGTAGTAGTAGTAGTAGTAGTAGTAGTAGTAGTAGTAGTAGTAGTAGTAGTAGTAGTAGTAGTGGTGGTGGTGATGGTGGTGGTGGTCGTAGTCGTAGTGGCACTGTCGGGGTGGGGCAGGTGGTAGGCAGTAGGGGTTTTGTTGCTGTTGGTGGTGGTGGTGGTGGTGGTTGTCATGGTGATGTTACTAGAGTTAGTGGAGCGATATTGGTAGTCTTAGTGGTACTGGTACAGATAGCTCACCCTCACACCAAACAACCTCATTTGGCATTTTATCAAAATCGCCCCTTGCAAAAATATAATGCATGTGTACATATTACCATGATTACACTTACATTACTGTGAATTCTCATCAGTGGCTTGGTCTAAAAACCTGAAATCATGCATCCGATCGCTGTCTTATCAGATATACTTTCATTTACAGGCAGTATTTCCGCGACTATATTGTTTAGGGCTCATTCACTTTGATATGCAAATAAACTAATTGAATTGATCCACACACAGATCGATGACGTCAGCGTTGTTGGCATTTTCAAAATGTCCTGGAGTTCGTGCAAGGTGGAAACGCTGGTCTAAGAGAGAATAACTACACATTTATATCCAATTGTGTACGGATATTTATCCTGGATGGGATAGAACGTAATTATAAACATATTTATTTCATTTTTGTGTCCTTAGTTCGTGATTTCTCTGTATATTATCTGACGTAGCTTTGATATTGGGGCGCTGGCTATATGGCTAGATGTCTTACACACGAGGCATCAAAAAGTGATTGGGGACGAATTTAGATTTGGCTATTCCTTTTAATAGGCCGGATGTGTGTGGTAAAGAAAATGACACCCGCAAAACAAAATTGCAGACGATGGCACCCGCAAAACAAAATGGCGGACGATTACTTTATACAAATTGTAAACATGAATAATCAATTCACTTCCTTTTTTTTAAATAAAAAAATTCTTAATTTCATAATGACCCTTTAGCTTTAAACCCGAGCTAGCTCTGCATCACCAGTATGATCTGCCGATGAGTCATCGTGGGGTTCATCTGGAACAGTCTGGCAAACCGAACTAGCTTTTTGGTGTCGAGACAACTCTCTCTCTCTCTCTCTCTCATATATACCGTCACACTTGCATGCAGTAGTCGCTCACCTTCTTGCCAGTAGATCTGGTGATGTGATGCATCTGCTCGTTTAGCACCTTTATCTTCTACGGGAGGGGGGGGGGGCATGAAGGTGTAATCCTTTATCCCCTTTGCCAATGGCTCAGAAAATTCAGATATTTCTGGTATGATATCATGTTGATAGGTCAATGAGTCAGAGAAATGGTCGAGCTGTCGAACAGGTGGTTTGTAGGCGTGAACAGTTGTACCGATTGCTTTCCACGGGGTGCTGTTCGCTCTCGGCAGATATTCTCATCTCGCCACACCTCTGTCAGTAAGCTGTAATAGGCACTAAATGGAGGTGGATGGAATGCTGAGCCAACACGAAGAGGACCTATTCTACACAGTACTTACCACCGGTTTACCCACCAGAGATGTCTTTATCACGTTCTCACCATCTCAGAGCATCAGTCGGACCATATGCTCCGATTAAAACCAATATATAAAAGACGGAGCCAGTATTTGCTCACTCGACATGTCTCGTTGATCTAGTGGATGTGTACTATGATGATGTTACCATGGTTAAGGAAAGCGATGGTAAGTCATTCGCAATACAGTATGGATCAGACTCCAAAACGTTCTCACTCCATCCCATCGGTCGTGATGGTGTAGAACTATTGGCTGACCTTAAGGATGTCTCCAAGGAGAGCCTGTGTTGGGACAAGGATGGGGACAGGATTGTGCTTCGCTACGATTTCCCCAAGAAATGATACATTCTCAAGCCTCTGATTGAGGTTTTGGAGATGGAGGTGGCGGACATCAACACTATGAATGCTGATTTCAGTTTCCAACTGGTCGCGCCAGCTGCGGACCATGCCCCACCGATGACACATCATGGCATACTGTTGACCGTGTTGACCATGCGAGAAATCCCCACACATGAGCAAGGATATGTAACAGAGCCAGACCCTGGACAGCAGCAGCCGCCACCATCACAATGCAGACCAGCATTGCATGCAGTACAAGCACCAAGAGGATATAACCATGTAAATATATATTGCTGGTCAGATTACTGGGAACGTCCACCCAACCCTACTCCCCTTTTTAAGAAGGGGGAGGTGCTCCTATCAGCGACGTGTAGTACTCACGCTCTGACCAATGTTCCTAGGTTTTGATCCTCCAAGAATCTAGGAAAAAGACAGAAAAAGGTCCTGACTTCAACTGCATGCAGTGCCGGCCCATGCTGTGGCAGCGGTGGCTGCCACCGGCCAGGATGCGGCTCCGTCACATGTCCCTGTCTATGTGTGAAGGGGGTAGGGGAGAGGGCGGGCGATGGAAGAATCTAGGATATGTGTTCCCACATCTCACCACAGAGGGGTCTACAAACAAGTCTCTGCACAAGTGCTTCTTGATCCATTTGGAGGCCTTTCGGAAGTTTTCTGTGTTCGTGATGGCTCTAGTCGCCATCTCTACAGATTCGGTCCAGATCTAATTGTCTGAGTCTTGCTACTAAAATGCCAACTAGATCAGGGTCGGCATTTTTCAACGATACTGTGCGGGATTGAGGGGAAGGCATTGTGAAAGTCAAACAAGGTAGTGCTGGAGTCCCTATGCTTGTGAAGAAGGGAGGGGGGGGGGTTCAAATGTACATCTTGTGCTTTATGAAACCATTTTGCACCTGTGTATTTATCAATCCCTCGTCCCGCATAAGCGTCTGCATCCTGTTTGCTAGAATTTTGCAAAATAGCCGAATAACTATCGAGGTAATAGCTATGGGTCTACAGGCAGTGGGGTCTAACAGGCTACACTTATGCTTATACACGAGCACTACAATAGCTGTGTGCCAGGACTCTGGAAAAACGACCTCATCTGGATTTGTAGCATGTAATTGTAGGTGTCAATGATTTTAAATGTAGTAGGTGTTGGTTGTCTGTGATGTGTCTGTAGTGTAAATCGTCTAGGCCAGGTGCAGATATTTTTTTTGTAATGTTGAAGGGCCTGGTCAAATTCCTCGTTGGACACCTCGTTTATAAGTGGATGGTCGTTCAATCAAAATTCTGAATAGAATCCATTGGAGAATTTTTTTTTTAATATGTCACACAGCTAAAGAGGTGTAGCAATTTGACAATTTCTGGTACATTTTTCATAAAATCCCAGATTTTAATGCAAAAAATTGATGAATCAAAATTCTGAATGGATATTCTTGAGCCTATGGCCATAGGATACTTTCAGCTTAATTTGGTTAAAACTGGTCAAGATGGTAAGAAGCAATTTGACAATTTCCAGTACATTTTTCATAAAATCTCAGATCTTCACCAAAAAAATTGATGAATCAAAATTCTGAATAGAAGTTCTGGCGCCTACGACCATAGGGTCCTTTGAGTCAAATTTGGTTGAAATCGCTCAGAATGGTAAGGAGAAGCATTTTGACAATTTCTGGTACATTTTTCATAAAATCTCAGATTTTCACCCAGAAAATTGATGAATCAAAATTTGGAATGAAAGTTCTGGCGCCTATGACCATTGGGTTCTTTCAGGCAAATTTGCTTGAAATCGCTCAGAACGGTAAGAAGCATTTTGACAATTTCCGGTACATTTTTCATAAAATCTAGGTTTTTCACCCAAAAATGTGATGAATCAAAATTCTGAATGGAAGTTCTGGCGCCTATGTCCATTGGGTCCTTTCAACCAAATTTGGTTGAAATCGCTCAGAATGGTAAGGAGAAGAAGCAATTTGACAATTTCCGGTAAATTAAAAAAAAAATCTAAGATTGTGACCCTAAAAATCGAGGAACTAAAATTCCTAATGGAAGTTCTGGAGCCTATGACCATTGGGTTTTTTCAACCAAATTTGTTTGAAATCAGTTAAAATGGTAAGAAGTATTTTGACAATTTCCAGTAAACTTTTAATAAAATCTAAGATTTTGGGCCAAAAAATTGAGGAATCAAAATTCTGAAAGGATGTTCTGGAGGCTATGACGATTGGGTCCTTTCAAACAAATTTGGTTGAAATCGCTCAGAATGGTAAGGAGAAGCAATTTGACAATTTCCGGATTTTGACCCAAAAAATTGAGGAATCAAAATTTCGAATGGAGTTGTGGAGCCTATGACCATTGGGCCCTTTCAACCAAATTTACTCGAAATCGGTTAAAATGATAAGGAGAAGCAGTTTGACAATTTCCGGTATAAAATGTAAGTTTTTCACCTCAAAAAATGGTGAATCAAAATTCTGAATGGAAGTTCTGGAGCCTATGACCATTGGTTCGGTTAAAATGGTAAGGAGAAGCATTTTGACAATTTCCGGTAAATTTTTAATAAAATCTAAGATTTTGACCCAAAAAATTGAGGAATCAAAATTCCGAATGGAGGTTCTGGAGCCTACGACCATAGGATACTTTCAGCCAAATTTGGTTGAAATCTGCCCAGCGGTTAATGAGTAGCGTTTTAAAGCAAAAGGTGACGGACGACAGATGGACAGTCGCCACGGCATAAGCTCACTTGGCCTGGCCAGGTGAGCTAAAAACCCTTTTGCACCTGTATATTTATCAACCTCTCGTCCCGCAAAAAGTGTCTGCATTCTGCTTGGTAGGATTTTGTGAAATAGCTGAATCACTATCAATGTAATAGCTTTGGGCCTATAGGCAGCGGGGTCTAACTGGCTACTCGTATGCCTATACACGAGTACTATAGCTGTGTGCCTAACACAAAACACAGCTAGAATAACGTACGCACGCACGCACACAGGGTACAGTTAGTACCCCATACCAAATAAAAAAACTGTGTGTGGTCTTCTAGCTGTGCTATGGGGTGTTTTATGTTAGCAATTTTATGGATAAAACTGTAAAATCTGTGTCTTCTTACAAGGTCCTTATTACTGAATGTATGCAAAGGGGTTTTTCAGTCTGAAGTCTGAAGTCTAGTAAGGGCCTATTTCTAATTTTGCAAAGCTGTCCGGCGTGGGGTGTGTGTGTCTGAATAGTTTCCACTAGTTCTATTCTACGAGTTGCAAGGGCGAGTTATTCATCTAATCTGTAATGCTTAATCTCATCACGAAAACAGGTACTGAGATTGTAAGATTAAAAATATCAAATTTTTTATATCAAATAATTATAGATAATTATAGCCCTGTAAAACCAGTCAGGCCAGGCTTGGCTAAACAGCCTGGGCCCCCCCCCCCCCCCCCCCCCCCCCCAGAAAATTGCAGCTGAACACGAGTCAAGTTTTCTGCAAAATTCCAGGGGTTTATCAGACATGCAGGCTCGCACACAGACACCTAGGAATCAGAGTGGGGTCAGGGGGTGGTTTCAGAACCACTAGTATATATACTACTAGAACGGACAGATGTTTCCAGAATTTCTTTAGATCTTGACGAAAGGATAGACGGAGATCTTGACAATTCAAAATCTTCCAAACTGTCAATTGGAATACACCCGGGTTGTGATGACAGATTCTGCCTGTGTTCTAGGTTAGAGGATTCTCTGAAAGGGGAAATATGAGGGAAAGGTTGACTAGAAGGTCCATGAGATCCAGAAACCAAAATTTTGTTGGATAAAACAGGGCAATCAGGAGAATTACACTCTTCCATTTTAACACTTTTCGAAGGACTAGAGGAACAAGAACAGACGGGGAATGCGTCACCGAACATGTTCTCCCATGACTAAGTTAGAGCATCGAGTGCTAATGCCATCTGGTCTGGAAACGGAGAAATGTAAGAAGTATTTCTATTCTTGGATGTGGCAGAAAAGTCTATGACAGGGTGACCGGAATAGAGAAAAACTAACTGGACTACACCCTCTCTCAATTCACATTCTGTCTGGGATTGAGGGACAAGATAGGCGATTGGCTAAGAAAGCTTGCCTAGGATGTGGGAAGCTCTTAAAGAAATGTTGCGCTCCCTGCACCAGCGGGACAGAATGCAAGATTCACGAAACAGGGACACTGATCTGGACACCCTCACCCCTAGTGATTGATGAAGGAAACCACCATGAAGTTGTCTGAATGATGAATAAGATTGTTGAATTGACGATAAGATCTTCCCACTTCACCAGGGCGTGAAAGACTGCCCAAAGCTCTAAAAGATTGACATTGTGAGGTGAGAAGCCTCCTCTGGGGGGGGGGGGGTGTGTGCACAGACATGAAATGGTTGGAGAATGTCAAATTGCTCCCCACCCCTCCTGGGATGCGTGAGTAAAAATAATCAATTGAGGAGGAGGAGGATGGAGTAAGGGAACACCTGACAGTAGTGCACAGTCCCCCACATCAGAGAAGTGCACAAAACTTTCCTCTGACATCGAGGAAATAAACCACATGACAGAACTGTCATGAGTAATGTCAACTCCTGGCCAATTAAAAAGGGGGTTCCATCATCCAAGCGAAAGAAAGATTGCTAGTGAATAGACAATGAAGACCTGCAGAAAAAGGAGCAGAGGCTATCAACTCAACACTTGTCAGAAGTAAGAATTTAGCAAGAGATAAATGCCCTGACAGGACACCAAATAGGGTCATCCAGAAAGAAGATCAAAGTTTTGAACTGAAATAAGACTACCCAAAAGTGTGGATGACCGAGTTAGGACGAGAATTTAGATCTTGGTTAAAGATTAAGAGTTATCAGTAAATGGAATTTATCAAAATCAGCTAATAGAGCATTAGACTCAGACCTTTTACTACCTGAAGCAAGTGCTAACAAAGTACCACTTTATGATTTAATTGTGACAGATAAATAGAACACAAAGGTTCAAATGATTAATTGCAATAACATGTTGAACAAGAGAAAGAATCCAGGAAGGAGTAGGACCATGACTGGAGAGTAGTAATTGCATATAACTTAGGATAAATCATGAAATATTTCTGGTCCTTAACTCAAGTGATAAGAAGACATTGGGAAAAAAGAATACAGACATAATCTATAGGTACTGGAGAAAGAGGAAGCAAACTTCCCAACATTGAAAGAGGATAATCAGTAAACCAGTGAGCTGAGATATAGATGATCTATGGGAAAAGAAAGAATGGACTGAACATTTATGATCCGAATTTATAACAAACTTTGTTTGTATATATATATATATATATATATATATATATATATATATATATATATATATATATATATATATATATATATATAAAACGGAAAGATTATTCTGGCAAATCATGAGTTCAGGAAGAAAGATCGAAGAAATCATGGTAACGGACACGAGTCAGCTCCTGATAGTTGTTTTAATAGTAATCTAATGCATATGATAAGAATATTCTCTAAACATTATATGAGAAACATTGCTGCTATATTATTTAATATCACTAATATTTGTGTCAAATGCATTTTAGTTAATGTTTGTGACAATAAACAATATTCTATTCTGTTCAAAAATGATTCCAGAACGAGGCAAATAGAAAATATCTAAGGATCTGTATTGGAACTCCAATCCTGCAGATGGCATAAGAATGGTCAGGAAATACCTTGCTATATGTTGAAGATGTCCAGGACACAGAATGATTGGAAGGTGAATATACAAGTCTGATCCCACCTAATACGAGTTCAGAATAAGACGAATAGCGAATGGCTTGAGCACTCCACACTCCAAAAGATGCAGAGGGAGGACTAAAAGGCTGTGAGGATTAAATACATAAATCCAAGGAAACATCCACTACTAGAACAACCGAACCTCAATGAGGATAGAAATTATTTACATAATTCATGAATCAGGTATGGAAACATTCACATTTAAGGCCAATAACCGGATTAACCTCTGATTCTACAAAGTCATTGCAACTAGTTCAAAAAGAGTTGAGTCTCAATAAGAGCCTCCAGGATCAGATTGACTACTGAACCCATCAACCGACAATTGGCATGAACTATCGGATTATGACAAATAGGTCTATTGAGGAGGACTAGTCATGAAATAAATATGCCATTGACAAGGCTGGATACAAAATGTCTTGAACTAGGACAAAACTCATGGAAATGTGAGATTAAATTGGATAAAACAAGACTCAACTATATTTAAGATCTATAGTAAATCCAAAAAGATACAGTAGTTATTAAGATATCAAGTATGTAAAAAGGTAACGAAATAGATCAATAGCGAATTTGCAATGACCTATATAAAATTTTGACAGATACAATGACATCTATCTGACAGCTACAGGGAGTAGATAAGAAAGTTTTAAATAAAAGCAAGTAAACGACCTTGTATTATGGGCATAAAGTGAAGAAAAACAGGATAAAGTCACAGAGACGACATGAGCCTAGGGTGAGATGACTCGCTGTTAGTATGACGACTGGTGAGATAACTGACAGCCATCAAAAGGATAGAAAAATCAGGAAATGATACTTAGAGTGGAGAATACCACAGAACATCATGCGGTAGCGTACAATCCGACTCTAGGTAATGAAACTTTCAATTACCAAAATGGATGTTAAATAAGGAATAATAGCCTAGGTAAGTGAAGAAATTTATGATAAATTCAGCGTAATGAACTATCTCCCTTTTATTAATGAAGTATGTCAACCTGCCGACATAAGAAGGGAGGAGAGCTACGAGAGAAATTGACGAACAGCCCGAAGACAACTTCACTAAAGTAGGACGAATAATGACAAATACATAACTAATTAGAATTGTGACGTAATCTGACAGATAAGAAATATGAATTCAAGCTGAAATTCTAAGAATGAAGAATAAACTAATATAAATTATATTGGGAGCAGTCAAGGTCAGAATAACATGCAAAAAGGAAGAACAACTTAAATATCATGGGGAAGAATACTACTAGAGAAGATAATGGTATGTGCATATGTAATAAGGTGAACAAGATCCTATTGAAATCAGTGGGTAGTGTCTTTAGTGCTACTACGATAATAAGAATGTAACTCTTAAACAAGATAAAGACTGGATCCTAAGAAATCGAAACTACATGTAATAGATCACCCATCCATCCCACACGGGAAACTGAATCTAGAGAATTATTATTATCCAGAAACACAAGAGATGATACCCATTCCTCGATCGGACCCCAGGGCGAAAGGGAGACTTGGCAGCGAACTCAAAGGCGATTCAGAATCCCTGCGAGATGCCAAAGCTGCCCCGACGAATGCTCTGGAAAATCCACAGAATGAATGTGGTAAACAATTATAATCCCGAGTACAGACATGGCCCCAACACCCGGATCTCAAAACAGCTATTCCCAGGTATGGGATCCTGGTCCCGGAAAATCCTGACCCAGATCCCAATCCAAGGCCAGACAAACTGCAGACACTGAGAATGAATCCACTGGTCTTGTACACGAAACGGTGCTTCTGACGACCTGAACGACTCTGGCAGAAAAGCCCATTGAGTCCATCCGTGCTGTAGCCATAGATCTGTGATCGCAGAAACCGAAGTCTGAGGCAGTTGAACTCTAAACGCTTGTCTTGATCCTTTAGTTTGTCTAAAACGAAAACAATGGACGTAAGTTAAGCTTGACTTATTAACACGCGAAAACAGACACTTCTTCGGGACATTGGACGTAATTATTTACTTTTGACCATGCCTCCTCGTGAAGGAAGGAAATCCACATGTTCCCCAGACAGCCTTCGAAATTCTTTCATCTAATGAGTTTATCAATCTTCAATATATGTTTCTGTAAACATTCCATAAATTTTATGATTTGACTTAATAAATTGTTTATTGCTTTTATCCATACATTTGGACGTGGCAAGATACAAACAAACAAATATATATATATATATATATATATATATATATATATATATATATATATATATATATATATATATATATGAATAATATAATAGGACTAATACACACTAAATATACGCTAATGTTATAAACAAAGAAGACTAAGGCAAATTAAATATACTATACAAATACACAAACAATATACATAGTAGGGTTAATATATGAAAAAAACCACCTTAACCCCTCAAAATTGCTCCGAAAGGTTTTTCAACGTTTTGTGGTAGTGTTTGGTGCACTAGAGAAATACTAAAAGTCTACCACAATCTGACCATCGGAGTCATTATTTTCAAGATGGCACCCAAAATCATAAAAGGTGCATAAGTCGGTAACTTCATCCTAGACTGGCGATTTTGTTGTCTAACCCCCACCCACCCCACCTTCATGGTACCTAGCAACACATGGTAAATCACTATGGGAGCTATTAGATATATGAAAAATCCAATATGGCGTCCAAGATGGTGGTAAAAAACACTAAAATGGCCATAAGTCGTCAACTATTCATACTAGACTAGTGATTTTATAACTTTGGTGTCTACTCCATAGCCTACTTGGTGGTTGTTGGTGGTGAGAGGGGGGGGGGGCTGTAGCGAATTCAATATGACCAATTTTCTTCGCTCCAATTCAATCTTCACTTCAATCATCACTGTCAAATTCTTCTTCGATAGCCTGGTTACTGTTTGAGTTGTCACAAGATTCAGTTTGACATGTTCCACAGGTAAGAGTACATGGTAGTCCATATCCTTTACAACTGCAATGTGGCAATTTGTAACCTGTTGAGCTGTTGCAGTGGATCCTCTGTAAAAGTTTGTCAGGGGCGGCATTCACTTTTGATATAACTGGCACCAACTGATTTTCCTCCTGCATCATACCCCAATTCAAGGCATCCATGTCTTTTTCTCTACCAATCCACACCATGGTCTGGTAGTAAAGTCTTAGGCAGTGGAATCTAGTAGCAGAAACAGTATGAGGAAGGTGTTCAGCTGTTACAAATGATTTAGCTGAAACCACTTTCTTACTGAAGATGCAATAGCACAAGGATAGAAGTCTCACTGCACTTTCCACCAAACATGACAACCATCACTTGACATGCCAAGGTCCATAATCGTATCCAGCAGATGATCACGGAATGATCTTTGGACACATTTTCCAATCATCATGTGCACTACACCATTTTCTCCATAGACTGTTTCCAGTATGTTCTTAAGTTTTGTGCCCTCCATAAGTCCCTATTGCCCCGATTAAGTTCATAGTCCGGGAGCCACAAGCTGATTTTTTGGTGAACCTGGATTTCTCGGATGTTTTTTTCTTTACTGCATTTTGTAGCATGGGTGTACCTCTTTATAATTTAGGGGGGGGGGTGACCGTTCTCAGCCCTTAAGCAATTTCAGATATTAACCATTTTCTTCCCGTTTTCCGAAAAAAAACCTAAATGTTAATTTTTCCATTATTCCTTGTGAAGTACTTATACCAAAGGTATTAAATATACTTGTGGTAATGTATGTTCATAGGGGTTATTGTACAGTTTATTTTAATATAATTTTGATAAAAATTAACCCTTTCCTGCCCTTGCTTATTAACGCATTTGTCAAATTTGTTCACTCAAAGTCCGACTATTACATTAGGATAGGCCTACTTGAAAATACAAATTGTTTTAAGTGTATACCTATAGATCGAGACATACATTATGTATCTCACTGTAATAGAACTAAATAAAAATAATAACCCTTTCCTGGCCACACAATAATTAGTAAACAAAAGCTTTAGCCAGAATTTTACAACAAGAGGCCCAATGGGCCTGTATCGCTCACCTGGAACATTGGCATATCAAACTAATCTTACTTAAGTTTTACATCTATCGGTGTCACTTCCAATGATTTAGTTTTCGAGATATTGACAACAATCTCTGGACTGGTTTTTTTTGCATTAGTGATTTTGAACAATGTTTAAGTGAAAGTAGATGATATCAGTGCTAACAACAGCTGGTTTCTTAACTGTCTCACTGCTGCAAGCCAGTGCAGCCAATAATTTCAATTTTCAAAAGCTCTTGACTTGTTGAATATTTTGAAAACAATTCGACTGAAAGTTGTTGGTGGCTTAGCCACCAACAACTTTCAGTCCGTTTGTTTTCAAAATATTTATCACGTTCAGAGATATAACCTTTGGAATATGTTGTCTGCAAAAACTCAGTCAGACGCTTACTAGAGGTGTAAATACAATTTGAAGAAAATGGTCTCTAAAGGCAGGTAGGTGGTCTTTATAGCAGGTTATTCCCCACCACCACACAATCCATTTAACACATGCACATCTGGCTGAATCACCGAGTTAACAGCAGGGGTAGGGTGAGCTGGAGTTGATTTAGAAAATAATTTGACTGAAAGTCATTGCTGCCTTAGGCAGCAACAACTTTCATTGCTGCCAAAGGCAGCAACAAATTTCAATCAAATACATTTCAAATATTTTTAAGAGCATAGATGTCAGAGCACATAATACATATCTTAAATATTTCCGCAGTATTGGAAAGGTTAATCTGTTAATTGGAATTTAATATCTAGTTTTGGCAATAAAATCTGACATGGTGATAAGAGGGTGGGAACAAACCATTTGCCCTATGAAAGTAAGACTGCAAATATTTAAGGAGTGATAACTCTGGCATTTGACGTCCTATCAATACAGATATTAGATGCCGTCATTAACATTGTGACCAAGTTTGGTGTCAATCCGTCAAGAAATAACAAAATGAGCCATCATTGTTGGTGACGGACAAACAGATGGATGGACGGACATACAGAAGACGGATAGGGTTATCGCTATACGATAGCTGACTGACAAGTAAGCGGAGTTAAGAAAACCAATTTCGGCTTCACAAGCCATCAAATAAAAAAATTGAATATGGCAGCCAAACACGCTAAAATTTGATTGGTCCACGGCGGCCATGTTTTTTACCTATCAACTTCCCATGAACAAACTTTAATGGCCCTTAGTCCATAATCATATCATATCCCCAAAAATTTCAGCCCGATCCGTTCAGCGGGTCTGCAGAATAAGTCGTTCAAACTTAGTTCAGCTCTTGCCCTATATGATATTTCGTGAGTTTTGAATCAATCCACCAAGCGGTTTCGGAGAAGATTTTTAAAGCCATTTCCTAAAATCGGCCAAAATCCAAGATGGCCACCGGCCAAATCGGCTGAGTTTGAACAAACTTGGATCACTATGCCGTAAGGATACTTCCTGCCAAATATAATTGAAATCGGCCCAGTGGTTATTGAGAAGTCGTTTAAAGGAAAAAGTTGACTGACGGACGGATGGACAGACGGACGCCGGACGGTCGCCATGGCATAAGCTCACTTGGCCATTCTGGCCAGGTGAGCTAATAATACATGGCCCGGGGTAACTTCAGAAAGTGTCAATTAAAGTAAATTGAAAACGCTTTTTCACATTTTACGATGTCAAACTATTTTCTACATGGTCGTCTGCTATAATATCTTACATTTGTGCAAACTATGGCTATATTTTAAGATATGCTCAGCAATCAAATACACTGAATTCTCCCTCTAACCCCTCCATCTTCACTACGCCACTGTTGGTGCATATATACTTGATATCATTCTAAGTTTGTTTAAGCCCCTATATATGATGGAATCAGATCGTGAAGTGTGCTTCTTCAATTGGAAGGTCAGTTGTCAAACAAAGAGGGAAGATTTAATCTCGGCGACAGCTGTTCGAATAAGTAACATTATAAGATGTAGCACGATATACGGTGATGAAAAACATTTTGACTGTCAGAAATCGTTAGATCAGAACAGCGAACTAACTATTATATGTCACAAAACTTGCGTGTCTACATACACATCATCTAGACAAACTGATCGTTACAAACATCAAACTGATGGAGAAACTGATTCAAAAATTCCACGAAAGGTCACAAGACGTTCATTGTCAAGAGATTCTGGTGAGATATTCGATTTCCGGCAACACTGCTTTTTCTGTGGTGATACGTGTGATATTCAATGGGACAAAAAGAACCCATCCAGGTGTCGAACTGCATACTTATGTCGGGAAATTGACACAAAACAGTCTATCTTAGAACTCTGTGACAAGAGAAATGATGATGTCGCAGCGAGTGTTCGGCATCGTGTCGAGGGTGCTTTGAGTGATCTGCATGCGGCAGATGCTCATTACCATGTTGACTGCCGACAGAGGTTTGCCTAATTCAAGTCGCTAACTGCTGAAGGTAAAAATACAAAAAATTCAGATGACACTGACGCAGACATTCCTTTTCAGACTCTTGTTCAAATAGTTACAAATGACAGGTCGAGAATGTGGAATTCCGTAGAACTGAAGTGGAAAAAGGTTCCCACAAAATGTACGTGCACTACGGATGCTAGCTGAGGAGGTTGTTCGTAGTCTTATAAATAGTGATCAGTTTGAGAGTATTGATGATCTGATGGAAGCCTTAGAGGAAAGAACAAACCAAAGCAAGACAGTGAAACTCTGGGTTGATGTCCTAGTTAAGCCAGTGTTTCTAATGATGGTGTACATCACGGCGGAATGTGAAGGACAATGGCTCCTTCATCTTGTGACTTTTAGACAGATGCTGCCTTACTACTTTGCCGCCGGACATGTGAATTATGCGCGATACGGTCTATACTACATCCGGTCAATGGGGAAACTCCCTCCCCATGTTCTGAGCCACTTCATGAATGGTGAGCATGTGGGACGCCATATCCGTGGTATTTGGAATGGGATCTGGAGTGATCAATGTATAGACTCTACATTTATGAGATATGGACACAGTAGTGGTGGAATCATAGGAATAACACTCACAGTAGAAGCTCTTAAGGTTTGGGCACTGAGTCGCCATTTGTGTTGCAAGATTGAAGCATGCTTGAATGAGATGGAGGAGGAAGGGAGTGCCTGTGGTAATCAAATCTACCGCAAGGAGGAAACCAAGGCACGGATTGAAGCAGATGCCAAGGACACCGCTGGAATACGCCAGAAGTTGGGACACTTGTATCCACCCATTGGATCCAAAGCGACACCCTGATGCAATAGTGAACATTAGCAGTGGCAAAACTGGTACACCCAACGTTAATGTGCATACTACAGTAAGCATTGGAGAAGCATTGCTGGTATACTTTGAGAAAAGCTGGCCTGATGGTTTCTACAGCACCATATCGAAAAAGGTGACAACTCTGGCAGAGACAAAAAAGTCAGTACAAGTTGGCGACTCAAAACTGTGTGATCTGAATGCAATATATTCGAGGGTTATAGCTTTGTTGTCAAGTGATCGTGACATTGATATAAAAGATGTCATTTCTAATGAACTTGCTCCAGTACCGACTGCAATGTTCACAGAAGATGGGATGCGGATTGTTAAAGGCAAATCAGTGCTGAAAAGGTCCTTACAAATGGAAGTGTCTAGTAGAAATTCTAGATTTGCAGATGTAACAGTTATTGATGGTTCAGCCCTTCTATGGACAATTCATTGTCCAACTGATGGTACAGTGGCAGATTATGTAGCAAATGTCAAGAAACATGTAACTACATACCTGGCGGAGTGACACCTATCTGGTGTTTGATAGGTACCATAACTTCAGTATAAAGTCTGTCACAAGAGACGGCAGGGAAACTGGCGTCAGTCAACCGCATCACCTGAATTTAAAGACAAGGCTACCTGCACAAAAGATTGTCTTGTCTTCTGTAGAGAATAAAAAAACAACTGATTAGAATCGTCTGTGATGAACTAGTTTGAGACATTGTTTCACACCCATAGCACTACGAAACACAAGCTGGTAGTCACTGGAGAAGACCCATGTCCTGTTGAAATAGCTAATGAGGACAGACGGGTTAGATATGATCTAGAGACATTCCACGAAGAAGCTGACATAATTATTGTGCAGCAGGTTTTAAAGTATGCAAGTGAAGCTAGCAGACTGTCAGTAATATCACATGACATAGATGTGTTTGTGCTCCTTGTGTATTACTATCAGAAACAAAACCTTAAATTGCCACTAAGCATGGAATCACCCAGTAAGCAGAGGGCAATTGTGGACATTAAACTGACAGTAGAAAAGCATGCTAACATTGCGAATGAACTCCCCCCGGCCCATGCTCTGTCAGGATGTGACACAGTGGCATGCTACTTTGCAATAGGAAAGGGATCAGTTGTTAAAGCTCTGAAGTCTGGATATGATTTATCTGCAATCGGCAAGGTAGCCACACCTTTCACCGATGTCATGGAACAAGCTACTATTTTAATTTCTGCTTGTTATGGCATAAAGAAAACCAAGGACATGTCAGAAACAAGATTATATGTGTGGGGTATAAAAAACGGCAAGGGACATACATCATCGCAAAAACTGTGTGCCATACCACCCACAACAGAGGCATTCACACAAAATGTGAAGAGGGCTCACTACCAGGCAATCTTGTGGCAAACTCTAGAATCGAATCGGCTGCCACTACTAGACCCAGCGGACTTCGGATGGAAGAAAAACATTGGTAACAAATCACTAACACCAACTACCATTCCGGATGGTGTCAATGTCGCCCCAGATTATATCCTTGAAATGATCTGATGTGGCTGCCAAAGTACAATACCGTGTAATTCTAGAAAGTGTAGTTGTCGGGTCAATGGTCTACCGTGCACTATGTTCTGTATTTGTTACACTGTAGGGTCCTCACGTGTTCAGTAACATAAGTTTACATGTACCGAGAGTAATAACAAGATTTTTTATTTCCAAGCATCCTAGTGTGATACTGGGGCTTTGACAGCACAGATTCAACAAATGTGTTAAAAGGCGTGGCCAGGAAAGGGTTAATATTTATAAAATCGTACCCAAATGAACTGCACAATACCTACCTTATAAGCAAACATTATCACAAGTAAATGTAATTCCTTCGGTATGAATACATTGCAAGAAATAGTATAAAATTAGAATTTCTTAGTATTTTATGCAAAACGTGGAGAAAAGGGTTAATATCTTGAATTGTTCAGCCATTGAGAATACACAATAGAATGCACAATACCTAACCTATGAGCAAATATTACCACAAATAAATTTAATGCCTTTGGTATGAATACGTAACAAAGAATAATGGAAAAATTTGCATTTTTAGTTTTTTCCCGCAAAACGGGAATAAAAGGGTTAAAATCTGAAATTGCTCAAGGGCTGGGAATGGTCACCCCCCCCCCTAAATTATGAAGAGGTACCCTCATACTACAAAATGCAGCAAAGAAAAAACTTTATCCGGCAAATCCAGGTTCGACCCCTTGGCTCCCGGACTATCATGAATGTGTGGAAACATCCCAACAGTAGAACAGTCATTTTCAGATGACTGTTCTTTGGTGCCTCACTGACAATCTCAGCCGCCTTCCAATACTGAGTCCGGTCAAATGTTACTATAGGCGGAAAATGGTGTTTAATTGCAAGATTGCAAATAAACTCCAATGTCGACAAAATACAGGTCTTGTCCCAGAGAACATATCGATCATAGGCAAGAACGTAACCGAAGATAGACGTGGGTGCTCATTCCCTTGATGCAGAACCTGCATGAACCCCTGCCAATTAGAGGTGACCTGTTTGAAGTTGAGGGAGGCTTTCCAAAAGATACAAACCCTCCTGTCATAGGAAACAAATGCCGGAGGATCTTTGCAGTGCACATGATTGGCAAAATGATGCCCTATGATAGGGATCTTTATTGCTTATGCAATGCTCAGTTCGGAAATATTTTGCCTAGGAATCATATGGTTTATCCGGTGTCCTGGTGTCAATGCCACTATAATCTCCATCCCATGACAAGTCCCTTTACCATCCATTGTAAAAATATTATGGTCCACATTGTCCCCAGAAAAAAGTAGTGCCTTGTCTAACAAATCAATGTCGCCGCCTAACATGTCTGGAGATACACAATCAGCAGCATTCTTCTCAGATCGCAGGACTTCCCCATATGAGGAACATCCCATCTCATGAAGTGTGTCTATGATGAATACAAATGATGTGTCTGCACAGCAAGACCAACATGTAATGCCGTAAAGACTGCATGTGGCCGAACTGCTTGAATGGTAGCTTGACCTATGCCTGCATCTTTTTGTCCCACAAACAGGATATTCAATGCTATGCGCAGTGTGTCAGGAATAAATGCCAAGTCGGAATCAAGCTCGTGTCTGAGCACTTTGGTACTGAATTGTAATAGACAGAACATTAGATTGTCATTTTTGTCATTCTTCATCACTCCCCTGGCTTGTTTGTTTGAAGTAAGACCTCAGTATGTGCGATGCTTTTCCCCTCATTTTCGCAATATTAGGATATCTTCTGCAAAATGGACAGTTTCCATACCGTTCTTGCAACTGGTTCTTGAGATACTGATTGCCATATATGGAAGTGAATTTGCCCCAGACAGAAATTCCTTCATTTTCTCCCCTAAAACTGAAACAGTCAGTAGTTGTTCATCATGCAGCTCAAAGCAAGAGCACATTTTCAGAAACGCCGGCTCCTGGTCTGTGGGTCACCCAAACTTTTTGCTCTTAAACTCAGGAATGTTCCGAAACTGAAGGGGCATGTCAAGTCCAGACCGATAATTTTACGCCACATGAAGGAAGGTCAATTTGCAGCATGTAGATCACAACCAGACCTTTCACAGTGATAGTCCAATAATTTGAATGACTATCACAATACTCCAGAACTGCTTTTATGAAGGAATCCATCTTAACATAACTATAGTGTGTGCCTTCTATCGTGAGCCTACACCTACAGAAAAGACAAATCAGTTTTGCTATCAAAAGTGCATGTAGACGCTCTGGCACTTCTCTTAGCTGCTATGGACGGTCCACTTTTCTTTACAAGCGGTTTTTGTATATATCTTTGGGTTTATATACTGTTTACGACAATTCTGATGCACTTTATTACCAGCTGTCACAACAACAACAACACCTTTTTGTATACTTGCTGCACTGATCCCATCAACTATCTTTTAGCGAATTTCAACTACATCACTGGTATCTTTTATTTTCTCTCTGCAGATGGGACACATTTCTTGGCTGACACTGGTTCATTGTTAGACCAGAGAGACGGTGTGAGTTGCATACCCTAATTCGTTTTATCTTGACCACAAAATGAATAATAGAATAAAGAGATAGGTTAGCAGAATAACACAGCAATTACAGCTAAAAAATTGATAGTGCTGCAGACGACACACCAGAAATGAATTTGCATTTACTCTTTTTCTCACTCCTTTTTTATTTACTTCATAAACCATTTTCTGAAATTACCCCAGGCTATATGTTATGTTATATAAACAATGCCTGGGAATATGGCTATCATAGAGGACATACTGAATTTCTCAAATATCTCAAATATCTTATAACCCCATGGAATTTTATCTGGTTTTAATGTGTTGCCAGGCACCTTGAATCGGGGGGGGGGGAGGGGGGGGGGGGCTCATACTCATCATCGCATAGTATGACTAGTTAACGATGTAGGGCCATTTTTAGGCATTTGGCGGCTATTTTGAATGCCCTGTTGGATTTCTCAAATATCTAATAATCCCATGGCATTCTGCCTGGTCTTAATGTGTTTCTAGTGTCCATGGACCTGTGGTTAGACACCAAATTCACCAGTCTAATATGAATAGTTAACGATGTATGGACATTTTTAGGGGTTTGACAGCCATCTTCGACGCCATGTTGGATTTCTTAAATACCTAATAACCCCATGGCATTCTACCTGGTCTTAATGTCTTGCTAGGCACCATGAACCTAGGGTAGATAACAAAATCGCCAGTCTAATATGAATAGGTAATGACGAAGGACTATTTTATGGTTTTGGCGGCCATCTTGGATGCCATTTTCAAAATAGTTTCCGATGGTCAGATTGTGGTAGACTTTTAGTATGTGCTTTCAAACCATACCATTTTTTTTTAGGGGGGGGGGAGGGGCGGGAGGGGGGGGAGGGGCAAACCATATATTAAGCTGACTAACAGGCTTAATAGACTGTTTTCTCTAGAGGATTTTTCAGTCTCAGACTTCAGTTTCTGGGAACTGACTGAATGCTCTGCTTTCATAAAACTTTGGCAACTCCCTGAACACTTGTCAACATGGATGTTTGACTGTTTGTTTTCTTAGGTAATTTATCTTTTTGAATCGTAAAAATAAATTAAATCATAGAGTAACAGCTCTAAATGATGCTAAGTTAGTAGATCACTAACTAGAAAGACTAAATTCGTGTCCGATAACATGATTACTCCAAAATTATCTTATAAATTTCTATTATAAGATATAAATGAAGTGGATATTAGGTTTGACTTTCTTCGGCAAATCTTTATCTGAATCGTAAAATTAAATAAAAATCATAGAGGATCTAAAGGATGCTAAGTTAGTATCTACTAACTCAAAAGGGATAACTCCTAATGTGTGTCTGAAACAATGATTACTAAAAAATTATCTTATAGATTTCTACTATAAGATATAAAATATGTATAATCTATAGCTTAAAATTTTACTAAGACTCGGTACCCAACTATCTTATATACGTAAGATAGGCCATTTAAATAATAAGAGAGTAAAGAGAAATCACAATATACGTGACAAAATGCACTACAATGCGTAACAATAGACATTTATTGGCATATAAGAGCTCTCAAGGACTTATTGTAAGCCTTTGATTAATACTCAATCGCATTACTTATGTAAACACAATGCTAATCACAAGTCGGTCACAGATTTTATATCAGTAGAAACTAATAAAATCCTCAAACCCCTCCTAGGAAGACTTCTTTGGCTTGTCCGACTTCATTTTGATCTCTAACGTCGCATAAATAGATATTTAGCAGACAAAATTCAAATTTTGTATGACTTTTTCAATTTTTCACTTTATCTCTTCCAAGTAGGAAGATAGAATGCCATCATCGTTGTTATTAACAATGAACATGTGTCTGATGTTAGCCAATCAGCCACCTTAGCAGAAGTGCCATCTAGCGCTGGCTATAGCTATTGCTCATTAACACGTTGAATGCCGATCTATTGAGCACTAGTATTCAAGCGAATTACTAGGATTCTCAACATATAGCGTAGCGATACCTGAAGGAGCCTTCAGATAATCAATAATCACAATACCCCAGCAGACAGTGGGTGAAAAATTCTTCCTACTAATCTTCCCTTCCGAGAAGGAAAGAGCTATATAGTAATCTGTGGAGGTAGGTTGACACGCAATAACAAATGCAGAGAATACCAGATCACCACACCGCTCCACCCTATTTTTCAGGGAGAAGTCGGTAATAAGAGAACCTTAAAAAGAAATCAACTTGACTATAGGGTTTAAAGAATGATTCCGTAGAGACATTAGATAACGGTGTAAAGAACTCCACATCATGGCCATCAACTGCGTAAAAATCCCCACACTAACCATGAGTTCTAGAATCCTTAGAATGTCATTGAGGAATTTCATGGTTAGAAAAGACATTACACTATTAGTGCTGTGCTAAATACTAGAAAAGGGACCATCACCAGAAATGTAAGTGACAGTTAGAGAACCGGTGCAATAATCACAAAAACAGATGTCAATAAGACATTTTTTTTAAACATATCAATTATTCTAGGTAAAATCTGCAAAATAGAACGACAAATACGATCTATTTTAGTTACTTTTGTATATCTCGAAAATGATGTCAGAATGTATAACTAAATGCGTTCAGAGACTGGAATCTGCTAATATATTATTCAACTGAATAATACACATTTGAAGGTCTCAAGAGCGATCTCGAATTTATCATATCTATGACTAGTGTGATTCAGAATGTGGGATTTCACTAACATCTGGAAACAAAGGGAAAGATCTAACCCTTCAACATAAGCGATCAAATTTTCTGAAACTCCCAGGCGACTAAGCATAAATTTGGGTGTATATTTTGGAGCTGGTGCATCTTAAGTTGGATGATATAGTAGGTGAATTTTCTTTCAATTTACTCCTCAATACAATGAGATTAGGTAATAATAATGACAGAAAAGAAAAGGCTTTATACCGAGTAAGACAAGGCCTTCCAAAATCATACGTATGATGTTTATTAGACTAAATCTGAATGACTTTATGCATAAAGCCGAGATTGAGTACATGAATTTGATTAATTAGAACAAGAAATTTGATTACTGCACATGAGCACAAACAAAAAATTCAAGGTCTATGATATAGAAAGTGATTCGGGAACTAGTCTCTAATAAAGTGCCACATTGGGGACTTGCAAAATGGAGTCTGTGTAATAGACTAATCAGCCAGTCGTTAAGCAGAATTATCAACAACTCATCGTTTCAAGACATGAACTGACTAAGAGTTGACTAGAAATTTTTAGCAGGAGCTATCAAGAAGATCTATATTGTAATATAGATAAAGATGTGAACGTATTTAATCAGTTGCTATACACCATGATAATATACCAATGTATCTTACTCTGAAATAGCCTAGAGGGGGGTATAACAATTGCTAATTGTCTGGGAAACTTGCATATGATGCACAAGGTAGATAATGATTATGACATTAGAAAATATCTCAATCCCAATAGAGTAATTTAAATTGCAAAAACTAATGTTATACAACAATCGCAATTATTACACCTACACACTATAGATTACATCGATATAATCGAAGCTGATTTATTTGTAAACACTATACTGATAAATGGAAGTAGACCCCACCTCACAAGAACTGAAGGAGGAGGAGGAGCCTACTAAGACCAAGGACAATAAAAACAGAGGAAAAGGAAGTAGGCCGAAAACCAGTAACAGAGGACTAGCTAAACCGGAAAAGGAAGAAAAATAAAGACCAGAACCAGAAGAAATTGAGAGAAGCATCAGAAATAAAAAACTGTGAAGAACAGGGTTGAAAGCCCATAAAATCAGAAGAGGGAGGGAGCCTAGTAGAACTAAAAACCGGAAGAAGAAAAGGCTAGGAAATAGGAAAAGGAAGTAAAACTAAACCGGATGAGGGAAAGTCAAAAGCACTGGAAGAAATGGAAGAAGACCAACAAATCAATAACCAAAAAACCTATGAGAAACCTAAAGAAAAAGATAGATAGGATGAAAACGAGAACAAGGAAGAATCATAAGAGATCGCTCAAGAAAGAATACATCCTGTGGATCTAAAACAAAATAAACAGAGATAAAAATATTATGAACAATCAACTGAGGAAACCATAACCTGAGAAAAATCCTAAAAACTCTGAAGTAAGAGAAAAATACAGAACAGAGGAATTAAAATCCGACCCAAAGGCAAAAGACACAAAGAAAAAATTGAGAATACCAGAAACAAAAACACTGTGAAGAACAGGGATGAAAATTACTGAAAACAGAGGAAAGCGAGTAAAAGAACACAAACTGGAAGAACACACTAAACTGGAAGACTGGAAGCCAAAAATAAAGACTGGAACCAGAAGAAATGTCTAAATAAATGGGCCAAGGGCCATAATGCTCCCCTAGCTGATGAGGAGTTGTCAACATTTTTACATTAATTAATGCACAACAAGCACCATTAGTCCATCAAGCAAGCATAGACCAATGGGGAAATGGTCCTTATCATTATTGACCAATGAGGCAATCATCCTGACCACAAATACAAGAGCTCGGTAAACGGCATATAATACCCGCCCATGATGACAAACCAATGAGCGCTATCAGAAAAGAGTGATTTCTTCCTCAGACCTATGTCATGGAGTTATCATCCGAAAACCAATTTTCAAGATGGCCGCCAGTGTCGGGATTGGATTTTTAAGCATCTAAATTTTGATACATTTCTTCCTTAGACCCAGTCGAGTCATCCTATGAAGGTTCAAAGCGATCCGCTAAACAGAAATGTAGCTATCAAATGGAAATCAATATACAAAATGGCAGCCAGTCTAATCCATTGTCGATTTTGATAGGTTTCTTCTTCAGACCTAGTTCAAGCAGGCTATGAAATTTCAAAGCAATCCGATGAATAGTAATGGAGTCATCATTCAAAAACCAATTTTCAAGATGTCAGCCGAGTGTCAGCCCTCGGCTGACAGCCATCTGGGATTTTGGCTTATCGTCAATTTTGATCAGTTTTTTCTCCAGACCTAGTCCAAACACCCTATGAAGTGTCAAAGCTTTCCGCTAAACAGTAAAGGAACTATCATCCGGAAACCAATTTTTAAGATGGTGGCTGGTCGCTGGTGGCCATCTTGGATCATCGTAAATTTTGAGATGTTTCTTCCCCAGAGCGAATCCAACCACCCTCTGAAGATTCAAAGTGATCCAATAAATGGTAGCATAGTTATCATTGAAAACCAATTTTCAAGATGGATGTGGATGGCTGGCAGCCATCTTGAATTTTGGATCATCATAATTTTCAATATGCTTCTTTCTCAGATGTAGTCCAATCACCCTATGACGTTTCAAAGCGATCCGATGAACAGTAATGTAGTTATCATCTGGAAACCACTCAGCCACCCACCCCTTCGCCCGCCCGCACACCTGGATGGCGCCATCGCATAATACACCGCCAATTTTTTGGTGATGTATGAAAATATTTGTGTCTTTGACACTATTAACCAATTGAAAACTTAAGAATTTACCTATGGGGTAGCAAATCCTGATATTATTGAACCAGTAGCGAATCAAACCACCCCTATCCCCTATATTTACCCACCAATGGGCACAGTAAAAAATTTGGATTAGGAAATGCAAGAATATTGGTGTCATTTGACATTATTTTATGATAGATCAATGCGGCAACCATCACTCACATTACTGACCAATGGTTCAAGTGTCACAACAGTGACACATACCAGAGGCGATGGTGAGGTTTCAATAAAAAATTGAAACAAGGAAACGAAAGAATATTGGCATGATCGACCAAAGGGAAAAGTACCATAGATCAATGGGGCAGTCATCCTTGACACCAATTGTCAAATGATTAAAGTGTACTAAAGGAACATTTCTGCAAAATCTTGTTTTAATCCATTAACAATTTATGAAACGTAACACAGATTATTTTCCCAATAAGGTTCAATGCTTAAAAACAACTTAAGGAACCCGAGTTATGGCTCTTATTTTAAGTCATGACCTATTCATATTCATAGGGCAAATAGATATTGGCTAACGGAACATCTCTGCCAAATCTGTTTTTTAAACCATCAACAATTGATGCAACAAAGGTCCTTTAATCATATGGTTAGTTTGTCTTAATGAAACAGAGTTATGGCCCTTGTTTAAAGGTGCGGCCCCTTTATATTCATAGTTCAAATAGATATTTGACTGAACGAATCAGATAAATCTGGTTTTAATCCTTCAACAATTGATGAAGCACATGTATTTTCCACCATAGGGTTCAATACATGTACTTAAAGGGAAACCCCAGACCCTCTATACTACTTTGTATAAAATGAATCTACAGACCGCAGCATTTTCAAAAATATAAGTGTAAGGTCTGTGCTCAAATTAGAAATATATATCTTCGTTATTTGAATATGTGATACATTAGTTAAATTACTATTCCTGGGTGAGGCATATCACGTCATAGGTTTTTTTTCTTGCTGCCATCCAACACTATCGCAATAAAATTGTGAATTGCATTTTGTAAGGGCTTTCTCTTCAGCGGTGTTAGGAATATATAAACTATATTTGCAGTCCTTTGTCTGATTTCTCTGATTGTGCCAATTTTGACATCAAGTTTTGATCTTGAGATAAACGAATGACGCGATAGTATAGGTAGGGCCTATATCAGTACAATTGCACCTTTGAATCAACACTAACTGGCAGATAATGTTATTAAAGTTTCATCTATTAATATGAGAGTTTAAATAGTTCTTACATACATCCCAATACATCTTTAGGTATTTATATTTTCATATTAGCCTCAAAACATCCTGAGATATTGTAATATTCATGTAATTGGCAGACATCTTCATATAAAATGTCAATCTTAAGGTTGAAATTTGAATTGAATCCATCCAGGCTAACTGAAATTATCAAACGGAAACCAAATGTTTTAAAATTTTCATGAAGTCAAGGAGGATAGCTCTGATGGTTCTAGACACATTTTTGCTAATATACAATCCCCACCGAGATCTTGTCATAAGGAGTTGACATTCCAAATTTGAAGTGAATTCCAGCAGGCTGAATGAAGTTATCGAAAGGAAACAAAACATTTTACGATCTTTCAAGTAATCAAGGGGGATAACTCTGATAGATCTGGACACATTTGACCGATATGCAATTCCCACTGAGGTCTTGTCATAAGGAGTTGACATTCCAAATTTGAAATGACTCCATTTAAGCTACCTGAAGTTATCGAGTGGAAACCACAAGGATTTACTATTTTTCAAGAAATCAAGGGGATACCTCCTGTGTGTCTAGACACATTTTGCCAATCTGCAATCGCCACCAAGGTACATACTTTACGATTTTTCAAGAAATCAAGGGGGGTAACTCTGGTGTCTAGACACATTTCGCTGATATGCAATCCCCACCAAGGTCTTGTCATAAAGAGCTGGCAATTCAAATTTGGGATGAATCCATTAAAGCTAATTGAAGTTAGCGAATGGAAACTAAATGCGAATGGACATAAGGATGGGCGCACGGATGGGGCCCGTTTCTATAGTCGCCGTCGACGATGTCGGGGGACTAAATATAGCACGGGCCATAACTCTATTTGTGGGTGTGGCCACTTCATATTCATAGCGTCTGTTAAATTTGGTTTTAATTCATCAACAATTGCAGAAACAAATGTATTGTAACCATACATGAAGGGTTGAATAGTTTAAAACTTAATGAACTAGAGTTATGGCGCTTAATCAAATGTGCAGATTATTTATATTTATAGTTCAAATAGATATTTGACTGAAGGTATAAATATGCTAAATTTGGTTTTAATCAATCAACAATTGACGAAACAAATGTTTTTTCCCCATAGGGTTCAATACTTAGACTTAATGAAGCAGAGTTATGGGCCTTGTTTAAGGGCGTGGCCACTTCACATGCATAGCTCGAATAGATGTTGGCTAAAGAAGCATATCTACCAAAATTCAGTTTTAATTGATTGACAAATGACGAAATGTGCCACAAACGTATTTTCCCCATAGGTGTCAATACTTTGAAGATACATCAATGGCCATAATTCTGCTATTTGTGGCTGTGGGTACTTCATCTCCATAGCCACGTTCCCTTAGATATTGCCAAAATTTGGTCTTTAATACATCCATAAATGACAAAATGTGCCACAAACCTATTTTCCTACTAGGTTTCCATACTTTCAAAATATACCAAAGAACATAACTTCGCTATTTGTGGGCGTGGCCACTTCATCTTCATAGCCAATTCATCTTCATAGCCCAAATAGGTACTGTCCAAAGGAGCACATCTATCAAATTTGGTTTTAATCCATCAATAAATCGCGAAACATGTCAAAATTATTGACAGGCAGCAGACAAATTGCGATTGTATAAGCTCATCTAGGTGAGCTAAAAACACAAACAGAAGAAGATATAATGGAAACCTGAACCAAACAAGAGGCCCAAGGGCGTGTGGTGCTCACCTGGACCATTGGCATTTAAACCATTTGCATTTAAATAGACATGATGGATGATTTTCGGAAAATCCAAGATGGCCACCAAAAGATTGACCAATCAAGACTCGTTTAATATGTTGAAGCCTACCGTCACAGGATGATTCTACCAAAGTTTTGTTGAAAGCGGGTTACTGATTGAAGGAGTACCGTTTCTAAATGGTTCGGGAAAACTTTCAGAAAATCAGAGATTGCTGCCAAAACATTGACCTATTGAAATTTTGAATATAAATTTTAGGGGCTACGACAATATGATCCTTCCAGCCAAAATTGGTTGAAATTGCCCAAGCGATTAATGAGGAATAGCATTTTATATATATTGGCCTAGGGTTCTTCCAGCTGAGTTTGGTCGAGATCGGCTAAGCGGTTAATGAGGAGTAGCCTTTTAACTGTTTTCCCAAAATATTAAAATAATCCAAAATGGCCACCGGATATGCAACTATATGCAACTTCTAAAGCCTATCACCCTAGGCTGGTTCTAGTAAGTTTGGTTGAAATCGCCCAAGTAGTTAATTTCGCCATTTTTTCGAAAATTCTAGATGGCCACAGAATAAATTGACCAATCAAAATTCTATATACAAGGTCCGAGGCATAGCACTTTAGGGTCCTTCCAGCCGAATTTGCTTGAACTCGTTCACGCAGTTAATGAGTAGCCCTTCAACTGATTTCCCAAAATTTTCAGAAAATCTGAGATGGCCACCGGAAAAATGGACGAATCAAAATTCTGTGTATAAGTTCTGAAATCTACTACCGTAGTATCCTTCCAGCCAAGTCTGGTTGAAATTGCTCAAGCAGTTAATGAGGAGTCGCGTTTTAAACAATTTCCCGCCATTTTTCGGAAAATCCCAGATGGTTTCCGGAAAAATTTACTAATCAAAATTCTGTATACGAGTTCTGTAGCATACCAGGCTAGGGTTTTCCATCCAAGTTTGATTGAAATTGGCGCCGCAGTTATCGAGTAGGCTTTTACATGATTTCCAGAAATTTTCAGAAAATCCAAGATGGCCACCAGAGAAATTGACCAATCAAAATTCTGCATACACCTTTTGAAACCTACCAGCCTAGTATCCTTCCAGCCTAGTCTGGTTGAAATTGTTCAAACAGTTAATGAGGAGTACCATTTTAAGTGATTTCCAGAAATTTTCTGAAAATCCAAGATGGGCGCCGCAAAAATTGACCAATCAAAATTCTGTATACAAGTTCTAAAACATACCAGGGTACTATCCTCCCAGCTAAGCCTGGTTGAAATTGACCAACCAGTTAATGAAGAGTAGAGTTTTAAATGATTTCCCACAATTTTTTGGAAAATTGCAGATGGGCGCCGAAAAAATTGACCAATCAAAATTCTGTATATAAGTTCTGCAGCCTACCTAGATAGGGTCCTTCCAGTCAAATTAGTTTGAAATCTGCCAAGCAGTTAATGAGTAGCGTTTTTAAGCAAAAGTTGACAGACGGATGCCGGGCAGACGGATGGATAGACAGATGGATGATGGACCGTCGCCATGCCATAAGCTCACTTGGCCATTCAGCCCATGTGAGCTAAAATTCAGAAAATGAGACACTAAAAGAGAAAAGAGAGAAAAAGCTAAATTGGAAGAGGAAAAGGACGGAACTGGAAGTAAGATCAAAATCACACAAAACCGATGAGGAGAGTCTACCGGAACTGGAACTAAAACAAGAGTCCCAAGGGGACTGTATTGCTCACCTGGACAATAGGCATTTCAACTGGAATGCTCTTTATCAACAAGATGGCCAGCAAACCATTTATTCGACAGTTTCAAAAATTGTAAATTTGAGATCAAAATACCCAAAAACACATAAAAACAATTTCGGCCTCAAAATCCATCAAATAAAAAAATTCAATATGGCCACCAAACATGCTATATTTTGATTGGCCCACGGCGGCCATGTTTTTTGACAGATCAACTTCTCTTGAACAAACTTTAATGGCCTTAGGCCCTAATCATATCTGCCAAATTTCGGCCCGATCCCTTCAGCGCTTCTGGAGAATAAGTTATTTTCACTACAACTAGGTCAAACAAGATGGCCGCCGAACCACTTGACCAATCAAGTTCCCTTGCCATAAATCATATTTCACGAGGTTTGCATCAATCCCCCAAGCCGTTTCGGAGAAGATTTTTAAAGACGTTTCCTAAAATCGGCCTAAATCCAAGATGGCCGCCGGACAAATTGGCTGATCAGGTTCATTTGAACAAACTTAGATCTCTATGCCCTATGAATGCTTCCTCCCATATATAATTGAAATCGGCCAGGCGGTTCTTGAGAATAACTCGTTTAAAGAATTCCCCATTGCTTTACAATGGGCCCATTGCTTTACTATGGGAGCCTTTGGTTGGAAAACAAACAAAGATAGCAGCCAAAGCATTTATCCGACAGTCTCAAAAGTGGCATATTTGAACTCGCCACACGGATAAGCATATATAAAGCAATTTTCACCATCAAAATACATTAAAAAAAGCCAATATGACCTAGAAACGCTGAATTTTGATTGGTTGATGGCCGCCATGCTTTTTAACTAACAAACTTCCCTTGAACAAACTTGAAAGGCGCTTGGTCCCTAAGCATATTTACAAAATTTCAGGTCTATCCCTTCAGCGGGTCGGGAGAAGTAATTTTCGCGAAAACTACGTCATCCAAGATGGCCGCCAAGCAAATCGGCCAAACAGGTTGCCTTGAACAAACTTGGGTCTACCGCTGCCACAGATGATGTGTTATGAAGTTTGAATCAATTCCTCCAGCGGTTTCGGAGATTTTTTAGTGTTTCCAAAAATCAGCCATTTTGGCCGACGGCCATCTTGGATTTTGACCGATCCGCTTCGTTTGAACAAACTTAGATCTCTATGCCCTATGAATGCTTCCTCCAAAATATAATTGAAATTGGCCCAGTGGTTCTTGAGAAGTCGTTTAAAGAATTCCCCATTGCTTTACTATGGGCCCATTGCTTTAATATGGGAGCATATGGCGGGAAAACAAACCAAGATGGTAGCCAAACCGTTTATCCGACAGTCTCGAAAGTGGCATATTTGAACTCGGCACACTGATAAGCATATATAAAGCAATTTTCGCCATCAAAATACATCAAATACAAAAAAGCCAATATGACCAACAAACGCTCAATTTTGATTGGTTGATGGTGGCCATGTTTTTTAACGTACAAAGTTCCCTTGAACAATGGACTTTGGTCCCTAAGCATATTTACCAAATTTCAGACCTATCCCTTCAGCGGTTCGGGAGAAGTCATTTTCACGAAAACTAGGTCATCCAAGATGGCCGCCAGGCAAATAGGCCAATCAGGTTGCCTTGAACAAACTTGGGTCTACCATTGCAATAGATGAGCGGTTTCGGAGATTTTTTAGTGTTTCTAAAAATCGTCTATTTTGGCTGGTGGCCATCTTGGATTCTGGCCGATCGGCTTCATTTGAACAAACTTGAATCTCTATGCCCTAGGGATGCTTCCTGCCAAATATAATTGAAATCGGCCCAGTGGTTCTTAAGAAGTCGTTTTAAAGGAAAAGTTGACGGACGACGGACACACGACGGACGGTCGCCAAGACGTAAGCTCACTTGGCCTTTCAGGCCAGGTGAGCTAAAAAACAGACGAGGAAAACAACATTACATAGGAAAAGGAAGAAACAGGACAACTGTAAGAAGAAGAATCAAAGAACAAGAAAAGGAGGTAGACCATACAAACTGGAAGAGGAAGAGTGCCTAGTGGAAACATAAGAACGAAGGAAGGTAAAGAAAACCAATCGGAAGCTAGATCTAGAACCAGAAAATCAATAATCGGAAATGCAATCTAAATCCGAAAGGAAATAAACAAAACTGCCAACTAATTAAAACATAAGGACAACCGAAAACAGAAATGAAAGAGAAATGGAGGAGGAAGCTAAAACTAAACTGAAATGATCTAAAATGGAAACGGAAGTACACAAACCAGAATCCTGATAACTAGGACAACCCCTAACACAAAGCAACACCAGCGGGACAAAAACCAGAAGCGGTAGTAGGACCAGAAATAGAATCAAATAACTAGTAAGATCACTGAAACCAGAATTTAAATTAACACCAGAAGAACACTGGACGCGAAATTTGACCGGAAACAGAATCTTTATAACTAGAAAATTCCTTAAAACCGGAGGTTATGGTCTCATCAGAAGCCGATCTTGCAACATTACTATTAAGCAGAATAAAAGAACTTTGATGGGCACTTTGCAGCAAAATAGGCCTAACAAAACAGACCTGAGTGCATCTTTTCTGCCTGTCCATGCCCTGTAATACCAAAGGAACCAATTTACGACACCGAGGCCGGGTTCTGATTATTACCGGTCATAACTAGAAAATTCCTTAGCAGCGGAAGTTACGGTCTCATCAGAAGCAGATCTTGCCACATACTAATAATCAGAATAATGGTAAAAGAATTTTGATGGGCACTTTGCTGCGAAATAGGCCTAACAAAACGGAACCAAGTCCCGCATTTCTTCCAGTCCATGCCCTGTAATACGGGGATCAGAACCAATTTCCGACACCGAGGTCGAGTTCTGATTATTACCGGTCCTATCGGCTGGCACCAATACTTGGGATGATGAAGTTGACATGTGTGAATGCCCTTTTCCAAGTTTTACATAGCTCCATGAAGGAGAAGTGCGAGCCTTATGATCTGCTTGATATTATTTCTTTTTATTCCTCTTACATTTCGTAGAGCACGTTTATGAACACAACTATCATCTTCTGATGAAAAACATCTGATAGAATCGCACTCAGGGAAATAATAGCCAACGAGCATTTAAACTTTCTACATTCACCTCCTTGGATAACTTCCACACAGGCAAACAATGAATGCAAAAATAAACATTCTAAGAGATTGGTCATGTAGAACTTCTTTAAAATTAATAAATGAGAGGTGAGCGGGCTTGAAATATGACATATAAACCAATTACAATGAATTAAAGCCCATGATATGAGTTTGGAATGAGAAATCTCGGAAATAACAAATGACACAACAACCGGTAACGCAAGTTACAGGATAAATAATACAAAATAAAATACGAATATAATGAGAAATACTCACAACTCAGTAAGAATTGATATCATTTGAGGTATTCTGATGAATAAATGATGACCCACCTTTGAACATTTAAAGCATAAATTGATCATTTTTCCTAAGACTAATTCAATGACCGATCAATATGGTAGAAATTGAATTGTGAAGGATATCTAATTTGTAAAACAGGATTTGCGCACGAGCATGCACAATGACCTATGATTGATATTAAGGTCATAAGACTGAAGATAGTCTAAATAAGTGTGATAAGAAGGGAGTTAATCCATTCTAGAAGCCTAGAATAGGACAGATGAGTTAATGTTACTGGATATTGAGACCGAAAGGACAGGTTGAATTTTTTCTGGGGCTAAACGATGGTAGATTGTATTTAGCAAGTAGTGACTGAATGGTTAGATGTTGGTGGTGTAAGAGGGCGTGGGCACTTCATCTTCATAGCTTGAATAGATATTGCCTAAAGGAACAGGTCTTCCATCAACCAACGTCCAAACATACTACAATTGTTGCCAGACAGGCAAATGACAGAAAAATTGTCATTAATTAAGCTCAACCAGGTGAGCTAAAAAAACATGTTCCAGTTCCACCAAATATATCAATTTACATTTTTGATATATCATGTAAATGACTCTAGTGAACATAAAAACCATGAGTGATAAATATTTCAATTTGTCCTGGATCAAACTGTAATTTGACTGCACTATTACTGATGTAAATGTCATTTGAAAAGGCTAAACTGCACAAAAAGCTTAAACTGGAAAATCTCTAAAATCAATACCATTTTCATGCAGAGCAGTTTTAAGCGTAGATTGAATCTATGAAGTTTTATTGAAATTGGATAACCCATTGATGTAAATGCCAAGTGAAACAAAAATTCCATGGAATTAAATGTCTCCCTTGTCTCCTCTTTGTCAGTGACCTTTGAGCTTGTGACCTTTGTCATTATGCTGCTTCCTAAGATTATTCATAACACTACAGTCATGTTTAGTTCTAAAACATTAACCAATCTCGAACAAGAGGCCCAAGGGGCCTATATTGCTCACCTGGAGCACCATCAATTTTTGTCAAAATTGTTGGTGGGTGGTTTAGCAGTCTTTTAAATGAGTTTTTTTACAAGTGCAATATGGCCACCAAAAACACTACATTTTGATTGGCCCACAGCGCCCATGTTTTTTTGATGGATCAACTTCCCTTGAACAAATTTTAATGGCCCAAATTCTGGCCAATATCTCGCCTCACTTTGTGAAGGCCTCACTTCATGAAGGCGCGATAACAATGGTAAACTCAAATAAATTTGTACTGAATTACAAGAGGTATATACTTGATAGAAAGTTTACTGTCAATAAGATGACATGGATAAACATTATTAATTTTGATAATAGTGGAATAAAAGGTAAAGCTCATTCTTTCAATAGGCAGCTGCAAAGTAAACAAGGAAAGGACCAGTGAACTAACATATGCTCTTGAATGATAGCTTTATATAATAATCAACCTATAGCCACAAGTAAATACAGAAATAAATTAGAATAATTTGAAAAAAGAAGCCAAATACCATTTATGTCACTCTGGCGGGAACCAATTAGTGACGCAGCTGGTCCTATGCACTCTGGTGTATGCCGGGAGGATAAATAATATCCCCTACAGCCGGTCATATAATCTCAGTTATATTTGCCTTAAGCTGATTAGCCACTACTTTCTACAAGTAGTCATATTTTAACACAGTTTGCCTGCAAGCCATTGTTTCCAGCGACAGGATATACTTTCAGTCACATGAACTTGAAAATATTAAGTAGATATTATGAAACAAGCATGTTTTTAAAAATCATTTTGACCAAAACTTGTTGTTTCCACAAGAAGAAGTTACTTTCAAATATAACGTTTTCAAAAGGATCAATAGTGAATTAACAGTAGCGAGTTAATTGCTCTACATCGGTGCCTATAGAGAATACTATTCATACCGCCTACGAAACTAAATTCAGGTTTTCTTTTGTTGCATTCAAGTACGCGGTATACCTGCACACACACTTGACACAATGCGGAGTGCAAAGCACCAGCGACGTCACTAATTGGTTCCAAAGTAAGCACTTCTAGATGGAGTAAATGCCGTTTCTCAAATAATCCTGATTCATTTCCATTCTTTACCAGTGGTAGTTTATTTAAAGGACAATGCCGGGATTGGTAAAAGTGTACTTTATTTGAAAGACTATATATATGACTAACATATTGGATCTTAAATAAAAACAATAGACAAATAATACGAGTAATTATATCATCGTAAACATGCGATTATTTTATCTCTTGGGTGGCGCCATTTTCTTGCAACGAGAGCGAGATTTCAATATGCATGGAGGCCTAACATGTGCTTTATTGTAATCGTTAGGACATTGTCCAGATAAGTTAGTAAGTTTTTCAAGTAATTCTAGTATTCGAAGTCGGTGGGGAATCGTCAACCCCTAGACCGCTGAAGCATAGATTCCATTTTCTCTATTCTATCAGTATGTCTTCATTTTAGTAACAATACTGCTGTAAGTCATTGCTGTGCACGACAGCAACACGTTTCAGCTTCTTTTTTTTCAAAATGTATCCCGGCACTATCTCTGTAAGTAGGCTATTACGCATTTTTCACCATACAATAAGGTTTAAATGAAGTAGCACACTTGACACGTGCATATTGTCAAATTCCTCAGCCGCCTCAAGATACCGTTATAACATGTGTCGCAGGCAGTGTAAATATATATTCCAAGAAAACATATATGATAATATTGCCGGAACCACAAAACCGATTGTAATAATTCTGACACCTACCGGTAGATGCAAATTCGAAGATTTCTCCAATGCTATGGATGTTAGAATCAGCCTAGTGGTTCAAAAGATACACTGCGGGAGATACTAAGCCAGCAAAATTTCAAACAAAAATTTCAGGATGCGCTCTATCAATCATCCCATATCAGAATGAGTATTAATCTACAATAACAAAATTTGCTGTGCCGAAGCTTTACAATGTTATCACATAATTCCCTCAAAATATCTTAATTATTGAAATTACTACAGCTTGCCGGACAATATTGAGTGGCGATGAAAATTCCCAGATTTTATGTCAAATATTAATTCATTTGGTGATATTTCTGACAATATTCACGTGAGCAAAATTAGAATTGGTCAGGCAAATAGCCATTTCTTTCAGGTTTTAGCACACCCCAATTTAATGCCAACACGCAAAGATAGAGTCTGCGAGACAAAAAACATCTCATGCTGAATCTTACTAAAAAAAGGATAATACATTCTCAGATCGTATCTTAGATGATTTTTTAAATATATTCCAGTCTTTTGAACCTCTTGTCCGATATTAACATCCATTATATCATATTAATCCCGAGGTCGGCATCTATTTAGCAATCCTCGAATAACTGGAATCTCTTCAGCGGTTCTTTTGCTATTATCATTTATTTACATATACTTCTTTAAAATATATAAACGCATCTATTGGCCTCGCTCCTCCAGTCATAGCAATAGTGGTGGTGCGGGGCTGACGTCGCTAAATGCAATAAAATGGCAGCGCCCCGATGTGCGAAAAATTGTAAATTTTACCAACTTTATCTAGAGATAGTTGGTTACGCTATTTCTGTCTGGTTCTTATTATTGCACAATTTTATTAACATGTAATAATCTTTCAAATAAAGCACACTTTTTATCATCCCGGAATTGTCCTTTAATATTGTATGAAATTACCAATAAACATTATTTGTTATTTCCATTTTCCCTTCCTTTAGGAGTCACTCTGCAATTAACACTGTGCAGCATGAGAACAAGCTACACATTCCAGCTAACAGTCTAGTTTCACACTATCACATTTTCATCCTTCATATAAATTTTCAACATATATTTCTATACAAATTCTATATTCATGGCGTGATGTCAGACAGAGATCCCTGAGGCTGAACCATACTTATTCCGCTCATACGCATCCTGCATAATAGGCACAAGCTCACCAAATGATGGACGCTCCTCTTTTCTGAAAAACAAATAGTTCAATGAAGAAACCGTAGTATGATAACCGATGTCCTTTTTGTTAACGATATTGGTGTCTAAGACAGCAACAACATTTAGCAATTGTTTCCAAAATGTCTATCTTCCACTGGCTCCTTAAAGCAGCCTAAAAATTCTCGTGTCCCATTAAATAAATAACCTTTGCACAAGACATGAGATGCATGTTGATCTCTGTTCAATTTACCCAGTAGGCTATGCTACTCAGTGTGCAATGCTACCCAGCATGCAATGTTCTGACTCCATAATCGTTGTAACTATTGGATGCCATATCTGTTCAGTCTATTGTATGACCAGAGCAGGATTTCTCAAACAAAAAACCCCTGTCTGCATGTGCAAATGGTCATTTGTCAGCCTGCTCTGAAAGCGTAAGCATAACACAGGACATATTCACGACAGTACATTTGACACCCTGCATTTCAATACTATTCAGCACAAGTGTACGAGAAAGCTTTTATATACTTTGACAATAATTTGCGTAAAAATTATTGCTATTAATGACAGCAACAGCATTCAGTCAAATTATTATCAAAATAATTAGTAAGTAGTGTGATTGCTACTTGCTACAGATTTCATACAAACTTGAATGAAAATTATTACTGCAACAGCTTTCAGTCTATATATTCTAAAATAATCACAATTTTATCAAGTTGTATATTCCTAAAGGACCAACAACATTGTTGAATTGTTACCCACATGCACACAATCAACTGGCTGTCAATACATAGGCCTATATATGCTTTCTCGCCAAGGATGTCTCATTAGCAAATAGCATGCAAGTTTAGTTGACGGATTGTGCATCTGTTTGAAATGGATTGAACGAACAGAAATGTATACAGACTAGTTTGTTAAATATTTTGTTCATCCAGACAAATCATATCTAGGCTTATACTCATTCTACTTAGATAGTATGGACAACAATTATTCTTCAAAGTTGTTGGTGTTTTACTAATCAACAACTTAGTCAAATTGGTCTTCAAATCTGCAGCGAGTTTCAACTGAAAGCTATGATGATTATTTTAGAATATTTATACTGATAGATGTTGCAGCAACAATTTTCATTCAAATTTTATCAAATATGTACCAAGTAGTTATCGCATTATCTACTAATTATTTGACCAATAATTTTACCGAATGCTGTTGCTGTCATTGATAGCAACAAGTTTCAAGCAAATTATCGTCAAAGTACATAAAAGGTGTCTCATACTTTGTCCTGGAAATAGACACACTTGTGCTGGACAGTAGTGAAATACAGGCTGTCAAATATACTGACATGAATACGTCTTACGAGCTTATGCATCCAGAGGTGACTGACAAATGTTTAACACCTAATTCTATTGTTGATGAAACATGGCTATGCATCATGCTATACGCAAACATCCAAGATACAGGCAAACCATTTTAAAATGTGAAATAGATAAATACGATGCATATCTTAAAGATCAGCAAAGACATTATAAGAAAATACAGTGATCTCTTAAATTTATTCATATCTGTACAAGCTGCTGTCTCACATAAGATGCCAACTGTTTCCTTCCTTTCTATTTAGAAAAATGCACCATGATGGAGTCTGAGATGTGTGACACACCAGGTTCATGCCGTCTGATACAATCCATATTCTACAACGTGTGGTGTTGATGCACATCATGAAATCACCCCTACCTATTTGATATTTATAGGTATGTCTGATAATTGACACTAGCTGGCAAAGCCCATAGGACCACCTGTATATATGGGATGTGTGCATTCAAATGCCATCACACATTATCACATTTGCCGTCAAGAAAAAACTAATTACCAGGTGGCCTCGCAAATCAATCAATCAAGTTTATTCTCATAAAACCACTACAGTGTTATAGAGAAGCTATGAACAATATTTCTAATAAATAAATAATAAGAGGCCCAAGGGGCCTGCGTCGCTCACCTGGAGCACAATCAATTTTTACCAAAATTGTTGGTGGGTGGTTTAGCCGTCTTTTAAATGAGTTTGTGGACATTTTTGCAAGTGCAATATGGCCGCCAAACACACTACCCCATGGCGCCCATGTTTTTTTGATGGATCAACTTCCCTTGAACAAATTTTAATGGCCCAAATTTCGGCCTGATCCCTTCAGCGGTTCTGGAGGAGTAATTTTTGCGAAAACTAGGTCACCCAAGATGGTCGCCGAACCATTTGGTTGGTCAATCAAGGCCTCTTGAACAAACTTGGCTTACCTCTTGGCCTAGATGAAGATTCCCCAAGTGGTTTCGGACATTTTTAGACATCTCCTGAAATTGGCCAAAATCCAAAATGCCCGCTCGGCAAATTGGCCGATCGGGCTCATTTGAAGAAACTTGGATCCTTATGCCCTAAGGATGCTTCCTGCCAAATATAATTGAAATCGGCCTGGTAGTTCTCGAGAAGACGACATTTTTAATTACCCTTTGCTTTAGCATGGGAGCTTTTGACGACAAAATTATCCAAGATGGCCACCGCTTATCCGACAGTTTCGAAAATTGCAAATTTGAGCTCAGAATACCCAAAAACATATATAGAACCAATTATGGCCTCAAAATCCATCAAACAAAAAAATCCAATATGTCCGCCAAACACGCTACATTTTGATTGGCTCATGGTGGCTATGTTTTTTGGCGGCTCAACTTCTCTTGAACAAACTTTAATGGCCCTTAGTCCCTAATCATATTTCCCAAATTCTGGCCTGATCCATTCAGCGGTTCTGGAGAAGTTGTTTTCGGGAAAACTAGGTCATCCAAGATGGCTGCCAAACCATTCGGTCAATCAAGTCGTCTTGAACAAACTTGGGTTACCTCTTTGCCTAGATGAGGTTTCATAAGTTTTGAATCAATTCCCCAAGCCGTTTTGGAGAACGAGATTTTTAAAGCCATTTTGGCCTCAAAATCCATCAAATAAAAAATCCAATATGGCTGCCAAACACACTATATTTTGGTTGGTCCACTGCGGCCATGTTTTTTGACAAATCAACTTCTCTTGAACAAACATTAATCACCCTTAGTTGCTAATTATATATCACACATTTTGGCCTGATCGCTTCAGCGGTTCTGGGGAAGAAGTAGTTTTTGTGAAAACTAGGTCATCAAAGATGGCCGCTGAACCATTTTGTCAATCAAGTTCCCTTGAACAAACTTAATTCAGCGCTTACCCTAAATCATATTTCGTGAGTTTTGAATCGATCCCTCAAATGGTTTGGGAGGAGAAGATTTTTAAAGACATTTCTAAAAATCGGCCGAAATCCAAGATGGTCGCCGGCCAAATTGGCCAATCGGGTTCCTTTGAACAAACTTGAACCTCTATGCCTTAAGGATGCTTCATGTCAAATATAATTGAAATCGGCCCAGTAGTTCTCGAGAAGATATTTTTAATTTCCCATTTAAAAAATGGGGGAAAAAATGGCGGGAAAATGATCCAAGATGGCCACCAAACCGCTTATCCGACAGTTTCGAAAATTGCTAATTTGAGATCAGAATACCCAAAAACCTATATAAAACCAATTTCGGCCTCAAAATCCATCAAATAAAAAAAACCTTGCCCTGTAGGTGGGGCTTAGAATACACCTTCCATATCCTCCGCGTGTCGTAAGAGGCGACTAAAGGAGGTAATGGTGAGGTAACCCTGACAGAAACCTTGAGTGCTGAAGACGGAGGTTCCAGGCCGCACGGCGCACTCTAATAAACCATGGATCCACGCACTTAACGCTTATGCTCATGTCGATAGTCACTTACAGGACTGGCGGTATGATCAGCGAACGAAAAGAAAGAAAAAACCCAATATGGCCACCAAACATGCTATATTTTGATTGGCCCACAACGGCCATGTTTTTTGAAGGATCAACTTCTCTTGAAGAAACTTTACTGGCCCTTAGTCCCTAATCATATCTGCCAAATTTCAGCCTGATCCCTTCAGTGGTTCTGGAGAAGTTATTTTCGCTAAAACTAGGTCAACCAAGATGGCCGCTGAACTATTTGACCAATTAAGTTCCCTTGAACAAATTTGGTTGAGCTCTTGCCCTAGATCATATTTCATGAGGTCTCCTTCAATCCCTTAAGCGGTTTCAGAGAAGATTTTTAAAGACATTTCTAAAAATTGGCCAAAACCCAAAATAGCTACCGGCCTAATCGGCTGATCGGCTTCCTTTGAACAAACTTGGATCCCTATGCCCTAAGGATGCTTCCTCCCACATATAATTGAAATTGGCCCAGCGGTTCTTGAGAAGAAGTCGTTTAAAAGAAAAGTTGACGGACGGACACACGACGGACGGTCACCACGACATAAGTTCACTTGGCCTTTCAGGCCAGGTGAGCTAATAGTAATATAATACTAGCTTGATCGGTCGATGACGTGTCATTGCAAATCATCACATTCACTGCTTTGAACTTTTGACACACCCCATCAACCCACCCCCTGGGGCAGAGTCAAATGTAAATGTCATTTTGCACTCCGCGATCATATTGGTAACTTACATAACAAATTTGGTTGAATTTTGTCCAACAGTATCAGAGGAGCTGCATTACAATCAGTTTCATGACCTTTTGACCCCACCCCCCCCCCCACTGGGGGGGCGAGGTCAAATGTACTCATCCACCCCTCATCGATATGGGTAACTGGCATATCAAATTTGGTTGAATTCCGTCTAATGGTTTCAGAGGAGATGCATTACAAACAATTTCTGCGGTTAAAATTTAAACTTTTGACCCCTCTCCCGCCCTTAGGGGGGGGGGGGGGGTGGGGGGAGGCGGAGCCAAATCTAAAGCCCCTTGCACTCCGCAATCATAGGAGTAACTCAGATATCATATTTGTTTGAGTTCCGTCTAACGATTTCAGAGGAGTTGCATTACAACCAATTTCATGACCTTTTGACCCCTGGGGGCGTGGCCAAATGTAAATGTGCTCATATATTCCACACTGATATGGGTAACTAACATACTAAAGTTGTTTGAATTCTGTCCAACACTGTCCGAGGAATGGCATTACAATCAGTTTTTTTACCTTTTGACCCCCACCTCTCACCCACCGCTGGGGGCGGGGCCAAATGTAAATGTGTTCATGTACTCCACATTGATACGGGTAATCCATAGACCGAATTTGGTTAAATTCCGTCCAATGGTTTCGGAGGAGATGTGTTACAAACACAGGTTAAGATTTTACATTTTGACCCCTCCCCAACCCCTGGAGGGGGGGGGGGGGGGGCAAAGCCAAATCTAAATATTGTCTTGCAAAGTGGAATCATATGGGTAACCCACATACCCCATTTGATTTAATTCCACCCAATGGTTTGGGAGGAGATAGTGTGACGGACGGACGGATGGACAGGTGGACGGAGGCGATTACAATATCCCCAGTTTTTTTTTAAATGTCGGGATAATAAGTATCATTATAAACATTGTTATGATCATATTTCACGTCACCATACTCATCTCCATCACTAGACTGCGGACAATTCATGCCAAGAATTGTTGCTTTCTTGACAAATAGCAACAATCTTCATCAAGAGCCATCAACAACCCTCAAGCGAGAAACACTGGTATCCCCAGTCAGGATGTTCAGACTTTGTTGCTAGGAGCCGTCGGTTGTCCAAGACTTGTGGGCTTTTTGCCACTAGTCTTGGTGGACCGCCTACTCCCCTCCAAAGATGAATGGCATTGCTATGGTGCGGCTTAGTAGGTGAGTGTTCTACAACTAAACCAGCATCGAGAGGACAAAAATCCCCTTTCACCGGACCAGCTTTCAAGCACCCATATCAAAACCACACAAATTGACTGGAATTGATGGAGATGGAGTAGAAGTAGTAGTAGTAGTAGTAGTAGTAGTAGTAGTAGTAGTAGTAGTAGTAGTAGTAGTAGTAGTAGCAGCAGTAGTAGTAGTAGTGACGGCTACAGTATCAGCAGCAGTAGCAGCAGCCGCAGCAACAGCACTAGTAACAAAAGCTCCAGTAGTAGCAGCAAAAGTAGTAACAGCTGCGGAAGTGGTAGCAACTGTAGCAGTAGCTGTTGTTGCAGCAGCAGTATCAGTAATAGTAGCAACAGCCACAGTAGAGGTAGTGGCAATGGCAGTAGTAGTAGCAGCCGGAGTAGTAGGAATGCGTACAGCAGCACGACTATATTGCAGTATCGGCAGAGACAGCTACGTTGCCTTTTATTTAGTTGATTAATTCATAGGTTAGGAATAACGCATTGTCTCTTGGTAGAAAACAGGGTAGGTTAGGTAGTTTAAATAATAGTTTCATTGAAATTGGAATGGGATTTGTCATTTGTGGTTGGGGGTTAGGGGTATGATTATGTTTGTACTGCTGCTGTTGTTGTTGAAGCGGATGTACTTGTTGTTGATGCTGAGGGTATCTCCATTGTTGTTATTGTTGTGGTTGTTGGTGGTGTTGTTGTTGAAGCTGATGTACATGTTGTTGATGTTGAGGGTATCTCCGTTGTTGTTGGTGGTGGTGGTGGTGGTGGTCAGATATGACATTGTTCCCTGCAAGATGTTGCTCCCACCATGGACTGGTTGCTGGTCAAATGATCTAGAGTTTGAATTAGGTGGTGGGTGGCTTTACATTGCGTCGATTATGTTTTCCTCGTTGCTTGGTATATATAGCCTGTTATCAATGTATAGTCGATCCCTAAACGTTTCTGTCTTATCATCACTTCTTGTTGCTTCTCATTTCACCGGATACAGCTCCTTTCGCTTCACTTCGATTTCCTGTGGAAATTGTTCACGCACACGGAATGGTCCTCCACCCTCTTCCACAACATTCTTGTAGCCATACTTCATACATGCTCTTTATCTCTAAACTCTAAAAACGTGAACTTTGCTACGACTGTGGATGGACGAGCTCTTTCATACGATTACCGTCAGCTGATCCGCTGTGTTCGATCAATTGGTATTTCAAAATTGATGCCTAATTCGTAGTTCATGAACTCATGCAGTGATTAGATCTTTTCATTTGTGTTGTAAAGCCTTAACAAACGTTAGGATTGAGAAGTTGATCTATCTGGGTTTTAGTTTGCACAAAAATCAGAGAAAGTCATGTGATTCATGCTTTTTATGTTGAATGATGATGTTTCCACTAGAGTCAATGTAAAATCCATGGCATTCTTAGCTACATTGGGTGAGGTCAAGTCTGGGTGTTAGTGTTGGTGTTAGTGTTAACACTGATCACTAACACCAAGTCAGTGTTAACACCAGTAGTGTTAACACTAACACCGGTGGTGTTAACACTAACGCTTGTAGTGTCAGGGGTGTAGGAACGTACTCTGGGGGTGGCTAATGTATGGGTGGGGCAAAAAACTATGGGCCCTATGGGGATACACGATGGTAGAAGAAAAACTTTGGGGCGGGGTGGGGGCCCTTGCCTATGACCGAGTGTTAAATCAAACAGAAATCCAGCTATGAGATTTTAGTGTAACGGAAAAATTCTACATTGTCTGTGTAATTTTATAAAGTACATAGCCTATATGTACGCCGTTGGGGCACATTTTAATGCACTGATAATCTGTATTAAGATTAAACTTATTTGAGAAACATATTTTTGTGTCACGTACATACTAGTGCCCCGGTCTCCCCTATGCCTAGAAAGACAATGCGGTGCTAAAGTGGGTAAATAGGTGAACTAGTCTTCAGGAATTTATATTTTCTATTATAACTATGTTTTCATAGACTTGTCACTAACCAAAATTAAATGTTACCAGCAAACAGAGTCATCAAAATTTAGCACAGATATGTGAATCGGACTATCCCATCTCATGCCTGATTATTTTGCAAGGGAGATAATTCAACTAAAAATCGAATGCCATTTTATTTTTTAACTTAAATTGTCTATATTTCTAATATTTAATACCCGGTACGTTACATGTTTAGAACGAGCGGAGAACACTCTGCATGATAAGCATGACACCTCTGGCTTCTCTCTTCCTATTTGAGTTAAATAACTATTTACTATATATACAAAAAAATAAGCTGGTGTGCCACGGAGATGGCAGATGGCTATATCAGGTAAAGCTTGCTTATTTGTGTTATTTGCCCGCCAGTGATGATAGACTAAATTGCATTGCATATAAAAGAAATTATGCTTTAACTTGTTTATTAGCAGCAAGTCCTAACACCAAGACTTGACCTCAACACGGTGTTAACATCTAGAGGTTAGTGTTAAAACCAAACTATATATAGCTACAAATGACTAAATTTTCATCTGCCAGTGAAAAGGTAAGCTAATAAAACTCATTCATATCAAGTAAATTAAGCTTATTTTATGCTGATTTGAATATCTGTTCCCCTTTTATTCGCTAATGACTTATGTGAAAATGAAGGCAAAAGCAGGGGTTGATATTAACACTAATACTAACACAATATTTGGTGTTAACACTAACACAAATGTTGAGGTCAAGTCTCGGTGTTATCTCAGTGTTAGTGTTGCATTGGGTGAAGTCAAGTATGGGTGTTAGTGTTAGTGTTGGTGTTAGTGTTAATACTGATCACTAACACCAAACCAGGTGTTAACACCAGGAGTGTTAACATTAACACCGGCCATGTTAACACTAACACTGGTAGTGTCGGGGTGTAGGAACGTACTCTGACCAGGGGTGGTGGTAGGGTGGCTAATCTATGGGTGGGGCCAAAAACTAGGGGAGCTATATAGATACACTATGGTAGAGGAAAAACCTGGGGGCCGGGTGGGTGCGCTCACCCTACCCCACCTGTTCCTATGCCTATGATCGAGTGTTAAATCAAACACGAATCCAGCTTTGAGATTTTACATAGTGCCCCGGTCTCCCCTTATGCCTAAAATGACAAAGGCTTGGAATGCGGTGGTAAAGTCGGTAAATAGGTTAATTAGTCTTCAGGAATTTGTTTTTCATTATAACTATGTTTTCATAGACTTGTCTTTAACCTAAATTAAATGTTACCAGCAAACCCGTCTTCAGAATTTACCATATATATCTGAGATATGTGAACCAGGCTATATACCATCTCATATTTGTGACTATTTTGCAAGGGAGGTAATCAACTAAAAATCGCTAGTCATTTTATTTTTAGCTTAAATTGTCTATATGTCTAATATTTAATATCCGGTACATTACATGTTTAAAAGAAGCAGAGAACACTCTAGATAAATATGGCATCGATGTCTTCCCTCTTCCAATTTGAGGTAAATAACTATTTTCTATATAGATCAAAAAATAAGCTGGTGTCCCACAATAATGTACAGAAGTTGGCATATCACTATATAAGGTATAAAGCTTTTATTTTATATAATGTTTACAAATTCGGACTCATTTTGATTTTAGATTGCGTTGCATACAAAAGATATTATGCTTTCACTTGTTGTTTATTAGCAGCAAGCTCTAACACTAACACGACTTGACCTCAACACGGTGTTAACCTCTAGAGGTTAGTGTTAACACCAAGCTAGATATAGCTATAAATGACTAAATTTCCATCTGCCAGTGAAAAGGTAAGCTAATAACTCATATCAAGTAAATTCAGCCTATTTTATGCTGATTTGAATATCTGTTCCCCTTTTATTCGCTAATGACGTACCGTAATTTCTCGACTAAAGGCCGCCCTCGAATATAGGACGCTGTCCCAAATTTGACCAAAATCCGCCCAAAAAACTCTTGTATTCAAGTATAAGACGCTGTTAAATTTAGAAAAAACGTACCTTTAAAAAATCGAAAATTGGTATCAAAAATAACCATCACTCCGCGTCATGTTTAATGCATGACTAAAAATTATCATGATGTTAGAGAAATTATTAAATAGGACTGCCTAAATATCGTGTATCTTCAATAAAGATTGTTTATTACATCAAAATCAATCTAATTTTGGCATAAAATGTCTCCTTGAAAACATCAAAATCGTGTGATAGAAACAGATTGTAATGGCCCTTTTGCGTTTGGAGGTGCTGTGTGATCTTATGCGCTAACGGGAGTTGGTTATCTGGCTCTTTTGTGATTGGAGGCGCTGTGTAATCTTATGCGCTAACGGGAGTTGGTTATCAAACAGGTACGGGAACATTCAGTTCCTATCGCGCAATGATGATATATAGCAATTTTCGAGTTCCGAGTCCAGAATATTTATATCCGAGTACTCGCTCTAATTAGAATAAAGATCTTTTGCGATTGGAGGCGAATCACGTGATTTATACACGTATCTTTTCTCGACGCCATTTTATGTCAAATTCTGGATTAATTTTGATGTAATAAGTGATATGTATTAAAGAATAAGCAATATTTAGGCGCCCCAATTTAATAATTTCACTTCCGCTTGGTGTTTTTGGAGTATACATTAAACATAGTCGTCAGGCGGCGCGAATTGGCTAGGGTAACATTTAGTTCAATTTCCGTGGTATAATCTGTGACTTTTTAAGAAAGATTTTGACCCAAAAATGTGCGGAAGGAATGTTCTCGATTATAGTACGCACCCCCCTTTCTAGTACATGTGTTTTGACCAAAAAACTGCGCCCTTTAGTCAAATTTTAACGGTATGTGAAAATGAAGGCAACAGCAGGGGTTGATATTAACACTAACACAATATTTGGTGTTAACAGCAGGTGCCAACATGGTGTTAACACTAAATCTGGTGTTAACACTAACACAAACGTCGAGGTCAAGTCTCAGTGTTATCTCAGTGTTAGTGTTGCACTAACACTAACACCAGACTTGACCTCACCCATTGTGTGCAATTGCAACAGGTCGATTGGAAAAGGTAGCCATGCCAAGATAATAATACATCTATAGATTAGAAAAACCCCAACTCAAATCCATTTTGGCTCACTCTAACAGTGGCGGTAATTACTTTGATAACTATATCAAAGGCGAGCCCATGAGATTTTGTTCAGTCACATACGCAATAGCTGAGTGGTTTCAATACTCGGTTCATAGGCGGTGTGGTCAGGTGGTGGGGCTGGGTCGGTGGATTAACGCGGTCAGAAGTACAATAAACAAAGGTGATAGAGTTGACTGCCTGACATTTACAAAATCGACAGTGATTAATTGTATTCCAAATATTTCCCGTCGTATCACTGTCATATCGTATTTTATATAATATATCATAGTATATCATCATCATTTACCAGTGATTTACCAGTGATTGCAGTCAAATACTTCAGTGTAGAAGAAGTGACTGCAATTTTTGGGAGTTAGACGACCTTAGGTCTATATAAAACCCCGTGACTTGAAGAATGAGTCTAGGTTGTCTTTGAATGTGTTTAATGTCGGAGCGTTAATTGATTCTGTTGGTAGAGAATTCCATACATTAACAACTCTATTTGTGAAGAAATACTTGCGTAGATCAAGTCGACAGGGTTGTTTGTAAAGTTTAAGTGCATGTCCCCTAGTGTGTGTAGATGCCATTGTGAAGAATTCATTTGGCTTAATGTGGTCCTGGTTAGAAATTTTTTTATAGACTTCTATCATGTCAGCTCAGATTCTCCTGGTTTTCAATGTTGTAAGATTTAGTTTCTGGAGACGTGTTTCATAAGGTATAATTGCTAAACCTGGGATCATGGGTGTCATCCTGTGTTGTACCCGCTCCAGTAAGTCTTGGGTGTCATCCTGTGTTGTACCCGCTCCAGTAAGTCTATGTATTTTTGTAGGTGTGGGCACCAAAAGGGGATACAGTAGTCTAAGTGAGGTCTTACGAGGGATTTGTAAAGCTGGAGAATAACAGGTCGGGATTTATATTTTATTGTACGATATATCAGGCCTAGGGCTTGGTTTGCTTTTCTTGATGCTACTTCACATTGTCTTGACACTTTCATTGATTGCTGAATCGTTATTCCCAAATCTTTTTCTTCAATGCTTTTTGCTAGTGTGTTGCTTCCCATTTTATAGCTGTAGCACACGTTATTGTGTCCTAAATGTAAAACACTACATTTATCTAAGTTAAAGAGCATCTGCCATTCTTGAGACCAGTTAGAAATTATGTGGAGATCTGCTTGGAGTTTAAGTGTACTTTCTTTGTTCAGAATTTCTTTACCTAATTTAGTATCACCAGCAAATTTACCAATTTGGCTTGTAATGTTTTCGTCTATGGCGTTTATATAGATCAGAAATAAAATTTGTCCAAGGACCGATCCCTGGGGCACTCCACTCTTTACGCTTGTCCCGTTAGATTTCTGTCCATTTATTACGACACGTTGTTTCCTATCTGATAACCAATTTGTAATCCATTGGAGTATCTCCCCGTCTATCCCGTGAGATTTAATTTTCTTGCACAGCCTCTGATGCGGGACTGTGTCAAATGCCTTTGCAAAGTCTAAGTATATTATGTCAACTGGGTGTCCATTGTCTAATTGGGTAATAATTTTATCAAAAAAGCAAAGTAGATTTGTTAGTGTAGATAGGCCTTTCCTAAACCCATGCTGTGAATGGTTTATTAAGTAGTTGTTCTCTAGGTGGGCAATGATTTGATTTCTGAGTAATGTTTCTAAGATTTTCCCTATACATGAGGTGAGACTGATCAGCCTGTAGTTATTTGGCTGGTCCTTTCCCCCTTTTTTAAAGATTGGCGTGATGTTGGCTAGTCTCCAATCCACAGGCACTTTTCCAGATATAATTGATTTGATCATAATCTTAGATATAGGGTCAGCAATTTCTTTTGAGGCTTCTCTCAGTACCCTAGGGTATATATTGTCTGGTCCCGCTCCCTTATCTGGCTTTAAGTTAGCAAGGGCTTCCTCGACAAGGATGGCTGATATTTCTATGTTACACAGTCTGGTTTGTATATTGGTTTGCTTTGGAGTTGGGATGCTGCTTAAGTCTTCAGTCGTAAATACTGATGAAAAGTATTCATTTAATAGCTCAGCATTCTCGAATGTATCTAGAAGGATATTTCCTTCATTATCTTTTAGTGGTCCTACCCTATGTTTTGTTTTTTGTTTTTTCCTTACATAAGCATAAAACTCTTGCAGTCTTGTTTAATTTTGTCTGATAGTTTCCTTTCAAATTTTCTTTTTGCATTTCGGCATGCTGTTGCCTCGTCGAGGGACTTTCTGTACATCTGATAAGTTATTGGCCCTCTGTTGTTTGAAAATTGTTTCCACTTTTTGTATTTTGTACGTACCTTTTTCAGTGCCAGGCGGCCCATCCATTGAGGTTTGTTTGATTTTTTCGGAGTTTTTGTAGGTATATGTTTAGTAACTAGTCTATGGTAATTATCTTTTTTAATTTCCCAACATTCCTCGGAATCTTTATTCTGGAATAAATCATCCCATGAGATGAGGATTAGTTTGTTTTTCAGTGTTTGATAGTCCCCTTTGTTATAATCTATAATAGGCTTGATTTTTTCCTTGATTATAGTCTTTGTCACCAAGTCCCATACTATAATGTTATGGTCACTCCCTCCAAAGTGCTCACGCACTTCTAAGTTTTCAACCATGTTTTCGTCTGTTGTTAACACTAAGTCTAGAATTGTGGATTCTCTTGTAGAGGAGTGAACATGTTGGTGTAGATAGTTGGAGTTCACAGTCTCTAAAAATTTGGCACCGGTGGAAGAATTGTAGTTTTCCCAATCAATATTGCGGTAATTGAAGTCACTCATGATCGGAACCAGGCCTCTCCTACTATTTTCCTCTATAATTTTATTTAGCTTGTTGTTGTAGTCTTCAGTAGCACCTGGGCTTCTGTAGCATACACCAAGTAGTATTTTTTCTGTAGGCCCAAGCATCAAATCACACCATATGCATTCAATCTCATTGAAATTTAATTCAGAATCCAGCCGTACTAACGGTCTGTATTTGTCCTTTACATAAAGCATTATTCCACCACCTTGACGATTTGCCCTGTCTTTTCTAAAACATGTAAACCCATCCAGTGCCAATTCAGAGTCTAAGTGGTGTGCATTTGCCCAGGTTTCAAGTTCTAACAGGTGTGTGTATAATTCTAGTTCATCCAGTTTGTTCATTAAACTTCGGCAGTTGACGTAGATACATTTTAGTTTAGGATTTGTGGGTTTGGAATTACTGCCAGGGGAACTCTCTGTATTTTGCTTGTCTATAAAATTTATTTGGTCGATCAAATGACCAATGTTTCTTAGTGGCTTTTTCTGACTATGTGTAGATTGGGTTTTATCATTATCATTATTTGAGGTAATGGAAGGTTCAATTAAGAAATGGTTTTCTATGTCTTTTGATTCGTTTAATTAATCCTTAAGGAGCATAAAACGGTTTGGATTTGTTATGTCTCTGGCTTGACAAAGTAACTGATTTGGAAACGCTATGCATGTTATACCACTCGCATTTCTGGTAGCGGGCCGTGCCAAAAATCCTGACCTTGGGGCAGTTTAGAATATAGGTAACTTATGAAGTTGTCTGAGAGCAAACAGAGTCCCCGATCACACCTCGGTTTCTCTAGTGAACAAAGTGTGTTCTCAATGTACATGATATTTAAGTGGGTTGCCAAGGAATAAAGCATTGCATTGAATTGGTAAACTTGGTCGTTTTCGTGTGTATCTTGCAAGGATGGACGGGGTAGTAAGGATGACACTAGGATCTGTGTGTCAGGTGAGATGTTTTTAACTTTATCAATAAGGTTGTTGCAATCTTGAATCATCCCCTCAAGTTTGAGCTTACCAATATCATTAGAGCCAACATGTGTGATGATGGCATCATAATGATTGGATAAGAGATAAGAATCCAGTTGGTCAGTTATTTCACTGATTCGCGCACCTGAGAAGGATCTGATCATAATATTTGTTTGTTCAGTTGACATGTATCGGCTGCTCAGTTTTGCCAGTGTTGAGCTGCCAATAATGAGGACATTTTTTCGCGTTGGGTTTGGTGCAGGCTGGTTTGGAATGTAGTTTCGAGGTGGGATGTGTGAGTTGTCATGTGTTGTGTAGCTATTTCTGTTATTTGTTCCATTGTTAGTGTTTTGATTTTTGTAGCTAGTTACATGGACTGGGATAGCAGAAACTATATCGCTGTATCTTCTGTATGGTTGATCAGAGTTTCTATCTATGTGTGTGGTTTGAGTTCTATCAGAAATTTCAGAGGTTTTGTGGTTGCTGGTGTTACCTCTGTTTGCAGCATTAGTCATAGCTGCACCTTGTCTGTGACCGAAATAAAAATGTGTCAAGGTGGAGGTTGCTCTGGCATGCCGCAATGGTTGCTGCTGATTTGTGGCCATGCATGTATTAACAATGTATGGTCTTACGACTGGTGCGTTGGTCGAGTTTCTAATACTTTGAGGTTTGTTGTGAGTCACTCCAAGGGATTTCATAGATAGGGGGGGGGGGGTACATTTCTCGGGTATTTGTTGGCTTCTAGCTGATGTCTGAGACATTAACTGTTGAGCAGTCTGAAGATTTAGTACTTGGTCACTAAAGTGTTCATAGTTTTGTTTAATCATTCCTATTTCACTTAAGATTTTTCTCAATATCTTGTCTTCAGTTTCAATGTCATCTGATAGTGGTTTAAAATTAGCTGCATTTGGACTTAGAGTCTCAATCGTGCTATTTGTTATGTCATGTGAGCCTTGCATGGTGATGCCAACTTCCTGATTTTGTTCATATTTGTCTTTGTCTATTTGTGCTTTATCAGGAATTTGACCTGTGTCAGCAGTCACAGACTGGGATGGTAAAGAACCACTTGGGGAATCATGCGAATCTTGCATGGACCTGTCTATTCTCATATCCTCTTCGGAGTTGTCTTTGTCCGATAGTGCTTTATTTGGAATTTGGATTGGCTCAGCAGCCATTGACAGGATTGTCAAATGACCTAGGTGATCAGCATACTGTACATACTCTCGATCATATGATGAAATATGCCAAGCAAGGAAATCTGCTATATGAGTAGACAGTGACGTACATTTTTGGCATGAATATTTATGTTTGGAGTGAACAAGTGCAGAGAGCATGTATGGAGGAAGTTCAGAACAGGTATAGTGGATCCAGTCTTTACATGTATCACACTTGATCATGTATTGGCTGTCAATGTTTCCACACCTGCAGTGCGGCTGTGGCTTGGTCTTAATAGTCTTAGGACTTCTATCAATGATGATATTACTTGGGGTTAGACTGACAGAAGAGGTAAAGATGGTAGTTGGAGGGGTTGTTATGGTCGTTGTAATGGCAGAGACAGAGTTACTGCTCGCATCTGGAGAGGTTGTGGCATTTCCTGGAATGTGTGTGGTATTGTGCAAAAAATATTTCCTGCGGACTTCATCTTCTCTTATTGTATAGCATTCATTGCACAGCCAGTAATCGGATGATCTAAATTGTGTGTGTTTTGTAGGATATTTACAATCATGGCACACCATTTTGGACGCTCTACAGATCAACAGATTGGATGTAAGATGTAAATCTATTATGCCTAACTGTCCATTCTAACGTGCAGAAGACAATACAAAAAGGATAGACTCTTACGTGTTAGTAGAAAATGTGAGGGTTATTTCTCTGCCCTGCGGCGCCTCAGGGAAAGTAAAGACAGGGGGAGCCGGTGGAATGACAGTACATAAAAAAGTAAGAGGTTGGATAGAAAGATTGGTAAGAAAACACATGTGCAAGATAATGTTACTATAGGTTATAGTGCTGTTTACATTTGATCGGATTAATTTTAATTTGGGATGATGTTTCAGCCTTAACGTTGCGCGAATAACACTAACTGATCATAATATTTTACTTTGCGACAACAGATAAATTATTAATAATATGTATATGAACAATATTGCAATATTGTATGCATTTTATGGGTTCACATTTGCATATCTTAGAATGAATCTCTAGTTAGAAACTGAGGATTGCATTTATTTTGCTAGCTAACTGACATAGCAACAGGTAAACAAAATTCCCGAAAACAGATTACACGGTTATAATACACTAGTTTACGAATTCATATTGAAATTTTACCGCAGATTTTACACGCACACATTTATCAAACAGAACAGAATGGATTTAGTATGAAAAGCAGAATGAACTAGCCAGCGATTTAAACCTAAAAACGTCTAGTAACACTCTGTAGGTCTATCATCATCATCGTATTAATTAAATCATCATCATAATAATATATTATAACATAGTGCTATAATCTAGTTTATTCCACGCATTGTTTATTAAATAAATTGAATTATCTTCAATTTGAAATGATTTTCTATTCTCATCCTTTCGTTTCCATAGTTACTTTGTCATACTTTGACAGCTGTGACCTTTAACCATAACCTGTCAATCATAATCATCATCCTACCCGCAGATTGGTCAAAACATTGTGCTGTTTAGCACATAGAAAACATTCCATTCTATATCTATGTAAATGTTAGATCACCTTGGAAAACATCGGCTCTATCACTTTTTTTAACACATTTATGTCCGTATCTGTGTAGCAATCTATGGATTTTAAACATCTCTATGTTCAACTTGGGAAGACAAGAGTAATCTCCCTTTATAGATATAAATTAGAACAAATTACAGGAAACATGGCGTTGTAAAAAAGTTGAATGATTGTTTATTTCACAATATTTAGACAGTAGTAAGATATTTCAAATATCCAGTTGAGGTAGTACCATTATAGACATGTTAGAATGCGATCGTTATTCCCGACTGATTCCTGATTCATAAAATCACATTTTGAGCTTGGAATTTTTTGATTCTGGCGAAAAATTTTGAGGGAAAAAATGTCACAAATACTTATCCTTGTATATAGTGCGCAGTAGCTTTTTATAACATGTAATTTGAGCAAGTTTGCAATATACACAAAATTTAACGGCAAAATTACCATTTGCATGTGCATGTCGCGTCTCTTTGTTTGAGAAATCCTGGCCTGTAGAGACAATAGACTCAATGAATATGGAGTCCAATAGTTACAATGATTAAGGAGTCAGGGCATTGCATGCTGGGTAGCATTGCATGCTTGGTAAACTGATCTCATATCCCATATTGTGTGCAAAGGTTCTTTGTTTAATGGGATACAAGAACTTTAAAGTAAATGGGTGAAGAATTCTCATATTCATAAGCAGTGATCTGGATACAAAACATAATATATAATTCTATTTTCACGAAGATTATCAATTTAATGGTCATATAGACAATGTCATTTCTACAACGGTGCTAATACATATTTCATGTATCTAGGTATACCAGTGGTTAGTTTTCAAAAATAGTTTTCTTTTGCCCTGCAAATGAACAAATGATCTAAAGATCCTCCATCTTTTTCAATGGTTTGCTATACAGAGATGCCAACATTGAACCACACTCATACACCATTCCCCACCACACACGACCACCCCCCAACACACCTCGCACCCCCTCCATCCCCCCCCACACCCCCAAAAAAGTAGCGATTTAGATTTCAATGTGTAGAATCCACATTGTGCCTCACAAGTGCGCATCATGTGCATCGAAAGGATAAAGTCCCTCTACGGCAGCTCTGAGGGTGTGCTCGCCAAGATAATCTTTTTAAAATTATATGGTCTTTGAATGGCCACTCTTTTGAATGTATTTGTGGCAAGAACAATGCTGTATGGAGAAGCTTGCCAATTCGCCATTTAAAAGGCATCATGGACAATTTGCCAAAATGTGTAGCAACTACTACTAGGGTGTAGCAGAGGAGCAATGGGGTTAAAAGTAGTGGCCACACCCAAAGTGTAGCTCTTGGAATCTCCTATATTGTCACTTGACAAATTGTTAAAGTGTTCTATAATTGATGTGTTGTCATTCACCCATGATCAATATGACTGATAGAAGGTATGATAATTTTTAGCTAAGGGTTGCAGCTCATTAAATCACAATGTCGCTTTGTCAGTCTGTTAGTTATAGTCAGTCACTAAAGCTTATTCCGGGCTGTAGTTTTAAGATTTTCATATATGTTAATCAAACTTGGGGGGGGGGGGGGGGGGGGGGGAAAGGCTGCCTGTGCAAGATGATGTGTGATAAATTTGGGGTCAAAATGTCATGGCCAGGGTGACCAGACTAAAATTTTTTTAAATCATCAATGTGAAAACTAATTTGTCAATAACCCCCTACAGACACCCCCCCCCCCCCTTTGCGGGTTGGTATGTTGTTTTATTAACCACTATAAAAACATACTTACCGTTCAATCACTACTTGTTAAATCAATTATCTGCATTTAGCTACCAGCATATGATTTTTATGCTTGCATACACTCCTCCCCATGCCTATTCCTATTAATATGGACCCTCAACCAGGCTACTGGTTAGGTCCATCTCCAGTATATCAACTGATACAGACTGGCACCAATCTGTACTCACTCCATAGTGACGCCTGTCACTAAGCGCGCTTGCGCATGCGTACTGGAGCCCAAATAGGAAACAGATTCACTTTTCTGAATTTAAGTGCCAAATATTATAGGCAAATTCTCAAATCAATTCCACGCGGGGTGGCTGAGACTGGGTCATAGTGATTGAATGGTAAGTATGTTTTTATAGTGGTTAATAAAACAACAGACCAACCCACAAGGGGGGGGGGGGGTTTGTGGGGGGGGGGTTGTTATTACACCACAAAAACATCCATTACCGTTCAATCACTACTTGCTAAACCCGTAGATTTGGTCAGTGCCCCACTTAAAACATCAGGTCGGAGGATATTTGAGAATTAACAAACAAGGATAAAAATCACACCAATCTTATCCAAATGTTAATAACATAACATAATAGTGCCTTTAAGACAATCACATCATGGTATTTTAACCCAAACACGAGGCCCAAGGGCCTGTGGCGCTCACCTGGACCATTGGCATTTAAACCATTTGCATTTAAATAGACATGATGATTTTGGGAAAATCCAAGATGGCCACCAAAAATTTGACCAATCAAGACTCTTGTTTAATATTTTGAAGGCTACTGTTATAGGATCGTTCCTCCACAGGTTTTTAAATCGGGTTATTGATTGAAGGAGTACCGTTTTTAAATGGTTCCGGAAAATTTCAGAAAATCAGAGATTGCTGCCAAAACAGTGACCATATCGAAATTATGAATAGATTATCTAGAGGCTATGACGATAGGATCTCTCCAGTCAAATTTGGTTGAAATTGCCCTAGCGATTAATGAAGAGTAGCATTTTATATAAATTACCATTTTTCAGAAAATCGAAGATGGCCATCATAAAAAATCAAGCCGTCAAAATTCTGTATACAGGTTCTGAAGCGTACCGGCCTAGGGTTCGTCCACCTCAGTTTCGCTGAAATCGTCTGAGTGCTTAATGAGGAGTACCCTTTTAACTGATTTCCCAAAATTTGAGATGGCCACCGGAAAAATGGACCAATCAAAATTCTGTATACACGTTCTGAAATCTATTAGCCTAGTAGGCTTCCAGCCAAGTCTGTTTGAAATTGCTCGAGCAGTTAATGAGGAGACGCGTATTAAATGATTTCCCGCCATTTTTCAGAAAATCCAAGGTCATCAGAAGAATTGACCAATCAAAATTCTGTATATAAGTTCTGAAGCATACTATGCTAGGGTTCATCCATCCAAGTTTGATTGAAATCATCCCAGTGGTTTATCGACTAGGCTTTTAAGTGATTTCCAGAAATGTTCAGAAAATCCAAGATGGTCACCAGAAAAACTAACCAATAAAAATTTGGTATGCATGCTTTGAAACCTACAGAGGTGTCAACTTTGGAAGATTTCAAATAGTAATGAGCAATGTGGCGAACACGAGCGAGCGTAGCAACGGAGTGTAAAGCCTAATGGCTAATGCCTATTGCCGGGGGTCTGGGGGCAGAAATTTTATGCGCTTAGATGCTCTGTGGTGCATTCCAAGCTCATTCTGGCACTCAAATTCCCCTTTCCTTCAACCATCTAATGTGCTTCAGAACCATTCAAATCACCTTTTCAAAAAAAAAAGTGTGAACATGCTATATTTGCGACTTAGGCAGCTTTGTTAAAAATTTTGAGACAGACAGACTGACCGCCCAAGCATCCGCAGACAGACTTATTTATACTAGTTACGAGCCGGAATTAAATGTTTTTCTGTCATGTACAGCTCAAAATGAGAATCGGTTAGTGTTGGGGCCAGCAACCATCATGTTCAACTGTATGACTAAAAAGACGTCATGTTAATTGTTATTGCTTAAAACCGAATAGAGACAATAACTTGACATCTTTTTCAGGTGTCAGGGCTCAGTATAATTGATGGTCCTAAAAGTAACAATTATCATTTTGAGCGGTATACGTGAACAAAAATGATAGCTGAATGTTTGTTCTATCCAGGCAAAGTTGGCATAATGATTTCCTAGTTAGTAAGTACTCCAGGAAAAAGTCCTCTGCAATGACCTAGAGAAATGTCCATTTGCAGAGCAAGAAACTATTTTTGAAATTTTACCACTGGAACAACTCGCGATAGTCGAACCAGTCATTCCAGTGGTGTATCTCCAAAAATAATGTTTTCTAGATCTGCAAATGGGCATTTCTCCAGGCCATTGCAGAAGCAACAGCTTCCAGCCAAATTAGTTTCAAAATAATCATCACATTGCTACAAAATTTAGATGCATATAAAGGAATTTCAGGCATGTAAGGATATAGTATTTAGAATGTTGTGTCTCAACCCTTTCATGGCTCAATTTGTTTAAGTATATCAAAATATCAGCTCAATTATGAAGTTGGTAAATAACACCTCGACTTTTATTGATCCATAGTCTGTATCACGTACACACAAACTTGTAATTTTACTAGATTCCGATGCGGCTTTACCTTTGCGTATATGGCCGAGCATCTTTAGATGTTTTGAACAGTCATTTAGTCCACCGTGAGCTACCGAGAAGTCAATTCCACACATTTGACAGTGCGCGTGATATTCGCTTAGTCGTGATTTTGTTAAAAGCAGAAATTTTGCACTGTAATCTTGTTTAAATTTCTGATCCACAGTCTTTGTACGCTTTGATTTAGTCGATTCGCGACAGGGCGAATGTTTACGTTTATCCGCCATTTTTTACACAAATTTACCCAGGATAATAAACATTCTGAACACGATTTGTTATCTGATCAACGATTGGCTGATAGCTTGAACGAACCAATCACGCCGCTCGTATGAAATATCAATGGGAACTGAGAGTTCTGTTACACAAACTAAAAAATCTGCCAACATTAGCTTGGTTCCTGGCTAGTATTTGGGAACATTATCGTCTGAAGATAACGTTCGCAAAATAGTAGCCAGGAACCAGGCTAGTTTTGGCAGATTTTTGAGTTTATGTAACAACACTATTTCTTGTGACTTTAGGCTGGTACCCGGCTCCTCATTCCTTCGCTGGCGACTCTCTTGCTCAGGATACTATTGTGATTATGAGTAATTGGAGTCGGGTACCAGCTTAATGTGACTTCAATACGTAGGAGATACGATACGGCGGTAATGATAAAAAAAAGAAGAAGTAATAAGTGTAATACGAATGATAAAATCGTAATGATTATGCCAAAATCGTAATGGTTGGCACCTCTGAACCTACCATCCTAGTATCCTTCCAGCCAAGTCTGGTTGAAATTGCTCAAGTAGTTAATGAGTAGCGTTTTAAACGATTTCCTGACTTTTTTTTTTTAAATTCAAGATGGCGACCAGAAAAATGGACCAATCAAAATTCTCTACATGAGCTCTGAAGGATACCACACTCGGGTTCTTTCATCCAAGTTTGATTTAAATCGGCCACATGGTTATTGAGAAGTAAGCTTTTGTGATTTCCAGAAATTTTCAGAAAATCCAAAATGGCTGGCAGAAAAAGGGACCAATCCAAATTCAGTATACAAGTTCTGAAACATATCAGCATACTATCCTCCCAGCTAAGACTGGTTGAAATTGTCCAAGCAGTTAATGAGGAATAGCGTTTTAAACGATTTCCCGCAATCTTTCGGAAAATTCAAAATAAAAAAATGACCAATCAAAATTCTGTAGAGAAGTTCTGAAATATACTTCTTTAGGGTCCTTCCCACTGAGATTGATTGAAATCGGCCAAATGGTTAATGTGGAGTAGGCTTTTAACTGATTTGCAGTTTTCAGAAAATCCAAGATGGGCGTCTGTATTCAATTTCTGAGACCTACCAGCGTAGGATTCCCCCAGCCAAGTTTTGACATTGACCTTTGACCTTTTGACCAAAACATCATTGTGTGATGCCGTGCCATTATAAGGAGGCATGTGTCCAAGCTTAGGTCTAGTATGATTAACTAAACCTGAGATATAAACAGAAAAAATCGAGCTAAACGGAAAATGTTAATGTTGAAAAAAAACTAGGTTTTTACCAAGGTCATAGTGACATTGACCCCAACGTAATTGTGTGATGTCATGTTCATCATAAGGAGGCATGTGTCCAAGTTTGGCTCCAGTATGATTAACCAAACCTGCGATATAAACAGAAAAGTTGAGCTAAATGGAAAATGTTAATGTTGAAAAAGACAAGGTTTTTACCTAAGGTCATAGTGACCTTGATCTTTGACCCCAAGGTTATCCTGAAATATAATCAGAAAAGTTAAGCTAAACGCAATTTTTTTTTTCGGGATGTTGGTCAAACAATGCTAGAAGGATGTTAAGTTTCTAAGTGATCTGTGAAAACCTCTAGGAGGTGGTCTATCCAAACATCGCTTCCATACATGTCCCATGGGCCTTTTTTGGACAATGATTTACAATAACTGAAATGGTAATATGTTCGCTAACAATCTTATTTCGTCACTCAATAGTAGCATTGTGATCTGACAGCTCTAGAAATATGAATTACAGTAATGGCCAAAAAATGTGCTTACACATGTTGTCAAAAATTGACCAATTGACCCCCACCCCAAAATGTATGTGCCGAATGTATCTCGACAGAGGCTAGAATCTTGCTAAGTTTGAATATGATTTGGAGTTGCAAAAATTGTGGAATTAAGAAAAGCAAAATACACGAAAAAGCAGATTTCTCAAAAAATCTTAGTTGGTTTGAATTTCCCCCCACCCCACCAAAAACAATGAGGATCAATAGGTTTTAGAAACTGACTGAAGATTTACGAAAATTGGACCAAAACCCTAGAAGCATTAAAAAAAATGTTGCCATTAAATTAGTTATTTCTCGTAAACAATTGTCCAGATCGAAATTCCTTTGACAAGCTGCACAGAACTAATGAGACCCTATTATGGTTCCCAGGTTAGACATGATGTGATGAAATCTCTAGAAGAAGCAGTTGAACAAATTGTGATGAAGAATAATAAGAAGCGGAATAATAAAGATCCGGCAATAGAATAATAATAATAATAATAATAACTGACAAGTCAGCTGGGATAAAAAGTATTGGACAGATGGCGAATGCATGATGGTCATCATGATATAAGCTTACTTGGCCTTTCACCCCATCGGAGCTAATGATAGAAATATTCTGCACAATATCATAAAACAACAAATACATATGCTTTCAAGTCAAATGGTTTCTAAAATATTCAATACTTTTGCCTAGAAATTGCAATTCTGAAATTTGAGAGATGAAAAATATAAGTTTAAGTGTGATATGAGTCTTGTTGGAGTGGTATGATTGCTGATACTTACTCCCAAGCCCAGCATTGAAGCATGACATCATGTGTCTTCTTGTCAGAAATGTCAGGTTTTGAGAGACGATTACCTTTGTAGAGGAAAGTCAACAGCTGCTCACCACGCATTTTCTGCAAATAGGAAATCACATCCAAATTACTGCATAGTATTAACAGCACAATTTACACTCATATGAATGCTGGCAGATGGACAGTGTATTTGGTCTTCTATACATGTACAATGCAATTACCTACAGACCTGGAATAACAATTTACTATTGGTTCCAATGGCAAAAAAGAAATTTTACATATACTGTCAGGAAACTAGGTCAAACTGATCTAGTTCTTATATGGGTGGTAGCTTATCCTGAAAGGTACCCATCTACCAAGTTAGGCGTCTAAGCTCTAAATATGAGGAAACATGCCAACAAACATTCCCAATTGGTTCCTATACTGTAGAACATTTTTAAGAGAGATAACTCTGGTCTTTACATTGAATCAGATTTATCTTAGCAATGCAGATACTACATGTCAATATCTAGATCTAGAGCCATACAGAAAAAAAGAAACTTGCCATCATTGCTTAAAATAGATGGACAGACTGATAGACATACAGACAGACAGACACAAGATGATGGGTTACTGCTACAGCTCAGCTGACTAATAAGTCAGTTGAGCTAAAAACTAAAGACCAGAAACTACCTACTGATGATAATTTAGACAATGGTTTAGAAGTCAAAAACATGATAGACCAATTAACTAAAGAAAACAGAGGCCCAATTCCATGAGGGGATCACCTGAGACATAAGCCTACAATACTAGAGTGCTCTTAGCCAAGCTTATTTCATATACATGCAACGCGGCAATATCGAATTTGTGATGTTGGCCAATGGCGCAGGGACCAATATCAATTTGATATTGGCGCGCCCGTTGGTCAACAGCACAAGCCCAATAACAAATTTAATATCGGCATGTCCGTTGACCAACAGCGCAGGGGACCAATATTAAATTTGATATTGGCATGCCCATTGGCCAACGCCACAGGGGATCAATATAGAATTTGATATTGGTGCACCCATTGGCCAATGGCACAAGAGACCAATATCAAATTTGATATCGGCACGCTCGTTGGCCAACGACGCAGGGGACCAATACTGAAATCGATGTATTTGGGACGATATGAAACAGTATCAAAGTACCCAAATTTATATTTCTAATCGAGCAATATTAATGGCTGGCAAGCACAATACATAACTAAATAAATAAAATGCCATAATTCTTCAATTTGAATACTTTAATAATACAATTCCGTATAAGCATGAAATCAAATACCACAATAGCACACAATCCTATATACTATTAAAAGGTGCACATTCACAACAAAATGCTTGAAAATAAGATTGCTATCAATGATGTTTTGACCATAGCGAACTTATCTAGAACAAATTGTTCCATGTGAATAATTAATTAATATGATTTTCAGACTGACAAGAGAACATGTCAACATTTTCTGCGTAGATTTAGTGGCGCCATGCTTAATTCTAAGAGCAACAAGAGGCCTAAGGGGCCTGTGTCACTCACCTGGAGCACTAAGCGTTTTTGTCAAAATTATTGGTGGGTGGTTTAGTAGATCTTTAAATGAGTTTTTGCAAGTCTAATATGGCCACCAAACACGCTACATTTTGCGGCTGCGGCCGTGTTTCTGATATAGCACCTTCCCTTGAAAAAACTTTATTGGCACTCAGTGCCTAATCATATCTCCCAAATTTTGGCCCAATCTGCTCAGTGGTTCTGGAGTTGTTTTGGCAAAAAATAGGTTAGCCAAGACGGCTGCCAACCCATTTGGCCAATCAAGTTCCCTTGAACAAACTTGGTGCAGCTCTTGCCCCAGATGATATTTCATGCATTTTGAATTAATCCCCCAAGCAGTTTTGGAGAAGATTTTTAATATCATTTCTAAAGATTGACAAAAATCCAAGATGGCGTGAGAACACATTTTTAATTTCCCATTGCTTTAGTATGGGAGATTTTGGTAGGTAAATGATCCAAGATGGCCGCAAAACCGTTTATCTGACAGTCTCGAAAATGGCAAATTTCAAATCACAATACAAAAAAACATATAAAACCAATTTCGGCCTCAAAATCCATCAAATAAAAAAATCCAATATGGCCGCCAAACACGCTATATAGGCCCACCAGTGGCCAGTTTTTTTGATGGATCAACTTCTCTTCAACAAACTTTAATGCCTCTTAATCCCTAATCATATATCACACATTTCGGCCTGATCGCTTCAGCGGTTCTGGGGAAGTTGTTTTTGTGAAAACGAGGTAATCCAAGATGGCTGCTGAACCTTTGGTCAATCAAGTTCCCTTGAACAAACTTGGGTCACCTATTGCCCTAGATCATATTTCATGAGGCTTGAATTGCTCCCTCAAATGGTTTTGGAGAAGATTTTTAGACATTTCTTAAAATCGACCAAAATCCAAGATGGCCGCTGCCCAAATTGGCTGATCGGCTTTGTTTGAACAAAATGGAATCTCTATGCCCTAAGTATGCTTCCTGCCAAACATAATTAAAATCGCCCCAGTAGGTCTCGAGAAGACATTTTAAATTTTCCATTGCTTTAGTATGGGAGCTTTTGGTGGGAAAATGATCCAAGATGGCTGCAAAATCGTTTATCTGACAGGTTAAAAAATTGCAAATTTGAGATCAAAATACCCAAAAAACTATATCAAAAACAAATTTTGGCCTCAAAAACGACTTGACCAGAGGAATACCCATCAGAAGCAGAGAGCGATCCTTCCAAAATTCTAGGTGTGGACTTAAATGCTCTCTGACAGGGATCTGATGGTAAAACCTGTTCCACAGGGACATAAGATACATTTGGAAAGGTCTTCTCATCAATGCTGCCCACGGAATGATGTTCTCGTCGCTGCCCATCAAGCCTATCACCCGGAGAAAAAGGATTGCTCTGACCACGGCAGAGGAGGATAGAATTTCCATGGCCACTAAGATGGCTTCTACTCTTAGATCTGAAGGGAAGACTAAGCCTCGAACTAGGTCGAAAGAAATGCCTAGGTGGGTGAAAACCTGAGACGGAGTCAAACATGATTTTTCTAGATTTATGACCCATCCTAGACTGGAAGCCAGATTGCAGACCTCTGGACCGATACTTGACAGAATTGAGGAAGATTCTGCTTTTAGTAACCAATCGTCTATATAAACGTGAAGGGGAATAGAACGACGGTGCATAATTCCTGCTACTGCTGACACTAGGCGGGTGAAGAAGAAGGGAGCCGTGGTCAGGCCGAAAGGCATGACTCTGAACTGCCATACCTGGCCTTTGAAAGCGAATCTCATGAACTTTCTGAAAGAAGGGTGGATGAGAATATGAAAATAGGCGTCCTTCAGCTCTATGGAAGACGTCCACATGCCTGAACTCAGACTGGCGATAATCTGATATACAGTCTCCATTTTGAATTTCGGAGTAGAAATTAGAAGGTTTAATCTCTTTAGATTGATAATTGGACGCCATCCACCTGTTTTCTTGGGGACTAGAAAGAGAGTTGAGTAGAAGCCCGGGTCTACTCTCCAAAAAGGACCCTCTTCTATAGCCTTCTTTAGACATATTGACTCCAATTCGTCTTCCAGGGCTCCCAACTTCTCCAGATTGGACGGAACTGGAGTCCATTTGGGCTGGCAAGACAGAGGAGGAGGAAGATCTATCCAAGATGGTGCATAACCCCAGCGGATTTGTTCTAAAAGCCAGGAGTCCTGAATGAGGGCTTGCCAAGTCTCCCAAAACACAGACAGGCGCCCTCCTACTGGCACGCTTGGAAGAAGGGACTGCACCGATAGATCCAAAGGTGGTAGAAGAGGAGGAAAGACTGGGAAAAAAGAAAGGGAAAGGCCTACCCGGGCTATGGCCATCCCTTCAAACCCGTCTAGTTTGAAAACCTCTAGAGGAGCGGCCTCTAGAATTAGATCTAGAACCTCGTGAAGAAAACTGACCCCTTCTCACCTGAGAAGGGGCTTGACGAACTTGGGCTCTAGGTCCATGAGAAGAAATGGAGTTGAAACGATCCTCCTCTGTGGATCTGGATTGGGAAACAGAGGACCGATTAGAGTTAGTGATAGCCCTCGAAGGATACGCACCATACTCATCCGGCTTAAGACTCTTCCTCCTGGGAGAAGACGGACTCTTGACCGAGGAAGAGTCTCTCTTAACTGATGGCTTCAAATTAGAGATCTGATCACGCAGATCCTTTGCTGATCTAAGGCGATCAGACTCGGCTCTAAGAATAGAAGTAGAAGTTTGGCCAAAGATATCCAATCCGAAAGGAGGAGCTGAAATAAGGTTACTCCTGAGAGAGTTCAAAATATTCACCTCTGAAAGTTTCGTTGACCTTCTTTTAGAGGTAATGAAGCCCAGGAACGGCAAACCGAGTTCAAGGAACCTCTTGAAAGATCGGCTAACGATCGAAAAACTTCCGGAGGAATCTGACCACCCTTCTCCTGAGTACTGAGAAGAGCCTCTGAACGAAGGGCCAGAAAATTAGCTGATTTTAATTGAGCACGACAAACAGACTTCCATTTAAAAAGGTCAGAAGATGATTCTACCTTAGAGGACTCCTTAAGATTTGAAGAAAGAACGTCCCAAGTCGGACCATTAAGAGATTGAGTAGAGGCCAATCTAATAAAATCATCTTTCGACTTGAACCGGAGCATCTACCGTAGGAGTAAGAGAGAACTCTTTTGATTGAACATCGTTAACATAAAAATCCAGCATATCCACAACCAAATTATCCACTGGAAGAACACAAGGAGCACTAGATGAAGAATCAGAAGATGAAAGATCAGATTCGAACAAAGGAGGATCAATAGAAAATTCATCCTGAAGAGGAAGAGATAGAGAAGAAGCTATCCATTGATGAGACTTAGACCAGTCATCTGAAGAGGCCCTCATCGGATAGAACCTCTTCAGGTCCCTGGCCCTGACTGATCTCTGAGTAGCATTGACAGAAGAATGAGATGGAGAAGAGGGAAGAGGACAAAGGTCTGAGTCTAAAGAAGCAGATGAATCAAAGATTCTTCGAGAGGAAGGAGAGGATAAACCTTTAGATGCAGCGTCCGAGAAAGAGTCCAAAACCAAAGAAGACTGATCAGATGGACTAACACCACGTTCCTCTCGCTGATTAGAAGGAAAAGAATATGAATCTAAACCACTGGCTGAAAATCTAGAAAGGATTGAAAATCTAGCAGAAATAATAGAGCGATGAAGAGAGGAATCGCGACTTACTGATAACAATGAAAAATCTAAACCGGAATCAACTATCTGGAATTCCAATTCTGGAGAACGACAGACACAATAGGATCCAAATGATCAAAAGCAGGAGAAGAGGAAGAATAAGAAGGAAGAGCAGAGGCAGACAGAGAAGAAGATGAAGAAGGGATCTGAGAAGAAGAAGAGTTCTGATGGAGAGAAGCCGGAATATGAAGAAAACCTGGAGGAGGAGAGATAGTTGAAGAGTGAAAAAGAGAAGAAGAATTAGAAACATGGGCAGACGAAAAATCCCTAGCCGACAACACAGATGAGGAGGAGGAAGAAGGATGATTACTACCTTTCTTAGAAACTACATGAGAAATGTGAGAAGGAAAGAAAGGATGAACAAAATCAAAAGAATGAACAGACTGAGAGAGAGAGAAGAACAATCAGGATAATGCCTATAAAAAACCTGAGTAGGAGCGGCGCGAAAATAGTTAGAATCAAAAGGAGCAGACATATTACTATAATGGGAATCTGAGTTAGTCGACAGCTCATAATTTGCTGCGCAAAAATTGTTTCCAGCAGAAACTGGAACACCCGAAACCGGAAATAGAATGCTTCACCAGATCTACTTGACCTGGAGAAGTATCTCTTAAACCGGAAGGAGATAGACTGTCACCGGAAGCGGAAACGGAAAAACCGGAACCGGAAACGGAAGTCGATTGCAAGGATGGGTCCAACCGATCCGGATATGCATAATTCGAACCGGAAGTAGCTACACTGCCACCGGAAACAGAAGTTAACAAACCGGGACCGGAAAAAGAGGATGTATGCAGTCGGGTCGAACAGACCCGGATGTGCATTCTTCCTACCAGAAGTATCAACACTACTACCGGAAGCGGAAACTGGCTAACCAGAAACGGAAAAAGAAGAATGATGCAAAGTCAGGTCCAACAGACGCGGTAATACATTCTTCCTACCGGAAGTAGCAACACTACTACCGGAAGAGGAAACTGGCAAACCGGAAACGGAAAAAGAGGAATGATGCAGAGACGGGTCCAACAGACCAGGATGTACATTCTTCCTACCGGAAGTAGCAACACTACTACCGGAAGAGGAAGCTGAAAAAACGGAAACGGAAATAGATGAATGATGGAAAGCCGGGTCCAACAGATCCAGAATTACATTCTTCCTACCGGAATCAGCAACTCTACAACCGGAAACGGAAGTGGATGGAAAAGCCAGCTTATCATGAGACACCGGATGTTCAGCCAAGCCAGAAACAATCACAGTGCTCATTTCCGGATGCCCGATCAAACCAGAAGACAAACCGGAATGCAAACCCGCTTGCCCGGACAAGCCAGGAGCAGAGACTGGAGCAGAGGTGATCGGAGATCTTAGCACATTTCTGGCAATAGGGATCACTGAAAAATGTACCTTAGCATGGGAAGAAAAATCGGAAGCTTCCGCCACCGATGCCATCGCATGAGGGTTATGCGGACCCTCAAGACTTACATGGTCTTTATTTAGTCTGGCTCCTACCAGAGGATGATTTACCAGACCTTTTTTCTAGAATCACCAGACTTTAATTTAGGAGACTTCATCTCTTGTCCGGACGTCAGAGATATAGGCTTGCCCCACTTACGTGAACGACCGGAAGACTGGGGGATGTGCTCAGAGTCTGACGACTCCTCTTTGGCAGCCTTAATCGGGGAGGAAATGCGTTCGTCTAGAGACTTCATTAGCATGTTTGCGAATGACTCAAATCTGGCAAATAACGCCATAATGGGATCTGAAGTTGAAATAGAAGAGCAGCCCCCCCCCCCTCCATTGTTGATACAGACCTTTTTAAAGGTACATTTTTCTAAATTTAACAGCGTCTTATACTTGAATACAAGTTTTTTGGGCTGATTTTGGTCAAATTTGGGACAGCGTCCTATATTTGCGGGTGGCCTTTAGTCGAGAAATCATGGTAAGCTTTTAACTGATTTTGAGAAAATCCAAGATGGGCGCCAGAAAAATTGACTAATCGAAATTCTGTAGACAAGTTCTGCAACCTCCCACCCTGGCTGAATTTGCCCAAGAAGTTAATGGGGAGTAGCATTTTAAACAATTTCCCACCAATTTTTGGAAAATTCAAGATGGCCACCGAAAAGATTGTCCAATCAAAATTCTGTATATAAGATCTGAAGCATACTAATCTATGGCCCTTCTCACTGAGTTTGATTGAAATCAGCCCAGTGGTTAATGAGTAGGCTTTTAACTGATTTCCAGGCGCCAAAAAAATTGACCAATCAAAATTATGTATACAAGTTTGGAAACCTATTATCCTAGTATTCTTGACAACAAATCTGGTTGTAAATTGCTCAAGCAATTAATGAAGAGTAGCGTTTTAAACGATTTTCAGCCATTTTTCGGAAAATTCAAGATGGCAACTGAAAAAATTGAATTCTGTATACAAGTTCTGAAGCATACCTGTCTAGGGTCCTTCCAGCCAAGTTCGCTTGAAATCGGACATGCAGTTAATGAGTAAGCTTTCATCTAATTTCCTAAAATTTTCTGAAATCCAAGATGGTTACCGAAAAAAATATCCTAACAAAATTTTGTATACAAGATCTGAAGCCTACCTCTTTAGGGTCATTCCTGTCAAATTATGTAAAAATCCACTTAGTGGTTAATGAGTAGCGTTTTAAAGCAAAGGTTGATGGACAGACGGATGACGGACGGATGGTTGCCATGGCATAAGATCACTTGGCCATTCTGGCCAGGTGAGCTAAAAACTGCATGTATCTCTTTAGCCAATAAATTGGAAAAGAGGAAGTGTCAGTCTGCCCATGCGCGAGGTTGGGGCTGGCATCCGCCGGACTGTCAACTGCCTCCCTGCCCAGTAGGGGCACCTACCTTTTTTAATCTGAGGTTTTATTGAGTGATAGTCGATATTTAGGAAATATCAGAGTGTTAGGGAGGTAAGTATACTCTTGAAGTGAAACTCAGGTACAGAATTGATTGCATACAAAAGGCCCAAGGGCCTTAATGCTCACCTGGACGATTAGCATTTGAACCATTAGCATTTGAACAGACATTTTAGATTAAGCAGTAACAGGACATAAAATACAAAATTGGGAATTCAGTACAATCAATGTTTAGCGGGAAATTAATGATGAATACTGACCACACAATCAGATTGAACCTTACATTCCATTCAACCAATACAAAAACCCAATATGGCCATCAAACTAAAAAAATTAGGCCCATGGCAACCATGTTTTATAAACGATCATGTTCTCTTGAACAACCTTTAATCACCCTTAGTTATCAATGAATTAAATCAAATAAGTTTCAGCCTGATCTGTATAGCAGTTCCTGAGATGCCATTTTTGAAAACAAGATGACCACTGGAACAAGCGGTTAATGAGGATTAGCATTTTAAACGATTTCCAGCCATTTTTCGGAAAATTCAAAATGGCCACCAAACAAATTTCCCATTCAAAGTTCTGTGTACAAGCTCTGAATCATACCACTCTATGGTCCTTCCAGCCGAGTTTGCCAAGCAATGAGGTATAAGCTCGATTTCCAGAAATTTCCAGAAAATTCAAGATGGCTGTTGGAAAATTGATAAATAAAAACTATATTTAGCAAGAAGCATACTTAGGGCATTGGGATTCAAGTTCGTTCAAAGGAAGTCGATCGGCCAATTTGCCTGGTGGCCATCTTGGATTTTGACCAATTTTTAGCTCACCTGGCCTGAAAGGCCAAGTGAGCTTATGCCATGGCGACCATCCGTCATCCGTCTTTCCATCATCCGTCCATCACCTTTTCCTTTAAACCACTTCTTAAGAACCACTGGGCCGATTTCAATCATATTTGGCAGGAAGCATCCTTATGCCATAAGTATTCAAGTTTGTTCAAACGAAGCTGATCGGCCAATTTGGCCAATGGCCATCTTGAATTTGGGTCGATTTTAAGAAACATCTTTAAAAACCTCTGAAACTCCTTGGGGGATTGATGCAAACATCACGAAATATGATCTAGGGTAAGAGCTGAACCAAGTTTGTTCAAGGGAACTTGATTGGTCAAATGGTTTGGCAGCCATCTTGGTTGACATAGTTTTAGCGAAAACAACCTCCAGAACCGCTCACGGGATCAGGCCAAAATTTGGCAGATATGATTAGAGATTAAGCGCCATTAACGTTTGTTCAATGGAAGTTGATCCGTCAAAAAACATGGCCGCCATGGGCCAATCAAAATATAGCGTGTTTGGCAGCCATATTGTATTTTTTATTTGCTGAATTTTAAGGTCAAAATAGGTTTTATGTGTTTTTGGTTGTTCTGATTGCAATTTTTGAAACTGTCGGATAAACGGTTTGGCGGCCATCTTGGATCATTTTCCCGCCAAAAGCTCCCATACTAAAGCAATTGGAAATTTTAATTGTTTTCTTCTCGAGAACTGCGGGGCCGATTTAAATTATATTTGGCAGGAAGCACCCTTAGGGCACAGAGGTGAGCGAGCGATACAGGCCCCTTGGGCCTCTTGTTTTATGGCTGATATGTATGCAGGTTATATATCCTGGTTATCCAAATTGGTCGATCGGCTTCCTTTGAACAAAGTTAGATCTTCACGCCCTAAGGATGTTTCCTGCCAAATATAATTGAAATCTGCCCAGCAGTTCTCGAGAAGACATTTTAAATTTTCCATTGCTTTCATTGCTTTAGTATGGGAACTTTTTGCTGGAAAATTATCCAACATGGCTGGCAGCCCGTTTAGCCGACAGTTTCAAAAATTGCAAATTTGAGATCAGAATACCAAAAAACATATAAAATAAATACATCAAATAAAAAAATCCAATATGGCTGCCAAACACGCTATATTTTGATTGACCCACGGTGGCCATGTTTTTTTACAGATCAGCTTCCCTTGAACAAACTGTAATGGCCCTTATTCCATAATCATATGTCCCAAACTTCGGCCCGATCCCTTCAGCGGTTCTGGAGTTGTTTTCTGAAAAAAATAGGTCATCCAAGAAGGCCGTCAAAATGTTTGGCCAATCAAGTTCTCTTGAACAAATTTCAAGAGTTATGAATCGATCCCTCAAACGGTTTCGGAGATTTTTCAAGACATTTCTAAAAATCAGCCAAAATCCAAGATGGCCGGCGGCCCAATTGGCCGATCGGCTTTTTTTTAACAAACTTGGATCCCTCTGCCCCAAGGATGCTTCCTGCCCTGTATAATTGAAATCGGCCTAGTAATTCTCGAGAAGACATTTTAAAGTTCCCATTGCTTTAGTATGGGCGCCTTTAGCATGAAAATAATCCAAGATGGCCGCCAAACCATTTATCCGACAGTTTCGGAAATGGCAAATTTGAGCTAAGTATACCGAAAAACATATAGAGAACCAATTTTGGCTTCAAAATCCATCAAATAAAAAAATCCAATATGGCCGCCAAACACGCTGCATTTTGATTGGCCCACGGCGGACATGTTTTTTTGATGGATCAACTTCCCTTGAACATTCTTTAATGGCCCTTACTCCCTAATCATATCTCACAAATTTCGGCCTGATCCCTTCTGCGGTTCTGGAGAAGTCGTTTTCGGGAAAACTAGGTCATCCAAGGTGGCCACCGAACCATTCGGTCAATGAAATCTTCTTGAACAAACTTGGCGTATGTCTTTTCCTAGATGAGCCTTCATGAATTTTGAATCGATACCCCAAGCGGTTTCGGAGAAGATTTTTAGACGTTTCCTAAAATTGGCCTAAATCGGCCTAAATCCAAGATGGCCACCAGCCAAATTGGCTGATCAGCTTCATTTGAACACACTTGGATCCCTACGGAATAAGGATGTTTCCTGCCAAATATAGTTGAAATCGGTCTAGAAGTTCTCCAGAAGAAGACATTTTAAATTTACCCATTGCTTTAGTATGGGCGCCTTTGGTGGAAAAATAATCCAAGATGATCACCAAACTGTTTATTCGACAGTTTCAAAAGTGGCAAATTTGAGCACAGAATACTCAAAAACATATATAGAACCAATTTCGGCCTCAAAATTCATCAAATAAAAAAATCCAATATGCCCGCCAAACATGCTACATTTTGATTGGACCACGGCGGCCATGTTTTTTGACAGATCAACTTCCCTTGAACAAACTTTAATGGCCATTAGTCCCTAATCATATCTCACAAATTTCAGCCCGATCCCTTCAATGGTTCTGGAGTAGTCGTTTTCAGGAAAACTAGGCCATCCAAGAGGGCCACCGAACCATTTGGTCAATCAAGTCTTCTTGAACAAACTTGGCTTACCTCTTTCCCCAGATGATGTTTCATGAGGTTTGAATCGATTCCCAAAAAGGTTTCAGAGAAGATCTTTAAAGACGTTTCCTAAAATCGGCCAAATATCCAAGATGGCCACCGGCCAAATTGGCCGATCGGCTTTATTTGAACAAACTTGGATCCCTGTGCCCTAGGGATGCTTCCTGCCATATATAATTGAAATCGGCCTAGTGGCTCTTAAGAAGTCGTTTAAAGGAAAAGTTGACGGACAGATGACAGACGGTCACCAAGGCATAAGCTCACTTGGCCTTTCAGGCCAGGTGAGCTAATAATCAGAGTTGAAACAATGAAAAAAATCTGGGGAAAATGTCTAAGTCGATTGCCTTTTAATGTGGACTAGTCCTAAGCATCGTATAGAACAAATCTGTGAAGTTTTATTCAAATTGGATAACCCCTCGTGGGTGCAAATGTCATTTGAAAAAAGCTTAACACAGCCAAAAGCTATATCACGCTACATAAGCAGCATACAAATCAGCCATAAAATAATCAGAGTTTAACTGGTGAAAAAAAACGGAAAAAATATCAAAGTCGATTTCCTTTTGATGTAGACTAGTCCTAACCATCATATAGAACAAATCTGTGTGAAGTTTTATTCAAATCGCCCCAACCCCTTGTGGGCATAAATGTCATTTGAAAAAAGCTTAACAGAACCAAGAACCATAAGCAGGATATAACCTGCATGCAAATCAGCACTAAAATAGTAAAAGTTCAATTTCTTATTGACGTGCACTGTTTAGAACAAATCTGTGAATTTTTTTTTAATTGGATATCCCCTTGTGGGTGCAAATGTTGTTTTAAAAAAGCTTAATGCAGCCTAGAAAGATAACTCTTGACACATAAAATATTCTATGTTCAAACATCATAAAAGTATGGGAAAATTTTTCAAATCAATATAATTTTAATGCAGACTAGTCCTAAACATCCCATAGAACCCATCTGTGTAATTTTTTTTCAAATCTGATAACCACAAATGTCATTTTAAAAAGATTAACCTGTCCGGACGCTGGCGCCCACATTTTTTCCCACTCTCCCAAAATCTCTTTTTTCACTTCGTGAAAATGTGATATAAAAATTATCACAGACACCTGGTAGGGATGGTCCGTAGTTTCCATAACCACCTAAACATACTTACAGTTCAATCACTACTTGATAAATTCAACCAAACCACATTCAGCTCCATGAAGAATTAAACTTATCTTTTAAGCCTCAATACTCAAGAACCTCAACTCCTTAATCCAGCAACTCCCAGGGCTCGGGCTGCCCAAAACATTTCATGTGTCGTCCGTGGCAATGATTCGACAAAAGACAGTTAATTTAAATCAACCTTATTTAAATCAGCCAACCCTGCTGATAGCCATTTTGTAAAATTAATTTCAAAATATTCAACCACTTTCCTGTTCGCTTGCACTGAGATTGAGATAAAGGGAATTTATTGGTGAAAGGGTTAAGAAACTATACAAATTGATTGATATGGATAATACAGTGACTAATTGCATAGCAGGAAGAATAAACTTGCTGCCACAACTTGGTGTTGCAGTTTACGTGCCTCGAATATTTGTCAAATTATCTCTATATTCAAAATAACAACCGAAAAATTTGTCAAACCACTTCAGATTTTATATTTGGCCTCAAGTCTGCTTATATCTGCTAAAATTGTCGCTACAAATCACCGGAACAGCTTATATGTGAATTTCCAAGATATCTGTATACAGATCATGAAACAGCATTATATATCAAGAAGCAGGAAACAGTTTTCTATTGGTTGGTGAGATTGAGATAAAGGGAATTTATTGGTGAAAGGGTTAAGAAACTATACAAATTGATTGATATGGATAATACAGTGACTAATTGCATAGCAGGAAGAATAAACTTGCTGCCACAACTTTGTGTTGCAGTTTTTGTGCGTCAAATATTTGTCAAATTATCTCTATATTCAAAATAACAACCGAAAATTTTGTCAAACCACTTCAGATTTTATATTTGGCCTCAAGTCTGCTTTTATCTGCTAAAATTGTCGCTACAAATCACCGGAACAGCTTATATGTGAATTTCCAAGATATCTGTATACAGATCATGAAACAGCCATATATATCAAGAAGCAGGAAACAGTTTTCTATTGGTTGGTGAGATTGGTTTTTACCAATAGCAGGTATTTAGTGGACACACATGTTTAATGAATACACTCACCATTATCTGAAGTCAACGATACTTTTTTGGTGGAACAATACATTTTGGGCTGTCAATAGATGATTCAAAATTAGGAATGAGGTAAGCAGATATTTAAGTTTTCAGGTGCCGATAAGCTCCCTGATCCTCTATCTCGGTGCAAACTGTAAATAATTTACTTTTTCAGGGAGTTGTCGTTGAAATAGTTAAATATGTCTAGTGTTGCCTAAGCAACATAACGTACCTTATATGGTTTTTCGCCATAAGAGAGTGCCTCCCACAAAGTGACACCAAAGCTCCACACATCAGACTTGGAGTCAAATTTGAAGTAATACATACATTCTGGTGCATACCATTTAAGCGGCCATTTGCCAACATTGCATGCCTAAAATGAAAGCATAACAAAATACATCTCTACCTAATATATAAACACCATAGCAGGCAAGAGGGTAGAGTCACCTACAACCTACCCAAGCTCATCAGTGACACTGACACTCAAATGTCATACAAAAAAGCCCTCGGGGAGCAGATAGCGAACATCGATGTCAGCTCCAATCCAAAGGAAGCCCTAATCAAAATACTGAATTCTATGGAATCATCCGCTAGCAGCACCATAAGTGTTCTTAAAAACAACCAAACTAGGTATACTGATGACCCTCTAGTAGTAAAACTGTCAGCCGAGCAGAAAGCGTTACGACTGCACATCTATCAAAGTGGCCAAAGTGAAGACCACACCAAACTATGCCGGGAGCACAATATTATTCCGCACCACATTAGCAAATGCTTAAACGATCTTTCTATTCAACAGGCAGACTCCCTAGCAGATGAAATCACTGCCACGGATGACTGCCACAAAATATTTCGGGCAGCCCGAGCCCTGAGAGTTACTGACTACACACAACCAAACTCACTGTACACAACTCTGAAGGACACTTTATCGGGACTGACAAGGAAAAGCCGAGGCGATCCGAGAATGGTTCAAGGAACAGTTCACTGACAACGATGAGCCCTTGCACCTGTTCTCAGGAGACCCCAGGCCATTACTAACACCAGTTAAAACAGCAGAAGTTGAGAAGGCACTTAAAGCCCTGAATAATGGACTACATCTGGACCGGATGGCATGAGCAATGAACTATTCAAATATGCAAGTGACATTATCTCAAAACCGATCACGCATCTAATCAATTCAGGCTTTTATGCACCAGCTTCCCATCGACGCTGTAGGCCAAGGCACCCTTATCGCACTACCCAAGCCCAAGAAGCCACCTGCCCCCCAGCCAATCTGTGACCCATTGTGCTCCTCAACAGCATACCGAAAATCCTATCCAATGTTACTCTATGCCGCATCCGAGACAAGATCGATTACTTCACCAGATCATGTCAAAGTGGCTTCAAACGTGGATGCAGCTGCGCAGACATTGTATGGGCTCAACACATGCATGTGTCGGTAGTCATGTTCAAACACTGGCACTTCCACAAAATGGGCATTGACATGTCACGAGCCTTTGACACAATTAAACGCTCAAAGATCCTAGATATACTACGCCAGGCCAGTTGCAATGAAGATGAGCTACGACTAGTGAGATGACTGCTTTCAGACACCAAGCTGAGAGTACGAGTCAAGTCAGTGAAGTCTGTAGAGTTTGAGACATCAATCGGCTCCCCACAGGGAGATGGTCTATCTCCAGTGCTTTTCACCTGCTACCTTGCTGCCGCATTGAAATCTGTGCGGGAAAGTTCCACAAGACCAAACACCACAACCCCCCACCCCCAGTGTCAATACTGGGCAGGCCGCTAGAGATGGAATATGCCGATGATGTGGACTTCATAGACGAGGAAAAGCAACTCCTCAACGAACTTCTCCCAATAGCTGCAAGCCACCCACATATACCCAGCGACAAAGCATGAAACTATAGAAAATGACGACCCACTTCGTGGCGACGAACCATGGAGGAAAAGTAAAATCCTGGGCTCACTGCTTTGCAGTACTGCTGACATTTCTGCATGCTGTGTTATGGGGAACATAGCTTTCCAGTCCTTCTGGAAGCTATGGATTCGTAGATCAAAGATGCCCTTGATAAAGAGGCTACATTTATACAATGCAACCTGCGTATCCTTGATGCTGTATAACTGTAACAGCTGGGCAGCTCCAAAGGCAGCTCTAGACAAACTCGATGCCTGCCACTGCAAATACATATGCACCATCACTGGACACCGATGGCCAGACAACACTATACAAGATGTGTAATACATCGCCGCTGTCTGTAAAAGTCACCCAGCAAAGATGGTCCATGTTTGGCCATTTGCTAAGGATGCCAGAAGAGACACCAGCACAGTGAGCCTTGGAATTCTCCCTACTCTGAGCCAGCAAATACAAAGCCAGCAAATACAAAGCCAGGAGAGGACGTCATTTCATAAATCTGCTAAGCGTGCTACGAGGTGACCTCAAGAAAGCAGGACTCGGTACACTCAAGTCAAGAATGGACCTGAGGAAGCTAAGGATTTCGGCTGAGGACACAGTGGGTAAAAGCGAAGGACTGATTGCAGCTGTAGGATGTTTCTACTACTACAGCCGCAGAATACAGTAATCATACATAACAAAATACAGTGTAAATACCATCACAACACATGGACATAAGAGATGGATTGCAAGGGCATTGCGTTTAGCTCCGTTAGTCTGTTTGTTTGTTAACTTTGAATATTCTGTTTTGAGAGGTAGCAAAACTGGAGGACTGCTACTCTATGGAATGTGGTGTGATGCTACGTTCGAATACAAATCATGCATCATAGGTCTTGCCTTGTTATGCTTTGGGTGGTTGAAACCCGAAGTTCTACTTGGCGAAGTTAAAGATGAGGGCCTAAGGATGAACCAGCGTGGTGGTGGAATGACAGTAGACATGAAAACTGGATCTGGTATTTGTGGAACTGCAGGAGAGGTCTCAGGATGACGGGTGTGAGTGTATCTTTGTAATACCCCACTTGCCTTGCTCCCCTCATCACATAGTTGAAATGCACCTCCCTTAACATTGTTTTCTCTTCATGAGCGATCCATCTCAAAAGATCGCCCCTTATGTCAGATAGTTGTTCCATTTCATTGACAACTTCATTCCTTTCCCCAGAGGTTACAGGAGATTCCATTTCTCCATATTCCATGCACCACTCAAAGCGATCCATTGTTAGAAGTAAATGAAATGTCCATAGTGTAGGGTCAGATGACACTCAAAGGTGCAGCTTAGAAAAGAGTCTTAAAAGCTAAGTGCTGGTCTGTGCAAGTGCTGAGGTTGCTAAATGCAAAAGGTTGTGGTTGGCACCAAATCCCTGATGGGGTTTCTAAGACCGTGCCTAATTTGCTAATTTTCCAGAGAAGAACAGAAGTTCTTAAAGAAAGTGAATTGCTACTACAAGGCTAGACAAAGGAAATTATTGGAATATGCTAAGTTGATTGATCAATGGAGGATGTAAACTTAGCTCATGTGAACAATCTTCAATTGGACACCCACCTTGACATGCTCTAAGATCTTAATGATAAATAAATAAATATACAAGAGGCCCAAGGGCCTGTGATGCTCACTTGGACCAGTAGCATTTAAACAAGTTGCATTTAAAGACATGGATAATTTTTGGAAAATCCAAGATGGCCACGAAAGAAATTGACCAATCCAAATTCTCATTTTGTGTGTTGAAGCCTACCACCATAGGATTGTTCCATACAAGTCGTTGAAATCAGGATATTATTTAAGCAGTAGCGATTTTAAATGGTTACATAAAATTAAACAGAAATTCATGATGGCCTCACCAAAAGAAGTGCCCAGACAAAATTCTGAATATAAGTTCTAGAGCCTACGACTATAGAAAACTTCTAACAAAATTTGGATAAAATCCACCAAGCGATTACGGATGAGGTGCGTTTTGACAATTTTCAGTAAATTTTTCATAAAAATCTATGATTTTCATCACAAAACCTGACCAAGCATAATCCTAAATAAATGTTCTGGACCCTACCATGATAGGGTCATTCTAGCCAAATTTTGTTGAAATATGTCAAGAAGCTATGGCGAAGTGTTTTGACAATATCGAGTAAATTTTTCATAATATCTAAGTTGTTATTACACCACAAAAACATCCATTACCGTTCAATCACTACTTGCTAAATCAATTATCTGCATTTAGCTATCAGAATAAGATTTTTATGCCTGAATACACACCTCCCCATGCCTATTCCTATTAATATGGACCCTCAACCAGGCTACTGGTTAAGTCCATCTTCAGCCTACTGACAGATATAGACTGGCACCAGTCTATACTCACCCCATAGTGACGCTTGTCACTAAGCGCGCATGCGCACTGGAGCCCAAATAGGAAACAGATTCACTTTTCAATTATTCTGCTTGCAGAACAACTGCTTAAAATATTCGTCTAAGTTTTTTGTGCTTTGCGCTGTGTCAGCTACATCTTTTGCATTCTATATTATCAAGAGTATGCATAATATGAAGTCAACCCTCCCTAAGTTATGTGTAGGAAGTATATTCGTGGTCATATGGTATTTTATAACTATGTTCATATTGTTACCGGTTTTCGTGAAAGATTGTTCTCGCTTCGTGGTATCTTAATTACTATGCCTATATCATTCATCATCATATATTAAACTCCAGCAGTCATCCAGAGCCCTTATCAGTTTACTCTAGTGCATTATAAGGATTATCATTTATCCCTATGCAAGTTTGCTTTCTTGTCAGTAGGGATTTTGCTTTCAGATTTGAACTTTCCCACCTTTTTAAGAAATGATTTTTATCTTTCTAGTCTTCTTTTACGATTTAAAATCTAACAATGCATCGGGAGCTGGAGCATTAACATAGTAGATCAGCTTGAGTCTGTTATCCACCAACTCGCAGTAGTAGTGTGTGGGGGGATGGAAATTCTGGACAGGGCATTAGTGATGACTTCCAAACAAGAGCCATATTCTACGCTCTGAATATATGCAGAATTAATGTTCCCAAAGTTGGAAGAAATTGTTGGCCTTCATTGCCCTTTTGTGTAAATAATTTCCATCTTAGCTCTCTAACACCACACTTACTGATGTCAGCTGATATGTTATGCAAATAGAGATACCGCTCTATTTGATCTAGAATCCAATCTGGTACTTCAACACTAGGTCCAAATAGAGCAAATGCTTTCATGATCTCATCATCAGTTTGGATAAATGCTTTTATCAGTGATCCAGTGTCATCCATTTTTTAAAAAACATACCATCCAATGAATGACTCGGCCCTCTTGAGTCCCAGCTACTATCTTGAATTGATATTCTCTCAACTCTTCTGAAGGAGAGTAGTTGACCTTGGAAGCATGGGATAGTGTCCCAGAATGAATATGTCTGTATCTACTGATTTTTGTGCACTACATCAACAGCATTTAGAAGAACAAGCTGATCTCTCTCTTCAAGACTGTTTTGACCTGCTGTCATCTCTAGCATACTGACAATCTCAGCTAATCTATAATATAATGAGTTTTCTGATAGATATTTAGTGAGTTCTGTTTTAGTACTAATATGTGAAAGAAATGCCTTGATGTTCTTGATTTCAGTATTATCATTAACATGACAACAGATTGGTGTTGTCCTAGCAGTTCACTTGTCACGAGCTGTTTCTTTGAGAGAGCTTGTGATATACTGCTCAAAATAACCCTGATCTCATCATAATATGTACCAATTCCAAAAACAATATCAATAAATCACTGTGCACATGTCTGGGGTTTAGTTACCATGTTAACCATACAGATTGCGTCAATGATTAGTATTAATGGAACACCACTGTCTGGTTCAGATTTGGCTATGCCATCTAGTAGAGGAATATTCAGAACTAATGATACAACCTGTGCTTTGGCAGAGAAGATCATCATTGACCCATCTGGATGAAAGTTGAAAGGTGGAGCTACATTAAATTCAAAGGCGCAGGGAAACAGATTTGTAAGAACAATGTGAAGACTGCAACAAGCGTCATTGCGTGAGCTTCAATGCATCTGTATATGTGATGCCCATCCAATATCTGTCATACAGATGCTGAGCCATACACACCAGAAACCTCCCATGCCAAGTCAATGCCACTTCCTTCAATTACCAAGGCACATCAGTGCTGCCATAGCTAAATGCACCCAGTTATCTTTGTCATCTTTTAGGCTTACTGTATGGTAGTATAGATCATCATCTAAGCTTATGAGTGGTCGGTACCCTTCCCCAACTCCAATCCAGTTTAATTTTTGTGGCTGCTTTAGAGTAATGCTCATTCCTTGGGCGTTTGCTTATACATGAGCTACAATGCCAACATTCAATATGGGTGTTTTGTGACTTATCAATGAATTGAATGTGGACATCGATGTTTGCCTTGTTGCTTCCGGAATTGGCACATGTATTATACGACTTGTATTAGTGGAACCATCTTGGGAGGTATCTTGAAGGTCATTTGTCCCAGGGATGGCTGATGTTGGAGATTCTTCTGACACAGGGTTCTAGCAAGGTTGGTCTGTCACTTATCCTCTGCCAATGTTTCCTTCTGCTTGGAGTCTGCTGTGTCTGGTTCCTCCAGGGCATGATGTATTTCTCGCACTGAATCAATGGCTATTACCAGTCTGTTGTCAGATGTTAAATGTTACCAGTGTATTGTCAGTCTATTGTCAGATCTATTTCTCCGGCTAGATATATGTAGGAGTTTGGAAATTTTTGTCTGTCTACATTTACTGTCGAGTTTCATAAACATTATTACCAGTCTGTTGTTAGTCTATTGCCAGCTTATTGTTAGTGTGTCAATGCACAGGAAGACATCAGACAATAAACTGACATGGAACTGGCAATACACTGCCAATTATCTGACAATTTATTGCCAGTTCATTACCAGATCTGACAATAGTATGACAACAGACTGGTTTTATACTGACAATAAGTTGGTAATAGACTGACAATAGACTGGCAATAATATAATTTTTGGCACGGGCATAATTCCATGAAAAATTGACGAAAATGTCAGAAACTTGAACGTGCTCTTTAACTCCTTATACTAAAGCAATGTACTCATTTTCCTTTGAATATCTTGAAGGAGTGTGAAAAAAGTGTGGAAAACTTATATTTTTTTGTATTCGTAAGTCAAAAAGGGGCATAACCCCATATAAAATTGATAAAAATGTCTGAAACGCGACCTTGCTCTGTAGCTCCTTATAATAAAGCAATGTATCAATTTTTACTAGAATATCTCAACGGGCAGAGAAAATAAGTGAGGAAAACTAACTGTGACAGACAGATGGACCAACAGATGGAGAGCAAACCTATAGTCACCCCAGTTTTACCGGTATGGGACTAATAAGATGACTCAGAAATAGGTCAATTGCAAATTGATTAAGTGATTACATCAATATTGGTTTAAATTAACAATAGTGTCAACTAAGTCACTCTAAACAATATAGAGACTAAGTTCAAATCAATAATCTGGCAACAGTTAACAATGCTCAGATTATATACTGTAAAAGATAGAGATTGAATGCACTATCTGCCATGGATGCCTACGGTAATCTGGAAACGCTGTGCTAAATAAAAATCTGGCCGCAACACTCCAATTTAAGTACTATCCAGCTTTAGTAACAATTACTAAGTAGACTCGGTAAACGATCCAGACGTATATACTTGTCTGGCATTTTGTTAGCTTATTAAAATACTTACCACTCAATTCACTGTTTGCTAAAGTCACCTGATTTAGATATCTCAGAAAATTTTAACCTATTCATTCCCATGGCGGGTGGGTTCCCTACTAAATAAGGTTACAGAGATACATCCCTTCATTGAGTATTCTTAATAGTATCTCTTTAACTCTATTGCAGTCATTGCTCTAGGGAACTGGTTCCTCTACTCCTATAAAGAGCATATAAACGCGCCTGTGAGCATGCGCACGTATGTTACTATTCATGCGACCGAGTCCAAGCCATCATTAATTGATTCATGTCACAAAATTTAATAATGATTTGCAATCTAATGATGCGGTGTGGCCGAGATGGGTCACAGTGAATTGAGTGGTAAGTATTTTAGTAAGCTAACACAATGCCAGACTAGTATATACGTCTGGGTCATTTTGTAACGCAACAAAAATACCAAGCCACTCAATTCAGTTTGCTAAAATATAGAATTGGTCAAAGCCAAATACTAGGTGGGTTGGTAAATTGCAAATCAGGAATGAAAGGTAATCACCAAAAATACTAAAATCAATTAAATTGCTTAAGTGCTGAAAAAGCACAAATAAACAAATGTTCTAAACAAAATAAGCTAAAATAATGATAATTAGAAAATCTCAGCAAAGATAATTTAAAACAGACACAAGATGGTGAAGAACACAGCTGACTAAAGAATCTAGGCTACTGACCCTAGGTTTGAGTGGCGAAACTAGTAATGTCACAGATTGCAAATTGAATCTGATCTTTCAGATAAAAATAATGTAGATTCAGACACTTATACTGCAATTTACATATTCGTCCATTGATAGATCTGCATAGAATGTGATAGAGGGCCATACCACGGACATTGTGTGCGTTAACACTTACTGAGTATCTCCTAGAGATATATTCTCGTGTCAAATAATGGTGTCTGTAATCCAGTTGTTGAGATGTGTGCTTACTAAACAAATTCGCATAAGTAATCTGAACGGTGTTTCAAAAAAGATCTTAAATTGGGTATAGTTTTCGGAAAGGATTGAAACCAATTAGGTTTTACACATAAGATCTCTTCATGGGCAAAAAATTAAGCCAGATCTCCTACCACCTAGAAAAGATAATTCACACAAAAAAATATGGATATCTGAATACCATCTAACAAACGCAATAGTTAGTAGAAAAAGACTGATTTCAGAGTTAAACAATTAAACAGATGGACCCAAGACATGAGTCAATAGGAATTTATTATGGGCATTTTGTCTTTGCGCTATACCTTAAAAATACCTGTACCATGGATAAATGATGTAAACACTTAATAACTTTTAAACCGCCTTCTAGAAAATAAGGAAGGATAAATGCTAGTGCAAAACAATAGCACCACCCATCATACACAGAGATTTAAGTCATCAAAGGATATCCCATGAAGATTGGATGCAGAAGCGGGCGTGATAATGTGTTGTTCATATACCCATTTGAAAACCTTAAATATACTGTGGTAAATTCTCCTGTAACAGATAGATTTGAATTGGTTAAGAATTCTTAAGTTCAGACAAAAAATTCCATTTCCGAGAAACAGGTCCCTTGGAAAATACCAAATATACATGCTGAAGATTTATGGAATGATGAAAGGAAAGTTGCTCTTAAACGAGATAGAAAATCCGCAAAATTGGGAAAGTCCCTTGGGATTTCCACAAAGAGGAGTACGAGATCCACTGATTAACTCTGATTGGGCCAAGCGGGAGTGATTAAAGGGATAAAACATTCTGCTGACAAAACTTCTTAAAGACAATTGGAACTAGAAAGTTAATTGAAGATATTTGAACACAAGAACGCTGAAGCATACAATGTCTCACCTGTAAAGGCATGGATAGTGTGGATTCGCAAAGCAACCGTGGTATGGATCATAATATACATATTCAGTAAGGCACCAACAAAGAAGTGTAACCAATCAAACATGGACAATTTTACCAGACTGCGGATAGTCTGATCTTGAAATTTTTTTCAAGAATGAAACTAGTAATGATGCATATAGTACCCCTGCATAGTATATAACTCTGCTGTAAAATTGCATTGATATCTGGTGAGCCATTGTTGAAAATGAGTGGTCCATAAAAAAAATAACAAAAAAACATGAAAAAGTTCAAAGTTCAAAACTGTGAAAAAGGTAGTAAAAATTGCCCAAAATCATATCAGCAATGATGCAGATCATATCCCGGTATTGCTTAGAACAGTTCTGTAGTTTCAGTGAAATGGGAATGACAATAGTTGAGTTACATGGTTCATAAATAACTTTAACCCAAAAACCATGACAAAAATTCAAAGTCCAAAACTGTGAAAAAGCATGAGAAATTTCCCAAAATGAAATTGGACTGAAAATGATCGGATAGTACCACTGCATAGTATATAACACTGCTGTAAAAATTTAGTGATATCCGGTGAGCCATTGTTGAAAAAGAATGGTCCATAAAAATCTTAACGAGAAAAACATGAATAAATTTCAAACTCCAAAAAAAAAGTTAAATGCCCCAAAATGAAATCTGCTGTTATGCAGCTCACATACCTGTATGGTATAGGTCACTTTGGTAAAGTTGCATTGAGATTGGATGAGCCATTTGGCCAATTTTTCCCATTTGTCATTTTTGGTAATTTTTCCATTTCTGATGCTTTTGACCATTTTTCATCATTTTGACAATTCTGGGTCCTTTTTGACTGATTTTCACCATTTTCTGCTGTTTTTGACAACTTTGTTAATTTTTTTTATCATTTTTATTATATCTGATGGTTTTTGTCCGTGTTTGATAATTTTTACTGTTGCTGGGTTTTTTGGGTCATTTTTTATTCTTTTATTTTTGTCCTTTCTGACCCATTTTTGCAATTTATTACCACTTCGGTTATTTTAAAATAGTTTTTGACCATTTTGGCCCCTTTCTGACCCATTTTGACAAATTTTCTCGCTTTCACCATTTTCTATTGCTTTTTACCATTTTGGTTCTTTTTGACCGATTTGGACAAATTTTTCCCATTTCTGTCGTTTTTGGTAATTTGCGTTTTGACCATTTTCAGAATGTTTGCCAATTCTTGGTCCTCTTTGGCCAATTTTCTCCATTTTTCTGCTGTTTTTGACAATTTCTGTTTGTTTTTTCATTTTGATGGTTTTTGTCCATGTTCGATAATTTTTATGGTTTTTCTTTTTTTTTCATTATGTTCACCAGATATTAAAAATAGTTCACAGTGACATTCCTTTTACCATCCAATGACAGCTTTGCCCAGAAACCTTTTCTTGGTACCCGTGAGGTTAGTCCTCTAACCTCTAGTTATTATTATTATTATTATTATTATTACTTTTCCACCGGCTACTTCTTCAGAACCACAAGGTTAGCGTTTTTTAAATGTAGTTCACCTTGTGCAGGGATGTCCACAGATGAGGGTTTGAAAGAATCAAGGCGATGCATCCATAAACGGCTGAGATATGAGCACACCGAATTACTACATAACGTATAGCAAATACAGGTGTTCCTTAATAGAGGTCAGATATGTTACAGTTTCCACCATCGAGTAAATTTATGGTGACAGCTTGATGATTACTTGGTGATTACAAGCGGATATATTACACTAAATTAATTTCTAGCTGGAAGCTGTTATTGCCTTCTAACTGTCAGTGACTGTTGAAAATCTTGGTACTATCAAGAACCACATGATTATGACTAAGCATCATAACCTTTTTACTCCTGAATTATAAGGATTACTTCCATTAATCCTTTGGAATAAGTCAGTCCCATTAACCCATTTACTGATTATTTTACTCATTGAATCTACATGTCTCGATTAACCCTTTTACTGGTGAATCACAAGTTTTGATTAACCCTTTTACTGTTGAATCACAAGTCTCAATTAACCCTTTTACTGCTGAATAACAAGTCTCAATTAATCCTTTTACTGCTGAATAACGAGTGTCACTTAACCCTTTTACCACTGAATAAAGGTGTCAATTAACGCTTTTACTGCTAAATCACAAGGGTAAATTAACCCTTTTTACTGTTGAATTACAGTACTCAATTAACCCTTTTATTGCTGAATAACAAGTGTCAATTAACCCTTTTACTGCTGAATCACAAGGCTAAATTCACCCTTTTGTTGAATTACCATCCTCAATTAACCCTTTTACTTTTGAATTACAAATTTCAATTAACCCTTTTACTGGTGAATAACATGTGTCAATAAACCATTTTTACTGCTGTATTACAAGGCTCAATTAACCCTTTTACTGCTGAATTACAAGTCTGAATTAACCATTTTACTGCTGAATTCCTCTATTAACCCGTTTAATCTTAAAATGCAAAGCTTGATTAACCACTTTACTGCTGAATTAGTATTTTTGGCCCTTTTTGGACTTTTTTTTTACCGATGTTGAAATTTGTTTATCGTTTCTGACAATTTTGATTGTTTTTGGTACTTTTTGTACCATTTTTTATGCTTCTTGATAATCTTTGATCATTTTACACTATTTTTGGTAAGTTTTGATGGATCTTGACCATTTTGTTCAAATTTTAACCGATTTTGGTTATTTTTGATCAGTTTCATTGTTTTAGATCATTTTTACTACTTTTTTATGCTTTTTGTCCGGGTTTTTTTTAAAGTTTTTATTAGTTTTTGCCAATTTTGGACGTTTTTACTGAGCATTTTTCATAATTTTTGGCAATTCTTTCTGACTGCTTTTCACCCTTTTTCTGCTGGCTTGAACAACTTCTGTTTGGTTTTTTAATCATTTTTATGTTTTTTGTCCATGTTTGATAATTTTTATGGTTTTTCGTCTTTTTTCATTATGTTCACCAGATATTAAAATAGTTCAGTGACATTCCTTTTACAACCCAATTTTGACAAATTTTTACCATTTGTCAGATGGTAATTTTGTTCATTTTTTTTACCATTTTTCATATTTTTTGGAAATTCTTGGTTGTTTTGGAAAATTGTTTGCCACATATCTGCTATTTTTTTACACTTAGCTTTTGATAATTTTTATTGTTTTTTATGTTTTTTGTCTGTGTTTGATAATCTTTACCATTTTGGGTCTTTATGGGTCATTTTTTATATTTTGGTCCTCATTGACCAATTTTTTACCGTTTCGATAATTCTTTGTAGGCTTTTTTTTTACCATTTTGGTCCCTTTCTGACTGATTTTGACAAATTTTCAGCATTTCTGTAATTTTTACATTATTTAAACTTTTTTACCATTTTTCATCCTTTTTGAGAATTCATGATCCTCTTTGACTGATTTTCACCATTTTCTTCTGTTTTAAGATTTTCTTTCATTTTTGATCATTTGTATTATTTTTGTTTGATATTTTTACCGGGTTTTTTTCTTATTGGGTCATTTGTTTTTATTGTTTTAACTACGTAGGTCCTTTTTGACCGATTATTGCAAATATTTTTGCCCGTTTTCAAACTGGCTTAAGACAGATTTTGGTAATCCTTTTACGATTCTTGGTTTTTTTTACCAGCTTAAACCTCACGCTGCTGAATTATTTTGCTTAGCCATTGTATATTTAGCCTTAATTGCTGACTTTTCAGCATTCTCTGATAGGTTCTATGCTATTGTAAGTATGAAAATGTCAGTGGTTTATTTACAGCTTTGTGGAACTGGCTTGAAAGCCGTCCGCAATAACTGCTTGCAGTTACAGATCTAGTTCTTATTCTTCTTATTCTTTTATTCCACCGTGAATATATATATATATATATATATATATATATATATATATATATATATATATATATATACATATATATATATATATATATATATATATATATTATATATATATCTTTTCTATAACCACTGATCGGACGGGGCTAAAACTTGGTAAGGTGTAACTATGCCCTAACCTGTTTAACGTTTGAGGACAAGACATTGCTAGGGCACATGGTTTGACAGCCATCTTGGATTTTATGTAAAGATTTGAGCATATTTAACAATTTTCTATGAAACCGCTGCCTGTATCAGATGGAAACCTGGTAAACAGGGATGCTCCCAGGCCATGCTTAAAATTAGAGAATTACATGTTGCCACGTCACATGGTTTGGCGGCCATATTGATGACGTAATAATTTCAAGAAATGCTCATTTCTCGAAAAGTTCTGAATGGTTTGAATTGAGATTGTGTAGACTTGATCAGGTACTCAATGCCCACAAGCCCCTATTGATAAAAGGAATCTGTCAATGAACAACTGAGCTATTACATGTTGAAATTTGAAAATTAAATTGCTACTATTTATGTAGTAATACTTTTGGCGGGGAAATTTGAATTGTCGTTTTATCAATATTAACTAAATTAGAAACTTTTACTGGTGAAGTGCAAGGCTCAATTAAACCCTTTAGTGCTGAATGGCAAGGCCCAATTAACCCATTTACTGCTGAATTGTAAGGCCCTTTTACTGCTGAATTACAAGTTTCAATTATCCGCTATAATGCTGAATCGCAAGTTCAATTGACCCTTTTACTGCTGAATTGCAAGGCACAATTAATCCTTTTACTGCTGAATTGCGTAATTAATCCTTTTACTGTTGAATTACACGTTACTTATCACTGTTACTGCTGAATGGCATGATTCGATTAAACCTATTACTGCTGCATGACCAGTTTCCATCAACTATTTTACTACTGAATTACAAGTCTCAATTAACAATTTTACTGCTGAATGGCAAGTGTCACTTAACCTTATTACTGCTGAATGACAAGTGTCAGTTAATGCTTTTACTGCCGAATTACAAAAGGCCATTTGGGTGCAATAATGTCATTTGATTGTAAAAAGGTCAAATGAGAGCAAAAAGATCAAATGAGTGCAAAAAGGTAATTTGAGTGCAATAATGTCATTTGAGTGTAAAAATGTCAAATGAGTGCAAAAGTGTCAAATGAGTGCAAAAATATCATTTGAGTGCAAAAAGGTTATTTGAGTGCAAAAAAGTTTAAATGAGTGCAAAAAGGTTGAATTATTGCAGAAATGTAATTTGAGTGCAGAAATGTAATTTCAGTACAAAAATGTCAAATTAGTGCAAAATGGTCAAATGGGCGAAAAAATATCATTTGAGTGAAAACAAATTTTAATTTTGTGAAAAGGTCAAATGAGTGTAAGAAGGTCAAATTAGTGGAAAAAGGTCATTTGAGTGCAAAAATATTTGAGTTCAAAAAGGTCATTTGAGGGCAAAAAAGGTCAAATGAGTGCAAAAAAGGTAAAATTATTGCACAAATGTCATTTGAGTGCAAAAATGTAATTTCAGTACAAAGGTCAAATTAGTGCTAAAAGGTCAAATGGGTGCAAAAATATCATTTGAGTGCAAAAAGGTCAAATGAGTGCAAAAAGGTAAAATTATTGCAAAAATGTCATTTGAGTGCAAAAATGTAATTTCAGTACAAAGGTCAAATTAGTGCAAAAAGGTCAAATGGGTGCAAAAATATCATTTGAGTGCAAAAAGGTCAAATGAGTGAAAAAAGTAGTGAGTGCAAAAAGGTCAAATGAGTGCAGAAAATGTTGTTTAAAAATGATTTAGTGCAAAAAGGTCAAATGAGGTTATTTTGGCCACAATTATTAATTTTCCTCAGGTTTTATTTTATTTTGGCCCATTTTGTTCATTTGTGACAATTTTCCTTATCATTTTCTGACTTTTGGACTAGGTTATGCTCACCATTGTCTGTTTTAACAGTTTCTGAAAACGTTTGGGCATGTTCTGTGTTTTCTGTTCATTTAATCCATTTGTAAAGATTTTATTGGTTTTTTTTTGCTGTTTTCAAATCAGTTTAAGAGAGATTTTGGTAATTCCTTTAACATTCTTTGTCTTTTTGACCAGTTTAACCCTCATACTGCTGAATTATTTCACCTAGCCATTGTATCTTTAGCCTTAATTGCCGACTTTCCACCATTCCATGATAGGTTCCATGCTGTTGCGGGTATGGAAATGTTAGTGATTTAGTTACATTACAGCGTTGTGTTCCACAGCTTTGTGATTTGGAAGTCTTATTATTATTCTTATTCTTTTATTCCACCATGAATTTTCAAGTCTTCTTCAGAAATACATACATTTTTCCGAAATGTAGGTCATCGTGTGCAGAGATGTACCTGGAAAGGTTTGAAAAAAAATCAAGGCTGAGATATGAGCTCTCGAAATTACTACATAATATATAGCAAATGGCTATTTCCAGAAGGTGTTCCTTGATAGAGAGGTCAGATATGTTAGTTTTCTCAGTCGAGTAAATTTATGGTGACAACTTGATGATTACTTGATGATTACAAGCAGATATATTACACTGAATTAATTTCTAGCTGGAAGTTGTTATTGCCTTCTAGATTGTCAGTGACTGTCGGCCATCAAAAACTACATGATATGTTTAAGCCTCAGAATTAACCCTTTTACTCCTGAATTATAAGTCCCATAACCCATTTACTTCTGAATGAACACTCATTAAACAGACGCTGAATTGGAAGGCACAATTAACCTTTTTACTACTAAATAACAAGGGTCAAATTAACCCTTTTACTACTGAATTATGAGGGTCATTTAACCCTTTTACTGCTGAATAACAAGTCTCAATTAACCCTTTTACTGCTGAATAACAAGTGTCAATTAACCCTTTTACTGCTGTATTACATGGCTTAATTAACCCTTTTACTGTTGAGTAACAAGTGGCAATTAATGCTTTTACTGCTGAACTACAGGACACAATTAACCCTTTTACTGCTGAATTATAAGTCTCAACTAACCCTTTTACTGCTGAATAACAAGGGTCAAATTAACCCTTTTACTGCTTAATTACAAGGCTCAATTGACCCTTTTACTTCCGAGTCACAAGTCTCAATTAACCCTTTTACTTCTGAGTTACGAGTCTCAATTAACCCTATTACTGTTGAATGCCAGATATCAGTTAACCCTTTTACTGCTGAATTGCAATGCATCTTTAACCCTTTATCTGCTGAATTGGTAAGCGTCATTTGAGTGCAATAATGTCATTTGAGTGCAAAAAGTCAACAGAGTGCAAAAAGGTAAAATGATTGCGAAAAAGGTCATTTGAGTGCAAAAGATCAAATGAGTGCAAAAAGGTCATATGAGTAGAAAAAAGGCAAATTAGTGCAAAAATGTCATTTGAGTGCAAAAAGTTCAAATGCTTGCAAAACAAGAGGTATCAGAAGATACCAATATCTCATATTTTTAAGTTACTGCAGGATTGGGCTGCCACAGGACCCGGTCTGCCCCGGACTAAATATTCTGCGAACAAATAATGTCCAAGCCATGTACATATATAGAATTAGATTGCCAATTTTACCACTGACCACCTCCCGCAAATTGACTCAAGAACAAAATAATTTATTGTACTGTAGTCTACTAACTACAAACTTCAAAATGATATGTGACATGGCCACATTTGATAAAATTTATTTTCTGCCCACCATTTCCCACACCCCTGTACGTGGGGGGGGGGGTATATAAAAATTTCAATGTGTGTCGTGCACATCCCATATGTGTAATCATACCAAAAGTTTCAAGTTTATACGTGAAATGGTCTAGGAGTTGCGTTACAATCGATTGGTACCAATTTTTTACCCCGCTCCCTACCCTCACTTTGACCCAAGATCAAAGTAATTCCCTGTACTGTAGTCTATTCATCATTGACTTGAAAATGACATGTAACATGACAAGTTTTGGAAAAATTTTACCCCAATTTCCTACCCAGGGCTGTACCTCACACCTAAATTTCAAATGTGTCATGCACATCCCTGGCCATATGTGCAATCATCTCCAAAGTTTCAAGTTTCTATCTGAAATGGTCTAGGAGTTACATTACAATCGATTAGTGCCCACTTTTACCTTTTGACCCAGCCCCATACCCTCAGTTTGACACAAGATCAAAATAATTCCTTGTACTGTAGTGACATGACCAGATTTGATTTAAAAATCAATATATTTTGTATCTGGACAAGTCCTAAGCATCGTATAGAACACATCTGTGAAGTTTTATTCAAATCGGATGCCACTCCACCCCCCCCCCCCCACCTTGTGGGTGCAAATGTTATTTAAAAAAAGCGTAACCTCGAAATTATGAGTATAAATTGGATACAATAGGCCTAAAATAAGTTCAAAGATAAAAAGAACTTACATATGGACAAGTCCTAAGCATGGTATAGTACACAACTGTGGTGGGTTTTTTAAAATCCGATGAACCCTTGTGGGTACAAATGTCATTTAAAGAAAGATTAACCATAGGAATAACATTAACCTGGACACAAAAATTAGTCAAAGTTAAAACTTGAAAAAAAACAAAGAAAAATTTCAAAAATCCATATGGTTTTGATGTAAACTAGTACTAAGCATAGTATAGAACACATCTGTGAAGTTTTTTTAAACATCGGATGAATCCTTAGGGGTGCAAATGCCATTTAAAAAAACCCTTAACCAGAGCGGACGCCAACGCTGACGCCAACATTTTTCCACTCTCCCAAAATCGCTTTTTTCAACTTCATGAAAATGCGTGATAAAAATGACATTTGAGTGTAAAAAGGTGAAATGATTTCAAAAAGGTAATTTGAGTGCAAAAAGGGCAAGTGAGTGCAGAAAAAGGTCAAATGAGTGCAAAAAGGCCAAATGAGTGCAAAAAGGTCAATGAATGCAAAAAGGTCAAATTAGTGCAAAAATGTCATTTGAGTGCAAAGATCAAATGAGTGTGTGCAAAAAGGTCAAATGAGTACAAATGGTCAAATTAGTACACAAATGTCATTTGAATGACAAAAGGTCAAATGCTTACAAAAAATGTCATTTGAGTGCAAAAAGGTTATTTGAGTGTAAAAAGGTCAAATAACGTAAAAAAGGTAATTTGAGTGCAAAACGGTCATTTGAGTACAAAATGTCATTTAAGTGCAAAAGATTAATACAAAAAGTCAAATTAGTGCAAAACTGTCATTTGAGTGCAAAAAGGTCAAATGCTTGCAAAAAATGTCTTTTGAGTGCAAAGGTCATTTAAGTGTAAAAAGGTCAAGACTTCAAAAAGGGCATTTGAGTGCAAAACGATCATTTGAGTGCAAAAAGGTCAATTGAGTGCAAAAAGGGAGTGAGTGCAAAAAAGTTAATGATTTAAAAAAGGTCATTTGAGTGCAAAACGATCATTTGAGTGCAAAAACGTAATTTGCGTACAAAAAGCTCCATTGAGTGCAAAAAGGTCAATTGAGTGCAAAAAGGGCAATTGGGTGCAAAAAAGATTAAATGAGTACAAAAAGGGCAAATGAGTGCACAATGGTCAAATGATGCAAAAAGGTCAAACGAGTGCAAGCATGTCAAATGAGTGTAAAAAGGTCCAATAAATGCAAAATGGTCAGATGAGTGCAAGTCATTTGAGTATAAACAGGTGAAATGAGGGTAAAAAGGTTAATTGAGCAATTCTTGGTCCTTTTTGACTGATTTTCGTCCCTTTTCAGCTGTTTTTTTGGGCAATTTTTTCATATTTGATCACTTATAATTTTTTATGGTTTTTGTCCATATTTGATAATTTTTACTGTTCATGGTCTTTTTGATTGTTTTAACTATTTTGGTCCTTTTTGGCCGTTTATAGCAAATATTTTTAGCTGTTTTCAAACTGTTTTAAGACAGATTTTGGTAATCCTTCTACGATTCTTGTGTTTTTTTACCAGCTTAAACCTCATACTGTTGAATTATTTTGGTTAGCCATTGTATATTTAGCCTTAATTGCTGACTTTTCAGCATTCTCTGATAGGTTCCATACTGTTGCAGGTAGGAAAATGTTAGTGGTTTAGTCACAGTTTTGTGGAACTGGCTTGGAAGCCATCCGCAGTAACTGCTTGTAGTTAAAGGTCTAGTTATTATTATTCTTTTATTCCACTGTGAATTTTCAAGTCTTCTTCAGAAATACAACATCAATGTTTCCGAAATATAGGTCACCGTATGCAGGGATGTCCCCGGAAGAGTTTGAAAAAATTAAGGCAATCCATCCATAAACGGCTGAGATATGAGCTCCCAAAATTATGACATAATATATAGCAAATGGCTCCTTCCAGAATGTGTTCCTTAATAGAGAGGTCAGATGGGTGGTTATTTTTCCCATTTTGATGCTTTTTTACCGTTTTTCATCATTTTTGACAATTCTTGGTCCTTTTTGACTGATTTTCGCCACTTTTCTGCTGTTTTCGACAATATTTTTTTATTTTAATAATTTTTGGACAATTTTTATCACTTTGACTACTTTTTGTGTTTTTGTCCATTTCTTATTATTTTTTGGACCTTTTTGACTGATTTTGACAATTTTTTCCTGTTTTCATCAATTTTTTTTGTTTTTTAACACTGGTCCTTTTTGACTGATTTTGACAAATTTTTACCATTTCTGTCGTTTTTGGTAATTTCTTACATTCTTAATGCATTTTGATAATTTTTCATAATTTTTGGCAATTCTTGGTCCTCTTTGACTGATTTTCACCTTTTTTCTGCTGTTTCTGACAATTCTGTTTGTTCGGTTTTTTGTTTTTTTAATCATTTTGATGGTTTTTGTCCATGTTTGATAATTTTTATGGTTTTTGATCTTTTTCATTATGTTCACCAGATATTAAAAATAGTTCACAGTGACATTCCTTTTACCATCCAATGACAGCTTTTACCAGAAACCTTTTCTTGGAACCCGTGAGGTTAGTCCTCTAACCTTTAGTTATTATTAGGGTTCCAAGCAGCTCTTTAGAAATTGTTGGATTCTTGTTATTATTCCTTTTCCACTGGCTTCTTCTTCAGAACCACAATGTCAGTGCTTTTTACATGTAGTTCACCATATGCAAGGATGTCCACAGATGAGGGTTTGAAAGAATCAAGGCAATCCGCCCATAAACGGCTGAGATATGAGCGCGCCAAGTTACTACATAACATATAGCAAATAGAGGTGTTCCTTAATAGAGAGGTCAGATATGTTACAGTTTTCTCCATAAAGTAGATTTATAGTGACAACTTGATGTTTACTAGGTGATTAGAAGCGGATATATTACACTGAATTAATTTCTAGCTGGAAGTTGTTATTGCCTTCTAGATTGTCGGTGACTGTCGGCCATCTTGGTACTACCAAGAACTACATATGATTAAGCATCAGAATTAACCTATTTACTCCTGAGTTATAAGGGTACTTCCTTGGCAAAAGTCAGTCAGTCCCATTAACTTAATTTACTGTTGAATGACCGACCACTCATTGAATTGCTGCTGAATTGCAAAGCACAATTAACCCTTTTACTGCTGAATTATGATGGTCAATTAAACCTTTTATTTCTGAATTCCAAGGCTCAATTAACCCTTTAACTGCTGAATTACAGGTCGCAATTAACCCTTTTTCTGCTGAATTATGAGGCTCACTTAACACTTTTATAGCTGAATTACAAGTCTTAATTAACCCTTTTACTGTTGAATAACAAGTGTCAATTAACCCTTTTACTGCTGAATTACAACGCTCAAGTAACCCTTATACTGCTGAATTACAAGTCTCAATTAAACCTTTTACGGCTGAAATCCTCTATTAACCCTTTTAATGCTAAATTTGCTATTACTGATTAACCCATTCACTTATGAATTAGTATTTTTGCCTTTTTGAGCGATTGTGACAAATTTTTAAGCTTCTGACAATATTTTATTGTTTTTGGTAGTTTTTGGATAATTTTTTATGCTTCTTGATAATTTTTGATAAGTTTGCACCATTCCTGGTAATTTTTTGTGATTTTTTCTGTCTTTAATACTTTTTGACAATTTTTCATCATTTTTTAGAATACTTGGTCCTTTTTGACTGATTTCGCCATTTTTCTCTGTTTCTGACAATAGTTTTTTGTCCGTTTTTCAATCATTTTAACCGTTTTTGGCTGTTTGATATTTTTTTTACCGTTTTTAGTCTTTTTGGGTCATTTTGTTTTAACTATTTTGGTCCTTTTTGAGCGATTTTTGAAATTTTTTACCGTTGCAAATTTTCAGCATTTGTAAGTTTTGGTAATTTCTTCCATTTCTAATACTTTTTGACCATTTTTCATAATTTTTTATAATTCTTGGTCCTCTGACTGATTTTCACAATCTTTCTGGTGTTTTTAATTCTTTTTCATTTTCGAAAATTTTTATTATCTTTGATGGTTTATAGCTGTTTGATAATTTGTACTGTTTTTTTGTCTTTTGGGGTAATTTTTGATTGTTTTAACTAATTTGGTCCTTTTTGACCAATTTTTGCAAAAAATCATTGGCTGTTTTCAAACTGGTTTAAGACCGATTTTGGTAATCCGCTTACGATTCTTGGTTTATTGACCAGCTTAAACGTCATACTACTGAATTATTTTACATAACCATTGTATATTTAGCCTTAATTGTTACTTTTCAGTATTCTCTGATAGGGTCCATGCTGTTGCAGGTATGAAAATGTTATTGATTTAGTTACAGTTTTGTGAAACTGCCAGACTGCACAAAATTCTTCTCTGAAACCAACAGGTCAATTGAGACAAAACTTAGGATTTACGATCTAGATCACCACCCGAATGAAAACAGCTAAAGAGAAAATGGTTGGCTCCAGGGTTTGGCAGCCATCTTGATGACGTTATAACTCACAAAATAATCTTCTCTGGGACTTCTGAAGCGATCTCTGCTAAAATGGGGGAATATAATGAGGTAATGGGGGTTTTGATGGAGAAAATTGCTATGCATATGTTATTTGACCGTCTGCAGTGTCTGTGAGAATCAACGAGATCCATCAGTAAAGGGACAAAATATCTTTATTTTTATTTTCCTCTTTATTATATAGTAGAAGACAGGGCAAATCATTTGTAATGCAACTCCTCTGAAATCGTTAGACGGAATTCAACCAAATTTGATATCTGAGTTAGCCATATGATTGCAAAGTGCAAGAGGCCATTTAGATTTGGCTCCACCACCAGGGGGTGGGTAGGGGTAAAAAGGTCAAATTTTAACCTGCGGAAATTGATTGTAACGCGTCTCCTCCGAAACCGTTGGACAGAATTCAACCAAATGTGAGTTACCCATATCATTGTGGAGTGGATGAGCACATTTACATTTGGCCCTGTCCCACTCCCAACCCCCTCCCTACAGGTGGAGATGGGGTAAAAAAATCATGAATTGATTGTAATGCAACTCCTCTGATGCTATTTGATGAAATTCAACCAAATATGGTATGCGAGTTACCCATATGGTTGCGGAGTGCAAAAGGATGTTTACATTTGGCTAAGCCACCTGGGGTGGGTTGTGGAGGGGGGGGGGGGTGTGTGTGTCAAATGTTCAAAGCGCTGAACATGGGGATTTGCGATGACGCGTCATCAACCGATCAATCTAGTTTTTATTATTATTCTTCCGCTAGACTTTTCAAAATTCTCCGAAACCAGCAAGTAAACAAAACTCCGAGCATATCGTCAAGATCACCACCTGATTGGTTAAGGTGGCTTGGCGGCCATCTTGATGACATTATAAATCACAAAATAATCTTCTTCGGAGCTTCTGAAGCGATCTAGCTGAAATCTAGAAAATATAATTAGTCAATTTGGTCAAGTGAAAATAGCTCGTAGGAACTTGATATCTAAAAGAACATGGACGCAATTGGAACAATCAAATTTGAGCATTTGGATGGCCATTTTGAACTGTTTTATTTGATGGATTTTGATGGCGAAAATTGCTAGCCTTATGTTATTTGGGGTTCTAAATCGGAATTTGCCATCTTTACTGTAGGCAACTTTTTTAACATTTATTACTGAAATGACTGACTTGACTTTTCACAAACAAACTCTTGATTTGTAAATGATTATTTTCTATGACAACATTTAAATTTCATTGACTAATTTTGGCAATTCAGATGGTTAATACTCATAGATTTTAGGTCTGGTCAGGGTCAGTGTCCTAAAAATGCTTTGCTTCCCCACCCCCAAATTGCAACACCATAAAAATGTGTATGAAGATATTCCACATGGTTATTTTATTAATATTTAGAGAATTATTACTCGGATTGCAGGAAATAGCTTCTCAGAACATCTAATCTTACAAGTTTCAAGGGGGAGAAACATCCCCCCCCCACCCCATGCCTGTGTCAGTGGTGCCGTGGGTCCCTACAAGCAAGCTATGTCAATTTAGTGCACAATGTAGTATATATTGTATAGGTTGACGCCATCACTAGGATTGTAATATGTTATGACTGGACATGAGCCCTACTAGACATCAAACCAGCGTAATTCTTTGATGCCAGACTCGCTCTCTGCAACGGTTTTGAGAAATATAACTTTTTGCCTTGAGAAGAGAATATTTTTAACATTTACTACTGAAATGACTGACTCAGCTTTTCAGAAACAATCTCTTGGTTTGCAAATGATTATTTTTTTATGAGAACATTTAAATTTCATTGACTAATTTTGGTAATTCAGATGGTTAATACTCTTAGACAATGTACATTTTAGGTCTGGTCGGGGTCAGTGTCCTAGCAATGCTTTGCTCACCACACACCCTGGCCCAAATTGCAACCCCCATAAAAATGTGTATGAAGATATTCGACATGGTTATTTTATTGATATTTAGAGAATTATTACTCAGATTGCACACAGCACTGACATCCCCAGCCTATACAACTTTTGGGAGGGACCACCCCTCCCAGACCTCGATGAAACTTGCCCCCCCCCCCCACCCCCTCTGACCCACCCCCACATAGGACAAATCTGCCCCTTCTTTGCACTACCCACCAACAAACATTTCCTGATTCCGCCACTGCTAGCTGGACTTGCGAATATTTTGAAAAAAGCTAAAACGCATGAAAGATGAGCTATATGCTTATGTACACACTGCCAGTGCCCACATTGAAAATAAGCCAGTGGTCTAATCTACAGAGGAGGCATCAAAGACAAAGACTAGTAGACTAAAGGTCTGTAGACTAACAGAGACTGTTAATCATTGAAAAACTAGTCATTTCTAGTATCATTGGAAGAGTATTAACCAGCTCTATACGTCCCCTACCTGCAGATTGTATGATACCTTATCTTTCTTTCCAAGCACCCCATTATGGTCAAAATTACCAATTTTCATCTTTTGCAGAAATGATCCTCTCTTGCTCGGTTGAAATCAAAGAATTTTTTCAAAGTGCCCACCATACTTTTTCACTCAATAAGCACGTATTAAAAATTGCAAGAATTGTGGCTGTTTTTAGCCAGCTTATTATTAACAGGTTAATGATCAAGAAAATATGTTCATTTCAAGGCCAAATAACAGAAGACTATTTGAACAAATTGTCCAACCAAACTTCTGAAAATGTGTTCTGAAGACTACTACTCTAGGGTCATTCCCACTGAGTTTGATTGAAATCGGCCCAGTGATTAATGAGTAGGCTTTTAACTCATCTCCAAAAATTTTCAGAAAATCCAAGATGGGCGTGGAAAAAATTGACCAATCAAAATTCTGTATACAAGGTCTGAAAGCTATGAGCCTAGTATTCTTGTGACCAGATCTGTTTGAAATTGCCATAGCAATTAATGAAGAGTAGCGTTTTAAACAATTTTCAGGCATTTTTTGGAAAATTCAAGATGGCCGCCGAGAAAATTGACCAATGAAAAGTCTGTATGCAGGTTCTGAAGCATACCAGTTTAGGGTAATTCCAGCCAATTTTGCTTGAAATCGCCCAAGAAGTTAACGAGTTGTAGGTTTTTATCTTATTGCTAAAATCCAAGATGGCTGCCGGAAAAATTGGCCAATCAAAATTTTGTATACAAGTTCTGAAGCCTACCTTCTTAGGCTCCTTCCTGCCAAATTAGGTTGAAATCCGCAAAGCGGTTAATGAGTAGCGCTTTAAAGCAAAGGTTGATAGACGATGGATGGTCGCCATGGTAAATCTCACCGCCAATTCTGGCCAGGTGAACTAATAAAAATTCTAGAGGGTATTATGACAGGATCCTTCTAGGCAAATTTGGTTGAAAATTCTCAAGTTGTTAAGGAGAAGCCATTTGACAATTTTCAGTAAATTTGTCATAAAATCTAATATTTTCACCCAAAAATTTGACAAATTAAAATTCTGATTGGATGATCTAGAGCCTATCACTATCAAATTCTCTCAGCTAAATTTGTTTGAAATTGGTCTAAATTGTAGAGAAGAAGCAATTTGACAATTTCCAGTACATTTTAAACAAGCGGCCCAAGGGCCTGTGGTCCTCACCTGGACCACTGACATTTAAAGGTCATATTTGGAGAAATCCTTTCATGTACAATTTTGCAAGTATTTAAGGCATTATTGTATAGTAATTAATAACAAACCAGCTGTGTGTGTCTAACATTCACCAAATAGCTAATATTACGTCATGAAGTCGGCGTATGATCGAATGCACGAAATTACGTGATGACTTACCTCCCTTGATTTTGAGGTCTTCAGCGTCAATAATGACTTAATAGTGGAACAAGCTATTATACCGTAACGTTGAATACATACAGCTTCGTTCAACTTCAGCAGGAAACAAGTACAGTTTGGTTGCATTTTCCCGATCAGGCAAATATAAAAATAGCTTTTTCAGGTGTTATGCCAACAAAAATAATAGAAAGTTATATGTTGATTGATTTTAACCCTAACTAAACAACTGACCATAGAGTCTAACGCGCGCTCTTACTTAACATACATAACATAGCCTACATAGTGGAATGAGTTTTTTGTTGCTGAATTAAATACATGTGCATACATAAAACAGACACACGTAAGTCAGCTAGATCTTTCTTATCTGTCTAAAACAAAAATTGTATGAGATCTCAATGTATTTTCTTTAATTCTGACATTTTTGCTGCGGCTATGTAGGCTACATGGTTTAGGCCTACAGGGTGGGTGTGTAGTTAGAATCACGCAAAAACGGCAACAGCTACGAAAAACCAATGCGGCAGATTTTTCTCGGTTTTATGTTTCCAGACATGTTTGAGACACAATTGCTTCATTGGCGATTTTGGCTCGATAGAAATGTGCATGAACAAAATTGGTCTGTAAATGGCAAGATAATTTAATGTACAAGTGTGTGAGTTTTTAAAGCTTAGCATATACTCATCATTTTCGAGACCAACTGTTTGTAGGTTTTATCAGACACCCTTCTGGTTTTACCTAACATGCATAGGCCTGTGTCACTAGTAAGATTACAGTTGAATATGTGAAGAAAAATAATCAATATTACATGACCGTCGCAATGGTTGGATGGTGGGGTGGGGCGGGGTGGTGGGGGTGGGAGGTGTAGGGGGTGGGGTGCCAGCTGGTGAATCGACGGGCCTACATATTTTCACGTTGATGCAAGGCATATTATTTTGAGAAATTACCACCAGTCTTATTAAAAATTACCACTGGGCGATAAAACAAGCATTCCGTGTGATGGAAGCACATAAATAGTAGTAGATGAACGAATTCATAGGAAGACTGACATATCGGTTACTAATCATCTCTCTTTCAGTTCATGTGGACGTCAATGAAAGCTTATAGTAAACAAACAATTTTGACAGTCTTCACCGCGTAAGCTATCCAAACATAAATGTGTGCACTGTTAATAAACGTAGGCCTATCTAAATATGGCAATTTAGCTAATCTTACCCATCTGTTATAAATTATTATTGTCACGTTTTTTGCGTATCTTTACACATATATGTGCTTTTTCAGTATACACGACAATTGTACACACTCAGAGCCAACATTTCTCTCTAGCACGTAAGCCTACAAATTACTCCAGTAAAAACGTGGGAGAGTGAGTGTGGTTATGCGTAAATTTATACGTTAGCTACATTACATTTAAAGAAATGGTAGATATATACCCAGAATTTGCCTCCTCGCCCACATACATATAGGATACGCATGCATGTGTAGGCCTATGTTTAGACTGACAGGAAACATAAGTGGATTAGATTGTCACAAATAGTCTGGCTTAAGTCTACAGGAGATTTAATTATATAGGCCTATAAAATGTATTCAATATGGGCCTAGCTTTCTCCAGTCTTAGACTTAAACAAATCAATTGATTGCGATACCTTAGGCAAATTCGCAAATTCGGATCTACCGGTGGACTTTGCATTTGGTTTGTGTGTGTGCGCGTGCATGCTTACGTGCTTGTGTGCGTGCGAGGACGGGTGGGTGGGTGTGGGTGGGGGGTGTGGGTGTGTGGGTGGATAGAGATACATCTGGAAAATCATAACCGATGCTGCTGGATTATAGGCACAGTTTGGATACAAAATAGATATGTTGTTTATCAAATGGAATGCAGGAAATGACTTCTCATAGCATCATAATTTTCAGGGAGAAGAACCAGCCTGCCCATATTTCCCCAAACGGCCATTTGTAGGGGACATGCCCGCACTCATAGACCCTCTCCAATATTGGACTAACTCAATAATAAAATCCTAGATCTGCGCTTGACGGCCATTCCACCAATACTGGATATAGCAAGATATAGTGTCGTAAAAATACAGTATCTACAGAATCACACTGAGATATTTTCTCGAAGCAGATCTCATCTAAAAAGGGGTTTTTCGTGCCCGAGATATTCATATTAAAATGTGGCATCGGCGCTATTATAAACTTCTTACTAATGTCTACCGGGAATATCATTGAGATCATTGCCTATTTCAAAATTCATTGCTAAATACAATAGAATGAAAAAGTTACCTTGGTTAAACAGTATTGCCTGCTTGGAATTCAAGGGAGGTAATTCATGACGCGATATTCTACAGCTATGTACTTTATCAGCAATAAATATAAAAATATGTCATGTATTAGCAAATTACTAATGTCTACCGGGAATATCATTGAGATCATTGCCTATTTCAAAATTCATTGCTAAATACAATAGAATGAAAAAGTTACCTTGGTTAAACAGTGTTGCCTGCTTGGAATTCAAGGGAGGTAATTCATGACGTGATATTCTAAAGCTATGTACTTTATCGGCAATAAATAAAAAAATATGTCATGTATTAGCAAATTGATAACAGCTATATGATTTGGAAGGGCTAGATATATTATAATGTCTTAAAATACACTCTCCATATATGACCTTTAAACCATTTGCATTTAAATAGACATGATGGATGATTTTCGGAAATTTCAAGATGGGCACCAAAAAATTGACCAATCAAGACTCGTTTTAATATGTTGAAGCCGATTTCACAAAATATTCAGAAAATCCAAAATGACTAATCAAAATTCTATATGCAAGTTCTAAAGCCTATCGCCCTAGACTTGTTCCAGCCAGTCTGGTTGAAATCACCCAAGTAGTTAATGAGCAGATGATTTTCAGCCATTGTTCGGAAAATTCAAGATAGCAGCCGAGCAAATTGACCAATCAAAATTCTGTATACACGCTCTGAAGCATACCACGTTAGGGTCCTTTCAGCTGAGTTTGCTTGCACTCGTTCAAGCGGTTAATGAGGAGTAGCGTGTCAACTGATTTCCAGAAATTTGCAGATAATCCAAGATGGCCACCAAAAGATTGACCAATCAAGATTCTTGTTTAATATGTTGAAGACTCCCCTAGGGTTGGTCTGTCGTTTTATTAACCACATAAACATACTTATCATTCAATCACTACATGCTAAATAAATCTACTTACATTTAGCGTCAGAAAAAAGATTTCTAATCTTGCATTTAATGCCTTCTAATGCAAGAACCACAAATCTCTACTCTAGTTCAGGTTTCTGGATGGAGTAGACTCTCTTAATGTCAATCAAACAGAGGCTTTTGGAATCATAACTAAACTGTAGTTGTGTTGAAATCTTGAAATGATTGGACAGGCCGACAGACTGACATACAAATGTTCTATACAGGCGCATGGATGTAGTCATATGGATAGCACATGCACATCTTCGAGTGGTAATGAGAATCCATACCAAGTTCCAAAAGAATCACAGCTAAATTGTAGGAGTTGTGTTGACAAGAAATGATTGGCACTGCAGTTTATGTATCAGCTTAAAGGTATTTAAGGGGGATAACTCTGTAATGAATAATTTTTTGGCAGCAAAAAAAGCATATGAACATCTGCACATGATAATGATAACAAAATTTTAAGTTAATCCATTGAGACCTCTAGGAGGAGTTGCATTGACAAGAAATTATTGTCAGAGATGGTTGGACGGACGGACGGACATACATACATTTTGTACAGATGGATGGACGTACAGGTATACGGATAGCACATGCACACCTTCATGTGGTAATGATAACACTTACCTAGTTTCAAAAGAATAAGAGCTAAACAACTGTAGGAGTTGCGTTGACAAGAAATGATTGGCAATGCAGTTTATGTATTTGCTTTAAGATATTTAAAGAGGGATAACTCTGTAATGAACAATTCTTTGGCCACAAAAAAGCACATGCACATCTGCACATGATACTGATATTGTGGACACTGATATTGGGAGGATTTGCATAAAAAGGACGGGACAGACGCTGATCGCTATATCACCAACACACCCCCGCCCCCACACACACACCCACCCTACCCTGTCTTCCAGACCGCGGGGATTAAAACATGCTATAAACACCCATTCTCAGAATCGCAATTTCAAGATAACTATACAGGTAAGCAGTTGAACATTATGAAACTAATTTGACTGAGAGCTGATGCTGCCTATGATACCAACATCTTCCAGTTAAATTAGTTTAAAAATATTCAACAGCATGTTTTTTAAATTGTAAATTCACCAAAGACATAAAATTCAGACAGTAGTTACTGTTGAGCAATTTCTCCATTTGTGGAATCATACTAACATACGCCCCCTCACATATCTCCCCCTAAAAATTTGCATGAAGATATTTCATATGGTTATTTTATTTAGTAAGCAAAATAATGATTTTTTTTATCATTCAGATTGCAGGAAATTATTTCTCATAGCATCTAATTTTCATGTTTTCCTAGAAAGGACCTCCGAACCACCCACATTTTGGGATGGCGCCATCCCTTCCTAGACATTTCACTAACCTTGCCCCATGAGACACACATGCACATCTCTTTGACCCTCCCAACCCCCAACAAACATTTCCTGGCACTACCGCTGAAAATACACACACCCATTCAGATAAATTTGTAAATTAACTGCGCAAGATTTGCAGATGATTTATGTATCTTAGCAGAGTTTTTGAGTCAAGATACAGTTATCAATTATCTTTTGGGATTAAAATCAAAATGTTCCTGGACAATTTGCTAATAGTTGGTCAAAAAGATTCTATCATATTTATAAACAATAACGAGCTTACACACTGTTAATTGGCTTCGCTTCTGTTTACGACAAATTATGCTATGGCGTATGGGGGGGGGGGGGGAGAGAAGGGCCAATGAGATCAAAGTAGGTCTTATGTCGGTTATACTATTATGTACACATGCAAAAATGTGAATGGCTCACATCAGGTCTTTTTTTATCATACCTGGTGACCTTTGACCTGTTATTAAGCATAGAATTAACCACAAAATCTGTTCTTAAGCAATGTATTTTGGTTCTTGGCAACTTAGGCTACATTGTAAACTTACTTTAAAACTTGTACTCAAAAGTCTAATTAAAAATTTAAACGCTAATTAATCGGTCATGTGAGTGCCAGCCTTTTACCTGTTCTTAAGCATAGTATGAACCACAAATTTTTGTTCTTAAGCAATGGATATTGCTTCTTGGCAACTCAGGCTACATGGTAAACTTAATTTCACTGTTACGCAATTGTTGGTATAAAACCATTCTCGTAACGCTAATGATAGTCTTTCTTCTGTTGGCTTCCAAGGTGAGTGCATAGATGTGCATAGCTGTTCAATACCAGATGTGTATATTTCCTATGGTGCAAGTGACAACAAATATATTTATAACACGTTTGCTGAAAACTGTTGCTGCCTACAGCAGCAACAACTTTCCAACAAACTGTTGTCAATATAATCAGCTGATAATACAACTGTCACTAGATAAAGATTTGATAACAATTTGGCTGGAAATTGTTGATGCAACAACTTTTGAAAAAATTGTTTTCAAAATAAACAGCAGTGTAGTCAACGTTGCAAGACTTGCTGAAGATATTTCGCGCAACTTTATTGACAATCATTTCTTATTGTGGCAGCAGCAGTGTTGTCAAATTTTTCTCAGAATAATCAGTGGACTTCCTGTTTTGTTTACGAGCAAGTGCATACACAATTAGTTAGGCCTATATCGTATGCGTATTTCAGAGTGGAATAGGTTCACAAAAATCAAGCAGTCCACCAGCACATGCACGATCGCCTCTGACGTGAATACCGTGAATAGAATAATACGCTTACCTCCTGATTGACAATGAAATAAACAGAATTCTCGAGCATATCCTGAGACTGGGTCTCAATTCCGTATATCATATAGGCCTAACTTATTGTGTATGCATTTGTTAGCTAACAAAAATAACAAAAAAGAAAATCCGCTGATTATTCGGAGAGAAATTTGACAACGCTGTTGCTGCCCTAGTAAGAAATGACTGTCAATAAATTTGCTCAAAATATCTTCAGCGGGTCTTCACATTGACTGCCCTTCTGATTATTCTGAGAACAATTTGATTGAAAGTTGTTTCATCAACGATTTACAGCCAAATTATTATCAAAACTTTGCCTAGTGACAGTTGTATTATCAGCTGATTATTTTGACAACAATTTGACGGAAAGATGTTGCTGCTATAGGAAGCAACAGCATTCAGTAAACTTGTTATGGATATATTTGTTTTTATTTGCATCATAGGAATTGTACTATGCTTGCTTACTATGCGCTCACCTTGGAAGCCAGCAAAAGAATGACCAGCATTACCGTTACGAGAATGATTTTATACGAACAATTGCTCACCGCCGAAGACAATAGAGTCTGAAATAATGGCGCCCGCAAATATCTATCTAAAATGGCGATTACAGTCTAAGTTAGTTAAACTGTCCATAAAGTAACAAATAGTCCTAAATTTAGCTAGGATATATATCTTTTATGAATAGATGAGAACTGTAAATGCTAGTGGGCTCCCAGATTAATAGCCACTCTTCACTCTTTATCTTTCAGCCGTGATTGTATCGCAATATACAAATGCTATGTTGTCATTTTGAAAATGTTTCGCTTTTGTTCTCATTTTGTTCCGCTTTTGTCTTGCAGTATATTAACTTATATATGAGCTGTACTTATTTTTTCGCTGTTATTTCTCAAAAAACATATGGGGGGGGGGGGGGGGGGGGGGTTCTGCGTATGTGTGTGTGGTGTAATTGGGACGGGTGCTTAAATTAGAACAAGAAGCCCAAGGGCCTGTGGCGCTCACCTGGACCATTAGTATTTTAACCATTTGCATTTAAATAGACATGATGGATAATTTTCAGAACATCCAAGATGGCCACCAAGAAAATTGACCAATCAAAATTCTCATTTGATTTCTTGAAGCCTATTATCGTAGTCATTCTACCCAAGTTTGTTTGATACCGAGCCGCAGTAGTGGTAGCGATTTAAAGGCTTCTGGAAAATCTTTTCAAAATCCACGATGGCTGCTGTAAAAATTAACCAATCTTATTCCTGTATACATTAGCATTCTGGAACCCGATCACCATAGGATCATGCTGAGTTTGATTGCAAATGGCAAGCGCTTAATGAAGAGTTTTAACTCTTTTTTAAACTGATTTTTGGATGGACACTGGAAAATTTACCAATTAAAATTCTGTATAGATGATCTGAAGGCTGCCGCCATAGGGCCCTTCCATCCAAGTCAAGTTGAAATCGCCCAAGCAGTTAATGAGTAATGTTTTAGACAATTTCACCTTTTTTATTAAAGAAAATTCAAGATGGGCACCGAAAAAATTGACCAATCAAAATTCTGAATAGATGTTCCATAGCCTAGACCCATAGTAATTCCAGGCAAATTAAGTTTAAATCCATCAAGAAGCTGAGTAGCATTTTAACAATTTCCGGTAACTTTTTCATAAAATTTGAAGATTTCGACCCAAAAAATTAACCAATCAAAATTCTAAATACAGGTTCTGGAGTCTACCTCGTCGCTCTAGTCAAATTTGGTTGAAATATGTCAAGCAGCTATGGAGGAGTAGCATTTTGACTATTTCCAGTAAATTTTTCATAAAATCTAAGATTTTCACCACCAAAATTGTTCAGTCAAAAATCTGAATAGAAGTTCTAGAACCTACCACCATAGAATCTGTCTAGACCAATTTGATTGAAATATGTCAATTAGCTGAGGAGTAGCATTTTGACAATTTCTGGTAAATTTTTCATAAAATCTATGATTTTGACCAAAAAGAATTTGAACAAATCAAGTCTGAAAAAATAGTCTGGAGGGTACCAGCATAGAATCATTCGAGCCAAATTTGGTTGAAATCGGTCAAACCGTTAAGGAGAAGAAGCGATTTGACAGACTGACGGACAATGGTTGGCCGCCATGGCATAAGCTCACCTGGCCTTCCAGGGCAGTTGAGCTAATAAATACTGTATTCTTATCGTGTTATCACCAATCTGATTACTGCTCATTATCAGCTATTGACTATCTCAGTGAACCACCATCTAGATGCTCTCCTTGAAAGGCCACGCTTACGTAACATCATTCATCATATTTTGGACAGTTAGATCATCAGTTACGGTCATATTACTCAAACCCGAGACTCATGTCTCATCACGATAGGCTCATGCACGCACATGCTTTCACGTCAGGTGAGCTATTAATGTAAAATTTTTAAAAAGACAAACAAAAGCTATAACATTACCTTGTAGTATTCGCTGTGAACACCAAGTGCTTTCGACATACCAAAGTCACTCACTTTGGCGAAATGAGGTGTTACCAGCAATACATTCCTAGCAGCTAAATCACGATGGACAAAGCGTTTTGATTCCAAATATGCCATCCCCATAGCAACTTGATACATGAGCTCTATAAGATTCCATAGTGGTATGTCTCTACAAGAAACAAAACAATATGATTAGACTGACTAGTAAAGATTCACAGAAGGCACTTTAAGGGTACATTTGGGGGACATGTAGGTACCAAACCCCAGGATTGTGTACACCATAGTAGTGGTGCACCATATTGCTATCGATAATATTTACCGTGATATATCATAATAATCGTGATATATCGTCTGGCACAATATTGGAAAGAGTCTTCATTGGTCTGTGGCCTGGGTCTGGTCACATGCACACATAGGTAACAGTATCAATGGGAACCTGAGCGTCAAACTGTTGAATATTTTGAAATTACTTTGACGTCAGATTCCACTCAAAATATTGAACCAATGGTGTAGTAAATTGTAAGAAGTCCAATTCATCCATCTGCATGATAATCCAAACAGAATTTAATACCTTTGAACTCAACATTAAGAACAGGGTCATCCAGATTCTCCCAGAACTAGATTGGAATGTTATTGCATAAAAGGCCTGTAATCAATACTCATACCAACAATATAGTCGATTTAACTTTCAAACAAGCATACAGAAAAAAACCCAATGACAGAATGCAATAACACCATCTTTGTATCTGCTAATCAGATTTAATATTCTGAAACTTTAAAATTGCAATTAAATTATTAGTATTTAACACTATCAGTGAAAACAAAAATTCTGCGGAATTAAGTGTCTCGCCAGTTTCCTGTCTGTCACAGTGTCCTTGACCATGTGACTGTAATGTTATTGTGCAGCTTCCTAACATTATAGGCAACCATGTATCCAGGCTTACTTCAAAACGGATTAACCAATCCTGAAATATAAATGTAAATGATTTGCTAAATGGAAAAACTTAATGTTGAGAGAAAGACGACAGTGGCCAAATAACAATGTCAGAATGGCCTTGACCTGACATGACAGTTGTAAAATATCAAGGCTATGATGACAATGTGCTTTGAGCTAGTGATATCACTATCAACACATAGCTTCCTTATGGTTTTGTGAAGTTTTATTCATCTCAGATAATCCTTTGAGGGTGCAAATGTAATTTTGTTAAACTTAATCGAAACATAATGAGTATAACCTGGATACAAATCAGGGCTAAAATTATCAAAATCCAAAAACATATGGAAAAAATTTGAAAATCCATTTCTTTTTCATGTGGACTAGTCCTAAACATGGTATAGAACACATCTGTTTTTAAAATCTGATAACCCATTGTGCGTGCAAATGTCATTTTAAAAAAGCTTAACCAAAAAATAATGAGTATAAATTGGATACAAATCAGGCCTAAAATAATCAAAGTTCAAAGAGCAAAAAAAAGTTGACAAAATTTGAAAATCAATTTATATTTTGTAGACAAGTCCTAAGCATCATATAGAACAAATGTGTGAAGTTTTATTCAAATCGGATAACCCCCCTTATGGGTGCAAATGCCATTCAAAAGAGCTTAACCACATCATAATGACTATAACCAGGATACAAATCCGCCTTAAAATAATCAAAGTCCAACCGCTGGAAAAGTATAGAAAGATTTTGAAAATCAATTTATTTTTGATGTGGACAAGTCGTACAAAACATATCTGTGAAGTTTTTTTTATAAATCCGATAACCCCTTGTGGGTGCAAATGTCATTTTAACAAGAGGTATCAGAAGACACCAAATATCTTGCCTTCTAAAGTTACTGCAGGACCCGGCTGCTGCAGGACCCGGTCTGCCGTGGACTAGATTTTCTGCAAAACAATAATGGTCAAGGACCCGGCTGGCGCAGGACCCGGTCTGTCCTGGACTAAATTCATGTACATACAACAAGAGCTATCAGAAAATCGCAAATATCTTACCTGTATATTAATTCAACATCACAGGATATGATGGATCAACGGATACAGTCTCATTTAGAAAGTTGACAATCTGCTTGTCGATTCAAAATACCCATGAATAGTACTACCCAATGGGAAAGCATAGCTTTGTAGCATAGCTTGGAGACTGAACCATAAAGCCTTGCTGCCCGGTAGTAACCTGCAGTACAATGACTACTGGCACCCCAAGTCTAACCAAAAGGCAAAGGGTCCAAGCATAAGCAAAGTTAAGTCTGAAAAAAAGAAGAAACATTTTCAAAAGCTAGCATATTAATATGATGCAGGATACATTTGAGAAGCCTATATAACAAACCAAAACATTTTGTCTTTGCTGATTAAATTGTCATTTGAAAAATCTTAACCACAGCATAATACTTATAACCTGGATGCAAATCGGCCATAAAATTATCAAAGTCTAACCGCTGTAGAAGTATAGAAAATTTTGAAAATCTGGAAAAAATGTTAAAGTCGATTTCCTTTTGGATGTGGACAAGTCCTAAGCATCGCATAGAACAAATCTGTGAGGTTTTATTCAAATTGGATAACCCCTTGTGGGTGCAAATCTTGTTTGAACAAGAGGTATCAGAAGATACCAATATCTCGCATTTTTAAGTTACCGCAGGATCCGGCTGCCGCAGGACACGGTCTGCCTAGGACTAAATATTCTGCGAAAAAATAATGTCCAAGCCATGTACATATATAGAATTAGATTGCCAATTTGACCCCTGGCCACTGCCTTCAGATTGACTCAAGAACAAAATAATTTGTTGCACTGTAGTCCACTAACTACAAGCTTCAAAATGATATGTGACATGACTACATTTGATAACATTTATTTTCTGCCCACCATTTCTCCTACCCCTGCCCCTAGGGGTGATATTAAAATTCCAAGGTGTCATGCACATCCCTGGCGATATGTGTAATCATACCGAAAGTTTCAAGTTTCTATGTGAAATTGTCTAGGAGGAGTTGTGTTATAATCGATTGGTGTCCACTTTTGACCCCGCCCCCTATCCTCAGTTTGGCCCAAGATCCAAATAATTTCTTGTACTGTAGTCTACTCATCATTGGCTTCAAAATGATATGTGACATGAACACCTTTGGAAATTTTTTATTTTTTACCCCACATTCCCCCCCCCCCCCCACCCAAGGCCGTACCCCTGGGGTCAAAACCAAAATTCCACAAGAGCTATCAGAAGATAGGAAATAGCTCTCCTGTACTATACATTAATTGTACATCACAGGATATGATGGACCACTGGATAGTCTCATTTTGAAATTTGACAATCAACATGCCGATTAGAAATACCCATTGGGCGAGCATAAGCATTTCTGCCCAGGAGTAACCTGAAGTCATTGTAATGACAAGTGGCACCTTGGGGCCTAACCGAAAGGCAAATGGTCCAAACATAAGCAAAGTTCACAGTCTGAAAAAATAAGGAATATTTTCAAAAACACTCAGAATAATACATATTTGGAAGTGAAATGGTCTAAGAGTTGTGTTACAATCGATTGGTTCACACTTTTGACCCCCGCCCCCTACCCTCAGTTTGACCCATGATCAAAATAGTTCCTTGTACTGTAGACCACTTATCATTGGCTTGAAAATGATATGCGACATGACATTTGGAAAAATAAAAAATTTTACCCCACATTTCCGACCCCCAGCCTGGAATCTTCCCCAAAGTTTCTATCTGAAATGGTCTAGGAGTTGCATTACAATTGATAATTACTGGCCAATTTTGATCTTTTGACCCCTGGACCCATCCCGGTGGTGTGTGCGCGTGTGAGCGTGCGTGTGTGATAATCATCCCCAAGGTTTCAAGTTTCAAAAGCAAGTCTTTGCTGATTAAATTGTCATTTGAAAAAACCTGAACTACATCATAATACATATAACCTCGATGCAAATCAGTCATATAATTATCCAAGTCCAACCGCTGTAAAATTATAGTAAGATTTTGAAAATCAATTTATTTTTTATGTGGACAAGTCCTAAGCAGCGTCTAGAACAAATCTGTGAAGTTTTATTCAAATCGGATAAACCCTTGAGGGTGCAAATGTCAGTTAAAAAATACTTAACACAGCCAAGAATCATAACCAGGATATATACCCCTCTGCAAAAGTTAAGCACCACCCTATTTTTACGCACATGCGAGGGTATATTCATGTGCTATGAAGAAAGCAATAGCATAAACATTTATGTACCCATCCATCTTAGTACAAGAGGTAATAATGCAACTAGAGGAATGCTGATTATGATGGTGGGGAAACACTGTATGTTTTTGTTTGAACTTGAAAACGAGGCCTGAATATGGTTACGTTGACACAACTGACAACTATTGCCCTACAGTTGACACACGTGGCTAGATTGTCATTAATGGTGTCTGAAAACGAAGTTTAACATCTGTGCACGAGTTTGAGACTGTCATTATTAATACCGGGTATATCCACCTTGTGCCTGGATGACGGCCTGGACACGACGTCTCATGCTGGTCACCAACCGACTGATACGCCATTGTGGTATTCGTTGCCATTCAAGATGGAGTGCGTCTGTTAATTCCTGTAGGTTCTGCACAGGAGGATCCCTCCTTCTCACCATGTTTCCCAGAATGTCCCAGATATGCTCAATAGGGTTCATGTCAGGGCTCCTTGCTGGCCATGGTAGGGTTTCGATGGCATTCTGGCGGAGGTATTCATGCACAGCTCTAGCACGATGTGGTCGGGTGTTGTCATCCACGAATATAGGGTGGGTTCCAGGTGCATGATTTACAAAATGAGGGACCACAACTCTATCCAGTATGGAATCTTGATATCTTTGTCCATTTAGTGTTCCAGGTACAGTCAACAGATCCAGCTTACAATCAAATGAGATGCACCCCCATATCATAACGGAACCTCCACCAAATGGAACTTCTTCCATGATGTTACGTTGGTCGTACACCGTGCGTCTGGACCTCCATACACGAGTTCGACCATCTGTGGCATGAAGCAGGAACCGACTTTCATCGGACCAGTGTACCCGTCTCCAGGATCTCATGTTCCAGTGTCTTCTTTCGTTGCACCACCTCAGACGCTCCTCTTTGTGGTGTGCAGTGAGGAGAGGACGTCTGACAGGTCTCCTAGCTTTCATGCCAGCAGCATACAGTCTCCTTTTGACGGTAGACATTGACACTCTATTGCACGTTTCCCATTGCTGGCTGAGCACTCTGCTGTTGGTGAATGGAGATCTCCTAACAAGGCGTACTAGGGCTCGATCATCACGGGCAGTAGTCTTCTTCGGTCTTCCAGATCTAGGCCTGTCCTTCACCTCGTTAGTTTGCCCATGTTTTGCAATCAAACGACTGATTACAGTATGGTTAATGTTCAGCTGTCTGCCAATCTCTCTGCATGACATACCAGTGGTATGCATGCCTATGATTTGCCATTTCACACGATCACTTAACGTTCGTCTTGCCATAGCGGTTCACAATCAAGAGCTAATTCTCTCTGTACAAATAAACCACGGTCATGAACACAAAATTCCTAATCTTGTCGCCTAAATCTGTATGTAATGTTCTACACCTCAAACTGGACTTTTACATAACTGAACACGTGTGCTGTTTCCCGCCACGCACGGACATCAAGCGGCGTGAAGTCATGCATGCATGCATTTCGTACTTGGAATTATGTCAGCTAACGCGGGGACAAAAAGTATGGCAGCCTAGTTGTACCATCATGTTTCTACGTTCTATTGTTTTTGCTGGTGCTTAACTTTTGCACAGGTGTATATAACTTGCAAACAAATCAGACAAAATAATCAGAGTTCAAACGGTGAAAAAATGTCAAAGTTGATTGATTTCCTTTTGATGTGGACTAGTCCTAAGCACTGTATAGAACAAATATCTTAAGTTTTATTCAAATCGCCCAACCCCATGCGGGTGTAAATGTCATTTTAATAACAGGTATCAGAAGATACCAAATATATCGCATTTTTAATTTACCGCAGGTAAACAACAAAACAATTTGTTGTACTGTAGTCTTCTAACTACAAGCTTCAAAATGATATGTGACATGAACACATTTGATAAAATTTATTTTCTGCCCATCATTTCCACTAGCCCTGCCCATGGGGTGATATAAAAATTCCAATGTGTCATGCACATCCCTGGCCATATGTGTAATCAAACCGAGTTTCAAGTTTCTGTGTGAAATGGTCTAGGAGTTGCGTTACAATCGATTGGTTTCCCACTTTGACCCCACCCCTCACCCTCAGTTTGACTGAAGATCAAAATAATTCCCTGTACTGAAGTTTACTCATCATTGGCTTGAAAATGATATGCAACATGACAAATTTTGGAAAAAATTTATGTTTTACCCCACATTTCCTACCACCAGGCCCATACCCCTGGGATCATACCAAAATTTCAAAAGTGTCATGCACATCCCTGGCCATATGTGCAATCATCTCCAAAGTTTCAAGTTTCTCTCTGAAATGGTCTAGGAGGAGCTGCATTACAATCAATTGGTGCCCACTTTTGACCTTTTGACCCGGCCCCCTACCCTCAGTTTGACCCAAGATCAAAATAATTCCTTGTACTGTATACTACTTATCATTGGCTTGAAAATGATATGCAACATGACATTTGGAAAAATTAAATTTTTTAACCCCACATTTCCTACTACCAGGCCCATACCCCTGGGATCATACCAAGATTTCAAAAGTGTCATGCACATCCCTGTCCATGTGTGCAATCATCCCCAAAGTTTCAAGTTTCTCTCTGAAATGGTCTAGGAGGAGCTGCATTACAATCGATAATTACTGGCCAATTTTGATCTTTTGACCCCCGGGGGGTCAGAACAAAATAGCAAAAGTGTCATGCACATCCTTGCCCATATGTATAATCATACCCAAGGTTTCAAGTTTCAAAAGCAAGTCTTTGCTGATTAAATTGTCATTTGAAAAATCCTTAACCACAGCATAATACATATAACCTGGATGCAAATCAGGCATAAAATTATCAAAGTTCAGATGTCGAAAAAATATGGAAAGATTTTGAAAATCAATGTTTTTTATCTGGACAAGTCCTAAGCATCATATAGAACACATCTGCGAAGTTTTATTCAAATCTGATGACCCCCTTGTGTGTGCAAATGTCATTTTAAAAACGCTTAACCAAGGAATTATGAGTATAAATTGGATACAAAACAGGCCTGAAATAAGTTTAAAAATAAACGCCGACACAGACATTTTTCCACCGTCTCCCAAAATCAATTTTTTCAGCTTCATGAAAATGCTAGATAAAAATCATGCAACTTGGAGCCAATAAAAATAGATCATTCTTCTAGTGATTTGTCAAATCCACAACAAATTGTTGCAAGTAATTTACTTGCTGAATTTAGAGACAATTGTGATGAAGTGGGAAGAACACATTTGCCAACATTTGGCGTTCCTATGTTGAACACTAATAGGCAATGGGCCAAAATCTGTATGTTGACCGTTTGTTGCAACTTTTGTGGGGCAACATGATATTTGCAGGATAACATCTCTATGTAATACCCTCTCTAAATCACCAAAATTCCTACCTTTTTCCTTACACATTAATTAGCAATAAGCAATTAAAACAAAAATTAATTAGCTTTAAAAGAACGGAAAAGGAAACAAACAAATACTATTGAATAGACACCTTATATAACAATAAACCTCTTAGCACCAGACAAGAAGATTAAGTGAGTTGGATTAATTTTTTAAATGCACAATATCACCCTTATTTACGTCCCTAATGGCCACCGCCATTTTGCCTTGCTAGTGACGTAGCTGGACCCAGCGCTCTCTAATGTGTGGAGGTATGAATACATGCTGAGCAAGTCTTCTGGAGTCCCCGTGATTTTAGCCAATTTTATGACGTCTGCATTTTGATGATATACTTTTCATCATTAAAAGGTGTACGCCTGGAAATAGCACATGTTACACTCGTATAGGTAATAAGCTTATTATTAGTGTATATCAGAATCAGAATATTTATTGGCTTAAAATCTACATACAGAGATATTGCCAGACATGAAAAGACACACTTGAAATTCTACAAGACACACAGCAATAATACTTTTAAATAGTAATAGTAATTAAACGTTATCAATATACTATTAACAGTTATCAAATTTACAAGAGTCCACATTTATATAAGTATACAGTAAGGGGAAAATGTGGTAGCGAGGTGGTTGGATGAAAATTCAAAGGTCTGTCATAAAATTGACAAAATTATTAATTTTTTGTAACTAAAGACTGAAAAATTGTGTTTTATATCTCATAAAAACTGGTGTCAATTGATTATCCATCCGTGTATGTGAGATGTGATTGAATGTGTTGATAAGTGAATCTGTCCATAGAGTATTCAATTGTGCTGCTCAGACTCGGGTGAGTGGTGGTGGTGGTGGGGTGGGGTGGGGTGGGGTGTGTGTGTGGCAGAACGTCAAGTTTGGATGAAATCATTATCCAAATTTATTATATGAGTTACTCATATCATTGTAGATTGCGAAGCAATGTTTACATTCCTTCCACCCACCTCATATGTTTGCTGATAGTGAGGGGACATTAAAAAAAGTCTACTCTTGGCCTGTAAATGTGCACTTCATAAGACCACTGCACAGGCTAGTTTGCTCTGTATTGGGATTAAAGGGTGTCCATTGCACCCAATTCCTCTGACATGGCTGAGCCCCCACCAAACCACCCCCCCCCTACCCACCCCTCCAAGTCTCTTCCCACCAGCCTTAATTGGGAAAATCATACTCTGAGAACACATTTCAGCCAGTATATCTACTACGGTGAAGGGGTGGTATGCAACAATAGTGCATGTTTCAGTTTAACCCCATTCATATCTGGAATCCAGGTATTTCACATTTCAATACAAGAATAGAGGAATGTAGTTGAGATAAATTATTTGCTTCGACTCTTGCCGTTTTGAAAGGGTGTATCAAAAGGTGGTTTTTTACAATAGATCGATACATTTCTAGGTAAGCTCCATCTACTTTGTACAAATCTTGGAATTAATTTGAAACTTTGAATTCTGTCAAATATTTTGAAAGTAATTTTACAGGGAGCTGTTGCTGCGATAGCTCCCAGTCAAATTAGTTTCAAAATATTCAACAGAATATTTATTAAATTGTAAATGTACATGTCCGGGCTCCAAGTCTGTACTCTTGATGTAAATCATGATTTATATCAATCCAACTTGTCTTCAAAAATTTTCATAAGATTCAGTAGCTGTCCTGTATTTGAATATATGAGTGTTGCATTGTATTTGATATATTGTGATTTGAAAGATGAAAACTCTTTGGGAAAGCCGTAAACAGGTTTAAACTACATGTATCATAGCATGCATACTATAACTTAACCAAGAATGTGCATGTGGCCTATTCCTTTTCCTGACAGAATGTAGAATAGTCAGTAAATAAAATAATAATCAGTACACAAGCATACTAAAATTTCTGATCAGTACAGTATTTTCATATTCAACTAAAAAAATATCTGGAGGGAAGCATTATGCTGTGGAGCCTGGCTTTAAAGTGATATGGCCACCAATAACCATGTAATGCTTTAGATTGGTAAGGTAAATTGGAATTTCTGCTTAGTGAATTCCCATTTGAATATCAATGGGAGATTTTCTTTTTATCTCACCATTGGATTAACTGTCTAAGTAACCAAGCCAGCCATTTCAGTATTAAAAAACTATGTCGCATTGGCCTGCAAAAGGACATCTTTCATGACATACCACTACAGACATTACAGAAACAATTTTTGGCCAACATGGCTATTATTATCACTTTCACCAATGAATTCCACATATTTCATTTTCAATTTCAAGGCAATCATACAGGAAAAACTCCAACAGACCACCCTTGTGGGATGGTATGTAGTTTTATTGACAACTATAAACATACTTACCGCTCAATCACTACTTGCTAAATCAATTATACTGCATTTAGCACTAGAAAGATTTTTAATCTTGCTTTCATGCCCCATATGCCTATACCATCTCATCGCACCCCCAACCAGGTTTCTGGTAGAGTACACTCCAACCATACAGCCTGCAATAGACTGGCAGCAGTCTATACTCACTCCTCAATGACCTAGGTCACTCTGCATGTGCGCGCATGCACAGAGGGGCCCCAAGAGCAACGTAGAATCACTTTCCAATTAAGATGCAAGAAAGAATAAACAGATTCTCAAATCATTCCGCGGGATGGCTGAGACTGGGTCATAGTGATTGAACGGTAAGTATGTTTACAGTGGTTAATAAAACTACAGACCATCCCATTATTATATCCTCTAATGATATTCGCTGACAATTGCAGAGAATCAAAAAGATAAGAAAGAAAGTCTAACACCTGAGATATAGAAACATAATAGGGCACGAAACCATTATTGGATCACCATTCTCCAAAAACTTCAAGGCGACCCATGTAAACACGTCTGGTTAACTCTCTCCTGGATGAGTCGAGAATTTCCTGAGATCTTGAAGAAAATGGGATCTGCTCGATATTTTCCAGACACACAGGCTGAATATTTCTGGATTGGGATGAAGAGACTTGCCTCTGACTTGAGAAAGAAGATCTGGGGATGCTGGAAGAAGGCTAGAACAGGTCACCAGAAGATCGAGGATGTCTACAGACCATATCCTCTTCAGGCAGAATGGAGCTATTAAAAGAACTTTGCAAGCCTGATCCCTGACCTTCTTCGGAACAAACGGGATAAGAATCATTGGAGGGGCCGCATAAACTGACATCCCTGTCCAGGACTGAGACAGGGCATCCACTGCCGGGACCTGACTGTCCGGAAAAGGAGACATGAAAGAGGAGGGGCATTTAGAGAGGTCGCAAAAGGATCTACGTGGGGATGACCCAGAAGACGGAAATCGCTTAGGCAACCAACTTCTTTAACTGCCACTTTAAATTTGCTTGGCCTTGAAAACTGGTCTGCAAGAAAGTTTAACCTGCCTGGGACATGGCTGCAACGAGTAAGACTGATTCTTGCGCCACCACAGAAGGGTCCAAATTTTCATACAAAGAAGAGAAGACCTCGTTCCCCCTGCCTGTTGATGTAAGAGACCACCATGGAATTGTCTGATTGAATCCAAATTTTGAGTCCCTTCACCCATTTCAACAACATGAGGAGCCTTCTTGACAGCCCACAACTCCAAGACATTGATATGGGCTGCCGACTCTTCCAAGGACCAAAGACCGGAAATCGACAGGGAGTCGCAGACTGCTCCCACCCCTCCTGGGAAGCATCTGTTTAGATAATTGCCTGTGGAGGAGACTTTACCAACGGAACACCGTTTAGGAGCAGAGAGCGATCCCTCCAGAAATCCAAATGAGGAATCATGCTTTCTGATAGGAATCTGACAGTAAATGGAATGAACTGACTGCTTCCAAAGGAACATCAGATACAACTGAAAAGGTCTCATCAGCGCTGTCCAGGGAATGATGTTCACGACTCTGACCATCAATCCTAGAACTCTGACGAAGAATCTTGCTTTGACAATGAGAAGCCAGAATGAACTTGGGAAGGAACGAAGCTTGACTTTTGAAGATTTAATATCCACCCGTCTGCAAGCAAGACAGCAGTCTGGAAAAATTCTGCAAGTATTAAGGAGGACGGCTTTGATTAAACAGTCGTCTATAAAAATGTGAAGATGGATAGACTGACGGTGCAGGACTACTGCCACAGCTGAGACCAGACGGGTATTAAATAAAAAGGGAGCTGTGGTCAAACCAAGGGCATGGCTCAAAATTGCCATACCCGACCCTTGTAAACGAATCTCATGAACTTCCGAAAGGAAGGGTGGATAAGAACATGGAAATAGGCGTCCTTGAGATCGATTGAAGCGGTCCACATGCCTGGGTCTAAGCTTGCAATAATCTGGGAAATGGACTCCATTTTGAATTAGGGGTGAGAATAAGATTTACTTTCTTCAGGTTGATAATAGGATGCCAACCCCTGACTTCTTTGAGACTAAGAAAATCATGGAATAGTATCACGGGACTACTTTCCACAGAGGAAAACTTGCCATTTTCAGGAAATGTGTATATATCCTGGACATATGCATTGTGTAACGTTTGACATAGTCTGTATATGTATGTATATACTGAAAAAACCTCAATTGATATAGAGAAAGTATGGATAGGATATGTATGTATATACTGAAAAAACTTCAACTGATATAGAGAAAGTATGGATAGGAACAAAAAACGCAAGGATCGGCTGACAAGCCTATGGCCTAATCTTTTGCAGGCATATATGATATCATATCATATCACGCAATGATTCATGCTTAAGCAAAATAAAAAAGAATATTGGACAAAATTACAAATGTGCAAAAATATTGCATACAGATATAGCTTTGCATGATGCAGACAGAATGCATAGCAACTGCCAAATATGTGATATCAAACCAGCCCAGCCTCACCCATCATGAGAGAGGAATACAACAAGAGAACGAGATCCCCCCCCCCCCCACCAACCCCCTTGAGGGGGGAGAACTAACAGGAAGAAATAATTAAAAAAATTAAGAGATCCACTATGTGAACAACCAAATTTAAAAGAGGAAAGTAAATATTAGACATAACGCAAGGAGCCTACTAATCAGGCAAGGAAACAAGCAAATTAAAGCTACTACAGAGGATCAACGCTAGAAGCTACATTGCCACCACAAAAATAAAACTTGAAAGAAAAACAAGATTCAAGAGAACCCAGGTACAGGAAAAAGCAACTGAAAACATCTACTGATAATGACAAGAAGGGATTGATGAAGACAGAATGGCCTATTGAGGAATAAAGCTAAGAAATAAACATGTCAGAAAGACAAGACTCGATGCAATAAACCCTGAACTAGGGAGAGGATAAAACAGAATAAATCTAGAATCAACTAAAACCAAGAACTATAGTAAAACCAGAAAACTACAAAAACGTAGAAAGAAATCATGAATGGGGAAACAAAAGGGGAAATGACGAATAATAGACAGATATGACGACATCTGACAGCTACCAGAAGTAGAAGAAAGTAAAATTATAAATTTACCAGCCCAGAAAAAACTCGAATCAAGTTCATAGGAAGGAAAGAACAAGATATTAAATAAAAATAAAACTAAAAACTAGCAAAAACTTAAAATTTGAAAAGGGAAGAAACACGCAGAAATGATAAAGAGGAGACATAAAACCAGGGCAAAATGAATAGCCGTAACTATGGAAACTGAAAAAAAATTACAGTCACCGAAAGGAAAGAAAATCGAGAAAGGTTCCTCGGAGAGCAGAATGGCATCAAGAATCATGCCAAGAGGAACAAGAGGCCCAAGGGGCCTGTCTCGCTCACATGGAGCACTGTGCACTTTTGTCAAAATTGTTGGTGGGTGGTTTAGCAGTCTTTTAAATGAGTTTGTGGACATTTTTGCAAGTCCAATATGGCCGCCAAACATGCTACATTTTGATTGATCCACTTCTGCCATGTTTCTGACTAAGCTCCTTCCCTTGAACAAACTTTAATGGCACTCAGTGCCTAATCATATCTCCCAAATTTCGGCCCAATCCGCTCAGAGGTTCTGAAGTTGTTTTAGCAAAAAATAGGTTATGCAAGATGGCCACCAAACCATTTGGCCAATCAAGTTCCCTTGAACAAACTTGGTGCAGCTCTTGTCCTAGATGACATTTCATGCACCTTGAATTGATCCCCCAAACGGTTTTGGAGATCTTTAAAGACATTTCTAAAAATCGATCAAAATCCAAGATGTCGTGAAAATACATTTTAAATTTCCCATTGCTTGAGTATGGGAGATTTTGGTGGGTAAATGATCAAAGATGACCGCTAAACCGTTTATCCGAGTCTCAAAAATGGCAAATATGAAATCACAACACGCACAAACATACATAAAACCAATTTCGGCCTCAAAATCAATCAAATAAAAAACTCCAATATGGCCGCCAAACACGCTATATATTGATAGGCCCATAGCGGCCATTTCTTTTTATGGATCAACTTCTGTTGAACAAAATTTAATGGCCCCTAATCATATATCACAAATTTCCGCCTGATCGCTTCAGCGGTTCGGGGGAAGGTGTTTTTGCGAAAACGTGGTCATCCAAGATGGCCGCTGAACCATTTGGTCAATCAAGTTCCCTTGAACAAACTTGAGTGAGCTCTTGCCGTAGATCATATTACATGAGGTCTGAATTCATCCCTCAAACGGTTTTGGAGATTTTTAGACATTTCTAAAAATCGGCCAAAATCCAAGATGGCGACCGGCCAAATTGGCCGATTGGCATCGTTTGAACAAAATGAAATCTCTATGCCATAAGGATGCTTCCTGCCAAATATAATTCAAGTCGGCCCAGCAGTTCTCGAGAAGACATTTTAAATTTCCCATTGCTTTAGTATGGGAGCTTTTGGCAGGAAAATGATCCAAAATGGCTGCCAAACTGGTTATCCAAGTTTCGAAAATTGCAAATTTGAGATCAGAATACCCAAAAACCTATATACAATGAACTTAGGCCTCAAAATCCATCAAATAAAAAAATCCAATATGGCTGCCAAACACACTATATTTTGATTGGTCCACCGCAGCCATGTTTTTTGATGAATCAACTTCTCTTGAACAAACATTAATGGCCCTTAGTCGCTAATTATATATCACAAATTTTGGCCTGATCGCTTCAGCGCTTCTGGGGAAGAAGTTGTTTTTTCGAAAACTAGGTTATCCAAGATGGCCGCTGAACCATTTGGTCAATCAAGTTCTCTTGAACAAATTTGGTTCAGCTCTTGCCATAGATCATATTTCATCAGGTTTCCTTCAATCCCCTCAAGCGGTTTTGGAGAAGATTTTTAAAGACGTTTCTAAAAATCGGTCAAAATCCAAGATGGTCGCCGGCCTAATTGGCCGATCGGCTTCATTTGAACAAACTTGGATCCCTATGCCCTAAGGATGCTTCCTGCCAAATATAATTGAAATTGACCCAGCGGTTCTTGAGAAGTCATTTAAAGGAAAAGTTGATGAACGGACGACGGACAGTCACCACGACATAAGCTCACTTGGCCTTTCAAGCCAGGTGAGCTAATAAAAAAGACACTATATACGGGAAAATTAACCCAAAAGCCGAAGGAAAAAGGAATAAATGACGAGATTAGAAGAAAACGAATTAACTCCCGTAGGTAAAACTAAATATGACAACCGCCGATATAAGAAGAGAAAGGGGAATGAGAGAAAAAGCTGAATGATGCGAAGATAACTGCCCATCTAAAGTAGGACGAATAATGAAAAAATACAATTCTAGGGAGAATTGCATCAACATTTAACAGAATGAAAAAAGGAAAATAAGCTGAAATCTGAAATGAATTAAAATATTATACACGGGAAACGCTAAGACTACCTGAACACACTTCACGGAAGAACACAACTGAACAACTTAATTATCAGCTGGGTGAGACCATTAGAGAAGATAAGGATATGCACATATGTATCCAACTCTCCCAGCAAGCAATATAGACTGGGAAGGGAGCATATGTATAGGCTAGTGCACCTGTAATAAGCCAAACAAAGTCCCATACTGCAATCAGTCAGGAGTCTTTATTTACATTTAATTGCTGAAACTGTTTAAAAGAATTATTGCAGTATGTCTGTACATTTTCAAGTGAGTCTTCATGTCTCTGTATGTAGATTTTCAGCCAATAAATAATTTAGAACTGGAAATGTGTGAACTGGAAGTGGGAAAAAATGGAAATGGATCAGGATCTAGCATCCCTGGATGTTCTCAAAAACTGGAAGAATTTACATCAACGGAAGTAGAAGATAACCGAAAATGAGCAAACCAGAAGCAGAAACCGGAAACTGAAGAGTCTACTAACCCCTAATGCTCAGGAATACCAGAAGTGATACTAAGACCGGAAGTATGCACACCGGAAGCAGAAAATCGGAAACTGAACAGAGATGCTAATCCCTAATGCTCAGGTATACCGGAAGTGATACTAAGACTGGAAGTACACACACTGGATGTAGAAAACCGGAAACTGAACAGAGTCTACTAACCCCTACTGCTCAGGAAACCGGACGCGGAAATGCGTGAACCGGAAGCGGAAACCGGAAACTGACCAGGATCATGCAGACCCGGATGTACAGAAAAAACGGAAGTAGAAGAGGAACTGGAAGATCATGAACCGGAAGTAGATAACAAAATTTTAGAGAAACTGGAACTCCACAAACCAGAAGTGGCAGCTAAATTTTAGGAATTAACAACATTGTGTGAACCGGAAGCGGTAACCGGAAACTGAGCAGGATCATGCAGACCCGGATGTACAGAACAAGAGGCCCAAGGACATGTGGCGCTCACCTGGACTATTGACATTTGAACCATATGCATATAAATAATTATGATGGATAATTTTTGGGAAAATCCAAGACGGCTACCCAAAAAATTGATCAATCAAAATTCTGAATAGAAGTTCTAGAGTCTACCATGATAGGGGCGCTCTAGGCAAATTTGGTTGAAATATGTCAAGCAACTAAAGAGAAGCAGCGTTTTGACAATTTTGGTTAAATCTTTCATAAAACCTAAGATTTGCCCCCCAAAAATTGAACAGTCAAAATTTTGAATGTAGTTTTTAGAGCCTACCAACATAGAGGCCATCTAGTGAAATTTGGTTGAAATATGTCAAGCAGCTTAAGGAGGAGTAGGTAGCATTTTGATCATTTCCGGTAGATTTTTAATAGAAATTGAAAAGAAGCTCTAGAGCCTACCACCATTGAATCCATCTAGCTAAATTTGTTTGAAATATATCTAGCAGCTATGAAGCAGCAGCATTTTGACCATTTTCAGTAAATTTTTAATAAAATCTAAGATTTTCACACCAAAAATGTATCAATCAAAATTAAAAAATAGAAGTTCTAGAGCCTACCACCATAGAATGAGTCTAGTTAAATTTGGCTGAAATATGTCAAGCAGTTAAGGAAGACTATCATTTTGACCATTTCCGCTTGATTTTTTTTATAAAATCTCAGATTTTCACCCAAAAAATTGATCAATCAAAATTTGGAAAAGAAGGCCTAGAGCCTCCCACTATAGAATCCATCTAGTCAAATTTGTTTGAAATATGTGAAGCAGCTACGGAAGAGTAGTATTTTGACCATTTCCGGTAGATTTTTCATAAAATCTCAGATTTTCACCCAGAAAACTGATCAATCAAAATTCTGAAGAGTTCCAGAGCCTACCACCATAAAATGAATCTAGACAAATTTGATTAAAATATGTCAAACAGCTAAGGAAGAGTAGTATTTTGACCATTTCCGGTTGATTTTTAAAAAAATCTAAGATTTTCACCCAAAAAATGTATCAATCAAAATTCTGAATACAAGTTCTAGAGCCTACCACAATAGTGTGTCTAGTCAAATTTGGTTGAAATATGTCAAGCAGCTAAGGGAGAGTAGCATTTTGACCATTTTCCGGTTGATTTTTCATAAAATCTAAAATGTTCACCCAAAAAAGTGATCAATCAAAATTTGGAAAAGAAGCCCTTAGAGCCTCCCACGATAGAATCTATCTAGTCAAATTTGTTTGAAATATGTCAAGCAGCTAATGAGAAGTAGTATTTTGACTACTTCCGGTGGATTTTTTGTATAAAATCTCAGGTTTTCACCCAAAAAATTGATGAATCATAATTCTGAAAAGAAGTTCCAGAGCCTAGCACCATAAAATGCATCTAGTCACATTTGATTGAAATATGTCAAGCAGCTAAAGAAGAGTAGCATTTTGACCATATCCGGTTGATTTTTCATAAAATCTAAGATTTTTACCCCGAAAATTGATCAATCAAAATTCTGAAAAGAAGATTTAGAGCCTAACCCCATTGAATGCATCTAGTCAAATTTGGTTGCAATATCTCAAGTAGCTAAGGAGAAGTAGCATTTTGATCATTTCTGGTAGATTTTTCATAGGATCACAGATTTTCACCAAAAAAATTGATCAATCAAAATTCTGAAAAGAAGTTCTAGAGCCTATTAACATAGAATGCATCGAGACAAATTTAGTTGAAATATGTCATGCAGCTAACGGAGAGTAGCATTTTGATCATTTCCGGTTGATTTTTTATAAATTCTAAAATTTTCACCCAAAAAATTGATCAATCAAAATTGGGAAAAGAAGACCTAGAGCCTCCTATGATAGAATCCATCTAGTCAAATTTGGTTGAAATATGTCCAGCAGCTAATGAGGAGTAGCATTTTGACCACTTCCGGTGGATTTTTGATAAAATCTCAGATTTTGACCCAAAAAATTGATCAATCAAAATTCTGAAAAGAAGATCTAGAGCCTACCCCCATAGAATGCATCGATCCAAATTTGGTTGAAATATCTCAAGTAGCTAAGGAGGAGTAGCATTTTGACCATTTCTGGTAGATTTTTCATAAAATCTCAGATTTTAACCCTAAAAATTTATCAATCAAAATTCTGAAAAAAAAAATCTAGAGCCTACTGCCATAGAATGCATCTACTTAAATTTGGTTGAAATATATCAAGTAACTAAGGAGTAGCATTTTGACCATTTCCGGGAGATTTTTCATAAAATTTAATATTTTCACCCAAAAAATGGATCAATCAGAATTCTGAAAAGAAGATCTAGAGCCTACCCCTATAGAATGCATCTAGTAAAATTTGGTTGAAATATGTCATATAGCTAAGGAGGAATAGCATTTTGACCATTTCCGGTAGATTTTTCATAAAGTCTAAGATTTTGAGCCCAAAAATTTATCAATCAAAATTCTGAAAAGATGTTCTAGAGCCTACCACCATAGAATGAATCTAGTCAAATTTGGTTTAAATATGTCAGTCAGCTAAAGAGTAGCAGCATTTTGACCATTTCCGGTAGATTTGTCATAAAATCTCAGATTTTCACCCAAAAAATTGATCAATCAAAATTCTGAAAAAATGTCCGGAGGAGGGTACCAGCTTAGGATCATTCCAGCCAAATTTGGTTGAAATCTGTCAAAACATTAAGGAGAATAAGCGATTTGACGGACGGACGGATGGACGGAGACGATGGACACACATGACGGATGCCATGGCATAAGCTCACTTGGCCTTTCAGGCCAGGTGAGCTAAAAACTGGAAGTAGATGAGGAACCGGAAGATCATGAATCAGAAGTAGAAAACAGAATTTTAGAGAAACTGGAACTGCACAAACTGGAAGTGCCAGCTAAATTCTCGGAACTAACATGATCTGAATCAAACAATCTCAGAATATTACACATCACAGAAACCACCGACAATTTTACGTTGACAATATTAGATGAACCAGAAACATCCGGCACCACTACTTTGGGGTTATGCCCTACCCCAAGAAACATGTGGGTTTGAGAATCTGGTGACTTACCCAAAAGTACTTAGAACTTCTCCTTTCCTTTATCGAGTATGGAGGTTTCTGATAATGGAGGACACACCTCTTGGAGGACACGCCTCCTGTCTCGAAGTGAGGGAAAACGGGATTTCTCCACTAGTGGACATCTGAACTCCATGATCAACGGATGACTCCGGGTGTATCCTTGTGGTGTTCATCCGGTCCACCATGCCGCTTTGCACCACTGACACGTTCTTAAGAGATCTCCGATTTTGACGCTAAAATAGCTGAAGAAAAATGCTCATCTAGAGACCTAGATTACTGGTGTACAGAAGGGCACACATGCCCAGAAATTCTGACGGAAGCAGCCGGTCACACTAGCCGAAGCGCATAATTCTTTCTCATCGGATTAAACAGTCTCTAAAAACCCAAAAAATTATGAAAAAGATGAAGCAGACAAGCCTCTTAACTGAGGAAATATCCTCAAAATCAAGACTCACGGGAAAACCGGTAACAAAACTCATGACTTGAAAAGGACGGAAAAAAGAAATTCAAATATCAGTGTTTGAATTTATAAACTTTCATGATTAATACTCTTAAAAGGCATAGTTGAAATATCATGGTAGTTCATCAGAAACAATAAATAGATTCATAAACCGTAACTTAGTCAACAAAGACTTCATATTGGGCATGATGCTTGATTAGTAATCCTTCAAAAATGAACTTTAACAAAGTAGACATGTACAAAAACGTTAACTGGATTTTGCAAAACCTTTCTGATACAGAAAAATTTGAAAGTGATTCTAGGTTGCTCTTGGGCTCCTCTGTGTGCATACGCAGTGACCTAGGTCATTGAGGGGTGATTATAGACTGGTGCCAGTCTATTGCAGGCTGTATGGTTGGGGTGTACTCTACCATAAGCCTGGTTGTGGGTGCGATGAGATGGTATAGGCATATGGGGCATGAAAGCAAGCATAACAAGAGCTACACAAATGCCTCATGATACCCCGCCATGATGACAAACCAATGAATGAGAGCCATCAGAAAATATTTATTTCTTCCTTAGACCCATCAGACCAGTCATCCATATGAAGTGTCAAAGCGTTCCTTTAAACGGTCAAGGCGGTATCATCCGGAAACCAATTTTCAAGATGGCTGCCGCTGACTGGCTGTCATATTGGAATTTGGATTATCGAAAATTTCAATAAGTTTCTTCACCAAACATATTCCAACGACCCTAGGAAGTGATCCGATAAATGGTAATGGAGATATCATCCACAAACCAACTTCCAAGATGGCAGCCCGTGGCTGGCGGCCATCTTGGAGTTTGGATCATCGTCAATTTCGATAGGTTTCTTACCCAGACCTAGTCCAACCACCCTATGAAGTGTCAATGCTATCCGACAAACAGTAACAGAGTTATCATCCGGAAACCAATTTCCAGATGGCCGCTGGTTGCTGGCGGCCATCTTGGATTTTGGATCATTAACGATTTTGATAGGTTTCTTCCCCGGTGGCTGGCGGCCATCTTAGATTTTGGATCATTGTCGATTTTGATAGATTTCTTCCCAAGACCTAGTCCAACCACCCTATGAAGCTTCAGTGCGATCCGACAAACGGTTATCATCTGGAAACCACTCTGCTGCCCGCACGCCCACTCGGATGGATGGCACCATTACATAATACCCGGCCAAATTTTTGCCAAATTTTTTTGGCGGGGTATAAAAAAAAATTTCTGATGCTAAATGCAGCATTATTGATTTAGCAAGTAGTGATTGAACGGTATAGCTGTTTGTGGTGTAATAACTGTTTAATATTTTTAAATTAATTTGACTGGAAATTAATTTCAAAACAAATTCAACAGAATATGTTTTATATTGTAAAGAATATACATTTTCAGGGATTTGCCATTGAAAAGGTTGATTGATAAATTACATTAAGAAAATTTAAATTTTGTCATTGAAAATCTACACTTATACTTTGCAGACCATGAGAATGCAATTTTCTGAAAATTTACAACTGAATGGGCTGACTTGGTTATGAAACCAGACAGACATTACAGTGGCAAAATATCAGTGTCTTCTCTTGAATTGCAAATATCTCAAGCCCAATAAAAAGGCTGTTTGACCAGTCTGACCATTAAGTGTTAATCACTAATCAAATGATGCAAAACATTTGACTTGACATATTACATATGTTATGTTATGTTATGTTATGTTATGTTATGTTATGTTATGAGACAAAACTATATTGATAAAATACTAACTGGAGGACCATGGATTATTAACTCATTTCGTTGCTATATGCTCATATTATGTCCTGGGACCCTGTGTCCCAGGAATCCTAAGGGTTAATAAATCTATGGTTTTTCTCATGTCTCACCAAACCAACTTGTTTATCTTACTGCATTATCAGCCTTTGGGTGGGTCAGAGGGTCTCCTCCTCACTCCTTGATTAATAGAAATATTAATATTATTAATATGATATTAATGAGGAGGCGGGATGGAGTATTCCTCTAGCCAACCCAGTGATGGTCGCAATGATGGGCCCACCTCAAGCCTCCCCTCTGTAAAAAAAAAAATTGGGGGGGGGGAGAGGGAGTGGGGGGGGGGGGGTGCTTGAGGCTTCATTGTAATGGTCATATCTTGTTAGATTACCGTAGTTATATTCAACATGAGATATTCATTATATCATTCAGCCTTTGGGTATACCCGAATATGTCAGATTTTAACATATTTGTGTATTTCAGAATGATTTTTCCTGTCATATAATGTGGAGTATTTAAGTTAGTTTTTAATTTCAGCTTTAGTCAGATATTCAGAGCCGAGTAGTGATAGGATCATATACCTCCTCATGGAGGTCTCTGCTTAAAGCTGGATCATATGACTGGATTCGTTAAAGGAATGAAGTCTTGGTTGCTACAACAAGATAGTGATAGCTGTCAGCCAATGAGGTTGTCATTGTGCTTAATGACCTTCTCAGTGGCTATGGGTATTGGATTAGCCCTCTTCTTGCCTCATTCTGAGATATAGCATTCAAGCGAATTACTATGGATCTCATCATTAGAGAGGGTATGGAGATTCCTGAAGAAGCCTTCAGTCACTCTGTAACCACAATACCCATCAAACATTGGCTGTAAAAAATTCATCCTACTACGCTTCCCTTCAGAGAAGGAAAGAGCAATAGTAATGCAAGAAGGTAGGTTGTAATGTAGTAATAACATCGAGTAAACAATGCACATCACCATGGGATAAGTAATTTAATGATATTAGTTTTGTTCGAGAATACATGCTTATTGATTTAGATTTCAAGATTAACTTCATTTCAGTTTAGTGAGTTTTCTATTAGGGCAATAACTACATTTTGAAAACTGTAGTGAGAAAAGCCTGATTACTTATTGTGCAATTAAAAAAAGTCTGAATGGTCTGGGCCCTGTTTGTGGGCTCCTTTTATACCCTTTTTGGCAGCGGCTTGGTGGTTTGTTTGGTGGCTTGATGGTTTGGCAGGTTTTGGTGGATTTGGCTGTTATTTTTGCCGGCTTGGCGGCCTGGTGGTTAGGCGGCTCACCATTTTTTTTGGCTGCTTTGGCGGGGGAATGAGCGATTGTGCATGGGTGGGTGGTCGGTAGGTCTTGTGGCAGGTGGGTATAAGACCAAGTGGACATTAGACATAGGTGTGATTCAGACTTTATGGCGCCTCATTCATGACGTTTGAACTCATCAGAGGCAAAAGTGCCTGTTGTGGCAAAATTGTATGAAAGAAACTTATTTTTTGTCCTTTTTTGGGTGGGTGTCTTAGTTTGATATTTTTCCATCCAAGAATCTTACTTTGGTGCCTTTTTTTTTGGGGGGGGAGGGTGGTCAGTTTGTGCGTGCGTGCGTGCCTGGTAGGGCTGTTCGATTATCGAAATAAATAATTGATTATGATGTCTGGAAAATAATCAATTTAATCAGATAATCGATTATTTAATCTTGAAACCTTGTAAGTAGCAACTACGTAGTGAGTGAGGGAGGGAGGGAAGGGAAGGGAGGGCGGGAGGGAGAGAGAGAAAGAGAGAGTGCATAGCTTTCTTAAAATTAATAATAATAATAATAATAATAATAATAATAATAATAATTAATAATAAAAAATTAATAAATAAATAAATATATAAATAAATAAAGATGCCTAATTTTCTATAACAATAACAAAATACGCAATTTTGTAAATTAGTTAGGTTTAGGCCGTGTTCTCACTAGAGACTTAACGGGCATAGTGCAACACTGGTTTTCATGCGGGTCTGGGGCTTTAACCCGACACTCGCATATGTAGACATTTGCGAGTTTTCTATTAGGCAAGAATCCGTAATGACAATTTCTGTTATTCACATAATTTCAGATCTAGGATATAATTTATAAATTATTTCTATGATTTGTATACATTCACCTCATGCATTGTTCGCAATATCTTTTACGCATATATGTTTATTGCTTTGACATTGATTATGTAATAACTACGCATTACAATCCGAAGAATAGCATATACATTGGTCCTCCTAGTATCCCTTCAACTGCTATCATGCTTTGAGCCTGAGGCCAAGCAAAATTTTAATTCCAATCACATGCCCCTAGTGGTATGTGGATGTAGGGAATTATTTCTCATGGCGAAGGTTAGTATTTCTTTTACCATGTTTTTGCTAAGCACAGGAAAATGAAGCTAGAAAAATTATAAAAACTTAAAATACAATAAATTCTACAATCAATAAAAAACTTTTTATGCAGCAATATTTTATGGGCAGGTAAATTGCATCCAGTGTTGCGGGTACATGTAGGTCATAAATCAGACATCCATCTACTTTTTAGCCCTATACAGGACATTTCATTTAGCTATTCCTTAACTAGATACACAATTAACCCTTTACACACCGATGTCAATTTTTTTAGCTTTTCAACTTAAATTAAAGTCCTGATGAACTGGTTTCATTTTTAAACATTTGGTGCAAGATGTTGCTGTCATAGACAGATTCAGATTCATGATTATTTATTTCCATATAGACATGTGGTGGATCCTTGACATATAACATTTATACCAAGATTTATACATATTATGTTTATACATATAACATTTATATATTTTATATTACATACATCATCATCCACCAAAATTGTTGAAAAATGTAAACCAGTTTCTTTGATACTGACACTGTGAAATATAGAATGTTGACATCAGAGGATTACGCATGATCAACGCCTATTCAAAGCTAGTCAGGCCTATTTACTTTTCATGCATAGTAACAGCGACTTTCCATTATAATCCGTGGTACTGTGATTAGCTAGCCCAATTTACCAACAGAACTGGTTACCCCACCTACCAACCCTCATCTCATGCACCTACACATCAGCTCCTGCACATCAAAATTTAACACACCAGAGCTGGTTATGATGCTATTATGTCTTCTGCCAGGTATGAATAACTAAACTGATTTAGAGGCATGACAATATTAATGAACATTTTCACATGAGTAAACCGAGACTGACATGTATGGTTATCACCATTTCCCCTCCACCAATCTACCCCCCACCCATCCCCTCCCAACCCCCATCCCCTCTCCCTTCCACCACCCCCACCCCTCCCCCCCCCCCCACATCCCACTAGGGCTTCATGATATACCAATATTATACCGAATACTGGTATCATAGCCATACCGGTAATCACACGGGTATGATTTTGGTGATACCAAAATATAACATAAAACCGGTATAACCTTCGGTTAGGCACATAATCCGCTTGCCATTAGTTACATATATCTAGCTAATGCGATAAGTTACTGCTCTTCGTACGGGAAAATTATATTTAATGATCACACTTGAAAATTTCCTTAGTTATCCGTATCTGTCAAATTGTTGTTAGAGGCTAGGGTTAATGTAATTGATAAATTACTACTTATAAGAATGTACATCGCGTAAAAAAAAAATAGAATAAAACTTATTTTAATTAACCTCATAGGACAGGGGGTGGTTAAAAATATCTTAGGTAATATTTTATAATTTCGGGCCATTGTTTTCTAGAAAACCATAATATCAAATGAATATTTTGCGTGATATTTTATATCAATTACTACAGCCTGGTTAATTAGCAATTTCCCGGAATTTTACAACTTTGTAGTGACCAGCCAATGGCCCAAGTAAAGAGGAACCGACAATACGAGAAAAACATCTCTGTCCCTGCGATCTATATTAACTTTTTATGTTGGCCAGTAGCGTTAGATATCGATCGATACAAGCTACTGTAACGAGAACGAGGCTCAGCGAGCGTAGGCATATGTATTCTCAGCATATTATAGTCTATTTAGTATGTGTTATAATGGCTTGGTTGTACCACTGCACGTAGATTTGCATGACTCCTGGCAGTTTCGACCCATTGCAATTTCATCGTATAAGGAACACGTTTTCGTGGGCAGTTTATTTATTATTCTGGCACATACATCAATACAAGTACAAAAGTAGCCAGGAAAATGAGTAAAACATAGCTTTACATTCAGCATATCCAACGTCTTTGACTCGTAGCAATGACATTTGTCAGTCAAATATCAAGTCTTGGTTGTTCGCAGTTTCACTGGGCGAGTTTATTTAGGATGAGATTGTCACTGGTTACCGGTATCTCGTGATCTCGACACGGAGTAGTTGTAATTTTGTAAATTCAAATCATTTGTACGGACGATTTGGTTAAATTTCAGCCATTTTGGGATATGATTTAACTGAAGACAGTTATTATCTAGCGTTTAATATCGGGATTCGTATAATTTATTGGTTTTATTGTAGAAATTTGCATCCACTGTTTCAGGAGTACTGATAGAGGCCTACTTCGTATGTATGGGAAATATGTTGACTATGGAATTGTACTACTGGAGCCTCACTCTATTTTGTCCATTGTAATAATACCGGTATGGAAATTGATACCGTAACCGGTATTAATTTTTCCAATACTGGGAAGCCCTATCCCCCTCCCCCCTAACCCCCCCCCCCCCCACACACACACCAATCTCCACACCCTCCTCAACTAAACACAGCAAGGCTATGTCAATTGTCTAGTGGTATCATTTTTTGCCATTCACAACATCAGCTATCAGCATTTGAGCACTTATTTGAAAATGACAGCACAAATGTTGTCATTCACACGCCCATTGAACAAGTCATTTGACTCACGAATACTGGTTACAACCTGTAAGAAAACAGTAAACAAATCACTGCCATCCATATCTTACACGAATAATGTGGAAATGGACACTATTTCGCCGAACAATTATTATTTAGAGGGTTAATGCAGTTTTAACTTATGGGCTGGAATATTATAACGTTTACGCAACTGGTTGCTTTGACAGCCCGGCTTCCCCGGTCTAAAAATAATGACGTAATGACATCATGAAAATACTCCGGAACAAAACAACCGTGATAAATTGCACTATTTCTCAGCAAAATTAGACATATTAGTCTGTCAGCTTGTGTACCTTAGATGCATTTTGGGTATAATAGCCGAAACTTTCAGGAAGTATTTTCCTGATATCAAGATACATGAAACCACTTGATACCAATTTTTCCTATCTATCGATAAGCCGCCATCTTGGATTTCAGAATGGCCACCATATTCAAGTTAGTTTTCTACTTATATCGCCGGCTGTTTATTGGCATACATGATATCAACGTACATGCTATACTCTATAGCATGTGTTTGCATTAGGGATTCATGTAAAATGATAGAAAATAAGATAACAAACAACAGTGTCCCCTAGAACGGCCATATTGGATTTCAAAATGGCCGCCGATATGGAAAAAACCCTATTAAATTACACAAAAATTATCCAACTGGTCCTTGCCTTAAAATGAGTAAGACTTTACATTAATTGGTATATGTTTAGAGAAAAAAAAGGACATATATACATATATACATTGTATACACCAGTGGTGTAGCAATAGCAGGTTCAAGGAACATGGGACCCTGACCATTAGGGGCCCCAGCAGCCTGCAATATTATTTTATGTAGAAGTTTTGAACCTTCTTTCTTTAATAATAATGCGACCAGAAATACCCCCTCCATCTCCTGCATTCTGATAAAACCTTTTTATCAGAATGCAGCCTTGCAGTAGATGACTTCTCAGATCATCTACTTTCCCAACTTTAATGGTGAGTAGCACTCAGAACCACTCCATACTGCAATGGCGTAGACAAATGTGGCTTGTGTAGGGGCTTAAGCCCTAAAGATTTTGGCAAATATTTTTCAATTCTGCACAATCAACCAAATGAGAGTCTATATATATATATATATATATACCTCTGAGAACATTTAACCCTAAGGAACCTACGAGCCGTCTAGACGGCGCGCAAAAAGCGTACAAATAAACCTACGAGCCGTCTGGACGGTTTTCAATAAACTTGCCTAGAGACCTACGCGCCGTCTGGACGGTTTTAAGAGCACCAGTTTTCGATCGCTAAATACGCAAGCATTACGGGCGTTTTATCCAATCAAACGTAGCGTTACATTACGGCAGATGACTGAATTTTATAAATCCACTGTTGATTGGTTAATTCAGTTTGTTTACAAATTTCTACGGGAAAATATAAATGGTTTTCTGTGAATGAAATTCCTAGCGTAAAATCGTCAACGATAGCGTGTCGATTCCTTTATTTAACCGAGTACTCGATTCCCTGATGGCCGGAATCGCTTAGTGAGAATGTCTAACCTAATTTATAATTGCGTCGGTAAAATATTACATTCAGCTGAATAGCTACACTGACACCTACAAGATTTAAAGTGCATCCTTACATAGCTTGCCCATTAATACCATTATATCACAACCGTCATTTAGCTTCTAGGGAGATATTGTCGTGCGTCTACGGTCTAATTTCTGTTCCTCAATCATCTATCATGATACCGCATGTTACGGGGCCGCTACTGGGTCAACGCATGTTACGGGGACGCTACTGGGTCAATACGGGCCTGTAACATGCATTATTAAAGTAATGCGAGTCATGAGACATTAGCTTGCTATTGCCATTTGAAATCACCTTTGTTGACTGTTCCAGAATCCAGTTTTATTTCCGTTTTCTATTGTTCTTTCATCTTGTAAATGTTTCCCCTGTTTTTTTCTTCAGGATCATATGGCGAATAGGACAGTTATCTGGTTGAGATTTCATGAAAATGATGATTCTGTAATTCTATCTTCTGCACTATTTTATTAACCTCTACCATTCTGTCAAAATTTTAAATTTTCAAATTAAATTAAAAGAACTGGTGTTCTTGTCTCAACAAATTTGGTGGAAGATGTTGCTGTCGTAGATAGCAACATCATCTACTAAACCAAAGTTGTTAAAAAATGTACACCAGTTTCTATTAGAAGTAGAACAGTACCAATTTTCCCGGCTATTGGCACATTAAAAGATAGAATATTGACATAAGAGTGGTAAGGCTTAAATCTGATGCGCTTGATGTAAATCTACTGTACCATTTTATTTCGAATCACTTATTGTATAAGTTGCCATTGTAAACTACATGTATGTCAAATACAGTTTCTTCTGTGTAAGAGTGTCATATTACTTAGTAGGACTGGTGATTAAATTGTTGAATATTTTGAGATCGATTGATCTGGAAGATGTTGCTGCATTAGGTGACATGTTCCAGTGGTAAAGCTTGCGCATTAAAGGGTTAAATACTGTATTATTTTTAAGCTATTAGTGTAAATATCAAATAAAGTTTACTCGAAGTGAGAGGGAGAGAGAGAATCTCATCTTAGGTAATCAGACTGGAGTATGTATAGTAGATTTGTTGAATATATCGAGTCCAATTTGATTGGAAACTGGTGTTGTTTTGGACAACAATAGATTCCAATTAAATTTGTCAAAATATACTCAATATATTGTTTCTTTAGATTGCAGGTACTACTCATCTTTATTGCTATTCATTCCTGGATTATTACCCTTGCCCTAAGGGGAAAGAGGGTATTATGTGTGTGCATGCGTCCAGTATTGCATCTAAAAAACTTCTGATCCGATTCGTTAAAAATTTGAACACAACAAACCAATATAACCTAAACAAGGGTTTCCAGACTTTGGCTGTGATCTGCGTGATCATACATAAAGATTTAACAAATTTGGATATGACAAAAATGGTATGGTGGTCTCGGCGGTGGTTTACAATCTCTGATTACTCCTGTTCATAATGTTATTTATCAAGCATCAAGTCTTTGACAATGATGGTAAGTGAGTGATAACTAGATTGCTTGGTCGATGACGCATTATAGCAAATCCCCATGCACTTTGACCTCTTTACCCATCCCATCCCTGGGGGCGTATCCTCTGCACTCCATAATCACATACCAAATTTGTTTGAATTAGTTACATTACACAGAGACTGGAGTGGAGTGATTTGAAAAATCTGGATGTCATCAGAGGAAGTGATCTGTGAGAGCAGGAGTTAAAATTAACATGAGCCAGAGGCTAGTAGAAATTGACCAGGGTTAATACAATGACCAGCCCAATGGTAACAATTTCATTTGTCAACCCTTTAATGGTCATGGTGGCCAATGAATGCCTCTGCTGTGATCTTAAGAAATGTTGATTAGCAGAGCAAGACTTTTTGAAAATTTACCACTAGAATGCTCGGTAATTGAGCCAGTCATTCCAGTTGTAAAATTTCAAAAATAGTCTTCCCTTGGTCTGTATAGAAAATTTGAAGGGCTAAAGTAGAATCTAGTAATCACTAGTCCTATCTGAACGTAGTGGCTCATTTGGCTTAATTTCAATTCATGGAGAGGGTGTCAACTGGTGTGCGAGAGTGGTCTATCAGAAATCTAGATAAATCTGGAAGACTCCAATCTCTGCTTACAATAAATCTCTTGACCTTTTAACCCCTTCTCCAACCCAAAGAAATAAATGTCAGGCAATCCACAATTATATGGGCAACCAACCAACACACCAAATTTCTTTGAATTCCACACAACAGTTTGGGAGTAAAATATGAGACATTTTTTTTGGATATTTGAACTTCGGACCCCACCCCCTGACCTTCAGTGGGCAGGGCCAAATCTAAATGTTGTCTTGCAAATCGCAATCATATGGGTAACCGCCATACCAAATTTGGTTGAAATCGACCCAAATGTTTGGGAGGAGATAGCATGACGGACATACAGATAAGTGGATGGAGGCAATTATATCCCCATTTTTTCAAAACATGGAGATAATGAATGGACTCAAGGAGACAAGGTAGGTATGGGGATAATGAATGGACTCAAAGAGATAAGGTTGGTAGGTATAATTAATTCAGTCATCATACTAAAATGTAATTTTCATTCGGATTGAGAAATTAGGCTACAACCATCATTTGCCATGCCACATTGTTTTCAGGACTTGTCACGAAAGGGTTAAACATAGTAAAAACTGGAATTGACAAAAGGAAGGACAGAGCAGAAATTTAGATTTTCTAATGGATAATTTTTTAGCTATGCCCCGCCCATCTCTACATAAGCTCCATCGATGATTTGCGCGTGTTGCGATCAGTTTATATACTTTGAATCCTGAATTCCAAATTTCATGGTAACCATAGATACTGCTAACTTGGTGAATATTTTGAAACCAATTTCAAGTACTTTGATTTGACTGAAAGCTGTTGCTGCCCAACTCACCAGGTCAGCAAAGGCAAACTAATTCTAAAATATTCACCAGCTTTCCTTTATAAATTTTAATTTTTCCCCATTAAAATGAGATATGGGCAGTTCATCTCTTACCTTGATCTTGTGCACATTACATTGTGTAGATTTCACTCTGCTGTCGCCGCTACTCACATAACAAATTCAGTTGACGTTTTGCCCCTCCCCCATCAGCCTCTTCCGACCCGAGCAGTGTCACAACCTAATGTATTAGGTTGTCTCACATTCTACACCCATAGGGCCATGATATGGTAAATCACCAGATTTGGTTATATTCCTTTAACTTCGACAGTCTTCCATCAACCCTACCCCTCTGGGAATGGAGCCTAGTGTAAATGGTGTCTCCCAATCCACAAGCATATCGGTAATTTACACAATAATTTTGATTGAATTCTACCAAAAGCTTTCTGAGGAGATGGATGGACAGACAGACAGATGGAGGCGATTGTAATATCCCTGCAGTTTTTTCAAAACGTGTGGGTATAATTAAGAGATTAAATTTAATTTATTGATATTTGATTCAAATCCCACCCAATCTCAAATGATACATAGAGCTTATGTGAGATGCACATTAGCTGAGCCCTCAGGAATTCGGTTGATAACAGTCGGCAGTCGATCCAGAACAGCCGCCGGCATAGCTGTCAGCCATTGATGTGTGTAGTAGCTGATCATGTTTCGAACGTACATCAGCATGTTTTAGTTCAAATATACTGTTTCCATACAAAAATTAGATTATAGAGTAACACAGGTCATAAGATTTTTATTTTTATAAAATCCATGTTAGTAAATCCATTAGGCGTAGCAGGAAAAACTGAGTCCGTTTAGAGTTTAGAAGCCATCGCCCATCAGTCACCTGCAAAAAATAGGAAGGATAAGTTAGAAATATCCAAATTCTAGAAGTGTTATATTAAGACTAACAATCACATTTTTTCATGAAAATTTAAATTTTCTCATAGACAATTCCCATATGCAGACCAAGAGCAAGTCATTCCAGTGATACATTTTCAAAAATAATCTTACTTTGGTCGGAAAATTTACATTTTCCTCGACAACTGCAGCAGTTTTGGTCTGACTCAAATGTTAAATGGTTAACAATATACATGTACGGCGCAAGGTCATAGGGATATATAGTCCGAGTCTGCTCTGACTCACCCCATCCCAGTGACAGATATTTGGACAGACTGTCACAGACTGACAGTCTGTCCAATTATCTGTCACAGGGGCAGGTTGAGTCAGAGCAGACTCAGACTAAGGGATATACTGGTAAACATTATGACCCGACAACGGGTGTTATGGTCATACAACACCCTCAGATTTTAGTGCATAAATGAAATGAATAATATAATAAATGGTGGGCATATATCGTCCAAGGAGGGAGTATGACTACTAGTTACTGGATTAACCTTTTCAATCGACAAGAGCAAATAATAAATTTGCTACGAATGTTTCAGAATTCTGTTGAATATTTTGAAACTAATTAAACTGGCTAAGGCAGCACCAGCTTCACATTGGATTCAAAGTATATCAACATCTTACTGTTACAAAGTCTTACATTCATAATGACTGTAAATGTGGAGTTCTGGAATTTCAGGTTCAAATGTGACAATTGTTTTTGATTTTGGGCACACAAGTTTATTTCAGGGCCCCGGTTCTCTATAGCTTTGATCAGAGGATACTGGCCACACAGTAAATGGTGATAGAATGCTTGTAACGAGGGAAATAGTGAAATATTAGTTTTCTAAGGAATTATTAGTAAGTTCCAGCCATCAATGATTATTAGTAAATGTGCTGTTACTTGTAAGTTTTCAGTTACTCAATGACTAATTTAACCGAGAAAGTTATAGATTGTGTTAAGAGAGCAGCTGAACCAATAATATATAAATCAATTTCGTTTACCTCTGGTCGCGAAATCACAATAAGGTTATAGATAAACAATCCGATAATCTCAATCATCGAATCCGATGCGTGTCTTTGTTTACAATTCCGAGATCACTTACTCTTCAAATTACTAGCATTAATTAGGCCGAGTTGAGATGCGAAAGTTGTCAAATATATCGGCATCCCACTTCCCGATTGGCAATATCGTTAATCTAGTCATCTGTCTACTTTTTAGTTTGTGGCGCACAAGAAATATGCATAAATTCACATATTTGAACACACAGCTATTTTGCAAAACAGCTGATCGTGTCGCCATCTTGGCGAAAAAATTAATATTCATGTATTCCCGACCAATCAGACGCATCAATCTTATAGTACGCGATACAGTGTTGCCAATAACGGGTAATGAGCTTGGTACTCGTATATTAGATATGGGTACAATTCTACAAATTCCTGTCGTTCTCTCGCGATCTTTCACGATAAACGATTCTTATTTGGGACGCCGCTACGAAAAAATGTCCGATGCTATAGAATCTTAGTGTAAAACATTCGCGTTCGCTTTTTAAACGGCTGAGTGCACAAAGCAATGCTACATAGCATAAAATTTGCCATTTATTCGCTGTCAACGCTGAGAAACCCTGGTATGTGTTCGATTATGTATAAAGGAATTATTCAACATTGAATGAGGCCTCCCCCCAAAATCATGACCGGAATTTCTCGAAATTTTACGGTACCATGACATAATATAATTGTCATTTTCACATCTTATCGGATGAAAACCTTCACGAAACTTTGGTATCTGTTAGTTTTAATACCATTGTGATTAAATTTATCAATGGCATTTGTAAAAGTAAAAAAAACTTCGATAAACTTTGCAAAAATAGACCAATGTATTTATCCTATAAGGTGTGGCCATTTTGAGAGGCACATTGACTAACTAAAATATATTATATTCATACAAATTTTATATGTACTTAAAGGTATTTTATCGCCCTTTCTAATGATATATAGTTTTATATATAGTGATCTGTTACTTTGCCAAAAATAGTTAATATAGTTGGCATGGTACCACTACGCCGCTATCACTCCACTACCGCTAACTAGCTAGGTTTCTAAGCAAGTTTCTAGCTTTTGGCTGTAGGGTTTCTAGCACTTTTTTTGTAAATTCTTGGTAGGGCCCAGAGGGTTAAATTTAAAAAAAACCACTGGGGAGGGCATCCAGAATTGGGGCCCACACACGTTCGACCAGGGGCCCCCAAACGACATCGATACGCCACTGGAATACACATTACTCACTTGTAATATATCCAAGATACCTTTTTTTTACCATTTTTAACACTTCAAAAATAATCTTTTGATCTTTTGGTTACAACGGCCGTTTGCCACCTCGTCCCAAACTGCAAATTTGCTACTATTTCTTTGACCAAAACTGATGATTAAACAACAATTCAAATTCGCTTATTGTAAATATAATACACTGAAGTCCTAATTTTGAGATCAGTTTGCATCATCTGGGTCAACATAACTACTTAAGTTCTGGCAATGGTCTTCCTCTCCTTCACACCGGCACAGTTCTGTACACACTAGACCTTTTAATCGACATGAACATCTACCTGAAGCGCACTTATCTGTTGAGCTTGGGTTAGTGGTACCACACATACACCTCACTAACTCAACCACCGCTGCAGGGGCTGGTGCAACCTTGGATAACAGAGGTACAAGCCTGTGCTCTTCCTTCACCCAGCCATGCTGTAAGGGATCTGGTGATAGTGGACTGACAACAAGGTCTTGTTCCCACACCAAAGCTTGGCAGTGAGCACGCTGGATATGCTCAACCCATGTTCCACGTGTCGGTGGTAGCATGTCGACACCTTTGTTCATGCCTTGTTGTTTGAATAGGTGCCATCTGAGGTGATGCGGCTCAGTAATGGGAACATTCTTCTTACAGAATAAACTACATAAAAAGGAAATGCACCCATTTAATGTATTATTAGACGGCTGGGTTCCACAGCCGAGGCCGGATATTAAAGTTACAATCTTGGTATCTGCTTTTAGGAAGGCTTCTAAGTACGCTTTCTTAGACTTTCCTCTTATGTAGCCTGTGGTATCACAACCAGTGAGAGCATGCCATTTGCAGAGAGCATTTCCAAGAGCATCATAAATAGGTTGAAGTAGAACTAGTCGTCGTCGATCACCCGTGCCCATCACCAGGGCAGATTTCTTGCCAAGAAGAGCTGTACGTCTCAGCGCAAGAATCAAAACATCTGCATCCTGACTGTAAATGTGAACAGTATATCCAGCTTTATTTGCTTCCACTGCATGCAAGATCATTAAGGCATCGGCTTCTTCTTGTGTACTGACACCAGGAGTGGCATTATTGGTGTAGTTGGACATCACTTCTTTGCGTGTGGCTGTTATCATACACATTTTAGAATGGTCTATTAATCTCTGTGCAAGATAAAGTGTCAACGAATCTTTTGTAGCTACACTTCCAAGGAATACTTTTAATTCAGGAATTTTGGTATTGTCTTCTACATTATAATCTTTTGGCTGTGCCTTTCCACCCATGCGTCGTTCACGTATTGATTCCTTTAATGAGCCAACGACAGCGTAATTGTCAAAAATTACCCTTACAGATTTGTAATTACGTGATTTGATATCAATGAGCTCAACATAAGCTTTGCCAAGGGCTTTAGCATTTTCAGATGACTTCACAGCCATGAGTTCTTGTACTACGGCCATACCGTCTACAATTAGACAGAGCTGTGCATCTGTGGAACCGTATGCACCATCTGAAATGAGATTGTCTTGGCAATCCTCCATCGGTGACACTGAAAGATTCTCTAACACAGTTATCAATGAGCCTTTATTTAATGTTGGGTGCACAGAACCATCTGGTCTCATTAATGTCCGATTAACAGTTGTAAATTCATAATTACCAATCACCTCTTCCATATCTATTTCACGAGATGAGCGCGCTACAACAAGTAGTCGAGACATTAGACCAGACATTGCCTGGAGGGTTAAAACATCAGACTTTGCCTGTACTTTAACCTCCTTGGTTGTAGAAGTCCATGTAAATGACTTACATTTTGTCATCTTGTCCCAAAGATTTGTATTTCCACATATTCTTTCATCAACAAATTTCTGCATTGCAGATTTTCCCACGAGCTCACAGGACAGGATGCTTTCCCCAACAGCTTTAGGAACTATCTCATTAGTGACAAGCTTAACCATTGCTGTATTGCCACTCTTGAATATTCCACAAGGTGCTCGGACATCAAATAGCGTTTTAATAGCTTGTTCTTGCCTGAGTGTTGTTGACTTATTGAGTTCATGGTGATCAATTTTACTCTGTTTCTTTAAGTCAGCCATGGCCTCTGTTTCATTGGCAATTCGTGCTAATTCTGGTGCGCACATACAAAACTTCAGAAGAGTAGCAGGAGACTGAGTGATGCCACCAATAGCACCCTGACCTTTGAGATTTTTGTTTACATGTTCTTGAGCATGATCAATACCGATGCGGGTGAATGGTATCTGGTTGGAAGTGTTCACAGTGAATTCATGTGCCATAAAGTCCTGCCAGATTTCTGGATCAGTAGTTTGAAGCCGACACATTCGTGCAATATATTCTAGAATATTCTGTGCATAATCATGCCTCCCATAAGCAAAGAAATACACACATAGTTTTTCAAGTGACGACAGGTGAAGGAACCAGTCACCTAGCCGGGTAGCACGCTGGAATTGGAGTACGGTCAAGACCTGTTTCATGTACATTCGTGCCCATTTGAAAATGGGCTCTGTGTTGTGCTCAGCATCAAAGTCGGCAAGCTGTTTCTCTATATTAAGTGCCTCAAGTGTGATTAATAATCCCTTATGTGACTCACGAATGCTCTGTTTCGATGTGCATGCATCAGACAGTATTTTAATACTCTCTTCAAGAGCTACGCGGACAGCAGGCCTTTCAGCAAAAAACCCTCCTATCCAAAGATCAAACAATACCTGCAGGGTGACTTCGTGAGCTTCCATAGCTCTGTTGTAATGATTCCCATTTATAATTTGATTAACAGTCACAGAACTGTACAAACCTGCTTCGACCCAAGCCTCGTCAATCCCGCTTCATTCTATGGCCTTTCCCAAACATCTGAGAGCACATAATGAAGTGTGGAATGCACCTGGACACACAACAAACTGATCCTTGAACCGTGAATCCAAATATTCCAACTTCAACACTTGTTTGTATAGATCCATGTCAAATGTGACAACAAGCTTCCGCCCATTACCAGACACCAGTCTGTTCAATCTACAAAGTTGGTCTAAAGTGGTAACCACGGTTGACCCTTCGTGTGCTGGGGCAGTTATGATAGGTAGAGTAAATGCCTTATCAACAATCAAAGAGGAATGATTCGTGGATTCAGGTGTGTTTGAAAGACTGTTGTATGCAGCCCACACTGGTATCATTTGTGTTGTTCTCTCGTCATCTACTACTTGTGGAGACATTTGTACAGATATTTCACCTGAACTCAATAAAACCTTGTGCTCCTCTCACACTGCTGGCATATTTGATATGTCAGTTAATGAAAGCATACCTTGTACATTATCTGACAAAATATTGGTAACATCAAAAGCAGGAATCGTAACTTCGTCAGAGGCAACTGTTTTAGGTTCTACATCAGACAAATTTAAATCAACTGTTTGCGATCTGTTGAAATATCTTGCCATCATCCAACACATATCATGCATTATCGCTCTATCAAAATGTTCATCGTAGGAACCCACTTTATACGATGCATAATGGGGACTGAATTGAGGTTTGGGACTGCCTTCTAAGTCACATTTAAGAATCTTGATGCATGCGCTCGGAACACCTAAAAGGCCACCAGCAGAAACCAAGGTCTCTCCAGCACATATTGGCTGATATACACAAGCTGCCATTGCATGGAAACTTGACTTTCCATCAAAAGTATCAACTTTCTTGTCAATATTATCAGCGGAAGCCCGAATAGCTCTACCTTTCACAATACCAACTGGGACAAAAATACCATTTTTATTGATGTTTTCTTGCACATCTGACTACAAACCCTGGTCACCCGACTATATGATATGCCATAACATAAATGGCTGAGCAGATTTATAGTGGTCTGGCTGCGTAAATTGTGATATATCCACAAAGATAATCCGACTGCATATGGACTTTCACATTGCCAACGAAAAGTAGACAATTCAGACTGGGATTTTGTTGTGTATGCTACTTGCTTTGAAGTTTTAAATTCCTGCATCATCATTTGAGAAATTGTGACACATGATTTTCTTAGAGACTGATCTCGCGACTCAGTAGTCGCAGTCTGCGACTCAGTAGTCGCAGTCTTAGAACCTTGCAAGATCCATCTGTTTAACCGTAATACCTCTACTGGCAATCCAGATTCGCCAACACCATCTAGTCAAGGTTTCTCTTTTCTGGCTTTAGTTATCTCTTTTCTGATGATTTTGGCACATTTAAATATTATATTAAGGTCGCCTTTTATGTCTTGTTCAGAAATAGCAATATCGACTGCTTCACGTCCAGATTATTTTTAATGGAAGACGCCAGGTAATTTACCTCTATGTTGGGATAGTTCAATGTCTGGTAAATTGTGTGTGATGTTTGTTATTAGTGTTCGTCTGGATATTGCATGACCAGTGACTCTGTGGTCACGCATCATATTATAGTACAATTCTTCAGCCTGAACAGTCGTTATATAGTCTCCAGATTCTATTCTTTCATGCAACTCATCGTAAAATTCCATCTCTGCTGCTATAAAGAAAATCGTCTCCTCACTATTCTGATTAGTTTCAGTGCGTCTTTCAGGGCCTTGAACATAAATTCTCCAGTATGTGGTTTTGCAGGATTTGTGATAGACAATGTCCCTAGCCAGAAAGTCCCCGTCTGATATTATGTCGGCCAATTGTACTTTCCAGGATGCATTGTCACTTTTATCTACTATCTCTTTGACAGATATCCCGCTATTCTCACTACGACAGGCATATAAAATTTCATTATCTTTTTCCGTATTTTGACCTTGATAGAAAAAGCACTCTTCACGATCAAAACTCTCTGCGGCAGATCTCAGTAGTACGCTACTAGATTCTACAGATAAGGTTGGGCGCCCCTTCCCCTTATGTTTTTCAGGATTATTGAGATACTTAATCTCATCTCTTTTAGCTTTGTTCTTGTCTGTGGTTTCACTATAACAGCTGCGATGCCACTTAGCACCCTTTTGCAAAAGGTCTGATGCTGTTATACCTATTAATCTGTTCCCTATATTAATAAAAGCATGACTGCCCCATTCAGATCTTTTATTGACGTTCGCTAAAATGTATCATATGATTCTACATCTCAGGGGGTGGTCAATCTTTCTTTCTTATTATATTCTTGGCATTTAATACATAAACTGTAATCAGTTGGTTTATTTTTTGCCGGCAATTCTAATTCACTCTCCATCGTTGACTACATGTGTTACCAAATGGCAAAGATATGCAGTTTGTCTGTTTGTTTGTAGACGACAGCGCTTTTTATATATAAAATTTGAGGATAAGAGCAAGATCGTCTTTTCAATTTACTTTGATCCAGAGATTCTAAAATAATCTCGGGCCATGTATTATTATAAATATACATTTTTAACCTTTTAAACAAGAAAGTTTGGAATATCTTCTTCTTTTCGTTCGCTGATCATACCGCCAGTCCTAAGTGACTATCGACATGATCATAAGCGTTAAGTGCGTGGATCCATGGTTTATTGGAGTGCGCCGTGCGGCCTGGAACCTCCGTCTTCAGCACTCGAGGTTTCTATCAGGGTTACCTCACCCTTACCTCCTTTAGTCGCCTCTTACGACACGCAGAGGATACGGAAGGTGTATTCTAAGCCCCACCTACAGGGCTAAGTTTGGAATATAACAGTCATTTACGATTTAATAATTATTATGATCAATATTTTGAGGTTAATTTGACTAGGTTATGTTGCTGTCTATGGCAGCAACATGTTCCAGTTAAATTAATTATGAAATATTCAATAACATACCCTTTATAGTAGCCTTGAAATTAAGATTTTTGGTATTCAGGGTTCAAAGGGTTAAACATATTACTATGATATTGCCTATCAACCATCATACATGATCTGACATGCATTAAAACATATACCTAGACACTAAAATCAAGACACTAGGCGATTAATGAGTCAAAATGTTGAAAAACTGTTTTTCAGATAGCGGCCATTTTGAAATCCAATATGGCCACCATAACGACAAATGAAAATTTGGTATTAAGTGATTTTGGATTCCCAGATGATTGAAGAATATTCCCTGAAAGTTACATGCATTAAAACATATACCTAGACACTAAAATCAAGACACCAGGCGATTAATGAGTCAAAATGTTGAAAAACTGTTTTTCAGATAGCGGCCATTTTGAAATCAAATATGGCCACCATAACGACAAATGAAAATTTGGTATCAAGTGATTTTGGATTCCCAGATGATTGAAGAATATTCCCTGAAAGTTACATGCATTAAACCATATACCTAGACACTAAAATCAAGACACTAGGCGATTAATGAGTCAAAATGTTGAAAAACTGTTTTTCAGATAGCGGCCATTTTGAAATCCAATATGGCCACCATAACGACAAATGAAAATTTGGTATCAAGTGATTTTGGATTCCCAGATGATTGAAGAATATTCTCTGAAAGTTACAGCTACTATACCCGAAAATGCATATAAGTCTCAATTTTCTTACTCAAGGCGACTATATTACCATTTCTTCGAATATCCATAAAACAGGACAAAATACGTCCACGGAATAGCGTGATTGTCATTTAAAATCAGACTAATTTACTACATAAATACTAGGGAAAAAGCTGTGGTTTTATTCAGCCTAGCATGATCTCGCACACGCCTCATCATTGCTTACATAATGAGCCAATCTCTGATTGGTCAATACTCCCCACATTCCTTTCTGAAGGAGAGGAAAATGGCCGCAATCCCGTAGATTTCCAAAATGTGTAATTTGCGATGATTGAAAGCCCAATATGATAGCCTTGTCATGTCTTTGTCCAGGATTCACTCTGCAAATGCTTTATTAGTATATAAGGTGTCTAGATAATGGCCTTCTCCTTCCGTTTAAACCATCTAAATATCGCTAAGGGAGGCAACAGCTCAGCTCAGTTTCGGAAATCTCGCCTTTTCATTAGGCGCACCCAGGTTGCCCTGGTAAGGATATATGTCAATTAGTTCATCCATAATTATTCTGAATGCGAATATTTATAAAGTTTGCGCACAATCACAAACCTACGATGACACCACACAATTACTAACCTATTTATATACATGCATAGCTATGTACACAAGTTGACAATTACAGAAAGGTAGAATTATGTGTAGTTGTTGGGATTTGAGTCTAACCAGATAGTCTTCTAACAATTCACATGGACTCAGGGTCTCAAGTCTGGTAGCTGGGATCGCCTGAGGTGGGTTTTTAACAGGAAATCATGGCTGCACTTTTCGATTTTCTGGATCATGCCATTTGGCACATCTATCGATGATGAGTTGACAGCATAAATCAGTGGACTCTAGTAGCTGCCATGCTGAAGGTAGGTTGTACTTTGCCAGGACTCTCTTCACCTGTGAAAACCAGCCAAAGGCTCCGACTGCCTTAACTGCTATTTGGTATCTTGCTAACTGGTGCTCTTTAGTGTTTGGGCTCCTACAGATACTTCCATACCAGGACAGAATCCTTTTGTCGATTACAGGTTCTATAGGATCCGCTCCCAGGAGTGAGTAGACTGCAACATCTGCACTCCTATCTGGCAAAGAATGGATGGTTTCCGCGTTTGTCGCTGTACTCTTTCCAACTGACTGACTTCGGTACATCTAATGGAGCATGCCTCTAGACCATATGTCAGTCTTGGACTAATGTACAAGTGCCATATCCTATAGATTAACACAGGTTTAGGCCTTGTTTACTATGCAGTCCTGCACCCAGAAGGTCCTACATCATTCAACAGGTACTGTTTATCAGGGGTTCAATATCTACCCTGCCATTGGCCATCTTAGTGCACCAGTTAGGAAGCAACACACACATCGCCATGCCGGAACCCGACCCTGATTACATGATCGGCTCTCAATGCGCAAGTCCCCGCATGATAGTAGACACTACTTAGAGCATTCAATGGTACCGCAGACCCCATCACTCTGGAACCATGAGTACGCTGCACCCATTTAGTGGACATAATCCTTTTGGAATCACCTACACCTACCGACACACCACAGCATATGACTGATGATTTACCTGAACACTTATATGATTTATATCTACGTGCCACAGTTGGATTACAGAAACATGAAATTCGGAAATTACTGTACAAATATCGCGATAGTTTGTCCTCCGGAGACATGGATCTCAGAGAAACTCATCTCGTACGACACTCCATCGACACAGGCAATAATCGCCCTGTACGTCAACCGGTACGACGTCTTCCCATTCATAAAGAAGCGGAAGCACAACAACAAGTGAACGACATGTTGCGGACCGGTATTATTGAACCCTCAGCATCTCCATGGGCTAGCCCAATAGTACTAGCAGGCAAAAAGGACGGAACCTTGCAGTTTTGTATTGACTACCGCCGCCTTAATGATCTTAGCGTCAAGGACGCTTATCTCAGATAGATCAGGCCTTGGATTCCTTGTCCGGAGCCAAGTGGTTTTGTACCCTTGACTTACGGTTACTGGCAAGTAGCTATGGATGAAGCTGACATGGAAAAGACCGCATTCGTTTGTAGGGATGGTCTTTTCCAATTCCGCAAGATGCCCTACGGATTGTGCAACACTCCCGGAACTTTTGAACGACTCATTGAGCAGGTATTAACCACCCTGCAATGGGAAATCTGTCTCTGTTACATTGATGACGTAATAGTCTTCGGACCAACGTTTGAGCAAACATTAAATAATTTGGACACCGTGCTTTCCCGATTCCGCATGGCCAATTTGAAACTCAAACTAAAGAAATATCATCTCTTTAGACAGAGCGTTGAGTTCCTGGGAATGCCATACCCGGTGATGGAGTGGCTACCCAGCCGTCAAAAACTAAGGCAGTAGCGGAGTGGCCAACACCCTCTTCAGTCACAGAGACACTGAGTTTTCTTGGCTTATGCCAGTACTATCGCCGTTATATCTGACATTTCAGCGAGATTGCTTCACCCCTCCACAAGATCACCGAAAAAGATCGACCATTCGAGTGGAAGAGTGAGTGTGAAGGCTCCTTCAGGGCGCTGAAGGAACTCTTGACGACCACCCCAATTCTTGCTCATCCTAATCCAAACCGCGATTTCATCTTAGACACTAACGCGTCAGCTTATGCTAATGGCGCGGTTCTATCTCAGGTCACAGAAGACGGAACGGAGCAGGTATTGGGTTATGGTTCGCGTACTCTGAATAAAACGGACAGAAAATACGCAACCACCAAGTGAGAACTACTAGCGGCGGTACACTTCGTCAAGTATTATAAACACTTTCTGTACGGGCGCCCTTTTACACTCCGTACAGACGATGCCTCACTACGCTGGCTTAGGAACCTGAAAAATCTGGAGGGCCAGGTAGCAAGATGGCCGGAATCCCTGCAGGCCTATCACTTCAACGTTGTTCACCGTCCCGGCAAATTGCATGGAAATGATGCCAACGCCCTCAGTAGAGTTGGCGCGGAGGCTGAACATGAAGAGGCCGCCACCGTGACACAGTCAACACAGCCATCTCCGGAGTTCCCCGAATTGAGGTGCGCAGAGTGGAATCCGGAGAAAATCGCACACCGCCAAACAACAGACATGCAGACACGAAATATATACACATGGATCCAGGAGGGGGTACGTCCTCCCAAGGAATCGGTAACACCACTATCCACCACGGCAAAATATTATTACCAATGGTTCGAAGAATGTTAATTGATAAATAACGTTCTGTACATTAATAACCGTCTGGTAGTCCCGTGATCTTATTTTAAAACATGATAACACCGGGCATCTGGCCGTGGAAAGGACTGTTGCCCGCATCAAATTGAGATTCCACTGGATCGGGATTCACGATAGTGTCAAGGCATGGGTTGCCAAATGTATCCCATGCCAAAGTGTTGGCCAACACCATATCGCACCATCTCAAATTAAGATTGTTGGTGCACCGTGGGAGCGAGTGGCTATCGACGTCCTCGGACCCTTGAATACGACGGATGACGGAAATAAATACATCCTCGTATTACAAGACTACTTTATGAAGTGGGTAGAAGCATTTGCTTTGCCAGACCAAGAGGCATCCACCATAGCGGAGGTCCTGGAAAGCAATGTGTTCTGCCGTTTTGGTATGCCTTATGAGTTGCACTCCGATCAAGGAAGTAATTTTGAGAGCCGGCTCATATCAGAGCTATGCAAATTGTTCCATATCGTCAAAACAAGGACGACTCCATACCACCCCCGGAGTGACGGGATGGTAGAGAGATTCAACAGAACTCTCGCGCAGATGCTTACGAAGGAAACATGCCTTGATTGTAGAGATTGGGACCTACGGCTCCCATATGTACCCATGGCTTACCACATTTCAGTACATTCCAGCACGGATTATACCCCTGCTCGGTTAATGATAGGCCGTGAATTAGCCTTACCCCTGGATCTGGCGATGTCTCGGATACCAGGAGAGAAAAATTTACCATCTCTCTATGTTGAACTCTTGCGGCAGCGGATAAAACAAGCCCATGAGTTAGTGAGAGAAACACTATCCACTGCACACCGGCGGCAAAAGACATGGCACGACTGAAGGGCGCATGGAAATCCTTATGAAGCAGGAAGGATGGTTTGGGTATAAGATTCACGATGATCTCAGTCATCCACTTCGATCGGCTTAAACCGTGTGTCAGTGATGACGCAGCACCAGAGCTCGGACTGGGCGTTTCTCGTGACACCGGTACCCAGACAGATATTTCTACGGAAATTAGTGTTCCCATGGTTAGCGCAGAGCACCGCGGTGCCAGTTCAACCCCACTTCTACCAAGCCAGAATGTTGGTGAACAAGCGGCTAACGCTGATGACGATGACGAGATACGTACTCGGCCTCTCCCTCCTCAGCACGGGTCTACTCGATCTGGGAAGCCGTATCTGAAGAAATTTGTGTTTGTTTTGTCCAAGGGACCGGATGGAAAAGCTGTTCCTCCGATCTCTTCCCATTCCCACCCACTTCATGCTATGCCCCCCCCCCCACCCATCATAGAGTTACCACAAGCAGAAGTGGTCTAGAACCGCAAAACCGTACAACAAGGTGTACCCGACCACCATCCAAAATCGCCGGACCAATTCCCACCCAAATGGGATCCTTAACCATAACCGCACCACCACCCCAAATCCAACTGGCGTCCCTTATCTATACACCAAGTTCGTACATCACTGGCCAGCTCCATTTCACACTCCACTCGTCGTCTGTTGACCGTCAATCTTCAGATATAAGAGACCGCTGCTACAGAGGAGGTGGCATCCCGCACCGCACCAACCAACATTACCCACCGCGGTTGCCAGGGAACCAGCCTGCTCAACAGACTCTCAGTTCAAATTTTCTCGGTGTCTAAAAACTATGACAGGACACCAACCGTCGTGTAACGGGAGATGACCACATCCCCCTGTCCAAAGGCCACCCCATCCATTCGGCCTACCATACTACCCCGTGAGCAGTCAAGACATCACACCACAGACAGAACGTCATCACATACAGAACACACCTGCCCTCAAGGCTGGATACGTCAATTCGTCATTGCGCGTACATCACATACATACTCGGTTATACTCAGCATAGCAGACATTCAACACCGGCAACATCATCATTTAGCAGCACCTACCGGTATTAATTAATTCCCGATAGACATAAAAATTCCACAACAGTTCCACCCACACAAGATGTGGGAGAAATAATATCTCCCGCAAACCCCCACTTCCCGCAATAACAACAGACTTGGCGTTCACCAGCGTGGAAAACTGGAATGTGCCCACTTCACTTTAACATTGGCATCATACAGCAGCCCGGACATCCCGACAACAACATTATCGTCAACAAACAACAGCCAACAAATCTTCCGCACACACCTTCTTATCTAGTTACGGGAGAACTGATCATATGGATATAAGGATTGCACTACAGCCATCTACAGTACACGTTACGGGAGGAATGTTTGTCCAACGTTCCTCCCCTTCCCTTTCCCCCGACGTCATACGGAAACAGCCAAAATCGACATACACCATAAACACGTAATAACAGTCGATATTATTAAGAGAGCAAGATGGCCGCATTGTCGTCAGTCACGAGTAGGATTTTACTACCGAAAAGTTGAATTCGATACCAGAGAGTGATAGGCTCCTCGAAAGGGTGTCGAAAACAGGCGGCGGTCCGGGGGCACGTAAATCTTCAACTATAGTGCAGAGGAGATACTGAAGGCCTCCGTGTCTGACGAAGGATGAATTAACATCCTACTGTGGTACCGTCTAGTCGGCGTATTGTTCGGGCTACCAAGATTTTTGGTTCATCCGATCTCGCTAAGTGGACATACGTGGTAGGAGGCGACAAACCTCATCCAGGACAATCCGAGTCTCTGGCGGAATCGGTAGTAACACTGGAGATGCCCTGCAGGCAAGGCCAGGGAAAACGGTCAAAGTTTGTATTCTGTTGGTAGATAGGTACGGATCAGACCGTCGGTTGCCCATGAGCGTGAGCTCAGATGGTGATCGCTATCGACTGAGTCGCCGGCCGGTCATCTTGATCATGTCAGTTCATCTGTGTAATCAAGATGGCTCAATGTACAGTCAGGCCATGGCAAGTGTTCGTATTGCGAGTCATGCCTCCTGTGATCAGAGGTCATGAAAAGTGATTCTTTGGGATGTATGTGTGTGAGACGGTGTAACCTGTCACTTGCTGGGCCGGTGGAGCAGTCTGGGTGGATGACCTGGCTAGTACGATCTGTGCAGGGACTCTCAGCTAAAAGGACGTCAAAGAACGATCTACGCGAGGCCCTTAGCTGCAACGTCTAGCGGGCATCACCTCCGTGGTATGGTCTATGTGGGGCTACGGCCCCTTGCCAAAATGACCTTAGTTGGCATCCAGTACTGTGTCCACTCGGCTCGGGAGTTGTCAGTGTGCGCCTTGACTGTCCCGGATTATGTCACCCCCTAAGTTGGACAGGTCTTTATAGGCATATACGGAAAGGTACCTAGTCTAGGCTGCATCCTGTGTGGGGAACTGGGCGTCCATCCGGCATGGCAGGGACAGTGAACCACACCGGGAAGGCCAAAGTTACGACAGCATCCGACAGGTCATCTGTGCTCTAAAGTAACTATGTCCCACCTACGGGCTCAGCCATTACAGAGCGAAATACCCTCAAGGTTCGATAAAGTTGACATCACGCCGCCTCCCCTATTCCCGCACCTGGCGGCCATAAAAACGTCACCTTCACCACAGCGCAAGTATCATCCACAGATAACCAGCCACGCGTATCAGATTCAAATCACCAACATGTCAGAAACATAGACACTCAGGTTGACTGTATTCACAATCTCCAAACGACGGCATTGTAAACTGTAACATTCTGTGCGAGATGTCCGGATTCTTATCCAGTTCGGAGATCTTACTTTAGAAGTAACATGTATGCACACTGTCTTCAGTATTGATGTATTAGGGCATCTGTTCTCAATGACAGCCGTATCTAAAAGCTAGGTAGACACCAGACATTTGCGGCCTAAAATAATTCTTGTCTCTAAAAACTAAATATTAGGTTAAGCATAGAAGAAGGCCCGCATAAATAAAAGCGGCAACTACTAATTCAGCATACTGAGAATTACATAAGACGGTGACGTGGGAATCCTTCGGGAATCGTTCGTCCCGTCTTCATGTGAAACAGCACGCAACCTTATAGTCATAATCTCACTAGGTATGGTCTTTTCTTTACAGCATTTTGGTTAAATATTAGAGTGGGCCCCTTTCAACTACTACTCTTCTCCCGCTTTAAGCAGTGGCAACATTTTCCCGTGACGGAGGCCTGCGCGAGGCACTTGCCTCTCGCAAGGATTCAGTGATGACGGTCCATGCGAGGATAATACTCCTCACCTAAACTAGCACTAGGAGTAGTGCCCGCATGACGCATATGATTTTCCGTCACCACAAAGACAATTTTCTTTCCTTTCAGCTTAGAGGTATAATAGCTTATATTAAGTTAATTAGTTAAGTCTCGTGTACGGAAGCCTCACTTGTGGGGATACCTTTGCGGACCTACGAGTCTGTGTGGTACCTACGGGAGACCCACGTTTAAAAGTTCATCAGGCTGTCTCTATGTCTTGTATTTTCGTATGCTCATTATTTTTATCTAGCATACTTGACGGTCTGTTTAGGTAAAACTATTGTATAGACTTATTTTAATTAGGTCACCAAATCAAATCTTGTAAGTCCATAGATCACGAAATTGCTATGGACAGGCATACTAGTGACACAAACTCTTGGGATGAGACTGTTGTGTTTAAGGTTCGCGACGATGGTTGCATGGCCCCACCGGAACGATTGAGTTCCACCGGCCTTAGGAGCTGGTCTTTGTTACCCGTAGGGAAGCATCATACAGGATCCGTCACCCCGAGACCGGAAGCTAACCAGCGTCATCATTCGTCATACACTTGCGGCGCGGCGAGTCGACATCAGACACCGGAATGGCCCGACACTACCCCGCGAGCTACAGGTGCAAGGGCTTATTATTGTGGTCAGTGAACTGTTCCTTGACCTATTTTTAAATCGCCTCAGCTTTTCCCTGGTCAGTCCCGATAAAGTCTCCTTCAGATTTGTGTACACTGAGTGCTGGTGTGTAGTCAGTAACTCTCTGGGATCGGGCTGCCCAAACATTTTGTGATGGTCATCCATGGCAGTGATTTCATCTGCTAGGGAGTCTGCTTGTTGAATAGCAAGATCTTTTAAGCATTCGCTAATGTGGCGCAGAATGTTATTGCGCTCCCGCCCTAAATCAGTGCGGTCTTCACTTTAGCCACTTTGATAGATGTGCAGCCCTAACGCTTTCTGCTCTGCTGACAGTTTTACTACTAGAGGGTCATCAGTATAACTAGTTCAGTTGTTTTTAAGAATATATATGGTGCTGGTAGCCATAGATTTCAGTATTTTGGTTAGGGCTTCGTTTGGATCTGAGCTGATGTCGATATTAGCTATCTGCTCCCCGAGGGCCTTTTTGTATGACATTTGAGTGTCAGTGTCGCTGATGAGCTTGGGTAGGTTCTAGGTGAGTCTTGCCTGGTATGGCGTTTATACATTAGGTAGAGATCGTTCATCTGAAATCATATAATGACTGACTCATGGTCAGAATGGTCTGTGCCTCCATAGGAATGAGCATTTCGAAGTAGGGGTTTGTGTACGTATTACTCCAAATTTATTCCCAAGGTTCAGGCTATGGGGGGGGGGCGCTTAATTTTATCACGGGGAAGGCAGACTATCTCTGGAATGCTGAGCATGAGGTAGCTTTTAATGACTTGAAACAGGTCCTGTCATCGCAATGCATATTGCAGTTCCCTGATATGATGAGAGTTTGAAGTAAGCACAGATGCGTCAGATACTGGGCCTGTGTGTGTATTGTCACAGATTTGGTTTTCAACAACCTGTTATGTTTTCTTCCAAAGCATTTTCTGGGCATGAGTTGAATTGGCATACTCGAGACAAAGAAGCCTTTGCCCGTGTGTTCACATTGCGGAAATTTTGCTACTACCTGCTGGGGAGACAGTTTGAGTGGCATACATATCACAAGGGGCTACAGTCATTAAAGGATACAAAAGACACTCATGGATGGAAGGATGACCATTGGGTAGAGGAAATCTCATAGCTTGATTTCAAAGTTATTATCATCCTGGTGCAGAGAATGCTCATGCAGAAGCCCTCTCTCTCTCTATCTGCAAATGTGCTCTGGCAAACTGAAAATTTCAAAGCACAGAAGTTTCTAAGATGTCAATGTGAAGACCCTATAATCAAAGAAGTGATTGCTCACGAACATTTGAATATTCATGTCCCACCATCGGAACAGGTGTTGAAATGGCTGCGTCATTCAAACTCCTTATGCACAGAGGATACTGGACTACTTTACATTAGTCATGTACACAATAAAAAGTCATTGCGTCAGCTGGTGGTACCAGTCATTGTTCCTGTATGTGTTGCAGCAAACTAGTCATAACTCACGTCATATGGGTCATGAAAAGACAGAAAAGCTGTTAAAGAAACAATAATTCTGGTTCAATGTTACTCAGGATGTCAAACAATATTGTGGATATTGTGCTCCATGTTTAGAGTCAGTAGGGCCTAGACTCAAGCCTCCGGCAGAATTGTGCGAGACCAGCCAGCCAACGGTACCATGGAAAATGTTGCACTTGATATTAAAGGTCTGATCGGGTGTGAGCGGTCTGAATCTGGGAATCGATTCTTGTTGGTGGCCATTGATCTTCGTACAAGAGCTGCTGAGATGATACTGATCCCTGATAAATCAGCGCAGACAGTAGCCAGAGCTTTGATAAGCATTGTTTTTTCCAATGGTATTTCTTCTTCTATAAGGACAGGGTGTGCGAGTTTAATAAGACCAATCTGGCAGAAATTGCTACGCTCTTGGAGATAGATAAGAAGATGGTAAGCCCAATGTGACCAGAGTCTAATGGTGCAGTAGAGAGACTGAGCAGAACTATTGGTGAAATGCTTCGAAAGGAAGTGCAGGATTTCAAGAATTGGGATTTGGACGTACGATACATACAGTTCTGCTATCATGACTTGACTGGCTATTCCCCGTTTTTCCTTTTATATGGTCGGGAACCCTGAATGTCATTGGCCATTAATGAGTCCACCTCTTATAAGGCTGGGAATTTGCGGTCTTCCTTTGGAATTAACATTGCGAAGTGACTGAAAGCAGCGCAACATGTGGTTGAAAGGGACACTAAGCTGAGGACTAAGTGGGTGGAGATGAGTGTAGAGAAGGTGGTCAAGTGTCATTATAGGGATGGCGACAAGATCCCGATTTATTTTCCACCTAGATTTGGGAAGCCTGCGAAGCTACAGAAGTGTTGGCAGGGTCCGTTTGAGGTGATACAGTGTCATCAAGGGAATACGTACAGGGTTAAGGATTGTACCAATTTCCGGCAGCAGTTCCGGAGACATCGTGATTTAATAGCATTCTTTACTAAAAGCCCAAAGTTGAATCCTACTGTGAGCAAGGCAGCCATTTCTGTTGATTTCAGTGGTAAGCCGCAGCCATTTTTCGGCATTTTGATGAAGACAACAATGTCATCGATTAAGAAGATGAGTGGATTTGTTAATTCTGGCATTGCTGGAGGGAGTTGGTTGGGTGATGCCGAGCCACAGTCGTCATTCATTGCTTCTGAGAGAACTCGGTTTGCTATTCTGATGATTCTGAATGTTATTGTGTGTAAATATTGTGTACATAGAGTCTGTAATTATCTTTTTTTTAGCAAGTGTATGAGGAGCCTACAGCTCGGTCACGGAAATCGGTTTCTGGCGGGCGTGTTTAACAGAACACGGTTTTGTGCGGGTTTCTGTGAAGTTTTAGGGCCTAATCCTTGTTCACTAAATTATCATTTGAAATTCAGTAAAAGTATGGAAAATTTCCAATTATCATGTAGAACGAATCTGTAAAGGTTTATTCAAATTGGATAGGCCCTTGTTGATGAAAAAGTTGTTTGAAAAACTGTAACTGCAGCTAAAATCCTTTACCTGAAGGTATAAAATTATCTAACTTCGAAAGCAGAAAAAGAATGGAAAACCTTTTAAAATTGATTTCTGCTTAATACACACTAGTCCTAATGATCGTATAAAACAAGTCTGTGAAGTTTTATAGAAATCGAATAAATCCTTAATGAGTAAATTTTCATTTGAAAAAAAGTTAATCATGGTTCAGTTTTTTCACAAGTACAAAAAAGAACTACGTAAAAATACAAAATTTTGAGTAGTCCTAATCATTGTATAGAACAAACCTCTAAACCGTATCATATACCTTAACATTGATGTCATCCACACCATCACCGTCAGAAAAGTGATACCTATATCTCGTTTTCTGCTTCGCAGGCGAGACAAAAAGATTATTAAATACTCAAATTCACTAACCTGTTTTTCTGTACAAATTTATTAAGAGGTCCATGAGGAGCCAGTTCCATCACAAGCATAAAGTTCTCTGCTTGGCAGATACCTGTTATAAAGTTGAAATTGATTTAGATAACTCATATGAACTTTTCTCATGCAAATTAATGGAACTGTAGAATGGCAGAGTGTAGAAGAAATGTCATAAATGCTACTCAATCATATTGCGAATAGAACTAATTCTTTCGTGACATTCCAACTTTGCTTTTAATGAAATTACAATTGATATATACCTATATGAATTGCATGATTTTCTTCCATTTTCTTATCATATTATTTTAAATCTTGTATCTAAATGTAGAACGAGACATGTGGTTGCAATGCAACAATGAAGCATGACTTTACAACGGCAATGAACTATGAAGCTTGAATTCAAACATAAAATAAAGAGAGAAGGCTTATCAATAGCCTTATCAACAAGAGGCCCAAGGGCCTGTAACGCTCACCTGGACCAGTAGCTATTGAACCATTTGCATTTAAACACCAGTAGACAAGATGAATAATTTCCAAAGACCTCAAGGCCACCAAAGAAACTGACCAATCCAAATTAGTGTTTGTTATGTTGAAGCCTACTGCCATAGGATCATTCCATCCAAGTTTCATTTAAATCAGACCACTAATTAATGAGTAGCGTTTTAAATGGTTCTGGGAAATTAAAAAAAAATCCAAATGGCCACCAAAAAATCGACCAACCAACATTCTGAAAGGATGTTCTAGGGCTTAACACTATAGAATCCGTCAAGCCAAATTTGGATCAAATCCACAAAGCGGTTTATGGAGGATGCATTTTGAAAATTTCCGGTAAATTTTCATAAAAGTTAAGATTTTCACCAAAAAAGTCAACCTGGTCAAATTCTGAATAGATGTTCTGTCCAGCCAACTAGGGTTGAAATCTGTCAAGCGGTTAGTGTTGAGTAGCGTTTTGACAATTTCCTCTAAATTGTTCATAAAATCTCAGATTTTCACCCCAAAAAGTTGACCAATCTAAAATTCTGCATAGCAGTTCTGAAGTCTAGTCACATAGGTCATTCAAGCCAAAGTAAGTTGGAATCTGCCAAGTGGTTAATGAGGAGTAGCGCTTTGACAATTTCTGATAAATTTTTCATAAAATCTAAGGTTTTCACCAAACAAGAGGCCTTAATGCTCAGTTGGACCATTAGCATTTGAACCATTAGCATTTGAACACACAATATTTTTAATTGAGCAGTAACAACAGAAAAAATACAAATTGGAATTCAATACAAACAGTATTTAGTGGGAAATTAAGGATGGAACACTGACTACACAATCAGATCAAACCTTAGGTTTCATCCAGCAAATAAAACAAGCGGTTAATGAGGAGTAACATTTTAAACAATTCTCGACCTACTTTTCATACTGTGCACACCTTCTCCCTAAGATGCATCCACATACCAAGTTTGGTGACCATATGTGCAAGTCTTGAAACTATGGCATGGACAAACATTTTCTGTGATATTCAATCGACCATGAAAAGTAGGTTTGACCTAATTTTCATACTCCGCACACCTTCTCCCTAAGATGCATCCACATACCAAGTTTGGTGACCATATGTGAAAAAGCCTTGAAACTATGCTCCGAACAAACATTTTCTGTGATATTCAGTCGACCATGAAAAGTAGGTCAGCATGACCTACTTTTGATACTCCGTACACCTTCTCCCTAAGATGCATCCGCATACCAAATTTGGTGACCATATGTGACTCTTGAAATTATGCCCCAGACAAACTTATATATGGTGAACGGCCGGATGGACAAACGGACAGACGGATGGACAAAGCGGCGACTATATGTTCCCGCAAAAAAAAATTTGAAGTGAGAATGCTGAGTATTCGGAATGAACGTTTATTCACCTTTAGTTGCCGAAAATGATACTCGGACGTATAACACATGCGTAGCGTGAAATTGGCATAGTGTGTTTAGTTTATGTAAGTCTGACACAAGACGATCGGCGCAGTCATCTCAGATGCTGCATTGGAAGCAATGTTTCAAGATCAGTGAAAATTGGCTGAATAGTTCATGCAGTAGTTTCAGCTCTGTAACAGTGAATACGAGTACCGTCTCTAATTCAAACCACTTTTTAGGCGTGGACAAGAAACAGAAAGACACACATCAGCCAGATAGGCCCACAGTCCAATTTGTAGATGGCATTGTTTTTCAAAAAGACTCTCGTTTAATATGTTCAAACCTACCATCACAGGATCACTCCAGCCAAGTTTTGTTGAAATCGGGCTATTGATTGAAGGAGTACCATTTTTCAATGGTTCTGGAAAACTTCCAGAAAATCAGAGATTGCTGCCAAAACACTGACCTATCGAAAATCGTTTGATTGAAGTAGTACCATTTTTAAATGGTTCCGGAAAATTTTCAGAAAATCAGAGATTGCTGCTAAAACATTGACCTATCAAATATCTGAATAGAATTTCTTGAGGCTACGACATTAGGATCCTTCCAGCCAAATTTGGTTGAAATTGCCCAGGCGATTAATGAGGAGTAGCATTTGATATGAATTCCCATTTTTTCGGAAAATCCAAGATTGGCACCATCAAAATCAAGTCGTCAAAATTCTGTATACAAGTTCTGAAGCATACCGGCCTAGGGATCTTCCAGCTGGGTTTGGTTGAAATCGGCCAAGCGGTTAATGAGGAGTAGCCTTTCAACTGATTTCCCAAAATATTCAGAAAATCCAAAATCGCTGAGGGAAAGATTGACCAATTAAAATTCTATATGCAAATTCTAAAGCCTACCGCCCTAGGCTCGTTCCAACCAATCTGGTTGGAATCGCCAAACTAGTTTTTTCAGCCATTTTTCAGAAAATTCAAGATGACCATCGAACAAATTGAACAATCAAAATTCTGTATACAAGGTCTGAAGCATACCACTTTAGGGTCCTTCCAGCCCAGTTTGTTTGAACTCGTTCGAGCGGTTAATGAGGAGCAGCCTTTTAACAGATTTCCCAAAATTTTCAGAAAATCCAAAATGCCCACCAGAAAACTGGACCAATCCAAATTCGGTATACAAGTTCTGAAATCTACCAGGCTAGTATCCTTCCAGCCAAGTCTGGTTGAAATTGCTCTAGCAGTTAATGAGTAGCGTTTTAAACAATTTCCCGCCATTTTTTGGAAAATTCAAGATGGCCACTGGAAAATTGGACCAATCAAAATTATGTATACAAGTTTTGAAGCATACTATGCTAGGGTTCTTCCATCCAAGTTTGATTGAAATCGGCCTAGTGATCACTGCGTAGGCGTTTAAGTGATTTCCCAAAATGTTCAGAAAATCCAAGATGGGTGGCGGAAAAATTGACGAACAAAAATTCTGTATACAACTTCTGAAACATACCAGCATACTATCCTGTCAGCTAAGTCTGGTTGAAAGTGTTCAATTAGTTAATGAGTAGTGTTTTAAAAAATTTTCTGCAATTTCTTTGGAAAATTGAAGATGGGCAGTGAAAAAAATTGACCAATCAAAATTCTGAGAATAGCTTCTGAAGCCTACCCCATAGGGCCATTCCAGCCAAATTAGGTTGAAATCCACCAAGTGGTTAATGAGGAGTAGCGTTTTTAAGCAAAAGTTGACGGAGGGATGGACGCCGGATGGACGGTCGCCATGCCATAAGCTCACTTGGCCCTTCTGGCCAGGTGAGCTAAAATGATCAATAAAAATTCTGTATACAAGATTTGAAACCTACCAGCCTAGTATTCTTCCAGCCAAGTGCTGGTTGAAATTGCTCAAGCAGTTAATGAGGAATTAGCGTTTTAAACAATCTCCAGTCCTTTTTTGGAAAATTCAAGATGGCCACAGGAAAAATGGACCAATCAAAATTCTGTATGAAAGTTCTGATGCATACCACGCTAGAGTTCTTTCATCCAAGTTTGATTGAAATTGGACCAGTGGTTCTCGAGTACGCTTTTAAGTGATTTCCAGAAACTTTCAGAAAATCCAAGATGGCCACCGGAAAAATTGACCAATCAAAATTCTGTATTCAAATTCTGAAATCTACCATCCTAGTATGCTTCCAGCCAAGTCTTGTTACTATACTCCCAGCTAAGCCTGGTTGAAATTGCTCAAGCAGTTAATAGTAGCGTTTTAAACAATTTCCCGCAAATTTTGGAAAATTCATGATGGCCAGTGAAAAAAATTCATCAAACAAAATTCTGTATACAAGTTCTAAAGCCTACCCCTATAGCGTCCTTCCAGCCAAATTTTAGGCTTCGTAATCGGAAATCGGGTCTAAGGGCTAGAACCATGTCATTAGTTTTGGATACATCACTGATCGCGTTGCATTCATTGATCTGGCTATACCTACGCGAAAACACACCATTGCCAAGTGTCACATAGTCAATGCATATGGCCCAAATACAGAAAAAGCCAAAGAGAATTCAGCAATATTAGATTCCTTCTATGCACAACTGAACTCTGCCATTACAATCCCAGGTAGATTGCAACTGTTCGTGTGTGGAGATGTCAACTTCAAGCTGGGTAAACTCGGAATTGCGGACAAAAGTTCAGGACATGGCTTATGAATGGGATCATATGGAGAGGGCACACGCAACAGCAATGAAGATGCACTGGTAGCATTCCTGATTTCCAATGGCCTATTTGCCACAAATACAGCTTTCAAACACCCATGCCGTCACCGGACAACATAGACCGGACACATTGCTGATCGCAAAGCTCCCCCCCCCCAAAAGGTTCTAAGGCTAAAACAGCTGTCGTCAACCAAATAGACTTCATACTATACAAGACAGAAGCAAAACCCCTACTTCGGAATGCTCGTTCGCATGGAGGCACAGACCTCAATTCTGACCACAAGCCAGTCATTACATGCCTTCAGATGAACGATCTCTACTTAATCTATAAATGCCATACCAGGCAAGAGGGTAGTCACCTACAACCTACCCAAACTCATCAGCGACACTGACACTCATATGCAGGCTTGCGCGATTTTTTGATTTAATCGTGAAGTTTGATTTATTTTTTAAATCGCAATTTTTACGATGTAATTGAGGAAAAATCGGAAAATCGTAAAAAATTTCATGTTTTTTTAAAATCCGAAGTGTGTACTTTTCCGTCGCATTTTATCAGTACATGAGTAAAATTATAATCGATTCACGCCGTATCATTTTGTTTATATCCCACCGTGCCGAATAATTACTAATCACAACACAAGGCGCTACAATAAACAAGCTAACAATAGCGAGGTAACACCTTTGTCATTGAGAAAACCAGCTAGTTACTCCGTCGAATCGCCATATAATTTTCTTTCTTTCGCTGCAGACCCAGAGTCTGTTGCGAAATGCCAAGTATATACTTAGTTGCAGTGTTAGGTAATCAGTGAACATAATTCTTTTTAATTCTAGGGTTAGCAATTTCAGGCGGTGTAATAATTTGTCCTTTTTGATTCGGTTGTCATGTCAAATTAAAGAAAATAAAGCAACAGCATTCCAGGTTGTTTGATTTTGAACTGCGCATTCTGTTGATTACTCTTAAATGTAAATTGTACATTCTGAAAGCAACTATAAACTGCTCTATAGGACGAGTACCTACTCAAAAAGCTCCCGTTCTATGTCAATCTAAAATAGAGGCATAGCGTTTACGAGAATACACCTCTAATGTATTGACCGGCCATTTTGTTACATCACCGCAATGACTAGACTGTTACACAGACTCCACTTTGGTGACCATACATATCGGGACCCAGTCCGTCGCCGTAGCGGACTGTAAAAGGAACGCTATGGATTGTGTTGATTTTGGTATCATCTTAACCTCTGTATCATTAGCTTAATAGACATTAAAATCGGCTTGATCCACGCAACTTCAGCAAATTCTTGACCTCATTTTGTGTGCGACAGACATGCAGCAGATTTGAATTTTACGAGGAAATCAAAAGGGCTATTTTTCTGTTAACTACTTGTCATACAGATTACTATAGACTTTATATCATCTCGTTTTACGTGAATTAATATTGTCTGGTATGAGGAGAGTAGCGCTCGTGTCCTTTTAAGTTTCAATTCTCTCTACCACCATATTCTGTTGGAAATCACTACTCCAATGGCTACTCAATACATACGAGATACTTTTCTCGATCTCGAATCGAAGGAGATCTCGCGAGATACGAATGGTCCTATGTATGTGGATTGCCAAGTATCTCCCCCGGTACTAATATTAACGTCTTCTCATTACTCCGATAATGACCTAAACTCGTCCTACAAAGGGAGGCTATAAGCGGAAGCTGATACATGGTGTAATTTAAATTTTTTTCTCCGCGACATTTTATCTCAAATTTTGATGAAATGAATAATAGTTATTAAACTATACGCAATATTTAGGCGGTCCCAATTCATAATTTCACTCCTGCAATGGTGGATATAAGGTATACATTATGCATAGACGTAGGATGGTAAGAATTCGGCACATGAAAATGTGTTCTAATTTCGTGCTATTTTTGTATCATTTATTTCAACTTTTTCTAGAAATAAGTCACGTTACCCCGTTTATACTTTTGGGAATTTGGACCTACGATTTAATCGAAAATCGCAATTTTTTTTATAAAGTTGATTGCGATGTTTCAAAGCAAAAATCGTGCAAGCCTACTCATATGTTATACAAAAAGGCCCTTGGGGAGCAGATACTTAACATCGACATCATCTCTGACCCAAATAAAGCCCTAACCAAAACACTGAAATCTCTGGAATCATCAGCTACCAGCACCATAAGTGTTCTTAAAAACAACCGAACTAGGTATACTGACGACCAAAGTGGACAAAGTGAAGAACGCACCAAACTATGTTGGGGCCGCAATAACATGCTGCGCCACATTAGCGAATGCTTAAAAGATCTTGCTATTCAATGAAATCACTGCCACGGATGGTTGTCATAAAATGTTTCGGGCAGCCCGAGCTCTTGGAGTTACTGACTGTACACCACCACTCACTGTACACAACTCTGAAGGACACATTATCAGGACTGACCAGGGCAAAGCCAAGGCGATTCAAGAATGGTTCAAGGAACAGTTCAGTGACCAAGATGATGAGTCCTTTCTCAGGAGACCCCAGGCCATTACTAAGACCAATTAAAACAGAAGAAGTTGAGACGGCACTTAAAGCCCTGAAAAATGGATGTGCATCTGGAAATGATAGCATGAGCAATGAATTATTCAAATATGCAAGTGACATTATCTCAAAACCGATCACACATATAATCAATTTAGCTTTTATGCACCACCTTCCCATCGACGCTGTAGGCCAAGGCACCCTTATCGCACAACCCATTTCCAAGAAGCCACCTGTCTCCCCAGCCAATCTGCGCCCATTGTGCTCCTCAACAGCATATGGGAAATCCTATCCAATGTTACTCTATGTCGCATCCGAGACAAGGTCGATGACTTCACCAGATCATGTCAAACTGGCTTCAAGTGTGGACGCAGCTGCGCAGACATTGTATGGGCTCAATGCATGCTTGTGTTGGTAGTCATATCCAAACACTGGGATTTCCACAAAATGGGCATTGACATGTCACGAACCTTTGACACCATTAAACACTCAAAAGATCCTAGATGTACTACACCAGGGCAGTTGCAATGAAGATGAGCTACGGCTAGTGCGGTTACTGCTTGCAGACACAGCTGAGAGTATGAGTCAAGTCAGTAAAGTCTGTAGAGTTTGAGACATCAATTAGCTCCCCCCAGGGAGATGGTCAACTCCAGTGCTTTTCACCTGTTACCTTGCTGCTGCATTGAAATCCATGCGGGAAGGTTCCACAAGACAAACACGTCCACCACCCCAAACCCCGGTGTCAATATTGGGTATGCCGCTAGAGATGGAATGTGGTGACGATGTGGACTTCATAGACGAGGAAAAGAAACCCCTTGACGAACTGCTCCCAATAGCTGCAAGCAAACTAATAATTTTAAATCTCTACGAATGAATCCAAAACAGAGTTCACAATGATATACCTATCTACAAAGCATGAAACTAAATACTAGAACGCTGAAGCATACAATGTCTCACCTGTAAAGGCATGGAGTGTTGATTGGCAAAGCAAACTTGCCATAGTTTGTAATACACATATTCAGTAATGCACCAACAAACAAGTGTAACCAATAGAACATGGAAATTTTTTACCAAACTGCAGAGTCCGATCTTGAAATTTTTTCCCAAATGAAACTAGTAATGATGCAGATAGTACACTTGCATAGTATCTAACTATGCTGTAAAATTTTGTTGATATCTGGTAAGCCATTGTTGAAAATGAGTTATCCATAAAACAAGGGCCTGTGGCGCTCACCTGGACCATTAGCATTCAAACCATTTGCATTTAAAGACATGGATAATTTTTAGAAAATCCAAGACGGCCACCAAAGGAAATGACCAATCAGAATTCTGTATACATATTCCGAAGCCTACCGACCTAGGGTGCTTCCACCTGAGATTGATTGAAATCTGCCAAGCGGTTAATGCGGTGTAGGCTTTTAACTGATTTAGCAAAACCTTTGGAAAATCCAAGATGGCCAATGAAAAACTGACCAATCAAAATTCTGCATATTAGATCTGAAGCTGCCACCATAGAGGGTTCGTCCATCGATGCTTGCGTGAAATCGCTCAAGCAATTTATGAGTAGCATTTAAGCGATCCAGTAAATTTGAATAAAATAAAAAATTTTCACACAAAGATTTACCAATCAAAAATCTGTATATGCGTTCTGAAACCTACACCCATAGGGTCCTTCCAGCCAAACTAGGTTGAAATCCGCCTAGCAGTTAATGAGGATAATGTTTTGACAATTTCCGGTATTTTTTTACAAAATCTAAGATTTTCACCCAAAAAATTGATCAAAATTCTGAAAGATGAGCCTATCACCATAGAATCCATTTAGTCAAATTTGGTTGACATATTTCAAGCAGCTATGGAGGAGTAGTATTTTGACCATTTCCGGAAGATTTTTCATAAAATCAAAGATTTTCACCCAAAAAATTGATCGATACAAATTCTGAATATAAGATCTAGAACCTATCACCGTAGAAACCATCTAGTCAAATTTGCTTGAAATATGTCAAGCGGCTATGGAGGAGTAGCATTTTGACCATTTACGGTAAACTTTTATTAAATCTAAGATTTTGACTCGAAAAATTTATGAATCAAAATTCCAAATAGAAGTTCCGGACCCGACCACAATAGCATCCTTTGACCAAAATTTAGTTACGATTCGGCTATTGGTTAAGGAGGAGTAGCGTTGACGGACGGCGGACAACAGACGGTCGTCACGGCATAAGCTCACTTGGCCTTTCAGGCCAGGTGAGCTAAAACCGACAACAAAACAAACATGAAAAAGTTCAAAGTCTAAAACCATGAAAAAATTAGTATAAATGCCCAAAATCACATCCCTGGCCATATGTGTAATCATCCCTAAAGTTTCAAGTTTCTATGTGAAATGGTCTAGGAGTTACGTTACAATCGAGTGGTTCCCACTTTTGACCCTGCCACCTACCCTCAGTTTGACCCAAGATCAAAACAATTCCTTGTACTGTAGTCTACTCATCATTGGCAAGATCTGGCAAGCATATCTTGGAGACTGAACCATAAAGTCTTTCTGCCCAGGAGTAACCTGAAGTCATTGTAATGACAACTTCCACCCTGGGTCTAACCAAAAGGCAAATAGTCCAAACATAAGCAAAGTTCTTAGTCTGAAAAAAGAAGAAACATTTTCAAAAACAATCAGCATAATACATATTTGGATGTGAAATGGTCTAGGGGGAGCTGCGTTACAATCGATTGGTGTCTACTTTTGACCCAGCCCCCTACCCTCTGTTTGACCCAAGATCAAAATAATTCCTTGTACTGTAGTCTACTTATTATTGGCTTCAAAATGATATGTGACAAGACCACCTTTGGAAAAATTATATTTTTTAGCCCACATTTCCCACCCACCCCCGGGGCCGTACCCCTGGGGTCATACCAAAATTCCACAAGAGCTATCACAAGATAGCAAATAACTTACCTGTACTATATATTAACTGTACATCACAAGATATGATGGACCACCAGTCTCATTTTGAAATTTGACAGTTAACATGCTGATTCAAAATACCCATGACACTACCCAACGGGAAAGCATAGCTTCGGGCAAGCATAGGTTGGAGACTGAACCATAAATCCTTTCTATCAAGAAGTAACCAGAAGTCATTGTTCATTGTAATGACAACTGGCACCCTGGGACTAACCGAAAGGCAAATGGTCCAAACATAAGCAAAGTTCATAGTCTGGAAAAAAAAAGATACATTTTCAAAAACAATCAAGATAATACATATTTGGATTTGAAATGGTCTAGGAGTTGCGTTACAATCAATTGGTGCCCACCGTTGACCACACCCCCTACCGTCAGTTTGACCCAAGATCAAATAATTCCTTGTACTGCAGTCTACTCATCATTGGCTTGAAAATGATATGTGACATGACCACCTTTGGATAAATTTAATTTTTTACCCACAGTCCCCACCACCAGGGCTGGATGTACCCCTAGGGTCATACCAAAATTTCAAGTGTCATACACATCCCTGGCAATATGTGCACTCATCCCCAAAGTTTCCAAGTTTCTATCTGAAATGGTCTAGGACGAGTTGCATTACAATCAATTGGTGCCCACTTTTGACCCCACCCCCTACCTCTACTCTCAGTTTGATTCAAATAATTTCTTGTACTGTAGTCTCCTACCCTCAGTCTGATCCAAGATCAAAATAATTCCTTGTACTCTGGACTACTCATCATTGCATTGGCTTGAAAATGATAGGCGACATGAAAACCTTTCGAAAAAGGAGGAGCTGCATTACAAGCGAGAACAAAATTCCAAGTGCCATGCCCATCCTTGCCCATAGGTATAATCATCCTCAAGGTTTAAAGTTTCAAAAGCAAGTCTTTGCTGATTAAATTGTCATTTGAAAAAAACTTAACCACAGCAAAATACATATAACCTGGATGCAAATCAGCCATAAAATTATCAAAGTTCAAATGGCGAAAAATACAGAAACTTTTTGAAAATCAATTTACTTTTTATGTGGACAAAAGCTTAACCAAGAAATTATGAGTATAAATTGGATACAAATCAGGTCTAAAATAATTAAAGTTCAAAGATAAAAATTTTTTATTTTAAAATCTTTTTTTTTCACGTGGACAAGTTCTACGCATGGTATAGAACACAGATGTGAAGCGTTTTTAAAAAATCTGATGACCCCTTGTGAGTGCAAATGTCATTTAAAAAAAACCCTTAACCATAGGATTAACATTAAGCTGGACACAAAAATTAGTCAAAGTTAAAACTTGAAAAAAATAAAGAAAAATGTCAAAAATCGATATAGTTTTGATGTAAACTAGTCCTAAGCATCGTATAGAACTTATCTGTGAATTTTTTTTAAAATCGGATGACCCCTTGTGGGGGCAAAAACTTAAAATGTCATTTAAAAAAACGTTAACAATAGGATTAACATTAAGCTGGACACAAAAATTAGGCAAAAGTTAAAACTTGAAAAAATCAATATAGTTTTGATGTAAACTAGTTCTAAGCATTGTATAAAACCCATATGTGAAGATTTTAAAAATTGGATGAACCCTTAGGGGTGCAAATGTCATTTTAAAAATCCTTAACCAGAGAGGACGCCAAAGCCGATGCTGACATTTTTCCACCTTCTCCCAAAATATCTTTTTTCAACTTCATAGGATTAACATTAAGCAGGACAGAAAAATTAGTCAAAGTTAAAACTTGAAAAAAATAAAGAAAATTTTCGGAAATCAATAAGGTTTTGATGCAAACTAGTCATAAGCATCATATAGAACACATCTTGTGAAGGTTTTTTAAAAATCAGATGAACCCTTAGGGGTGCAAATGTTATTGTAAAAATCCTTAACCAGAGCGGATGCCAACGGTGGCGCCGACACAAACATTTTTCCACCCTCTCCCAAAATCTTTTTTTTCAACTTCGTGAAAATGCGAGATAAAAATAAGTTGATTAAAAAACCTTAACCAAAACTACACAAATAATGGCCGCCGCCGCCGCCGCCAATGACACAACAATGACGACGACGCCGTCAACGCTGCCGGAATTAGTGATCCCTATGTCTCGCTTTCTGCTTCGCAGGCGAGACAAAAATGACGATGCACTTGATGGCGGCGACCCACAGAGGAAAAGTAAAATCCTGGGTTCAATGCTTTGCAGTACTACTGACATTGCTGCATGCTGTGTCATGGGGAACATGGCTTGCCAGTCCTCCCGGAAGCTATGGATTCATAGATAAAAGATACCCTTGATAAAGACTACGTGTATACATGCAACCTGCGTATCCTTGATGCTGTATAACTGTAACAGCTGGGCAGCTCCAAAGGCAGCTCTAGACAACCTCGATGCCTGCCACCGGAAACACCTACGCACCATCACTGGACACCGATGGCCAGACAGCATAATTTCCAATGATGCACTATACATGATGTGTAATACGTCGTCACTATTTGTAAAACTCGCCCAGCAAAGATGGTCCATGTTTGGCCATGTGCTAAGCATGCCAGAACACACACCAGCACAGACTTGGAATTTGCCCTACTCGGAGCCAACAAATACAAAGCCAGGAGAGGACATCACTGCATAAATTTGCTAAATGTGCTACAAGGTGACCGCAAGAAAGCAGGACTCGGTACACTCAAGTCAAGAATGGACCTGAGGAAGCTACGGATTTCGGCTGAGAACAAGACACAGTGGGCAAAAGGGAAGATGGACTGATTGCAGCTGTAGGATGTTTCTACTACTACAGTCGCAGAATACAGTAATCATACATACAACTATAGGATTCTTCCAAGCAAATTAGGCTGAAATTGCCAAATGGGTTAATGAGGAGTAGCTTTTTGAAGGAATTCCCATTTTTCGGAAAATCCAAGAAGGCCACCAAAAACTATCAAGCAGTCAAAACTCTGTATACAAGTTCTGAAGCATACCAGTCTTAGGGTTCTTCCAGCTGAGTTTGGTTGAAATCGATCAAGCAGTTGGTGAGGAGTAGACTTTAAACTGATTTCCAGAAATTTTCATAAAATCCAAGATGATTGGCGAAAAAATTGACCAATCAAAATTTTGAATAACTATTCTGGAGCCTACAACAATAGGATCCTTCCAAGCACATTTGGATGAAATCGGTCAAACAGTTAATGAGATGCGATTTCATGGACAGACAACAGACGGACAACGGATGGATGCTATGGCATAAGCTCACTTGGCCAGGTGAGCTAAAAAATCCTAACATTAAAAGTTAATTCAACACCCGAAGAACACAAACCAGAAGCGGAAATTAAACCAGAAACGGAATCATGATAACAGGAAACATGAGGCCCAAGGGCCTGTGGCACTCACCTGGGCATTCCTTTAACCCTAAGGAACCTACGAGCCGTCTAGACGGCGTGCAAAAAGCGTACAAATAAACCTACGAGCAGTCTGGACGGTTTTCAATAATTGGACGTGGTGGCCTACGCGCCGTCTGGATGGCTTTAAGAGCACCAGTTTTCGATCGCTAAATACGCAAGCATTACGGGCGTTTTATCCAATCAAACGTAGCGTTACATTATGTCAGATGATTGAATTTTATAAATCCACTGTTGATTGGTCAATTCAGTTTGTTTACAAATTTCTACGGGAAAATATAAATAGTTTTCTGTGAATGAAATTCCTAGCGTAAAATCGTCAACGATAGCGTGTCGATTCCTTTATTTAACCGAGTACTCGATTCCCTGATGGACGGAATCGCTTAGTAAGCATGTCTAACCTAATTTATAATTGCGTCGGTAAAATATTACATACAGCTGAATAGCTACACTGACGCCTACAAGATTTAAAGTGCATCCTTACATAGCTTGCCCATTAATACCATTATATCACACCCGTCATTTAGCTTCTAGGAGATATTGGCGTGCGTCTACGGTCTAATTTCTGTTCCTCAATCATCTATCATGATACCGCATGTTACGGGGCCGCTACTGGGTCAATACGGGCCCGTAACATGCATTATTAAAGTAATGCCATTCATGAGACATATTAGCTTGCGATTGCCCTTTGAAATCACCTTTGTTGACTGTTCCAGTTTTATTTCCGTTTTCTATTGTTCTTTCATCTTGTAAATGTTTCTCTTTTTTTCTTCAGGATCATATGGCGAATAGGACAGTTATCTGGTTGAGATTTTATGAAAATGGTGATTCTGTAATTCTATCTTCTGCACTATTTTATTAACCCCTACCATTCTGTCAAAATTTTAAATTTTCAAATAAATTAAAAGAACTGGTGTTCTTGTCTCAACAGATTTGGTGGAAGATGTTGCTATCGTAGATAGCAACATCATCTACCAAACCAAAGTTGTTAAAAAGTGTACACCAGTTTCTATTAGTAGAAGTAGAACAGTACCAGTTTTCCAGGCTATTGGCACATTAAAAGATAGAATATTGACATAAGAGTGGTAAGGGTTAAATCTGATGTGCCTGATGTAAATCTACTGTACCATTTTATTTCGAATCACTTATTGTATAAGCTGCCATTGTAAACCACATGTATGTCAAATACAGTTTCTTCCATGTAAGAGTGTCATATTACTTAGTAGGACTGGTGATTAAATTGTTGAATATCTTGAGATCGATTGGACTGGAAGATGTTGCTGCATTAGGTGACAACATGTTCCAGTGGTAAAGCTTGTGTATTAAAGGGTTGAATACTGTATTATTTGTAAGCTATCAGTGTAAATATCAAATAAAGTTTACTCGAAGTGAGAGGGAGAGAGAGAATCTCATCTTAGGTAATCAGACTGGACTATGTATAGTAGATTTGTTGAATATATCGAGCCCAATTTGATTGGAAACTGGTGTTGTTTTGGACAACAATAGAATCCAATTAAATTTGTCAAAATATACTCAACAGATTGTTTCTTTAGATTGCAGGTACTTTTGATCTTTATTGCTATTCATTCCTGGATTATTTATCTTGCCCTAAGGGGAAAGAGGGTATTATGTGTGTGCATGCGTCCAGTATTGCATCTAAAAAACTACTGATCCGATTCGTTTAAAGTTTTAACACAACAAACCAACATAACCTAAACAAGGGTTTCCAGACTTTGACTGTGATCTGTGTGATCATACATAAAGATTTAACAAATTGGGATATGACAAAAACGGTAGGGTGGTCTAGGTGGTGGTTTACAATCTCTGATTACTCCTGTTCATAATGTTATTTATCAAGCATCAAGTCTTCGACAATTATGGTAAGTGAGTGATAACTAGATTGCTTGGTTGATGACGCATTATAGCAAATCCCCATGCTCACCACTTTGACCTCTTTACCCATCCCATCCCTGGGGGCGTATCCTCTGCACTCCATAATCACATACCAAATTTGGTTGAATTAGTTTCATTACACAGAGACTGGAGTGGATTGATTTGAAAAATCTGGATGTCATCAGAGGAAGTGATCTGTGAGAGCAGGAGTTAAAATTAACATGAGCCAGAGGCTAGTAGAAATTGACCAGGGTTAATACAATGACCAGCTCAATGGTAACAATTTCATTTGTCAACCCTTTAATGGTCATGGTGGCCAATGAATGCCTCTGCTGTGATCCTAAGAAATGTTGATTAGCAGAGCAAGACTTTTTGAAATTTACCACTAGAATGCTCGGTAATTGAGTCAGTCATTCCAGTTGTAAAATTTCAAAAATAGTCTTCCATTGGTCTGTATAGAAAATTTGAAGGGCTAAAGTAGAATCTAGTAATCACTAGTCCTATCTGAACGTAGTGGCTCATTTGGCTTAATTTCAATTCATGGAGAGGGTGTCAACTGGTGTGCGAGAGTGGTCTATGAAAAATCCAGAAATCTAGATAAATCTGGAAGACTCCAATCTCTGCTTACAATAAATTTCTTGACCTTTTAACCCCTTCTCCAACCCAAAGAAATAAATGTCAGGCAATCCACAATTATATGGGCAACCCACACACCAAATTTCTTTGAATTCCACACAACAGTTTGGGAGTAAAATATGAGACATTTTTTTTGGATATTTGAACTTTGGACCCCAACCCCTGACCTTCAGTGGGCGGGGCCAAATCTAACTGTTGTCTTGCAAAGCGCAATCATATGGGTAACCGCCATACCAAATTTGGTTGAAATCGACCCAACTGTTTGGGAGGAGATAGCATGATGGACATTTAGATAAGTGGATGGAGGCAATTATATCCCCATTTTTTCAAAACATGGAGATAATGAATGGACTCAAGGAGACAAGGTAGGTATGGGGATAATGAATGGACTCAAAGAGACAAGGTTGGTAGGTATAATTAATTCAGTCATCATACTAAAATGTAATTTTCTTTCGGATTGAGAAATTAGGCTACAACCATCATTTGCCATGCCACATTGTAGAAACTGGAATTGACAAAAGGAAGGACAGAGCAGAAATTTAGATTTTCTAATGGATAATTTTTTAGCTATGCCCCGCCCATCTCTACATAAGCTCCATCGATGATTTGCGCGTGTTGGGATCAGTTTATATACTTTGAATCCTGAATTCCAAATTTCATGGTAACCATAGATACCACTAACTTGGTGAATATTTTGAAACCAATTTCAAGTACTTTGATTTGACTGAAAGCTGTTGCTGCCCAACTCACCAGGTCAGCAAAGGCAAACTAATTCTAAAATATTCACTAGCTTTCCTTTATAAATTTTAATTTTTTCCCATTAAAATGAGATATGGGCAATTCATCTCTTACCTTGATCTTGTGCACGTTACATTGTGTAGATTTCACTCTGCTGTCGCCGCTACTCACATAACAAATTCAGTTGACGTTTTGCCCCTCCCCCATCAGCCTCTTCCGACCCGAGCAGTGCCACATCCTAATGTATTAGGTTGTCTCACATTCTACACCCATAGGGCCATGATATTGTAAATCACCAGATTTGGTTATATTCCTTTAACTTTGACAGTCTTCCATCAACCCTCTGGGAATGGAGCCTAGTGTAAATGGTGTCTCCCAATCCACAAGCATATTGGTAATTTACACAATAATTTTGATTGAATTCTACCAAAAGCTTTCTGAGGAGATGGATGGACAGACAGACAGATGGAGGCGATTGTAATATCCCTGCAGTTTCTTCAAAACCTGTGGGTATAATTAAGAGATTAAATTTAATTTATTGATATTTGATTCAAATCCCACCCAATCTCAAATGATACATAGACCTTATGTGAGATGCACATTAGCTGAGCCCTCAGGAATACGGTTGATAACAGTCGGCAGTCGATTCAGAACAGCCGCCGGCATAGCTGTCAGCCATTGATGTGTGTAGTAGCTGATCATGTTTCGAACGTACATCATTATGTTTTAGTTCAAATATACTGTTTCCATACAAAAATTAGATTATAGAGTAACACAGGTCCTCAAATTTTTATTTTTATAAAATCCATGTTAGTAGATCCATTAGGCGTAGCAGGAAAAACTGATTCTGTTTAGAGTTTAGAAGCCATCGCCCATCAGTCACCTGCAAAAAATAGGAAGGATAAGTTAGAAACATCCAAATTCTAGAAGTGTTATATTAAGACTTTAACGATCAAATTTGTTCATGAAAATTTAAATTTTCTCATAGACAATGCCCATATACAGACCAAGAGCAAGTCATTCCAGTGATACATTTTCAAAAATAATCTTACTTTGGTTGGAAAATTTACATTTTCCTCGACAACTGCAGCAGTTTTGGTCTGACTCAAATGTTAAATGGTTAACAATATACATGTACGGCGCAAGGTCATAGGGATATATAGTCCGAGTCTGCTCTGACTCAACCCGTCCCAGTGACAGATATTTGGACAGACTATCACAGTCTGTCCAAATATCTGTCACAGGGGCAGGTTGAGTCAGAGCAGACTCAGACTAAGGGATATACTGGTAAACAATATGACCCGACAACGGGTGTTATGGTCATACACCACCCTCAGATTTTAGCGCATAAATGAAATGAATAATATAATAAATGGTGGGCATATATCGTCCAAGGAGGGAGTATGACTACTAGTTACTGGATTAACCTTTTCAATCGACAAGAGCGAATAATAAATTTGATTACGAATGTTTCAAAATTCTGTTGAATATTTTGAAACTAATTAAACTGGCTAAGGCAGCACCAGCTTCACATTGGATTCAAAATATTCAACATCTTACATTTATAATGACTGTAAATGTGGAGTTCTGGAATTTCAGGTTCAAATGTGACAATTGTCTTTGATTTTGGGCACAAGTTTATTTCAGGGCCCCGGTTCTCTATATCTTTGATCAGAGGATACTGGCCACACAGTAAATGGTGATAGAATGTTTGTAACCAGGGCAATAGTGAAATATTTGTTTTCTGAGGAATTATTAGTAAGTTCCAGTCATCAATGATTATCAGTAAATGTGCTGTTACTTGTAAGTTTTCAGTTACTCAATGACTAATTTAACCGAGAAAGTTATAGATTGTGTTAAGAGAGCAGCTGAACCAATAATATATAAATCAATTTCGTTTACCTCTGGTCGCGAAATTACAATAAGGTTATAGATAAACAATCCGATAATCTCAATCAGCGATGCGTGTCTTTGTTTACAATTTCCGAGATAACTTACTCTTCAAATTACTAGCATTAATTAGGCCGAGTTGAGATGCGAAAGTTGTCAAATATATCGGCATCCCACTTCCCGATTGGCAATATCGTTAATCTAGTCATCTGTCTACTTTTTAGTTTGTGGCGTACAAGAAATATGCATAGATTGACATATTTGAACACACAACTATTTTGCAAAACAGCTGATCGTGTTGCCATCTTGCCGGAAAAATTAATATTCATGTATTCCCGACCAATCAGACGCATCAATCTTATAGTACGTGATATGGTGTTGCCAATAACGGGTAATGAGGTTGGTGCTCGTATATTAGATATGGGTACAATTCTACAAATTCCTGTCGTTCTCTCGCGATCTTTCACGATAAACGATTCCTATTTGGGACACCGCTACGAAAAAATGTCCGATGCTATAGAATCTTAGTGTAAAACATTCGCGTTCGCTTTTTAAATGGCTGAGTGCACCCAGCAATGCCACATAGCATAAAATTTGCCATTTATTCGCTGTCAACGCTGAGAAACCCTGGTATGTGTTCGATTATGTATAAAGGAATTATTCAACATTGAATGAGGCCTCACCCCAAAATCATGACCAGAATCTCTCAAAATTTTACGGTACCATGACATAATATAATTGTCATTTTCACATCTTGTCGGATGAAAACCTTCACGAAACTTTGGTATCTGTTAGTTTTAATACCATTGTGATTAAATTTATCAATGGCATTTGTAAAATTTTAAAAAAATTCGATAAACCTTGCAAAAATAGACCAATGTATTTATCCTATAAGGTGTGGCCATTTTGAGAGGCACGTTGACTAACTAAAATATATTTTATTCATACAAATTTTATATGTACTTAAAGGTATTTTATTGCCCTTTCTAATGATATATAGTTTTTTATATAGTGATCTGTTACTTTGCCAAAAATAGTTAATATAGTTGGCATGGTAGCACTACGCCGCTATCACTCCACTACCGCTAACAGGCTAGGTTTCTAAGCAAGTTTCTAGCTTTTGGCTGTAGGGTTTCTAGCACTTTTTTGTAAATTCTTGGTAGGGCCCAGAGGGTTAAAAAGCTACTCCTCATTAACCCATTTGGCAATTTCAGCCTAATTTGCTTGGAAGAATCCTATAGTTGTATGTATGATTACTGTATTCTGCGACTGTAGTAGTAGAAACATCCTACAGCTGCAATCAGTCCTTCGCTTTTGCCCACTGTGTCTTGTCCTCAGCCAAAATCCTTAGCTTCCTCAGGTCCATTCTTGACTTGATTGTACCTAATCCTCCTTTCTTGAGGTCGCCTCATAGCACGCTTAGCAGATTTATGCAATGACATCCTCGCCTGTCTCTTTATTTGCTGGCTCCGATTAGGGCGAATTCCAAGGCTCTCTGTGCTGGTGTGTCTTCTGGCATTCTTAGCACATGGCCAAACACGGACCTTCTTTGCTGGGTGACCATTACAGACAGCGGTGGCGTATTACACATCTTGTATAGTGCATCATTGGAAATTATGCTCTCTGGTCATCGGTGTCCAGTGATGGTACGTAGGTGTTTGCGGTGGCAGGCGTGAAGTTTGTTTAGAGATGCCTTTGGAGCTGCCGAGCTGTTACACTCATACATCATTAAGGATACGCAGGTTGCATTGTATAGACGTAGTCTTTTTACCAAGGGCATCTTTGATCTATGAATCCATAGCTTCCAGAAGGACTGGAAAGCTATGTTCCCCATGAGGCAGCGTGCAGCAATGTCAGCAGTATTGCAAAGCAGTGAGCCCAAGATTTTTTCCTCCATGGTTCACCATTTTCTTTAGTTTCATGCTTTGTAGATAGGTATATGTGGGTGAACTCGGTTTTGGATTCATTCATAGTGATTCTCAATTTTTAGTTTGCTTGCAGCTATTTGGAGAAATTTGTTTTCTTTTCCTCATCTATAAAGGGTGTGTGTGTGTGTGTGTGTGTGTGTGTTTGGTATTGTGGAATTTTCCCGCATGGACTTCAATGCAGCAGCCAGGTAACAGGTGAAGAGAACAGGGGATAGACCATCTCCATGTGGGGAGCCGATTGATGTGTCAAACTCTACAGAATTCACCGACATGACTCGTACTCTCAGCTTGGTGTCTGCAAGCAGTAGTTTCACTAGTTGTAGCTCATCTTCATTGCAACTGGCCTGGCGTAGTACATCTAGGATCTTTGAGCGCTTAATTGTGTTGAAGGCTCATGACATGTCAATGCCCATTTTGTGGAAATCCCAGTGTTTGGACATGACTACCGACATCAGCATGCGTTGAGCCCATACAATGTCTGCACAGCTACATCCACGTTTGAAGCTATTTTGACATGATCCGGTGAAGTCGTCGATCTTGTCTCGGATATGGCCTAGAGTAACACTGGATAGGATTTTCCGTATGCTGTTAAGAAGCATAATGGGTTGCAGATTGGCTGGGGGGGGGGGGCCAGGTGGCTTCTTGGGCCTGGGTAGCGCGTTAAGGATGCCTTGGCGTACAGCGTCGATGGGAAGGTGGTGCATAAAAGCTGAATTGATTATGTGCGTAATCGGTTTTGAGATAATGTCACTTGCATATTTGAATAGTTCATTGCTCATACCATCAGGTCCAGATGCACGCCCGTTTTTCAGGGCTTTCAGTGCCTTCTCAACCTCTGCTGTATTAATTGGTGTTAGTAATGGCCTGGGGTCTCCTGAGAATGGGTGCAAGGGCTCATCATCGTGGTCAATGAACTGTTCCTTGACCCATTCTCGATTTTTCTCGGCTTTGCCCTAGTCAGTCCCGATAAAGTGTCCTTCAGAGTTGTGTACAGTTAGTGGTGGTGCGTAGTCAGCAACTCTCAGGGCTCGGGCTGCCAGAAACATTTGGTGGCAGTCATCCGTGGCAGTGATTTCATGTGCTAGCGCATCTGCTTTTTGAATAGCAAGATTTTTTAAGCGTTCACTAATGTGGCGCAGAATGTTATTGCATTCCTGTGGTAGTTTGGTGCGATCCTCACTTTGGCCACTTTGATAGATGCGCAGACGTAACGCTTTCTGTTCTGCTGAGTTTTAGTATGAGAGGGTCGTCAGTATACCTAGTTCTGTTGTTTTTTAGAACACCTATGGTGCTAGTAGCTGATGATTGCATAGATATCAGTACTTTGGTTAGGGCTTCGTTTGGATTAGAGCTGACGTCCATGTTAGCTATCTGCTCCCCGAGGGCCTTTTTGTATGACATTTGAGTGTCAGTGTCGCTGATGAGCTTGGGTAAGTTGTAGGTGACTCTACCCTCCTGCCTGGTATGGCGTTTATACATTAGGTAGAGCTGGTTCATATGGAGGCGTATAATGATGGGCTTATGGTCAGAATTGAGGTCTGTGCCTCCATAGGAACGAGCATCTCGAAGTAGTAATTAATCTGTCCATCTAATGAAACTGTCAGCACCTTCGCAAAAGACTCAAATCTAATAAAAAGAGCCATAACGACATCTTTTAGCAGAGGCTACCCGAAATTAAACAGAAAATTCATAAAAATAACCATTGCTAGCCGAAGATGCCCACCTCTTGCATATCTCACACTTCTTGGTGCGCAAGTGGTGTGGCTAACGCAAACATGTCCTACAAACTCTCTACTATGCATGCAATTGACTAGATGTACATTTCACCTTATCCATTGTTAAATAAATGATAAGTTGAGGGGAGAATTTAGGACACAGGGCCTTTGTTAACTAAAACGGTAGCAAACTAGATTATCAGTCTCAATAAAATGATTGCAAAATAAGGCATTCAGCCAGGCTAGGTCAAAGAAAAAACCCGTAAATAAATGATAAGGTGAGGTGAGAATTTTGGGCCTTTGTTAACAAAAAAGGCAGCAAAATAGACATTTAGCCATAACAAATTTAGAAGGAAGTAAGTAATTACAATACACGATATATAAAAATAAGACAAATTTCATAAATTAGTAAATAAAGACTTAAGAGGAGGCAGAATTTCTGTAGAAATACTGCCTCACAAAACCCGCAAATGATCAAGTTTGAAATTCTTTTCTTGGAGCTACAAGATTTGGTCTGATACAAGAGAGCAGAAATTGAATAGTGAAGATCAGCTTGTTGTTGGAAGTAGGGGTATGCTTAAGGTTAACTTTTTCTGGAGCTAAATGTTGGTGGGTTGGATTTAGCAAGTAGTGATTGAAGGTCATAGATCTGTATCTGTACGAATACTAGGCAAAATCCTAATGGACATCACGCCTAGGTAGATGTTGGCGGTGTAATAACAACTCTGCTATTTGAAGGCATGACCACTTCATGTTCATAGACCAAATAGATATTGCCTAGAGGAACATATTTTCCAAGTTTCATTACTGTATACGAAAAACTCTTGAAATTACAGCCCAAATATTTTACTATAGGTTCCAATAGGAAAATTGACACGTCACCTATATTATAAATAAACTAGATCAGCCTGATCTAGTTCTTATATTGGTGGTAGCAAGATCAATTATATATTCAGGAATATAGTCCATGGTAACTCTAATCCTGAACTAGAAAATGTTGTTTGAGGGGCCCCGCAATCACTGAAAATACCCATTCTCTATATAGTAGGTACCAATTTTATTCAAAGCCTTCATATTATTAAAAATAAAAAATAGAAAACAAAAAAATAAAACAAGAGGCCCAAGGGCCTGTGACGCTCACCTGGTAAATATATAACTTTTCGCTACATTAAACAAGATGGAAAAAAAAATTTCACAGGAAAAAAATTCTGAATGGAAATTCTGGTGCTCATAGGAACATTTTGGCCAAGTTTGGTTGAAATTCCTAAAAGTAGTAAGGAGAAGCAATTTGACTATTTCCAGTAAATTTGCAATAAAAAAAATGTGATGAATCAAAATTCTGAATGCAAGTTCTAAAGCCTATGATGATAGGATCATTTTGGCCATATTTGCTTGAAATCAGTTAAGTTGACAAGTAGAACAAGCAATTTGACAATTTCCAGTAAATTTGTCATAAAATCTAAGATTTTGACCCCAAAAATAGGTCAATCAAAATTCCGAATGGAGATTCTGGACCCTACCACCATAGAATCCATCTAACCAAATTTGGTTGAAATAGGTCATGCAGGTATGGAGGAGTAGCATTTTGAGCATTTCCGGTACATTTTTCATAAAATCTAAGATCTTCACCCGAAAAGTTGATGAATCAAAAATCTGAATGGAAGTTCTAGAGCCCATCACCACAGGATCCTTTCAGCCAAATTTGGTTGAAACCTCTCAGAATGATAAGGAGAAGCAATTTGACAATTTCCGGTACATTTTTCATAAAATCTAATATTTTCATCCAAAAAATTGATGAATTAAAATTCTGAATGGAACTTCTAGAGCCTACCACCATAGGGTCCGTTTTGAAATCTTTCAAGGGTGGTTAAGGAGAAGAAACAATTTGACAATTTCCGGTACATTTTTCATAAAATCTAATATTTTCATCCAAAAAATTGATGAATTAAAATTCTGAATGGAACTTCTGGTGCCTACCACCATAGGGTCCTTTTTGAAATCTTTCAAGGGTGGTTAAGGAGAAGAAACAATTTGACAATTTCCGGTACATTTTTCATAAAATCTGAGATTTTGACCCAAAAAAAATTGATGAATCAAAATTCTGAATGGAAGTTCTAGAACCTATTGGCCATAGGATCCTTCCAGCTAAATTTGGTTGAAATCGGTCAGAATGGTAAGAAGAAATTTTACAATTTGCAGTAACTTTTTCATAAAATCTCCGATTTTCACACAAACAAGAGGCCCAAGGGCCTGTGGCGCTCACCTGGACCATTAGCATTTGAACCATTTGCATTTAAATAGACATGATGGATAAATTTCGGAAAATCAAAGATGGCCACCCAAAAAAATTTACCAATTAAAATTCTGAATAGAAATTCCAGTCTACCTTAATAGGGTCACTCTAGTCAAATTTGTTTGAAATATGTCAAGCAACTAAGGAGAATTAGTGTTTTGACAATTTCTGGTAAATTTTTCATAAAACCTAAGATTTTCACGCAAAAAATTCATGAATCAAAATTCTGAATAGAAATACTAGAGCCTATCACAACAGAATCCTTTCAGTCCAATTTGGTTGAAATCTGTCAAAATGGTAAGGAGTAGTAGAGATTTGACAATTTCCGTTAAATTTTCAATAAAATCTAGGATTTTCACCCAAAATATTTACACAGCAAAATTCTGAATGGAAGTTCTAGAGCCTATGACCATAGGATTCTTTCAGTCCAATTTGTTTCAAATTGGTCGAAATGGTAAGGAGAAGAAGCAATTTGACAATTTCCGGTAAATTTCTAATAAAATCTAGGCTTTTTACTCAAAATATTCACGCAACCAAATTCTAAATGGGAGTTCTAGAGCCTATCATCATAGGATTCTTTCAGCCCAATTTAGTTGAAATCGGTCCAAATGGTAAGAAGCAATTTGACTATTTTCAGTAAATTTTTAATAAAATCTAGGATTTTCACTCAAAATATTTACGCAACAAAATTCTAAATGGAAGTTCTAGAGCCTATGACCATAGGATTCTTTTATCCCAATTTGGTTGAAATCTGTCTTAATTTTAAGGAGAAGAAGCAATTTGACAATTTCCGGTAAATTTTTAATAAAATCTAAGATTTTGATCCCAAAAATATATGAATCAAAATTCTAAATGGAAGTTCCGGATCCGAGCACAATAGCATCCTATGAGCAAAATTTAGTTAAGATTTGGCTATTGGTTAAGGAGGAGTAGCGTTTTAAAGCAACAGTTGACGGATGACAGCGATGGACGGTCGCCATGGCATAAGCTCACTTGGCCTTTCAGCCTAGGTGAGCTGAAAATTGATGCATCAAAATTCTGAATGGAACTTCTGGAGTCCTCGACTATTGAGTGCTTTCAGCCAAATTTGGTTGAAATCGCTCAGAATTGTAAGGAGAAGCATATTTAATAAAATCTGATTTTCACCCCAAAAAATTGATGAATCAAAATTCTGAATGGAAATTTCTGGAGCCTATGACCATTGGGTCCTTTGGTTGAAATCGCTCAGAATGGTAAGGAGAAGCATTTTGACAATTTACGGTACATTTGTCGTAAAATCTCAGATTTTGACCCAAAAAATTGATGAATCAAAATTCCAAATCAAATTTTCTGGCGCCTACGACCATTGGGTCCTTTCAGCCAAATTTGGTTGAAATCTCTCAGAACGGTAAGGAGAATCAATTTGACAATTTCCAGTACATTTTTCATACAATCTAAGTTTTTGACCAAAAAATTTGATGAATCAAAATTTTGAATGGAAATTTCTGGAGCCTACGACCATTGGGTCCTTTCAGCCAAATTTGGTTGAAATTTCTCAGGATGGTAAGGAGAATCAATTTGACAAATTTCCAGTACATTTTTCATACAATAAGTTATTGACCAAAAAAATTGATGAATAAAAATTTTGAATGGAAATTTCTGGAGCCTACGACCATTGGGTCCTTTCAGCCAAATTTGGTTGAAATTGCTCAGGATGGTAAGGAGAATCAATTTGACAATTTCCAGTACATTTTTCATACAACCTAAGATTTTGACCAAAAAAATTGATGAATCAAAATTCTGAATGGAAATTTCTAGAGCCTACGACCATTGGGTCCTTTCAGCCAAATTTGGTTGAAATTGCTCAGGATGGTAAGGAGAATGAATTTGACAATTTCCAGTACATTTTTCATAAAACTAAGTTTTTTCAGTGAAAAAAATTGATGAATCAAAATTCTGAATGGAAATTCTGGAGCCTACGACAATAAGTACTGTAGCCAAATTTGGTTGAAATCGGCCAAGTGGTTAATGAGTAGTGTTTTAAACCATAAGTTGACGGACAGATGATGGATGGATGACGGACGGATGTGCGCCACCACATAAGCTCACTTGGCCCAGGTGAGCTAAAAATTGTGAGTTTGCATTAAAAAAACATTTTCACCAAAAATCTTGGACCTATAAAGGTGAATCCTTCAAAAGACCCATTTGCGGATCATAACTGAGGAATATGCCAAGTTTCATTAAATTATTTTAAGTGATTCTGTATGATATGGTCTTTACGAGAAAATAGACAAAAATTGTGAGTTTTGTATTAAAAAGCCGTTTCTCACAAAATATCTTGGTCCGATAACCGTGAATCCTTCAAAAGGCACATCTACCCATCATAAAGAAGCCACCCGCAAATTTTCATTAAATTATCTTAAGCAATTCTGTATGATTGGTGTTTACGAGGAAATTGAAACAATTATTTAGTATTTGCATTAAAAAGCCAATTTTCACCCAAAATATTGGACCGATAAACCTGAATCCTTCAAAAGTTACATCTGCAAATCATAACTGAAGCATACAGCAAGTTTCATTAAAATATCTGAAGCATACACAAAGTTTCATTAAAATATCTAAGTGGTTTGTATGATATGCTGTTTACGAGAGACGGGCGGGCGGATGAACAGACAGACAGACAGACAGACAGACACTGTGATTACTATATGGCTTCTGCACCTTCCGGTGTGGGGCCCTAATTAAATTTGTTTATATTCCTGACACACCTTTATGTCATTATGATTGTGATGTCAGCTAATTAGTAACGTAATTGATCATGATGTCATATACTTGAGTGACAGATGGGATCCATTGATTGTGAGAATTACTCTCTTACCTATAAGTCTGACAATGTTCCTGTTATCCAGCTGCTGCATCACACGTGCTTCTTTCACAATCTCAGGCTAAATAACAACAACAATATAAAAAAGAAACATGAGTTCGGGTCCACGATGATTAACCAAACATGAGACATCAATAGACAAGGCAAATCAATGAATTGATGTATGCTCCCCGAAGGCACACTCTGCAGAGAAACTGAATGGATAACCCCGAAAGCATATGCTTCAGGGAAAGGTTTGGACCGACCAGACAACTCGGAGCGTCTGGTCTTATGTTTTACTAATTACATATACCTCTTGCATTACTATTGCTCTTTCCTTCTCTGAAGGGAAGCATAGTAGGATGAAATTTTTACAGCCAATGTTTGCTGTGTATAGTGGTTACAGAGTGACTGAAGGCTTCTTCAGGAATCTCCATACTCTCTCCAATGATGAGATCCATAGCAATTCGCAAGACGTCTCATTAACATACTCTCTTAAAGAAAAAGCAAAATTAAATAATTTAGAGACTGGTTTGGTCTCTATTGTTTAATGGGTTCAGTGCTGTCTGATCCCTTTTTATCTTCGGGACTACCATATCAAATCTTTTTCTTCTGTTACGATTCAGATTTGAAAAAGTCTCCGAAGAAAATTAAAGTCAAGTCTAAAGAAAAGGAGATTGCTCTTCATTCTATTAGATGTCCTAACACCAGCTGCCATAGATTCATCAAGACAGATCATTCTGGCCATGTGTGCCTTAAATGCAATTTAAGTGCTCTATCAATTCAACCTGTCTTATTTGCAGCTCATGGTCCCAGGCTACTAGACTTGCCTTTTCAAACCAAACACACGTGATCACTCTAAAGGAAATTCTTCTCCTTTAGGTTCTGCGATTAAAATAAAGGCCAAACCCGAGCCCTCACTTGATTCATCCATCCTTGAAAGGATTGTATTATCAGTGGAATGCCTGCAGAAACAAGTGAGCAATATAGATGCGTCGATTGATGGCAGATTAATATAACGATCCTGGACCAGTCAGCTTCCAACGTTTCATTTCCTGATATTGTTGAAAGGGAAACGTCAGAACTGACTGTTCCTAGGAAAGCTTATTCAAGTCCAAGACTGTTTTACGTCTTACTGATCTTCACTGTTTCAGGGGTTCAAAATCATCAATGACAGGAAAGAACAAAAGTACGAAAAAGCCTCAGGTTTCGCCTCGTTCATCGCTTCAGAAGCCAGTCATTTCTACTCGAGCGCCTTCTACAGTCAACATTCCGCATCCTGCGTCTATAAGGACCGAGTCAGGTTTATCCTTTCTCGGGCCCGAGCGGGTTGTAAGTCGGTCCGGCTCTCCATCAATCAACATTCCGCTGCCTGTGCCTGAGCAGGTTGTAAGTCGGTCCGGGTCTTCATATCCTATCACTACTACTTCTTCACTGGCCGGACAGCAGGATTCCTGCCCAGAGATGTTCAAGTGATCTCACATAATACATTGTTTCTACTGTTTCTCCAGCTAGTCTTCCGGCCCCGGGCCTGGGTTTTCTCCCGGTTCTGGGGATGGGCTGGTCTAGGTTACCGATTTCTTCCTTGGGACCCGATCCGGGTTCGGCCTCTGGTGAAACTTTGTGAGTACTGTTGGTATCGGTTTCGGGTCCGGGTTTTGTCCCGGACACGGGTCGGGAAGCCGTCCAACGTAAGTTACTGATTTCTTCTTGGGGTCCGGACCCAGATTTTTCTCCGCCTCCGGCTTCTAGGGATTCTTCGGGTTCTATTTTCCTCTCTAGTCTATCTCTTTCAGGCGTGTCAGAATTAAAATTTTTTAAAGAAATTTCTCCCGGTTCTCCCGCCCCGGCTCACGCCCTGGCAAGAATCGGGACCGGTCATTCCAGCGTGTCAATTAAATTTGAAAATTTCTCCCGGTTTTCCTGCCCCGGCTCTGGCCTAGTTGGTACCGGTAGTTCCGGCGTGTCTAATTAGAATTAATATTGCTTCTAATTTTGGTCAATCCTCATATGACTTTCAAATGTTTCCCCAGTTTCGGGGCCTAGTTGAGCTCCGGAGCCGGGTTAGTTCTAAATTTCTTAGTCATCCTCTATTTAACTGTCAAATGATTTCTGAACGGTCGGCGGGTTCTCTCTGGGATTCTATTAGTATAGTAAAGTTTATTTGCTTTTTATGCCAATTGGCTGATTTGCATATATTTAGCCAGGTTTACAATATCAACAAAATAGAAATATACAAACATACGCATTATTAAAATCAATTAATAACACTGATACCATCACGTTCACTGTATGCATCACGTTGTTCAGTTTTGCATGATCACGTGACTTTTGTATTTTAAATTATCGTAATGATATTTATTAGTAACCCCAGAGAGGGTTCAGGATCGCATCTGGGATTATTAGATCCATTCCCGGGTTCCCTAGGTCTGTATGGATCTCATCTTTCTCCCGGTAGTTTACTGTCTATTTCTTAGCTTTTTCTTACAATTCTAATTTCTGATTCCGTCCTCCTGCATATTTTCTGATCTGTCAGTTTACTACCCAATTCTAATTAGCTTTGTTTTGGTCATTTTTTTGCCCCGAGTTAGAGGCACAGTTCTATTCGGGTCGTTCATCTTTTCGTGTAGTACTCCTTCTCCCTTCTAAGTTGGCGGGTTGGCATACTTTCAAGACGCTAGGAGAATTTACCGATCATGCTATATTTTTATCGTGAATATTTCATTCTTTTAAGACTAATTTCCCGATTTATCACACACCCCACCCCCCCCTTTATTGTATAATATTCATTACCTAAAGTTAGATCAGATTTGCGCTCTTGGTGTTTTGTGATTTCTTTATTATAAGTTTCTTTCCCGTATTTCGCTATTCTTAACTGTCCCAGTTCTTATCGGCGAAACACGTAGACCTATTTATTCGGCACTTTATTCGTCCTAGTCTCATTTCGTCACGGTGACATTATCGCTTTTTTCTCTTCTATATACCAATTTTTCAAAGTTTTTTCGTGTTCTTTAGCTAAAACATGTTATTTAGTCATGTTCTTTCCCACCATCGCTGGATTGGTGATTTTGGGCCCAAAATTTATCCTTTCAATCCCTTTTTATCTACTTCCGGTAACTGTCAGAATTGTCATCACCGTGTATATAGGTCGTTGTCAATTCGTTCCGTATATATTTCGTTCCCCTTTTGTTTACATGGAGTAATTCTTATGGATATTATTCGTTCTTATCTTAGATCAGTTCTATTTTAGCTAATTCTTTCTGACTATAGCGGAACTGGCTCCCATCCCATAAGTTTCTATGGGATTTCTATTTGCCACTTAATCTGATAAATCACTATAAATAGTTTTTCTTTATTTTAATATGTACAACTTTTAATTAGTATGATTAATTAGAATACGGATATAACGCTTTTAACTAAGAAATACCGCTTTCTCTCGACTCAGCAGACATTACTGTCCAATAGTATACCGGGACAGATCTGATATTTGCTATGTTCTAGCCAGTAGATTAATCAAATATTTTCTTTTCTAGCCAAATAGTATATATTTTAGCCACATCTTTCTTTAATTTTGCTTAGGATCATGTTTGCAGTCAGTCTTCATCAATTAATAGCCTGCTTTAATTTCACACTCTAGATTCAATACGGTCTTTCTATATAAAACATGTATTGATTATTTGAACTTCATATGTTTAAAAGTTGTTTTTTGGGCATATTGTTTTAATATGTTCAACAACGTAAACATGAATTTTTGTTTTGCATTTTGCTACACTGGAATTATTCAGGATTCAACCAATCAAGAAAGTTAAATTATTTTTATTCTTTAGGTTTCGACTGGTCATGAAAGCTTCTAAAGAATTTTCTAATGTTGATCAGTTGGGTCAAAATCTGAATGTCAGTGCAATGTTTTGCGCCTGCTTTTATACTCTCGAGCTGGTTACAGTTGCTCCTTGGTGTAACCGGGACGAGTAAAAATCCGGTTACGTGTAACCAGAATTTCATGCTTGTAACCCGAAATGTTGATTTTGTAACCGGATTTAACATCTTGTAACCGGAATTTACCAATTGTCAGTTTGAGGGTAACCGGAAATTTTTTACTTCTGGGATTGTGTAACCATTAGTCATTTGTTGTGTAACCGGAAAATTTAATAGTTGTTTTCTAGGTTAAGTGTAACCATAAAAAACTTGTGATGTAACCAGAAAAATAAAGTTTTATATAAGCATTTTACCCAGTGTCCAAGATTGACTCTTTGGCTGAGTATTAATGTGGTTCTTTAATATCCCTATGTGGCGGGAATTTATGGGGTATAATTAGCATTTGATAGACACAGGTTTCCATTTTGTTGGATAACCTTAAGTGGAATGATTCGGATTTATGGCATTTCGTACTTTGTGTAGCTATACTCATCAGAGAAAATAGAAGTCGGATTAGTTTATCCTATATGAAGGGTCAAAAGAGTAAGTGTTGAGTGCATTTTGTCTTACCTCTCTACGGGTCAGTTCCCCGGTCTGTGCCTAAACGTGGTTCTAATCCAGGTGTGAGGTATGTCACAGTTTCCGTTAGACCAGTTTCAATGAAGAGAAATGAATAGAGTTCATCGTCTGTCGTATTGCTGGTACATGGTATGCTACACTCAGGTATATGGATCACGAACTGAGTGTGGATATTGTCAGCCTCTTTCACTGTGATTTGTGGAAGAGGTCCACTATCTTCTGTCTGTGTGTGAGATGATGGCTCAGATAAGATGTCGGCAGTGTGTTCGATCCCAGTTGATTCTGTGGGTGTTGTGGCTGGTGTGTGTACTTCGTTGGGTTGTTCGGTGGTGGGTGTGTATTCTTCCTGTGTTTCCTGTCTATCTCGAGAGAGATTCTGTAGCAGTGGCGTTAGTTGCTGGTGTTGTTTGTCTTGGTGGAGGGACAGGTATCCTAAAACTAGAGTAATCTTTGATTTTGATTACTCTAGTGTTGCCGGCCTGTCGAACAAGTCCCTTGATCTGTTGTTTCGAGAGATGAATTTTTTCACAGTGGCCTCTGGCTTCCTCTAAACGGGTAAAGCTGATCCTGCAAAACTGCAGCTCCAGAAGCCACTCTGTTCGTGTATAACTCTTATGTGCCTTCTTAGACCAGTGCGTTGAGCAAATCGTTCATTGCACTTTTTACACTGAAAATTTTCCATACAGGTGAGTATGAGACTGTTGGCTAACTGATTCTATGTTTTTAATGTGGAAAGGAGCGAACGTAGTGTTCAGTGTGACGTTTTAAGATAGACATCTATTACGACGTCATAGAAGGGGTTCCATGGCATGGCATTTGGTGATTCTAATTAGTTTAAAGAACCACTCAGATTTTGGAATCACCAATCTGCATGATTAATCCCTATGGGGTCCAACGTGTGCAGTTGGTGTATCCAGTATTTCTCTTGTTCTTTCCTGATATAAGTTTTTCAGTGTCCTCAGGATCATGAGGGAGAACTTGTATAATTTTATAGGACACATTTTGTCCAGTATACTTGGGTAAATTAAAATGTTTTGAAAAACACATCAAGGAATCCAGTCTAAACTTGACTGGACATTTATTAGATTTACTATGAACTTGTGCAACCATGCTCACTGACCGAGTGAAACGAGTAAAGGCAGGATTTAAAGCCGCAGCTGAAACCAGTGACGTAGTACTTGAGGCAGGGAAAGCAGTCCGATTCACCGTATTGAAAACTAGGGACAGGTCAACCAGCCCGCCCAAGCGCCGACGAACTGAAGGAGCAGTCCAACCTAAACAGAGGACTCAGAAGAGAAGGCCGGAGAAGTTCAACAAAAATGAGTTTCGCAACATACGGGACAAGGCACAGAAGAATGACAAGAACTTTGACACCTTAAACAAAGTTCTAAATCTGTTGAAACAGTTTGAACACTAACTGTCATGAATTACATTCAGACAGACTGCAATCAACTCATTTTATAAACTATAAAAATAAAAATTATGTCAATAATCATGTCAAAAAAACAAAAAAATAACAAAAAACCAAAAACCTTGCGAAAGAGAGCTCTCTGAGATCTGCTTGTTAAAAACCTGTCCGAGAAAGAACTCAGTCAGGACATTGTACATGTACTATCGTTAGGGTTGGGATTCAGTCCCACAGTAATCGAACCAACCATGGGCAGATTACACTCTGACCGTAGTAAATTCTTCAGGAGGCTACGCCTCAAACTACATTTCGAACATCCTCCCTTGCCATGGGGCAATGATGAAAGCAATGTATCAGTGACGGAAACACCGCCACCTGTTTCCACATTCACAGAAAACCTAATTAGAAAATTCAAACATCGTAGCCAATGGACACCACCACCTGGCAATGACCATGTTTTAGACACCTTTATCAAAAAAGTCAAACTTGATCTGAATAAAGTAAAACACAGGCAAAATTTAAGATGCAACATCACCCAGGCTGATAGAAAACGTACTCAAATATTAGCAAATGGCAAATCCATTGTGATTAAGAAATCTGACAAAGGACAGGCTACAGTCATACTAAACTCTTATGACTATAATGCTGAAGCCCTAAAACAACTCAAAGACACACGCTACTACGAATTGGTGACAGAAAATCTGACCACCAAACACGCTGAAAGGGTAGAGACAGCCATCACTGGACTGGTTCTGAGAGGGGAGATAACTCGTGACACTGTTAATGGCCTAAGAGTAGATAAACCACACACAGCGCGATTCTATCTCTTACCAAAAATACACAAAAACACTACACCCACACCGGGCAGACAAATTATTAGCGGTAATGGTTGTCCTACTGAATACATCAGTAGCTTTATAGATGAGCATCTCAAAGTTCATCTCTAAGACATTCCATCATATATCAGGGATACAACTGACTTCGTCAATAAACTAGAAACCTTTGGTAAATTACCGCAACACGCTATTCTAGTCACCATGGACGTTACATCGCTATATACAAACATCCCACACAATGAGGGACTAAAAGCCGCCACACAACATATCAGAGAATTTGGTATGCCTGGCGACCTTACACCAAGGTCACTCTTGGAAGTGCTATCCATTGTATTAAGAGGTAATAATTTTGAATTTAATGACAAACAATACCTACAAATGGACAGCTATGGGCACTAAAGTAGCACAAACTTATGCTATCATCTTCATGGCCCAACTGGAGAAAAAGCTTCTGCTTCATTTTCCCCACAGACGATACATTGACGACATATTCATGATCTGGACATCTGGCCAACAAAAACTTGATGAATTCATCCACTACATGAATACATCTCATCAAATTTACAGCAGAGCAGTCCACAACTAAGGTCAGCTTTCTGGACACATACGTATACATTGATACTGATCGCTCACTATGCTTCGATTTATATTGTAAACCCACAGACACACATGGCTACCTACATTACCAATCAGCACACCCGCATGAATTAGATTTCCACAAACACGCCCATGAACTCATTGGTTACCATCAAAGGAGAGACTATCCCCCAGATCTTCTTCTAAACAGCTATCAGAAAGCATGCACATGTTCAAGGCTCGATCTACTAATACCCAAAGTCAAAAACACAGCGATAAACACACGTATCCCATGCATAATGGACTTTCACACTCAAAGCCATAAAGCTAGCAAAATTATAAAAAAGAACTGGGAACTACTAGATAGTAGTCCCAAATGTAGAAGCACATTCCCAACTCCACCGATGTTTGGCTACAGAAAGAATCCAACTTTCAGAGACACACTTGTCACCGCCAAATTTGAGTTTCCCGCCAAATCAAAATTGTTTCTTCTGCAAGAATATGGACAATAAAGGTGAATTCACCAGCACACACACACGGGTCTAAAATACAGATGTAAGGTCAAAACATATTGCGATACACGCAATGTCATTTACCTACTCACATGCACGCATTGTCACAAACAATGTAGGGGAAACAAAACGTGAGTTCCACGTACGAGTGAAAGAACATTTAAGGGATATTAAAAAACACAAAGATACCCCCGTTGCAAAACATTTTAATTTACCCAACCATACTGGACAAAATGTGTCCTATAAAATTATACAAGTTCTCCCTCACGATCCTGAGGACACTGATAAAACTTATATCAGGAAAGAACAAGAGAAGTACTGGATACACCAATTGCACACGTTGGACCCCATAGGGATTAATCATGCAGATTGGTGATTCCAAAATCTGAGTTGTTCTTTATTTTTATTCTTTAGCCAATGATTTTTCCAATTCTGCCCTTGGTTAGTCAGACTTTGTTCTTACTAGTATTTGGCTGATTGGCTGGTGGTTAGATTGGTCCCTGATATAAATTAATGCTTGGAAGTCTCTGTCTGAGCTCATTGTAATATCCTAATGTATTTATCAGACTCATGAACACTTTGATCTAATTCTGAGATAACTCAAGAAATATCTTAACTATCTCATATCCTATCTTTTATCAGCCTATCCCTAACATGAATTTGAGACCTTTTAGCTTTTATTCTTCATTTATATCTTTCTTTATTCAGATATTAGGTATCATACAAGTATGGCTTCCATGGGTAGGCTTCTTATTCTCTTGGTTATTAGGTCTTCTTGTTTTATTCTTTATCTAGTCCTCTGAGATCCCTTATTACGTGGTTGATGAATTCTTATCCTCATGGACACTTCACTGTTGTCTAGTTCTTCAATCATGGGGGTGGGATCAGTTTGGTGTCTGTTTCTAAGAGTCCTTGAAAATTCTTCACTGGTGTAGATACCTTGATATTTCATTCCGCTATTTACGATTGATTTATAATCATCCTTATTGGTGGTCTTTCCAATTTTGTCTCGTTCGTTGCAAGGGTCGTTATACATGATATCTTATTATGGAAAGGTTCCTCTGATTCGTGTTTTACCCACCTGGGGGTCTCTTTCGTCCTCTCTCATGGGAAGTTAGCCTCCATCCATTCCAAATGTTCAAACACTGATATTCACTATTCAATCTCTCTTGGTAGGCAAATTAGTGTCGGCTAGGTCCTTACAGAATAGTAGACCTCATGGTTCCAGTAGAGGTGATGCCTTGGGTTCCCTTGATGAGAACACCTTTCCAGTTTTATCTTAAGGCCCAATGGAATCAATCTCTAGATTCTCTGATTCATCGGATCCTCATCAAGTTTCTATCATGGTTCATTGCCAGTTTTGATTAGATAGTCAATCCCTTTTGCTAGGGGTTCCTCTCCAGCCTTCAACTCTTCAGGCTATCTTTTTCACAAATACATCTCAGGAAGGATGGAGTGTCTTTTGGAATTCCATAAAGATTCAGGAATCTGGTTCCTCCTAGAATCTTCTTACCACGTCAATCTTTTAGAACTGTGGCTGTTTCATTCCCTAGCTTGTTGGGAACCCATGATTCTCGGTATGTCAATCCTCATCAGGTCAGTCAATTTCACAGTAGTCTTGTTCATCTATCATCAAAAGGGGGGGGGGGAGGGGGGCTTCCAGGCCGGTTTCCCTGGGTCGAGAGATCATGATCATTCTCTATTGGTGCAGGTCTCACTACATTTCCTTCAAGCATTTCATTCCCAGGCAAACTGATTTCTGGCTGACCCATTATCTCGCCCTTCAAAAATACCAGAAATAGAGTGGGAATTGTAAGAGGCTGTAGTCCAGTCTTTTTTCCTCAGTTCCTCTCGCACCCATATAGATCTGTCTGCTTTTCTCAAGAACAGAAAAGATATCCACTTTCATATCTCCTTTCCCGGAATCTCTGGCTCTCAGTAGTCTCTCTAACTCAATCTTGGGATATCATATTCTCCTACGCTTTTTCCCCCTACGATTCTCATTCCTCGGGATCTCAGAATGATCAGGCAACATCCTTGCATAGTCCTGTTATTAGCCCAGTTTTGCCGACTAAATCCTGGTTTCCGGATCTCCTAGACCTTCTTGTAGATCTCCCTCTGCTACTCCCTGTCTCACACGATCCATTTTCCCAGAACATAGGCAGGATTCTCCATCAGAACCAGGAAATATTTCTCCTGTCAGTCTGGAAACGGTCGAGTTGCCCTCGCCTTCGTCAATCTTTTCAGTCAGATCTCAAGAACTATTGAAACAAAAAAAATTCTGCTCGAGACATCTATAAAGCCAGATTTGAATTTTTCAAAGAATGGTGTGCAGACCATTTATCTTACATTCTGAGGCCTCTGTAGCTCAGGTTACTGATTTTCTGTTCTTCCTCTTTGATCAGAGGAAGAATTCAGTTAATATTATTAGATCCTATCTTTTTGGTCTGAATTCCTTCGTCGCTTGTCTAATCGATCCTTCAGTCCAAATTCAGAAACATTTCGCTATCTCAGTAAAGGTTTGGGTACTTCTCGTCCTCCGCTTAAGAGACACATTCCTTCCTGGAACCTTTAGTTTATATCACAGGTTCTAGCGCGAATACATTTCAAAACTTTGGTTTCTGTGTGCTTGATACATCTTACATTAGAAACAGTTTCTTCTAGCAGTAGCTGCTGAAATCCATGCTCTTTCAGCTGAATTAGTTAATTTGAAGTTACAGGTCATAGCCTTATTCTCCATCCCAGGGCAGAATTCTTGTTCAAGACTCAGTTTAACTCTTGAGTCAACTTTTGATAATTCATAGACTTTCTTCTTTGTTGCCAGATGATTCTGTATGGTTCCCAGTCAAGCCCCTTAATATGTATAAACTTCGTACTGATTCTAAACGATCCGACATTAGACATCTTTGGGTTACATTTGCAGATGGTCTAAATCGTCCTGCCTCCTTAATCACTATTTCCCGTTGGATCGTGGATACTATTAAAATTTGCTATGAATTAGCTTCTCCAGGAGATAAACCTCTGGTGGGAGTCAAGGCCCATTGTGTTAAGGGCCTTGCTCCATCTTGCTCTCTCTCTTTTTAATGGATCTTCATTAGATTACATCAGGCTAGTTGCTAACTGGAAGTCAGAGAATACCTTTATTAACCTCTATATTATAGATTTTGGTCCCTCTTCCTTTTTCTATAAAAAGATTCATAAGGTAACTTCAGGGACCATGACTCGTATTCCTCATTCATCATCTTCTCTTACTTCTTCATCTTTATTCTCTTTAGTCTCTAGTTGGGGTTAGTGAGAATTCATTATTTAATTGTCATGTGTGTATTTCACCCCTTTTTCATATCATCTCTCTCATCACCCGTATTATTCATCTCTTTCTTGCATGTTCATCTTCTCTTTCTTGCTTCCAGGGGTCATTTATGACCTTCTTTATTATCTTCTCGTTATTCTTTAATTTCATCTCTTTCAAGATGCTTGATAGAGAAATTCTTAGAAATTGCTATCTCTTAGTATCTTCCTTACTCGTTATTTCTAACTTCATATTCTTTCTCTATTTTCACATCAATTTTGCGCAAAAATTTGCCTCCGGGTTTTGTGCAATGTTGAAATCTGTATTTGAGCAATAGTAATGCAAGGAGGTAGGTTGTAATGTAGTAATAACGACCAGACGACCCGGAGGGTCTGGTCTTTGTTTTAGTAATTACATATACCTACCTCCTTGCATTACGGCTCACCTCAAGCCTCCCCTCTGTCAAATTTTTTTTTGGGGGGGGGGGGGTTGGGGTGGGCTTGAGGCTTCGTTCTTTGGTCATATCTTGTGAGAATAGTTATATTCAGTATAAGATATTCACTATATCTCTCAGCCTTAGAGTATACCCAGTTATGTTGGTTTTCAACATATTTGGGTATTTATTAAAGATGTTTTAGTCATATAATATTAAGTATTTAGGTAAATTCTTAAGTTTCACCTTTAGTTGAGTAGTGATAGGATCATCTGCCTCTTCATGAATCTGCACAAAGCTGGATTATATGACTGGATTCGTTAAGGAATGAAGACTTGGTTGCTACAACAGTCATGTGATGTTTGTCAGCCAATGAGATGATCATTGTGCCCTATGACTCATTCAATGGCTCTGGGTTATGTATTAACCCTCTTTCTACCTCATTCCGAGATATAGCATTCAAGCGAATTGCGATGGATCTCATCATTGGAGAGAGTATGGAGATTCCTGAAGAGGCCTTCAGTCACTCTCTAACCACTAAACACACCAAACATTGGCTGTAAAAATTTCATCCTGCTACGCTTCCCTTCAGAGAAGGAAAGAGCAATAGTAATGCAAGGAGGTAGGTTGTAATGGAGGAATAACTGTGGCACAGACACAGAGAAACGAACTTGAAATTGTCAATGAGATATCACCATCTTAGGCCATCCTTAAAATATTGTTGGTTTGGGGTAATGATGTTAAATCCACCATTTGGGGAGTAGGAATGATTCGGTGGGCCATCATTCTTTTGGTCTGGCGGGATTTGCCCTAACGAACAATTTGTTAAGGATATCTTAATACAAGCAAAATCCAAGTTTCTCTAAATAAACACACTTAGACTTTGCTTGGTACCATATGAAAAATACATATAAAAACTATGTTCAAAATGAATAGAGATATTTTCTGTAATAATCAATACCAAGTTTGGTGACGATATGTGAAAAAGTCTTGAAACTATGGCCCGGAGAAACATTTTCTGTGATATTCAGTCGACCATGAAAAGTAGGTCAGCATGACCTACTTTTCATACTGTGCACACATTCTCCCTAAGATGCATCCACATACCAAGTTTGGTGACCATATGTGAAAAAGTCTTGAAACTATGGCCCGGACAAACATTTTCTGTGATATTCAGTCGACCGTGAAAAGTAGGTCAGCATGACCTACTTTTCATACTGTGCACACCTTCTCCCTAAGATGCATCCACATACCATGTTTGGTGACCATATGTGCAAAAGTCTTGACACTTTGGCACGGACAAACATTTTCTGTGATATTCAGTCGACCATGAAAAGTAGGTCAGCATGACCTACAATTGACCTGCTTTTCATACTCTGCACACCTTCTCGCTAAGATGCATCCACATACCAAGTTTGGTGAGCATATGTGAAAAAGCCTTGAAACTATGCCCCGGACAAACATTTTCTGTGATATTCAGTCGACGATGAAAAGTAGGTCATGTGTGAAGTAGGTCGGACGAATTGATGGACGAACGGACAGACGGACGGACAAAGCAGTGACTATACGCTCCCGCAATTTTTTTCGGGGACCATAAAAAGTTGACCTATAGCCACCGCCGGACAATGTGCAGGTTATCACAATAGCTCATTTTACTTCGTAAAGTCGACCTAATAACAACGATATAAACAGATAATCAAACCAGAGCAATAACAAATTGCAGACCATCGGCCTCCAATTTTTTGTCACATTGTAAAAGGCTTTCGGGTTGTCTGGATTTATCCAAATTGGATTAGTAGTTTCTTAGATAGCCATAGATCCTGAATATGATCTGAACTTGATCCAGGAACTATTAATCCGAATCATGGCAAAATGGTTTCTTCTTCTGCAAATTCTTTTGCACAGTAACTTTCTTTGTTGTGTTAAAATTTGAGCCTATTCAGAAGTTGTTTTTTAACACACACACAAGCATGCACATGCACAAATTTACCCATATAGACAATGTATAAACTTTGCCGCAATTAGGGTGACGCAATCATGAGATATAAGACAATATGCAGAGCTGAACAGAAAACTTAACCACAAAGCTAAATTGAAACGAGGTGGATAGAATCTTCGTAGCTGTAGGTGAAGCATGAAAAGTAGGTCACACTGAGGCCACACTGACCGACTTTTGCTACATACCTTAAACATACAGTGCATGCATATGCCAAGTTTGAATACTGTATATGACACTCTTAAAATGACAGCCTGGGAAGCTTTTGTTAATGACTAACTGACTGACTGACTGACGCCAGCACCTACCGGCTAACTCTGAGCTCTCTGTACTGAGTAAATCCTTTTATAATGTGCTAGGAATGTTAGGCAGATCTTGCTTAAAATATCAATACCTGGAAATTTCATGACAGCACTATGTTACTGGTACGGGTTAAACATTGATTCTTTTAGCATGACAGTTCACATTTAAAACATGGGCATAGCTCGGTGAGGAAGGAAATGAAATTATCATCCACAACATACAGCATGAAATGGGTCTTTCATTCAGGAATTTCTACACAATAAACAATACTAGTAACAGCGATATGTAGTTCTAGTATCCGAGACCCTATCTCACCTCTTGCCCAGAATCACTCAGGTCATCTTGTTTCAAAGTTTTTACTGCAACTGGAATATCACCATCTTTTGTCCGGCATCGACCCCGTTTCACAGAACCAAAATTGCCTGTTCCTGAAAGTATTATCAGTGGTAGAAATTAGTCTTAAAATGCACTAGACCCGGGGGCAAGTGGGTAAGTAAATGACAGTAGCATGCCCAACCACCCACACTGCAGTCCACACCGCATACAATAAGATTTGGTATAGTCGCGCCACACACAACTGTATAGAAATGCTATTGAGCTGATATACAAATATCATGGGAGGTAACTAACATGGACAGATGACTCTGTAGGCTGACAATTCAAAGTAAAGTTTTGTCTCACCATGCATTCTCAGTAGTTTATGCTACAGAAAACAGATTTCTGATGAGATTTAGGTTTTTCATAAGAGGTAACTCTGGCAAATATACCATAATTTTGGGTATACTATACACAGTTTTTTGCTAATTTTACTCAAAGTAATAATGAGAGTGCGTACTATATATTAATACAAGAGGTATCAGAAGATACCAAACATCTTGCCTTCTTAAGTTGCCGCAAGACCCAGCCTGTCCTGGACTAAATATTCTGTGAACAAATATTGTCCAAGCCATGTACATATACACCTGTGCAAAAGTTAAGCACCACCCTATTTTTACGCACATGCGAGGGTATATTCATGTGCTATGAAGAAAGCAATAGCTTAAACATTTATGTACCCATCCATCTTAGTGCAAGAGGTAATAATGCAACTAGAGGAATGCTGATTATGATGGTGGGGAAACACTGTATGTTTTTGTTTGAACTTGAAAACGAGGCCTGAATATGGTTACGTTGACACAACTGACAACTATTGCCCTACAGTTGACACATGTGGCTAGACTGTCATTAATATTGTCTGAAAACGAAGTTTAACATCTGTGCACGAGTTTGAGACTGTCATTATTAATACCGGGTATATCCACCTTGTGCCTGGATGACGGCCTGGACACGACGTCTCATGCTGGTCACCAACAGACTGATACGCCATTGTGGTATTCGCTGCCATTCAAGATGGAGTGCGTCTGTTAATTCCTGTAGGTTCTGCACAGGAGGATCCCTCATTCTCACCATGTTTCCCAGAATGTCCCAGATATGCTCAATAGGGTTCATGTCAGGGCTCCTTGCTGGCCATGGTAGGGTTTCGATGGCATTCTGGCGGAGGTATTCATGCACAGCTCTAGCACGATGTGGTCGGGCGTTGTCATCCATGAATATAGGGTGGGTTCCAGGTGCATGATTTACAAAATGAGGGACCACAACTCTATCCAGTATGGAATCTTGATATCTTTGTCCATTTAGTGTTCCAGGTACAGTCAACAGATCCAGCTTACAATCAAATGAGATGCACCCCCATATCATAACGGAACCTCCACCAAATGGAACTTCTTCCATGATGTTACGTTGGTCGTACGCTGTGCGTCTGGACCTCCATACACGAGTTCGACCATCTGTGGCATGAAGCAGAAACCGACTTTCATCGGACCAGTGTACCCGTCTCCATGATCTCATGTTCCAGTGTCTTCTTTCGTTGCACCACCTCAGACGCTCCTCTTTATGGTGTGCAGTGAGGAGAGGACGTCTGACAGGTCTCCTAGCTTTCATGCCAGCAGCATACAGTCTCCTTTTGACGGTAGACATTGACACTCTATTGCGCGTTTCCCATTGCTGGCTGAGCACTCTGCTGTTGGTGAATGGAGATCTCCTAACAAGGCGTACTAGGGCTCAATCATCACGGGCAGTAGTCTTCTTCGGTCTTCCAGATCTAGGCCTGTCATTCACCTCGTTAGTTTGCCCATGTTTTGCAATCAAACGACTGATTACAGTATGGTTAATGTTCAGCTGTCTGCCAATCTCTCTGCATGACATACCAGTGGTATGCATGCCTATGATTTGCCATTTCACACGATCACTTAGCCTTCGTCTTGCCATAGCGGTTCACAATCAAGAGCTAATTCTCTCTGTACAAATAAACCACGGTCATGAACACAAAATTCCTAATCTTGTCGCCTAAATCTGTATGTAATGTTCTACACCTCAAACTGGACGTTTACATAACTGAACACGTGTGCTGTTTCCCGCCACGCACGGACATCAAGCGGCGTGAAGTCATGCATGCATGTGCATTTCGTACTTGGAATTATGTCAGCTAACGCGGGGACAAAAAGTATGGCAGCCTAGTTGTACCATCATGTTTCTATGTTCTATTGTTTTTGCTGGTGCTTAACTTTTGCACAGGTGTATATATAGCATACCTGCATATTAATTATACATCACAGGATATGATGGATGACCAGTCTCATTTTGAAATTTGACAATCCACTTGTCAATTCAAAATAACACTGGTACTAACCAACGGGCAATCATAGCTTGGTAGAAGCAAAGCTTGGAGACAGAAACATAATGCCTTGCTGCCCAGTAGTAACCTACAGTACAATGACTACTGGCACACCAAGACTGATCAAAAGACAAATGGTCCAAACATAGGCAAGGTTCATAGCCTGAAAAAAGAAGAAACATTTTCAAAAGCAAGTATATTAATATTTATGCAGGCTACATGTCTAAACTGGATAAGTCATTGATGATTATGTTGTTATTTGAAACAATATTAAACACAGCATAATACACATAATGTGGATGCAAATCAGCCCTGAGAAAAGTGGAAGTACCGAGACTGTTCAAAGATCAAACACCGAAGAAATCTGGACAAAATTTGCAAGGCAATTTCTTTTTGATGGGGATTAGTCCTAAGCATCACATAGAACACATCTGTGAAGCTTTATTCAAATCCCCTTGTGGGTGTAAATGTTGTTTGAAAAAAGCTTAATGCAGCCAAAACCTATAATTGGACATATTACAAATCAGCCGTAAAATAATAAAAGTTCAAATGGGGAAAAAAATCTGAGTCACTTTCATTTTGCTGTGGACTAGTCATAAACATTGGATTGAACAAATCTCTGAAGTTTTATTCAAATCGGACCACCACCCCCGTGGGTATAAATATTTTTAAAAGCTTAACGCAGCCAGGAACCATAACCTGGACATATAACCTGCACACAAATCAGCCATAAAATAATCAGAGTTAAAACAGTGAGAAAAACATAAGAAGTTCCTCGAAAATCTGCTTAGTAATGATGAAGATCGCATCCCTGCATGGGTTTGAACCAGTCTGTAAAGTTTCATTGAAATCTGATGAGCCATTCTTGACTAATATGGCTAATGAAATACTTTGATGTAAAAATCATCCAAAATATTCTAAGTCCAAAATCGCGAAAAAAATCATGAGAAATTCATGGAAAATTTGCTTACTAATGCTGAGGATTGCATCCCTGCATTTGATAGAACCAGTCTGTAATGTTTAATTGAAATCTGATGAGCCATCCTTGACTAATAAGGCTAATGAAAAACTTTAACGCAAAAATCATCCAAAATATTATGGTACCAGTCCCCTTACTAGCATTGTTTGTTTGAAAACAGTTTAATTAAAAGTTGTTGCTGCTTTCAATACGAAAGTACCTTGATTAAAAGTTGTTGCTACATTCAATTTGAATTATTGCTTTTCATGTACATTTTATAGCATATATGTTTCATGAATGAATGTATTAACCCTTGGTATGCTAACTTCCCATAATAAGTGAGCGATGCAATTTATTAATCATTTGTCACCTAATTGTTCCATAGCTAAGCCAGCATAAACCCTATGATTCCTGAATGTTTTGAAAACAGTTTTACCGGAGGTAGTTGCTGCAGAGATTATTTCCATCCTCACTGCTTTCAAAATATTTAACAGGTTCTATGGGCAATGCATCATGCATGTATATATGAAAGAATGTTGTTATTGTGAGGCAAGTGCCTTTCATGGCTTAAGCTGTGAAAGCTAAACTGGTCATATATGATTCTTATTTTCTCAACATAATAGCTATTATACATACGTTCTGTAGTTGAATTTGCAAGGCTTGTGTCATTTTACACATGACTGATTATTGTACAGAATGCATAAAGATATCCATTTTATAATGCAAATTGTAATTTTATTTTTAACAAAAAGTAAATGTATGTTGATTTTATTTTGAAAATACTGCATAACCAAGACTTGCTACATTTTGAAGCTTGGCTAATTTTCTTGTATAGCATTCAGTAAATGTAATTTTTGTGTGTGTATTTTAAATTCCAATAAATAAATAGAATGAAAGAATGTATGGAAGAATGTGTGAATGGATGAATAATATATTGGATGACAGTTGTGTTGAATCAATGTCTACAAAAGGGCTCAGAAATAAGTACAGTAACCGTCATCATTCTGAAAGTCCAGTAATACAGATTCAGATAGGCATATTAGGTAAAATAATAATAATAATAATAATAATAATAATAACAATAATAATAATAATAATAAATACATTTATATAGCGCAAAACTCCATGCAATAGCATGCTCTAAGTGCTTGAAGATTGTATGAAATGATTATAACAATTGGCTGGTTATTTGGTAACAACTAAGTTGAAAATCATTGCTACCTGTACATAGACACCAATGATTTCCAGCATAAATGTTTGCAAAATAGTTGGCCTGATGTTAATCATAGGGAGTAGCAATATTCACTGGAGCCTTCAGGGTGAAATAGGTTAGTGTTTTTCCAGGTGGGGTAGCCAAGGAGAAAGCTTATTAGCGCTATCATTGTGTCCTGCTAAACTTAATTGGAATGGCTATATGTATTAGGCTTAATAAACAATGCCATTTCTCATTCTTTGAACTCAGTTATTTTAGCACATCTACTGCCAAAACAACTGACCACACCTGGAACGTCTGAGGGGTGTGGCCAGCAGAATGAGTGGCGTTTCTGGGTTATCCAATCAGAAAGCTGGTTATATGATGATTTGGAGTGGGAGAAAGAAGAATTAGCCAATGAGAAATCAAACTGGATGTTGGTTGATGGAAGATTGGAAACAAGATATGATTTAGGCAGTCTGAATCATATCTTGCTTACGCTCTGAAAAAGTAAACATCTATGCAATACAGTTAACAAAGATTTCTACAACTTTGAAATTCTTTTTCCATCCAAAGGTGAGTGAATGATATTGTTAATGGTCTAATTGTTACCACAGTATACCTATAATTTAACAAACTGTAATATTCAGGTATAAGTAGATTTTGTTTGAGCAGAGATATTTTGTCTGAAAATGCTAAAATGTTTACAGAACTTATAAAACTTTCATCCTTATAGAAATTCCTATAAATCTGAAATTTAGTCTGAAATTGATTGGTCAGCTTAATCAGCAAGTCTTAGCCTTTAACCCCTGAAAAGTAGTTCGATTTCCAAATAATTGTACCTGTAGGCTTTGGGATGTTTTGAAGCTGTTTGACTGGGAGTTGTTGCGATGTCAGGAAGCAATGGCTTGCAGTCAGATCATTTTCAAAATATTTTACACAATACTTACATCAGAATTTGTTGTAGCATGGTCGTAGCCTTTTACCCCTGAAAAGTGGTTCTATTTTCTATATTTCCAAATAATTGTACCAGTAGGATTTGAGATATTTTGAAGCTGTTTGACTGTGAGTTGTTGTGGTGTCAGGCAGCAATGGCTTGCAGTCATATTATTTTTTTAATGTTTCACAGAATACTTACCACATAATCAGAATTTGTTGTAGCATGTCTGAAAAGTGTTAAGCAATTTAAACAAGAGGCCCAACGTGCCTGTGTCGCTCACCTGAAGCACTGTGCATTTTTGTCAAAATTGTTGGTGGGTGGTTTAGGAGTAGTCTTTTAAATGAGCTTGTGGACATTTTTGCATGTCCAATATGGCCGTCAAACATGCTCCATTTTGATTGGTCCACTTCTGCCACGTTTCTGACTAAGCTCCTTCCCTTGAACAAACTTTAATGACACTCAGTGCCTAATCATTTCTCCCAAATTTTGGCCCAGTCCGCTCATTGGTTCTGGAGTTGTTTTGGCAAAAAATAGTTATCCAAGATGGCCGCCAAACCATTTGGCCAATCAAGTTCCCTTGAACAAATTTGGTGCAGCTCTTGCCCTAAATGATATTTCATGCGTTTTGAATTGATCCCCCAAACGGTTTTGGAGATCTTCAAAGACATTTCTAAAATTCGACTAAAATCCAAGATGTCGTGAAAATACATCTAAAATTCCCCATTGCTTGAGTATGGGAGATTTTGGCGGGTAAATGATCCAATATGGCTGCTAAACCGTTTATCCGACAGTCTCGAAAATGCCAAATTTGAAAACACAATACTCACAAAAATACATAAAACCAATTTTTGTCCCAAAATCAATCAAATAAAAAAATACAATATGGCTGCCAAACACACTATATATTGATAGGCCTATAGCGGCCATTTTTCTTTACAGATCAACTTCTCTTGAACAAACTTTAATGGCCCTTAGTCCCTAATCATATATCACAAACATCTGCCTGATCACTTCAGCGGTTCTGGGGAAGAAGTTGGTTTTGTGAAAACGAGGTCATCCAAGATGGCCGCTGAACCATTTGGTCAATCAAGTTACCTTGAACAAACTTGAGTGAGCCCTTGCCCTAGATCCTATTACATGAGGTCTGAATTGATCCCTCAAACGGTTTTAAAGAATATTTTTAAAGACATGTCTAAAAATCGGCCAAAATTCAAGATGGCCACCGGCCAAATTGGCAGATCGGCTTTGTTTGAACAAAATGGAATCTCTATGCCATAAGGATGCTTCCTGTCAAATATAAAATTCAAATCAGCCCAGTAGTTCCTGAGAAGACATTTTAAATCTCCCATTGCTTTAGTATGTGAGCATTTGGCGGGGAAACTGATCCAAGATGGCTGCCAAACCGTTTATCCAACTGTTTCGAAAATTGCAAATTTGAGATCAGAAAACCCAAAAACCTATATAAAACGAATTTCGGCCTTAAAATCCATCAAATAAAAAAATCCAATATGGCTGCCAAACACACTATATTTTGCTTGGTCCACCGCGGCCATGTTTTTTGACGAATCAACTTCTCTTGAATAAACCTTAATCGCCCTTAGTTGCTAATTTTATATCACAAATTGCACCCTGATCGCTTCAGCGGTTCTGGGGAAGAAGTTGTTTTTGTGAAAACTGGGTCATCCAGGATGGCCGCTGAACCATTTCGTCAATCAAGTTCGCTTGAACAAACTTGATTCAGCTCTTACCCTAGATCATATTTCTTGAGTTCTGAATTGATCCCTCAAACAGTTTGGGAGATTTTTAGACATTTCTAAAAATCGGCCAAAATCCAAGATAGTTGCCGGCCAAATTGACCGATCGGGTTCGTTTGAACAAACTTGAGTCTCTATGCATTAAGGATGCTTCATTCCACATATAATTGAAATCGGTCCAGGAGTTCTGGAGAAGATATTTTAAATTTCCCATTGCTTTAGTATGAGAGTTTTTGGCGGGAAAATGATTCAAGATGGCTGCCAAAACGTTTATCCGACAGATTCAAAAATTGTAAATTTGAGATCAGAATACTCAAAACCTATATAAAACCAATTTTGGCCTCAAAATTCCTCAAATAAAAAAATCCAATATGGCCGCCAAACATGCTATATTTTGATTGGCCCACAGCGGCCATGTTTTTAGACAGATCAACTTCCCTTCCTTCAATCCCTCATGCAGTTTCAGAGAAGATTTTTAAAGACGTTTCTAAAAATCGGCCAAAATCCAAGATGGCCACCGGCCTAATTGGCCGATCGGCTTCATTTGAACAAAATTGGACCCCTATGCCCTAAGGATGCTTCCTGCCAAATATAATTGAAATTGGCCCAGCAGTTCTTAGAAGTCGTTTAAAGGAAAAGTTGACGGACTTACGGACGGTCGCCACGACATAAGCTCTCTTGGCCTTTCAGGCCAGGTGAGCTAAAAAATTAACTTGAGAGAATAGACTCTGCAGCGTAGCATAGCTTTCGGAATGGTGTTGCTGAAAACTGTTGCTGTCTCAAAGCAAGGGCCTACAACAACACTGTTTCCAAAACATATCAGCTATTTTTAAGAATGAAAATATCTATATCTCACAAACGAAAAAACTATATTTTGGCATAGAATCAACAGTCTAGAAGATATTTCAGAATGACGTTGCTAAAAACGGTTGCATCTTAGAACAGCCCGGTTTTCATTGTTTTCAAAGTAAACACAATATTGTATAATACGAATACAGAATTAAGTAATTGGCAAAAATGAATCTATACGTTAAGCTATTAGTTGTTTCAGTATAGGTTTCTAAAGAAAATATTTGCACTTGTGTAATTTGATTTTAGTCCAATATCAAACTGAATGCTGTCTAATTCTTAAAAGTACTACTGTTGCGGCTACTACAGCTATTTCTGATACTGTTGCTATGGCTATTACTGTTGCTATACTACTAATACTTTTTTTCTTCTTTTTTTTTTGAAAATCCGACGCTAACGCAGTCGGACAAACTTCATGGAGGAACTCCTTTAAAAATGCTTGCAAACCCCCAGAAAAAAAATGCTGAACTAGTAAGCCTGATTAATATTACACCAAAACAAAAAATAAATAACATATCTAACTAATGAGCATTAATACAATCTATAAATACATACCGCTTAAACGGTATAGATACAAAACAATAAGCTGATTAAAGATCTGATAGCAAAACAAAACTTAACAAAGGCATTACTATTCAATCCATGTGTGGTAGTAGACCCGTGTGGCAAGTGCAACTGTCCAACAATTGAAAAGTGACTCGTCAATCAATGACAAATAAGTCAATCATTGACACCAGTGGGCTGATTCTTTAAAGATCAGCGGGCGTAGTAGCATTTGGGTAGTATAACACATATAATCGGCAGGAAAATTACAGAAAAATAGATGGCACTCTTGTTTACTTTATTGTAAGGTTTTGTAAATTACTATTCAACCCAGGTGTGGTAGTAGGCCCGTGTGGTGAGTGCAACTGTCCAACAATTGAAAAATGACTCGTCAATAAATGACAAATAAGTCAATCATTGACGCCAGTGGGCTGATTCGTTAAAGATCAGTGGGTGTAGTAGCATTTGGGTAGTATAACACATAGTCGGCATGAAAATTACAGAAAAATAGATGGCGCTCTTGTTTACATTTTCAATTTACTTTATTGTAAGGTTTTGTAAATTATGCGAGAACAAATAACTCTATAAAACCCTGTGCAAGTTTCTAAAATTACCCGGGACTATTTTATAATTCAATGGCAACTTACTTTATCGATTGATTATTAAATTACCAAGTCTGTTTATTTGTTAACATGAATTATTAAACATAACAATATCAAAATGCAGACTAAAATGAATTACAAGACACAGATTAATTAAAAGACACAGATAAAACAGTTGTAGTAATTGAATGATTTACGCTAGTGCAGGCTCATTTATTTTTACAGTTCCCAACTTTATAGAAACTATGTTTGTTTTGCACCATATGTCCTTGAATACTTCCTCTTTACCATGCTGTTTTAATCTAAAATATTTGCAAGGAATATGATTCAGCAGCAATGAACGAAATATTGCCTTTATTGTTCTATTGTGATTGCCCATAGATGGATTTTTCGTCTGCGCACACCGATGTTTATTGTTATTAAAATAGTCTTATCAGACGTTACAATATTTACACGGCTTGATCCAAATTCTCTAAATAAGACTACATCCATTTCTAGAACAATGGGCTTTGCTCCAAATTGTGCCAAGATTTGGCCGATATACTCCCGAAATTGTGACGATATTGGACATTCTGCAAATAAATGCTCGATTGTTTCCTCATCTGTTTGACATAAGTAACCCCTATCAGAAGTCGTTATATTGCACTTGTATGTCAAGTGTCCCACCCATAGCCATTGATGTAGTAATTGGCACAATAAATCATGAGCCATATTTGGTATGTATGGAGAATGTAAGATTTTCCATACACTTTTCCAACTGGATGGTTTATAGCTTGAGTCATCTCATCTCCTAATTGCTATGGGAGGTGTTACTTGTTTTCGTCTCATAATGTGGTACCATTCCTTGGATCTCATTTCGTATTTTAATATCTCATCAAGAACTAGTACAGGTTGCGGAGTCAAACTATTATGATTTACATTTGGTAGACGAAACCATTCAATTGGTACAGCATGTTTTATTTTATTTAGTAACCGCTGGACATCTATATGCCTCATATGTGTTTTTCTAGCTACTTCTTGCATTGAAATCCATCTACGTGTTTGGGGGTGTATCATATCAGACAAACGTTGAATGACATATTTTGCAAAGGATGGTAGATAAAGAACTGCATTGTTATAACATATATTACTATTGCCCCACAATTGCTGTTCTAGTACTTCCTTTCGTGTCAAATATTTCTAACTCCTTAACTTGATCTTTAAACACATCTGGTATCATTTGGCTATTCGGAGGTGGCTTTTTTGAGGAAAAACACACTCCGCCAGAAATGGTTCTACAATTCTCTCCACGAGATGCCCATATCGTATCTGATGTAATAAGATCATTCAAAAATTTTAACCTTAAAGAAACACATTTCAGTTTAATATCAATTAAATCAAGTCCTCCTTCTAACTTAGCATTATTGAGAACACGATGGGAAACTAAATGATTCTTTTCTTCCCATATGAATGACAATATCAACTCATTAACCTCCTTTTCTACATATTTTGGCATGTGTACAACAGATGCTGTATACCATAGGCCAGATAATACCAAGTTGTTAACAACAAACACTCTACCAAAAATTGAAAGACGACGACGCTTCCAATTTGATAATATTCTCTTATGCTTAGATACTTGTTCATTCCAATTTTGTGTTGTATTCAATTTCTTGCTAAAATAGATGCCTAAAATCTTAATGGTATCATTAGACCAATTGATTTTAAGTGTCTGGTCATTCCGCTCTTTCCATTGCCCCAAAAATAATCCTTTGAACTTTCCTTTATTGATTTTCAAACCAGACGCACTTTAGAACTTTTCTAGTACTTGGTTTAAAATTGTAAAATCATTGTTTGAACTAGCAAACAGTTGTGTCATCAGCATATTGTGACAGATTAAGTGGTCTTTCTATGCCGCAAATACATATGCCTTGAAAGTTATTATTTTGCCTCAATGCTATGCCAAGGGATTCCATCACAATAACAAATAATAATGGCGATAGGGAACACCCCTGTCTAACACCACGTTCTAAGACAATTTCTCTGTATAATTGATTGTTCACTAAATAGCTACTCTTGATATCCGTATATAAAATCTTAACCCATTTAATAAAGTTTGAGCCTAACCCAAACGATTGCAAAGAATTAAAAAGAAAATCCCATTCCACAGGGTCAAATGCCTTTTCGTTGTCCAAGGCAATCACAGCTGAAGGGATGCTATCTTTCTCAACCAATTGAATAAGGTCTCTTATTAACATGGTGTTGGTTAAAATTGTCCTCCTAGGTACAGCATATTTCTAATCTGTTCTAATAATTTCTCCTAAAACACTACCAAGTTTTAATGTTAGTGCCCTGGATATTATTTTGTAGTCTACACATAGTAGAGAAATTGGTCTGTAATTCTGAATTAGACATCTGTCATCCTGTTTATATATTAGCCTTACGTATGCCCTAGCCATAGTTGGTGGTAAATGGACTTTCTCAAAAATTTCAGTGGCTATCTATTCCATTATTGGACCTACAAGGTGCCAAAAGGTTTGGTAAAATTCAACTGGAAGGCCATCACACCCAGGTGATTTTTCTAGTTTCATACCTTTAAGGGATTTAGTTAGATCTTCTAGTGTTAAGGGTTGATCACAGAATTTACTGCCTGTGTCTGACACTTTTTTGTCTATATTTGCTAGCAAATCCAATTTTGCATTTTCATCAATTCCCTCTGACTTGTACAATGACTCATAGTAATTGCATACTATAGTACTCATTTCATTGTTGGTAAAGACGGTTGAACCATCCGGCATGTTTAATGAGCACATCACCTTATCTATTGCCCGTACTTTTTCTAATGTGCAAAAATATCGGGTTGGCTTTTCTCCTTCTGCATGCATCTGGGCTCCTGCTCTAATTTTCACACCCTCAAACTCATATTGTTATATATCTCTTATTTTACTTTTAATTTTAACTAGTAATTCATAATAATTATGTTCACCATTGTTTACTTTAGCATTAATTTTCATCAGTGATCGATGATGTGTTTTCTTGCATTTGTGTTATTTCCCGTGCCTTTCTAATAGTATACTGTCGGAAAACATACTTTAAATCTGGTTTTACATCCTCCCACCATTGCGATGTGCTCTTATGTGATGCTTTCCTATTAATCCAATGCTGCCAACAACTCTCTATATTATTCTTATAAAATTCTTCTCCCAACAGTGTTGTGTTTAATTTCCAAAACCTGACCCCTTTTGTTACCCAGTCAGCATTGACAAAGGTTACACAAACCATGTTGTGATCTGAGAATGTGACTGGCTTAATATTAACATCTCTCCAGTACCCTGTCAACAAACTATTCACATAAATTCTGTCGATCCTTGAACCAACTTTACCATCTTCTGAAAAAACATGTAAGATCTTGATATTCTATAGGTGTCAACTAAATTTTCATTATCACATATTTGTTTTAAGAATCTATGTGATGTATCAGTATGAGTTGAAGTTGCATTCCTGTCATTTTCTTTATCTACGACACAATTAAAGTCACTACCCATTACTAAGTTCTCAGTGATGTTATCTAGTGCTGTTGTAGACATCTCATTAAAAAAATTACGACGTAGTTGATGAGACGCAGGTGCATATATACACAGCAACGTGAAATGTGTTTGTTGTATATCTATTGTGACTCTCACCCAGCGACCATTTGCATCTGATACTGAAGAGATTATATTTACATAGGCTGAACAACGAGAGAGTATAAGAATTGCTACGCTAGCACTATTATCTTGAGATAACGAATAGAATATTCTGGATCCAGAAATCTTTTCTAAATTATCGTATAATTCTGACTTCTGAATCTTTGTTTCCTGTATCAAAGCAATGTCAATCTGCTCATTTGTTAGAGTCTCTAGTAAGTGCCGCTGCTTTATGTCACTATTTAAGCCTCTACAATTGAGTGTACAAATTAGCATAAAAAGTAATAAAATGATGTGTACAACCGCCATTATTAAGCTAACTGGATTTTGTTTTTTTCGACCCTCTCTTAGACCATTTACCTATTTTACTCTCAAACGCTATACTACTTAGTTCAATTTTTTCCAAATGCTTATATTTTAATATATCTGAATCATGACGCAGATGCCTATATTTAACACCTTTTGCTGTCACATGGAACTAACACATCTCCTGCCTCTGACCTGTACATGACCATCTCATCGGGTGATTTAGAACTCTGTGTTTGAATGGATATATCGGATTCAGCCACTGACATATTATCGTCTTCTATATCACTTTCCTCTATTTCTGATTCAGAACTGTCTCCACCTTTCTGTCGCTTTGTTCCACTCAATCGATCCGAGACACCAATTACGTTCTCTTTATTATTTAAATCATCTAGATTGATTGTACTCAGTGAAAAATCAGAATTAGTTTCAGTATCTTGCGACCTGAATTTTACTTGTACCAAATTAAAACTTTATTCCAGAGGGTATTGATCATCATCTTCAACTTGTATGAAATTAACCTCTCTGACATCAGACTTGGATTGACTTGTTATTGGAGTAAGACTTAGCCCCTCATCTAGAACCTCTATTTCATTGCTTGCAACTACAGCGATTGGATTCTTAGTTTTTTCACCATGCTTCTCATTAACATGGACTTCAGCTACAATCTCATCAACCACCGGTTCTATGACATTTTCTTTAGAAGCAACTTGCTCTGCACTTTTATCAGCACCCTTTTTGACAGATTTGTTCTGCAGGCATCTCCACTTAAAATGATCAGATGACCCACAAATTAGACATTTGTTTTTGTTAGGGCAATCTGTTGCAAGATGTTCCGTGCTTAAGCAGATTCTACATTCTTTGGTTTGCCCCCTGTACCATAATGGCAAGATAAATCAACCATCTAACGTGATCTTACTTGGGAGAGGTTGTTCTACCTTTTCGAACCAAATTCCTCTGATGCCATTTTCTAAGGTGCGATCAAATGGATAAGGTTTCGTGTTCTACTTTTTCTACTCTGCCATACTTGATCAATTCATTGATAACCCGTTCATCTGGGATCTCTAACGGAACCTTCATCTTAACTAATAGACAATCAGATTCTATTACACACCTCGCCCTTCACGACAAGGACCTCGTCGAGCAACTTTTCCTTCACCCTTTCATTAACCACAGTGACATTCCATACAGATTTGGAAACGTTAATGAGACCTTGAAGGACCTTTAGGCCTGCCCCAACTACGTCCTTCAACCCATGATACACCTCAATTGCAGAAACACCCCAAGCCTTTATCGTGACTTTAAGACTCGGGGTACACTTATAGGAGGTTGTCATGGTGGTTTTTTTTTAAAAGGGGAAAAACCATACTACTGCAATAAATAATGGGGATAATACAAATATATAATACCAAGACGTCAGGGAAAGAGCTAAAAACTAAATAAATAGTGTCCCCTTTTGAAACCCTGACGTCTACCAACAAATATACGAATAGATAGTACAGTCGTATATTTGTTAGTTTGAACCACTTATTAAGTGGTTCACTAACACCTAACCGATTAAAGTGGTTTCCTAATGTATACTAACATATTACAGTCATATATTTGTTAGTCTGTTCGAGTTGACCGGGGACAGCCAACTGACTATAAAGATTTATATAATTAAAGAACTAGGCTTGCGCTTACATATGACAAAGGAATTAAATCTACTCACTCAAGCGATCTTGCCAAATATAATCCGCTAGCCAACGAACTACAGAAATAGCATACTGGCGTGGGGAGAAATGTATTGCATTGACCACAGTAAGAGGAGACCTATTAAATGGCGGAAACCGTGCCTTTAGAAAATGGAGACGCAAAATCCGCTCCAACCAAGACAAAAAGGGTCCCTTTGCCAAGTGAGTCAGTTATAACAGCAAGGGAGACAACTATGAGATATCAAAATCTACCAAACCATCACCCCCAACCAACTGACTAGGAACGAAGCCTAGTCACCTTAATAGTCTACGTCCACAACCATGAAAAAAACATGAGAAATTCCTTGAAAATCTGCTCAGTAATGATGAAGATAGTATCCCGACAAGGGATCGAACTAGTTGGTAAACTTTCATCAAAACCTGATGATTCAGATTGTTGAACAATAAGGATATTGAAAAACTTTAACGCAATTATCCAATAAATCTGCTGGAAATAACACCAAGCTAAGGGGAATTTAATTTCTCATATGGAAACTATTTGGCCAATCAAGTTCTCTTGAACAAACTTGGTTCAGCTCTTGCCCTAGATATTTCATGCGTTTTGAATCGATCTCACAAGTGGTTTTGGAGGTTTTTAAAGATATTTCTAAAATTTGGCCGAAATCCAAGATGACCACTGGCCAAATTGGCCGATCGGTTTCATTTGAACAAACTTGGATCTCTATGCCCTAAGGATGCTACCTGCCAAATATAATTGAAATCTGCCCAGTGGTTCTTGAGAAGTCATTTAAAGAAAATGTTGGTGGACAGTCGGCATGGTATAGGTTCACTTGGGTGAGCTAAAAAACAATAAGCATTAACTTAACAAAGACCACACATTGTACATGTATATAGCAAGTTTGGTCCCAAAATGTAATTAGTGATATTGTGGATAGTACCCCTGCATAGTCTATAACAACCAAGACACACCATAGTGGGGCTGGTCATACGTTTTATTACTGACAAAATACTTAGTTCCACCGACAACTACATGGTCATTCCTTCTCGGGAGAGAAGCTAGTAGCAAGATTTTAACACTGCTCTGTCAAGTAGATAGCTGATTGGCTGGTGCAGTGCGGATCGACTGGTTAGGTAGGAACCATCCCAGTTTATCAGGCTACGGAACGGCTGGACCTGGGACGTTCCAAGCTGGCCACCCCACCCCTCCCCCCCCCCCTGGGTAGGATGATAATAGTAAATAAGCTGTATAGGAGAGGCTCAGAATTACAGTCCGTGAGATGGCCCAATGCATGGCCATGAGAGATAGCCTACATACGCGCATTAGCGTGTGGAGAATGGCATCTTATGAATATTCCGGGCCTGTGTCTGTAACTTAAACACAAGCCATCCTCGCTTTTCTTGGTAAGAATCATTACCAGAATTGAACGAGGATTCTAGAACTAGTTACAGAATTAAAATCGGTTCAGAAATGGCTGAGATATCCGAGAATATTCATCCAATATTTTGAGCTCCCATCTATAATAAACACCGCCATAGTGAATGTATTTGGTACGGTGAAGGCCAGCGTATCACGTGGTCGGGTAACCATACTGTGTCATAAAGCTGTGTCACTATTGTGACGTACCATTTAGTATAAAAGGAGCTCAGAAAATCCTAATCATCAGACATTGGTAGTGTGTCTGGCAGAGCAAGATAATAAGATGAAATAGTTCCGCTTACTGTTATCACCGGTGGTCCATAACCCGCAACAGTGCCACTCAGTTTTGAGTTCTTAAGTCTCTGGAGTACACGCACCACACAGCATTTTCCAAGTTTTTGTAAGCTCCCGGACGATATCACCGGGGGCAAAATCTAAATTAAATGAAGGCTTCCAAACTCCAACACATCTCAGACGGACCTTCTCTGCGGTGCGGCCTTTTGGCCATCATATAAGATCCAAAACAGTGTGTAGGATGGTGGTGTTCGACGATATCTTGCCAGATCTGCTGTGCCACATTAAAAAAGTGATAGAACAAGTTCCGCACATGTCTAAAACTCTATATTAACGTTTTGACAACAGTCCGGATAGGGACATTGCCTTATGCCGTTCACGAGTATGAGTCACATTAGTTAAATAGTTTTGCGGATAATCACCAAGCAGCAACTTCAGTATCATGCCATCTCGCGCCTCAGTTATGTGACGTTTCAACTACGATGATGTTAGGACATTTTTGTACCAATGGCTAACAGCTACTCCATAACCATTATATTGTACTGTTTTTAATAGGTACCGATTACATGTAGGTACTGCGAGGTCGGTTGTGACATGTATTTTATAGTTTATATATTTTATTGTATATATTTATTTTATTTGGTGCTGATGACTAGCAGGTACCGCAGGGTCATGCGACCATATATTTTTACTGTACTGTATAGTTAGTAATATGGCAGTAGCCATCCGAGTTATTATCTTTTTGCTTAGCTGTTATTATTCTACAAAAAAATGCTTGGACCGCACTTCGCTTAGGCTACACTATACAGCAAAAACAAACAGACCCCCTTGTTTCTCCCCTACAGCAACAATTTTTCACTATTGGGGTTTCTTGATGGTCAAAGTGTCGATGACCGCATACACCCTCTCTGAATCTTCGGATACTTGTTAGCAAAGTCTTTATGCCAAAGTAGGAATCACTGCGAAAATATAATTATGTTAGCCTGACCCAGCAGTGCATTATTTTGGGCAATTTCCTTAATCTTAAAGCAGATAACCGTTAGCTCCAGGGAACGGATCTCACATGGTTCGCTCTCGAAACGCTAGGTGATGGATAGAGACAGTTTGCCATCTAACTCTACAGTGACTGGGATGCGGCCTTGGAGCCCTCTACAGGAAGGTCACAGTTGGGTATCCGTTTCTCTCCCCACTGTAACTAGACATGTGCTTTCTAAATGCTTGTGTAATGTGACTTGTCCCTATGTTGTTATATGTGGTCATGCTGCGGTATGTAAAGGGATCGTTATTTAACTCTAAAACTACCACCAGACGACATGTATGCATGCTGTCAATCTGAGGGGGATGCTCCATGGCGGTACCCACAGTGAGCAACCAACATTTTCACCAGATGGACATTTTTGTTAAAGATAGTATAAATACAAAGCCATTTGCGGCCTAAACTTGGAACTCACAGGATTAAAAACAAACTGTTAGAGTAGGTTCTAGCAAGAAGGTCCACATAAATAAAGCGGCATCTACTAATTCAGTATCTTTAACTCACATAATGTGACAGTGTTGAATTCTACGGAAATCATCCACCCCCATCTTCACGTAAATCAGTGTGCATCCCAATAACATATAATTACACTAGATTTATTTTCTTACTTTTAGCATTGTTTGAATTGGAGAGTGGCCCTTATTCCCATCTCGCCTCCTCTGCTTCAGCGTTGTAGGCATTTTCCTGTGACGGAGGCCCGCGCGAGGCACTTTCCTCTCGCATCCAAAAAGCCTAGCTGGCCTGAGATTAGTATAGTTTATATTAAACTTGCTAAAGTAGCCTCATGAGGACCCTCCTTTGCCTCACAGAATATACAGATCAGAGATCAGTGAGGTACCTCAGGCGAGGATCAAAATAGACAACACCCTACCGACCCTACATACTTAACTAATTTAGCAGCAAACGAGTACGATTGCTTAGTGCTAATATATATATATATATATATATATATTTTCCATGTCTCAACTGTAAATTTATAATGGACCGACACACCGATGACAAAAACACCTGGCACGAAACGGTGTGGTTCAACTTCCGGGACAATGGTCGCACGGCCCCACTGAAATGTGAAAGTTCCAACAACTCTAGAGGTCAGTCTTTGTGGAGTCTAGAGACATGCAAGTTTTCTTCCATATCCCTGAGTCGAGCTAACCAGCAGCATCGGATCGATGCACCTGCGGTGCCGCGGAACAAGATAAATATTCAGAACAACACGTACCGCTGGAGGCTACAAGTGGTGCCCGATTTTGGGTCCGAAGGAGAGGCGAATGCTCACCCAACTATAACTCCAGTATGTTCCAGTACCCCTTCCATTTCAACACGTATTCCATGGAGCAAGAGATGGAGTATTTGGATGGGAGGGCTGCTGGAGCCGTCACCAGTAACAACATCAAATCCACAAGTGCAGGATCACTAGCACTAATCAGGCAGGGGTATTCGCAAATCAGCGAGGAGGTGGTTAAAGACGCTTCTCAAGCGGATATGTCCTACATCACCATGTGTATGAAGGCATGGGTCGCCAAATGCGTCCCATGTCAAAGACGCACTGTTGGCCAGCACCATTCCGCACCACTTCAAATTAAGATTGTTGGTGCACCGTGGGAGCGAGTGGCTATTGATGTGCTCGGACCCTTGAATATGACGAATGAAGGAAACAAGTGCATCCTCGTATTGCAAGACTATTTTACGAAGTGGGTAGAAGCATTTGCTTTGCCGGACCTAGAGGCATGCACAGTAGCGGAGGTCTTGGCAAGTAATGTGTTCTGCCGTTTTGGAATGCTCTATGAGCTGCACTCTGATCAAGGAAGTAACTTTGAGAGCCGACTGATCTCTGAGCTCCGCCAATTGTTTCATATTGTCAAAACCTGCACCACCCCATATCATCCGAGAAGCGATGGGAACCGAGAGGGATAGGCTCCTCGAAGGGGTCCTGTCAACAGGCGGCAGTGGGCTCGTGAGAGTCCGGGGACATGATAAATCACTTCTATAGTGCAGAGGAGATACTGAAGGCCTCTGTGTTTAACGAAGGATGAATTAACATCCTACTGTGGTACCGTCTAGTCGACGCAATGTTCGGGCTGCTGAGGTTTTGGTTCATCCGATCTCAGTAGGTGGGCATGCGTGGTAGGAGGCAACAAACCTCACCCAGGGCAAACTAGACTGTAAAGATTTACGGGTGGGTCTGCTTGAGGGGCCCTCCAGGCAAGGCCGGGGAAAACGGTCAAAGTTTGTATACTGTTGGCAGATAGGTACGGATCAGACCGTCGGTTGCCCCTGAGCGTGAGCTCAGATGGTGATCGCTATCGACTGGGTCGCCGGCCGGTCGTCTTGATCATGTCAGTTCATGAACACTTTTCTGGTTGTGTGTGATCAAGATGGCTCAATGTACAGTCAGGCCATGGCAAGTGTTCGTATTGCGAGCCATGCCTCCCGTGGTCAGAGGTCGTGAAAAGTGATTCTTTGGGACACGGGTGGGTATATGCATGAGAGGGGCAACACATGAAAAGATCGTGGACTATGTTCTTCAATCATGTTTTTATAGGCGTGGTTCTCGATCTCATGTTAGACTGGTGTCCCTTGGGCCATGTTCCTCAATCATGTTTGTTTAGAGCCGACTGATCTCCGAGCTCTACAGGGCATGGTCCTCAATCTCATACGCATATACGGGAAAGGCACCTAACCTAGACTGCATTCCTGTGTGAAGTGCTAAGCGACGTCCCGTGATGGAGACAGACCACACACCAGGAAGGCCGAAGGGTGCATAGCGATGGCGGAGAAACACGCCTTGATTGTCGAGATTGGGATCTACGACTCCCATACGTGCTCATAGCATACCACACTTCAGTACATTCCAGCACAGGTTATACTGCTGCGCAGTTAATGTTAGGCCGTGAATTAACCTTAGCCCTGGATCTGGCCATGCCTAGGATTCCAGGAGAGAAAAATTCACCATCTCTCTACGTAGAGCTCATGTGGCAGCGGATAGAACAGAGCCATGAGCTAGTGAGAGCTACATTATCCACTGCACACCAGCATCAGAAAACATGGCATGACCGGCGGGTGCATAGAGATCCGTATGAAGCAGGAAAAATGGTTTGGGCTCATGATTAGCGACGTTCTGCAAACGTGCCGAGTAAACTGAGTTACCAGTGGAAAGGCCCCTATGTGGTAGTAGGTAAGAAATCAGACGTGACCTACCGGAGCCGCACTTCGGATGGCCTGACCTCAGTCATCCACTTCGATTGACTTAAACCATGTCTCAGTGATGGCCCAGTACAAGAGCTCGGACTGGTAGTTCTACGTGACACCGGTATCCAGACAGATGTCTCTACCGAAACAAGTATTCCCGACGTTAGTCCAGAGCACCGCGATGCCAGTTCGACCTCTCTCCTACCAAGCCAGGAGTCCGGTGACCCATAAACTAACGCTGAAGACCATGACGAGATACGTACTCACCCTCTCCATCCTCAGTGCGGGTCTACTCGATCTGGGAAGTCATATCTGAAGACTTTCTAATTTGTGCTGTCCAAGGGGAAGGACGGAAAAGCTGTTCCGCCGACCTCTTCCCATTCCCACCCACTTCATGCTATTACCCCCTTTATAGAGTTACCACAAGCGGAAGCTGAGGCTGCCCCGGGCCATGCTTCTTGTGGGGTGGAACATGTAATAAATAGACTGGAAGTGAAGAGGCTGGATGAGGCCTTGGCTTGTTTTGAAGAATAGCAAAACCGCACAACTCGGTGTACCCTTCCAACTCCCAAAACCGCAAGCCCAATTCCTTCCCAAGACGCAACCCGGCCCATGGCTTCACCAATGCCCCCCATCCAACTCGCGCCTCTAGTCTATGCACCAAGTTCGGACATCACTGGTCCTGTCCATTTAACACTCCACTCGTCGTCTGATGACTGTCACTCTTCAGATATGAGGGAGTCTGCTCTGTTACAGAGGTGGCATCCCGCACCGCAGCAACCAACCCCCTCCCCCAACGTTGCAGGGAAGCAGCCTGTTCAGCAGACTCTCGGCTTGAATATTCCCGGTACTTAGAAATTATGACAGAGTACCAACCGTCGTGTAACAGATGACCATATTCTCCATCCAAATGGTGCCCCCCCCCCCCCCCCCCCGACCACCACCACCCTACCAAGCACACACCCCCCCCCCCCCCACCCCCATGAGCAGTCAGAACATCACACCAGACACAGAAATCCAAAAGCATACAGACCACACTAGCCCGCAAGGCTGGATACATCAATTCACCATTGCGTGAACATCACACACATACTCAGTTTATAATAGTGTAACTCGGACATTGAACCTCGGCAACAACAAGTGTAGCATTCACATAGCGTTTTTAATTGAAAAAGTTAGACATCATTTTCACAATCCCTCCTGCATAGATACAGAAATCTCATCACTTTCCGTAGACCCGACCTTCCCGCAACCACAACAGACTCGGCATTCATCAGCCTGGAAACCTGGATATGCCTAAACCGCATTACGCCAGCGTCACACAGCAGCCCTGACTTCCCTACAATAGATCACTACCACCATCAACACGAGTCAACATTTTCCGCAACCACCTTCTTATCCGGTTTACGGAAAACTGATCATACGGAAAGGAGGCACAACACCGCAGCCATCTACAGTACGCGATATAGGGGGAATCCCCCAGCCCCCACCCCCGGAATCGTCGTACGGAAACAGCTAAGATCTTACATGTCATTCACACGTAATAACAGTCAATATTATTAAGACAGCAAGATGCCCGTTGTGTCATCCGTCTGAGTAGGATTTTGCTACCGAAAAGAAGTTCGATAATGGATTGATTCAAGCTACGACAGCACCCTTCTTGGTCATCCACACTCTAAAGTAACTCTGTCCCACCCCTGGGGCTCGGCCATTACAGAGCGAAATACTTCGATAATAAGTCTGATAAAGTTGACACCACACTTCAACCACCGCCCCCACCCCTGGTGGTAATACACGTCACGACAGCGCAAGTCATCCACAGATAAACAGCCACGCATATCAATCAAAATCATCAACACGACAGAAACACAGACACTCAGGCTGACTGTATTCATAATCTCCATACGACGGAATTGTAATTGTAAAACTGAGGCACGCATTTTCCGAGTTGTATTGTAATACATTACGTTTGGTCTAGGTAGGGATGGGACTAGTCCTACCCACAGAGGAGGATGCTTGGCAGTCCACCCACCCGGAAAACACACTCCACTTGGCGGAATTAGTACACTATATTTCCGCAAGACATGGAGCTGTTTAAACCAAACAATAATTACAGAAGCTATATTGTCCTAATTTTGATTAAGAACACCATCGTTCTACCGTGTATACGAATCATTAACAAATGGGCTGGTAAAGCGGCATCAAAACTTCAACAGTATAATCTCATGGAGAATTTCAAATATTCTCTTACCTACATGTTCCAGTCCCCAGATCAACATGGGCTGGGATACACCTATTACAGACGACAAGCATCCAGGGACGCTTTTCTGAGGAAGATTTGAAAACATATATTTCCGTTTTTCACACTCACTACAAATAATCAGCAGCATCAATACTCCGCCATTACATAAATATTGCCTAAGTTTCCGATCAACCACGTGCTTTCACAACAAGAAATCACGTGACTTTCACTTCTATTTCCAGTAAATTGGATCAAAAGGCTATAGACAAAAGAACTGCCCAAACGCGCATCTACCACAGCGTGATGGTGGTGAGAGGGGGTGAGAGGGGGTGAGTCAGGGGCAATTGCCGCTGATGTCACCACACCCTCCCACACCCCATCGGCCGCTCCAGCCTGAAATTTAAACAGGCGAGTTTATAAGCATCCAATCTGAAAAAACGCTTCACACTAATTAAAGGGTGAGCTTCCACGGGACTAAGCAGTTTCGGATTTTCACGTTGATCGGAGACTTGTTATTCCTTTGAGTGGAGACGAAAACGGCCATCCTCCCTTGTTATATTTATATTTGCTTCCTTTACACGGGAGGAATATTTCATCGGACTCCAGGAATATTAAAATTAAAACTTTCCATATTGGACGTGACCGACTCACCCTAAAACATTCAGGTGTGGTCATCTGCCCTCCTGTGATGTCACCAGAAAGTATAAAAGGAGATCGCCCACTGAAACTTCGCCTTACCATCAAACTCGACACAAGGGAAGAACAAACATTACGCTACTCTCATGTCGCAAACCAAATTCTGCTGTTTTAATTATTATTTTCATTACTATTATACTTGGCCAGGAAAGTTATGAAGAGGTAGGACAATTAGAGCAGGTTAAGCAGTTCCACGCAATCATCATCATGCGGAAATAAGATGTCACTTGCGGAAGACCTCGCCTTGTCCGACAGCTCAGAGGATTCAGCACCAGCTCATTCCGGGAAAATGTATCCGTGTACAGCTTTACAGCATAACGGACAGCCGTGTAAGAGTGCGTTCTCCCGTATTTCGGACTTGACGTTTCATGTTAATCGGGATCATCTTTTTCAACACGCATTCTGCTCGGATTGCAAGTATTTAAATACAGCTACTCATCACGTAGTGACACACGTGTTAACGGAAAAGTATTGTGTGTTAGTAGTAATCTTAAAGCCCGGTGAACAAAATGAGGACATAGAAGTTCTAGCTAGCTAGCCGTTTTGAAACTAGACTTCCAATTAATGTACTTCCTATTGGGAAGATGGAGTAGTCGTGTCGGAATTAAAATGATACCACCTCCCTCCACTGACCGCCGTTTGGCGATCCGTGGCCATGGAAGGCCGTGGCGAATATAAAACTCCTGTGCGGACCCCACTGTCCGGGAGAACCTCCTCAGGATACCGGCTAGTGGCCGGCCTCTCTCTCTCTCTCTCTCTATTCTGACCGGTATCCTGAGGAGGTTTTTCTATCTATGGGCCACTTTTCTACCTATCCTGTGTGGTGTTTTGACCCCGCACTGGGGAGTGTCAAGGTGGGTCTTTATCTAACCTGGTCATATTACCGCGGCCCTAGTGTCTTACCTAGTCTCAAAATTTCAGGTAAGTTCTCGCGAGGTCTTTTGAGTGGATTTGAACCCCCCCAGTCTGCAGCCTGGGAATCCTATGTAATTCAATACTCTATTGATTGACCCACCGCAACACCACTAAAATCTCGCCTCTTAGTAATCTTATCTCTGAGCGCAAGTTGTAAAATTGCTGTTACTGCGTTATCTCGAAGTGACGTCAAGACCTAGAGGGACTGATAAGCGCAGCAATACAGCACTGAGAACACATAACTTATCAACTATAATTACTAATGCATACATGGCCGAGGTAGTTAATGCGGGAGATCCTTGTTTTGTGTTTATTAGCAAACTTAAAATCATAGGTTCAAATCTCACTATTACCATTTGTGGATAACTCAGCCATTTCCGGTCCGATTTTAAAATGGTAAACAGTTTTGAAATTCTCGCCTCATTCCGGTCCTAATCGGTGCCAAGAACGACGAGAATAAAGTGATTTCTCGGTACAATATAAGCATACACTCTCACAATACTGACACGTGGATCTGATACATGCGCATGCGTGCTACGCGTTCTTACAGACTTAGCCATACCTCTCTCATAGGACTTTATACATGCGCGCATACTATCCTATCCAGGGGGCATGCATGCGCACCACCCATTTGGAGACAGGCACCCACAGGGATACACCCCCCCACAGGTACTGATCTCCAGCACCACACATAATAGGGTCTGAACGCCCATTTAGAGACAGCCATCCACAGGGATATACACCAGCTACAGGTACTGATCGCCACACATAATAGGGTCTGAACACACAGACAAGAATCCACAGGGTTATACACCACCCACAGTACTGATCATCACACATAATAGGGTCTGAACACCCATTTAGAGACAGCATCCACAGGGATATACACCACCCATAATAGGGTCTGAATGCCCAGACAGGCATCCACCAACACATAATAGGGTCTGAACACCCATTTAGAGACAGGCATCCACCCACAGGTACTGATCGCCAGCACCACACATAATAGGTCTGAACGCCCAGACAGGCATCCACAGGTACTGATCGCCACACATAATAGGGTCTGAACGCCCATTTAGTGACAGGCATCCGCAGGGATATACACCACGAGTACTGTTGCACAGATTTGCGCTATTGCAAAGCAATTCGGCCTTAGAGGCTACTCTAAGGCCAAGAAAGCCGACCTGCTCCAGATGATCGACCAGATCTGTGCCGAGGAGTGGCAGAAGCAACTCTCCTGAGCAATGAAAACGGGAAGGTTTCGAGCGCTTACCGAGGATCCTTGGAATCCCCACAAGAAAGCGCAGTGGATACGTGAGTTTAGTCAGTTGGACGAGGAGGCGACGGCTAGTTTGCGAGCCAAGGCTGTAGCGAGGCGGATGGAGGCCCATTCACTGGAGCACTTAACTTTCCAATGCAGGGGGCCCCCGCACCCTATGCAGGCATCCACAGGGATATACACCATGAGTACTGTTGCACAGCTTCGCGCTATTGCAAAGCAATTCGGCCTTAGAGTCTACTCTAAGGCCAAGAAAGCCGACCTGCTCCAGATGATCAGACAGGTCCGTGCCGAGGAGTGGCAGAAGCGACTCTCCCGAGCAATGAATATGGGAAGGTTTCCAGCACTTACCAAAGAGGATCCTTGGAATCCCCACAAGAAAGCGCAGCGGATACGTGAGCGTCGTCAGTTGGACGAGGTGACTGCTAGCTTGCGAGCCAAGACTGTAGCGAGGCGGATGGAGGCCCATCCACTGGAGCACTTTAACTCTCAAACGCAGAATCGTTAAGCAATGCCGAGGTCTGAACCCAGCCCAGAGCATAAGGGGGCCGAGGTCCGAACCCTTAGCCCGGAGCATGAGGCGAGAAGGCGAACACATTCTCGACCAGCGTCTCAGCGAAAGGGAGACAGAGGATAGAGGACGCCGGTCAGTACGCTGGACATTCTTCAGAGGTCTAGAAGAAGACCTCACACAGGCCAGATCATGCTAAAGATCCAGGAGACTGTCCAGAACGCCTTCTACCTCTGCTACACCCATACCTATCACATCCGTCACATCGAAGACGGTAGGGTGATGCTCTTCCACAAGTATGCTCCAGGGAGCCCGTGGCTGAACACGATAGGAGCAGCTCAGGGCTGGGTGGCAGCAAGAGAGCAAGCCCACCTCGACACAGACAATATCGATCGACCCAATACCAAGTGGGCTTTCGTTCGATCAATCAAGGTTGAGGTCAGGGCTGTCATCGACCGCCAACCTCTGCTTGGGACAGGCTCCCTCCCAGACTGGCTACGACAGAAGAAGAGTATGACTGCCCTCGACACCTACAGGGACAACATGTGTCTCTGGAGATGTCTAGCAGTCCACGAGGAGCGAGAGCTGATAGAAGTACAGCTCCTGCACGAGAGCTTGCCACACAGTTCTACAACAAGACAGTACTTGATGTCCGCAAGACCTCGCTGGATCAGCTGGACAAGGTAGAGTTCTTCGGCAAGATCGGGATTCGCTTGTATGAACCAACCGAAGAGGGCACCTGGTACATGATCAGGCAAGCGGCTCACTACCGTGACACCATGACCATCGGAGTGTGGGACCACCATGCCTTCTACATCAAGAACATCTCCAAGCTGGCACATACACTAGTCTGCAGTCACCGTCAGCAGAGGTTTACACAGGCATGCAATCCTCAATGCCACGCTGATCACTGTACAGGCATCAAAACAAAAATCGTGTGTCTTGGCGAGAAGGTTGAGGCGCCACAGTCTGCATATGAGAAAGCCTTCTATCCGCCCCAACCATCCAGTTCAGTGGCTACTCGAGTACGAGTCGAGAAACAGAGGCGTACACATACACCATGTAGAGTGTGGGCACAGTGGCGAGCGTTGGATCGAGGGCACTCCCGTAGATGGTTATGATCCGACCACCAACACCGTTTACCAGTTCCATGGCTGTGTCTGGCACGGGTGTCCACAACACCAGCGAGGTGAGGATGCCGAACAAAGATACCGCAAGACAGTCCTGAGAGAGAAGATGAGAGCCTCTGGATGCACACATGTGGTACAGTGGGAGTGCTGTATAAAACGCTGCCCAAGCGTCCTTAAACGAGTTTGGACTGTCCCATACTCACACTTCATAGTTTACGACTTCGAAGCACTCCTACATGGTATCACGACTCATCCTACGGAGACTATCATGATCGAGAGTCCTCACATACCTACCTCTGTGTCAGTTGGCTGCTCCTTAGAGGGCGCCACGAGTGAGCCCACTCACATCTGCAATCCTGACCCCAAAGAACTGATCAGAGTTCATGCTCGAGATTCAACAGCGAGCATCTCTAATCCTGATAAGGGTTAGGGCACAGTACATACTAACAAACCGGGACAAGCTCCCAAAGTGACAGATCATCGAGTGGTGTGACCAAGCGCCTGTACTGGGGTTCAACTTTGGGCGGTATGACCTGAACCTCATCAAGAAGTACTTTGTCGATGAGCTGACTGACAGTACAGGTACAGTGAGTCGCCAAGAAGGCTAGTCAGACCATGTTCCTCATAACACCTGAGCTACGGTTTCTCGATGTGCTGAACTACCTCGGCCCAGGAGTCTCGTACGAGGCATGGGTCAAAGCTTACAGGTGTACACAGCACAAGAGCTGGCTCCTGTATGAATGGTTTTACACACATGAGAAGCTCAACTATCCAGGGCTTCCCGACTACTCAGCATGGACATCTAAGCTCAAGGGTGGCTACCTCTTGAGGCGAACAGAGTGGGAACAGTGTAACCAGACATTCAGCGAGCATGGAATGTGGACATTCGCCGACTGGCTGCGATACTACAACAACCTGGCCATCAGCCCATTCATCGAAGCCCTAGAGCGGATGAGGGAGTTCAACACAGAACGAGAAATAGACATCCTCAAAGACGCGGTGTCTCTTCCAGGTGTCACTGCAGTACCTCCTACGTGGAACCGCTCAGCACATGCCGGATGTTAGCCTCTATTCACCGGAAACCTACGAGATGCTGAAAGGTGCTGTTGTTGGCGGTCCCAGCATCGTGTTCACCAGATACCACGAGGCCGGTGTGACTCGAATCCGCCAGAGAGAGCGTGTCTGCCAACGTCTCTGTACCTGTCAACGATGGCCAAAGAGATGCCATGTGGTAAGGAGAAAGTGCGCCATTGGTCTGGTGCCAGTGGGGTCGCTAGCTTTAAGGAGGCTTTCCTATCAGACAGCTGGTTTGGGTTTGCTGAGGTGGATATAGAGGTCCCCAAGGCTCTGTGGCCAAAGTTTGAGGAAATGCCTCCTCTCTTCTATAACCGCGAGATCTCGGTAGAGGCAATCTCGTCTGAGATGCTGGCATATCTAGGGCGAACAGGGAGGAAGTGGCCCACCACCCAGAAGCTAGGTCGGTGCCCTCTCTGGCAAGAAGTGGCTGCTGTACGCCCCGACCCTAGAGTGGTATATAACCCATGGCCTGGAGATCACAGCTGAATACCGCACCATGGACTATGAGGCCAAGCGCACATTCGAGTGGTTCATGGAGAATGCTACGGAAGCCAGCCGCTTGGGAGATGTAGATAAGAGCAAAGCGCTCTTGGCAGATCTCTTCAAACTCCTCGGCAACAGTGCCTACGGGAAGCTCATCGAGGCCCTAGAACATCATAGCAACACCAGCTTCATGAAGGATGAACGCGTGATAGACAAGGGCCTGCGTAGTGCATGGTTCGACTATCTCGAGGAGATCAGTGAGTTGCAGTCGCTAGCCGAGAATCACAATTCGAAGGTCCTTCCAGGTGGGGATAGCCGTTTATGAGCTTGTGAAGCTGCGAATGCTGGAGTTCTACTACGACTTTCTCGATCGCTATGTAGCTCGTGACAACTTTGAGTACATGCAGATGGACACTGACTCTGCGTATATCGCTATAGCAGGCTCCATCCTCGACGACGTCATTCGCCCTGAGATGCGAGCAGAGTACCAGGCTCATAAGCAGGACTGGCTAGCTTGGAACAAATGGTCTGGACGGACTCCGGGACTGTTCAAGCTTGAGTTCGAAGGCTCTCGTGGCATCGCTCTCTGCTCAAAATGCTACTACGTGGAGAGCGCAGCTGCAAGTAAGTGCTCGGCTATGGGAATGTCAAAGCGGCAGAATGAGGTCTCTTGGCAGAGGTTCTACAGCGTCCTACATGGCGGGGTGGACAGAGCTAAAAACCGAGGCCTACACCTTCCAGCTCACCAGGCTCATACAGGTACCGAACCAGACCATCAGGTCGTAGACACGCCTCTTCCTTGTTCGCTCCTCTAGAGCTGATACCAGCAGAGTGTCTGATAGCCTCTACCGGCTTCTGCACGATTAGCCTAGTAACCTCGGCATTGGATCTCTCCACCACAGCAGGCAGCCCTCTCACCCATACTCTAGAACGTTACTTGGCACGGCCATTTCCTGGGCGTATTGGTGTGGGAACAGTCTCTCTGCCAGTGTCCGATTCCACTGCTCAACGATAGCCTGGGCACGGTGATGCCCTACTTTGCCTCGCCTAACTGCACACCATGTTTCCGCATGAGGGCTGCAGTCTCCCCTCTGAACTCCTTACCCTCATCCACCTGCAACAATTCCTGGTAAACTCTGTTCGGGACAGTTTCCTCGAAATGGGCATGCCTGATGTGCCGTGGACGAGGTCTGTATATCTGCCACATCACCTCGCGGCTGAGCCACTGGCTAACTGTCTCCAATGTGAAGTTGTGTCCCTTGTGACGTGCAGCCTCGAGTAGTTGAGGGGGCTCACAGTAATATCCACCAGGCTGATAGTAGAGTCCCTCAAGAAAGACGGTTGATAAACTCCCGGATTTCATCACTGATCATCCTGTCACGCACGGGCTGGGTGAACTCTAAACAGACGAACAGACGGCCATCATTCAATCGACCATCACTGAAGACCTCCTCAAACACCTCCGTATACTGGCGTCTAATCACTGCTGGATCCTCACTGAACAGTAGTTTATCCACCAACCCTCGGAAGTTAAGGGACTTGACCAGGTCGTACAGAGACGCCATCCTTATATAGCACGGCTTAAATGTTCGGTGGCCCAGATGGCCGCGAGCGCTATGGTAACGTACGGTAGTCAAGAGCCTGCGACTCCGAAGAACGTATCTACTCCTGAGGCAATGGCTGGTATGGCTTCAGAAATCTTCTCCACCCCATGGAGAGCATTGGTGGTGATTCTGCGGACTGTCTCACCAGCCTTCGTTGTGAACAGAGTGATCAGAGCTCCAACTGCTGCCAGCGGACAGATAAAACCTTTTACGTAAGTGCGACAGATTCCTTTCGCTCTCTGTACTAGCTTGCAGAATTCAGGCTCTACATCATCATACTCACCGGCGGTCTCCGCTACATCGTAGTCATCTGCATCATAATCATCTTCCTTATCATAGTCATCGTCATCTATACTCTCGACTGGATCAGCCTCAGGTTCATGCATCGCTCTGGGGATCCGTCGCTGGGGCAGCAATATAGTAGCTATAAACTGTAGTCTATAGCATGGCCTCTGCAATCTTGAATGCGGGCATGTTTGCCTTAGTGAACTGGGGACTCAGCTTCGCCGACAAGAAGGCGGCAGAGGTCGAGTGTGAGCATCATAACCAGGCGATGGAGAAGCTGTCTAAGGAGAAGTTTGAGCACAGCTCGATGACAACTCCAAGCCTCACAGAGGCAGATGAGAGTTTCGATGAGTACTATGAGGCTGTAAAGATATCTGAGCCAACGCTCGACTATGAAGCATCGACAGGTGAGAAGACAGCAGAGCTTATAGTAGTGGTGGCAGCTTCAGCGGTGATGACAGCAGTCATGCTCAATGCACGCTCAAGCTGAATACCTGATGTGTTCAACACGCATACCTTAGCATAGCCAAAGTAAAGTACCGTCACACCTAATGAGTGAGTCCCATATATGAGGTTTCCGATTTTGAAGCTGAGCCGGTTGCCCTGATTAGGTGGGATGTCCCTGCCCCCGAGGTGGTGATGGCCCTCGAGTGCCGACTCGAGGTCGTCGCTTCCACTGGTTGGGCGCAGAAGTCCATATGACTTAGTTTTCTGTCTGTAGAGTTGGCAATCAGCCAGCTCATGTATCTCACCAAGAACATTGGTTCCAGCAACCACAAGCTTGAAGTCGTCTAGTTTATCCACCTGCTGGATGGCTCCTCCCTTCTGAACCAGGACTGCAACAGTGACACAGTCCGATGCAATGGCAGCTCTACCCGTTGGTTAGCTGTGGCTTGGATCTGCTGGTGTTCTCGCTCCACATGCACTATCCGCTGTTTGGAACCCGTTTGCTTCAGCTCCTGGTCGATCTCGTCATGCCAGACATGACGTCTTGGAGCATTCATCGTCGCATCTGCGAGCTGCTCAGTGGACACCTTGAGGAACAGCCTATCCTGCATGGCAGCCGGATTCACGTGTGTGTTCTCGAGGAGGGTTAAGAGTGGAACTGCCACGGGCTTCTCGACACCTGCCCGTAGTTCACATTCCGTGAACCCCTCATTGCCCCTACAGCATAGTGTTCAGAACCTGCGGGAGCTCTACCGTCTGTTCTATTGTGCTCTGACGCTTGAACTCGAGTGTCATGCTCTTGACCTTGTGGATCTGTGCCGAGATTGCAAAGGCAATGTACTCCCCAGCAGCGGACAACGGGTTCTCATCGTGTATACTGAGTCGAATGACCATCAGGCAGTCCTTCCGAGGATCAGTGCACTGCAATGTTGCGGGTTCAATGGCCCCATCTGGATGTTGCACATACTGCAGCATGTTTAAGGTCTGGGTATATAGAGGGGTTAAACGGCTGCCATGTTTGGTAAAGTTCTCCAGTTGATTGTCTATAGGCAGCAGGACAAGTCAGCACGACAGCCATGGTGTGCACTGTCCCACTGTGACAGGGTCCGGGGACTGCTTCGTGACATCAACATTATCCACGAGCGAGCCAAGGTCACACCTCCGTTTGATGCGGAGATACTGGCCGCCGTAGAAGAAGGAGCCCCAGCTCGTAGTACAAAAGAACTCCTGACTCGGATACTCTACCAGAAGTTTGACAGCACCCAGGGCAGGACACTCGACCTACCTCCTGTGGCCCAAACCAACAGTCCTGTTATTCTAGCTCTCCAAAGGGCGAGGGTCGACCCCAAAGATCTACTAACGGTCGGGAAGTGGGCTGTCGTATTTAGACTCCATAGCCAGGAAGAGCGAGATATGCTGGATAGCCTCCAGTCTGGAGCAAATAACTACTTCAGGGAGGCGGTCAGTACCACTGTAGCAGAGAGCCATGACACCGGTCATGCAGAAGGTACTCAGGAGGGGTTCACTGTTGGCCGCAAGGAGGCTGCTGAGCACATCTTCAATGAAAGAGGTCGCAGGAGATTGGCCAGTAATCTGCCAGCATTTCTGAAATCCCAGATAACTACCAGGACTACCTCATCAAATCCGCTCGCAAATAATATGCTCATCGCGCATGGACAAAGTGGATCTTCCATGAGAAGTTCCATAAGAAGAAAGTCCTAGAGTTTCGGCGACAGTACAGACGTGACAAAACTGCCGAAGTAGCAGCGGAGACCGCTGACGAAGGTCCTCAAGCGGTGGAGACCGCGGACGAAGTAGCGGAGACCGCGGAGGAAATAGCGGAGACCGCAGACGAAGTAGCGGAGACCGTGCAGCCTTCTGTTGAATGAAAAAAAGTTAAAGCGGAGACCGCCGCGGTCTCCGCTCAGTCTGTCAGCGATGACGTGTAGAGCAGGCTAGTTTCCTGGATGGATTCAGCTTGTAGGTGAAGGTCTGTGCCTTTTCCAGAGATGGCTTGAAGTGTGACAGTTCACCTGTCTCCTTGTTGCAGAAGATGAAGCGGTACAGCTCAGCTGCTCTCTGTACACCTGCGATAAAGTCCCCTTTGGTCTCCTTGAGGGTTAGGCTGTCATATATCGTTTCTAGCAGGGCACGTCCACACTTGGAGCTGAAGTATAGCAACCGGGCATTGTGGCGGATGTCCGGTGAGATCTCGTGGGTGTACTTCTGAAAGAGGATGTAGACAGTTATCTTTCTGTGCCGGATGCGCCTGGTGATGTTGCTGAGGTAGGTGACTGTCTTATGGTCCATTGCAGGGTCATCGATAACTAGAACAAGTGGTTCTGTCAGTCAGGCTGCCAGCAGCTTCTCCAGCAGTGCTTGCAGGTTCTGCGTCTTGGTGATTGGGCCATTGTACCATTGATCATTACTGTCAACTGCCTCAGCGGCGGAGTCAGACACCAGAAGGATGTATTGAGTGTAGCTGTTCGGCCAGGAGAGCCCGCAGCAAGATGTTTTTCCCGTGTCCTGACGGGGCAATGATCAGCACCACCTGGTCAGCATCGGCCGGCCTACTGTCGAATGGTACAGACATGCGTGTGGACGATGGTTAGCACTTGGTTGGCGGTAGCCTCGTCTATATCTGGGAGACTAAACGGCAGTACTTCCTGCACCAGCTCTTTTGCCTGCAGAGCGGGGAATCCTGCACCTCCGGCGGATACGAAGGGTGTGATGGAGGTGTCAAGCATGAAATCCCAGCAGCAGCTGAGAAGATAGCGTAGTGGGCCTGTGTCAGCACCCAGTGTCTAGTACATCCAGTATCTGTATGATACATGCACGGGAAGCCATGACTATCGTGTGGTCTTAAACAGCAAACCAAAGAACCCTGACTTCTTCACCTCTGGTAGCCAGAGGCTGGCGGTAGCACCTGTTTGGCTGTCGACGTGGCTCAGGCCGAGGGTGCCTATCTTGAGATTCTCTCCATCCTGTCGGAATGAGCTCCGTGGTCTCAGGAGATCCTTAACTAGGTCCTGTGCATAGGACTCAGCCATAAGCTTATGGCTCAAGCCTCATCGACTCCGAGCATACCTCGCATCGTCGGCCCCCTCCTTGATGCCCATCCCCTTGTATACAGTCTTGACCTTGTTAATGGCTGATTGTCCTACCGTATCAGTGTTCCCGATGAGATCTTGGGCTGGGATGGTACCTCGGATCGACCACGGGTCTCCCTTCTCATTGAAGTCTAGGAAGGAGATAGGGGCAACAGTGTCCTCTGAACCGAGGCGTGCCTCGCCCAAGTGAGCAAGATCGCCTAGCTCTTTGCTTTCTAGGTCTGTGAGTGACAGAGTCATATATATATATATATATATATATATATATATACAGATGGCTTAAACCTACTAGTCATACCCCCAGTGAAATAGTTGGGCATAGGAGGACCACGCAGTCGGCCAAGGGAATAGGTAGCAGTGCTCAGGGTACTGGACCTCTCTGCAGCGGCACGCCTTGTGGTCCATTCCCGGGCATTGGCAGTCCTCAGTCCGCGTGCTTGACTATGGGTTACACACCGCCCTCCGGCATGCCATGCCTCATATGCTGCAGGGGTCTTGTGATCCATCTCTCACCATTCAGAGGTTTTAAACGTAGGCGACGATGATCTCAGCCATTGCACTCGTTGCTAGCCCTAGAACCGCGGCCTCCATTAGTGTAACACGTTCACCTCTGATCTTGGCGGCAACAGTGTAGGAGGCACCACTGAGGGCGATCTTTGGGATGGGGTGAGTTATTCCGAGACAGTGCCCGGCCACCCACTCACCACCGTAGCAAGGACAGCCACAGTGGCGGCAGGAAGAACCTCATTTCCCCCTAACATCTTCACCATGGACACATTTGCTGCCACGTTACTGGCGACATGGACTGCAAGAGGTTTTGCTTTGGTCAGTAATTTCTGTGTCTTGGTTCGCAGCAGGTTCTCCACCTTCTGAAGACTCGCCTGGCTCTCGGGCAGTTGCTTCACGATCTGTACCATTGACATCATTGTTTAAGCACTGAGTATACAACGCGGTTAAATGTCTGCGTTCCCTGTCGAGAGAGCTAATAAGATCTTCCCCGTCTGCGTCTGCCAGGTGGCCGGGTTGGTACTCAGGAATATTCATCTCTCTATTGAGACATCTTAAACATGTCCGGGCTCACGCTATGCGAGAAGTACTATGATGTCTTCCGGAGGGAGTTGAAGGACTACAAGAAGACACCAGATGAGCTCGCTCAACTCTCCAGTGCTGAGCTGACAGAGGAGCTGACAGCTGTGAAGCTCTATCTAGGATTTGGCAAGGGACAGATCTGCTTCCTCGAATACCTTATCATGGGCGGGAGTATCGTCGAGCAGCTCCTGCAAGCTAAAGGTTTCTACAAGGATCGGGAGTATCTGTCAGATGTGTTCCAGCAGTTGCAGACCGCCATGGCCTCACCGGACTCAGAGCTGAACAAGGCTCTGCGATACTACAAGCTGGAAAAAGGATGCGCTGCCGAACCCTCTAGCCCTTGGATGTGCATGTTGGCAGCGGGTATAGGGGCTGTAGGGCATGCCAAGCTGGTTCAGTGTCTCACCGTGGTCCCCACTGCTATTGAAGAGAGTCCGGATAGTCTTATAGCTGATTTGCTAGCGGCGGAGTAGGCTGATCCCGAGGGCCACGATAGCTAGGCCTGACACCACACGTAGAGCCACCACGGGAAGCGGTATCGTGTCGACTGGCCGCAGTGTCGGGGCGTCTGGAGCTGCCGTGTCAACTGGCTGCAGTGTCAGGGTCGGAACGACTGTATGGCCTGTACCATAGGTGCGTTGATGTCAGTGTTGAAGCCGAAGTGGACACCGGGGGAACTCCCCTCGACTATCATGTTGTTATAGCCCCTGACTTCGGTCCTCGATGTTCACGATCATGTTGCTCGGAATCAACTGTAGGTGTGGCAAAATAGCAGTCAAGTTTGCGACGGGCCTTCTGCAACCCCTGCTGGAACTTAGCAATAAGACTACTGGGTTCTGCCATGATGATCATATCCTCAACGAGACTGATGAACATGGCCTGGACCTCTGCTCCGCCGACACCATCTATGGAATGCCGCAGCTGGGTCTGTGCCATAAGGAGGCAGTAGCACAGTGCTTCCAGGGACTGGTTGATCCGAACGATCCCTGCTGGTGTGAGGCCTGAGGTGGTGTGTGGGACAAAGTACTTCCACACATCTGGATAGTCCTGCCGCAAGCCAGTGATGTGCATATTTTGCACCAGCGCTTCAGGGTCTGAGTCTGGATCGAACAAGAATGTCGCTGTCTTCTGACGCCTACTCGTCGGGGGGGGGGGGGGGGGTTTGATAGGGGAATTCTGAGTAGTCTCGGGTCACCGTACATAACCCCTAGACCACTGTTGTCACCACCATGCCACCAATAGTCTGGGTGAGCGCTGAACTCTCTCTGTAGTCTGCTGGCCGATGAGGCGCTATGACTGTTGAGCTGTGGGTCGAAGGCATTTGTATCAGGGAGGCTTGCACCCAGCTCATAGAGGATTCGTTGCACCGTGAAGTACACGTGGAATCTGAGACAGCTGGCAATGAGCACAGCTTCTGGGGTACCAGAATAGGAGTGAAGCAGGGTGGAACTTACTCCACATCCTGCCGTTCAAAGTTCAACTGCTGATTTCAGTATGAAAAAGCTTGGAGCAGCCATCCAAGTATGAGCTTGCTTCGCATCCTTGATGGTGATGGGGTGGTTGGTCAGCGGTCGTGGGTTGACTGAGAAGCTGGTTCAGGACCGTCCATCCATTGTGATGGAGAATGGTGTTAGCTCTGGTATATCATCCAGTAGACCTCTCAGGCCAGTCAAGGGTGTACCCAGGAGGGGCGGTTGGCTCCAGATGACTGTCGTGAGGTTCAGTGGGAAGGCCATCTATACTGGTGTTCTTAAATCTACCGTACAGGCAGCACACTATTTGTAGTCGTCTTGACTCCAGAGACCAGCGAGGCGACCTCGCCGTAACATCTCATTTTTTAACTCCTCCATATCAACCCGCCCACTGGAGCCTTTGAGATATTGCTGTCGCACTTTAGGTTTCTCCATGCAGTACAGGGCCTGGACCTTCAATATATCGTGGTGCTCTTCATCGGTGACCTGGCCATCCTCGAGAGCTTTGCTGACAACTTCGTCGACGGTCCGTAGCATACTCTGTGCCAGTGCCACGTACTTAGCATGCTTCGCCAGCCTCCTTGTGATCTGCCGCTGCCACACCCACAAGCCCGTGGCCAAGACAGTGGCGGCTAGTGTCACGCCACCCAGCGGGATGGCGACGATGGCACCCACCCCTGTAGCGAGAGTGGCCACAGCTGCCACCCCAGCACTGGCTCCAATCACACCCGCAGCAGTGGTTGTACGCGCGAGGACGTTGTAGGCTGTCTTATATCGCCTGCGCGTTCTGCTGTACTTTTCTGCTTCATGGGCGAGATTCTGTCTGATGGTATCTATCTGCTGGAGTCGCCAGCCATGGATGGTACCGCACTCGTCAGCCGTCAAGGCAGAAAAAGAACATCGGAGGCTTCCAACCGAACATTAGTCAGAAGTACGAATCTTGTGAAATTATTGTCCTGACAGGACACCAGACAGGGTCATCCGGAAGGAAGTTGAAAATTTAAACCACAATAGGAGTACCAAGATAATTGGCTGACTGAGTTTAAGACACAAATTTTGATCTAGGATCAAGAACAAGACACTGACCTGTAACTTGGAATTTATGAAATTCAGCTGATAGAACATGAAACTCAGACCTACTAGTAGCTGAAGCTAATGCCACCCACAAATTGACACTTTAAGAGATTTTTAAAGCCATTTCTAAAAATCAGCCAAAATCCAAGACGGTTGCCAGCCAAATTAGCCAATTGGTTTCATTTGAACAAACTTGAATCTCTATGCCCGAAGGATGCTTCCGATTGACTTGAAACTTGGTGATCCTATAGGTACTATACAGACTTGATTTCTTATCAATTTTGAAGATGCTCAATCCAAAGTTTTCAGGAAATCAACTTTTCCGTGCCACATATCTCCATAGTAAAACTATGGGAGAAATTTTTAGAACTGCGTCTTCTAGAGTTTTATTCCGATTTTCTTTAAACCTGATTCTAGAACATTGAGATCCAAATAAGTTTCAATAACATTTTTTACATTTCTCTTGGGAATAAGGTCATTCGCGGATCAAAATATAAAATTTTCATGTTTGTGTAGTGCTTTTGTACCACATATTAATCTATCACAGTACTATGTAATGGAGACATACCTTTGGCCTCGAACGCAGCTTTGGAAGCATGTCCACTTGGTAGGCCATTCAGATATCGTCTACTTTGTGGACTCGAGAGGCGCTTGATGACGTCACTCGGCAATCATCGGGAATGTTCGCTGGTGTGCCGATGATGCAGTATGGCCCGCACCACACTCTTCCCCGTTATATTTTAGTTTTCTCACATTTTAATTGTGGGCTAAATCAAGGTTGCAGTTGAGAGATAGCAGATGGTAAGAGATCTAAACAGTACCACCATGATCAAGCCTCAGAAATCAGATGCTACAGTGGACACAACGAAGAGAGTGAGGTGAACAACTTGCCAACGGGCCTACGTGACCGAGCTACAGAGGCAGCTATCACATACGATGGAAATGCTATAAGAACCTTAGAGAATTGTATGTAACATATCTCAAGGGCCTGCGTGACCAAACCTCAGGAGCTGGTTACACACAGTATGGAATACCAAGAAACAATTCTGACACGGATAAACCTTCACAAACTGGTGAAACTTTAAAGCACAGTGTTGAGAGAAAATTCTAATAACATTCATCATATGCTACAAATGAAGAATTCAAAGCAATGATTACAAGTTTACAACACTATCTCTCTATCCTCTACCCTGTAATATATTAAACCAGCTAGTACAATTTCATGTTATTCTAACAGACTTCTGGAAAAGCAAGAAGGCAATAGAAGTTCTGACAGAATCACAACAAGGAGCAGTGTACTCAAAGTTGCAGAATAAGAGTTCAGTTATTAATAGAGAATTGGTGCAGAGGGGCTCGAGGACCAGTATATTCAAGCCGCAAGAGTATCGCACACCAGAAGTGTTTGTAGCTGAGAAGCCATGCAGAGTGACTCAAGGACCAGTGTACCCAAGCCGCAAGAGTGTCATGCATGCTGACCAGGAAAATGTTAACATCTAGTCAAGCATGACAACAAGTACATCACAAGAAAACCATTTAAATGATGACCAGATCTGAATTAAATACAAATTTTATAACAATGGCACATGTGCCCCTATGAATATGAACCGCTAAAAACAGGTCATTAGAAACAAAAGCTGTAACATACATGACATATGGGAGTTATCGGGGCAATCAAACATTGCCACGCAGTCTTCATATATTTGTGGTGATTACACTATGCTAGTCATGATTAAAATAGATTATGAATCACGATTTTGCACTGATGCTTAATAGTCAAACTCTGAAGATATGATTTCATATGGATCGGAATGCAAAATATTTACTATTGAAAATTCATGATGTGACAATCTGAACAACCTGAGATGTTAAATATCAATGTCAGCAAACTACTATCAGGTACCTGTATTTATTATCCATATATGGCTGATGTAAGTGACGCAAGTTCTACACGGGCCAGTTTATTCAAGCCTCATGGAGGATATGATAAGGTCATAATCAAGTGACTACATGAGTATATGTAATGAAACAAGGTGTTGAGCACAATTTCAATTATTTTTGTGCCTGACTATTTTAGCAACTTGTCCTACTCAGAACTATAATTATTTACATGGAGGACATCTGAGTTGTACGAAGGCGTCTCAACTAATCTTATTGAAACTAGGTTACTAAAGGTATACTCCCAGGGCCAGAATAATCAAGTCTCAGGAAAAGTGTTGAACGACCAATAACAAATAAGTATGATAATCGAATAGCATTGGTGAGGACCTGTACAAAATGAGAAACGATTGAATCAATCAATATAGACACATGCGAATATCTACTGACACCTCAAAGATGATTATCTGAAAATGACCATGAGAATTACTATCAACGGGCCAGCGTGACCTTGCCACAGATTTTAATTCTCAGGCCTAGATACCAAGTAGGAATGAGATAAGAAGTTAGTCCAGAAAGTAAGCACTATGCAACATCCATCATTGTAAGTAGAATTCAATACAGAGACAGGTACGCATCATCCTCAAGGGCCTGCGTGACCGAGCCATAAAAGGTAGATGCAACTATGAGAATGAATAGCTAGAAATAAGATCAGTGGAAGCAGCAACTAGTGCAAATCAACTAGGTAAGCCTACTAGGAAGGACTTTGTAATCAAGTGATCAAAATATAGAACAATAGTGTCACCTTTCCTGAGTGCCGGAGGAAGCCATTAAAAACATTTGGTATTAGAATACAACATAAATTTAGAATAAACAATTGTGACGAATCTCCAAGGACCAGTTTATTCTAGCCTCATGGAGACACATCTAAATTGCCTCAGTCACAGCTCAAATGTGGTCAAGAAGACAATTTACAGTGCCAGCTATTGGGAAATGTACAAGTGTTTGCAAAGGAACATTTCCATCAAGCGAATCTGTTGAATCAGAAGAACTGCTTCCAAGGGCCAGAAGAGCCAAGAAACTTAGAGAACATCATACGCGCAATTATCAATAGTATGTCAACATTAACCATGATCAGATACCAAAGATTCATAAAACTGTCATGAGATTTCATCTTTGGCGCTGACACATTGAAATGGTTAAATTTTTCACCACGGTCACCGAAATTTTATGTACATGCAAGCAGGAAACTGTACTGATATGCTGAACATATGTCAGGTGGCTCTTCTTTCACAGATATGCACAAATTCAGACCAGCCGTAGTAGAAACAACATGTTGAAAGCTCATATTGAGAATAGACTGCTGAACTCGGACCACTTTTTCACCAACCGGCAGCTCTTTTGACAGGTCTGACTTGATTGGTAGTTCTGTGGATGCATGATGCAGAGTTGAAGCAACATCAGGTGGCTCTTCTTTTACTGATGCTGAATGCGCTGGGTATAACTCAAACTGCCCTTCGATGGAGCCTATAACAGGTGGTCGCTCTCTCACTGATAGAGGTATCAGTAAACTGGTCGTTTGATTCGTTTCTGTGGCGCATGGCTCAAACTGCTGCAAGACAGACCCTAACAAAGATATAGACTTGTAGTCGGGTGGCTCTTCCTTTACTGACGCAAGTTTTGTCAGTTGTGACGGAAACTGATCAACCAAAAGGGCCTGTGGTTGATGAATCATGGGCAAGTCATGAACAGCATCTGCGTTTGATATGGCTGATACAACGTGACCCATGCTGTGTGTCATTGCAGAGGCCGGTGTTGATGAAGGCATCATGATGGGAGAGCAAAGCACATGCTCACATAATGGTGTGGATGGTCGTGTCTCAGAAATGTGGTCCAATACCACGAGTTGCTGCCTTACGGCCAACTCTACTAAATCTAGAGCCATCAGCAGAGTCAATGGTTCCTGATCCATGGCAAGCAGAGCCACCTTCCAATTATCCACACCCCATAGAACACCCCACCGCAATGCTTTCACGGACATCATCTGGAGCGATGGGATAGGCATCAACGGTCATGTCGCCAATCAGGTCGGCGAACTCGACCGAGGAGAAATCACCTTGCTCTATGATCTGCAACATGCGATGTTGACACCACATATTCTCAAACCAGTCACCGATCTTCATGATGCCCAATTAAGTGGAAATAGCGTGAGCATGGACACCAATGATGCTACTTCTTCCCTCCGTCAAATCAATGAAGCAGTTGTGATGGTATTGGAAGAAAGAAGCCATTCTAAGCAATGGGACATGAGGAGTAGACAATAGATATTCACATGTACAGAAATAGGTTTTCAGTCAAAGTGAAATCAATAGAGAAAGATGACTGAAAATACAGTGTGTATGTGAAAACACTAATTGACCACTGTCACCTTCTCACATCACAGATGTCACAAACAAATTTATCAAAGTAAACTAGATATACTCATAGTACTGATGGATTCGTCAAGCTAGACACATTAACAATCACAAAGCGAGGAAGTTTGACAAGCGCTTCAAATTAATGCAAGAAAGCTGCACCAAAACATCTCTACGACTACAAAATATTATAATATGAACAATGACAAAATTAAATCTTACTATACCTATGGAATATTGTAGCTCGCGGGGGTACGAGCTGGTCCGCCCTGATGATCTCATCCATCGCACCACAAGTGCATGACGCACGGGAGGGCTGGTTAGCTGCGGATCTCGGGGTTGCGGATCCTGTATCTCGTCTCTCCGGAAAGTACTTCTAGAGCAGGTGGAACACTGATGTTCCAGTGGGGCCGTGCGACCATTGCCGCCGAGATTGAACGACATGGTGTCGTCCCAACTGTTTGTGTCACCGGTGTGTCTATCCATACTAATTTAGAGATATGGAACAATTTATAATTAAACAGTAGAAATATTTATATACTATACAAACAAGGTGAATCGTTTGACAGTAAATGAGCACACAATAATACACAACATAGAGCTATTTGGTGTTCTTTCCGCGTGGTGTCGCAGGAGGTACCACATAGATCCTTGAATCCGCAGAGGTATCCCCGCAAGAGAGGTTTCCGCAACGAAGTCACTAGGTAGCTCAATACACCCCTAACACACACACTCACACACAAAGAAAATATTGTTGTTGCGAGAGGAAAGTGCCTTGCATGGGCCTCCATCACAGGAAAATGCCTTCAACGCCGAAGTGGAGGAAAAGAGTTGGCAAAAAGGGCCACTCTTTTGTTCAACAGAAAATACAGTGCTGAAAATCCTAGTGAAGCCATAATTAATGTGATGCATACTGGTTTACGTGAAGATGGGACGAACGATTTCCGATGAATTCCCATTTTGTTGTTAGAAACAAAGACTAGCTTTGGCCACAAGTGGCAGGGATTCCTACCTAACTTTAGATACAGTTGTCCAATGGGCACAGATGCTCAGTTTCCCGTAGGTCGCCTTGCCTAGCATCTACCTCCAAGGACAGTGTGTGTACTTATTACGACACAAGGCCTCCCCCCTCCCCCACCCCGAATCAGATGAAAATCCAGTCACATTGTCCTGCAACCACATATAACATCACCTGGACAATGGCTACATTTCACACAAGCAAGTTTGTTTGTTTTTTATCACTAACATGTCGTTATGGTGGGAATAGAGACGGATATCCATCGCGAGCATCCTTCCCGTGAGGGCGTGGCGGATTCCAAGATCTCACCCAGACACTCCAACGAGTTGGATGGAGATCTGTGTCTCGTCTGTCACCGAGTCCTACGAATCTAACAGTTGACCTGTTGTTAGGATTAAATTCCAGAATGCCCAAATTTGCACTGCAGGCCGGTATGTAAACTAATTAACTCACATACTTTCTAACTATTTCTTTTCGCAGTGCTTCCTAAATTGGCGGGGTTATCTAGCTAAAAAGTATCAGACGATACAGTGAAGGTGTATGTAAATCAGCACTTTGACTATCACCGCTCAGAAACCCCCGATAGTTTCCCAGAGTCGGATCCGGTCACCTAATAAGCCTTGCGGCTGGTGGATCGTGGAAAGAGACAATAACTCGATATATACACCTGTGCAAAAGTTAAGCACCACCCTATTTTTACGCACATGCGAGGGTATATTCATGTGCTATGAAGAAAGCAATAGCATAAACATTTATGTACCCATCAATCTTAGTGCAAGAGGTAATAATGGCACTAGAGGAATGCTGATTATGATGGTGGGGAAACACTGTATGTTTTTGTTTGAACTTGAAAACGAGGCCTGAATATGGTTACGTTGACACAACTGACAACTATTGCCCTACAGTTGACACACGTGGCTAGATTGTCATTAATGGTGTATGAAAACGAAGTTTAACATCTGTGCACGAGTTTGAGACTGTCATTATTAATACCGGGTATATCCACATTGTGCCTGGATGACGGCCTGGACACGACGTCTCATGCTGGTCACCAACCGACTGATACGCCATTGTGGTATTCGTTGCCATTCAAGATGGAGTGCGTCTGTTAATTCCTGTAGGTTCTGCACAGGAGGATCCCTCCTTCTCACCATGTTTCCCAGAATGTCCCAGATATGCTCAATAGGGTTCATGTCAGGGCTCCTTGCTGGCCATGGTAGGGTTTCGATGGCATTCTGGCGGAGGTATTCATGCACAGCTCTAGCACGATGTGGTCGGGCATTGTCATCCATGAATATAGGGTGGGTTCCAGGTGCATGATTTACAAAATGAGGGACCACAACTCTATCCAGTATGGAATCTTGATATCTTTGTCCATTTAGTGTTCCAGGTACAGTCAACAGATCCAGCTTACAATCAAATGAGATGCACCCCCATATCATAACGGAACCTCCACCAAATGGAACTTCTTCCATGATGTTACGTTGGTCGTACGCCGTGCGTCTGGACCTCCATACACGAGTTCGACCATCTGTGGCATGAAGCAGGAACCGACTTTCATCGGACCAGTGTACCCGTCTCCAGGATCTCATGTTCCAGTGTCTTCTTTCGTTGCACCACCTCAGACGTTCCTCTTTGTGGTGTGCAGTGAGGAGAGGACGTCTGACAGGTCTCCTAGCTTTCATGCCAGCAGCATACAGTCTCCTTTTGACGGTAGACATTGACACTCTATTGCGCGTTTCCCATTGCTGGCTGAGCACTCTGCTGTTGGTGAATGGAGATCTCCTAACAAGGCGTACTAGGGCTCGATCATCACGGGCAGTAGTCTTCTTCGGTCTTCCAGATCTAGGCCTGTCGTTCACCTCGTTAGTTTGCCCATGTTTTGCAATCAAACGACTGATTACAGTATGGTTAATGTTCAGCTGTCTGCCAATCTCTCTGCATGACATACCAGTGGTATGCATGCCTATGATTTGCCATTTCACACGATCACTTAACCTTCGTCTTGCCATAGCGGTTCACAATCAAGAGCTAATTCTCTCTGTACAAATAAACCACGGTCATGAACACAAAATTCCTAATCTTGTCGCCTAAATCTGTATGTAATGTTCTACACCTCAAACTGGACTTTTACATAACTGAACACGTGTGCTGTTTCCCGCCACGCATGGACATCAAGCGGCGTGAAGTCATGCATGCATGTGCATTTCGTACTTGGAATTATGTCAGCTAACGCGGGGACAAAAAGTATGGCAGCCTAGTTGTACCATCATGTTTCTATGTTCTATTGTTTTTGCTGGTGCTTAACTTTTGCACAGGTGTATATATATGAGGCCCTATAGGTAACTGGCCAATTTTACACAACCTTGCCAGTGTGTGGGGCTACGTTACCACAACAACCGGAAAAGAGGCGTACACTATGCGTTTCTAAATGAGAAATTGTCCCTAACCACTTTAACCTATCGTATCAAGCTGAATAGTCAGGTTTAGTTGGCAACATGTCAGGCTCAAACAATTAGAGCATGATCAGCGACTTCAGTGTAAAATTTATGCTGGCAGGAATATAGTGATGTGGCTATATATGTTGCTGTATAGATTTCCTAGCGTACTGCGGCCCAAAGTTTTTATAACTAAACAAAACATACTAACTGGATGGCTAACTGCTAACACAACTAACGAATTCACATGATAAATACAATCAGAATAGATGAATGATTTACATAAATATCACAGCTTGTTGAACCTAAATGGTGCTGCCAGTTGAAAGCACCCACAGTAAACAAGGATAATATTCACAGTTAAAACAGAAATTATAAACTGCGGTCCTAATACCGGGAATGAACCTATTAGTCATCAGTACCATTTACGGAAATAATAATTAAATGTACAATAGTATAGCTACTTGAGTACCTAATATCATGTGCTACTGAAATTGAGGCGCTAACATAAACATAGAGCGAGATGACACGTTCTCTGGAACTGGAAAGACTCTCGCAGGCAGGTTCCCACAAGCAGGTTTCCGCAGGCAGGTCTCTGCAAGTTCACTTCTCCATGCAGGGTAGACACGGTACACTCTCAGGACAGTGAAACAGAGCAGTTCAGGAAATGTCAATTAGATAGCCTCTCAGCTGACACATAATTTACACAGTCGTTGTAAAGTTCTCCGTCCAGCGATGGAAGTAAGAAAGTTGAAGTTTGCCCATTAACAGAGAGGGTTATATAATGTTAGGCAAGTGCAATAACTGGCACACGGTGCGGGATGCGTCCCATAGCTCTTGCGGCACACCTAGCAAAGTTCCACCAGACTGTGGTCAAAAAGTTAATTATAACACAAACGACATGCAGTGCGGTAATTGAAGTCCACTTTTCAGCGATGGTCAGTACCTGTCCGGTCGGTCTGCGCTACAATATACGTGGTCTTACAATAAGTTTGAATGATTACCAAAAATAAATAGGAAACAACTGCTGAATTGGAAATGATTGAATGGTCACTGGTCACTTGAATTTTAGCAAACACACATTTCACTGTCACGAAAACATATTACATTTTAAGCATTGTGCTTTTTGAAAGCAAATATTCCTATAAATTGCAATTGCAACAATAAAGATATAGGTCAAATTAGATGAAATTGGCTCATTTAGAGACATTTCATGGCCTTACTTGCATAACGGAAACAGTTTGTTACAAATATTTTGACAACACAGCTTTTGATTGGAAACTCAAGGTTATTCGAGATTCTTGAGGATTTATCAAAATATTTATGAACAGTAACGAAATTGTGATTTCACCATATTACTTTCCTACCACCACACTATTTGAAGAAGACTAAAGCAGAAACATTTGAAAGTCAATAAAACATTGAAAATACAGAAATATTTCAGAATCACAGGTCAAGATGGTGGGAAATTTAAAAGGCAAAGGAAAGATAGAGATAAATAGAACCGCAACCTTTTCCTTTCTTTTTTAATTTAATTAATAATGGGCGTCAACCAATTCTTCCTGACACCAATGTAGTGTTTTTGCACCACATATTAATCTATCACAGTACTATGTAAGGGAGACATACCTTTGGCCTCGGACGCAGCTTTGGAAGCATGTCCACTTGGTAGGCCATTCAGATATCGTCTACTTTGAGGACTCGAGAGGTGCTTGATGACGTCACTCGGCAATCATCGGGAATGTCCGCTGGTGTGCCGATGATGCAGTATGGCCCGCACCACACTTGGTATAAGTAACCTAACTTTTCATCATACAACTTCAAAACGCATGTTAGAAGACACCATATTGATCCTTTAGGGGCAAGATGACCTTTTTAGTGGTCAATGCTATCAGCTTTCGAGAAATCAGTTTTTCCATGCCCAATGTAAACCTATGGGAATTTTACCTATAGATCCTTGAACTGCGACTACACATTAAAAACATGTTAAATTATTCTTTGTCCTTACGGTAAGTCATCTTGCTTAAGTTGCAATAAGTTAGCTTACCCAATGTATCATCTTCGAGCGTGATTTGTTCACGACGCAAAATAAACGTAGCTTCATTTCTTTGGACTTGACCATATATCTCTTCTGGATCTCGTTCTCCAAATACTTTGGTATTAGCAAGGGCAGCTGCTGCGGCGCTCATCTCTGAAAGATGACAAAGATAAACAAATGTACAGATAACAAAAGGCGCAAGGGGCCTGTATCGCTCACCTGGACCATAGGCATCTCAACTAGAATGCTCATTAACAATGTACAGCTCTAATGAGTCGAGCAGACTTGTAACAAGAAATCAAGAGGCCATGTTTCTTTATGTATCAACTTGTCTTGAACAAACTTTAATGCCCCTTAGACCTCAATATCATATCTCCAATCCGTTCAGTGGCCCTGGAGACGAAGTTGCTTTCATGAAAACCAGGCCATCCAAGATGGCTGCCCAACCATTTGGCAAATCAAGTTCCCTTGAACAAACTTGGTTCAGCTCGAGCCCTAAATGATATTTTATGAGTTTTGAATCAATTGCTCAAACAGATTCGGCAAAGATTTTTAGACATTTCTAAAAATCAACCAAAATCCATGATGACCACTGGCCAAATTGGTCAATTAGCTCCGTTTGAACAAATTTAAATCTCCATGCACGAAGGATGTTTCCTGCCAAATATAATTGAAATTGGCCCAGTAGTTCTCAAGAAAACATTTTAAATTTCCCATTGCTTTAGTCTGGGAGCTTTTTGCGCGAAAATGATCCAAGATGACTGGCAACACGTTTATCTGATAAATTCAAAAATCTGAAGAACAGAATACCCAAAAACCTATATAAAACCAATTTTGGCCTCAAAATCTATCAAATAAAAAAAAATCAAATATGGCTGCCAAACACGCTACATTTTGATTGGCCCACAGTGGCCACTTTTTTTGTCGGATCAACATCCCTTGAACAAACTGTAATGTCCCTTAGTCCCTAATCATATCTCCAAAATTTTTGCCTGTTCCCTTCAGCGGGTCTGGAGAAGTCTGGCTGATGAACCATTTAGTCAATAAAGTCGTCTTGAACAAACTTGGCTTAAGTAGTATAGCCGGTAGTAAAAAAATACCACCTCCCTCCACAGGCAACCGTTCCGTGATCCGCGGCTCACACCGCCCTCTCAATTCCTGAGGCATAGGTTGCTGGGCCCACCACGGATCGCCGAACGGCTGCCAGGGAGGTAGGATCATCCCGACACTATTACTACCAGGGGATGAACGGCCATTTAGAGACAAGCCTCCACAGTGATATACACCACTGATCGCCATCAACCACAGGCCTCTCTCTATTCTGTGTAGGCTCAGACAAACACATAGTTTGGGGCTTCCATCTACCTTGACAACGCTCACCTGGGAGGAGGCTAAAGAGATTAGCATGTGAACCACGGCAGACTCTGGCATGTTCACATGTAACTCAGGGAATTTGGTACTGAGCAGGGGTCTCCAGCAGACAACCACGGCCTACTCTCTCCACCCCATAGAAGTGGCAGACAGACTCGATCTCTTTACGTGGGTGAAAGAGGTCGTAAATGTTTCTCCGCAAGGGGTCGACCTAAAGATTGTACTGGGCGTCATCCCGGAAGTGGGCCCACTTGGCATCCAATATCATGGCACTCTCAGCGCCCTGGGCCAAAGCTGTAGACACCAGCACAAGCAGTATGATGAGAATCATGGCTATATATGAAGAGTTAAACTGAACAGAGTGAATCCCTCGAGAAATATCTGTGCCAGATCGAGCCCTGTTCCATCCGGATCGATAATGATCTTCATCCCCTCAGGGGCAGGGGCTAGCTGCTTCACTCTGCCACCGGGTAAGAAACGTAGCTCTAGGACTATATGAGTCGTTTGCGGGCTAGTGAGTCCGACTCGCTGAAGCCGTTTAACAGCACCCTTGACTTTGGAGACATGTGACACACCATCTACCCGTAGGGTGCCTGCCTGGAGGTTAACAGCTTCTTCTGGTCCATCGAATGGATGATGCAGCAGGAGCTTTCCACCTGTAACCCCGATCCGGTGACCCACCCTCGTCAGGGAGACACCTTCACCTATGTAGGAGAGGAAGGATCATCGCCGATTGTAGACCTTTCGAACTGTCCCATCCTTTTTCACAACAGTGGAGAGGGGAGTAACCTCTATGTCAATGACTGCGGGAGGCCTATATAGGGGCAACCATGTTTGCCAGTCACCCCCAGGTCAAATATGAACTGCAGGTTTTTTGCCAGGGTCAATAGCAGGCCATCATGGGCCATCGGTGGGGCACCGCTCAAATAGGGTTTGACCAGATGAAAGCTGAGGCCGTTATTTAGGGTGTTGATGTCTGCCACCTCCGTATCCGAGAGCTCAATCAACGGCTCGAGGATGTACTTCCTCTTCGGGAAATTATACCGAAACACGATCTTGTGGCCATCTATGTTGCGACCCAGGCGCTCCTTTGTCACATCCTTGAGGTCTGTGAGCAGCTCCACCCCATCACCACCAATGGGGTGGAGGGAGAATGCCTTTGAGCTTGCTTCGCACTGTAGGGCGAATGACTTGCCATCGCTCTCTTCTGCCTTGTCAGCATCAACTGCGTACACATCTGCCAGGTCAGCAAGACCAGTCGAGTGAGCAAATATGGGTTCCACAGCATGCTATAGATGTGGTTTAAACAGGAGATATAACCATGCCGATTGTCCGACTGCTGCTCTCCGGTGGTGAGAACGTAATCTCACCCTCTCTAGAGGGGAGACAGGTGGTACAGTACCGTGTAGAATGGGTCCTCTTTGAGGTGCCCCAGCGGGGCACAAAATACATACACGCCGATATGCTACATGAAACCTCCGGGCAGTGCACACAGCAGCTCACTAGTAGGAGTCGGCCGGGACGTGATAGAGTATCTCCCAGGTGCCAACAGCAACCTATGGAAAGCTATTAGTCCTAGCCTGTTCACACCTGTAAATCACCTGTTTGACAGCCCCTCCATTAACATATATGCCAGCACGGATAGGATATCGGACGCCCATTTAGAGTTTACACTCTTATTACTCATTGACCTGACATGATATCATACCAGCATTATCTGCCCTGGGCCGAGCTGATGGAGAGGTTCGCCCCTTCATGACCCCTGCACAGATAAAGGCCTTAAACGAACAGAAGCTCGCACTGCAACAAGGAGAGCCACTACAGCGGGAGAACTGGTATCAACAGAACGCGAGCCTTGCAAGGAGGCGAAGAACAGTGAAAATTTACGATACTGGCAGGCCCTCCTGGAGGAGAGCAAGCGGGACGCAGGAGTCTTGACAGACGACGATGAGCTAGATGTCTTCATAGACGAGGATGAGCCAGGTGTCTTCTCAGACGAGGATGAGCCAGATGTCATACAGTGGAAAGAGAAGATGGCGCAGAAGTGTAAGACCAAGAAAGCCATCCAGCGGCGGACCTACTATCTTGGTCATAAGGTGAAGTTCCAGATGTCACGTCTCAGAAAGCTACTGGCACCCGACATAGTGCTGGATGACCTCTGTCTAAGAGACGTCTGACTCGAAACCAGCAAGCTGGCACGGTTTGCCAGGCTCTCCAAAATGTACCCTTCTAGGACTCATGAGCAGATTCTGCAGGTTTAATCTCCAGGTATACTATGGCAAAATCAGAGTGGCGGAAGCAACCAGAAATATACCCCTCCCTGACAGCTGACGAGGGGGGTACAGTATACGGTTGGCGACTCCAGCAGATAGATACCATCAGAGAGAATCTCGGCCATGTGGCAGAAAAGTACAGCAGAACGCGCAGGCGCTATAAGACAGCCTACAACATCCTCGCGCGTACAACCACTGCTGTGGGTGTGATTGGAGCCAGTGCTGGGGTGGCAGCTGTGGCCACTCTCGCTACAGGGGTGGGGGCCATCGTCGCCATCCTGCTGGGTGGCGTGACACTAGCCGCCACTGTCTTGGCTATGGGCTTGGGGGTGGGGCAGCGGCAGATCACAAGGGTGGAGAAGCATGCTAAGTATGTGGCACTGGCACAGAGTATGCTACAGACCATCGACGAGTTTGTCAGCAAAGCTCTCGAGGATGGCCAGGTCACCGATGAAGAGTACCACCATATATTGAAGGTCCAAGCCCTGTACCGGACTGAGAAACCTAAAGTGCGACAGCAATACCTCAAAGGATCCAGCAGGCGGGTTGATATACAGGAGTTAAAAAAACGAGATGTTACGGCGAGGTCGCCTCGCTGGTCTCTGGAGTCGAGATGACTACAAATAGTGTGCTGCCTGTAAAGTAGCTTTAAGAACACCAGTATAGATGGCCTTCCCACTGAACCTCACGACAGCCATCCGGAGCCAACCGCCCCTCCTGGGTACACCCTTGACTGGCCTGAGAGGTATACTGGATGATATACCAGAGCTAACACCGTTCTCCATCACAGTGGATGGACGGTCCTGAACCAGCTTCTCCGTCAACCCACGACCGCTGACCAAACACCCCATCACCATCAAGGATGCGAAGCAAGCTCATACTTGGATGGCTGCTCCAAGCCTCTCATACTGGAATCAACAACTGAACTTTGCCGTGCGGTGTGCCACGGCAGGATGTGGAGTAAGTTCCACCCTGCTTCACTCCTATTCTGGTACTCCTGAAGCTGTGCTCATCGCCAGCTGTCTCAGATTCCACGTGTACTTCATGGCGAGATGAATCCTTCATGAGCTGGGTGCAAACCTCCCTGATACAAACGCCTTTGACCCACAGCTCAACAGTCATAGCGTCTCAGCGGCCAGCAGACTACAGAGAGTTCAGCGCTCACCCAGACTATCAGTAGCATGGTGGTGACAACAGCGGTCTAGGGGTTATGTACGCTGACCCGAGACATGACTACTCAGGATTCCCCTATCAAACCCCACGACGAGTAAGCCGTCGGAAGACAGCAAAATTCTCGTTCGATCCAGACTCCGACCCTGGAGCGCTGGTGCAAAATATGCACATCACTGGCTTGCGGCAGGACTATCTAGATGTGTGGAAGTACTTTGTCCCACACACCACCTCCGGCCCCACCCCAGCAGGGATCGTTTGGATCAACCAGTCCCTGGAAGCACTGTGCTACTGCCTCCTTATGGCACAGACCCAGCTGCGGCATTCCATAGATGGTGTCAGCGGAGCAGAGGTCCAGACCATGTTCATCAGTCTCGTTGAGGATATGATCATCGTGGAGACCCCAGTAGTCCTATTGCTAAGGGGTTGCAGAAGGCCCGTCGCAAACTTGACTTGCTATTTCGCCACACCTACGGTTGATTCCGAGCAACATGATCGTGAACATCGAGGACCTCCAAGTCAGGGGCTATAACAACATGATAGTTGAGGGGAGTTCCCCCGGTGTCCACTTCAGCTTCAACACTGCCATCAAACCACCTACGCATAGTACGAGCCACAGAGTCATTCCGACCCGACACTGCAGCCAGTCGACATGACACCGCTTCCCGTGGTAGCTCTACGTGGTGTCAGGCCTAGCTATCATGGCGCTCGGGATCAGCCTACTCCGCCGCTAGCAAATCAGCTATAAGACTATCCTGACTCTCTACAGTAGCAGTGGGGACCACGGTGAGACACTGAACCAGCTTGGCATGCCCTACAGCCCCTGATACCTGCTGCCAACATGCACATCCAAGGGCTAGAGGGTTCGGCAGCACATCCTTTTTCCAGCTTGCAGTATCGCAGAGCCTTGTCCAGTGAGGCCATGGCGGTCTGCAACTGCTGGAACACATTTGACAGATACTCCCGATCCTTGTAGAAACCTTTAGCTCGCAGGAGCTGCTCGATGATACTCCCGCCCATGATAAGGTATTCGAGGAAGCAGATCTGTCCCTTGCCAAATCCTAGATAGAGCTTCACAGCTGTCAGCTCCTCTGTCAGCTCAGCACCGGAGAGCTGAGCGAGCTCATCTGGTGTCTTCTTCTTGTAGTCCTTCAACTCCCTCCGGAAGACATCATAGTACTTCTTGCATAGCGTGAGCCCGGACATGTTTAAGATGTCTCAATAGAGAGATGAATATTCCTGAGTACCAACCCGGCCACCTGGCAGACGCAGACTGGGAAGATCTTATTAGCTCTCTCGACAGGGGACGCAGACGTTTAACCGCATTGTATACTCAGTGCTTAAACAATGACATCAACGGTACAGATCGTGAAGCAACTGCCCGAGAGCCAGGCAAGTTTTCAGAAGGTGGAGAACCTGCTGCGAATCAAGACACAGAAGTTACTGACCAAAGCAAAACCTCTGGCAGTCCATGTCGCCAGTAACGTGGCGGCGAATGTGGCCGTGGTGAAGATGACAGGGGGAAGTGAGGTTCTTGCTGCCGCCACTGCAGCTGTCCTCGCTACAGTGGTGAGTGGGGTGGCTGGGCACTGTCTCGGAATAACTCAACCCATCCCAAAGATCGCCCTCAGTGGGGCCTCCTACACTGTTGCCGCCAAGATCATGGGTGAACGTGTTACACTAATGGAGGCTGCGGTTCTAGGGCTAGCAATGAGTAAAATGGCTGAGATTATCGTCGCCTACGTTTAACCCCACTGAATAGTGAGAGATGGATCACGAGAACCCTGCAGCATATGAGGCCTGGCGTGCTGGAGGGTGGTGTGTAGCCCATAGTCGAGCACGCGGACTGAGGATTGCCAATGCCCAGGAATGGTGGACTGCCCACAAGGCATGCCCCTGCAGAGGGCCAGTACCCTGAGCACTGCCACCTATTCCCTTGGCCGACTGCGTAGTCCTCCTATGCCCAACTATTTCACTGTGGGTATGACTAGTAGGTTTAAGCCGCCTGTATATGACTAGGACTATGTCACTCGCAGACCTAGAAAGCAAAGAGCTAGGCGATCTTGCCCACTTGGGCAAGGCATGCCTCGGTTCAGAGGACACTGTTGCCCCTATCTCCTTCCTAGACTTCGATGAGAAGGGAGACCCGCGGGAGATCCGAGCTACCATCCCAGCCTGAGATCTCATAGGGATCACTGATACGGTAGGACAATCAGCCATTACCAAGGCCAAGACTGTATACAAGGGGATGGGCATCACGGAGAGGGCGACAATGCAAGGTATGCTCGGAGTCGATGAGGCTGGAGCCATCAAGGTTATGGCTGAGTCCTATGCACAGGACCTGGTTAAGGATCTCCCAAGACAACGGAGCACATTCATCCAGGATGGAGGGAATCTCAAGATAGGCACCCTCAGCCTCAACAGTATCACTGTCGACGGCCAAACAGGTGCAGGTGCTGTCGACAGCCTCCGGCTATCAGTGGTGAAGGGGTCAGGGCTCTGGAATTTGGAATTTGCCGTCTAAGTAAGCCCACAGGATAGTCATGGCTTTGCATGTATCATACAGATACTGGATGTACTAGACACTGTGGTGCTGACACAGGCCCTCTACGCTATCTTCTCAGCTGCTGCTGGGATTTCATGCTTGACGCCTCCATCGCATCCTTTGTATCCGCTGCAGGCACAGGATGATCCTCCGGCTACCAGAGGTGAAGGGGTCAGGGCTCTTGAATTTGCTGTTTAAGATCACAGGATAGTCATGGCTTCCCGTGCATGTATCATACAGATACTGGATGTACTAGACACTGTGGGTGCTGACACAGGCCCTTTACGTTATCTTCTCAGCTGCTGCTGGGATTTCATGCTTGACGCCTCCATCGCATCCGCCGGAGGTGCATGGAGCTGGTGCAGGAAGTAATGCCGTTTAGTCTCCCAGATATAGACGAGGCTACCGCAGACCAAGTGCTAACCATCCTCCGTACGCATGTCTGTACCATTCGACAGTAGGCCGGCCAATGCTGGCCAGGTGGTGCTGATCATTTCCCCATCAGTACACGGGAAAAACATCTTGCTGCGGGCTCTCCTGGCCAACTATCTACACTCTCAATACATCCTTCTGGTGTCTGACTCAGCCACTGAGGCGGTTGACAGTAATGATCAATGGTACAATGGCCCAATCACCAAGACATAGACCCTGCAAGCACTGATGGAGAAGCTGCTGGCAGCCCAACTGACAGAACCACTTGTTCTAGTTATCGATGACCCTGCAATGGACCAGAAGACAGTCACCTACCTCAGCAACATCACCAGGCGCATCCGGCAAATAAAGATAACTGTCTTCATCCTCTTTCAGAAGTACACCCGCGAGATCTCACCGGACATCCGCCACAATGTCCGGTTGCTATACTTCAGACCCAAGTGTGGACGTGCCCTGCTCAAGACCATATATGACAGCCTAACCCTCAAGGGTTATCGCAGGTGTACAGACGGCAGCTGAGCTGTACCGCTTCATCTTCAGCAACAAGGAGACAGGTGAGCTGTCACAATTCAAGCCATCTCTGGAAAAGGTGCAGACCTTCACCTACAAGCTGAATCCAGCCAGGAAACTGGCCTGCTCTACGCATCATCGCTGACAGATTTTCGCAGCTGCCGCAACTTTTTCATTCATCAGAAGGCTGCGCGGTCTCCGCTACTTCATCCGCGGTCTCTGCTACTTCGTCAGATGCTTGAGGTACTTCGTCAGAAGCTTGAGGAACTTCGCCAGAAGCTTGGGGAACTTTGTCAGTTTCGTCAGAAGCCTGTCGCTTAAACTCTACCCACTGAGGGTCAGAGTCTAGGGCTCTCTTCTTCTGGAACTTCTCACGGAAGATCCACTTTGTCCATGCGCGACAAGCATCTGACTTGCGAGCGGATTTGATGAGGTAGTCCTGGTAGTTATCTGGGAATTTCGGAAATGCTGCCAGATCACTGGCCAATCTCCTGCGCCCTCCTTCGTTGAAGATGTGCTCAACAGCCTCCTTGCGGCCAACAGTGAACCCCTCCTGAGTACCTTCTGCATTACCGGTGTCATGGCTCTCCGCTACAGCGGCACTGACCTCCTCCCTGAAGTAGTTATTTGCTCCAGACTGCAGGCTATCCAGCATATCTTGCTCTCCCTGGCTATGAAGGATAAATACGGCAGCCCACTTCCCGACCGTTAGTAGATCTTTGGGGTCTACCCTCACCTTTTGGAGAGCTAGAATAACAGGACTGTTGGTTTGGGCCACAGGAGGTAGGTCGAGTGTCCTGCCCTGGGTGCTGTCAAACTTCCGGTAGAGTATCCGAGTCAGTTCTTTTGTACTACGAGCTGGCGCTCCTTCCTCTATGGTGGCCAGTATCTCCGCATCAGACGGAGGTGTGACCTTGGCTCGCTCGTGGATAATGTTGATGTCACGAAGCAGTCCTCGGACCCTGTCACAGTGGGACAGTGCACGCCGTGTCTGTCGTACCGACTTGTCCTGCTGCCTATAGACAATCTGCTGGAGAACTTTACAAAACATGGCAGCCGTTTAACCCCTCTTAATTCATGGTTTGTTTGCGCTAATAAAATGATTTAAAGTACAAAATAATCCTTTGTTGTTCACTTTTCATAATTACACAAATAGACGACGCCATGTTTTTTCTTGCCTCATTCTGAGTATTAGTCAGTGGGGAATACCATTTGCACTACCCACATTCCATTCTGATGACGTCATTACTACAGGTCAAGCTATTTAGCCATTAGTCATTGATCTGCATGGTTAAACATTCTTCTGACCATGAAAGATTTAAACTTTAAAACTTTTTAGGTCGATAGGAAACCACACACACTTAATCCCTTATCAATGCCACAGCTTGGAACGGTGGGTGAGGGGGAAGTTAATCTCTTGCTTTACCGTTATACATTTTTATGTAACTTTATACAATATATTTAGCATTTTTAAACGAATCAGATCAAAATTCATTCCACATATAACATTACAGATTTATTCTGAGTGAGAGACGTCGTTAAAATAAAGAATTTAGGCCTAATTATTTCCAGTCTTCTATCTGTTGTGGCAGTCTTGGCTGCAGAGTTAACTGGCTTAATTTGACACATCCCAGCTATGCCTTGAGATCAATGGATAAACCCGCTAAGTATAGGTCTACAATGGGGCAAATTAGTATTTAATGTTACAGACCAAATAAAATCTGATATAATTGTTTCCAGTCTTCACGCTGGTTCTCGTTCAAAATCATGCAGTGTTATTTTATTAATTAGCGGCGGGCTTGATAACAGCTGTCGGAATTCTGCAGTGTGAATTCTGATTGGCTCAAGTATGATACGGCGGCCAATCAGATTTCGCTCTGCGGAATTCCTTTCTGCACAATGAAGTTAATGCGTATTCCTTGCTCAATCTTTTGACAGTTGTCATGAGGTAAAGATAACACAAAATACAACACAAGAACAGAAGAAAATCCTTTATTTTTCTTATTTGTAATGAATACGGTTAGATGCATTACATTCGTTGCTTTAAACTGTATATTGAAGGGTGTCAGTGTGGAATTTCGTGTATTAAATATGCGGAAATGGCAATCATGGCATCTCAATTTACGGTTTCAATGCAACAAATTTAATGAAAATAACTTGCAGACGCCACCAATTAGAAATACATGTTATTCTATGTTTACACCCTAACTCCACACCCCACCCAAATGACGATATATCGTGATACCGCGGTATTTTAATGAGATACCGATATCGCCATGCCTTGAGCAATATCACCCAACCCTATGCTGCAGTATGTGCAACATCCAGATGGGGCCATTGATCCCGCGACATCGCACCGCACTGATCCACGGAAGGACTGCCTGACGGTCATTCGACCCAGTATACACGAGAACCCGTTGTCCGCTGCTGGGAAGTACATTGACTTTGCAATCTCGGCACAGATCCATGAGATCAAGAGCATGACACTCGAGTTCAAGCTTCAGAGCACAATAGAACAGACGGTAGAGCCCCCGCAGGTTCTGAACTGGTGGAAGATCGTGCAGAGCAACAGCACGGTGGACACTACCCATGTGAACGATGAGTACCGAGTCCTAGGTCTGCTGGCTCGTGGCCCAACCTTCTATGTGAAGGGAAAGGGGTACTACGCTGTGGGGTGCAATAAGGGGTTCACGGAATTCGAACTACGGGCAGGTGTCGAGAAGCCTGTGGCAGTTCCACTCTTAACCCTCTTCGAGAACACACACGTGAATCCGGCTGCCATGCAGGATAGGCTGTTCCTCTGGGTGTACACTGAGCAGCTCGCAGATGCGATGATGAATGCTCAAGACTTCATGTCTGGCATGACGAGAATGACCAGGAGCTGAAGCAAACGGGTTCCAAACAGCGGATCGTGCATGTGGAGCGAGAACACCAGCAGGTCCAAGCCACAGCTAACCAACGGGTAGAGCTGACATTGCATCGTGGTGCATCGGACTGTGTAAATGTTGCGGCCCTGGTTCAGAAGGGAGGACCCATCCAGCAGGTGGATAAGCTAGATGACTTCAAGCTTGCGGTTGCTGGGACCAATGTTCTTGGTGAGGTAAGCGAGCTGGCTGATTGCCAACTCTACAGACAGAAAACTAAGTCATATGGACTTCTGCGCCCAACCAGTGGAAGCGATGACCTCGAGTCGGCACTCGAGGGCCATCACCACCTCGGGGGCAGGGACATCCCACCTAATCAGGGCAACAGGCTCAGCTTCAAAATCGGAAACCTCATATATGGGACTCGCTCATTAGGTGTGACGGTACTTTACTTTGGCTATGCTAAGGTATGCGTATTGAACACATCAGGTATTCAGCTTGAGCGTGCATTGAGAATGACTGCTATCATCATCGCTGAAGCTGCCACCACTACTATAAGCTCTGCCGTCTTCTCACCTGTCGATGCTTCATAGTCGAGCGTTGGCTCAGATATCTTTACAGCCTCGTAGTATTCATCAAGACTCTCATCTGCCTCTTTGAGGCTCTGGTTGGCCTGACCTCGGAGTTGGCGTCGGCGTGCCTCCCTCTGGCGCATATGTTCGAGTGCTTTGCTGTACTCAAACTTCTCCTTAGACAGCTGGTTATGACGCTCACGCTCGACCTCTGCCGCCTTCTTGTCGGCGAAGCTGAGTCCCCAGTTCGCTAAGGCAAACACGCCCGCATTCAAAATTGCGGAGGCCATGCTATAGACTACAGTTTAAAGCTACTATATAACTGTCCCAGCGATGGATCCCCAGAGCGATGTATGAACCAGAGGCTGATCCAGTTGAGGATATAGATGACGAGGACTATGATAAGGATGATGATTATGATGCAGATGACTACGATGTAGCGGAGACCGCGAGTGAATATGATGATGTAGAGCCTGAATCCCGCAAGCTAGTACACAGAGCGAAAGGAATCTATCGCACTTACTTAAAAGGTGCTATCGGTCCGCTCACAGCAGTTGGGGATCTGATAGATTTGTTCACAACGAAGGCTGGCGAGACGGTCCGCAAGATCACCAACAATGCTCACCATCACCTCAGGAGTAGGTACATTTTCGGAGTCGCAGGCCCTTGGCTACCGTACATTGCCATAGCGCTCGCTGCCATCTGGGCCCCCCAAACATTTAAACAATACTACACAAGGATGGCGTCTCTGTACGACCTGGTCAAGTCCCTTAACTTCCGAGGGTTGGTCGATAAATTACAGTTCAGTGAGGATCCAGCAGAGATTAGACGCCAGTGTACGGAGGTGTTTGAGGAAATCTTCAGTGATGGTCGAATGAATTATGGCCGTCTGTTTAGAGTTCACCCAGGCCGTGCGTGACAGGACAGGAGTGGACGTCAGTGATGAAATCCGGGAGTTTATCAACTGTCTTTCTTGAGGAACTTTACTATCAGCCTGGTGGATATTACTGTGAGCCCCCTTAACCACTCGAGGCTGCACGTCGCAAGGGCCACAACTTCACATTGGAGACAGTTAGCCAGTGGCTCAGCCGCCAGGCGATGTGGCAGATATACAGACCTCATCCACGGCACATCAGGCATGCCCATTTCGAGGAAACTGTCCCGAACAGAGTTCACCAGGCAGATGTTCTAATCCTTCCACATGACTTGGTTGGTCGTAAGACCTACAACTATGCCCTCACCATCGTCGATGTCGCCAGCAGGTACAAGGCGGCAGTACCGCTCACAGACAAGTCAGCTGGCCAGGTGGCCCCGGCATTCCATGGTGTCTACGAGGCTTCAGAAAATCCCCTGCAGTGGCCAGAATTGTTGGTGGTGGATGAGGGTAAGGAGTTCAGAGGGGAGACTGCAGCCCTCATGCGAAAACACGGTGTGGCAGTTAGGCGAGGCGAGGTAGGGCATCACCGTGCCCAGGCTATCGTTGAGCGGTGGAATCGGACACTGGCAGAGAGACTGTTCCCACACCAATACGCCCAGGAAATGGCCGCGCCGAGTGAATGTTCTAGAGTATGGGTGAGAGGGCTGCCTGCTGTGGTGGAGAGATCCAATACCGAGGTTACTAGGCTAATCGGGAAGAAGCCGGTAGAGGATATCAGACACTCTGCTGGTCACAGCTCTAGAGGAGCGAACAAGGGAGAGGAGTGCCTAACCCCTGATGCTCTGGTTCGGTACCTGTATGAGCCTGGTGAGCTGGAAGGTGGTCGACATCATGCAACAGATCCTACCTGGTCGATAGATGTTCACAGGCTTGACAGGTATGTGGAGGCGGAGGGCCGGCCTACACTGTACTACCTGGCACGCCAGCACGGAGTGCCTAGGTGACCATCTGTCGTAGAAGAGCTTCAGCTAGTCCCCGAGTGTGCTAACATGATACTCGATGGGCTCGGTATGAACACCATCTGGCAGCACATGGCGCTTATCATAGTAAGCGGAGAGTCCGAGTTTTTCCTGCGCATACGTCACCATACCCTGGTTGCACATGCGTAGGCCTCGATTGGTGGCTCTGTCCACTACACCATGGAGGGCGCTGTAGAACCTCTGCCAAGAGATGTCATTCTGCTGTTTAGACATTCCCTTGGTTGAGCAGTTCACTTGCAAGTTTCTGCTGTTCCAGCGGTCTGTATTCTCCACGTAGTAGCACTTGGAGCAGAGAGCAATACCACGAGTGTCTTCGAACTCGAGCTTGAACAATCCCGGAGTGCGGTTAGACCATTTGTCCCATGCCAACCAGTCCCGTTTGCAGGCTTCATACTCCGTTCGCATCTCTGGGCGTATCACCTCATCGAGGTTGGAGCCTGCTATGGCGATATAGGCAGAATCGGTGTCCATCTGCAGGTACTCGAAGATGTCACGAGCTACGTAGTGGTCGAGGAAGTCATAGAACTCCAGCATTCGCAGCTTCGCCAGCTCGTATACTGCTATACCCACCTGCAAGGGGCGACGAATGGTGAATTTAGCCTTACGGCTCTGCAATTCGTAGGAATCACTGATCTCCTCTAGATCCTCGAACCATGCACTACGCAAGGCTCTGTCTACTGCTCGTTCATCCTTAGTGAAGCTTGTATTGGTATGACGTTCTAATACATCCATCAGCTTCCCATATGCACTGTTGCCTAGGAGTTTGAAGAGATCAGCCAACAAGGCTTTACTTTTGTCAACATCCCCGGTACGCCGTGCCTCAGTAACAGAGTCTACAAACCATTCAAAGGATTTCTGTGAGGTGTAGTCCATAGTGCGATAGATAGCAATAATCTCTAACCCGTGGGCAAGGTACCACTTGAGAGTTGGTGCATACAATACCCCCTTCTTACCAGAGAGTGCACCAACGAGCTTGCTAGTTGTAGACTTTTGTCGACCTGTTTTATCAAGGTATTCAAGCATCTCCGAAGGTATAGCCTCTTCTGGGATCTCATGATTATAGAAGATGGGCGACATCTCCTCAAATTTGGCCATAACACTTTAGGTACCTCGATGTCGACCTCAGCAAACCCGAACCAACGATCCGCTAGCAGATCCTGCTTAAAGCATTCAATATCACTGCTTACACGCCCACCCCACCATCATACAGTTTCTTTACCACAAGGCATTGCTTGGGCCATAGTTGACAAATACAGAGCATTTGCATCATAACCGAGGCGACGTTGACATACTCGCTTACCTTGGCGAATTCGGGTAACCCCAGACTCGCGATATCTCGTGAACACAATGCTCGGACCACCAACAACAGCACCCTTTAACATTTCGTAAGCTTCCTTGCCTGGAGAGTAAAGGCTAATATCCGGCTCATGTTCAGCAGTACCACGAAGTAAGTACTGAAGCAACACACCAGGAAGTGACACTGTATCCTTCAGAATGTCAATACCTCGTTCTATGTAAAATTCTTGCATCTTCTCTTAAGGCTTCAATGAACGGGCTAACATCCAAGTTGTTGTAATATCGGAACCAGTCAGCAAACGTCTTCATCCCCAGATCTCTGAAGGTCTGCTTAGAAGCTTTCCACTCTGACAACTCAAGAAGATGATCACCTTTGAGCTTGGACCACCACGCAGGATAATCAGATAGTCCAGGATAGTCAAGCTTCTCAGGTGAGTCGAACCATTCATAAGGTAACCAGCTCTTCTGTTGCGTGCAACCATAGGCTTTGATCCATTTCTCATAAGAAACCCCTGGGCCGAGGTAGTTGATTACATCGAGAAACCTCAGTTCAGGCGTAATGAAGAACATTGTCTGGCTAGCCTTCTTGGCTACCTTCACCATTCCTTTGGACGAAGTAGTAAGTTCATCCACGAAGTACTTCTTGATGAGGTTCAGGTCATACCGCCCAGAGTTGAACACGATCACAGGCACCTGGTCACACCACTCATTGATAAGTCGCTGCTGTCGTTTTGGTAACTTGTCCAAGTCTGCAGGTAGATACTGTGACTGAACCCTTGCACGGATCGTGGAGGCTCGTAGTTGGATCTCCCGCATGAACTCTTGAGATCAGCACTTTGAAGTTAGCATTGCAGAGGTGAGTTGGCGAGCTCATGCTACCGTCTAAGGAGCAGCCGATTGACACCGAGATTGGTATGTGGGCACGCTCGATCGTGAGACTGTAGGGTGGGTCTTGATCCCATCTAGAAGGGCTTCAAAGTCATAGACAATAAAGTGTGGTATGGTACTGTCCGCACAGGGGTGTGGACGCTTGGACAGCATTTTATACAGCACTCCCCTGTACCACAAGCGTGCGTCCAGATGCTCTCAGTTTCTCGTCTTTCGTGACCGTCTTGCGGTATCTTTGATCAGCATCCTCACCTCGCTGGTGTTGTGAACATCACTGCCCCTCGATCCAACACTCACCACTGTGACCACACTTTGAGTGATGTACATCAATTCCACGGTTTCTCGACTCATATTCAATCCAATGAGTAGCCGCGGAACTGGCTGGTTGGTATGGATAGAAGGCCTTCTCGTATGGTGACTGTGGTGCCACTACCTTCTCCCCAGGCCAATCGATGGTCGTTTTTCCCCCTGTACAGCGGTCAGCATGGCGATGGAGACTACATGCTTGGGTGAACTGCTGTTGACAGTGCCCACAGCTGAAAGTCTAGGCCAGCTTGGAGATATCATTAATGAAGAAGGCGTGGTGGTCATATAATCCAATGGTCATGACGCTCGGATAGAGAGCAGGTTTCTTGGTCAGATGCCAGATGCCCTCTTCGGTGGGCTCATAAACATGAATCCCTGTCTTCGCAAATAACTCTTACCTTGTCCAGCTGGTCTAGGGACGTCTTTGGTATGTCAGCCACAGGCCTGTTCATGCCATAGAACTGTTTAACAAGCTCTCGTGCAGGAGCTGTACTTCTATCAGCTCTTGCACCCTGCTGGACTGCTAGACATCTCCAGAGGCACATGTTATCTTTGTAGGTATCGAGTGCCACCATTCCCTTCCTCCATCGGAGCCAGACCGGGAGGAGGCCTGTCCCTAGCAGAGGCTGGCGGTCGATGACAACCTTTACCGTAATGTTGATTGATCTGACAAAGGCCCACGCAGTATTGGGCCGATCGATATTGTCTGGGTCGAGGCAGGCTTGCTCTCTGCCCTCCACCCAAGTCTCGGTCTCCTAGTGTATTCATCCAGGGACTTCCTGGAGCATTCTTGTGGAAGAGCATTACCCTACCATCCTCGATGTGGCGGATTTGATAGGTGTGGGTTTACCGAAGGTAGAAGGCATTCTGAACAGTCCGCAGCTTCTCCATGATTCGACCTGTAATGTCTCCTTCTAGTCCTCTGAAGAATGTCCAGCATACTGTTCGCCGTCCTCTCTCCTCTGTCTCCCTCTCACTGAGATGCTCGTTGAGAATCTGCTGACCTTCTTGCCTCATACTCCGGGCTAGGGTTTCAGATCTCAGTCCCCTCACTAATCATCTTCTGATTCGGTGTAGAAGAGGTAGGCGTTCTTGTGGATGGCTTGCCATCCGAGTTGCTACAGCTTTGGCCCATAAGCTGACATTCGTCTCCTCATACAGCTGACGACCCTCACGGAGCAGCTTTGCTTTCTTGTGAGGGTTCCATGGATCCTCAGAGGTGAGCGCCGGAAACCTCCCTGTCTGTTTTGCTCGGGAGAGTCGCTTTAGCCACTCCTCAGCAAGGGCGGAGAGTCGCTTTCGCCACTCCTCGGCATTGGCGTGTGCAATCATCTGGAGGTCGGCTTTGTAGGCCTTAGAATAGCCTCTAAGACCGAATTGCTTTGCCATCACTCGAAGCTGTGTTACAGTAACCATGATGCAAGGTCTATATATTAGATCTTAAACATTTCTGACCATCTTTGAGGGTGTTACAGTAACCATGATGCAAGGTCTATATATTAGATCTTAAACATTTCTGACCATCTTCGAGGGTGTTACAGTAAGTGGCGATCAGTACCTGTGGGTGGTGTATATCCCTGTGGATGCCTGTCTCCTTAGCCACCAACAACTTTCAGTCCAATTGTTTTCAAAATATTTATCAGGTTCAGAGATATAACCTTTGGAATATGTCGTCTGCAAAAACTCAGTCAGACGGTTACTAGAGGTTTAAATACAATTTGAAGAAAAATGGTCTCTAAAGGCAGGTAGGTGGTCTTTATAGCAGGTTATTCCCCACCACCACATAATCCATTTAACACATGCACATCTGGCTGAATCACCGAGTTAGCAGCAGGGGTAGGGTGAGCTGGAGTTGATTTAGAAAATAATTTGACTGAAAGTCATTGCTGCTTTAGGCAACAACAACTTTCATTGTTGCATAAGGCAGCAACAACTTTCAATCAAATACATTTCAAATATTTTTAAGAGCATAGATGTCAGAGCACATAATACATATCTTAAATATTTCTGCAGTATTGGAAAGGTTAATCTGTTAATTGAAATTTAATATCTAGTTTGGCAATAAAATCTGACATGGTGATAAAACAATGGACGGTGGGAACAAGAGCATTATTTGCCGTATGAAAGTGAGACTGCAAATATTTAAGGAGTGATAACTCTGGCATTTGACGTCCTATCAGTTTCATTTTCACAACACAGATATTAGATGCCATCATTAACATTGTGACCATGTTTGGTGTCAATCCGTCACAAAATAACAAAATGAGCCGCCATTGTTGGTGACGGACAAACAGATGGATGGACGGACATACAGAAGATGGATGGGGTTATCGCTATACGACAGCTGACTGACAAGTAAGCGGAGTTAAGAAAACCAATTTCGGCTTCAAAATCCATCAAATAAAAAAATTGAATATGGCAGCCAAACACGCTAAAATTGAATTGGTCCACGGCGGCCATGTCTTTTACCTATCAAATTCCCATGAACAAACTTTAATGGCCCTTAGTCCATAATCATATGCCCAAAATTTCAGCCCGATCCGTTCTGCTGTTCTGCAGAATAGGTTGTTTTCACGAAAACTAGGTCATCCAAGATGGCCACCGAACCATATGGCCAATCAAGTTCCTTCGAACAAACTTGGTTCAGCTCTTGCCCTATATGATATTTTGTGAGTTTTGAATCAATCCACCAAGCGGTTTCAGAGATTTTTAAAGCCATTTCCTAAAATCGGCCAAAAACCAAAATGGTCACGGGCCAAATCGGTCGATCGGCTTTGTTTGAACAAACTTGGATCCCTATGCCCTAAGGATAGTTCCTGCCAAATATAATTGAAATCGGCCCAGTGGTTATTGAGAAGTCGTTTAAAGGAAAAAGTTGCCGGACAGACAGACGGACGGTCGCCATGGCATTGAGAGGGCGGTGGGAGCCGCGGATCACGGAACGGTTGCCTGTGGAGGGAGGTGGTATTTTCTACTACCGGCTATACTACTTCTTACGTCTTTCCCTAGATGCAGTTTCATGAGTTTAAATCGATTCCCCAAGCGATTTTAGAGATTTTTAGACATTTCCTACAATCGGCCAAAATCCAAGATGGCCGCTGGCCCAATTGGCTGATTGGCTACATTTGAACAAACTTGGATCCCTATGCCCTAAGGCCAAGTAGTTCTCGAGAAGACATTTTAAAGTTCCCATTGCTTTAGTATGGGTGCTTTTGGCTGGAAAATAATCCAAGATGTCCACCAAACCGTTTATCCGAGTTTCGAAAATGGTAAATATGAACTCAGAGTACACGAAAACATATACAGAACCAATTTTGGCCTCAAAATCCATCACGTAAAAAAATCCAATATGGCTGCCAAATATGCTACATTTTGATTGGCTCACGGCGGCCATGTTTTTGACGGATCAACTTTCCTTGAAGAAACTTTAATGGCCCTTAGTCCCTAATCATATCGCCCAAATTTCAGCCTGGTCCCTTCAGCAGTTCTGGAGACTAGGTCATCTATGATGGCCGCCGAACCATTCGGTCACTCAAGTCTTCTTGAACAAAATTGGTGTGTCTTTCCCTAGATGAGGTTTCATGCGTTTTGAATCAATTCCCCCAAGCGGTTTCGGAGATTTTTAAAAATGTTTCCTAAAATCGACCAAAATCCAAGATGGCCACCACCCAAATTGGCCGATCAACTTTATTTGAACAATCTTGGATCCCTATGCTCTAAGGATGCTTCCTGCCAAACATAATTGAGAGCCTAGCAGTTCTCCAGAAGACATTTTAGATTTTCCATTGCTTTAGTATGGGTGCCCTTGGCGGGAAAATAATCCAAGACAGTCGCCAAACCATTTATCCGACGGTTCCAAAAACATATAAAGAAACAATTTTGGCCTCAAAATCCATCAAATAAAAAAATCTAATATGGCCGACAAACACGCTACATTTTGATTGGACCACAGCGGCCATGTTTTTTGATGGATCAACTTCCCTTGAACAAACTTTAATGGCCCATAGATCCCTTCAACGGTTCTGGAGAATTTGTTTTTGGGAAAACTAGGTCATCCAAGATGACCAACAAACCATTTGGTCAGTCAAGTCTTCTTGAACAAACTTGGCATACATCTTTCCCTAGATGATGCTTCATGAGTTTTGAATCGATTCCCCAAGCGGTTTCGGAGAAGAATATTTTTAAAGACGTTTCCTAAAATCGGCCAAAATCCAAGATGGCCACCGGCCAAAATGGCCGATCAGCTTCGTTTGAACAAACTTGAAACCTTATGCCCTAAGGATGCTTCCTGCCAAATATAATTGAAATCGGCCCATTGGTTCTTGAGAAGAAGTTGTTTAAAGGAAAAGTTGACGGATGACGGACGGCCACCACGGCATAAGGTCATTTGGCCTTTCAGGCAAGGTGAGTTAATAAGAATAAATGGACAGTTTTAATGTATATGTTTATAATCCAGTGACTTCAAATACCGTATTCCTCCTATTAGAAGCCTAGGCTTCTATTAGGATAGTGATGGAAAAATTTCACCAGCAGATTGTCTGAGAAAAGGGGTATTAGAGTTTTCAAAAATCTGATTTCTTTAGTCAACTCCCCAAACGGCCTTCTAATACGCTCATATTAGACATCTACATATATTTCTGGGATTCCTCAAAATTACATCGGAAAACTAGCACATGTGTGTAGCAGACTAATTATAGGTACCAAGTCACGAGTTCATCACACGATCATCTATTTAGAAGATAATTCTGAGATATGTTAGTTGATTAGCCATTGCATTCAATCGTATTCCGTTGACTATTCACAATTCGAAATGCACAAACTAACAAGAGGCAAAAGGGGTAGGCTTATATTAGGGAGTTTTCCAAAAAACTGTTTTGTTTAGTCAACCCCCAAACGGGTTTCTAATACGCTCATATTAGATGTCCACATGAATTTGTGGAATTTTGTAGCCTACACTCTATTGCTCACCTGGAATTATTTGCCACTGGCACAAACAAACAAAACGAGATAAGCACTGGAAAAATTTACCATTCAAATTTCCGTGAAGGTTTAGCGAAGTTTGATTAAAATTGGAGCAGTGGTAGTAATAAGTAGTCTTTTTATGATTTTCTCAGAAATTTGCAGAAAATACAAGATATCCGCCAAAAACGCTAAATTTTAATCGATTCATGGCAGACCTACTTTTTTACACATCAACTTTCATTGGAAAAATTTTAATGCTGTTTCGGCCCTAATCATATCTGCCAAATTTCGGCCCGATCCATTCATTGGCTCTGGAGTTGTTTTCTAAAAAATTAGGTCATCTAAGATGGCCGCTGAACCATTTGGCAAATCAAATTTGGTTGAGCTCTTGCCCTATATCATATTTCATAAGGTTTCCAAACGGTTTCGGAGATTTTTAAAGAAATTTCTAAAAGTCAACCAAAATCCAAGATGGCGGCGACTGGCCAAATATTCCTTTGAGCAAAGTTGTATCCCTATGCCATATGGCCACTTCCTATCAAATACACTTGAAATTGGGCCAGCGGTTCTTGAGAAGACATTTTAAATTTCCCATTGCTTTAGTATGGTAGTTTTGGCTGGGAAAAAGATCCAAGATGGCCGAGAAACCGTTTATCCGACCATTTCTAAAATGGAAAATTTGAAATCAGAAGACCTAAAAACCTCTATAAAACCAATTTCGGCCCAAAAGCCATCAAATGAAAATATCCATTATGGCCGCCAAACACGATACATTTTGATTGGTCCATGGTGGCCAAATGTTTGTACTTATCAACTTCCTTTGAACAAACTTTAATGGCGCTATCTGCCAAATTTTGGCCCGATCAGTTCAGCATTTCTGTGAAAACTAGGTTATCCAAGATGGCCACCAAACTATTTGGCCAATCAAGTTCCCTTGAACAAACCTGATTCCGCTCTTTCCCTAGACCATATTTCATGAGTTTTGAATGGATGCCACTAGTGGTTTCGGAGAACATTTTTAAAGATTTATTTTTTAAATCGGCCAAAATCCAAGATGGCCGGCAACTAAATTGACCAATCGGCTTCCTTTGAACAAGACTGAATCGCCATGCCATAAGGATTGTTCCATCAAAATATAATTGAAATCGGCCCAGAAGTTCGCGAGAAGACATTCTGTCCATTGCTTTAGTATGGGAGACTTTGGCGGAAAGATTATCCACGGTGGCTGCCAAACCGTTCATCCGACAGTTTCAACAAGAGGCATCAGAAGATATATCTCGCATTTTTAAGTTGCCGCAGGATCCGGCTGCCAGAGCCACGGTTTGCCGAGTACTAAATATTCTGTGAAAAAATAATGTCCAAGCCATGTACATATATAGAATTAGATTGCCCATTTGTCCCCTGGCCACTACCCTCAGATTGACTCAAGAACAAAATAATTTGTTGTATTGTAGTCTACTAACTACAAGCTTCAAAATGATATGTGACATGACAGTTGATCAAATTTATTTTCTGCCCACCATTTCCCCCACCCTTGTCCCTGAGGGTGGTATCAAAATTCCAATGTGTCATGCACATCCCTGGCCATATGTGTAATCATACCGAAAGTTTCAAGTTTCTATGTGAAATGGTCTAGGAGTTGCGTTACAATCGATTGGTGACCACTTTTGACCTCGGCCCTTACCCTCAGTTTGACCCAAGATCAAAATAATTCCTTGTTCTGTAGTCTACCCATCATTGGCTTCATTATGATGTGACATGACCACATTTGATAAAATTTATTTTCTGCCCTCCCTTTCCCCCACACCTGCCACTGGGGGTAATATCAAAATTTCAATGTGTCATGCACATTCCTGGCCATATGTGTAATCATACCGAATGTTTCAAGTTTCTATGTGAAATGGTCTAGTTGCGTTACAATCGATTGGTGCCCACTTTTGACCCCATCCATTATCCTCAGTTTGACCTAAGATCAAAATAATTCGTTGTACTGTAGTCTACTCATCATTGGCTTGAAAATGATATGTGACATGACCACCTTTGGATAAATTTAATTTTTTACCCACAGTCCCCACCCACAGGGACATACCAAAATTCCAAGTGCCATGAACATCCCTGGCCATACGTGCAATCATTTCCAGTTTCAAGTTTCTATCTGAAATGGTCTAGGATGAGTTTCATTACAATCGATTGATGCCCGCTTTTGACCTTTTGACACCACCCCCTACCCTCAGTTTGATCCAAGATCAAAATAATTCCTTGTACTGTAGTCTACTCATCATTGGCTTCAAAATGATATGTGACATGACACCCTTTGGAAATTCCTTTTTTTACCCCACATTTCCCACCCCTAGGGCCCTACTGCTGGGGTCATACCAAGATTCCACAAAAGCTATCAGAAGATAGCAAATAGCTTACCTGTACAGTATATTAACTGTACATCACAAGATATGATGGACCACCGGATAGTCTCATTTTGAAATTTGACAATCAACATGCCGATTCAAAACACCCAAGGTATTACCTATCAGGCAAGCATAGCTTGGAGACCAAACCATAAAGCCTTTCTGCCGAGGAGCAACCTGAAGTCATTACTCATTGTAATGACAACTTGCACACTGGGCCTAACCGAAAGGCAAAAGGTTCAAACATAAGCAAAGTTCATAGTTTGAAAAAAGATGAAACATTTTCAAAAACAATCAGCATAATACATATTTGGATGTGAAATGGTCTAGGAGTTACATTACAATCGATTGGTGCCCACTTTTGACCCCGCCCCTTACCCTCAGTTTGACCCAAGATCAAAATAATTCCTTGTACTGTAGTCTACTCATCATTGGCTTGAAAATGATATGTGACATGACTACCTTTGGATAAATTAAATTTTTTACCCACAGTCCCATCCCCAGGGCCGTACCCCTGGGGGGCATACCGAAAGTGTCATGCATATCCCTGGCCATAAGTGCAATCATCCCCAAACTTTTGAGCTATCTGAAATGGTCTAGGACGAGTTGCATTACAAGCGATTGGTGCCCACTTTTGACACTGCCCACTACCCTCAGTTTGACCCAAGATCAAAATAATTACTTGTACCGTAGTCTACTCATCATTAGCTTGAAAATGATATGTGACATGAACATCTTTGGACAAATTTATTTTTTACCCCGTGCTGTACCCCTGGGGTCATACCAAAATTCCAAGTGTCATGCATATCCCTGTCCATATGTGCAATCATCCACAAAGTTTCAAGTTTCTATCTGAAATGCTTTAGGAGTTGCATTACAATCGATAATTACTGGTCAATTTTGATCTTTTGACCCCTGGGCCAAGCCTCGGTGTGTGCATGCGTGCGTGTGTCAGAACAAAATTCCAAAAGTGTCATGCACATCCTTGCCCATATGTATAATTATCCCCAAGGTTTCAACTTTGAAAAGCAAGTCTTTGCTGATTAAATTGTCATTTGAAAAATCCTTAACCATAGCATACTACATATAAACTGGATGCAAATCAGCCAAAACTTATCAAAGTTCAAATGCCAAAAAAATATGGAAAGATCGTATAGAACACATCTGTGAAGTTTTATTCAAATCGGATGACCCCTTATGGGTGCAAATGTCATTTTAAAAAAGCTTAACCAAGAAATTATGAGTATAAATTTGATACAAAACAGGCCTAAAATAACTAGTTCAAAGAAAAACATTTTTTTAAATTTGAAATTCAATTTCTTTTTCATATGGACAAGTCATAAGCATGGTATAGAACACATCTGTGAATTTTTTTTAATAATCTGATGACCCCCTTGTGGGAGCAATGCAGCAAATGTCATTTAAAAAAAGCTTAACCATAGGAATAACATTAACCTGGACACAAAAATTATTCAAAGTTAAAACATGAAAAAAATTAAGAAAAATGTCAAAAATTGATATAGTTCTGATGTAAACTAGTCCTAAGCATCATATAGAACACATCTGCGAGTTCTTTTTAAAATCGGATGAACCCTTAGGGGGTGCAAATGTAATTTTGAAAAAACCTTTAACCAGAGCGGACGGCAACGCCGCTGATGACATTTTTTTCACACTCCCAAATTTTTTTTTCAACTTCGTGAAAATGCGAGATAAAAATGGCACATTTGAGATCAGAATACCCCAAAACATATCAAACAAATTTCGGCCTCAAAATCCATCAAATAAGAAAATCCAATATGACCGCCCAACATGCTACAATTTGGCGGCCATGTTTTTTGTCGGGTCAACTTCCCGTGAACAAACTTTAATGGCCCTTAGTCCCTAATCCCATCTCACAAATTTCAGCCTGATCCATTCAGCGGTACTAGAGGTCATTTTCGTGAAAACTAGCTCATCCAAGATGCCCGCCAAACTAATTGGCCAGTCAAGTACCGTTGGACAAAATTTGATTTAGCTCTTTGCAAAGATCATATTTCAGGAGTTTTGAATGAATGCCCCAAGTGGTTTCGGAGATTTTTAATGATATAAATCGCTCAAAATCCAAAGCCTGCCAAATTGGCCAATCGGCCGCTTGAACAAAATTGAGTCTCCATGCCCTAAGGATTGTTCCTGCGAAATATAATTGAAATCGACACAGAGGTTCTCGAGGAGACATTTTAAACTGTCCATTGCTTTAGTATTCGTGAACAAAATTGGCTTACCTCTTGCCCTAGATAATGTTTCATGAGTTTTGAATCAACTCCTCAAGGTGTTTCGGAAAAGATTTTTTAGACATTTCTAAATATCAACCAAAATCCAAGATCGCAGCCGGCCAAATTGGTCGAGCGGCTTCGTCTGAACAAACTCTATGCCAAACTCTCTATGCCCAAAGGATGTTTCCTGCCAAATATAATTGAAATCAGCCCATTGGTTCTTGAGAAGTCGTTTAAAGAAAAAGTTGACAGACAGACAGAGAAGACAGACAGATGGTCACCACAGCATAAGCTCACTTGGCCATTCTGGCCAGGTGAGCCAATAATGTTATCATATTCAATCATCTCCATGTACTCATGATCATATCGTTCCTCAACTTTTGGATTAGCTAGGTATTGGAAAGACTTTTGCCATCCCTCTAGAATTGCTTCTGAACTTGTAAGCTTCTCTCCAAACACAACAAGCTCATTCATAGTAACAGTTCTTGTGCTTTCTCTGCTTGTTGACTAGTTTGTAAAACAGCTTTTGATCATCACTTGATGCTTGTATGATGTCTGAGCATTGATCATTCCTGTTGATTTCCGCTTGCATTTACTGGACTTGTCGTACCCTTTTCTTACATTTCCATCTGAGAAACACATTTGTTACATGTGATGTAATGAATTATGACATCATATACTTAAGTGACAGATTGGATTCATCTATTATTTAACACTTTCTCATTTTCACCGACAAATCCCTGAAAAATTATAATTCTTACCATGCTTACAATATCAAACTCATTGTATTGAATATTTTGAAATTAATTTGACTTAAAGTGTTGCTGCCCAACTCGCCAAGGCAGCAGTCAAACTAATTTTTAAAATGTTCAGCAGTTTTCCTTTATGGTAACATTAAAATGAGATCTTACCTTGATCTTGTGTGCCTTACGTTGTGTGGATTTCGCTGCTGTCAATTTTAAGTCACCAGAACTCCCCCCCCCCCCCCACACCAGCCCCTTCTGACCCAAGCAGTGTCACAGCCTAATGTATTAGGTTATCTCGCATTCCACAACCATGGGGCCATGATATGGTAACTCACCAGATTTGGTTATATTCCTTTAACTTTGACATTCTCCATCACCCCACCCTCATGCTGGGGATGGAGCCTATGTAAACGGTGTTTCCCAATCCAAAAACATATTGGTAATTTATATAAGAATTTTGATTGAATTCTACCAAAAGCTTTCGGAGGAGATGGATGGACAGACAGATGGATGGAGATGATTGTAATATGCCTGCATTTTTTTCAAACCTTGTGAGTATAATTAAGAGATTAAATGAAATTTATTGATATTTGATTGAAATCTCACCCAATCTGAAATGGTACATAGAGCGTATGTGAGATGTACATCAGCTGAACCCTCAGGTATATGGTTGATAACAGTCGGCAGTAGATCCAGGACAGCCACTAGCATAGCTATGGCAGTCGTTGATGTGTGTTGTAGCTGGTTTCGTACATACATCATTATGTTTTAGTTCAAATATACTGTTTCCCTTAAAGAAATACAATTTTACACAGATTACCAAATTTTTATTTTTATAAAATCCATGTTTGTAAATCCATTAGACTTAGCAGGAAACAAGAGGACCAAGGGGCCTGTATCGCTCCCCTGGACCATAGGCATTTCAACTAGAATGGTCATTAACAATAAGTAGAACTTTAATGAGTTGAGCAGACTTGTAACAAGAAAAAAGCAGCCATGTTTCTTTCTGTATCAACTTCTATTGAACAAACCTTTATGGCCCTTAGTCATCAATATCATATCTCAGCCCAATCTATTCAGCGGCTCCGGAGATTAAGTCACTTTCATGAAAATCAGGTCACCCAAACATTTGGCCAATCAAGTTCCCTTGAACAAACTTGGTTCAGCTTGTGCCCTAAATGACATTTTATGAACTTTGAATCAATTGCTCAAACAATTTTGGCGAAGATTTTTAGACATTTTTAAAAATCGTCCCAAATCTATGATGGCCGTTGGCCAAATTAGCCGATCGGCTTCATTTGAACAAACTTGAATCTCTATGTCCTAAGGATGCTTCCTGCCAAATATAATTGAAATCGGCCCAGTAGTTCTCGAGAAGACATTTTAATTTTCCCATTGTTTTAGTATGGGAGCTTTTGGCAGGAAAATGATTCAAGATGGCCGCCAAACCGTTTATCCTACTGTTTCGAAAATTGTAAATTTGAGTCCAAAATACCCAAAAACACATAACCCCAATTGCGGACATGTTTTTTGACGGATCAACTTCCCTTAAACAAAATTTAATGGTATATAGGCCCTAATCATATCTGCCAAATTTTGGCCCGATCCCTTCAACAGTTCTGGAGAAGTAATTTTCGCTAACACTAGGTCAACCAAGATGGCCGCGGAACCATATGATCAATCAAGTTCCTTTGAACAAAGTTGGTGTAGCTCTTACACTAGATTATATTTCATGAGGTTTGCGTCATTTCCCCAAGTGGCTTCGGAGAAGATTTTTAGACGTTTCTAAAAATCAGCCAAAATCCAAGATGGCCACTGGCCCAATGGACCGATCGGCTTTGTTTGAACAAAATTGAATATCTATGCCCTAAGGATGTTTCCTGATAAATATAATTGAAATCGGCCCAGTAGTTATCGAGAAGACATTTTAAATTTCCCATTGCTTTAGTATGGGAGCTTTTGGCAGGAAAATGATCCAAGATGCCTGACAAACCGTTTATCCGACCATTTCGAAAATTGCAAATTTGAGATCAGAATACTCAAAAACACATATAAAACTAATGTCAGTCTGAAAATCCATCAAATAAAAAAAATCCAATACGGCCGCCAAATACGCTATATTTTGATCGGCCCACGGCACCCATGTTTTTTGGCAGTTCAACTTCCCTTGAACATACTTTAATGGCCCTTTGTCCCTAATCATATCTGCCAAATTTTGACCTGATCCGTTAAGCAGTTCTGGAGGTCGTTTCCGCTAAAACTAGGTCTACCATGATGGCCGCGGAACCATTTGATCAATCAAGTTCCCATAAATAAACTTGGTTCAGCTCTTGCCCTCAAAGATGGCCGCTGGCCTAATTGGCCGATCGGCTCCGCTTTAACACACTTTAATCTCTATGTGCTAAGCATGCTTCCTGTTAAATATAATTGAAATTGTTCCAGTAGTTCTCGAGAAGACATTTTAAGTTTCCCATTGCTTTAGTATGGGAGCTTATGGCAGGAAAATGATCCAAGATGGATGCCAAACCGTTTACCCAACCCTTTCGAAAATTACAAATTTGATCAGAATACCAAAAACCACATAAAACCAATTTCGGCCTCAAAATCAATCAAATAAACAAATCCAACATGGCCACCAAACATGCTATATTTTGATTGGCCCACGGCACCCATGTTTTTTGGCGGTTCAACTTCCCTTGAACCAACTTTAATGGCCCTTTGCTCCTAATCATATCTCCCAAATTTCGACCCGATTCGTTCAGCGGTTCTGAAGAAGTCATTTTCACTAAAACTAGGTCAACCAAGATGGCCGCCAAACCATTTGACCAATCAACTTCCCTTTGAACAAACTTGGTTCAGCTCTTGCCCTAGATCATATTTCATGAGCTTTGCATCAATTCCCCCAGTGGTTTCTGAGATTTTTTAGACGTTTCCTAAAATCGAGCAAAATCCAAGATGGGCGCCGCCCAAATTGGCCGATCGCTTCGTTTGAACAAACTTGGATCCCTATGCCCTAAGGATGCTTCCTGCCAAATATAATCGGCCCAGTGGTTCTTGAGAACTCGTTTAAAGGAAAAGTTGAACAGACGGACGACGGACAGACACACGATGGATGGTCGCCACGGCATAAACTCACTTGGCCTTACAGGCCATGTGAGTTAATAATATAAACATACAATCTCCTTATTTCTGTTACCATCAGCAGGTGCTTCCCATTCCTCCATTGTGCCTGTGTCATCCATAACAGGAGGCTGTGGAAGTGGGTCATCACGACCTCTTGTAGATGACGTTGGTGTTTGTGGCAGTTTGCGACGACCTGGTGACATGCCCCGTCCACCTTGTGATGAGCCGGAACTGCGCCTTGCTGATTGGTTCAAAACCTCACTGCCCTTAAATATGTAAATAATACAGCTATGTTTAAATTATGCTATTAGACGTTTATGATATAATGAGGCAAATGAGCAGATATCATGTGAATATAACACATTATATGCATCAACAGGACAGTTACACTTGGCAAGTGATAAAAGTTAGATTAATCCATATCATACTAGTTACACACTGAATTAAATGTCCCGCCTGTTTCCTGTTTGTCAGTGCCATTGACACTTGACCTTGTGACCTCAATGCCATCATGCTGCTTACTAACGTTATAGGTGACCAAGTTTAGATCCAATAGGATTAACCAATCCTGAAATATAAATGTAAATGATTTTCTAAACATAAAAAATTAACGTTGGAAAAGTAGAGGTCAAATAGCATTGTCAGAATGACCTTGACATTTGACCTAGTTACTTTATAATCACCACGCTAGCTCCTTATGGTCGAGGCAAACATGTGTCAAAATTTTGTTCCCGTTGGATTAAGCAATCATAAAATATAGGCAAAGAAGGTTTGCAAAACTCAAAAACTTAACATTGGAAATACAGACATGACAGAGGTAAAATATCAAGGCTATGATGACCCTTCACCCAGTGATGTCACCATCAGCACATGCTTCCTTATGGTATAGGTAACCATGGGTACAATCTCAGATTTGGTAGTATTAAGTAATTCTGAAATATAAATGTATATGTAAACGAGAAAGAAGCCTAACCGCTTGTCGGCAACCTGCAAGGTTAGTCTTCAAGTACTTTATAGATTTGATTATGTTCAAATAAAAAATAATTTTCTTGAAAAATATATGAAATATTAGCAAATCCTGCTTGACATTTTGACCAATCAAATTTCTGTACACAAGTTCAGAAGTCTAACACCCTCGAGTACTTTCAGCAAAGTTTGGTTGACAAGTCATTGATTAAAGGATATGATAAGTTTTGAATGATTACACTTTTGATGAGATAAAATAAAGGAAAGGCTGTCTTCATAGAACAACTACTTCAAGACCTGTTATACAACATAGCTTCCCATTAGTCCGCTCAATCCTCACAACCCAATCAGCAGTCGTGTTAGTTCTAGCCTCAACTTGCATTAACAAAGTCAATGGGAGTGTTTCGTAGCCAACATGCACAGTTTTCGCCACAAGCCAACTAGTTCCCTGATAAAAGCAAGTCATTTTATTCCACCATAACAATCCTGCCGGTGATTTACAATGTTATAATGATCGCTCATCTTATATTAGCATTAGTAATAGGTCTCTACGCAACTAGGCTAATGCCTGTCTTGATCATTTGTGATGTAGCCACCCTTTTGCGACTTGTGAACTAGCTTGAATCATGTCGATATTACCGAAAGCACTATTCTTCCAAAAGAGCGACACCAACACAACTCACTTAATATCTTAAAAACCGTGAGTCAAATCAGACTAGATTTATTTAGCCAAAGGTTGTCTATCTCACACAGCTCGGAGACCTTGACCAAAAACAAGTAATCACAATGCTAATGCGCATCAAGCGACGGTTAGCAAAACATTTTCAGACGCCACCATATTAGTGAGTTGAAGGCCACAACATTGTCAAATGTTCCCTGGGGGTCACCAAGGACAACCAGATATACAACATTAATTGCCTCAAATGTTATCTGATTTTCAGGCTGGCAGTGGCAAAAAAAACCTTACAGGTCCCTGAAATAAATGGCCAAAGGGCCACAGTGCTCACCTAGCTTATGAGGAACTGTAAACATGTTTAGATTAATTAACGCACAACAAGCAGCATTGGTCCATCAGGCAACCATAACCGATGCCATAGACAGATGGCAATGGGTGGGCCTTATTATTATTGACCAATGAGGCAATCATCTTTACCACTAATAGAACAAGAGCTCCGCAAGTGGTGCATAATACTACGACGTGATGACAAATCAATGAATGAGAGCTATCAGATGTAGACCAGTCATCCTATGAAGTTTCAACATGGTCCGCTAAACAGTCATGAAGTTATCGTCTGGAAATAAATTTTCAAGATGGCAGCCGGTGGCTGGCGGCCAAATTGGATTTCGGATCATCTAGAATTGTATTAAGTTTTTCCCTCAGACCTATTCCTGTCATCCCATGAAGTTTTGAAGCGATACGCCAAATAGAAATCGAGAAATCAATTTTCAAGATGGCCACCAGTGGCTGGGGGGGGGGGGGATCTTGAATTTAGGCTTATCATCAATTTCCATGAGTTTCTTCTCCAGACCTACCTAGTCCAACCACCACATAATAGTGTCTGGCAACCATCTTGGATTTTGGCTCATTGTCAATTTCAAGATTTCTTCTACAGACCAAGTCCAACCACCCTCTGAAGTTTCAAAGTGATCCAATAAACGGTAACAGTTATCATCTGAAACCACTCTACCACTTGTCCGGATGGCCCCATTACATAATATCCCCCCAAAATATTGGTTTCCTTGAAACTATTGATCAATGGGAAATGTATCATTGACCAATGGGGTAGCTATCCTTGACATTATTGACCAAGCAGATGTCATTTACCAACTGGAAGATGCTCACAGTAAATAAGAATTCCGCGGAATTAAATGTCTCACCTGTCTCCTGTTGACCTTTGACCATGTGACCCCTGTGTTACCATGCTGCTTCCTAACATTATAGGTAACCATGTATTCAAGCTTAGTTCCAATAGGATTAACCAATCCTAAAATATAAATGATTTGCTGAATGGAAAAAATTAAGGTTGAAAAAGCAGAGGTCAACTAGCAATATTAGAATGGCCTTCACCCTTGATCTGTGACCTCCATGTCTCCATCCTGTATCCACAGAATATAGGTGTCTGATTGACATTATAGACCAACGGGAACGGTACGATTGCTCAATGGGGCAGCCATCCCTGACATTATTGACCCAGCAGATGACATTTACCAATGGGTCAATGGACACAGTAAAAAATGTGGAATAAGAAATGTAGGAATATTGGACATTGACATTATTTACCAATGGGAAAAGTACAATTGACCAATGGGGCAGCCATCACAGACACTATTGATCAATAGTTCAATTGTCACAACACTGACATTTACCAAAGGGGCAATGGTGAGGTCACAGTAACAAAGTTGGATGGGGAAATGTAAGAATATTGGCATGCTTGACGAACAGGAAGAGTACCATTAATCAATGGGCCATCCATCCCTGACATTATTGCCATTCTAAGTGTACTAAAGGAACATTTCTAACAAATTGTGCTTTAGTCCATTACCAATTTACGAAACGTGACACAGATTATTTTCCCCATAGGGTTCAATACTTAAAATGCATTAAAGAGCCAGAGTTATGGCCCTTATTTCAAGTTGTGGCTACTTCATATTGATAGGACTAATAGCTATTGACACAAGGAACATATAAGCTAAATTTGTTTATAATCCATCAACAATTGGCAAAATAAATGTATTTTAACCAAAGGGTTCAATAGTGTCAAGTCTAAATGAACCCGAGTTATGGCCCTTGCTTCAAGATGCATACTCTTTATATCCGTAGTTCAAATAGATATTTGACTGAAGGAACATATCTGCTAAATTTGACTTTAATCTATCAACAATTGGCGAAAATATGTATTTCCCCCATATGGCTCAATACTTAACAAGAGGCCCAAGGGACCTGTAGCGCTCACCTGGAATTATTGGTCACTTGCACAACCAAACAAAACGAGATGACCACAGGAAATATTTACCAATCAAATTTCTGTGAAGAAGGGTTAGCCAAGTTTTATTAAAATTGGCCCAGTGGTTATTAACTAAGTCTTTTTATGATTTTCTCAGAAATTTGCAGAAAATACAAGATGGCCGCCAAAGATGCAAAATTTTGATTGACTCATGGTGGGCATGTTTTTTTGACATTTCAACTTCCCATGGACACATATTAATGGCGCTTTGGCCCTAATCATATCTGCCAAATCTCCGCCAGGTCCATTCAGTGGTTCTGGAAAAGAAGTTGTTTTCATGAAAACTAGGTCACCCAAGATGGCCGCCAAAACACTTGGCAAATCAAGTTCCCTCAAAACTTGTTTAAGCTCTTGCCCTAGATTATGAGGTTTGCATCGATCTCCTAAGCGGTTTCGGAGATTTTTAAAGAAGTTTCTAAAAGTCGGCCAAAATCCAAGATGGCCACCGGCCAAATACCTTCCTTTTAACAAAGTTATATCCCTATGCCGTAATGATGCTTCCTGTCAAATATACTTGAAATCAGCCAAGCGGTTCTCGAGAAGCCATTTTAAATTTCACATTGCTTTAGTATGGGAGTTTTGGCGGGAAAAGGATCCAAGATAGCCGACAAACCGTTTATCTGACCATTTTGAAGATGTAAAATTTGAAATCAGAATACGTAAAAACTTCTATAAAACTAATTTTGGCTTGAAAATCCATTAAATAAAAAACCACCATATGGCCGCCGAACACGCTACATTTTGATTGGTCCATGGAAGTCATATTTTTTTACTTATCAAATCTTAGATATTATGAAAAATCTATCGGAAACAGTCAAAATGCTACTCCTCCTTAGCTGCTTGACATGTTATGGTAGGCTCTAGATATTCTTTTCAGAATTTTTATTGATAATTTTTTGGAGTGAAAATCTTATATTTTATTAAAAATCTATCGGAAATGGTCAAACTGCTACTCCGCTTTAGCTTCTTGACATGTTTAATCCAAATTTGACAGGATGGGATCTATGGTGGTAGGCTATAAAACTCCAAATGGCAAATTTGAAAGCATAATACCAAAAAACATGTATAAAACCAATTTTGGCCTCACAATCGACCAAATAAAACAAAGTTATATCCCTATGCCGTAATGATGCTTCCTGTCAAATATACTTGAAATCAGCCAAGCGGTTCTCGAGAAGCCATTTTAAATTTCACATTGCTTTAGTATGGGAGTTTTGGTGGGAAAAGGCTCCTAGATAGCCGACAAACCGTTTATCTGACCATTTTGAAGATGGAAAATTTGAAATCAGAATACGTAAAAACTTCTATAAAACTAATTTTGGCTTGAAAATCCATCAATAAAAAAAATCCAATATGACCGCCAAACACACTACATTCTGATTGGCCCACGGTGGCCATGGGTTTTTTTACGGATCAACTTCTCTTGAACAAATCTTAATGGCCCTTAGTCCCTAATCATATCTAGCAAATTTCAGCCTGATCCCTTCCGCGATTCTGTAGAAAACTATATCATCCTAGATGGTCACCAAACTATTTGGCCAATCAAGTTCTGTTGAACAAAATTTGATTTAGCTCTTTACCTAGATCATATTTCATGAGTTTTGAATGGATGCACCAAGTGATTTCCGAGATTTTTAGATATTTTTTTAAACCGGTCAACAACCAAGATGGTCACCAGCCGAATTGGCCAATCAGTTCCGTTTGAACAAAATTGAATCTCAATGCTCTAAGGATTGTTCCTGCGAAATATAATTGAAATCGACACAGAGGTCCTCGAAAAGAAGACATTTTAAATTGTCAGTTGCTTTAGTATTCTTGAACAAACTTGGCTTACCCTAGATGATGTTTCATGAGTTTTGAATCCGGTTTCGGAGATTTTTAGACATTTCTAAAAATCAGCCAACATCCAAGATGGCCACCGGCGAAATTGGCCGATCGGCTTCGTTTGAACAAACTCGGATCTCTATGCTCTAAGGATGCTTCCTGCCAAATATATTTGGTGGACAGACAGGCAGACGATGGACGGATGGTCGATGGACGGAAGATGACCAGTCGCCACGGCATACGCTCACTTGGCCATTCTGGCCATGTGAGCTAAAAACACATCAATAAACCTGAGTTATGGTTCTTATTTAAGGGCTTGGTCACTTCACATTCATAGCTTCTGTAGATGTTGCCGAAAGGAACATATCTCCTAAATTTAGTTGTAATCCATCAATAAACGACGAAACGGGAAACAAACGTATTTTCACCATAGGCATCAATACTTTGAAAGCAAGGGACATAACTCTGCTATTTGTGGGCATGGCCACTTGATATTTGTAGCCCAAATAGATATTGCCTAAAGGAACACATCTGCTGAATTGGATTTTAATCCATCGATAAATGACGAAACGTGCCACAAAGGTATTAACCCCCCCCCCCCCGCCATAGGCTTTAATATTTAAAAACACATTAATGAATCAGAGTTATGACTCTTGTTTAATGGTGTCGCCACTTCATCCTTATAGCCTAAACAGATATTGCCCAAAGGAAAATGTCTGCTAAATTTAGATTTAATCAATTGATAAACGATGAAATGTGCCACAAACATATTTTCATCATAGGCGTCAATACTTTGAAAATATAACAAGGGCCATAACTCTGCTATTTGTGGGCAGGGCTACTTCATCTTCATAGCCCCAATAGATATTTTCTAAAGGAACATATTTGCTAAAGTTGGTTTCAATCCGTTGATAAATGGCAAAATGTGCTACAAACCTATTTTCCCCATAGGCTTCAATACTTAAAAAATATAGCAAGGGCCATAACTCTGCTATTTGTGGGCGTGGTGTCTTCATCTTCATTACTCAAATAGATATTTCCAAAAGGAAAATATCTGCCAAATTTGGTTTTAATCCATCAACAAATGGGGGAAAATGCCACAATTGTTGACCGGCGACAGCGGTCAGACGACATATGGACAGACAGACAGAGACAGATAAATCGCGATTGTATAAGCTCACCTAGGCGAGCTAAAAATGAAAATTGATCGATCAAAACTACAGTTAACAAGAAGACAGGGAAAGATGTGAGCCGCAAAGAGAAATTCTAAGCAATAACCAATCAACTAAACTAAAATTTGCAAAAGAAAGAGATGGAAAAAGAGATGATAGCAAGTTGGCGAAATGAGAAACAGACGAAATGACTAGACCATTACTATGATAACTGATGAAATAAGTTATCGCTACTGAAAGGTAAATTAAAAGAAAAGATATATTGAAAGGAGCATATCATCAAAAAACGTCCTAAAATAAACTTCAAAACGCGGAGCTCATTCCAACAGGATGGAGAGAATCTCAAGGTAGGCACCATTGGCCTAAACCATATCTCTGTCGACGGCACAGGAGGTGCTACCTCCAACCTCCAACTACCTGAGGTGAAGAAGTCCTGGTTCTTCTGAAACACAACGATTGGTTGAAATTGCCCAAGCAGTTAATGAGGAGTAGCGTTTTAAATGATTTACCCCCATTTTTCAGAAAATTCAAGATGGTCGGCGAAAAAATTTACCAATCAAAATTCGCTATAGATGTTCTGAAGCCTACCCCCCCTAGGGGTCTGTCCAGCCAAATTAGGTTGAAATCCGCCAAGCGGTTAATAAGGAGTAGCGTTTTTAAGCAAAAGTTGCTGGATGCTGGATGGATGGATGGACAGACGGATGGCCACCATGCCATAAGCTCACTTGGCCAGAATGATTATTGCTTATTTTATTAGATCTCGCCTTCAGTGAGCTTAATAAATTTGTAATTCTTCCATCCTCCCTAAAAATGGTGACAGATTTGACAACTTTGTTTTAGCAGATAAGAAATAAGAATTACGCTTGTTTTGTGTTCCCAGAGACCATCTCTGTGGATTTGTGTCAAATTTGTCCTGTTAATACATCTACTTTGTGGCAAGCCATCAGTCATGATTATATGTCAATGTATCTCTCTATGAGAGTTATCTCCCTTGAAGCATTACATACATTTACTTCTGAGTTGAGATTAGTAAAAATGGTCTGTTGTATAGATAACTTCAAAATGCAGGATGATATGAAAATATTTCTATTTATGTGTATACATTCTACCATCATCAGACAGAGGATTGTTGAAAATTTCTGGACATTGTCAGCTTCTATTGTACACAGCAAAACCATTTTTGGGACCAGCCCTCTGTCTGGATTGTGTCTCGGTTACTTCAACTCAGTCAAAATATTGCTTTATGCTGGATTATCTTGATAGCCTTAGTAAATATTCCAGTGTCAGATAGAATTTGATTCTGTAGACAAATGTGTAGTCACTTGTATACCTGGTTGACTATTTAGTAGAGACGGTAATTTTTTCTTAGTCCATGTCAATTTCCAGTCTCAAGGCGGTGCAGATGAGCTGCTATGTACCTGCATCTTATTATTAGCTTACCTGACCTGAAAGGCCAAGTAAGCTTATCCCATGGCGCCTGTCTATCATCTGTCTGACCATCAACTTTTTCTTTAAAAGCCTGCTCCTCATTATTGATTAACCGATTGTCGGACAGTCTGTCACATTGGCTTGGCGGATTTCAACCAAATTGGCCTGGAAGGCCCCTATGGGTGTAGGTTGCAGAACTTGCATATAGAATTTTGATTGGTCAATTTTTTGTGTGAAAATGTTAGATTTTATGCAAAATGTACCAGAAATTGTCAACACAGTACTCATAAACTGCTTGGCGAATTTCAACTCTCGTTGGCTGGATGGACCCTAGGCGGGGTAGAGTCTAGAACTTCTCTTTAGAATTTTGGCTGGTCAATTTTTTTGGTGAAAATCTCATAAAATCTGCTGGAAATTGTCAAAACTCTTCTCCTGAGCTTCTTTAGATTTCAACAAAATTTGTCTAGAATGACCGTATCATGGTAGGTTCCAGAACATCTATTCAGAATTTTGCTTGGTGTTTTGGGGTGAGTCATATATTTTATGGAAAATTTACCGGAAATTGTTAACACGTATCTCCTTAACTGCTTAGCTGTTTTCCATTTAGCTGGAAGGATCCTATAGGGGTAGGCTTTGTCTATTCAGAATTTTAGTTGGCTGATTTTTGGCGGACATCTTTGATTGTTTGAAAATTTTCCAGAACCATTTAAACCGATACTCCTTAATTAATGGCCCGATTTCAATGGTTTCTATTTTCATGTATAGTGTCTATTGCCACTTTCCGACTTAGTCATTTTAGAGAATCAATTTTTCTTGAGAAATATTTAGTTGGAAATTAATGATGAATACTGACCACACAATCAGATTGAACCTTAGGTTCCATTAAGCCAATAAAAAAATCCAATATGGCTATTAAATAAAAAATTTTGATTGGTCCATGACAATAATGTTTTATCACGCATCACGCTTCCTTGAAAAACTTTAATCACCCTTAGTTATCGATGAAATTAAATCTAATGATTTTCAGCCTGTTCTGTACAGCAGGGCCTGAGATATCATTTTAGAGAACAAGATGGTCACTGTAACAAGCGGTTAATGAGGCTTTATGTTAAAACCGATTTCCAGCCATTTTTTCGGAAGATTCAAGATGGCCACCGAAACAAATTGACCAATCAAAACTACAAACTCTGAAGTACACCACCCTATGGTCCTTCCGGCCAATTTTGCATGAAATCAGACAAGCGATAAGGAGTAACATTTGAATTCATTTCCCAAAATGTTCAGAAAATCCAAGATGGCCACCAGAATAATTGACCAATCAAAATTCTGTATACAAGTATACGACCATGAGCTTTTGAAACCAAGGTCATCCTGAGATGTGTGTCATTATAAGGAAACATGTGCCCAAGTTTGCATCCAGTATCATTAACCAAATCTGAGATATAAACAGAAAGGTGGATGACGATGACGGCATCACCGCCATTTTTCAAAATTATGTATACAAGCTGTGGAGCACACCACTCTAGCGTCTTTCCAGCTGCGTTTCCTGCCTAAAATCATTTGAGCGGTTAATGAGTAGCATTTTAACTGATCTCTCAAAAATGTTCAGAAAATCGAAGATGGTCGGCGGAAGAATTTACCAATCAAAATTCTGTATACAAGGTCCGAAACCTACCAGCCTAGTATCCTTCCAGCCAAGTCTGGTTGAAATAGGCTACACAGTTAATGAGTAGCGTTTAAAACTATTTCACGCCATTTTGTGAAAAATTCAAGACGGATGGCGAAAAAAGAGCAATTAAAATTTTGTATACAAGTTCTGAAGCATACTCCACTAGGGCCCTCCCGACCGAATTTGCTTGCAATCGGCCAGGTGGTTAATGAGGAGTAGACTTTTAACTGATTTCCAGAAAAAGAAGTAGTGAAGCCTACAAGCATAGAATTAGTCCACATAAGTTTTGTTGACGTCAGGTCATTTATGTTGGAGGAGTAGTGTTTTAAATGATTTTCGGAAATTTGTCAGAAAATCCATGATGGCCACCAGAAAGATTTACCAATCAAAATTTTGTACAGAAGTTCTGGAGCATAGGATCCTTCCAGGAAAATTTGTTTGAAATCGGTCAAAGCATAAATGAGATGTGATTTGACGAATGGATGGATGACGGACAGTGGTCAAATCTTGATCAAAACAAATTCCAGTGTACAGTTTCCATAGTTAACCAAACTTGCTTCTGCGCATAGTTCGGCTCCCCTTGGCTGCACTGTCAATGATAATTGTTGCATCCAAAAAGCGTTAACAAATGCTGCACATAAAGTGGTCTCATCAAAGCAGCTGAAAGTCAATGGACCAAAATGGAAGGCGTCTCCAAATGTTAGAGCTCTAATAACAAGAGGCCCAAGGTCGCTCACCTAGAACACCATCAATTTTTGTCACAATTGTTGGTGGGTGGTCTAGCAGTCTTTTAAATGAGTTGGTGGACATTTTGCAATATGGCCGCCAAACAGACTACATTTTGATTGGCCCACGGCGCCCATGTTTTTTTGATGGATCAACTTCCCTTGCACAAATTTTAGTGGCCCAAATTTTGGCGTGATCCATTGAGCGGTTCTGAAGGAGTCATTTTCATGAAAACCAGGTCATCCAAGATGGTCGTCGAACCATTTGGTAAATCAAGTCCTCTTGAACAAACTTGGCTTACCTCGTGGCCTAGATGAAGAGGTTTCGGAGAAGATTTATAAAGACATTTCCTCAAATTGGCCGAAATCCAAAATGGCTGCTGGGCAAATTGGCCGATCGGGTTCATTTGAACAAACCTGGATCCTTATGCCCTAAGGATGCTTCCTGCCAAATATAATTGAAATCGGCCAGGTAGTTCTCAAGAAGACATTTTAAATTTCCCATTGCTTAAGCATGGGAGCTTTTGATGAGAAAATTATGCAAAATGGCCGCCAATCCGTTTATCCGACGGTTTCGAAAATTGCAAATTTGAGCTCAGAATACCCAAAAACATATATAGGAAGCAATTTTGGCCTCAAAATCCAACAAATAAAAAAATCCAATATGGGCGCCAAACACGCTACATTTTGATTGGCCCACGGTGGCCATGTTTTATGATGGAGCAACTTCCCTTGAACAAACTTTAATGGCCCTTAGTCCCTAATCATATCTCCCAAATTTTGGCCTGATCCATTCAGCGGTTCTGGAGAAGTTGTTTTCGGGAAAACTAGGTCATACAACATGGTTGCCGAACCATTCGGTCAATCAAGTAGTCTTGAACAAACTCGGCTGGCCTATTTGCCTAGATGAGGTTTCATAAGTTTTGAATCGATTCCCCAAGCCGTTTTGGAGAACGAGATTTTTCAAGACATTTCTAAAAACCGGCCAAAATCAAAGATGGCTTCCGGCCAAATTGGCCGAGCGGCTTCGCTTGAACAAAATGAAATCTCTATGCCATAAGGATGCTTCCTGTTAAATATAATTCAAATCGGCCAAGTAGTTCTCGAGAAGATATTTTAAATTTCACATTGCTTTAGTATGGGAGCTTTTGGCGGGAAAATGATCCAAGATGGGTGCCAAACCGGCTATCCGAGTTTCAAAAATTGGAAATTTGAGATCAGAATACCCAAAAACCTATATAAAACGAATTTTGGCCTCAAAATCCATCAAATAAAAAAATTTAATATGGCTGCCAAACACACTATATTTTGATTGGTCCACCGCGGCCATGTTTTTCGACAAATAAACTTCTCTTGAACAAATCTTAATCGCCTTTAGTTGCTAATTATATATCACAAATTTCGGCCTAATCGCTTCAGCGGTTCTGGGGAAGAAGTCGTTTTTGTAAAAATTAGGTCATCAAAGACGGCCGCTGAACCATTTCGTCAATCAAGTACCCTAGATCATATTTCGTGAGTTTTGAATCGATCCCTCAAATGGTTTGGGAGAAGATTTTTGAAGACATTTCTAAAAATCGCCCAAAATCCAAGATGGTCGCCGGCCAAATTGGCCGATCGGGTTCGTTTGAACAAACTTGAATCACTATGCCAAATATAATTGAAATCAGCCAACCAGTTCTCAAGAAGATATTTTTAATTTCCCATTGCTTTAGTATGGGAGCTTTTGGCGGGAAAATGATCCAAGATGGCCGCCAAACCGTTTATCCGACAGCTTTGAAAATTACAAATTTGAGATCAGAATACCCAAAAACACATAAAAAGAATTTCTGCCTCAAAATCCATCAATAAAAAAAATCCAATATGGCCGCCAAACATGCTATATTTTGATTGGCCTACGGTGGCCATGTTTTTGACGGATCAACTTCTCTTGAACAAACTTTACTGGCCATTAGTCCCTAATCATATCTGCCAAATTTCGGCCTGCTCCCTTCAGAGGTTCTGGAGAAGTTATTTTCGCTAAAACTAGGTCAACCAAGATGGCCGCCAAATTATTTGACCAATTAAGTTCCCTTGAACAAATTTGGCTGAGCTCTTGCCCTAGATCATATTTCATCAGGTTTCCTTCAATCCCTCAAGCAGTTTCGGAGAAGATTTTTAAAGATGTTTCTAAAAATCGGCCAAAATCCAAGAGGGCTACCGGCCTAATTGGCCGATTGGCTTCATTTGAACAAACTTGGATCCCTATGCCCTAAGGATGCATACTACCAAATATAATTGAAATTGGCCAAGCGGTTCTTGAGAAGTAGTTTAAAGGAAAAGTTGACGGACGGACGGACGATGGGCACACAACGGATGGTCGCCACAACATAAGGTCACTTGGCCTTTCAGGCCAGGTGAGCTAATAATATTTCCCAAATTTGGGCCCGATCAATTCAGTGGTTCTTGAGAAGTCATTTTCGCGAAAAGTAGGTCATCCAAGATGGCCGCCGGACCATATGGAGTATCAAGTTCCCTTGAACAAACTTGGTTCAGCTACACGCCTAGATGATATTCCATGAATTTTGAATCGATCCCCTGAGCGGTTTCGGAGAAGATTTTCAGACATTTCTCAAAATCGGCCGATTTGGCAAACGGCCATCTTGGACTTTGGCCGACCGGCCCCGTTTGCACAAACTTGAATCCCTATACCATAAGGATGCTTCCTGCCAAATATAATAAAAATCGGCCCAGTGGTTCTTGAGAAGAAGTTGTTTAAAGGAAAAGTTGACGGACGCCAGACAATGGATGGTGGCCATTGCATATATAACACTAGAATGCTCTTTATCAACAATATGGCCATCAAACCATTTATCCGACGGTTTCGAAAATTAGAAATTTGAGATCAGAATACCCAAAAACACATAAAAACAATTTCGGCCTCAAAATCCATCAAATAAAAAAATGCCATATTTTGATTGGCCCACAGCGGCCATGTTTTTTGATGGATCAACTTTTCTTGAACAAACTTTAATGGCCCTTAGGCCCTAATCATATCTGCCAAATTTTGGCCCGATCCCTTCAGCGCTACTGGAGAATAAGTCATTTTCACTACAACTACGTCAACCAAGATGGCCGCCAAACCTTTTGACCATTCAAGTTCTCTTGCCATAAATCATATTTCATGAGGTTTGCATCAATCCTAAAATCGGCCTAAATCCAAGATGGCCGCCGGACAAATTGGCCAATCGGGTTCATTTGAACAAACTTAGATCTCTATGCCCTATGAATGCTTCCTCCCAAATATAATTGAAATTGGCCCAGTGGTTCTTGAGAAGAAGTCGTTTAAAGAATTCCCCATTGCTTTACTATGGGCCCATTGCTTTACTATGGGGGCCTATGGCGGGAAAACAAACCAAGATGGCAGCCAAACCGTTTATCCGATAGTCTCAAAAGTGGCATATTTGAACCCGCCACACTGATAAGCATATATAAAGCAATTTACGCCATCAAAATACATCAAATACAAAAAAGCCAATATGAGCAAGAAATGCTAAATTTTGATTGGTTGATGGCGGCCATGTTTTTAACGTACAAACTTCCCTTGAACAAACTTGAATGGACCTTGGTCCCTAAGCATATTTACCAAATTTCAGACCTATCCCTTCAGCGGTTCGGGAGAAGTCATTTTCGCGAAAACTAGGTCATCCAAGATGGCCGCCAGGCAAATAGGCCAATCAGGTTGCCTTGAACAAACTTGGGTCCACCGTTACAATAGATGGGGTGTTATGAGTTTTGAATCAATTCCTCGAGCGGTTTCGGAGATTTTTTTAAAGGGTTTCTAAAAATTGGCTATTTTGGCAGACGGCCATCTTGGATTTTGACCGATTCACTTCGTTTGAACAAACTTAGATCTCTATGCCCTATGAATGCTTCCTCCACAATATAATTGAAATTGTCCCAGTGGTTCTTGAGAAGAAGTCGTTTAAAGAATTCCCCATTGCTTTACTATGGGCCCATTGCTTTACTATGGGAGCCTATGGCGGGAAAACAAACCAAGATGGCAGCCAAACCGTTTATCCGATAGTCTCGCAAGTGGCATATTTGAACTCGCCACACTGATAAGCATATATAAACCAATTTTCGCCATCAAAATACATCAAATACAAAAAAGCCAATATGACCAACAAACGCTAAATTTTGATTGGTTGATGGCGGCCATGTTTTTTACAAACTTCCCTTGAACAAACTTGAATGGACCGTGGTCCCTAAGCATATTTACCAAATTTCAGACCTATCCCTTCAGCGGTTCGGGAGAAGTCAATTTCGCGAAAACTAGGTCATCCAAGATGGCCACCAGGCAAATAGGCCAATCAGGTTGCCTTGAACAAACTTGGGTCTACCGTTACAATAGATGATGTGTTATGAGTTTTGAATCAATTCCTCCAGCGTTTTCGGAGATTTTTTAAAGGGTTTCTAAAAATCGGCTATTTTGGCCGCCAGCCATCTTATATTTTGACCGATCCACTTCGTTTGAGCAAACTTAGATCTCTATGCCCTATGAATGCTTCCTCCACAATATAATTGAAATTGGCCCAGTGGTTCTTGAAAAGAAGTCGTTTAAAGAATTCCCCATTGCCTTACTATGGACCCATTGCTTTACTATGGGAGCCTATGGCGGGAAAACAAACCAAGATGGCAGCCAAACTGTTTATCCGATAGTCTCGTAAGTGGCATATTTGAACTCGCCACACTGATAAGCATATATAAACCAATATCCGCCATCAAAATACAACAAAGCCAATATGACCAACAAATGCTAAATTTTGATTGGTTGATGGCGGCGATGTTTTTTAACGTACAAACTTCCCTTGAACAAACTTGAATGAACCTTGGTCCCTAAGCATATTTACCAAATTTCAGACCTATCCCTTCAGCGATTCGGGAGAAGTCATTTTCGCGAAAACTAGGTCATCCAAGATGGCCGCCAGGCAAATAGGCCTTGAACAAACTTGGGTCTACCGTTACAATAGATGATGTGTTATGAGTTTTGAATCAATTCCTCCAGCGGTTTCGGACAACATTTTTTAAAGGGTTTCTAAAAATCGGCTATTTTGGCCGGCGCCCATCTTGGATTTTGGGCGATTGGCTTCATTTGAACAAAGTTGAATCCCTATACCCTACCAAATATAATTGAAATCAGCTCAGTGGTTCTTGAGAAGTCGTTTTAAAGGAAAAGTTGACGGACGGACGATGGACGGTCGCCACGACATAAGCTCACTTGGCCTTTCAGGCCAGGTGAGCTAACTAGTGGGAAACAGCTCCATAAGAACTGACGAGATCTAGGAAGAGCAGGGCCACAGCACCCCCTGTCTATTGAACGTAAGATTCTAAAACCACACTTAACATAATGAGTGAACAAGGAACCTCAAACTTCTATAAGCTCATTAATAGGGTTAGGGCCATGCGCAACAATATAGACTTCTTAATTGTTAATGGTACCTCTACTACAGATGTGAGTGAACAACTTGATGGTTTTGCATCATTTTATGAAGATCTGGCTGTTCCATCAGAACATGTCAATTTTGATGTGGATTATCAGGAGCATGTTGAGTGATCTTAAGCTTCTTCAACAAATTTATAGCATGAATCAGCATGAATGTTCTACTGTCGCACCTGCTGAAGTAGCAGCTACAATTGCACGCCTCTGTACTGGTAAATCTGAGGATGAGTTTAATCTTGCTGCAGAGCGCTTCCTCTACTGAGGACAGAGTATCATCAAACATTTAGTCCATCTGTTCAACATTAATGTGACTTAAAAAACAGATACCGGTGGGCTTTAAAGGTGGTGTAATAACTCCAGTCCACAAAAAAGGAAACAACCCATTAAACTTGACTAACTACCACGGCATCACTGTCACATCTCAGATAGGAAAGATCCTTGAGCATGTCATTCTGGATAAAATTACTGATCAGCTACAACAGCATCAATCAAACCTTCTATTTGGTTTTACAAAGGGACTTTCCCCTATTATGGCAGGTCTGATACTCTGAGACCATGGGTGAATGCAAAGAACTACACATTCCTCAGTACATCGTCTTTCTTGATACGCAAAAAGTATCTGATGTTGTCGACCATAAATCTCTTAAATATAAGCTTTATGAACAAGAAATCAACTTCCACCTGCTCCACATAACTGACAGCCTTTACTCTGATCTAACTGCAAGGGTAAAATGGAAACAATCATTAAGTCACTCATTTCCAATCCTTCACGGAATCAGACAAGGCGTAATTCTTTCCACAAGGTTATACAAATTGTATATCAACAACCTACTGCAACAACTTGAAAAATAGCAAATGGGATCATTCGTTGGAACCCAATATATAGGCTGCACAACTGTTGATGATGATCTAACCCTCATAAGCAATTAGCAACAAGAACTTCAGTGTATGCTTGACATCAGTTATCAATATTCAGCTCGTGAATGATACATATTTCACCAAGAGAAGTTCTCATTATTTCCATTCCCAAAAGAGCTTCAGTAGAGTTACCATCATGGCATCTGGCCAAAACTGTAGTATCAGTATCTTCAATGGCTACACATCTGGGATTGACCCGCACTGCCTCTCATGAATCAAAAGTAAATGTGCTAGAACGGATATCCTGTGCTAGAACTCTACAGCCTAACTGAAATGGATCTTCATGGAACAAATGGGTTATCATATCGAACATGCTATCACATATTGATACTATATGTCATTCCTCGCCTCTTGTATGGATTGGAGATATTTGTTCTCAACAAACAGCAGCTAGACAGTCTTGAAAAGTTCTTCTCGACACTCTTAGCAAGATTCAGGGCCCCTCCCATCCATACTGCTAAATGTGCTGTCTATCTACTACTCGGTGCTAGACCGCTAACAGCTGAACTTCATACACGACAACTCTCACCATTGGAAAGAATTCTTATAGGCAATAATGAAGTCCTCAATAACATCCTAGTCCGACAAATAGCATTGAAAGACAATAATTCCAAGAGTTGGTTCATACATGTTACTAAGTTTCTGGAAAGATATGATCTACCAGCAACAGAGAATGTAATTCTAAATAAACAAACTAAGTCTGCATGGAAAACATCTGTTAGACGTGCCATCGACACTCATTGGAATAATATCTTAGCAACGGAATGTAGTTCAAAAAGTATGCTAATACATCTTTATGCATCCAATGTGTCCATTGGCAAACAGCACTTATCAGTTGAGTCTGTCCAAAATAACACCAAAGATGTCAGAAGTAGTCCCACCAAAGCCTGACTTGTAACAGGGACATATCTTGTTCAATCCACACTCAGCAAGTTCAAGCAGAATGCTGTCAATCCTACTTGTCGCCTCTGTCAAACTGATATTGAGGATTACTCACACTTTCTATTGCACTGTGGAGCCTTACATCAGCACAGACACCTCTATCTGTCACAGTTTAAGCACTTGATTGTTGAACAACTTGGAACTGCAATGTGGGTTCACCGTGCCAAAGACAATAAATGCCTTCTCCAGCTTAACCTTGACTGCACCACCCTGATCTCAGGTGGGTGCCTTCCCGACAAGCCAGATCTGCTTTACTGCATCGAATGTCTTACAAGAAGCCTTTGTTATGATTTGCACTGTGGTCGGTGCCTTCTATTTAATTTAATTTACTTCCACACCAATAGAACTAATTCTTTATTAATCATGTGTTTAAATCTACAGCTCCATTTATTATATGACTTTGCCTCATGAACAATAAATAAGTTGACTTTCTACACTTTTCTATGTTGAATTATATTCTGATGTTAATTTTGAACTGTTAACCACATTACGTGGGTGCAGCTACTCACGTGGCGTGTCGGACCAGGTGAGATAAAAATTGGCCAAAATTCAAGATGGATGCAGTCGAATTGGCAGTCGGCTTCATTTGAACAAAATTGGATCTCATGCTCTAAGGATGCTTCCTGCCAAATATAATTGAAATCGGCCCAGTGGTTCTTGAGTTCTTTAAAGCAAAAGTTGACAGACAGACAGATGACGGATGATCATCATGGCATATGCTCAATTGACCATTCTGACCAGGTGAGCGAGAAAATTTTCTATGTGGGTTACCCGTACAATTGCGGATTATGTGACAAAATTTATGCTTGGGTCTGACACCAAGGGGGTGGGGAAGGGGGTCAAAGGGTCAAGAAATCGATTGTAATACAACTCGGGTGGACAGAATTCAACCAAATTTTGTTGGCTAATTTACCCATATGATTTTGGAGTGCAAGAGGCTATTTCAATTTAGCTCTGCCCCAGAAGTCAAAGCGCTGAAAGTAGTGATTTCCGATGATGTGACATCGACCGAGCGATCTAGTTTGAAAATTGATTTAATTGTCATTTGAAAATTGATGTAATTGTCACTTGAATAAAGCTTAAGCAGTACCAACACCGAGCAGTACCAACACCGAGCCACTGCCCACAAACTCAGCTTATTTCATAAAGGACAGCTATAATGTCTTACTATAGTTTATAGTAAATATCAATGTAATATGGAATAGAATGTGTTATGTAATTATGTCCAATTACTTACTGCTGAGATTGAGGCAAATGTTTGACATCGGGCTGGTGGCAAGGCTGGATAGGCAGGATTTTCTGTGTTTATGAAGATATTATTTGTAAACGCTGCAAAAAAGTACAAAAACAATTGATACAAACATGTCAGAGAATTCTGAGTCTTACCTACTCACCTTCTTAGACAATTTTGACATTTTGACACATTAAACAAGAAGGTTCAACAGCACAAGAGTCCCAAGGGGCCTATATCGCTCACCTTCAGTAAACCCATTAGGAATTTGGTGCCAACTTAAACTTTTGCATTCTAACAACCTCAGCACTGCACGGCCTGCACCTCTAACCTGCAATTCCTTGCTTTTTCAAGACTCATTTTTGCAAAGTTTGAACAAACTTGAATCTCGATGCCCTAAGGATGCTTCCTGCCAAATATAATTGAAATCGGCCTAGTAGTTCTCGAGAAGACATTTTAAATTTCCCATTACTTTAGTATGCAAACTTTTGGTGGGAAAATGATCCAAGATGGCCGCCAAACCGCTCATCTGACCGTTTCGAAAATTGCAAATTTGATATCAGAATACTCCAAAACACATGAAACCAATTTCGGCCTCAAAAATCCATCAAAAAAAAAAGAAAAAAATCAAATATGACATTCATACACGCTATATTTTGATTGGCCCACAGCGCCCATGTTTTTTGACAGTTCAACTTCCCTTGAACAAACTTTAATGGCCCTTACTCCCTAATTATATCTGCCAAATTTCGACCCAATCCCTTCAGCAGTTCTGGAGAAGTCGTTTTGGCTAAAACTAAGTCAACCAAGATGGACGCCGAACCACTTGACCAATCAAGTGCCTTTGAACAAACTTGGTTCAGCTCTTGCCTTAGATCATATTTCATGAGGTTTGCATCAATCCCACAAACGGTTTCGGAGATTTTCAAAAACGTTTTCTAAAATCGGCCAAAATCCGTGACGGCCAAATTGGCCGATCGCCTTTATTTGAACAAACTTGGATCCCGATCTCCTCAGGATGCTTCCTGCCAAATATAATTGAAATCGGCACAGTGGTTCTTGAGAAGTCGTTTAAAGGAAAAGTTGATGGATGGACGATGGACGGACGGATGACGGACACACTATGGATGGTCGCCATGGCATAAGCTCACTTGGTCTTTCAGAGCTAAAAATCAAGCAAGCAAAATTCTGCATACATCTTTTGTAGTGTTCTGGCCTAGGGTTCTTCCAGCTGAGTTTGGTTTAAATCGGTCAAGCGCTTAATGAGTAGCTTTTTAACTGATTTTCCAAAATTTTAAGAAAATTGCCCGCCAGAATAATTGCCCAATCAAAATTTTGTATACAAGTTCTGAAGTCTACTCCAATTAGGTCCTTCCCGCCAAATTAGGTTGAAATCCGCCAAGTGGTTAAATGAGTAGTGTTTTTAAGCAAAGGCCGATGAACGGATGATCAACGGTCGCCATGGCATAAGCTCACTTGGCCATTCTGGCGAGGTGAGCTAAAAATTCATTATAGCCACAAAACATGCTACATTTTGATTGGTCTATAGCAGCCGTGTTTTTTTACGCATCAACCTCTCTTGAACAACATTTAATGGTCCTTAGTCCCTAATCATATCTCCCAAATTTTGGCCAGATCCGTTCAGCAGTTCTGGAGAAAGCATTTTGACGAAAACTACGTCATCCAGGATGGCCACTGAACCAGCTGGCCAATCAAGTTTCCTTGAACAAATTTGGTTCAGCTCTTGCCATAGATGGTATTTAATGAGTTTTGAATAAATCCCCCAAGTGTCTTCGGAGATTTTTAAAGACGTTTCTAAAAATCTGCCACAATCCAAAATGGCTGTCAGCCAAATTGGCCCATCGGTTTCCTTTGAACAAACTTGGATCTCTATCCCCTATGGATATTTCCTGCCAATATAATTGAAATCAAGTTACTGGTTTTCAAGAAGACATTTCCCATTGATTTAGTATGGGAGTTTTTGTCCGGAAAATCAATCAAGATGGCCGCAAAACCGTTTATCCGACAATTTCAAGTGAAATTTGAAATCAGCATACCTAAAAACCTATACAAAACCAATTTCGGCATCAAAATCCATCAAATAAAAAAATCCAATATGGTGGCCAAACACGTTACATGGATTGGTATACGGCGGCCATGTTTTTGAAATTATCACCATCGTTTGAACAAACTTTATTGGCCCTTAGTTCCTAACCATATATCTCATAATTTTGGCCTGATCCATTCAGCGGTGGCACAGGGCACCGAGACTGCCATAATATTGGATGCGAAGTGGGCCCACTTCCGGGATGACCCCAGTACAATCCTTGGGTCGACCCCTTGCAGAGAAATATTTATGACCGCTTTCACCCACGTGAAGAGATCGAGTCTGTCTGCCACTTCTATGGGGTGGAGAGGGTAGGACGTGGTTGTCTGCTGGAGATCCCTGCTCAGCACTAGATTCTCTGCGTAACATGTGAACATGCCAGAGTATGCCGTGGTGCAAATGCTAATCACTTTAGCATCCTACCAGGTGAGCGTTGTCAAGGTAGATGGAAGACACTATGGGTGGTCCCATCATGTCGATGCGACTCTGGCAGAGACTACGTGTTTGTCTGAGCCTACACAGAATAGAGAGGCTGGCCCTTCAGGTGTGGTTGATCACAAGGCGATCAGTGGTGTATATCACTGTGGAGGCTTGTCTCTAAATGGGCGTTCAGATCCTGGTAGGAGTTGTGTCGGGATGATACCACCTCACTCAACTGGCAGCCATTCGGCGATTCGTGGTGGGGCCCCCACCCTCTCAATCCCTGGGGGGCCTCCATCTAGAGGCATACACCAACCACCTGTCTCAACAACCCTGGGGGCCTCCATCTAGAGGCATACACCAACCACATGTCTCAACAACCTATGCCCCAGGGATTGAGAGGGCGGTGGGGGCCACGGATCGCTGAACGGCGGCCAGTTGAGGTAGGTGGTATCGTTTTAATTCCAACACTACTACCTGAGGGTTCATTCAATCCCTCAAGCGGTTTCGGAGATTTTTAAAGACGTTTCTAAAAATCGGCCAAAATCCAAGATGGCCACCGGCCTGATTGGCCGATCGGCTTCATTTGAATAAACTTGGATCCCTATGCCCTAAGGATGCTTCCAGCCAAATATAATTGAAATTGGCGCAGCGGCTCTTGAGAAGAAGTCGTTTAAAGGAAAAGTTGACGGACGGAAGGATGGGCGCAACGACATAAGCTCACTTGGCCTTTCCGGCCAGTTGAGCTAATAAACCAATTTTCTTGGAGTTCAGTCATGTTACATTAGTCGTCATCAGTCAATGTGACTACCAGGCACAATTTTCCTGAATGAATGAAAATTTTCATGATTTCCTGAATTTCCGATAGAAATTCTTACAAATTTTGTTACAAAAATTTCATATAAGTATTGATTGGCTAAATTATAAATGACAGACATCAATAGTTTTTTTCGCAAATTTAATTTAAGAAGAATTAAGACTGAATTTAAATAAATCCTAAATGCACACTAATTTTTTCTTTTTAAAACCAAAAAATTGGTCGTTGGTCACATTGGTCAGGCAGCCACTTAATAAAGACTTTTACTATTGAATTCTGCTCAGGGAAGGTAAGCCACCTCTTACAGCAGAGCGTCGCTTAATCCAGTTGGTCACTAGACCAGGTTTGACAGACTGATTACATAAAATTAGTTGTTGAATTGAATTATATCCAAAGAAACATCATCGATCCCGGCACTATGGAAAAATAATGTTCTTTATTGCACATATACTTACCATGTAACTTTTGTTTGTCAAAGTTTGCATTGCAACAGGGCATCTTTAATTTACATATCAAGCCATCCTGTTTGTTATAGTAATGATCCACAAGCTGTAAGAACACAATAATAGACAAGAAATGTGGTTGCAAGGCAACCATGATGCTCGACTTTACAATGATCTATGAAGCTTGTCTTCAAACATAAAATTATGAGATATTGTGGATGGACAGATGGATGGACGGACAGACAGATGCGATGATTACTATGGGGCCCTAATAAACATAGAATAAATATAGTATCAATACACTTATCAACCAGAGGCCCAAGGGCCTGTGACACTTATATGAACCATTAACATTTGAACAATTCGCATTTAAATAGACATGATGGAGAATTTCTGGAAAATCCATGACCGCCAAAGAAATTGACCAATCGAACTTCTCATTTAATTTCCTGAAGTTTATCGTTCTAGGATCATTCCACCCAAGTTTGGTTGAAATCTAGTTGTTGATTAAGTAGTAGTAGTGATTTAAACTCTGCTGGAAAAGGTCTGGAAAATCCAAGATTCCAGTCGAAAAAATTGACCAATCAAAATTCTCATTAGACCTCTTGAAGTTGATCATGATAGGTGCATTCCACCCTAATTTCACTGAAATCAGGCCATTGATTAAGGATGAGTAGGGTTTTAAAGGATTTCTGGAACATCCATGATGGCCAACAGAAAACCTGACAAATGAAAATTCTGTATACAAGTTCTGAAGCCTAGCCTTCCAGCCCAATTAAGCTGAAATTCGACAAGCCATTAATGAGTAGCATTTTGACAATTTCCAGCAAACTTTTCATAAAATCTAAGGTTTTCACCCCAAAATTAGGGTGGGGCATTATAAGCAATCATATGTACAAGTTAGGGTCCAGTATAATTAACCAAAGATTAGATATAAACTGCTAAGTTGAGCTAAATGGAAACTGTTAATGTTGAAGAAAATATTTTTTTCCCCAAGATCAGTGACCTTGACCTTTTGACCCCAAGGTCATTGTATCATGCCGCGTTATTATAATGAAGTATATGCTCAAGTTTGTGTCCAGTATGATTAACAAAACCAAAGACATAAACAGAAAAGTTGAGCTAAACAGAAAATGTTAATGTTGAAAAAAGCATGTTCAAGTTTGGGTCCAGTATGATAAACAAAACCAGAGATATAAACAGAAAAGTTGAGCTAAACAGAAAATGTTAATGTTGAAAAAAAGCAAGGTCATTGTGAAATGTCATTATAAAGAAGCATGTGCCCAAGTTTGGGTACAGTATGATTAACCAAACATGAGATCCAAACAGAAAAGTTGAGCTAAATTGGATGATGATGATGCCACCGCCGCCACCGTACGACGTGCAGGGTATTGCAATGAGCTCGTTTTACTTCATAAAGTCGAGCTAAAAATTACTCACAAGAAATTAATATACATAAATTTCACCAAATGATAATCGTATTAGCTGTCCAATCACAAAATTGTATTTATTTTAATCCTTTTTCCATCGCTCATCTGAAACATAAAAGATTTTAATAAGAAACATTGAAAATTAGGTTTGAATTTCAAAAAACACATCTTTAAGAGAACCATGAAGAATTGGTTCTGAAAATACAAAACATTTTGCATGAGAAATCTGGGAATATGGTAATAAAAGCAACATACGTCCACAAGCATACGTGTTTGAGGAATGAAAAATGTGAATAATTAGTCTTCGTAAATCTTGCGTTTTTAGGGGAAATACCACTGGCGTATATGAGTCGATCTCGATGAAATGCCATTACAACTCATGACATCTCTCAACATGTTTATTTATCTACCAAATTTTAGCCAAATGTATCTAGTAAGTTTTAGGTTATCCAGCGAAAACAATATCTTCAATCAATTTTCAGTTTTTAAAGGGAGATAACTATATGGAGAGATTTCACCAAAATTAAATCATGATATGAATCGTCTATCCCGTAACAGAACCATTGAAAAGATGATGGATGGAATTTACCAAAATGAAATCATCACACTGCATCTTCTAATATAGCTGCTGAAAAAATATGGTGATGGTAAGACCAAAACTCTCACAGATATGAGTCCAAAAATAAATTTTTGACACATTATACATTTTTCAAGGGAGATCACTCTGGCGAACATGGTCAGACTTTGCAGAAATGAAATCATGACCCTTTAATTATACATACTATAGAAACTTGAAAAAATTTGAGTCTATTTTAAAAACTTTGGGAGATCTAGATTGGACAAGGAATTTTGACAAATTTTTTTGAGTTGGTTAACTGTGTCTCTTGTAATATACCCAGATACAAAAATTGTGAGCATAGGTTCAAACCCCTTAGAAATATAGATCTTACATGAATCAAACAGATGGATGGACAGACAGACAGATGGACTGATGGATGAATGGACAAATAGATGCTTCTTCAGATTGAAAAATGTCCCTAAATTAGCAACAGAAGATAAAATAGGATAACTGCCATATCCACAAATAAAATCGGCATTATGCATGATATAAGAAATTAATGCATATTTTACATTAGAGTACAGTATTTTACTCAGCATCTTCTCTTTAGTCTTCACATGTATCCTCTACACAATATAGTAAAGACTTTCTGTTGATGCATGTATAGTTATAGGTTATTGTTTTAACACAATCAGTAACACATAGTCTCGCCTTACCAACATAAGGTTGTCAAATTTTGGTCCCTCATTGATTGAATAATGATCACTCTTCTCTTTCTCAATGATGTAGTGTTTCGCTTCATTCATGTAGCTAATAGATAATGCATAGCAGTTCTGTCCTCTGCGCTTATCTTTCTCACGTATCCTGAAATACAATTGTAGTCTAAAAATATTTAGACAATTAAATAGACATTCACATCAGTGTTAAACGACTACGTTAATTTACTAGAAAACACTAATGTTCATTTATACCAGTGGTATATGAACTATTTCTCATGCCATAATGTTATATACTCAAGGTCATGCCCACCAAAAACAGCACATGCAGTGGTCTTGTGCAAAGTTCTCTGGTCATGGAAGTTAATTTCATATTTGGACTCTCAAAACCATTACTGTGGAAGTCCCAAACTGGCAGGAAGCCACAAACGTGTTGGTCCCACATTCTAGTTATCTTGTATACTTACCATTTAAACACTCATTGCTCAGTTGACAGTGTCCCTGATTCTAGTAAACAAGAGACATCATCAGAAGACAGCATATTGCCTTTGACCCAAACATTTCAGATAAACACACATCAAGAGTTGACATACCATTAATGATAAAAAACGGGCTTCAGAAACAGAATTTTCCCAGCCGGACATGCCACTTCAGAAGGGGAGGGGGGAAAGGTATAGCGCACAGGGCAAAATTTGACAAAATATGAGCCAAAAAAGCTGTATACAGGTATGTAACATGCAGTCGAAGTTTATAAAGATTGCAAAACATTTTTCTGACGAAAGAAAATTGGTACTGTATCGTAAAACGCTCATTAGTAACCGCGGCTTCTAATAGGAAAAGGGTTGTAAATTCTTTAAATGCAAACCTCTGAGAAAAGGTGGCGACTTCTATCAGGTATATTTCAAGAAAAAATGTTAAACAAGAGGCCAAAGGGGCCTGTGTCGCTCACCTGGAGCACCATCAATTTTTGTCAAAATTGTTGGTGGGTGGTTTAGTAGTCGTTTAAATGAGTTCGTGGACATTTTTGCAAGTGCAATATGGCTGCCAAACACGCTACATTTTGATTGGCCCATGGTACCCAGGTGTTTTTTGATGGATCAAAACGCTCATTAGTAACCGCGGCTTCTAATAGGAAAAGGGTTGTAAATTCTTTAAATGCAAACCTCTGAGAAAAGGTGGCGACTTCTATCAGGTATATTTCAAGAAAAAATGTTAAACAAGAGGCCAAAGGGGCCTGTGTCGCTCACCTGGAGCACCATCAATTTTTGTCAAAATTGTTGGTGGGTGGTTTAGTAGTCGTTTAAATGAGTTCGTGGACATTTTTGCAAGTGCAATATGGCTGCCAAACACGCTACATTTTGATTGGCCCATGGTACCCAGGTGTTTTTTGATGGATCAACTTCCCTTGAACAAACTTTAATGGCCTTTAGTCCCTAATCATATCATATCGCCCAAATTTCAGCCCGATTCCTTCAGCGGTTCTTGAGGAGTCGTTTTCGGGAAAATTAAAAGATCAAGTTTTGTGAAAGAGACAAAAGCACTTCAAAGGAAACACCAAGAAATGTTGCCAGCACAAATAGAAGACCCAAACCACACCCTTGATCCTCCACCATGGGAAAACAAACTAGAGAGCATAGCTATTCGCACCACAGTACCTCATCTCACAACCAAAGATGAACACAGTGATGTGAGCAAGAAGGCCCTGACCCTAGCCATGCTGGAAGAAATGTACCCTCAGGAGACATGGATAAGGATCTACACAGATGGATCAGCCAAAGATGCAATTAGGAGCGGAGGTGCCGGACTGCACATAAAGTATCCAAACGGACAACATGAGTCAGCTGCAATACCGACAGGCAAACACTGCACAAACTACAGAGCTGAAGTCGAAGCACTGGTTCATACAGCTAATACTATCAGCAGAACAGCAGACCCTATTGCACAGATTGTCTTTTTATCTAATGCCCGCTCTGTCCTTGAGGCTATCACCAAAGGTAAGCTGCCACAACTTGAAGAAGCACTACAAACCATCAAATGCTTTCGGATAGCATTGCAGTGGATCCCCTCACACTGTGGAGTCCAAGGAAATGAGGAAGCAGACAAGATGGCAAAGGTGGGTGCAGAAGAGAATCAGACAGAAAACATGGTTACCCATACAGAGATGAAGACTATCATCAAGTCACTCTATAGAACACCTCAATCAGAAGATGCCTACCATCATCTCTCGAGGCCAGAGCAAGTGACCATTTTTCGTCTCAGAACTGGACATAACAGACTAAACCAACACATGTACAGGCGGTTCCACAGTACGACATCGCCCGCTTGTCCTTGTGGAGAAGCAGAACAGACCACAGAGCACATACTTCAATGTTGCAGTACGTATCAGCTGCTGAGAGAAGAGATCTGGCCTTTGTCAACCTCTTTTCTTGAAAAGCTGTATGGGCCGTGGAAGAACTGCAGAAAACCACAGATTTCATCTTGAGAACGGCTCTCCAAGTGTGATACCAGCGATCGAAAAGAAGAAGATGAGGCTTCATAAGTTTTTTAATCGATTCCCCAAGCAATTTTGGAGATTTTTAAAGACATTTCCTAAAATTGGCTGAAATCCAAGATGGCCACCGGCAAAATTAGCTAATCGGCTTCATTTGAACAAACTTGGATCCCTATGCCCGAAGGATGCTTCCTGCTAAATATAATTGAAATCGGCTTAGAAGTTCTTCAGAAGAAGACATTTTAAATTTCCCATTGCTTTAATATGGGCACCTTTGGCGGGAGAATTATCCAAGATGGCCACCAAACCGTTTATCCGACAGTTTCTAAAATAGCAAATTTGAGATCAGAATACCCAAAAGCCTATAAAATCAATTTTGGCCTCAAAATCCATCAAATATTAAAATCCAATATGGCCGCCAAACATGCTATATTTTGATTGGCCCACGGCAACCATGCTTTTTGACGGATCAACTTCTCTTGAACAAACTTTACTGGTCCTTAGTCCCTAATCATATCTGCCAAATTTTGGCCTGATCCCTTTAGAGGTTCTGGAGAAGTTATTTTCGCTAAAACTAGGTCAACCAAGGATGGCCGCCAAACTATTTGACCAATTAAGTTCTCTTGACCAAACTTGGTTGAGCTCTTGCCCTAGATCATATTTCATGATGTTTCCTTCAATTCCTCAACAAGCGGTTTCGGAGAAGATTTTTAAAGACGTTTCTAAAAATCGGCCAAAATCTAAAAGATGGCCGATTGGCTTCATTTGAACAAACTTGCATCCCTATGCCCTAAGGATGCTTCCTGACAAATATAATTGAAATTGGCCCAGCGGTTCTTGAGAAGTCGTTTAAAGGAAAAGTTGACGGACGGATGACGGACACACAACGGATGGTCACCACGCATAAGCTCACTTGGCCTGAGCTCATAATAAGAAGAGGCTCAAGGGCCTGTGACGCACACCTGGACCATTGGCATTTGAAGCATTTGCATTTAAATACACATGATTTCTTCTTTACAAGATTGAAAAAAAATATTTCACACAAAAAATCTACCAACCAAAATTCTGAATGGAAAATCTGCCACCTATGATCATAGGATCATTTTAGCCAAGTTTGGTTTAAATTACTGAAAGTAGTAAGGAGAAGCAATTTGACAATTTCCGGTAAATTTGTAAATAGAGCCTACCACCATAGAATCCATTGGTGAAATTTGATTGAAATATGTCAAGCAGCTAAGGAGTAGTAGTAATTTGACAATTTTCAGTACATTCTTCATAAAATCTGATTTTCATGCAAAAAAATTGATGAATCAAAATTCTGAATGGAGGTTCTAGAGCCTATGGCCATAGGATCCTTCCAGCCAAATCTGGTTGAAATCGTTCAGAATGGTAAAGAGAAGTAATTTGACAATTTCCGGTTAATTTTTCATAAAATTGATGAATCAAAATTCTGAATGGATGTTATGGAGCCCATCACCACAGGATCCTTTCAGCCAAATTTGGTTGAAATCTCTCAGAATGGTAAGGAGAAGAAGCAATTTGACAATTTCCGGTACATTTTTCATAAAATCTAAGATTTTCACCCAAAAAAATAGATGAATCCAAATTCCAAATGGAAGTTCTGGAGCGTACAAATAAAAGGGTCGTACCAGCCAAATTTGGTTGAAATCGGCCAGGTGGTTAATGAGGAATAGTTTTTTAAAGCAAAAGTTGACGGACAACGGATGGATGACAGACAGTCGCCATGGCATGAACTCACTTTGGGCCAAGTGAACTAATAATTCTAACAATGAGGCCCAAGGGGCTGTGGTGCTCACCTGGACCATTGGCATTTAAACCATTTGCTTTTAAAGACATGATGGATGATTTTCGGAAAATCCAAGAGGGCCACCAAAGAAATTGACCAATCAAAACTCTCATTTAATATGTTGAAGCATACTGTCATAGGATCATTCAAGTTTTGTTGAAATTGGGCTATTGATTGAAGGCGGACAATTTTTACATGGTTCCGGAAAACTTTCAGAAAATCAGAGATTGCTGCCAAAACATTGACCTATCGAAATTCTTAACAGAATTTCTAGATGCTACGACAATAGGATCCTTCCAGCCAAAATTGGTTGAAATTGCCCAAGCAATTAATGAGGGGTAGCATTTCCCATGAATTCCTATTTATCAGAAACCCCAAGTGGGCACCATCAAAATCAAGCCGTCAAAATTATGTATACAAGTTCTGAAGCGTACGTGCCTAGGGTTCTTCCAGCTAATTTTAATTGAAATCGGTCAAGAGGTTAATGAGTAGACGTTTAACTGCCTTCCGATAAATGGGCCTAGGGTTCTTCCAGCTGAGTTTAGTTGAAATCGGCCAAGCAGTTAATGAGGAAAAATGGTGGCAGAAAAATTGACCAATTAAAATTCTATATTCAACTTATAAAACCTACCTCCCTAGGATTGTTCCAGCCAGGTTGAAATCGCACAAGTAGTTAATAAGTAGATGATTTTCAGTCATTTTTCGGAAAATTCAAGATGGCCACCGAATAAATTGACCAATCAAAATTCTGTATAGAAGCTCTGAAGCATAGCATGTTAGTGTCATTCCAGCCAAGTTTACTTGATCTCATTCAAGCGGTTAATGAGTAGCTTTTTAATTGATTTTCCAAAATTTTCAGAAAATCCAAGATGGCCACTGGAAAAATGGACCAATCAAAATTCTGTATATATGTTCTGAAATGTGCCAGCCTAGTATCCTTCCAGCCAAGTCTGGTTGAAATTGCTCAAACAGTTAATGAGGAGTCGTGTTTTAAACAATTTGCCGCCATTTTTCAGAAAATCCAAGATGGTTGTCGGAAAAAATTACCAATCAAAATTTTGTATATTTGTTCCAAAGCATACTAGGCTAGCGTTCTTCCATCCAAGTTTGACTGAAATCGGCCCTGGGGTTATCGAAGAGTAGGCGTTTACGTGATTCCGATAAATTTTTCAGAAAATCCAAGATGGCCACCGGAAATATTTACCAATCAAACTTCTGTATATAGGTCTTGAAACCGACCAGTCTAGTATCCTTCCAGCCAAGTGTGGTTGAAATTGCTTAAGCAGTTAATGAGGAGTAGCGTTTTAAAGGATTTTCTGCCATTTTTTGGAAAATTCAAGATGGCCACCAGACAAATTGACCAATCAAAATTCTGTAGAAATAGTCTGAAGGATACAATGCTAGGGTTCTTTCATCCAAGTTTGATTGAAATCGGCCCAGTGGTTAATGAGAAGTAGGATTTTAAGTGATTTCCAGAAATTTTGAGAAAATTCAAGATGGACAGCGGAAAAATTGACCAATCAAAATTCTGTATACAAGTTCTGTAACATACCAGCGCACGATCCTGCCAGCTAAGTCTGGTTGAAATTGTTCAAGTAGTTAATGAGGAGTAGCATTTTAAACGATTTCCCACAATTTTTTCCGCAAAATTCAAGATGGCCACCGAAAAAAATTGACCAATCAAAATTCTGTAAACAAGTTCTGACACCTACCCCCATATGGCCCTTCCAGCCAAATTAGGTTGAAATCTGCCAAGTGGTTAATGAGGAGCGTTTTAAAGCAAAAGTTGACGGATGCACGGATGCTGGATGGACAGACGGATGATGGACCGTCGCCATGCCATAAGCTCACTTGGCCATTCTGGCCATGTGAACTGAAAATTGAGTAATCAAAATTCTGAATGGAACTTCTGGAGCCTACGATCATAGGGTCCTTTCAGCCAAATTTGGTTGAAAGCGGCCAAGTGGTTAATGAGCAGTAGTGTTTTAAAGCAAAGGTTGATGGATGACGGATGGTCGCCATGCCATAAACTCACTTGGCCCTTCGGGCCAGGTGAGCTAACAATTAGGTCACTTGAACCTAATCCAGGAGCGCATACCATAATTATCTCCGTCCACATATGTTTGGTCTCCAAATATCAGAAATAGACAAGGTTAACAACTGAAATATAGTTATATAAATAATCTGCATGCTGAAGCTGTTTTTACAAGAGTATCATATGAAATGCTCTCCCCACCTTCTCTCTGTATGATTTAGTCACCTTAATGGCATAAGATGGCAAATTGGGGGTTTAAATATCCGGAGTAATTTTGAATGCTATGGGAAACACAATACCATTGATGGTCATAAAATATGAAATCATCTCTAACCTCTCTGTATGATTTTAGGGAAGTGGAGTGAGGTTGAGCCCAAATGTCATTGATAAGTTTGAGCAATGGTATTTGTGCCATTATCAAGTGATGAATGGTATCAGAAACAGAATATCATGTATAGTTCTGGGATGTGGAATTCTCTTCCTAACATAACTTTGTTATGGTGGGCGACTATTAAATTGGATGGGAATCAGAACTTTTGGGATTTAGTTACTTTAGTGACAATTGGTTGACAATGTGGGGCAGTCCAAATATCATGGGTAATTTTGAACTATGATATTTACGGCACCTCACTACTGAATGATAGGTGAAATAGAAAACCAGGGATGGTTTGGAGACAGGCCTGGGGTCAGTTACATTTAAATATAACTAGTTACAGTTACATTGGACTACAGTTACAATTACATTTGTTGAGCAATGTAACTAGTTACATTTCAGTTACTTTACATAATGTAACTAAAGTTACATTTCAGTTACATTATTTACCTTGTCTGATAATTATTATGAAGGACTATACGAACATTAATGTCATCATAAAAACTGTAATGTAGTCAATCAAATTGATATATAGTAGAAAGAAAATACCACTATAACCACTGATATAATATACTGATGGAACTGAAATAATTTCAGATATAAAATATAAAACCTGCTGAAAATTGTTCAATGCATTTGACTGAATTTTGTTGCTGCCATGTGCAATAGCAAATTTCATTCAACTTGTTTCCAAAATAATAAGATGCTTTTATTGTAAAAATGTGCATACATATTTCTTCCTTCCTTTCAACCATGCAAGCCAAATAACAAACATTAATTTTATTGTAAGAAATATTTAGTTGAATGTTTGAAACTAATTTGACTGACAGCATTGCTGTCATAGGTATCAACATATTTCTGTGAAATTAGTTTTAAAATGTTCAACATATTTCCTTAGAGCTTGACATTCTACAGCAAGATAATTCACTATCTACCATGGGCCAATATAACACTTTCCAGTGAAATTAGCTTCAAAAGGGCCATCAGCTTTATTGTATGCGTAATTTAAAATAACAATTTAAATATTTCCGCTGAGTACTTTAGACTAATTTTACATTCAAAAGCTGTTGCTTCAAATGGCAGAAACAGTCAACAACTTTCCAGTACACTAGTTTCATTCCACAGCCTTTATAAATGTGTCCACTATACCAAAATGGTTGATGGCTTGACTTTTATCAACGGCTCTGTCCTTTGAACTTTATCAGCACACTTATGTGAATGGATATTACCTTGAGCATAATTGCTGAGCAATGATCTCCTAAGCTGGCCTAATCAATGGCATATAAAGAAAAGAAAATACCACTGATATAATATACTGTCGGAACCAAATTAATTTCAGATATAAAATATAAAACCTGCTGAAAATTGTTCAATGCATTTGACTGAATTTTGTTGCTGCCATGTGCAATAGCAAATTTCATTCAACTTGTTTCCAAAATAATAAGATGTTTTCATTGTTCGTATAGTCCATCATAATAATTGCTGTTAACACATACTGGGTCAGATTTTAACTTTCTTTACAATTCAACATTTAGTGTTTTTAATACTTTTTAAAAAACCTTTAACACTAAAGCTGGACAAAACAACTTTTGCAGTGGTGTTGAGAAATGTCCATTTCCAGACAACTATATGATTACTTTTGAAAATTTACCACTGGAATGATTGGCTCAATAACCAAGCCAGTCATTCCAGCGGTACATTTTCTAAAAGAATCTCATGGTCTACATTTACTATGAGAAGACTAAAATTTTCTTTAAATATTTGAACTTTAAAAGGTAACTTAATTCTCTAATGATTTAGTAAACAACCTGTTTCTAAGGTAGCTTGATGTAAAAGTGATATAAGAATTGAATTAAAGTTGTTGGTGCCTGATGTAGCAATACCATTCAGTCAGATTATTAATTGCTAACAATCATATTTTGAGAATAATAGCATGTTGTAAATATGCAGATATAGAATAACCCTTTAATGGTCAAGATTGGTCAAGAAAATCAAACCTTTGGCCTAGCAAATCTATTTTGCAGGCTACAGGATTAATATTTGAAAATTTACCACTGGAATGACTGGCCTAATATTCAAGACAATCATTTCAATGGTAAATTTTAAAAATAAATATCGCTGATACCTGGAAATAAAGTTCAACATCTTCCAGTAAAATTAGCTTCAATATATTCAACGGATTACCTGAATGATTACATTGAAATTGTGATATTGGAGTTGGCACATGTATAAGAGTAGCTATGCTGCAAATTGAGAAAATTGTAATAAATCTATTAGATAAGTTTGAATTGTAACAGAAATGTAACTGAAAAGTAAATTAATTTCAGTTACTTTTGCAATGTAACAGGTTACATTTCAGTTACTGTACCTGAAAAAATTCTTCAGTTACAAGTTACTTCAGTTACATGAAAAATGTATCTAAGTTACAGTTAGTTACAATTACAAGTTACAGTTACCATAGCCCTGTTTTGAGATATGAAATGCTCACCTTAATCTATATCTGTGTGATTGTGTCCCATTGTTGCCAATCTAGAATTTTGAGGCATGATATTTGTGCCCCCTCTCATTGAATTGTATCGGAATAGGGCATATTTTATAAATTTGTAGCATTCCCAGAATATACGGTTTGGTTTCTTCTTAGTTGTTCACTCCAATGACTCAATTATCATTGTTATTAGCTCACCTGGCCAGAATGGCCAAGTGAGCTCATGCTGTGGCGACCGTCTGTTGTCAATCTGTCCATCATCCGTCCGTTGGATGGATCAACTTTAGTTTGTGAGGCAGCGCACAATTAAGGCAATATAAGATGTAGAAGTTGACCAAATTTCAAGTTGATCGGAGTCCAAAAAAATTTGGCTCACAATTTGGGGAAAATAATTTTGCAAAAAAAATTGGGGGTTTTGACTGCAAGTTCATTTCTGCAATAAAAAATTTTGTCATTTGGGAAAAGAAATTAATTCTGCAAAAAACCGAAAACTGTGTGTTTGGCCAAAATTTGTTCATGGCGGCCATTTTGAAAAAAAGATTTGACAAAATTTTTTCATTTACGACGAGTTCATCTCTGCAAAAAAAAAAATGTCGCCTGACCACAAAAGGTGCACCTGCTCGTCATTTTGAAAAAAAAAAAAAATGTTCACAATTTTTCATCCCGAGTCCATTTCTGCAGACTGGTATTTTTGCACAAAACCTTTTCATGGCGGCCATTTTGGGGGGAGGAAATAATCATCAGGGGAACCATCCTACCAAAGCATGGTAGTGATCCGATCAAAACTCAGGGTTTAGTAGCACTTCAAAGATCCATATTGAAAATCCCCATACATTTCCTATGCGACTTTATTTGCCCACTCAAAGGTGGATAGCTCGAAAACTATTGGGCAGATCCAAAATACACACCCCTATCGCCCCTAGAATCTGGCCTAGTTTGGAGATGCTAACTTGAAAACTATAAGTGCATTTGGAAAAATTGATCCGATCATATAGTAATAATCTGCATGCAGTTTCTGCACCCAAATTAATAAGTAAACGTCAAAATACCCCGTGTTTGTGACGCTATATCTCAAAAAGCTACAATCCGATTGCGATGCTACGTGTAGAAAATTCAATTTGATCATAGATTAATGCGCTCAAGTTTTTATTTCGAGTTCAAATGCGTCGGACATTGGCTCCCGCGCAAAGGGACTAAAAATTGCTATTTTCGCAAATCATGACATCATATCTCGGAAAAGAGTCAAATTCAGGTGAAAAGCACAAGCCATCGATTCCCATATGGGTTCTAGTGGTTGGCCAAGTTTGGCATTGATCGCGCGAAAACTGACGGAGGAGATGCATCCCAACAACAGGAATTAAACTTTTCATTCCAAGTTCATTTCTGCAAAAAACGGAAACGGGTATTTTTGGCCAAAATCTTTTCATACCAGCCATTTCGGGGAAAAATATTTTTTCACAAATAATCATTAGTGGAACCATCCTACCAAAGCATGGTAGTGATCCGATCAAAACTCAGGGTGTAGTAGGACTTCAAAGATTCATATTGAAAATCCCCATACATTTCCTATGGCACTTTCTTTGCCCACTCAAAGGTGGATAGCTCGAAAACTATTTCGCAGATCCAAAATAAAAACAATAGCAATACACACCCCTATGGCCCCTAGAATCTGTCAAAGCTAGGAGATGCTAACTATGTATACTATAGGATATGTTTGAACCAATTGATCCGATCATACAATAATAATCTGCATGCAGATTAATCACATACATTTCACATTATTGTCTTTATCAGTATATCTTTAATTGCCCTGTAGGCAGGGCTTAGAATACACCTTCCGTATCCTCTGCGTGTCGTAAGAGGCGACTAAAGGAGGTAAGGGTGAGGTACCCCTGACAGAAACCTCGAGTGCTGAAGACGGAGGTTCCAGGCCGCACGGCGCACTCTAATAAACCATGGATACACGCACTTAACGCTTATGATCATGTCGGTAGTCACTTATAGGACTGGCGGTATGATCAGCGAACGAAAAGAAGAAGAAGAAGAGTATATCTTTAATGTTTATGATAGCAAATATTGGCGATTTATTGCTATGTTTGGGTAAATCTGAGGTGTAATACTATAGGAAGCGGAGGTTTCTAGCCACTTTATTATAACTTCAGAATTTTTACAGTTATGTCTGAATATATTGTGAATTCCTACCATGGGTCATGAACATACTGGTAAAATGGTTTTGCTTCAAAATAGACCTGAGTTTCCAGGCTGACAATGGATTGATTCTCAGTATTTTGGGCAGACTAACATATTTAGAAAATAGATCACTGCCAATATATAATTTAGAAAAGTCCAAGGAAAGCAAAAACAATCCTGTCATCAAAATTTTAGGGCTTTGATTGCCATTGTAAACGTGAATATTGTTGCCACTGAAATTTGAACACAGGAAATACCATTTCTAATTTCTAGGTATATATAACTGAAGTGGCGATTTCTTAAAATTTTGATGCTAATGAAAAATACCAACATAACCCTGAGTAGCATAATAGCAGTTGAATGATTCTCTCAGTTTCTGGCATAAATGATGGCATTCTCTGCTTCTTAATAGGTATGAAACTTGGTACTGTTGTTTCCGCTTTAATTTACTGAACTATTTGCAGTATGATCAAAGCAGAACAGCCGTTAGTTTTCGAAACATCCACATGCATGCCAACAAACCGTTAACTGCTAAAGACAGAGGCAAGAGCAACATAAGAATTTAAGTTTGGCCATTGGAAGTCTAGATTTAGTTTGCCTTCTAATAAAGATTCAGTTAAGGACTGAAAGATAATGCCATCTGACTTGACTGCTTTGGTCAATTTGCGCAAGCTTAAGTGAGATTTTTAATCAGTGATTAGAATGTTCGAAAAATTATGATTGAAATATCTCAAGTGGCTTTTGGAAAACAGAGCTACCTGATAACTGTGAGTAACTGTTATCATCAAAAAATTCCTGTACCAAGGCAGAACAGAAATTTCTGAGTTATCTTTATCACAATGCATTATGCGAGAGGGATAATATAGTGATCGTCATAACTCAACATAAGCATGGTAATGTAATCAAACAGAAGGATCGTCCTTTTATCATCTTTTGTTTGCCATCACAATCATCAAGGTTTAGCAAGTCATTTCTAACACAAAAAAAGAGAAAAAAAGTAATTTCTAACACTGTAGATGGTTCTATTTATATTAATGTTGGTTCAATTGCTTCTTGTGAAAACTAAAATCACATAATTTACCAATACTCTTTTAATAATCATGAAACAAGGCTGTTGCACATGAAGATTTAGTGATTGATGTTAATGCAACATTGACTGAACATTGTTTGTGATGTGTACCCGTACACCGAGCTAACCCTGTTTCAAAAACAGAAAAATAATATTGCTGTCTCTGGTTATTGTGAGATAGTCAGGTAAATCTAATAATTGTGTTGTGTGAGAAGAGGTTGTATTGATAGCCATAGGTAACAAAATGACTTTGAACAATTTTAGAAATTCTTCCTGTGTTGTTAGTGGAAATTTAACAGTGATAAACAATTTTGAACCATTTCTAGCTAGCAAAATGTGGCCATATTTATAGTAAAATGACGAATCTGTTTCGGCAACATCAAATTCTCGGAATTTTGTCTTAAGTATACGGCGCACATGTTGCATAGCTTCCTAAAATCTCATTCTAGATACAATTAAAGATGATAGTTTCCCTTTTATCAATTCATTAATCCCTAATTTGAGTTCTTCCAATTTGTTCTCAAGCCATGATGCCTGTGTTTGATCCATCAAAAATTATGTTGCCGAAACATACTCTTCTCTCACAACAGTTATGATTTTGATACATAATTACCTAATTTTCCAATTTCATAATGCTTATCTACAACACCAGAGAGAATGCTATCTATTCTATAATTAATTCTGGCCATGTACGATGAGAGGTGATCATTACACTGCTTTACAGCACTGGCAAACCGTGATTGCTTTTTAGATATGGCCTGTATATGTTGTGCAAGTATATTTCCATCCTCTACAGGTGCTAAGCCAAATATGGACTTAGCGTCCAAGTAATGACCATTTATGAACCAGAGATGGTTTAATTTGAACCTCTGTGACTAATTGCTCAATAAAATATACTGTATTCCTTAGTTTACTCATAATGTTTATACTTCCATCCATGCCATCGGTGTACGGGAACTTTCTTCACCACGTAGTACTATCGTATCTTTTGCTGACTGCTCGTTAGACATTCTATTACGGTTTACAGTGCTGAGCGATGTCCTTCCCCCGCCATAAACGTTCTTGCGGGAATCTTGTTTGTGGACAACAGCTCGCGGGAACCAGCCTGCGGGAACTTTCCAGCTTCCGGAGAGCAGATCATCTCACGTCGACTATGGATTGACGTGTCAATTTCAGTAACACGGTAGCCTAACTTGGGAATGACTACCAAGTATTCAAGTAACTATACTTCACAGTTTAATTATTTCTCTATATAGGTTTTGTTAATTATATCGTATCCATAAAAACGGTCCCGATGACTAAAAGGAACCGTAACGGTCTTAGGACTGATAGTTATAATTTCTGTATTTGTTAATAGTTATTATCATTTTCTTCAGTGTGTTGCTAACCGCACTATAGTAGGTTCGTTAACCTGTATTAATACATATATCTTAATCGTTTGACACCGTATCATTTGTTCTGGTTAGATTATGTATGTATATGGCCAGTGGCCATCCGTTCACTTGTTTTGCTTAGTTATAGAAAATATAAGACTGCAGTGCACGTAGGAAACACTATACAGCAACATTTATATATGCAGCACTTTCTCCCGCCACCTACAATTTTTCACTGAGGTCGCTGTCCGTGCTATAACTTTGTTTAGCCCGGCATGCTACCGACTAACCTGTTCTATACACCACTCGATAGGATAGGTTCAAAATGATCAGAGACACTTTCTTCATTACATACTGTGTAATATACTCTTCTCTTCCGGTAGTGTGGTAATCTAGCCCCGCACTCCGGTAAGACTGATAACTCTAAGATTTTGACTCTCTTCATGCTCCACTCAGCCTTGTGGCTTCTTAATTGTTTGGATGTCCCTATCCGCACCATGGGCTGATCCGACTCTGGGAAACTATTGGGGTTTCCGAGTGGTGATGGCTAGGGTGCGGCATCACCTACACTTGCGTGTATCTTCGGATACTTAGTAGATAGTACTTTAAGCCAATGTAGGAAAGCACTGCGAAAACACATGTATTAATTATTATTTTATTTACTGACAATCCTCCCGCACTGCAGTGCAAAACTGACAACTTGTATATATATAAACCTAACGACAGGTTAAACGGTTAGTTCCATAGGACCCGGTGACGGGCGAGATACGTATTTCCACCAAATTCTGTTAAAATGTCTGGGCATGATATTTAGATCTGCCACGTCCTTGCGGGAAGGACATTTACGGTGTGTATTCGTCTCTCTTACCCCCACCATAACGATAAGAGAGATGGCCTAATAATGCTTACCATGTCTTGTAATGTTTTATGTGGCTACGAAGCAGAATGTCCGGATTCTTTCCCAGTTCGGAGGTCCTACTAAGTAACATGTATGAGTGCTGTCTACAGTATTGATGTCATAGGACATCTGTTCTCCGTGACAGCCATGTCTAATAGCTAGGTGGATATCGGGCAGTTGTGGCCTAAACTAATTCTTGTTTTGAAAACAACTAAAAGGAATTAAGCAAAGTAGAAGGCCCCCAGAAATAAAGCGGCAACTACTAACTCAGCATATTAGGAATCACATAAGACGGTGACGAAGGAATCCATCGGGAATCTTCCGTTCCGTCTTCATGTAAAACAGTACGCACCCCTATAGTCATAATCTCACTAGGTATGGTCTTTTCTTTCTACAGCATTTTTGTTTGAAATATTAGAGTGGGCCCGTTTTTGCCTACTACTCTTCTCCCACTTTAAGCCGTGGCGACACCTTCCCTGAGACGGAGGCCCGCGCGAGGCACTTGCCTCTCGCAAGGATTCAGCGATGATGGTCCACACCAGGATAATACTCCTCACCCAAACTAGCACTAGGAGCAGTGCCTGCGTGAGGCACATCACTTTTTCGTCTGAGATAGCTTTCTTCCTTTCAGCTTAGAGGTATAATAACTTATATTAAGTTAAATAGCTATGTCTCGTGTACGGGAGCCTCCCTTGCGGGATACCTCTGCGGACCTACGAGTCTGTGTGGTACCTCCGGGAGCCCCATGTTTAAAAGTTCATCTACCTGCCTCTGTCTCGTATTTTCGTATGCTCTTACTGTAGTTTTATCTAGCATATTTTTAATTGTTTAGGTAAACGCATTGTATAGTTATATTTTTAGGTCACCAAATCAAATCTTGTAAGTCCATTGATCATGAAATTGCTATAGACAGGCATACTGGTGACACAAATTATTGGGATGAGACCATTGTGTTTAATGTTCGCGACGATGGTCGCACGGCCCCACCGGAACGATTCAGTTCCACTGGCCTTAGGAGCCGATTTTTGTTTCCCGCAGGGCAGTCTCGTTCAAGGTCTGTCACCCCGAGACCGGATGCTAACCAGCGTCATCACTCGTCGTGCACTTGCGGCGCTGCGAGTCGACATGATACATCGGAACGGCCCGACACTACCCGGCGAGCTACAGTCATTCCGGTGGTAAACTTTCAAATATAATTTTCTTATGGCCTGTAAATGGGCAATACTCAAGACCAATGCAGAGACCAGTTTGTGCTGGCTTGCCCATTAAAGGGATGAAAGGGTTAACTGCATAAAGCTGTGATAGATCAAGTGAGTTGGAGTCAGAAACCTGTTTAGCTGGTCTAAATATCACACCTCTTATCAGTAGTGGACTGGGCAATTATCTCCTTTCAAAGCAACCTAGGTAGAGCTGGTCAGGTATTAACAACACCTCCATTGTAATAGCTTGCATGGCTCTATACAGGAGTGTTAACCATTTTCATCATGAATTTTATATTCATAGCATTCTTTTAGATAGTATTAATTATCCCTTATCATAATCATGTCAATATTTTGAAACTTTCCCGCTGGAATGAAGAAATACTAGCGTTCTGCCGTGTACATTTTGGAAATATTATTGTTTTCTTAAATAGCAACAGCATACAGCAACTTTGGTTTTCAAATTAAATAAAAGATTGGAATATCTTTGGCAACCATTTGAATACAAGTTTTTGAGCAAGATAATCTTAAGAATCTGCAAAGATCTACATAAAATAAACAGAATCAATAAATAAACATTGTTTTAATATTATACCATTTCTGTTTGAACTTTAATAAACCTGAATTCAAAGGTAATATATATATGAAATTAATATTTAAAAAATAATTTGACTGGGCGTGTTATTAGCCAGAGACAGCAACAACTCTTCGGCAAATTGGTTTCAAAATAATCACATGATTTTGTATCAATATGTATTCTCTATACTCTCCTGTAGGAAATGTCATATATAATTTTCAGTTATACAGAAACCCACAATCATGGAAACCTCACAGGCAAAGCAAGATTTAATGTCTTATGGCTTTAGTCTGGTGGAGATGTTTGTGAGCTATGATGATGCTATGAAAATGAGTATTTTATCAGGCTAAAACGTCAAACACCGGCCATTTGAGATAAAGTGGGAACGGAATAGGCCTATGGAACATTGACATACATCAGAAAAGTATAATTTCATCAAACTTCAATTAGATATTGAAATACTTACTTGTTTATGTGCATTTAAACGTGGAAAGCAAAGGTTATCTACCATTTTGAATTTAATGTGGTTTTTAACCATTAACCATTCGTTGACTAACTTTACTAACTAGTTTACTATCTCAACTTTGGCTGGGATCTTGTTAACTATATTTAACTATGGTTAACCAGTCGAAGTTGATTTCTTTTTGCACCCTTATAGTGCTGCTGCAATGATCGCTGTCGGAACCACCCACCCATACCAAACTATTAATAAATGCTATCATATATCATTGTGTTCCTTGAAACGTTAGGAAAAAAGAAATATAGGATGACAAGCTGATAGTTTATTACAAATGGAGTTAAGAGCGTCTGAGAGTAGTGGTATATGCCACCCATGTTGATAAATAAAATCTGCATCTCCTGTTCTCAAATAATATACTGTCGTCTCTTTTCAAGCTTACTGTAATTCGTGGTATCACGAGAGCTTACCAATTATGTATATAGGTGGCAATCGATGTATTTATGATAAACTATCTGCTATTAAGCATTAAAACGGCCAGAAATGTGTAGTTGGGAGGGTGGGTGTGGGCTCATCTTTAATCATGTTTTAATATGAAGGTCATGCAGAATGCTTATAAAAAGTAAATTCTGAGGGTTTCATATGTTTCCATCAGCATCACTGTCAACTACATGCAACCCGACATCTATGGCGAATGGGTTTGCACACCACATTTCTCTCTCATCTGCGGATGGTGGCAGAGCTTCACAGATGCATTTTCTGGTGCATGCCTGACCATGTTGTGAGCATGTGCATTTAATCATGCAGTAATCATTGCAGTTACACACTAAATTGTTCAGAGTTCTTGAGCAGACACTGAGCCTGTCTGGTTCATTAATTCTGGATATAGTCTATTGTCTGCACCAATTTTATTACCCATACTCTGTGGGCTTGGGTAGGGGTTGCATCGCATAACACGCATGTCTCCATACCATAAGCTGACAACAACTGCGTAATATGTGGAGCATGAAACTATCATCTCACTACCCAAGTCATTCAACCGTTGGACATCTTTTCCATACATGCTGGCTATTAGGCGTGTACAAGCTACTCATTCTGGCTCTTATACATGACATGATGTTCCTAAACTACCTATATCTTGAAACTTCTGTGGGTGCCGTATCATCCGGTTAAATGCTGTTCTCTTCCCATGGCCATAAAATGCACTGACCGCATCACATCCTATGATGCAATAGACGCCAAGCATAATGTGTACTTGTTCCTGTGTCAGTTTGTCATACAGGGAATGAACTGGGATGTATCATCGAAGGGAAGTGTGTTTGCGCTCGTGACTAGTCTGAAAAAATATGTCCATGGCACGAATGGATGGTCGATGATGAATCAATATGACTAGAACATCCCCCTTGATCAGCAGCATATGAAGTGTGATTAATTATGCGAATATCCGCGTCTTCATGATTCGAGTGAAGTGCTGTGACATTATTCACTACAGTGGATTTCGTTATGGCAACGGCAACCTCTCCCAAGCCACCACTGACTACGATTGATTGGTTGTCATACACTGTTTGAGTCACATTCTGCTTTAAGAATTATAATTTTGGCAATGTTGATTTGTTCTCATTTCTGCTAAGAAGTAACTTCCAGTTTCTGGGAGTAGTAGTATCTGGAAGTACATGGACAATATTCCCTTGTTTTCCTCGACTCCTCTTCTGTCTAGTGTGGGCTTTAATGCTATTCTCTAGGTAGCGGTCAAACACAACATGAATTTGAGTCGCTTGCCTGCCTATGCAGAGGACACATTCCATGAATATCATAGCCATCTCTTTAAAACAAATACTCTCTGATTTCTGGAGTGCAACAGTTGAATAGCCACATGACCATCTATGATAAGTGCGTCTACATTTGATACAGTATTAAACATTTCTTTAGGGAGTAATTCTTCCAGCTTATGCATAAATTCCGCTTTTGTTCCAGAGTGCATTATCCCATCTTCAGTGAACATACTTAATGGGTACAGGTGAATTTTCGTAAGCCATCACCCTCTCCAGGGGCACTTGCTTCTCTGCATTTATTGCCAATATTCTAAGATACATAACTTCAGCATTCATCTTAATACTGCGTTTGCCAGTCTTAATAGTCTTTGTCATTTTACTCATCGTTTTAACACCGGGACGTGACATTGTGTTATAGAAACTCTTATGATGTGCTGACTGATTTGCAGGTTGGACAAGCCACTCATTGACAAATTTGTCAACCAAAGGATCACCTTTTTCCAAAGCACCAACAATGCTTGCCTGAACATCTGGAGTTGCCACAACTCCAGTTGCAAAATTTATATAAGTTGTGATGGTGGATCGTGAAGGCAGAATGGGTCCAAATATGTTTCTCCACACATTTGTGTGATCTTGTGTACATCATTACCTCAAGGCTTTATTTCAGCATTGGAAATATTGAGTGGACGATCAAAATCAGGAATGAATCTTTGGACTCTGCAGAAATGTTTGAAAATTTTCTGAATATTGAGCTGTTATTGGCTGAGCTATAAACTAGCGGCCAAGAGCAGAACCTTTCAATGTCAAGCCAATGGTTCCACCTGTTCCCTCAGGGACTTGTTCTCTGTAGTTTTCAGGGCGTAGTGCGGCCAGACCATGTTGAATCTACCATGGGATAGCTTAGTGACAAATTGTTTTTCATTTTCAAAGAGATCAACAATCTCAGCTGGGAGTCTTTTCATCATGAGCAATAAAGGTGGCATGTACTTAGCATAAATGCTTCTGCTTGAAGCGAATAGCAATAGGATGAACTCCGCTTTTGGCGACTGACAAACCCGTCGATTTCCATTTCGCGAAGCCGCCAAGAGCATCTTGAACAGTATTGAAAATTTCTGAAGATAATCATCCCAGAGTTTAAATGTTGGAGAACAATGTCTACCTTTATCACAGAATCTCTTGATCAAGGGCAACAAGGTCATTTCAATCTTACTTCTCAGGTTATTCATAATAGCTGTAGGCGGTACACTTTCAGGATTTGCAAACCAAACCTGTAAATGCCTTACCTTCAAGAACATCTGCAGGAAAATCATGGCTTGATGTTTTACACCTGATGCTGAAGTTCTTGAGAAATAGGGAATGTAAAACTTCATCAACAAGTTGCAAAGGATAGAGTCCACGTGCAGTCTTTCCCAGCCTACCTTCCCGTACGGCGATTGATTTCAAGTTGATTTGGTTATAGTTATGATATTATAAACCTCAACATTTATTAAACATGCATAAATATATGCATCTTGCAAGAAAGACAATGTCGGAGCTTATCGCTTCATAATCTAATATACCCCACCCATTCAGAAACTAGATTTGTAATTATTTTCAAGCTTGTCATCCATTATTTCCTGTTCCACACACTCTAGCGGTCATTTTGATATATGGTAGTATTTATTAATATTTTGGTATGGGTAGCTCACTAACTAAGCAACTTTTTAGGCCCTTGCTGCAGTACTATTAGTTTGGTATCTATGATTGCGCATTCTCATGTAAATTTGAGGCTCTGGCTGTCCATCACTAGAGTTACATTAGTGTCATACTTTGGTCTTCTCTATGCCATGTAAGAAGTATTACAAATACTTACTCTAAGTATTTGTATTTGTATTTAAATACTTTGCAAAAAAACAAGTATTTATATTTGAAGAATTCCCAAGTATTTGTATTTAAAAACTTTTGAAAATATTTGACCCCAGCCCTGCTTTTGCCCTAGATCATATTTCATGAGGCCTGCATCTATCCCCCAAGCAGTTTCAGATTTTTTAAAGTTTCTAAAAGTCGGCCAAAATTCAAGATGGCCACGGGCCAAATTGGCTGATCATCTTCCTTTGATTGAATCTGTATCCCTATTCCCTAAGGATGCCTCCTATCAAATATGCTTGAGATCGGCCCAGTGGCTCTCAAGAAGACATTTTAAATTTCCCATTGCATTAGTATCGTAGTTTTTTGTAAGAAAAAGATCCAAGATGGCCGACAAACCGCTTATCCAACAGTTTTGGAAATTGCAAATTTATAATCAGAATACCTAAAAACCTATATATAAAACCAATTTTGGATTCAAAATCCATCAAATAAAAATATTAAATATGGGCACCCCCACCCCCTCCACCAAACACTACATTTTGATTGGTCAATGATTTAACTCATTAAGATCTTACGCTACTGGCTAAGGAGAACAATGTCAACTTACAGTGGATCCCCTCGCATTGTGGCATATTAGAAATGACAAAGCTGATCAACTGGCTAAGGAAGGGTCAAATAAAGAACAATTCAACCGCGAGGTTGACCTTGAAGAAATGAAGCATATCATTAAAGCCACAAGAACCATCAGCAGGCAGCATAATGATGCAATACACAGCGTCAGTAGGGAGGATCAGACATGTATCTTCAGATCGAGGACTGGTCCCAATCATCTCAATGCACATCTTCATCGTCTCAAGATTACAGATTTTGCACTTTGTGAGTGTCAGCAGGCAGAAGAAACAGCAGAACATCTCTTGCAGCACTGCCAGCGATATGAACAGGCTAGAAGAAGCTTCTGGCCTATTGAAGTATCTTTTGAAGAGAAGATCGGAGGAGACAGAGACAGTTTGGTGACCACTTCAGCTTTCATACACCAAATAAGGAAAATGGTCTAAGATTACTGTCATGAGAGGGATGAACGCAAGAAGAAGATTGGTCAATGGCAGCCATATTTTTTATGTACCAACTTTCCTTTGACAAACTTTAATGGCCCTTAGTTCCTAATTATCTGCTAAATTTCAGCTCAATTCGGTCCGCGGTTCTGGAGAAGTTATTTTTGCGAAAACTAGGTCATCCAATATAATCGCCAAGCTATTTGGCCAAATTCGGTCCGCGGTTCTGGAGAAGTTATTTTTGCGAAAACTAGGTCATCCAATATGATCGCCAAGCTATTTGGCCAATCAAATTCCATTGAACAAACTTGGTTCAGTTATTCTCCTTGATCATATTTCATGAGTTTAAAGACATTTCTCAAAATGGGTCAAAATCCAAGATAGCGGCCGGCCAAATTGCCTGATCGGCTTCGTTTGAACAAACTTGGATCCCTATGCCCCACGGATGACTCCTGACAAATATACTTGAAATCAGCCCAGTGGTTCTCGAGAAGACATTTTAATTTTCCCATTGCTTTAGTATGGGAGTTTCGGCGGGAAAACGATCCAAGATGGTCGCCAAACCGTTTATCCGAGTTTCGAAAGTGGCAAATTTGAAATCAGTATATATAAAACCAATTTCGGCTTCAAAATCCATTAAATGAAAAATATCAAAATGGCCACCAAACGCACTACATTTTCATTGGTCCAGGGCGGCCATGCTTTTTGACGTATCAACTTCTCTTGAACAACCTTTAAGGGCCCTTACTCCCTAATTTTAAATCTCCCATATTTTGGCGCGATCCCTTAAGCATCTCTGGAGAAGTTTTCAGGAAAACTAGGTCATCCAAGATGGCCGATGAACTATTTGGCCAATCAAGTTCCCTTGGATAAACTTGGTTCAGCTCTTAACCTACATGATATTTCATGAGGTTTGAATCCATCCCTCAGGTAGTTTCGGAGATTTAAAATATGTTTCCTAAAATCGGCCAAAATCTAAGATGATCGGCTTCAATTGAACAAACTTGGATCCCTATGCCCTATGGAGGTTTCCTGCCAAATACAATTTAAATCAGCCCGGTGGTTCTTGAGGAGCCGTTTAAAAGAAAAGTTGACGACGGACGGACATCGCTATGGCATAAGCTCACTTGGCCTTTTAGGCCAGGTGAGCTAAGAATAATGGGGATGGGGTGGTAGTGGGGGGGGGGGGGGTAACTTGTTAATTATAAGTTTCTGTCTTTTTGTAATTAACCCCTTAACCCTTTAATTTGTTCAAGAAAATTTCAATTTTCTCATAGGAAATGTCCATTTGCAGACCAAGAGAAGACTAATTTTGAAAATTTACCACTGTAATGACTGGCTATGTTATCGAGCCAGTCATTCCAGTGGTAAAATTAAAAAAATAGTCTTCTTTTGGTCTGCAAATGGACATTTCTCAAGACCACTTCAGAAGCCATCTTTGGCTGATATGAGTGTTAAAGGGTTAAAAACAGTCTTCATTATAATATAACACATAAATTTTGTAATCATCATTAATTGATATTTCAATTTTTCTTATTCATAGAAACATAAGGATAAATACTGAATTCTTGCATAAATTTTATCTCTGTTCAAGAAATACCCATGTAGGCCAACCATGCCACCATTTTCAATGTTCTTATATATTCGGAAAGATTTATCAATTTTTTATATCTTCATGACGATTAACGTAGCTCATGAGCATGCTTACAATCTCGTAGGCTCTAGTCAACCTGGCACAAATGGAAAGTTAAAGAGGCCATAGAAATCTACAAGCATCAACCAACCATGAACAGAGACGAGGGCTACCGTATACCAGCAGTCTACCAGTCCATGCTGTCACGTGACTCCACAAGATCTGACCAGAGTGACGTTGCCAGCGACCGTCAGTTAGTGCTGAAGAAGTGACCGAGATGGTCACGCAAGCTACACTCAAACAATTTCTACATCCCGGAGAGGAACTAATTTTTCCTTATTATACATTGTAAAATACTTTGGTGCCAAAATACTGTCTACCATGAAATTCAATGTTCTACCAAGAAAGACCATGGTCTCACAACCATGACAGACCACGTTTTTCCAAGGTAGACCATGGTCATGTGTCCAAATTTGGATGCAGAACGATTAACCAAACAAGAGATATGAACTGATAACTCGAGCTAAGCACAAATTAGCCACCAACGATGTGGAGGGTATCACAATAGCTTGTTTTACTTGGTAAAGTCGAGATAAAAAGGAATACTTACAGAAATTTCCCGTTCTCATGGAGATCCTTCTGAATGCGTCTGTCTGCCTCTTCTCTCTCGATACAACCATGGTACCAGGGTTGTTCTTTATACAAATCTTTTGTGACCAAGCTGACCAACGGATCACGATTTTTGCTCAATGCTTTTTCCAGCTCCTTACCCTGGGGCAAAATAATGTATTTCACACTTTTATCTATCGAATATTCAGTTTGCGTTATTATATAATTTGAATATTTATCACAAGCTGTACAAGTTAACATGGAAAAGTGATACTTAAAATGAAGACAAAGGCTTCGACAGGACATGTTGGCTTTCTCCAGAAAGCTTTTCTAAATTGCTTTAGGGATGGAAAGAGTTAACCAGATTTAAAGCTTTGAACCCAGAATTTTGTTTCGACGGCGCCTATGAAAACAATAAAAGTTTATAGCCAAAAATAAAAACATTGTTGTTTTAGAATTTCACTTAACTATGAGATCTGAAGCATAACCTGAAAGCTAGGTAACCCAAACCAAATTTTGGCCAGCCAGATATGGCTTGGGGAGGGGGTGAAGACCAGGATGGGGGGGGGGGAGGTGTGTGTGTGTGTGTGGGGGCGCGCGCGCGCGCGACCGTTAAATACTAGGAAAGTAGCACAAAATCTGAACATAATCCCAAGGTACAAATTCTTTCGGTCTTACGACTATGCTTAATGTACCGTAAAATGCTCATTAGTAACCGCAGATTCCAATAGGACAAGGGCTGTAAATTCTTTAAATCCCAACTTCTGAGATACTTCAATTAGGTATTTTTCAAGAAAAAATTGAAAAAAATTATACAAAAACATTACGAAAATAGAACACATTTGCACCCTAGAAATTCTTAGCATCTTACGCCTATGCTTAATGTGTACCTTATATCCATCATCACAGGAGTGAAATTATTAATTGGGGTCACCTAAATATTGCGCATATTTTAATAAACATCATTTATTTCATCAAAAAAAATTATAAATCATGTGATGTATTAACTTCTGCTATAGGATGAGTTTAGGTCATTACACGAGTAGCACGAATATGCTAATATTAGTACCTGGGTAGACTTGAGCAATCCGCATAAATAGGAGGGGTGCTTCAAGTAACTATGAGAGTGACGGAGTAAACTCGTCCTATAGAGGAAGCTGATTAATACTCAGTAGAAGTGTCTGCGTTTTACAGATCTAATATACTGGACTCGGGAACTCGGAATATACTATATATATATATATATATATATATATATTATATATATATAACTATATGGAATGTACCCGGGGGACGCCTGGGACATTCAAAAAGGATTTCTACACTGCTGAGTTGATTCCTATCGGTGCCATTGAGTGGAGTTGGTGGATCCAATGCCATTCTTTTTGCCTCCTCCAAACCATTGAGTTTGGATCTGTCGGATCAGATGATAGGACTTGTATGATCCTGTATTGCATGTAATTTCTGTGATGCCCAGGTCTATTGAAATGGCGTGATACCGGTGTGTCGTATCTTTCATGTTTGTAGAGGTTTGTCATGGAGCGTAGGTGCTCTTGGATCCTAGTCTTGAAAGGTCTCAGGGTTTCTCCTACATATTATTTGCCACAATAATTACAGCTTAGGAGGTATACTACATTGCGAGTTCTGCAGTTTCCTATGATGTTGGCTCTGTAGGAGAGGCCCATGTGCTTACGAGTGAAAAATCTTGACTTAACCATGTTTTTACAGATGTTACGATTCTTGGTTTCAGATGGGAGGACGGGTTGCGGTGGATATCTGTGTTGTTGTGGTCTGGGTCTGGTAGTTTCGCCCTGACTATGGTGTCTTTTATTGGTTTGTTATTTTTGAAGCCAAACAATGGTGTGTCCGGGAAGGCCAGTCCGCAGCACTCAGTGCCCTGTAGAATCAGCCAATATTTGACAATTGTAGTTTTTAACATCATCCCTGTGCGGTTGAATTCGCAAACGAAGATTTGTCTCTGATTTGTTTTGGATGTTTTTAGCTTGGGAGTGGCTTGATCAAGGAACGTCGCTCCTTTTAGCGGGCCGTTTGGTGACCTTTTTGTAGGATTTTTAGAGGATAACCTCTAGTGGTATAATTGTTTTGCATTGTGAGGCTGTTTTTCTCAAAATCTTCTATTGATGAGCATATTCTCCTTAGTCTAAGGAACTGTCCATGTTGTTAGTTGGTGAGATATGGTGTCCAGGAAGGAGACGTGATGGCTTGATGATTCCATTGTGAATTTGATACTGTGGTGGGAGGCGTTCATATAGGAGACAATTTTAGGAGGGCGGTATGTCCATGTTCCCATATCATAAAGATGTCATCTATGTATCTAATGTACCTTTCAAGACTAGGGTCCAAGAGCACCTATGCCCCATCACAAACCTCTACAAACATGAAAGATATGACACACCCGTATCATGCCATTTCAATAGACCGAGGCATCACAGAAATGAGATGCAATACAGGACCATACAAGTCCTATCATCAGATTGGAGGCGGCAAAAGGAATGTCATTGGATCCAACAACTCCACACAATGGAACTGATAGGAATCAACTTAGCGGTGTAGGAAATCTTTTTGAATGTCCCAGGCGCCCCACCGCCAACCCCCGCTACATTCCACATAGCTATTACAGTTTATTCACCACACGAGCGCCTACATATTCCTCCTCCCCCACCCCCCAAAAAAAAACCCCTACCCATCTCCACTCTTTCCCTACCCCCATCGTACGGGAACCTCCCCCCCCCCCATTCCCCAAACCCCTCCTCCACCCTTCATTTCATCTTCTTACTGAGCTTACACACATTCCTATGACGCCATCGTGACGTCAAACTATAGTATGCATGTTCCAATGATGTCATAATAAAACGACATCATCCAATGACAACAAAATTTCTACAACAACAATCAAGCAGTTTCTCTGTCAAAATGTATCAGTGCAAAACCTGTTCAGCACTTCATAAAAACAAATCATCGCTATATAGGCACACGAAGACACGCCATAACAATGGTTTACCACAATCGCATTGTGACAAGTGCAACCAGGCCTTTTCAAGGACCCGGTATGAGATAAAACACCTAATAAGAGGGCATGAACTAACAGAAGAAGCGAACAAGCTGCTGAAAAATTCTTTCAAAATCATAGGAGACGGAATCGTGTTACTGCCAACCGACTACAAGAAGCAGAAAAAATGCAGTAATACCATTATTCCTACCGCCACAGGTACAATGAAGGATACGGGTACCATCCACTACATCGGATACCTGTATCCTAAGGGATACAAATTCCCAACAAACAACAACCCAAGCAGAACTCCAGAAAAGACAGTACCTCCAGAACCGCACCCCCAACTGTTCCCCACCCCACCCCTCCTTCCTTTTTTTCCTTTTCCGCCCAGTACCATCAACCATGGATACACACTACCAACAAAAACCAACAACATAATTACAAGTTACGCCAAGTACCTACAGTACCGGCCAAAAATATATGGTACCACCAAAACACTTCAGAAACCACCGGTACCGCCAGCACAAAACCGCCAATACCGCCAACAAATACTGCCAGGTACCGCCATCCACCACAATACCGCCAGTACCGCCCATAACCCATACCACCAACCAACATGTATCGTGGAAAAAAGCCTAACACACCCTGTCACGTGACCACTGGACACCAAAAATGCCCATATATGGTAAATCACGTGACTACATCCGGGCACCCCACCAAAAAGTATAAAAGGAGCAAACAAACACAGCTCAGAGCATTCAGACTTTTGGATCTGACATAGACAGACCAAGTGTCAGGCATTTATTCAGTACTAAGATATACTGTTATTATCATCACTATATATATATATATATATATATATATATATATATATATATATATATATATATATATATATACACCTGTGCAAAAGTTAAGCACCAGCAAAAACAATAGAACGTAGAAACATGATGGTACAACTAGGCTGCCATACTTTTTGTCCCCGCGTTAGCTGACATAATTCCAAGTACGAAATGCACATGCATGCATGACTTCACGCCGCTTGATGTCCGTGCGTGGCGGGAAACAGCACACGTGTTCAGTTATGTAAAAGTCCAGTTTGAGGTGTAGAACATTACATACAGATTTAGGCGACAAGATTAGGAATTTTGTGTTCATGACCGTGGTTTATTTGTACAGAGAGAATTAGCTCTTGATTGTGAACCGCTATGGCAAGACGAAGGTTAAGTGATCGTGTGAAATGGCAAATCATAGGCATGCATACCACATGCAGAGAGATTGGCAGACAGCTGAACATTAACCATACTGTAATCAGTCGTTTGATTGCAAAACATGGGCAAACTAACGAGGTGAAGGACAGGCCTAGATCTGGAAGACCGAAGAAGACTACTGCCCGTGATGATCGAGCCCTAGTACGCCTTGTTAGGAGATCTCCATTCACCAACAGCAGAGTGCTCAGCCAGCAATGGGAAATGCGCAATAGAGTGTCAATGTCTACCGTCAAAAGGAGACTGTATGCTGCTGGCATGAAAGCTAGGAGACCTGTCAGACGTCCTCTCCTCACTGCACACCACAAAGAGGAGCGTCTGAGGTGGTGCAACGAAAGAAGACACTGGAACATGAGATCCTGGAGACGGGTACACTGGTCCGATGAAAGTCGGTTCCTGCTTCATGCCACAGATGGTCGAACTCGTGTATGGAGGTCCAGACGCACCGCGTACGACCAACGTAACATCATGGAAGAAGTTCCATTTGGTGGAGGTTCCGTTATGATATGGGGGTGCATCTCATTTGATTGTAAGCTGGACCTGTTGACTGTACCTGGAACACTAAATGGACAAAGATATCAAGATTCCATACTGGATAGAGTTGTGGTCCCTCATTTTGTAAATCATGCACCTGGAACCCACCCTATATTCATGGATGACAACGCCCGACCACATTGTGCTAGAGCTGTGCATGAATACCTCCGCCAGAATGCCATCGAAACCCTACCATGGCCAGCAAGGAGCCCTGACATGAACCCTATTGAGCATATCTGGGACATTCTGGGAAACATGGTGAGAAGGAGGGATCCTCCTGTGCAGAACCTACAGGAATTAACAGACGCACTCCATCTTGAATGGCAACGAATACCACAATGGCGTATCAGTCGGTTGGTGACCAGCATGAGACGTCGTGTCCAGGCCGTCATCCAGGCACAAGGTGGATATACCCGGTATTAATAATGACAGTCTCAAACTCGTGCACAGATGTTAAACTTCGTTTTCAGACACCATTAATGACAATCTAGCCACGTGTGTCAACTGTAGGGCAATAGTTGTGTCAACGTAACCATATTCAGGCCTCGTTTTCAAGTTCAAACAAAAACATAGTGTTTCCCCACCATCATAATCAGCATTCCTCTAGTTGCATTATTACCTCTTGCACTAAGATGGATGGGTACATAAATGTTTATGCTATTGCTTTCTTCATAGCACATGAATATACTCTCGCATGTGCGTAAAAATAGGGTGGTGCTTAACTTTTGCACAGGTGTATATATATATATATATATATATATATATATATATATATATATATATATATATATATATATATATAAATACACAAAGTGATGGTAACCGAGTATTATACATTCAATCTGATCCGCATAATTGGTACCCATTAAAATAACTTTTTCATTGATAGTTGTATCATACAATGAAGTGACGTAATTTCGATGGTATTTCTGCATAGTTTTTGCAAAATTTTGTTTCAAATCTCTTCTTACTTAACATTTACAAGTTATTTAACTCTCACACAAATTTTCTTTACACAAACTGCTGAAATTTGGATGCGACTTCTATTAGATACATTTGCTGTTTTAAAACTGCGAAGAAATTAAGATTGCAGAAAATTGGCTGCGTCTTCTATTAAGGATGCGGTTACTAATGAACGATTTACGGTATACCTCAAATCCATCATCGCAGTCACAAAAATATATAAATCATTTCGTGCTATTGGAGGTGAAAACGCAAATATTCAGACCCGGGTAGGGTTCTCATGTTATGCTTGTAGTGGCATGAACACAAAGATTCTCATACATAAGCGGCTTGGGTGTTGGCAATGATAGGATATGTAGGTTAACAACATTTATTAAGCATTCCCCAATTCTTCTAGATTGGAGATGAAGAGTTATACCAGAGGCCAAGGGGCCTTGTATCGCTCACCTGCAATTATTGCCCACTGGCACAACTGAAAAAAACTGAGATGAGCACTGGAAAAATTTATCAATCTAATTTCTGTGAAGAAGGTTTAGCCTAGTTTTATTAATAATTGCCCCAGTAAGTAGTCTTTTTATGATTTGCTCAGAAATTTGCAGAAAATACAAGATGCTCGCCAAAAAGGCTAAATTTTGATTGATTCGTGGCAGACATGTTTTTGTCTATTGCTAGGAAACTGTTTTTAGTGGGAAAAAGAACTAAGGTTGGTAAATTTGAAATCAGAATACCCAAAAACCTATATAAAACAAATTTCGTTTTCAAAATCCATCAGATACATATATCCAATATGGCTGCCAAACAGGCTACATTTTGATTGATCCACGGCGGCCAGGTTTATTGGTGTATCAACCTTCCATGGACAAACTTTTATTGCGCTTAGGCCCTAATCATCTCCCAGATTTTGGCCCGACCCGTTCAGCGGTCCTGGGGAAGTAATTTTCATGAAAACTAGGTGATCCAAGATGGCCGGCGAAGCATTTGGCCAATCAAGTTCCCTTGAACAAACTTGGTTCAGCTCTTGCCCTAGTTCATATTTAATGAGTTTCAGAGATTTTCTAATAGGCTGCAGGCCAAATTGGCTGATTGGCTCCCTTTGAACAAACGTGGATCTCTATGGCTTAAGAATGCTTTCTGCCAAATGTACTTGAAATCGGCCCAGTAGTAATCGATTAGACATCTTAAATTCCCCATTGCTTTAGTATACAGTTTTTAGCGAGAAAAAGATCCGTTTATCCGACAGTTTCGACCATGGTAAATTTTAAATCAGAATACCCAACAAGAATGCCAGGTGAGCTAAAAACTATACCAAAAAAACACGAAAAAAGTTCAAAGTCCAAAACCATGAAAAAAGTAGTAAAAATTGCCCAAAATCATATCAGTAATAATGCAGATCATATCCCTGTATTGCACGGAACACTTCTATCAAGTGTCATTGAAATCGGAATGACCATAGTTGAGCTACACGCTCCATAAACAACCACAACCCAAAAACAATGAAAGAAATTAAGTCCAAAGCTGTGAAAAAGCAGGAGAAATTTTCCAAAATGCAATTGGTAACCAAAGAACATTTACTGAAGTAACTGTAAATCTGCAATGACTGGGCATCAATGATTATTGTAAGGTATCTTCTTATATGACCATTGGAAATGTCTGGTGCTGATCTAGCAAAAATTGTTGGTGTGGTTGCATTTCAAAACTCCATACTTGAAATTCCCATTGGTTTACTATGGGGGACACAGGGCATTGAGACGCAGATTTCTTGAGAACTATTGGAATAATCCCCTTCAAAATTCAGTTGAAGTCAAGTCGCTATAGGACCCATAAGATCACCAAGTTCAGCAAAACTAATTTTTCGGCCATTTAAAAGAAATGTTGAAAAATGTTTTCTCCATTTGTCATTTTGAGTTCATTTCTGCCCAATTTTTTTTTGCTATTTTGACCCCAAAAGGTGCACCTGGTCGTAATTTTTAAATTCAAAATTTTTTTATTCCGAGTACATTTCTGCAAAAAACGAAAAATGGTATTTTGGTTAAATATTTTTTCATGGCGGCCATTTTGAAAATATTTTTTCCAAAAATAATCATCAGTGATAACAGCATACCCAAGTATGGTAGTGATCCAATCAAAACTCTAGGCGTAGAAGCACTTCAAACATCCATTTGAAAATCCCCCATACATTTCCTACAGGAGTTTTTTGCCCACTCAAAGGTTGGTAGATTGAAAACCCTTGGGCCTAACCAAAATAAAAGTAATCACAATGCAAGGCCCAGAGGTACTACAAGTTGACCAAGTTTGGAGTTGATCGGGTGGAAACTGTAGGAGATAAGAAATACAAAATTCTAAGTAAAAACAATAATCTGTGGTTTTATAACAGATTAATGATGCGTATAGTACCCTTGCATAGTATATAACGCTGATGTAAAAAAATGTTTATATGCGGTGAGCTATTCTTGGAAAATAAGAGGTATCCGAAAATATCAATATCTCACATTTTTAAGTTACCACATGATCCTGGTGCCGCAGGACGAGGGCTTCCCAGGACTAAATATTCTGCGAAAAAATAATGTCCAAGCCATGTACATATATAGAATTAGATTGCCCATCTGACCCCTGGCCACTGCCCTCAGATTGACTCAAGAACAAAAAAATGTGTTGTATTGTGGTCTATTTACTACAAGCTTCAAAATGATATGTGACATGACCACATTTGCTAAAATCTATTTTCTGCCCACCATTTCCCCCACCCCTTCCCCTGGGGGTGATAGCAAAATTCCAATGAGTCATGCACATCCTTGGCCATATGTGTAATCATACAGAAAGTGTCACATTTCTATCTGAAATGGTCTAGGAGTTACGTTACAATAGATTCGTGCCCAATTTTGAACCCACCCCTACCCCCAGTTTGTGACTCACGATTCCTTGTACTGTAGTCTACTCATCATTGGCTTGAAAATGATATGTGACTTGACAACCTTTGGAAAAATGTAATTTTTTACCCCACATTCCCCACCCCCAGGCCCTGGGGTCATGTCAAAATTCCAAGTGTCATGCACATCCCTGTCCATATGTGCAATCATCCCTAAAGTTTCAAGTTTCTATCTGAAATGGTCTAGGAGGAGTTGCGTTACAATCGATTGGTGCCCACTTTTGACCCCGCCCCTACCATCAGTTGGACCCAAGATCAAAATAATTCCTTGTGCTGTAGTCTACTCATCATTGGCTTGAACATGATATGTGACATGACGACATTTGGACAAATTTAATTTTTCTACCCACAGTATAACAAAATTTCAAGTGCCATGCACATCCTTGTCCATATGTGTAATCATACAGAAAGTTTCAAGTTAATGATATGCGACATAAGACATTTTTTTTTTACCCCACATTTAAAAATTTGAAATTCAATTTCTTTTTCATATGGACACGTCCTAAGCATGGTATAGAACACAGCCACGAAAGTTTTTAAAAAATCTGATGACCACTCGTGGGTGCAATGCAGCAAATGTCATTTAAAAAAACCTTAACCATAGGATTAACATTAAGCTGGACACAAAAATTATTCAAAGTTAAAACTTGAAAAAAATAAAGAAAAATCGATACAGTTTTGATCTAAACTAGTCATAAGCATCGCACAGAACACATCTGTGAAGGTATTTTTTTAAATCGGATGAACCCTTAGGGGTGCAAATGTCATTTAAAAAATCCTTAACCAGAGCGGACGCCAACATTTTTCCCCCTTCTCCCAAAATCTCTTTTTTTCAACTTCGTGAAAATGCAAGATAAAAACCGTAACCATAGGATTAACATTAAGCTGGACACAAAAATTAGTCAAAGTTAAAACTTTAAAAAAAATAAAGAAAAATTTCAAAAATCAATATAGTTTTGATGTAAACTAGGCCTAAGCATCATATAGAACACATCTGTGGTCTTTTTAAAAATTGGATGAACCCTTAGGGGTGCAAATGTCATTTTAAAAATCCTTAACCAGAGCAGACGCCAATGCCGACACCAACATTTTTCCACCCTCTCCCAAAATTCTTTCAACTTCATGAAAATGCAAGATAAAAACCGTAACCAGAGCGGATGACAATGCCGACATTTTTTCCACCTCTCCCAAAATCTCTTTTTTCAACTTCGTGAAAATGCAAGATAAAAAGCTTAACCAAGAAATTATGAGTATAAATTGGATATAAAACAGGCATAAAATAATTAAAGTTCAAAGATAAAAAAATAAAATTTTTTTTTTTTAAATCAATTTCTTTTTCATATGGACAAGTCCCAAGCATGGTATAGAACACATTGTGGGTGCAATGCAATAAATGTCATTTAAAAAAACGTAATCATTGGAATAACATTAACCGGGACACAAAAATTATTCAAAGTTAAAACTTGAAAAATATAAAGAAAAATTTTTTAAATCGATATGGTTTTGATGTAAACTAGTCCTAAGCATCGTACAGAACACATCAGTGAAGTGTTTTTTAAAAATTGGATGAACCCTTAGGGGGTGCAAATGTCATTTTCAACACCCTTAACCAGAGCGGACGCCAACGCCGACGTCAACATTTTTTCCCCCTCTCCCAAAACCACTTCTTTCAACTTCATGAAAATGCGACATAAAAATTGCAAATCTGAAATCAGAATACCCAAAAACATATATAAAACCAATTTTGGCCTAAAAATTTGGCCACCAAACATGCTATATTTTGATTGACCAACGGCAACCGTGCTTTTTTACAGATCAACTTCTCTGGAGCAAACTTTAATGGCCCTTATTCCATAATCATATGTCCCAAATTTCGGCCCGATCCCATCAGCGGTTCTAGAGGTTGCTCTCGGGAAAAAATAGGTCATCTTGGATGACCGCCAAATTGTTTGGTCAATCAGGTTCTCTTGAACAAATTTGGTTCAGCTCTTGCCCTAAATGATATTTCATCAGTTATGAATTGATCCCTCAAATGGTTTCAGAGATTTTTATATATTTCTAAAAATGGGCCGAAATCCACGATGACCGCTGGCCCAGTTGGTCGATCAGTTTCATTTGAACAAACTTGGATCCTATGCCCTAAGGATGTCCTGCCAAATATAATTGAAATCTGCCCAGTAGTTCTCGAGAAGAAGACATTTTAAAGTTTCCATTGCTTTAGTATGGGTGCTTTTGCCGGGACAATAATCCTCGATGGCCGCCAAACCATTTATCGGTCAATTTCAAAATTACAAATTTAAGCTCAGAATACCCAAAAAATATATATAGAAACAATTTCGGCCTCAAAATCCATCAAATAAAAAAATCCAATATGGCCGCCAAACGCTACATTTTGATTGGACCATGGTGGCCATGTTTTTTGATGGATCAACTTCCCTTGAACAAGGCCATGTTTCTTTATGTATCAACTTTTCTTGAACAAACTTTAATCGCCCTTAGTCATCAATATCATCTCCCACATTTCGGGCCGATCACCACCAGTTCTGGAGCTGTTCTCTCGAAAACTAGGTCATCCAAGAGGGCCGCCAAATGATTCGGTCTGGTTGAAATTGCTCAAGCAATTAATGAGTAGCGCTTTAAACAATTTGACGCAATTTTTTTAAAATTCCAAGATGGTCACCGGAAAAATGGACCAATCAAAATTTTGTATAAAAGTTCTGAAGGATATCATGCTATGGTTCTTTCATCCAAGTTTGATTGAAATCGGCCTAGCAGTTATCAGTAGGCTTTTAAGTGATTTCCAGAAATTTTCAGAAAATCCAAGATGGGTGCAGGAAAAATTGACCAATCAGAATTCTGTAAACGAGTTCTTAAACATACCAGCGTACTATCCTCCCAGGCCGGGTTCTACTTGTCCAAGTAGTTAATGAGGAGCAGCATCTTAAATGATTTCCCACAATGTTTTGAAAAATTCAAAATGGGCGTCGGAAAAATTGACCAATCAAAATTCTGTATATAAGTTATGAAGCCTACTCCCATAGGGTCCTTCCAGCCAAATTAGCTTGAAATCCGCCAAGCAGTTAATGAGGAGTAGCGTTTTTAAGCAAAAGTTGACAGACGGACGGATGGACGATGGACAGACAGATGGACGGACAGATGGCCACCATGCCATAACCTCACTTGACCATTCTGGCCAGGTGAGCTAATAATGGACTAATCAAAATTCTGTGCTAGGGTTCTTCCAGCCAAGTTCGACTGAAATCGCCCAGTGGTTATCGAGTAGGCTTTTAAGCGATTTTCCAGAAATTTTCACAGAAAATCCAAGAGGGACACAAGAAAAATTTACCAATGAAAATAGTGTATACAAGTTTTGAATCCTACCAGCCTAGTATCATTCAGCCAAGTCTGGTTGAAATTGCTCAAGCACTTAATGAGGAGTAGCATTTTAAATGATTTTCTGCCCTTTTTTAGGAAAATTCGAGATGGCCACCGGACAAATGGACCAACCAAAATTCTGTATACATGTTCTGAAGCATACCACACTACGGTTCTTTAATCCAAGTTTGATTGAAATCGGCCCAGTTGTTATCATGGAGTAGGCTTTTAAGAGATTTCCAGAAATTTTCAGAAAATCCAAGATGGCAGGCGGAAAAATGGACCAATCATCCTATTCTAATAAGATATGACCATCTAAATAAAGCCTCAGGCCACCCCACCCCTCCATGAAATTTGACAGTGGGGAGGCTTGAGGGGGGCCGTAATTAAGGAGCTAGGTATAGTAATTAGTAAAACATATGACCAGCCCCTCTGGGTCATCTGGTCATTATTACTACATTACAACCTACCTCCTTGCATTACTTTAGCTCAAAAGCAGATTTCAACATTGAACAAAAAACCCTGAGGCAAATTTCTAGCAGAAATGAGGTTAAAAAATTACCAAAATGACTGAAAACATTGTTAGTAATAACAGATTATGAAGAAAAAGTACGAATGACAATAATTCTACAGAATTAAGTACTGCCAAAAGGAATCCAACTAAAAGGGATTCAAAAGTGAGTAAGAAAGAGAGTATAGAAGTGTCATTAAAACCCCTAAAATACACATCAAGAAGGGCTATGACTAGCATAGGTATAAAGTCATGCAAGAAGAGTTAATTAAGAAAAAAAGAATGAGTAATGATATGAAATGAAATGAGGTGAATAGTTCACACATGAAAAGGAAATGAAATGGAATTTCACTCACCCATGAAAGCGATGATCATGAGAATGATGTAGATGATGAATGAGCAGATGAAGAAGAAATGCAAGACATGGACCCCGAAGCAACATTCTAAATATTCTTAGAGAAGAAGGAAGAAGGACCAGAATCCTTAAGATAGTAATCGAAAAGTATTCTCCGACTTCCAATTAGCCATCTGCATAATCTCTTTTAAAGAAAAATCGTTAAAAAGTGCACAAGAAGTAACAAGGCCTCTAACATCATGGGCTTTGACACCAACTACAGAACTGTCCCCAGGAGATGCCAGATTATGGCAAAGCTTGATGGTATCTATGATCCAACGAGAAATAGTTGTTAAAGAAGCCAGGCGATCAACTCCATCAGCAAAGATAACCCAGAGATGCCTGTCATCGGTATGTTTGCAAGCAGTAGGTAGCTTATAGATATTGAGAGCCTTAACAGGACACCAGACAGAATCGTCTCGTGACAAAGAAATAAGCTTACGAATGGCAATAGGCTTACACAGGAATTTAACCAACTAAGATTTTGACAGAAATTCAGATCTATGATAAAGAATAAGACCATTGCCAGTAATCTGGAATCTATCTGATTCAGCTGATAAAGCATAGATTTCTGATCGATGGCTGAGCGAAGCTACAGCTAGTAAGAAAAACTGCCTTGAAGGTAAGATGTTTGCCTGTTAGCACCTGTACAACGAGTGAAAGGTTTCTCAATAAGGACATGAAAATGTTTTTGATCTTGAACCAAAGGATTCTGAACGCATTTAACAAAATAATTAAGCCCAAAACGATAAGACAAACAAAATTAACAGACAAATTCTTCTGGCTAAAGAGAAAAAACAAGAAAATCAGGGACCTGAGTCAAAGAGGATTCCGAGGGCATGATAGAATTGTCTGAACACCATCTCGTAAAGAAAAATCCCAAATCAAGCATTATATATGTTTCTGGTGGATGAGTGGAGACTTCTTCAGAATTCTTGAGATCTAGTTGAAAGGACTGATGGAGAATGGAACAATTAGACAGCTTCGAAACCAATAGCTAAAAGATCCCTGGATTCTGGTGAAGGATCCTTCCTCGGTTCTGAGATAACAGATTCTTCGAAATTGGTAACAACAGATGGAGATTGACAAGAAGGTCCACAAGATCCGGAAACCAGGACCTCGTTGGCCAGAAAGGAGCGATCAACTGAACTACGCACTTGTGATGATGGATCATTCTCAAGACTCGAGGACTGAGAATGGTAGGGGGAAGGCATATGCAAACACGTTATCCCAAGACTAGGCTAGTGAGTCGACCAACAGAGCCATCTCCTTCGGAAATGGCGATATGAAGATCTTTCGGTTCTTGAGGGTGGCGAAGAGATCTATATGAGGGCGACAAAAATGCAGAAAAAATGACTGGACTAAAACCCCCCACAGACCCTCCTTGCGGGTTGGTCTGTTGTTTTATTAACCACTATAAAAACATACTTACCGTTCAGTCACTACTTGCTAAATCAATTATTTGCATTTTGCTATCAGAATAAGATTTTTATGCCTGCATACACACCTCCCCATGCCTAATCCTATTCCTATGGACCCTCAACCAGGCTACTGGTTGAGTCCCACCTCCAGCCTACCATCAGGTATAGACTGGCACCAGTCTATACTCACCTCATAGTGACGCTTGTCGCTACGCGCGCTCACGCATGCGCATCAGAGCCTGAATAGGAAACAGATTCACTTTTCTAAATTTAAGTGCAAAATATTTAAAGTCTGATTCTCAAATCTTACCACGCGGGGTGGTTGAGGCCGGGTCGTAGTGATTGAACGGTAAGTATGTTTTTATAGTGGTTAATAAAACAACAGACCAACCCACAAGGGGGGTCTGTGGGGGGGTTGTTATTACACCACAAAAACATCCATTACCGTTCAATCACTACTTGCTAAACCCGTAGATTTGGTCAGTGCCCCCTGTCCACATAAGGTGGGAGGAGATTTGAGAATCAATAAACCAGGATAAAAATCAAACCAATCTTATCCCTATGTTATTAACATAACATATTAGTGTATTTAGCTCAATCACAACGTGATTAGCAAATAAGAACAAGTTGAACTTAAAGAAATAACTAAAAACCAAAAGAAGACTCACCATTTCTCACCGAAGCAGTCTTTTAACGAAAATGGTGGAAAGTGATTGGTAAATAGTCTTCGGCTTTTTTGGTTAACAAACAAGGATAAATTAAATCAATCTTATCCAAATGTTAACAACATAACCTAATATAGCATTTAGCTCAATCACACCGTGATTAGCAAATACGAACAACAAGTTGAACTTAAAGAAATAACTAAAAACCAAAAGAAGACTCTCCCCCTATCTCACAGACGCATAGTCCTAACGAAAATGGTGGGAAGTACTTGGTAAATAGTCTTCGGCTTTTTTAGTTAACAAACAAGGATAAAATTAAATCAATCTTATCCAAATGCTAATAACGTAACCTAATAGTGCACTTAGCTCAATCACACCATGAGTAGTCTGCACTCTGGTCTTTGAGCTAAAAGGCTGTAAGGTGTATTCACATTTCCCTCCTGCTACCTGCATGATCTCATCTAAAGACGATCCCTCAAAAAGAGCGAAAGAAGTAGCCATACCTCTAACTTCATCGGCTTTAATAAGGGAGAGATTAATTTGATCCGGTGAGGCTATCTCATAACAAGGACTAAGTATTCTCTCAAAATCCATCTGACAATCGAAGAATTTGAGACCGGCTTAGATAAATTTTCCTCGTAGGAAAAACATAAATGAGATGGATCGATTCTTATAACATCTGATCGCTGATTGAAGGTTCCTAATGCCCTAATAGGACACCAAAATTTTTCGGATGGCGACAGACGAAAAGATTTTAAAATGATCGGACTAGCAGGATAGCGGTTAGTACGAGTTATAGATAAAAAATTCCTTCTGGGATATCAAAGCCGTCTCCTGAAACTATAAATCTCTCCTTTTCAGCAGAAAGAGCATGAATCTCTTGAACGCCTTCTAGCAGAGGCTGTAGCAACAAGAAAAAACAGCTTTGACAATTAAAAACAAAACCAAGCTTACTACTGGTAGAAGAAATAGGTTCAAAATGGCGACCTGCCAAAACTTGAAGAACCCAAAGCCCAACTCCAGGAAGGAAAAGACTTAGCAATCGAAGGACGAATATTACTTCGACCTCTAATAAAGCTATTAAACGTCTTAGTATCCTTGACATCGGCATACATAAGACAAGGAAGGGATGACACCAGAGAACATCTATACTCCCTGAACGTAATAACTGACAAATGAAAATACCCAAACAGATAAGATAAAAAATCTAATAATTTGGGTATCGAACCAGAATCGGGCACGAAACCTTGGTCTGAACATCATTCACCTAAAGTTTTAAAATCGACCCTTGTAAACTCAACGGGTCGAATCCCTTCTGGCAGAGTCAATCATTTCCTGATATCAGAAGAAACCTTATTCTCGAGGACTTCAGACTCGAGATTCTCCAGACACAGACTAAAATTTATTGGATTTGTATGCACACAAAGACCTCTTACTTAAGATAGAAGATCCTGGTATACTGGAAGAAGAAGAGGGAAATCTACCAGAAAATCTAGAAGGTCTAAAAACCAAATCCTCTTTGGCCAACAGGGAGCTATCAGAAGAATTTCGCAAACCTGATCCTTGACCCTCTTCAGAACTAACTGAATCAAAATCGTTCGAGAGAAGGCATAGGCGAGCATTCCTGTCCACTACTGAGACAGAGCATCCACCACCAGGGCTTGACTGTCCGGAAAAGGAGACATGTAAGAGAAGATCTGAGCATTCAGAGAGGCCGCGAACAGCTCTACTAGAGGACAATCCATAAGACTAAACCTCATTCCTCCTTATAAAAATGAAAGAAAACCCCATGGCCATGACTGAACGAATTGAGATTTAGAAGCCTAACAGACAATCCGACCAATGCACAGAAGCCTGGATCTACTTTCCAATGAATAGCTTCTTCTATAGACTCCCTGACAATCATAGACAAACAACAACCCCTCTAAAGCTAATAGCTTCTAATAATAAGGAACAGAAAACCTTTTTGGAAGAGGAGACTACATAGAAGGATTCTAGATCCAGGAATATCTAGCCCCTTTTAATAAGGGCACCCCCCCCCACCTTAAAGAAGAGTCAAACTTACTATATGCTAAAGAGGAGTGCTCATAGAAACACATAGATTACATATGCCAAAAATCCTGCCCTATATCATAACGCTTACACCTCACTAAATAGGTAACTCACTTTTATTATGGATATTTTAATAATACCGCTTACTCTGAATGGAGACCAAACAGGGTCATATCAGAATAGCCTAACTTATTAATAATGCTAGACTCTGCAAAAATTATAGATAATATTATTTACAGAGATTTAACCAGAGATTGTGGCAACCCAAAACTCCATAGTAAGTCTATGGGAGTGTTTAGAGCCAAGATATAGCCAAACCCTGTGCCCGAGACCTACATGAACTACGGGAAAGTCACTAGTGATGACCGTCATCACAATTCTATGAATAGCATACATGACAAGTCACAAGGTCCTGATAAGAGAACTATGGCCCACATTAGACTATCTAATTTAAACATCGTATAACAATGGAGATTTAATAAAAAATTGTATTGAATACATCAACGGTTGCCTAGCCGCTCGGGCTTGCTGATAAATTAGATATCCTAAACAATTCGATATTTATGCCACGAGGCAGAAACTTAAAAGATTTTAATAAATTTATTGATTCTTATATTCATAATCTTAGCATCAATAGTTTCATCTTTGTACTAACAAATGCCATTGTGTTAGAAATCCCCAAGAAAGATTGAACACTGATGCTAGCTATTAACTGATTGAATACTGAATTTTGCAGACGACATATCACGACTGTAATATCTCTGGACTTGCAAAGATTTAGAAAACATTTTGACCGAAATAGTTGGTGGATGCTTAAATCCAAAGATTCTCGTCCGCTCTTCCCCCCTCCTGCGCAACCCCCACCCCACTCCAACCGGCCCGCCGCCAACCCCCAGACAACAACCTCAATGAGCAAAAACCCAAGACTCACCGAATAATCCGGGAATAATCCGACCGAAAATTGCCGGTGGCATCACCAACAACCTTCAGCCAAACTGCCCCCAAAGTACCCAGCAAATCCCGAGCCCCGCCCCCCGAACCCCCGTCCAAAGGCCCGCAGCAACCCAGTCAAAATAGAGCAAAATTTACGCTATAAAAGGAAACCAAACAAAAATCTGGAAAAAATGAAAACAAAACGAACTCACCGAAGCTATGTCAACGCAGAAGAATCCGACTCATATTCCTCCTGCCTGCCCCTTTATCCGATTGATTATCCTTTCTAAGCGAATAATGTACTTGTAGACATTAATCCTGTACTCATAATGATCCTATGAAACCTTTACTGAATCTAATTCTTTTCAGCGCCTGACGAAATTATACTACGATTTACTTAAGAATCAGGGTTATCCCCTCCACAAATAAACTCCCTTTGGTTAAATAAATATGTCAACCTGCCGACATAAGAGGTAAAAGGAGCGAGAAAAAATGCTGAATGGCCCGAAGACAACTGGCCATCTAAAGTTGGATGAAAGCAAAAATCGTATCTCGAAATAATGCGTAGAATACCACCTGACTTATCGGCTTATTAAATGCGCATAGAAAATAATCTGCAACAAAATCCCATAGGGTAACCGGTCAGGACAGTCTTTAATTACGCTGAAATTGTCGCTGATAAACGAATAAATGTCTGAATAGACTATCATTCCAAGAGAGACTACAAGACTGGCAATGACTTGGAATGACTATTTTCAGCAATTTAACATTCCCAATATTAAACAAAAACTGAAATAAGACTAATTCTTAGGCAAGAAGATGACTAGATTCTAGGAATGCGGATATGGAAAAAGGGAAACGGAAATGCATAAACCCGGAAGTATACTACCGGAAACTGATCAAAATCCTACAACCCGGATGTACAGAATTACCGGAAGAGGAAGCTGAAAACCCGGAAATGGATGAACATGTAATGCCGGGTAAAACCGGAAATGACCCTATCCCCGGCTGTACGAAATCCGGATGTGGAAAAAAGGAAAAAGAAATGGATAAAACCGGAAGTAGACTACCGGAACTGATCAAGATCCTACAATCCAGATGTACAGACTAACCGGAAGAGGGAACTGAAAAAACGGAACCGGAAATTGGTGAACAATGCAATGTCGGGTCCAACAGACCCGGATATGCATTCTTCCAGAAGCTCTCATGAAACCGGAAACGGAAATCGGAATTACATCCAGGTCTGACCGACCCGGAAGTACACTTCTAATACCGGAAGCGGAAGTAAACTGACTAGTGTCCACCCCGGAACCGGAAACGCCTCTACCAGAATTCGGAAAATAAAAAGAGTCCTCAGACTCCGGATATCCGGAAGCGCTAAAAGACCCGGAAACGGAAGTAGACACTAGACCTCTAGGACCCGGATGTCCTACATAACCGGAAGACAGACCGGAAGTTACCGAAACGGAAGTGGTAACCGGATCTTGCCGACCCGGATCACCCCCCCCCCCCCCCACCCCAAACCAGAAGTCCTTCCGGAAACGTAAGTTACCGAAGCCGGAACCGGATCTTGACGACCCGGATGTCTCGCTAAACCGGAAGTCCGGCCGGAAAAAGAATGAGAATCGTAAAACGGAAGTAGCCGGAATTAGCAAGACTAGGTAACAACCTCTCAACAATGAGCGCTTTCGAGACTACTTTAACCACCGGAACCACCGTTACATTGGCATTTTCATAAGTACTAGCCTTATGGACGCCAGCTTCAACCGACGCCACCACTGCTTGAAGGTTATGCCCGTCACCTTCTAGTCTAACGTGGATTTTCTGTGGTGCACCCTCCGAGCACACCTTCAAGAGCTTAGATGCTCTTGTCTTCTGCTTTTTCGGCGATTCCATCACCTGTCTAGAGGACAGGGGGACCGGCTTCCCCCATTTGCGGGAACGCCCGCAAGCCTTCGGGCTATCCTCGGAGCTTGACGAGCTCTCCTTCCTTTTTGCCTCTTTTATTGCAGAAGAGATCCTTTCATCAAGTGATTTCGTCAAAACGGTGGCAAACGACTCCAACCTAGCAAAGAGCGCCATCACGGCGTCCAAATTTCCCGATGAATATCCCCCTCCGTTGCTACCGATAATGGAACAGAGGTTGAAGCAAAGGACACCGCCATTGTCTTGCTAGCAACGGAGGAAGGGGAAGGACGACCAGAGGCAGCGATTGTTAGACCGACAATCTTTAAAGAACGCTTTCGCTACCGAAAACCGGCCACCCTTTACAAATCACGCACATAGCATTAGTAGTACAGGACACTTCGCACAAACGTGCCCGGCGAATCGAGTGATGACGATCACATTTTGCCGACGAACATTTAGTCTTATCTGACCTTTTCGCTAACTCCTACAAACGAAAAAACGTAACAATGGAGCATACCGCTCAAACTCTCACACAAGACACACCCTCAACTCAGTTCTAACGGCGGGAAAATTCAAATTTCCTTACCAGAAACTTTCAAGGGATTTTAATATAATCCTTATAATGCACTCGAAATAACTTCGTTACAGGCTCTATATATGGACTGGACATCATCAATGATGATGATGATTTAGGATAGGCATAACAATCAAGATACCACGAAGCAAAAACGATCTTCGCGAAAACTGGTAATATATAAATTCGTCTATAAGATACCATATAAACACAATTATACTCCTAGACGTAACTTAGGGAGGATTGACTTCATATTGGGCATATTGTTCCGAGATATAAAGTCAAAAGGTATCGCTGCCACAGCGCAAAACACAAAAACTTATAAATATTTTTAGACAACTATTCTGCATGCAGAATAATTGAAAAGTGAATCTGTTTCCTATTCGGGCTCTGATGCGCATGCGTGAGCGCGCGTAGCGACAAGCGTCACTATGAGGTGAGTATAGACTGGTGCCAGTCTATACCTGATGGTAGGCTGGAGGTGGGACTCAACCAGTAGCCTGGTTGAGGGTCCATAGGAATATGATTAGGCATGGGGAGGTGTGTATGCAGGCATAAAAATCTTATTCTGATAGCAAAATGCAAATAATTGATTTAGCAAGTAGTGATTGAACGGTAATGGATGTTTTTGTGGTGTAATAACAACCTCTATCAACTCCCATTCTGTGTCTGAGATAATAGGATGAGACAATTGTTCTGCCAGAAAATTTATTTTTCCTGGGACATGGGCTGCACGAAGAGAAATATTACGGTCTCTGCACCAATGCAACATCACTAAATGTTCTTGGCATAAGGAGACCGACCTGGTCCACCCATATGAATTATGCCTAGATGATATGTTCGGATGGCTAATGCGATATCCAAGAACAGAGTTATAGGGATTGAAGCCTTGAAGAGTTAATCGTCTATGTGGACATGAACTGAAAAAACCTGAAGATGAAGACAAGCAGACCTGAAGGAAAAGATATGGGTTAACACGAAAGGAGAAGAGGAGAGGCCGACAGTTATAAGGTGGCACTGACATACTTGGCCTAGGGATATGATATGCAGAACAATTTTTGAAAGGCAGTGTGAAAGGGGACTTGAAAATTAAGTCCTTCAGGACTAGAGAAAAGGTCCACAATCCTACCTGAAAAGAAACAATAAAAGGTCCACAATCCTACCTGAAAAGAAACAATTAAAGACTGGATGGATCCATTTTGAAATTGGAAGTCAAGATGAATAGGGTCAGCATTTTGAGGTCGGGGATGGGCCTCCAACCCCCTGAACTCCTTACCACCAGGAATGTGGATGATTAATAACCTGAATTGGAATCTGTCTCCAGCGCCTGAAGATTCTCTGGGAATGACAGAACTGTGGTCCAACGAGGAATAAGAGAAAGAGGAGGGGGATCTTCCACCAGACAGGGTAATGACCATGAGAAAATCTATTAACAACCCAATGATCAAAATCAAAGGAACCCAATGGTCCAAGAAAAAGGATAACAGACTTCCTCCATGGATATCATGCAAATTTGAGAGCATTGGTAAAGAGAAAACTATATATACGTTAAAGATTTTAAGAAACTCCAGCAAGATAAAACTTGGATATTAGACAAATTGAATTGCTTAATGTGAAAAGATGAATTAAAACAAGTCAAGAAATGCAAAAGATAAGATTAGCTAAAACAATACTCATCAAAACACCTAAAAAAATTAGGTTCCCCCTAAATATGGGCTAGTATATAAGGTATATGTTTGTTTGCAATGAAAATTCCCACAGAGCACCAGTCACACACACCATAGCACCAATATGTGAAATCGATTACCTCATAAGCCGAGTCATGCCTGATTGAGCATGCACTATATGCAAAATTTACCCATTTTAAAAATTGGAATATCACTCATTCTGGCACTAACTGTGTGCAAAGGCCAGTGCTAGTGTGTGCACAATTGTTTTAACAATGCTGCATTTATCAAAGCAGAACAGACCAATATCCAGTGGTCTTTTGGACGCGAATTTCCCAGTGAAACAGGTTGTGCGTAGATTGCGCGTTAGTCCAAATGCGATCAGAGAGCTGTGTCACAAATTAAAGCAAAGGTGAGGTAAAGGATCAACACAGAAGTGGCAGACCAAAGATCACAACTTAAGTGCAAAATCATCTAATCACAAACCTAACACTTCGAAGGAGAATTTCAACAGCAAGGGAAATCAGAGATCAGCTACACACAGCTGCTGGACCTGGAGTCAGAAGGGTCAGTGACCAAACGACTGTATGCTTACCGCCCCGTCAAGAAGGCAGTCCTGTTATTGCGCCATAAGGAAACACATCTTTAATGGGCAAAAAAACACAAATGCTGGACAAGGAAGCAGTGGGCACACATGCTGTTAAGTGAAGAGATGCGGGTCTGTCTCCGCCACATTGCGTCGCCGTTGTGAACAACATTCAGACTGCTGTGTGAAACCTGTGACAGCATTTGGAGGAGGCAGTGTGATGGTGTAGGCAGGTATCAGTGCAAGAATAATGACTAACCTCATTCCTATCAATGGTAACCGTAATTAATCAGTTGCTGAGCCCTGTAGGTGGGGCTTAGAATACACCTTCCGTATCCTCTGCGTGTCGTAAGAGGCGACTAAAGGAGGTAAGGGTGAGGTAACCCTGACAGAAACCTCGAGTGCTGAAGACGGAGGTTCCAGGCCGCACGGCGCACTCTAATAAACCATGGATCCACACACTTAACGCTTATGATCATGTCGATAGTCACTTACAGGACTGACGGTATGATCAGCGAACGAAAAGAAGAAGATCAGTTGCTGAGGTGCTGAAACCACATGTGCTGCCATATGCTGCTGGCATGGGAAATGGATTTCTCTTCATGGATGGCAATGCATGTCCGCATCGAGGAAGAGTTGTTAATGAGCTTTGATGCACGTCAGCATCGCGGAAGAGTCCTTAAGGAGTTTTTGACTACCCATGGTATCAATGAGAGAATTCTGTGGCCTCCTAACTCTCCATATCTCAAATCTACAGAGCATTTATGGGATCAGTTGAAGTTAACTGTTTACCATAGAGTGAACGATGACACTGTGCTTGGTGACATGTGTCATTTGTTACAAGAGGAGTGGATGGATTTCCCGCAACATCGGGTCACTCGAATCATCAACACTATGAGAGATCTGAATAGAAGTTCTAGAGTCTACCACTATAGAATCCTTCCAGCCAAATTTGGATAAAATCCACAAGTGGTTATGGAGATGCATTTTGACAATTTCCAGTAAATCGTTCATAAAATTTTTTGATTTTCACAAAAAAAATCCATTAAAATTCTGAATAGATGCTCTGGAGCCTACAGTGATAGAGTCTGTATAGCCAACTTATAAGGGTTGAAATCTTTCAAGCAGTTAATGATGAGTAGCATTTAGACAATTTACCATAAATTTTTCATAATATCTAAGGTTTTCACCAAAAAATTGACCAATCAAAATTCTGTATATAAGTTCTGAAGCATATCCCCCATAAGGTCCTTCCAGCCAAAGTAAGTTGAAATCTGCCAAGCTGTTAATGAGGAGTAGCGTATTGACAATTTCGGGTAAATTTGTCATAAAATCTAAGGTTTTCACCAAAAAGGTTTACCAATTAAAATTCTGTATCCATGTTCTGAAACAGAATGTATTAGGATATTTCCAGCCAAATTATGTTGAAATCTGCCAAGCGGTTAATGAGGTGTAGCGTATTGAGAATTTCTGGTAAATTTTTCACAAAATCCACGGTTTTCACCAAAAATTTGACCAATCAAAATTCTGTATATAAGTTCTGAAGCATATCCCCCATAAGGTCCTTCCAGCCAAAGTAAGTTGAAATCTGCCAAGCTGTTAATGAGGAGTAGCGTATTGACAATTTCGGGTAAATTTGTCATAAAATCTAAGGTTTTCACCAAAAAAGTTTACCAATTAAAATTCTGTATCCATGTTCTGAAACAGAATGTATTAGGATATTTCCAGCCAAATTATGTTGAAATCTGCCAAGCGGTTATTGAGGAGTAGCGTATTGACAATTTCTGGTAAATTTTTCACAAAATCCACGGTTTTCACCAAACTTGACCAATTAAAATTATGTTATAACGTCTGAAGCAAAAGGTCATTGCTGCCAAAGTAAGTTGAAATCTGCCAAGCAGTTAATAAGTGGTAGAATTTTGACAATTTCCGGTAAATTGTTCATAAAATCAAAATTCTGTATACATGTTCTGAAACTGAATGCAGCAGGGTCCTTTCAGCCAAATTAGGTTTAAATAGGTTTTGGTAAATTTTTCATAAAATGTAAGATTTTAAAACAAACAGGAGGCCAAAGTGCCTGTGGCGCTCACCTGGACCATTAGCATTTGAACAATTTGCATTTAGACATGGACAAATTTCTGAAAATCCAAGATGGCCACCAACAGAATTGAACAATCAAAATTTTGTATATGTGTTCTGAAGCCTACACACCTAGAGTCCTTTCAGTTGAGTTTGGTTGAAATCTGCCAAGCAGTTAATGAGGTGTAGGCTTTTAACTGATTTACCAAAACTATTGGAAAATCCAAGATGGCCACCCAAAATCTGACCAATCAAAATTCTGCATACTAGATCTGAAGCCTGCCACCACAGGGTCTTTCGTTCAAAGTGTGGGTGAAATCGCCCAAGCAGTTAATGAGGAGTAGCGGTTTAAGCGATATCCAGTAGATTTCCATAAAATTCAAGATTTTCACCAAAAAATTGAACAGTGAAAATTCTGTATAAAAGTTCTGAAACCCACACCCATAGGGTCCTTCCAGCCAAACTAGGTTGAAATTCGCCAAGCGGTTAATGAGGAGTAGCGTTTTTGACAATTTCTGGTAATTTTTTTACAAAATCTAAGATTTTCAGCCAAAAAAGTAATCAATAAAAATTATGAATATAGGTTCTAGAGCCTACCAGCATAGAATCCATCTAGTCAAATTTGGTTGAAATATGTCAAGCAGCTACGCGAAGTAGCATTTTGACCATTTTGTGTAAATTTTTCATAAAATCTAAGATTTTCACCCAAAAAGATGACCAATTAAAATTCTGAATGGAGGTTCTAGAGCCCATCACCACAGGATCCTTTCAGCCAAATTTGGTTTAAATCTTTCAGAATGGTAAGAAGAAGTAATTTGACAACTTCCGGTATTTTCCATAAAATCTAAGATTTTGACCCTAAAAAATTGACCAATCAAAATTCTGAATAGAAGTTCTAGAACATACCACCATAGAATCCATCTAGCCAAATTTGGTTGAAATATGTCAAGCGGCTTTGAAGGAGTAGCATTTTGACCATCTCCGGAATTATTTCCATTAAAATCCCCCAACAGACCCCCCCCCTTTAGTGGGTTGGGCTGTAGTTTTATTAACCACTATAAAAACATAATTACTGTTCAATCACCACTTGCTAAATCAAATTATCTGCATTTAGCTACCAGAATAAGATTTTTATGCTCGCTGACATGCTCCCTTATGCCTATACCATCACCATGCACACCCTTAACCAGGCTACTGGTAAGGGAACCCCCAGCATAAGCCTCAGTATAGACTGGCACCAGTCTGTACTCACTCCTTGGTGACGCCTGTTACTAAGCGCGCCCGCGCATGCGCAACAGATCCCAAATAGGAAACAGATTCACTTTTCTAAATTTAAGTGCCATATATCCCGACTAGATACTCAAATCACTACCCTGCGGGGTGGCTGAGCCTGGGTCGTAGTGAGTGAACGGTAAGTATGTTTTTATAGTGGTTAATAAAACTACAGACCAACCCACTAAAGGGGGTCTGTTGGGTGTTGTTATTACACCACAAAAACATCTTGACCGTTCAATCACTACTTGCTAAACCCGTAGATTTGATCAGTGCCCCACTGTAAACACATGGTGGGAGGAGATTTGAGAATCCATAAGCAAGGATAAAAATCAAACAAACCATAACCAAATGTTAATAACATAACATAATGGTGCATCTTAATCAATCACACAGTGATTATCAGACAAGGAAAATTGTCAACTCAATGAGATAAACAAAACAAGAGAATATTCTCACCATATCTGACAGATATACAGGCTAACGAAATTGGTGAGATGACCTTGGTAAATGGTCCTTGTCTTGTTTTGTTAAAAACGTTATATTTCTGAAAAAGGAGGCCACTAACCTTTGATCCTTTAATCCCAGGAATAAAATAAAAAATTGATTCAGGTTTCCAACCTGTGACTTGTATGACATCGACCAATGATGAGCCGGGAAAAAGAGCGAAGGAGGAAGCCATATCACTCAGGTCAAAAACCTTGACATGGGTTAAATTAAGCTCACCTGGGTTGGCAATCACATAGCATAATTTTATGCTCTCACAAAACCATCTGATAACTGTGGCTTTAGAAACTGGTCTAGCCACCTCATCCGCATACAGAACCCATAAGAGCGAAGATTCAGATCTTATTAAAATTGGTATGACGTTTAGACTTTTAAAGCCCTGACAGGACACCAGAATCTGTCCGACAGCAAAAGAAAAAGATATTAAAACTTTAACAATAATAGATTTGGCTGAGAAACGGTTAGACTGGGTCTTCGATAAAAAATCCCTTCTGGGATATAAAACTGGGTTCATACAGCTGGCAGGTTTTCTTTTTCTTATTCAAGGACTTTTCAAGGACTTTCAAGCCTAAAAAGGTTGATTTCTCAATGGCGCAGAACCAGCATCCCGGACAAAGTGAGAATATGACACTGTTGCAAAATTTCATACAGCTTACCTTTAGAACCTTTCAAATTACAGCTTGAATTTTGGAACTTACTCAGTTCCAGATAGATTTTCCCAATCAAATTGCCAAGCAAATTTTCTTAAAGCTTTATTTACATCAGTACGTGAATGTTTTGCTGACAATATGGGAGGAAATGTTGATTTTCAAGGGCTTTTCAAGGCAGATGGGAAAAATTCCAGTACTTTTCAAGACAAATTTCAAATTCAAGGTTTTTCACAAGGCAGATGCCAAAATTCAAGGGCTTTTCAAGTTTGTATGAACCCTGTAAAATTATACCATCCCAGGCCATGAAATTTGGAAAATCTGTGTAACCTATTAATAGGTTACAGGTATTTCCTTCACGTAAACAATAGTTCAGATGTGAGCCAGTCATACTGCATAAACTCATAGATTGGCCCTCTAATATTTGCTTTCAGAGGCTAATATATACAGCAAAAAGATTTTCCAGGTTATTAAATGCCTTGTTAGTCTATGATACAAACTGAACATGCGTTTGACTATTTCTCCACTTGAAATAAATCAAGATCTCATTTTTACGTAACCTAATTTTCAGTCTGCACTTAACGATATTGCGTAACCAACCCGGGAACTATTGGTTTGGTTACGTCAAATAATGAGGGCTGCGTTCCCAGAATCGATAAATCTGCCCTTTTCTGTGGAAAAATAATTTCAAATCTTCTCCTAGCTGAAGAGGCAGCAACAAGGAAACCAGTCTTATGAGTCAATTGTTTGAGAGTGATAGATCCGATTGGCCAAAATGGAGACCTGCCAAAACTTTAAGAATCAAGGCCAAATTTCAGGAAGGCAAAGGCAAAATCATGCAAAAAAATGCTCTTTAAATAAACATATGCCAAAGATTTAATAGTCGACCTTTGTACAAATTCGACAGGTCGACTCCCTTCTAGAAGAGACAACGATTTCCTGTGACCTTGAAGAGACCGGACACTAAAAAATTCTCCAAACAAACAAGATGACGAATTATTGATTGGATGAAGATGAAAGCCCCTTACTTGAGCGAGATCTGATGATATTAGAAGGATAGCAAAATCTTACCAGTAGATCGAGAAACGCTACCAATCAGATCCTCTTTGACCAAAAGAGAGTAGCTAGAAGAAATTTTTCAAACTGGTCCATGACTATCTACAGAACCATTACAATCAGGAATATTGGAAGGAACATGAAATCAAACAATCCTGTCCAGAACTGAGACAGTGCGATCATCGCCCGAAACTGACTGTCTGAAAAGGGAGACATGAAAGATAAAATCTGGGCAATCAGACATGTCGCAAAAGATTTGGATCTGGAATAGACATCCTAGAAAACCTCGTTCCTCCTTCTAAAAATGAAAGAAGACCCCATGGCAATGACTGAACGAATCGAGATTTAGATGCCTATCAGACAATCCAACCAATGAACAGAAGCCTAGATCTACTTTCCAAAGAAGAGCCTCTTCTATAGACTCCTTGACAATCATAGAAAACAACAACAACCCCTCTAAAGCTGATAGCGTCTGATTAGAAGGAACAGAAGACCATTTGGGAGAAGAGACTGCGGAGAAGGGTTCTAGATCCACGAATATCTGGCCCTTTTGATAAGGGCCGCCCTTAAAGATGTGGCAAACTTACTAATGTTTTTGGTCTATGATTGCTCTTGACAATTTCAAGGTGGGAGGTAATGTTATGATTTCAACTTAGCAGAGCGTGGTTACGATCCACGGACCTCTGGGACATGCGCCGCGTGCGCTTCCACTGCACCACTCTCTAAAGAGGACTGTTCATAGAAACCACATAGTTTACATATGCCATGATGCTCCAGCCAAAAATTCTGTGCTATATCCTAATGCTTAGCCCTTACGACAGAGGTAACTCGCGTTTATTATGGATATTTTAATAATACCGCTTACTTTGAATGGAGATAAAAGTCTCATATCAGTAAAGCCTAACTTATTATTAAAATGTTAAAGACTCTGCCAAAAATTATAGATAATTTTATTTATAGAGATTTAACCAGATATCGTGGCAAACCAAAACCCGATAGTAAGCCTATGGGAGTGCTTAGTCAAGATATAGCCAAATCCTGTACCTGAGACTCTGCAATAATCCCGTCTGGAATTCGAAAACCTCAACTCGTGACAGAATTTAGCAAGAAATAATGAAGAAAAGAAATTACGGTTTCCCACACCACCACTCGAAATGATGACTTAAGGGAAACTTACTTCGAATAGAATGCATGACAAGGGCCTATTCAGAGAACTATGGCAAAACTTTGACTATCTAATTTAAAAATCATATAATAATGGAGATTTAATAAAAAATGATATTGAATACATCAACGGTTGCCTAGCCGCTCGGGCTTGTCAGATCATCTTGTCAGCTTGTCAAATAATACTTGATCTACGCAAGTATTTCTTCACAAATAGAGTTGTTAATGTATGGAATTCTTCACCAACAGAAGCAATTAACGCTCCAACATTAAACACATTAAAAAACAACCTAGACTCATTCTTCAAGTCACTGGGTTTTATATAGACCTAAGGGCGACTATAACTCACAAGATTGCAGTCACTTCTTCTACACTGAAGTATTTGACCGCAATCACAGGTAAATTATCATCCTGAACGCGAGACAGGATCCTATAATGATTGTAAACCTGTGCCCTATATTTAAATCAACGTCCACATCATCATCATCATAAAATACAGGACATAAGCCACTGCCTTGTTATTGACCCGTTCAGATGGGTTTGATTTTGCGTGGGCTTTTTAAACATAGTTGTTTATGTAGGCCATATACCTACTCTGGAATGTTCAACACAGATATGTTTTAATCAAATAAGAATTTCATGCCTCTAAAGTGTATGTCCAATTTGTCTTTGAATGTATTAAGAGTTGATGCTTCAGCAACTTGGGCTGGCAATGAGTTTCAAGAAGATATCAATTTCATTGGAAAACAAGCCAGCTTCAAGACTTGGAATTAGGTATACTGATTAATTAGATATCCCAAACAATTCAATATTTATGCCAAGAGGCAGAAAACTTAAAACACATGCAGACGACATATTACAACTGTAATATCTCTGGACCTGCAAAATATTTTGAAAACAATTTGACCAAAATTGTTGGTGGCTGCTTAGATCCAAATATTCTTGGCCGCTCTCCACCCTCCAGCACAACCCCACACCCCACTCCAACCGGCCCGCCGCCAGCCCCAAAACAACAACCTCGACTAGCAGAAACGCAAAACCCGCCAAACAGTCCGGGAACAATCCGACTGAAAGTTGTCCGTGGCTTCACCAACAACCCTCAAACTGTTCTCAAAATACCCAGCAAATCCTGGGCCCCGCCCACCGAAGCCACCGTCCGGAGGCCCACAGCAACCCAGTCAAAATAGAGCAAAAAATTACGCTAGAAAATGGAAAACAACAAAACATTCAGAAAAATTGAAAGCAAAGCAAAAAAAACCTCACCAAAACTATGATAACGCAGCAGAAGAATTCCGCTTATATTCCTTCTTTCTGCTCCCCCTTTTTTTTGGCTTGAATATCTTTTCTTAGCGACTATTGTTCTTATAGACATTAATTTTGTAGCCATACTCCTCCCCATGAAACCTCAACTGAATCTAATTCCTTTCAGCGACTGATGAAATTAGACTACGATTTACGCTAGAATCAGGGGTTCATCCACAAATTAACTCCCTTTGGTTAAAATAAATATGTCAACCTGCCGACATGAGGAAAAAGGAGCGTGAAAAAAGGCTGAACGGCCCGAAGACAACTGGCCATCTAAAGTTGGATGAAAGCAAAAATTACCTATCTCGAGATAATGCGTAGAATACAGACTGACTTATCGGCTGAACATATACGCATATAAAATAAGCTGCAACAAAAAACCCATACGGCAACCAGTCGGAAGTCTTTAATTACGTTGAAAATTGTCACTGATAAAAGAATAAATGTCTGAATAGACTACAATTCCAAGAGACTACAAGATCGGTATGAATTTTTTCAGCCATTAAACATTCCCAATACTAAACAAATACGGAAATAAGGCCAATTCTTAGGCAAGATGACTAGATTCTAGGAAAGTGCAGATTTAACGGAACAAACCGGAACCGGAAATTGATAACTGATGCTTGGCCAGATCTAACAGACCCAGAAAAGCACTATACATACTGGAAACAGATACGCTGCTACCGGAAATGGAAGCGGAACAAACTGGAACCGGAAGTTGATAATTGATGCTTGGCCAGATCTAGCAGACCCAGAAAAGCACTATACATACTGGAAACAGATACGCTACTACCGGAAATGGAAGCGGAACAAACCGGAACCGGAAGTTGATAACAGATGCTTGGCCAGATCTAACAGACCCGGAAAATCATCTCTCCTACCGGAAGCAGATACACTACTAACGGAAACGGAAGCGGAACCAGAAATTGATAACAGATGTTTGGGCGAATCTAACAGACCCGGAAAATTATCTCTCCTACTGGAAGCAGATACACTACTACCGGAAACGTAAGAGGAAAAAAACGGAACCGGAAATTGATAACTGATGCTTGGCCGGATCTAACAGACCCGGAAAAGCACCTCTCATACCGGAAGTAGGTACACAACTACCAGAAAACAGAAATGGAAAAATCAGAACCAGGAGATATAAGATGAAACGGCCCGATGGAAATGAGACTCCGAATGTCCAGCCAAGCCAGAACAATCACAGAGCTCATATCCAGATGCCCGGTCAAATCAGAAGACAATCCGGATTTAGAACCTGCATGCCCGGACAAGCCAGGAGCAATAACGGGAGCGGACAGAGATCGTTGATCTCTTAACATACTGGCTTTACCTTGCATGGGATGAATTATCGGAAACTTCCGTCACCGACGCCACTGCAGGAGCGTAATGCACCCCCTCAAGACTTATGTGGTCTTTATACTGAGACTTACCAGAAGTCATATTACAGGCTTTTTCTGATACCCTCAGCCCTAGTCTACAGAGGACATAATTCCTGCCTGGTCGTGAAAGACGTGGGATTTCCCCATTAGTGAAAACGACCACAAGAATTACAAATATCATCTTAATCATACTAATCCTCTATAGAATCACAGAAAAAAGAGGATATCTGCTCAGATAATGATAAAGTAAAAACATACTTAATAAGAGATCTCTAGATATGAAAATCCGCTAAAGAAACAAAAACCTCTATACAAGAGGCAGAGTAACGGATTTGAAATTCTCACTGAAGAACAAGAAATTCACGAAGATTCGTAAGATTATTTTTATGGAGGCACTAAATAGAATAAATAAGCAAGTACTAAGGGTTTTTTTAATTTTAAAGTATGATTTGATTGATGATATTAAAATAGGCATGAATTGTAATACCTCTAAAACGGGAGTATTTGACACGAAAACCGGTAACTCATAAACCAGAGTTAAAAACTCTCAAAACATAGTTAGGGAGAATAGAGTTCATTATAGACATGATTCCTGTATCAGAAACTCTTAAATATGTAGCTGAACTTCAGCGCAAAGCTATAAAAACTTAAGCTGGATAGCAGGCCAACTGTTCTGCTTGCAGAATATTTGAAAAGTGAATCCGTTTCCTATTTGGGATCTGCTGCGCAAGCGCGGGTGCGCTTAGTGACAGGCATCACCAAGGAGTGAGTACAGACTGGTGCCAGTCTATACTGAGGCTTATGCTGGGGGTTCTCTTACCAGTAGCCTGGTTAAGGGTATGCATGGTGATGGTATAGGCATAAGGGAGCATGTAAGCGAGCATAAAGATCTTATTCTGATAGCTAAATGCAAGTAGTGATTGAACGGTCAAGATGTTTTTGTGGTGTAATAAAAACTAAGGTTTTCACGCAGAAAAATTTGCCAATCAAAATTTGGAAAAATCATCTGGAGGGTAACTCTATTGTTTCACTTCATAAGATCCTCTCAGACAAATTTGGTTGAAATTGGTCAAACCGTTAAGGAAAAGCGATTTGACGGACGGACGGATGACAGATGGATGGACGCCATGGCATAAGTTCACAACCAATCAAAATTATGTATACAAATTCTGAAGCCTATCCCTATAGGGTCCATCCATCCAAATAGGTTGAAATACGCCAAGGGGTTAATGCGGAGTAGCATTTTTAAACAAAGGTTGATGGATGGATGACGGATGACAGCCATGCATATCAGTGACCTTGACCGTTTGACCAAACATTATTGTGTGATGCCGTGTCATCATAAGGAGGCATGTGCCCAAGTTTGGGTCCAGTATGATTAACCAAACCGGAGACCTAAACAGAAAAGTTGAGCTAAACGGAAAATGTTACTGTTGAAAAAAATGGAGGTTTTTACCAATGTCACAGTGACCTTGACCTTTTTACCTGAAGCTCATCCTGAGATGCCGTATCATTAAGGAAGCATGTGCCCAAGATTGGGTCCAGTATGATTAACCAAACCTCAGATATAGACATAAAAGTTGAGCTAAAAGCAAATTGGACGCCGCCGCCGCCGTGCAGGGTATCGCAATAGCTCGTTTTACCTCGTAAAGTTAAACTAAAATGCATTAATGAACCAGAGTTATGTTCATTGTTTCACTTCATCCTTATAGCCCAAATAGATATTGCCTAAAGGAACATGTCTGCCAAATTTGGTTTTAATCAATTGATAAATGACGAAAAGTGCCACAAACATTTCCCCCATAGGCTTCAATACTTTGAAAATATAGCAAGGGCTATAACTCTGCTATTTCTGGGCATGGCCTCCTCATTTTCATACGCCAAATAGATATTGCTGAAAGGAACATATCTGACAAATTTAGTTTTAATCCATCAACAAATGGCTAAAGGTGCCACAATTGTTGAGACGTCAGACAGACAAATCGCGATTGTATAAGTGAGTACAAATCAAATATGACCGCCAAAACACTATATTGGTCCACGGCAGCTATGTTTTTTAGCTATCAACTTCGCTTGAACAAAGTTTAATGGCCCTTAGGTAGGGCTGCGCGATATACCGATACCATATTTAAAACCGATATCCTGCACTGACGGTTTCCTAACCGATTATAAAAAATAAATATCGAAAACCCGAATATGAACATATTTTCGGTTTTTCGTATCAGGATTGTTAAAAATAAAAGATACTAATGAGCATGAAAATCGTAATGAATAATAATGGCCATACTTTCCATTAAGCTATGTTCGGGGCAACTAATAATTGAACGTGGCCCCAATTGCGCATATTGTGTAACTCCATCTAACTCGCTGTACGCCGAGAGAAATCAAGCAGCGAATTAATTAAATAAATATCCACGTCTTTTCTCTGGATGTCTCAGATAAATTTGCAATATAAAACACAATACTAATGTGGGAATTTGTCATTAAAATTTGTATCGGGGAAAACATTTCTAAACAACGGCATCCATTTTATTTACGTCACCGGCTAATTAACATAATGCAAAGTCGTCCCAACACTAAATCGCCCGAATGCATCAAAATCTCGCCAATAAATATAATGCTGAATACATTTTGCTGATTATGATATAATTTTAAATAAAATTATTACTCAAACCGTTTTTAAAACATTATCTTCTATACACAATATCATATTAACTTATGAAATTCGCGATCGCAATATTACAGTTAATATTTTCTTCAAGGCATGATTTCGTCCTCGGGCAGAATTGGAAATGAAAGAAGACAGGGAGATAATTACAACATAATTAATTACAATCGCGTGATTTACATCTTTTCGCAACCTGTTTTGCTGATTTATGATTAATTTTGACAAAATAAACGATGTTTATTTAACTGTGCTTAATATTTAGGCGGTCTAATTAATAATTTCACTCCCGCGATGACGGATATTATAAGGTATATTAAGCTTTAAAGGCGTAAAACGTTACGAATGTATCAGGGCGTGAAAATACGTTCTGTTTTCGTGCTAATTTTTATCATTTACATTTTTTGTTTCATGTCCATAAAACCGATATTCGGTTAAAACCGATATGAAAAGTCATATCAAAACTGATATGGCTGTAAGCCAAACCGCGCAGCCCTACCCTTAGGACCTATTTCCCATATTTCAGCCTGATTTAGTGCTTCAGAAGTCATTTTTGCGAAAACTAGGTCATTCAGGATGTACAACAAGCAATTTGACAATGACCTTTGAACAGCTATTGTCCTAAATGAGTTTTTTTGGTTTTAAATCAATCAGCCGAGTGAACAAAGTTGGATCTCTGTATTAAAGATGGTTCATGCCAAATATAATTGAAACTGGCCCAGTGATTCTGGAGCGGTCGTTTAAAGAGAAAGTTGATGGATGGATGGATGTACGACGGACAGTCACCATAAAATAAGCTTCCTTGACCATGCGGGTCAGGTGAGCTAAAATGCCTTATCACAAGGTCTCAATATACCAAATTTGAACAGAATATACAAATGTTTTCCAATACCGCAGAAACCAGAAATTTTATGAACTTTCAGTTTTTCAGGAATTTACTGATTACATTTCTTGTCAAAGTGGCAGTAATTCCAACCCAACATGTGATGGCATTTTTAGTTCAGTGATTACATTATATGTCAAGGAATTTCAACTGTACCGCGAATAAGAGGTCAACAAGTATTTTGTTTAACTAGAACATAAGTATTTGAACAAATCTGAACAAGAGGCCTGAGGGGCCCGTATCTCTGGCTTCAAATATTAAGTAGAAAGACCATGAATCCTTCATGTAGAAATGTTACGAATCCTATACTGTTTTGGCCAGAATTGTGATGGGTGATTTAGTGATCTTTTCAACGATTTCCGTTACATATTTGGAATTCCAAGATGGCTGTGAAAAATGTTTCAATCAAATTCTTGCATAGAAGTTCTCAAGCCTACCACATTAGGACTCTTCCAGCAAAATTGGTTTGAAATGAAACTAACAGCTAATAAGTAGGAAGTAATCTTTTAAACTAGGAAGGCTATGCATACAAGTAGAGCATTTAAAGGGATGCTAATCTCATCTCAAATGTTGTATTATACTGATAGATTATGGTTTATAGATTCCATATCATTCATATCCTGTCACATTCCCTTATCTGTATCACAAATATGTGCTTTGTAATAGCGCGTAAATGTTGAACAGTGATCACTACCATTTTGTCTCCTAAAGCGATAGCGTGTGATGTCATGTAAGTGCCAGTGTATTACATTCTTTATTATGCAATACTCATCTCGTTGAATATTTTGAAACTAATTTGACTAGAAGTTGCTGCTGCCTATGGCAGCAACAACTTCCCGTTAAATCAGTTTCAGAATATTAAACAGCTTACTTGCATGATTGCTTTTATACCATATTGCCAAACTATAGCTGTCATCTCTATGACTGAGCGTATATACCGAGGCAAACATGCTACATTTTTCTGATTGGTTGAAAAGTAAATCATGACACCCATCTTAAGCTATAGAAGTATATCAACATTTAGCTACTAAAGTCTGAATATTTTTCGTTGTCGGCAAGTTAAAAAGCTAAAATATCATAGATGGTTTATGGGTGACAAATTCTATCATATGAATTGTTAGTATAAGATATGGTGAGATTTCCTTTAAGATTTTGACTGAATTGTAACAATCTTTTTCATGAATAGGAGAAAGCTCCATTTGAAACTTGAAGATTTAGGATGGAAACAGAAATATTTTGACAGAAAAAAGAATTTACAAGAAATCTTATAAAATCCAAGATACTCAGTGACAAGATTGAATGATAACATTTCTGTATACATTTTTGAAACCCCACTAGGCTATGACACACTATTTTTCTGATAGAGTGTAAATATCCAAAACACAAGAAATTGTTTCAAAAGCAATTGAGGAACCAACCTTTAGCCTCATACTCTCCGCCTTTTTCAGTAGCTTTACATCGAGGTCACTGTAAGTAACACCACGGTATTTAAGTGGTGACATGCCCTTTGGACGGTTACATGGGTATAATGGATGAGTAAGAAAACCATCGAGATACTTGCGATGGTGCTCTATTAGATCTATTGGATCTTTGAAGTTCTTTCCTTCAGGGATCTGATATGTTCCATCAACCTGCTTCTCTATGCTGTAGTGGTGTACACTGAAAATAAAAAGGTATAAAAAAATTACAGTAAAATTTTGAAAATATATGCAAGGGTGCATCCTAATTATTAAATAACTACATCAACTTGACTATAGTACTATCTTTCCACTATGGCCATCAACTTGTTTGCAGTTCTTGAAATTTGTTAACTTAAAAAATATTTCAGAAAACAAGTTCTGAAGCATACCACTCTAGGGTCCTCTTAACCGAGTTTGCTTGAAATCGTTGAAGGTGCTAATGAGTAGCATTTTAACTGATTTCCCAAAATCTAAAAAAACACCAAAAGGGCAGCCGGAAAAATTGACCAATAAAAATTCTGTATACAAGTTCTGAAACCTACCAGCTTAGTATCCTTTCAGCCAAGTCTGGTTGAAATTGCCAAAGTTGTTAATGAGTAGCATTTTAAACAATTTCCTGCCATTTTTCGGAAAATCGGCAAAGTGGTTAATGAGGAGTAGGCTTTTAAATGATTTTCAGAAATTTTCAGAAAATCCAAGATGGCACCAGAAAAATTAACCAATCAAAATTCTGTATTTATGGTCTGAAGCCCACCACCAGTCTTGTATCCTTTCAGCCAAGTCTGGTTGAAATTTCCCAAGCAGTTAATGATGAGAAATGTTTTAAACGATTTCCAGCCATTTTTTAATATTTAAAATGGTCGCCTAAAAAACAGACCAATCGAGTGGTTAATGAGAAGTAGGATTTTAACTGATTTCCAGAAATTAAACAAATATCCAAGATGGCTGTCGGAAATATTGACCAATCAGAATGCTCGTTAGATATGTTGAAGCCTACCAGGATAGAATTAGTCAACCCAAGTTTCAATGAAGTTGAGCCATTTATATTGGAGTAGTGTTTTAAATGATTTCTGTAAATTTTTTGGAAAATGCAAGATGGCCGCCAGAAATATTGATGCTCAAAACTCTGTATAGACGTTCTGGAGCCTACCACCATAGGATACTTTCAGCCAAATTTGATTGAAATCAATCTAAGCATAAATGAGGAGATGCGACAATTCGGGCCTGGTGAGCTAATAATAGATTTAATTGAACACGCACAATTACAGAATAAGAACTCCAGAGAGTTCTGGGTCTCCTCATCCCACCTAGATAGTTTACTGTGACCTTCAAACGACCTCTTTACATCAAACCAATTTCATTTCCATTTTTCATTTTCATTTTGGATGCCAAGGAAAACCAGCATTCCAAATTTGGTCATGATCCCTTCAGTAAAACTTGGGAATTAAATTATAGACCTTGACCGTTGAACTTTTATCACAAAATTGATAATGTCTTCGGGGCCCCAAACTCAACTTCCCATCCAAGTGTACTGAAGATTCCTTTAGTAGAACATGAGTCAGCATGCCCTACACATGCATGCACGAATGCACGCATGCACACACACGCACGCACGCACACATGCAAAATGCACATTCGCATCCAAGGATACACACACACACGCACGCACGTACACACACACAGGATTATCTTAATAGAATATTATTTTTTTATACCAGTTGATAAATTGAATCATCGTTTGCCAAAAATTGCCCTATATACTATAATTCTCATCATCACATGAATGTGCAAACTTCAGATGACTTGTTCAAACCCACATTACTTCCGAGTCACATTTAATTTGAAATTGAGCATAATGGAGGGATTTGACATTTCGCTCAATTATGTGATGTGTTAATTACGTCATTCAGTATGTCACCATCATGATGACGTATTATAACGACCTACCTCCTTGCATTGCTATTGCTCTTTCCTTCTTTGAAGGGAAGCGTAGTAGGATGAATTTTTTACAGCCAATGTCTGATGGTATTGTTGTTACAGAGTGACTGAAGGCTTCTTCAGGAATCTCCATACTCTCTCTAATGATGAGAACCATAGTAATTTGCTTGAATGCTATATCTCAGATAGAGGCAATAAGAGGGTTAATCCAATACCCATAGCCACTGAGTAGGTCATTAAGCACAATGACAACCTCATTGGCTAATAGCTATCACATGACCTTGTTGTAGCAACCAAGATTACATTCCTTTGACGAAGCCAGTCAGATAATCCAGCTTTAAGCAGATCCATGAAGAGGTAGATGATCCTGTCACTACTCGGCTCTGAATATCTGACTAAAGCTGAAATTAAAAACTAACCTAAATAGTCCACATTATATGACTAAAATTTTCATTCTGAAATACCAAAATATGACAAAAACTGACATATTCGGGTATACCCAAAGGCTGAATGATATAATAAATATCTTAGTTGGATATAACTAATCTAACAAGATATGACCATTACAATGAAGCCTTAAGCATCCCCCCCCCCCGCCCAAAAGATTTGACAGAGGGAAGGCTTGAGATGGGCCATAATGCAAGGAGGTAGGTATATGTAATTAGTAAAACATAAGACCAGACACTCCGGGTCGTCTGGTCGTTATTACTACATTACAACCTACCTCTTTGCATTACTATTGCTCAAATACAGATTTCAACATTGAACAAAGCCCAGAGGGAGGTGAATTTTGCTCAACATTGATGTAAAAATAGAGACGAGTACAAAGTTAGTAATAATGAGTAAGATACTATAAAGATAGTAAGTCCTCAGAATTACTCTCAAAACATCTTAATAGAAGTAATAGAAGAAACAGGAGAAGATATGAAGAGGGATCATAGTTGATCCCAAGAAGATATTAAACATAAAGATCATGCAAGAGGAGATAAATAAATAAGGGTGATGAAAGAAATGATATGAAAGAAGTGAAGTACATTCATGAAAGAGAAGTAATGAATTCACACTCACCACTAGAATAAGGCTTATATGAATGAAGATGATGAAAAGCATTTAGAAAATGAAGATGATGACGAAGGAATACGAGTCCGTGAAGCTACCTTATGTATGTTCTTATAGCAAAATGAAGAAGGTCCAGAACCTTTAAGATAGAAGTTAATAAATGTATTTGCTGATTTCCAATTAGCACCTGCATAATGTCATCTAGAGAAGATCCGTTAAAAAGGGCACAAGAGGTGGCAAGGCCCCTAACATCACGGGCCTTATCGCCCACAATAGCATTGTCCCCAGGAGAGGCCAATTCATGTCAAATTTTGATGGTATCAACTATCCAACGAGAAATAGTAGTTAATGAGGCAGGATGATCCACACCTTCAACAAATGTAACCCAAAGATGTCTATTGTCGGATCGTTTGGACTCAGTGCAAAGTTTATACATATTAAGGGCCCTAACTAGACACCAGACACAATCATCTGGAGAAAAAGAGGAAAGTTTGTGAATTACAATAGGTTTACCTAAGAATTTAACTGACTGAGTTTGGACAAGAATTCTGCCCTAGGATAGAGAATAATACTATTCCCAGTAACCTGAACCTAGCTAGTTCAGCAGAAAGGGCATGAATTTCAGCATGTCGGCTGGCTGAAGTTACTGCTAACAGGAATACTGCTTTAAGTGTAAGGTGTTTCAAACAAACAGAACCCAAAGGTTCAGTGTTTCCCTGCTAGAACTTGTAGAACTAGTGAAAGGTTCCAAGTAGGGAGAGGTTCTTTAAAGGGGGGGGGGTCTAGAATTACCCATACCTCTAATAAGGTCGTGAAAGTGTTTCTGAACATGCACTGAAGGAACAGTAAGACGCTGAAGTAAGGAGTTCAGACCAAAACGATAGGATCTGATGGTGTTAACTGAGTTTTTTCTGATCAAATAGGAAGACCAGAAAATTAGTGACTTGACTTACAGAGGTCTAAGAGGGCAAGATAGAATGGTCTGAGCACCATCTTTGAAAAATTAAAATCGAGCTTTATAAATGTTTCTAGTGGAAGATCTAAGGGATTTCTCCAAAACTTCTTGAGAACTGACTGAAAAGACTGATGAAGAAGGTGGCAGCTTGATAGCTTCCAGACTGACAGGCGAAAGATTCCTGGATTCTGATGGAGAATCCTGCCTCTGTTCTGGGACAATATATTGTGGGAGACAGGAAGTAGCAGAGGGAGATCTACAAGAAGGTACACGAGATCCGGAAACCATGATTATGTTGGCCAAAACGGAGCTATCAATATGACTACACAAGGATGTTGTCTGATCTTTCTGAGGACTAGAGGAATGAGAATCGTCGGGGGAAAGGCGAAAGCGAACATATTGTCCCAAGACTGAGCTAGAGCATCCACTGAAAAAGCCATGGGTTCCGGACAGGGAGATATGAAAGTGGATATCTTTCTGTTCTTGAGGGTAGCAAACAAGTCTATGTGGGGATGACCGAATTGAAGAAAAATCGACTGGGCTACTACATCTTTCAACTCCCATTCTGTTCCTGGGATCCTGGAAGGGTGAGATAACTGGTCGACCAAAAATTCAGTTTGCCAGGGACATGGGATGCTTGAAGAGAAATGTTGTGGGACTTGCACCACTGAAGCATGATCATGGACTCTCAACAGAGAGACCGACCTGGTTCCCCCCTCGATGATTGATGAACGAGACCACTGTGAAATGTCTGATCTGATAAGAATTAACATACCAAGAATCAAGGGATCCCAATGCACTAGGGCATGGAAAACAGCCCACAGTTCTAAAAGGTTGACATGGGACGAAGATTCTGTGAGGGAGCAGGTTCCTGAAATCCTCCTGGAATCCCAAATGGATTCCCACCCCTCCAGGGATGCATCTGTGAAGATAATTGCCTGAGGGGTTGGAAGATGTAGAGGAACCCCTAATAAAAGTGACTGACGGTCTTACCAAAACTGGAAATGAGTGATGACAGACAACTTGATGAGAATTGGAAGATCCAGAGAATCTAGAGACTGATTCCAATGGGCCATAAAACTGGAAGGGTCTTCTCATCAAAGGCGCTCAAGGAATCACCTTTTCGACTGAAAACATGAGGCCTATGATTCTGAGAAACGATCTGGCCATAACTAATTGGCCTACCTTGAGAGCCTGAATTGTGGACAACAATGTCTGGACATTTGGAAGGGAGGGGGAATAACTTCCCCTGAGAGAGAAAGGTGAGGGACATGTACCAATGAAGAACGATCAGTGACACTCGACAAATATAGACCAACCTGGACACACACACACGCACGCACCAATGCACGCACGCACCCACACACACCTGATGAAAGAAGAATGAGCCTACTGTGAAATGTCTGATCGCTTAAAATTTGAGACAGGGAATCAGGGGTTCCCAATGAACTAGGGCATGGAAAGAAACACTCACAGTTCTAAAAGGTTGACATGAAAGGAAGATTCTGTGAGGGACCAGGATCCAGAAATCTTCTAGGAGAGGAGCCCAATCCCTGATCCCAGCAGGGATGTATCCGTGAAAAAGATGGCCTGAGGAGATGGTGGATGAAGAGGGACCCCAAATAACAGGGATTGACTGACTTTCCAAAACCGGCAATGGTTCATGAGTTGAAATTGATGAAAATCCAGGGCCAGGGCCGAGATGGAGAAACCAGGAAACAAATTCAAAACAGATTCTGACACGCCGGAATGACCGGTCCCGATTCGGGCCTGGGCCCGATCCGGGGTGGGAAAGTCGGGAGAAAAACCTGAAAGGAGAGGACCTGGACCCGGGAGGAACCCTGGGCGGCGGGGCCGGAGTCTGCACAACCTCTGAGCCCGACACCACCCCAGAGGTCGGATCCGGACAAAAGTCTGGGTCCGGCCCCCTGGATGAAAACGGGAACCTAAGCGGCTCAACGTCCAGATCCGGGGCCGGGAAAAACCCGGACCCAGGCCGGACGTCTAGCCAGAGAAACAATATAAGAAGCAACTGGCTTTGTAGATGACAGCGGATGTGTGACGATCTGGACCATTCTGGTGGGAAAACCCTTTGGCCCATCCAGTGAAGACGCAGTAGTGACAGGTGACAGAGCGGACCGACTTATGACCTGATTAGGCCCGAGACCTTCATCCGTCTGCAAGGGCGCAGGCTGCGGAATGTTGACTGATGATACTGAAGAAATCTGTGATGGAGTGACTGGCTTGTGAACGAGTCGTAAACCGAGACTTCATATTCTTGTTCTTTGAGTTCTTCTTTGTGGTACCCCTGAAAGTGCCAATTGTTAAATTTATTAGATTTTGTAAACCAGGGTTTTCTAGGAACAGCCAGTTCCAATGCTTCATCACCAATTACATCAGGAGATGAAGAATTGGAAACTGACTGGTCCAGGATAATTTTGTTAATCCTGCTGTCAATAGATAAATCTATGTTGCTGACCTGTTTCTGGAGACACTCCATTGACAGAACAATTTTCTTCCGAGTATTATGGCAGAATCCGACCTCGATTTTGGCCTTTATTTTAACCGCTGACTCTAGTGGAGAAAGATTTCCCGTGGTTTTAGAGGTCACCGGAGAAATAGATTTGAAAAAGGACATTCTATTGGCTAGCGACCATGACCTGAAAATTAGGCAGGAAGACTCAAGGGTACATGAAGTGCACTTGGAACAAACACGTCCACCGTGGTCTGATTTTATAAATCTCTGGCAGCTGCCATTAGAACATCGGATAGTGATTCACATTCTTCTCTTTAACCTTCTCCTTTGACCTCTTCTGAGACTTTCCCGGATCTGAATCGTAAAAACAGTAAGATCCGTTAGAGTAAAGCTCCGAATATGATTCAGAATTAGCCGCGTTAATCCCAAGATTTACAAAAAGATACCGTAACGATCTCAAATTTAAAAAAAATATTTATGGTTTCTTTTTGAGAGAGTATGTTAGCGAGATTATATCAGGGTTCATGCTCAATACCATACAAGCATGACAATACAATAGCTTTACAAGCCACTGTTAATAAAGAAGCACAAATAGACAACTCATATGTCTAAACACTCTGGACGCAAATAACCAAAACTGGTAACGCGTCTACCACGAACACAGAAATGATCATAAAATCATTCTTACAACACCATAACCTACAACTACATATCTTGGGAGGTTTCTTCCTTTTGTCAGACATTCTCGATGATCTTTATTCCCAACTTTCAAAATCCACAGGCTGATTAAAATAAGTAATAAAACTTAAATTAGCTGCAAAAATTTCTACGCCTCTTCCTATCAGAGTACGAATAGAACTGAAATCTTGGTTGCTACAACAAGTTCATGTGACAGCTATCAGCCAATGAGGTTGTCATTGTGCTTAATGACCTACTCAGTGGCTATGGGTATTGGATTAACCCTCTTATTGCCTCTATCTGAGATATAGCATTCAAGCAAATTACTATGGTTCTCATCATTAGAAAGAGTATGGAGATTCCTGAAGAAGCCTTCAGTCACTCTGTAACCACAATACCATCAGACATTGGCTGTAAAAAATTCATCCTACTACGCTTCCCTTCAGAGAAGGAAAGAGCTATAGTAATGCAAGGAGGTTGGTTGTAATGTAGTAATAACCGTCATAAAAATAGAGAAGTCTGTCAAGTGCAAGAATTGTATTTCTTTGATGGCTTTACAATTTAATAAACATTCTGTTGAATATCATAGGCAGCAACAACCCCTAGTTAAATTAGTTTTCAAAATAGTTAACAGCTTACATGCATAGTTACTTTGAAATTTAGATTCTGGGAATTCATGTTGTTATTACACCACCATCTCTAACCCAACAGAAGAACGTCAGTTGTTCAATTTCCGCCATTTTGACCATCCTGCCATCTGTATAGTTACAAAAACTTTCAACTTTACCTTTGCTTCAAGCAGTTGGAAAAGTCTTCATTATTACTACAATGCCTCAAATAACATCCATTCTTACCAAGTTATATTAGTTTATTCTATTTAATTACATTTTAAGATGATGTTGTAACATGTGCTAGCGGTTTTCGTGCATACATTTTGCCAGTTAACAGGTCATTTTATTTCTCTATATTGGGCTTATTTTTAAGCTATCTGATCATCTTTTACCATCCTAGTCCTCCTTTTACTAATTTTAACCTAGGTAAATGTTTTTCTTGATTCGGACACCTTATGATTACGTTTAAGACAGTGTCCCTTTCACCATTATTTGCTTCTGGTGCCAAGCCTTTAGAATGCCTCATTTTCATTCATTTTTTCTCGTGGTTAAAGGTGACATTTTGGTCAAATGTTTGTTATCTAAATGCGACCAGCTACATAGTAGCATTTTTGTAGGACATGTCTGTGTCACTTGCACATGTTGCACCTTTGCGTTCAAGTTTGAATTGTGCAAAGGTTGGGATGCCTCGGCTCGCAAATTTTCTAATCAAGTTCTAAATCTTGTGTGGCCTCTGATCCACAAGCCCCCCCCCCCCCCCCGCCCGCCACCCCACCCCCACTCCCACCCCTCTGTTGCCTCTAACGATAAACCTGTTTCACCTAACACTTCTTCTAATAAAGCAGAAGGGGGGGGGGGGGGTGGGGGTTGGGGGGGGGGTGGGGTGGAGGGGGGGAGGGGGGGGGGGGTCTTCGATCCTATAATCTCCTAAAGACATGTATATGGCACTGTTTGAAAAATTTGAGTCATTTGCAACCTTTTTAACAAGGTCTTTGGATGATCAGATAAAAACGTCAATTAAGGAATCATTCAGGACTTCTCAAGACCGGTCTTCTTTTTCTCTGAATAGAGGGTTCTGACGGATCAAATGGGGGAAAATTGGTTTCCTTAACCTCACACCAGGAAGTTAGCTCTACGAAAGGGAAGAGAAATCACAAGCATGGGGCATCCCATAAGTCGCCGCCTGCCAATCATAGAAGTCATGTGAAGCTTGGGAATGGGTACTTATAATCATCTACTTCTTCATCATCCCAAGCATTGGCGACGGACAAACAAATTTCCGTTTTTGGTTCACGTACTTCCGGTTACGTTTTGTCCTCTCATGTTAGAGATTTTGCAAATTCTGTAAACACTTCTGGGTTGCATACCTCCGTTTTCGGTTTAGAGCGTGCATCCGGTCTTAGTTCTTCTGGTTCAGGTTCTTCCACTTCCGGTTCTCATTTCCCTCAGTTTCCGGTTATTCGAGTATCTTTTCTTCTTATCGTGGAGTTTCAGTCTCTTTTCTTCATTCTTCTGATGGTTTAGTTTCTCAGTCGTCCTCCAGGCATTCGCCTCCCAAGGTTCACTTCGCTAATCCGTGTTCCTCAAAATCTCCTTTATCGTCTAAAGATTTTCCATCTCAGAATATCCTGTCTTCCTCCCCTCTTTTGCCTTAAGCTCTAAGCCTCAATCTGTTCGTTCACATCCAGGTTTCCCTCTGCTGTCTTCTGATTCTAATATCCAGTCTCCCGCCTCTTCGGGATAATTTTTTTAGACTACTTTCAAGTTTCATCGTTTGACTCTGAAGATCCTATTGTTTCGGTTCATCTTTCGCCTGTGCTAGAGTCTGACATTTTAAGTTCTGACTTGGATCATTCATTGTTCTTGGTTGTTAGCGATCCTGTTCGTCAGCATTCTATCGGTTCTGCTAGATCTTCTGTTTTTATGAGATTTTTATGAGATTTCACTCTTCAGGCTTGTTTTCCTCTTCTTCTGTTTGCCTTGGGTCTAGTGTGGCTGACTACGAGTCGGTTTCAGCCTTTCCATTTGTTAATCATAGGAATTGTGAGGCCCCTCATGCTTTTTACGGTTCTCTTCCTTTGGAGTCTCTTAGGAGTTCCTATTTCTTCAGGTAATTCAGTGTGCCCCTCTGTTTTCTCTTCGCCTCCTTCCTATTCAACCCATCGTTCAGCTAGGGGTAGGGATATTCAGAAACGTCTTCATTTAGGGCTTCTTCTGATGACTGGTCGATTGCTCATGCCTGGATCACTCATAATCTTGATCTAGATCTTCAGGATGAGTTCTCTGGTGAGGATCCCTTTATGGGTCGGTTTTGTCCTACTCAGCTTCGGCCTTTTCGTCTCCTCCTAGAATTCCTCCAATTGACAATCTTGTTATTGACATGTTGGATTTTTATGTTACAGAGGCTAATGCTAAAGATTTGTGTGTGATGCCCCAGTCCAAATTCCTAAGGAAGATTTCCTGAAGGTTAGTTCTACTCAGTCCTTGATGGGTTCCACATGGGATATGTTAGCATCTTGTGCTACTCATAATTCTTATAAGGTCGGCTCTCATTACCTGTCTAGATGTGAATCGGTCTGCAGGGCCCAATTGAATTCAGCTAATTTCCTTTCTCTTTTATCTGAAGCTGTTATTTCTTCTCAAGAGCATGGTGAATAGGTTCCCTTGTCTATGCTTCATATGTTTGCTGATGTGGTGAGAGGTTCATTGAACTCGATTTGCCAATCTTTAGGCTATGACACCTCCTGTAGAAGATATAAACAACTCACTTCTCTTCCCATTTCTGAAAAGCTTAAGCATAATCTTATTTCAGGATTTTGGTCAGGATTTCTTTGGTCTTTGCTCTCAAGGTTTAAATTTGGAGTAATCTTCTAAGATTAAGGTGTCTAAGGAAATTCAGTCCCAGAGTTCTGTTGCTAGGTCTTTCGCTAAGAGGGATTCCACTTTTGTTAGAAATCTAGGTTTGTCTCCTAAGAGCAGTTTTAGGCTGGACCATTTTGGTGCATATCCTTCGAGGGTGTTTATGAATTAAAATAGATCTCATTCTAGGTCTCAGGAGAGGGCTCAAGATTCCAATAGATTTCAGGTCATTCCGTCAAATCATCAGAGGTCACCATATCATCCTTCTGCTTCCCAAAATAGTGGTAGATTTTCTTCTGGAATGAGCTTTAGATCTAGATCTCATGGTCATTCTTCTTATTATGGTTTCTAAAGGAAGAGAGTTTGGCTTCCTCCCGGATAGGCCAAGCCTCTACTCTTCCAGGTCTATCCCCTCCACTTCTTTCTCAGTCAGATCAACAGGTTATGTGTTCTCTCCCCAATGTCCCATTAGGGAGAGGGGCAGGGGGAAGGGGCACCTCTGGGAGAGTTGTCAATCCCTGATCCAGGACATCTGGCTGGTGGACCCGGTACAGTGGGGATATGCACTGACATGGATCCACGATCCTCCTCCTCTTTCCCCAAAGTGGTCTTCCGTCAGTTCAGAAGAACCTCGTATCTTTAGGAGTTAGATTCTCCGATATAAAAACATGCAGTAGAGGAAGTTCTTCAGTGGGATATAGATCCGGGATATTGTTTCACAATCTTCCTTGTTACAAAGAAAACCATGGATTGGCGCCCCATTATCAACATCAAAAAGCTTAATCCTTTCATTCCTACTCCAAAATTCAGAATGGAGACCATTTTCTCAGTTATCTCATCGACCCTGGTATGTGGACGGTATCAATAGATCTGAAAGATGCGTATTACCACGTTCCCATTCACCAATCGTTCAGGAGATTCATGAGGTTCGCTTACCAGGGTTGAGTCTGCCAATTTCAGATCATGCCCTTCGGCTTAACTACAGCCCCATTTCTGTTCACATGTCTAGTCTCAGCTGTGGCAGCTAACCTTTTACCATCCGTCTATTCATCTCCACGTCTACGTAGACAGCTGGCTGCTGAAAGCGAACTCCCGTCAAGTCTTAGAGGACATTATTCCATGAGTCTCTAGTCTTGCCCTAAAACTAGGTTGGATCATAAATCTTCCAAAATCATGTCTGGTCCCCTCTCAAATCTTCAGTCATCTCGGAATGAAGTTCAACTTGGTTCTGGGAATGATTTTTCCTTCGGAATCCTGTCTTGAAGCGATTGTTTGCGCTATGTCCCTGCTAGCCAAGAATTTCTGGTTAGAAGCAAGATTCTTTCTGTGTGCTAGGTCTCATGGTCAGTGTGGAGAATGTCATTCCCTGGGCGGCGCTGATGCAGAGATATTTTCAGATTTACCTAATGATTCCTACTCACAGTCCTTTGATTCCACATCTAATATTTTTGCTGGACCCCTCTTCTCTTCTAAAGGGTGTTCCTCTGAAGACATCGAGTCCCATCACAGATGCCTTGCAAGAGGGGTGGGTGGGGGGGGGAAGGAGTCTTGAATTCTCTGTGCCAGAGAGAAGCCTGATGTCCTAGAGATGTGGGCTGTCAAGAAGGCTCTTCTTTTTTTGGTCCAATTTTTTGATGGGGCAGATTTCCATCAGGTCCAACAACTCTACAGTAGTGGCCTTTATATATAAACAGGGGAGGGGGGGGCAGCAAGTTTGCTCACACTGAGTGGCGTTTAAGGATGTAAGTAGCCAAGTCGATCTTCCTCCTTTACGGTCATCCTCATGTAGATCTTTTCATGACAAGTCTGAAAGCCCAGATTTCCACTTTCATGTCTCCAAGCTCAAGTAGATTCCTTGTCTCAGTCATGGACAGGGATGTCAGCGTATGCCGTTCCCCAATAATTCTTGTCCCTCTATGTTAAAGAAAGTAAAGTAGCAGGGTTGCAGAATCACTCTGATTGCCCCTCTTTAGCCCAGGAGTTGGTTTGTAGACCTGCTAGACCTTCTTGTGGACATTCCTCGGCAGTGTTGCCCACAACATCTGATTTTTGGGGGTCACAAGGACCCCCCACTCTCAGATTTTGTGGTCCCACTGTAAAATCTGGGGGTCCCATGGGGTCCTCATCTGAAATATCACGGCCCCATGTTTTTTTCTTAAAATAAACGCAACACATTGATCTAATTATAAAGCACTTTATTAAACATGTTGAAAGCACTAGTCATGACATTGTGTACATACTGTTAATGTATATATAGAGAATATTAATTATGCAGTGGTAAAAAAAAAATGTATTCTGTGATCTACAATGGTGGCTAAAATTGATCTACTGCATGTCAATAAACAATAACTTAAAGCACAGTACTTGTTTGTTGTCTGATAAACCAACCAACCAACCTACATTGACAACCGTGTATGATTAACATTTCCAAAGACCACTATATTAGTAATTAGCAAAGACCACTGCATTAGTTTTTCTATTAAACCCTAACTTAACTTTGGACGAATTGAAAAATTCTGAGTATCTGGGGCGAGTTTGCTCAAGGTCGACTTGATCTACTTCGATATAATGCACACATATTTTTTATAATGTAACTGGAATGACTAAATATAGTGGAATACATAGGCTAAGATCAGACAAAACAATAATTTATCAAAAATAATCTGCATAAATCAGATTAAACCGCGTAATTAGTTAAAATATATCAGCCAATAACCGAATATGTTTAATTCATAGGGAGTAACTATGTAACACGAGTGCTGCTTGGTTGAAGCATGGATAACGAATTAGCGTGTATCCAATAAGGACGCTTGTATCGGGGAGCTTTGAGCTATACGCTGTTTGGAAAAAATCAATATTTTAACGTATGCCTACATGTAGATCGAAGATATCGTTGAACATCGCTGCTGGGATGAGCTTTTTAGTTGAGAAATTGGGAACACCTAACAATCGAGTATTGTTAAACATTATAAACACTAATCCATCAGTCAATCAATCAGCCGCTATTGCTAAATAAAAGACGGCTTATAGCGCGTATTGATACCGTTATTCAAACAGCAATACAAAGGCACCACCGCTAATCCATCAAATGTCCATTCAAATGTAAAAGATATCACAATATCTTCCATATATTCCTTCATCCATTTAGATCTTTTGATAAGCAAATAGAAAAAAATATTTTGTCTGTAAGTCGTTGCTGCTTTAGGCAAGTAGGCATGCGCAAATTAATTTCAAAATATTCAGATTACTGATAACAACTTTGTGATCTGTCCAATGTTCTGAGCTGTGAAAGGGTTAAGACGCCCAGAAGCGTTTGTATACGCTTGATCAGTTGTATTGGATTTCTCAAGCGTGAGTTCCTCTAGAGGGAGATTCCGCTTTTATCCAATCAAATACTGACATGTCACACTGACGCTTAGCACAACAGACAGAAACATGGCTGGTATTTTTGCAATCTGTAGGCCAAACAAGGCGACTAACATCGGGCTTGTAAACTCATTATTTATAAAAAATTAGATCAAATGGAATACTAAGGATGATTTGGGGATTGTGTTTATAATTAAATGTGGTGGTTGAATCTGATTTATTGGCATTAACAACTTTGAGATGTGCAAGAAAACATACAACAAATCAGTCTTAACCAACGCAGTAAGTTTGTTTTTATTGAACACACAATACATTAGGTATATTTTTTAAAGTAAAAACATGCACAAATAAATATACACACACGATAATATAATCGATAATTAAGCACACGCAAAGTTACCAGTTTCCGTTACACTTTTTCACTGCGTCCCTCGTGCGTCCTCGGGGACGCAGAGTTAATTTTTATGCATCCCTCTGCCATTTTTATGCGTATATACGCGCAAAAGGATGCATAAGGGCAACTCTGTTCCTTGGCATCTTTCCCATCTACCAGGACCAGGATCTTTTATTCAGTCAGGGAGAAATGTCTGTGCACTTGGAAAATCTCAAATATTCAATCCCTCCTCTTTTCTGAAAGATCTATGGTAATTCCCCAATGTGCAAGAAGATAATCAACTAGAGTTTACAAGGGTCATTTAAAAATTTTCTCTCAATGGTGCTCATACAACGATATTTTGCCAGATTCTACATCTCAGTCACAAGTCTTAGTTTTCCTGTCTTATTTGTTTGACGTGATTAATTTATCTGCGAACACTTAGGGGTTACAGGTTTTCTCTGGCCTGCTTTTACCATGTCTTCTCAAAGCTGATCCTAAGGATTCTAAGATCTTAAATGACTATATCCATGGTCTGGATAATATTCATACTTCCGTGTCTAAGCCTCTTCCTACATGGAATCTTGCCCTTGTCCTCCGGTTCTTGGCAGGGAATCATTTTGAGCCTCCGGGTTCCGTGTGTCTTAAATTGTTAACACGTAGCTGTTTTTTCTTATGGCTATAGCTTCAGCTTAAAGATGTGGAAAGATTCACACTATGTTGGCAGATGATAGATTTCTCGTGGTTGGTGACGATTTGGTCCTATATCCGAGATTTCTTATCAAAGATTCAATCTAGTCTTTATCCCGCTCAATCGATTATTCTTAAGTCTTTCATGTTGTTCTCCTTCCGACAAATTCTGGTGTCTGGTCTGGAGATATTAAAATTTATAAATCTCATACAGCTTTTAAGAGAACCGATCAGTCTCATCTTTAGGTCACATATGCAGGAGAGGTGTCTAAACACACTATCGCTTGATAAAAATATGTCATGAATTAGCGTCTTCCGGAGATAAACAGATAACAAATGTTAAAGCTCATGATGTTCATGGCATGGCAACCTCCTATGCCATTTTTGTGGGCTCATCCATCGACAAAGTTTTACAGGTTGCAGGCTGGAAATCTGATTCTACTTTTATTACCTTCTATTCAAAAGATCAGAGTCCAGCTGCCTCCTTTTTTTAGGAATATACCTAGCCTATATCTAAGCTAGCAAAAGCTCATCTGCCGAGCATTTCTCACCAATCTCAACACTAAGATCATCTGTCTGTATGACACGTTTGGAGAGAATTCCGTTTTTTATTATTTCTTTGAGTTGAACTTTGAGTTTATTTTAATGATTTGATAATCACCAGTGTGTTATTTTACCACCTCAACCACCCTAGATGGCAATGATTTGCGATCCCTTTTCTCTTCTCAAGTATTATGATAAACTAAACAGTGAATTTCATCTCTGATCAAGCAGGAGTTAGCATGTGCGCATGCGTCATGGTTTTGATTGGCCTCTATGTAAACAGACTGAAGCCCGTCTGTTTAGCATATCAAGAAGGGAGTTATAGTTATAGTTATGAATAGCATGGGAATTTTTTCTGGGGCTAAATGATTGTGGGTAGGATTTAGCAAGTAGTGATTGAATGGTAAGTATGTTAAGGTGGTTAATAAACTTACAGACCAACCCATACGGGGGGGGGGGGGGGGGGGGGGCGTGGTCGTTTCAAAGTATATAATAAATCAATTCCAATGCATTTACAGTGTGCAGAGGTTAGCTAGAAATGTGTCGGCCATAGCTAGAAATGGATCCCTCTATTCCTCTTGTGATCCTATTCTATTCAGGCCTCCACCAGGCATATTTATATCTACCATATATCCAAATCACTTAAGTCATAATGCTAATTACTATACAGAAACATTGGAGTTGTTCTGGCTTTGTGACATTGATAAATTTAATAGACATCTCCTATAACCAGACTTAATACGCAAATATAATTTGACATATGTCTCACAAAATTTGATATAAAGTTATCACTATATATTTACTCACATTATATGATTATTTACATACACAAAATTATGAATACTTGGTTACCATGAAAACTCGTCTACAGGATGTAGCTATTTTTGTCATATTACATGTTCTAGGATGGGGGTGGAGGTGTGGTTCATCCTATAATTGATTAGATTCTTTGAGCACATTTTCTTAGAGAGAAGAGAGGCCCAAGCAGCCTGTATCGCTGACCTCAAATTATTGGCCACTGCCACAAAACAAGCTGATCACTGGAAAAATTTACCAATCTAATATCTGCGAAGAAGGGTTAGCAAAGCTTTATTAAAATTGGCCCAGTGGTTAATAAACAGTCTTTCTATGATTTTCTCAGAAATTTGCATATAAATACAAGATGTCCGCCAAAAAAGCTAAATTTTGATTGATTCATGGCGGACATGTTTTTTTTACATATCAACATTCCATGGACACTCTTGTAATGGCATTTAGGCCCTAATCATATCTCCCATATTTTAGCCCGATCTGTTCAGCGGTTCTGGAGCTTTATTTTTTTCAGAAATCTACATCATCCAAGATGGTCGCTGAACCATGTGGCCCAATCAACTTCCCTTGAACAAAATTGTTTCAGCTGTTACGCTAGATGATGTTCCATAAGTTTTGAATTGATTCCTCAAATGGTTTTGAAGATTGGTAGATGTTTCTAAAAATGGGCTAGAATCTAAGATGTCTACCAGCCAAATTGGCCTAGCAGCTTCCTTTGACCAAATTTGGATCTCCCTTTCTTAAGGATGCTTCCTGCAAAATATAATTAAAATCGCGCTAGTGGTTCTTGGTGTTTAAAGAAAGTTGCTGGAATGCTGGACAGTAGCCACAACATTTAAGCTCATTTGGCCATTCTGGTCAGGTGAGCTAACAAGAGGCCCAAGGGCCTGTGATGCTGACATGGACCAAACTAAAATTTGAACAATTTGCATTTAAATAGACATGGATACTTTTTGAAAAATCCAAGATATCCACCCAAAAAATTGATCAATTAAAATTCTGAATAGATGTTCTAGAGGCTACCATGATAGGGTCGCTCTAGCCAAATTTGGTTAAAATATGTCAAGCAACTAAGGAGAAGAAGCGTTTTGACAATTTCTGGTAAGTTCTGAATAGATGTTCTAGAGGCTACCACCATAGAATCCATCTAGTGAAATTTGGTTGAAATATGTCAAGCAGCTGAGTAGTAGTAATTTGACAATTTCCGGTACATTTTTCATAAAATCTAAGATTTTCACCGAAAGAATTGACTAAGCAAAATTGGCCATATTTGGTTAAAACAGGTCAAGATGGTAAGAAGCAATTTGACAATTTCCAGTACATTTAAAACAAGCGGCCCATGGTCCTGTGGCGCTCACCTGGACCACTGGTGTGTGTGTGTGTGTGTGTGTGTGTGTGTGTGTGTTGTGTGTGTGTGTGTGTGTGTGTGTGTGTGTGTGTGTGTGTGTGTGTGTGTGTGTGTGTGTGTGTGTGTGTGTGTGTCCGTCCGTCCGTCCGTTCGGTATTGCATCTAAAATACTGATCCTATTGGTTTTAAATTTTAACACAAAGCAACATAACTTAAACAAGGTTTTCCAGAAGTTGGCTGTAATCTGGACAAAAACCCACAATCCAGATTGGATACAAATTGTAATCTATGGACATCTCGGAAACTACTGCTTAGATTTTGCTCAAATTTTAATAAGAGGCCCAAGGGCCTGTGACGCTCACCTGGACCATTAACATTTGAACCATTTGCATTTAACTACACATGGATAATTTTTGGAAAATCCAAGATGCCTACCAAAAAAAAAGACCAATCCAGATTCTCATTTGACATTTTGAAGCCTACCATTATAGAATTGTTTGAGGGTTAATAACAACGTACTGGGCGTGTCCGCCCATGGTGGGCGTGTTGGTCCAGGGGGGAGGCGTCCTTTATCCTGCTAGGTTTATGCCTATAGGTTCCATTGTGTGAAGATGGTGTATCCAATGACATTCCTTCTGTTTTCTCCATGGGGTGGAGGTTTCATCATCCGGGTCTGATCAGAGTACCTGGATAATTCTGCACTGCATGTCAGTTCTAGAATGTCCATGTTTATTGAAATGTCTGGGTACGGGTGTGCGTATCATTCATTCCTATGGAGGTATGACATCAATCTCAGATGTTCTTGGATTCTGATTTTGAAGGTGCGTAGAGTTTCTCCTACATACTGTTTCTTAACATTTGTTGCAAGTTAGTAGGTAGACGATGTTCCTTGTCCGGCAGTTGCCTATGATCTTGGATCTGTATGTTAGGCGAGCTAAACAAGAATCTGTGTTTTTTGCATCCATTGGCAGATGTTACAGATCTTAGTAGTGCATGCTTTTAGCGGGTTTCTGTGTTGTACAGGGGCGTTATCTGATGGGAGTTTAGCCCTGACCATCATATCTTTGATTGTCTTGTTTTTTCTACAGCTGAAGAGAGGAGGTTCTGGGAAGGCTTTTCTGCATTTGCTGCTGGCTTCCAGAATTGGCCAGAATTTCTTGATGGTTTTCTTCAGAAAGATGTCAGTTCGTGTGAACTCGCAGACAAAGATGGGCCTCTGTAGAGTGTTTGTGGCGGCTGTCTTTGGTGGTGGGTGTAGGATGCTGTGTCTGTCTTTTGATCTAGCTTTTGCCCTGGATTCATTGAGAATTTTGATAGGGTAACCCCTTGCTTCAAAGTATTCTTGTAGAATGATACTATTTTTGTTGTAGTTTTGTATGCGACTTCAGATGCGTCTCAACCTGAAGAATTGTCCATATGGGGGCGAATCCTTGCAGGAGGAGGGGTGTGCTGAATCATAGTGGAGGTATCCGTGGGTGTCTGTTGGTTTTGTGTAGTGGTCGAAGATGATAGCATGCTCTTGTTTGTTTGACCATGGTGTCAAGGAAAGAAACGTGTTTTTGAAGACTCCCTTGTGAATTTGATGCTATGGTGGTTTGTATTCATATATGTGACAAATTCATCTAGGACATTTTTGCCATGTTCCCAGTTTTTCTTCTAAATCCACCATGAAAATGCATGTAAAAGTGCATGCAGCTTTGCTTCCCATGGCGGTGCCTCTTACCTGTAAGTAATGTTCGCCATTGATCTCAAAATTACTGCATTCTAGTACAAGTTTTAGGAGTTTGAGTAGACCTCTGATTGATAGATCACCTGGTACTCCATACTTGTGGCAGAATCTGGCTACTGCCCTAAGTCCCTCATTGTTGGGGATGTTCGTGTATAGTGATGTGACGTCCATGGTCACCAGAAGAGTGCCGGGCTTCAATCTGCTTTATAAAATCTGTGGTGTCTTTTACATACAATATGATCTTAGTGATGTGCACTTTGATATGTTCATCCACGAAACTGCTTATCAGCTCCGTCGGGCAGCCTATACCGTTGATGATAGGTCTGCCGGGAACTAGGCCACATTGTGTCTTTTTGTGCACTTTGGGTAGTAGGTAGAATCTGATGGTTATTGGAGGGGTTGGAATTAATCTAATTAATTCATACCTGATTGCTGTGAAAAAAGCTTCAAATGGCGCATCTAAGGTGGGAGATGGCATTGATGCAGTATCAATTTCCTTGTCCCTGACCAGTTGGTATAGTCGTTTTTCAACAAGTTTTGTGTGTTTATATGTTAGATCTTGTTCAACCTTTGTATAGAACCATGAATTCTTTGACCCAAGTTTTGTTGAAATTGGACAATTGATTAAGGAGTACCATCTTTAAATGGTTCCATATAATTTTCAGAAAATCAGACGGCCACCAAAACATTGATACTATAAAAAAAGAGGCTACCACTATAGGATACTTCCAACAAAATTTGGTTTAAATTGCCCAAAGGGTTGATGAGGAATAGCATCTTAAACGAATTCTCTTTTTCTGGAAAATCCAAGATGGTCACCCAAAAAAGTCAAGCAATCAAAATTATGTATACAAGTTTTGAAGTATATCAGACTAGGGTCCGTCCAGCTGACTCTGGCTAAAATCACCCAAGCGGTTAATGAGGAGCAGCCTTTTAAATGATTTAAAATTATTTTTGCAAAATCCAAGAAGGCCACTGGAAAAATTGACCAATCAAAATTCTGTATATATGGTCAGAATCCTACCACCATAGGCTCCTTCCAGCCAAGTCCGCCTGAAATTGCGCAAGAAGTTAATGAGTAGCGTTTTAAACAATTTCCTGCCAATTTTCGGAAAATTGACCAATCAAAATTTTGTATACAAGTTCTGAAACCTACCAGCCTAGATTCCTTCCAGTCAAGTCTGGTTGAAACTGTCCAAGCAGTTGATGAGGAGTAGCGTTTTAAAGCATTTACCACCATTTTTCGGAAAATTGAAGATGGCCACTAAAATTATTGACCCTTCAAAATTCTGTACACAAATTCTGAAGCATACCACTCTAGGGTCCTTCCAACTGAGTTTGCTTGAAATCGGCCAAGTGGCTAATGAGGAGGCCTATAACTTATTTTCAGAAAATCCAAGATGGCCACCGGAGAAATTGACCCCTCAAGATTCTGTATACAAGTTCGGAAACCTATTAGCCTAGTATTCTTGACACCAAATCTGGTTGAAATTGCCCAAGCAATTAATGAAGAGTAGCATTTTAAACGATTTTCAGATGGACGCCGAGAAAATTAACCAATAAAAATTCTGTATACAAGTTCTGAAGCATACCAGTCTAGGGTCCTTCCGGCCAAGTTTGCTAGAAATCGGCCAAGCAGTTAATGAGAAGACTTATCTTACTCCCCAAAATTTTCTGAAATCCAAAATGGCCACCAGAAAAATTGGCCAATAAAAATTCTGTATACAAGTTTTGAAACCTAGCAGCCTAGTATCCTTCCAGCCAAGTCTGGTTGAAATTGCTAAAGCAGTTTATGAGTAGCGTTTTAAACATTTCTCGCCATTTTTTTGGAGAATTCAAGATGACCACCGGAAAAATGGATGAATAAAAATTCTCTATACAAGATTGGCATCACACCAGGCTAGGGTTCTTTCATCCAAGTTAGATTGAATCAGTTCAGTGGTTAGCGAGCAGTAGGCTTTTAAGTGATTTGCACAAAATCCAAGATGGACACCGGAAAAATTGAGCAACCAAAATTCTGTATAAGTTCTGAAAGATATCAGCATACTATCCTCCCCGCAACGCCTGTTTGAAATTGCCCATGTAGTTATTGAGGAGTAGCGTTTTAAACGATTTCCCGCCATTTTGCAGAAAATCCAAGATGGTTGGCGGAAAAATTTACCAATCAAAATTCTGCGTACATGTTCTGAAACGACCAGACGGCCCAGAGGGTCTGGTCTTATGTTTTACTAATTAAATATACCTACCTCCTTGCATTACTATAGCTCTTTCTTTCTCTGGAGGGAAGCGTAGTAGGAGGAATTTTTTACAGCCAATGTTTGATGGGTATTGTGGTTACAGAGTGACTGAAGGCCTCTTCAGGAATCTCCATATTCTCTCTAATGATGAGATCCATAGTAATTCGCTTGAATGCTATATCTCAGAATGAGGCAAGAAGAGGGTTAATCCAATACCCATAGCCACTGAGAAGGTCATTAAGCACAATGACAACCTAATTGGCTGATAGCTATCACATGACCTTGTTGTAGCAACCAAGACTTCATTCCTTTGACGAATCCAGTCATATAATCCAGCTTTATCACTACTGACTAAAGCTGAAATTAAAAACTAACCTAAATACTTCACATTATATGACAGGAAATTTCATTCTGAAATACCCAAATATGTTAAAATCTGACATATTTGGGTATACCCAAAGGCTGAATGATATAATGAATATCTTTTGGTGAATATAACTAATCTAACAAGATATGACCATTACAATGAAGCCTCAAGCCCCCCCCCATCCCGCCACCCCCCAAAAAAAAAATTTGACAGAGGGGAGGTTTGAGGCAGGACGTAATGCAAGGAGGCAGGTATATGTAATTAGTAAAACATAAGACCAGACCCTCCGGGTCATCTGGTCATTATTACTACATTACAACCTACCTCCTTGCATTACAATAGCTCAAATACAGATTTCAACATTGAACAAAGCCCGGAGGGAGGCAAATTTTGCTCAACATTGATGTAAAAATAGAGACGAGTATGAAGTTAGTAATAACAAGATGAGGAAGATACTATAAAGATAGTAATTCCTCAGAATTACTCTCAAAGCGTCTAATAGAAAGAAACAGAAGAAAAAAAGGGAAGATAAGAAGGGGGATCATAAATGACCCCAAGAAGACAAGGAAGAAAAAGATCATGCAATAGGAGATGAATAAATAAGGATGATGAAAGTGATGATATGATAGAAGTGAAATACACACATGAGAAAGAAGTAATGAACTCGCACTCACCCCTAATATAACTCTTATACGAATGAAGATGATGAAGGACGAGAAGATGATGATGAAAAAGGAATACGAGTCATGGTCCCTGAAGCTACCTTATGAATGTTCTTATAGAAAATTGAAGAGGGTCCAGAATCTTTATGATAGAAATAATAAAGGTATTTTCTGATTTTCAGTTAGCAACTTGCATAATGTCATCTAGAGAAGATCCATTAAAAAGGGCGCAAGAGGTGGCAAGGCTCCTAACATCATGGGCCTTAACACCCATTACAGCATTGTCTCCAGGGGAGGCCAAATCATGGCAAATTTTAATGGTATCGACTATCCAACGAGAAATAGTTGATAAGGAGGCAGGACGATCCACACCATCAGCAAATGTAACCCAAAGATGTCTATTGTCGGATCGTTTGGATTCAGTGCGAGGCGTATACCTAGTAAAGGCCCTAACTGGGCACCAGACAGAATCATCTGGTGAAAGGAAAGAAAGTTTATGAATTATAATAGGTTTACACAAGAATTTAAGACAGTTTTGGACAGAAATTCTGCCCTGGGATAGAGAATAATGCTATTCCCAGTAATCTGAACCTATTCAATTCAGCAGAGAGAGCATGAATTTCAGAACGATGGCTGGCTGAAGCTACTGCTAACAGGAATACTGCTTCAAGGGTAAGATGTTTCAAGCAAACAGAACCCAAAGGTTCAAAGTGCTTTCCCTCTAGAACCTGAAGTACAAGTGAAAGGTTACAAGTAGGAAGGGGTTTCTTAAAGGGGGGGGGGGGGGGTCTAGAATTACCCATACCTCTAATGATGTTGTCAAAAAGTTTCTGAACTTGTACCGATGGATCAATAAGACACTGACAAAGAAGTTCAGAACAAAACGAAAGGATCTGATAGTGTTAACTGCAAGTTTCTTCCGGTCAAAGAGGAAAAACAGAAAATCAGTGACTTGAGTTTCAGAGACCTCAGAAGGCAGGATAGAATGGTCTGAGCACCATTATTTAAAAAAACCTAAAATCGAGCTTTATAAATGTTTCGAGTGGAAGATCTGAGGGATTTCTCCAAAATTTCTTGAGATCTGACTGAAAGATTGACAAAGAAGGGGGCAGCTCGACAACTTCCAGACCGACATGCTAAGGAGTTCTTGATTTTGATGGAGAATCCTGCCTCTGTTCTGGGACAATAGATTGTGGGAGACAGGAAGAAACAGAGGGAGATCTAGAAGAAGGTCCAGGAGATCCGGAAACCACGATTTTGTCGGCCCAAAATGGAGCTATCAATAGGACTACACAACAATGTTGTCTGATCTTTCTGAGAACCTGTGGAATGAGAAACATCGGGGAAAAGGCGTAAGAGAACATGTTGTCCCAAGACTGAGCTAGAGTGTCTACTGAGAGCCATGGGTTCCGGAAAGGGAGATATGAAGGTGGATATCTTTCTGTTCTTGATGGTAGCAAACAAGTCTATGTGGGGATGACCGAACTGAAGAAAAATCGACTGGGCTACTACCGCTTTCAACTCCCATTCTGTTTCTGGGATCCTGGAAGGGCGAGATAACTCGTCGGCCAGAAATTTGGTTTGCCTGGGGCATGGGATGATTGGAGAAATGTTGTGGGACTTGCACCACTGAAGCAAGATCATGGACTCTCGACAGAGAGAGACCAACCTGGTCCCCCTCGATGATTGATAAACAAGACCACTGTGAAAATGTCTGATCTGATAAGAATTGACATACCGAGAATCAAGGGATCCCAATGAACTAGGGCATGGAAAACAGCCCACAGTTCTAAAAGATTGACATGGGAGGAAGGTTCTGTGAGGGATTCCCGAAATCTTCCTGGAATCCCAAATGGATCCGATCCAGAGAATCTAGAGACTGATTCCAATGGGCCATAAGATAAAACTGGAAGGGTCTTCTCATCAAAGGAGCCCAAGGAATCACTTTTTCTACTGAAAACATGAGGCCTATGATTCTGACAAAGGATCAGGCTGTAACTAATTGGCCTACCTTGAGAGCCTGAATTGTGGACATCAACGTCTAGACATTGGGAAGGGTGGGGAATAACTTCCCCTGAGAGAGAAAGCTGCGGGACATGTACCAATGAAGAACGATCAGTGATGCTCGACAGATATAGACAGTCCTGGACACACACGCAGCATTCCCACCACCCTGATGAAAGAAGAATGAGCCTACTGTGAAATGTCTGATCGGATAAAGATTGAAAGACAGAAAATCAGGGGTTCCCAATGAACTAGGGCATGGAAAAAACACCCACAGTTCCAAAAGGTTGACATGAAAGGAGGATTCTATGAGGGACCAGGATCCTGAAATCTTCTTGGAGTCCCAGAAGGAGGCCCATCCTTGCAGGGATGTATCCGTGAAAAAGGTGGCCTGAGGAGATGGTGGATGAAGAGGGACCCCAAATAACAGGGATTGACTGACTTTCCAAAACCGGCAATGGGTCATGAGTTGAAATTGATGAAAATCCAATGATTAAGAAATCTAGACCGATTCCAGTGGGTCATAAGATAGAACTGGAAGGGTCCTTTCATCAGAGGAGCCCAAGGAATCACTTTCTATACCTAAACCATGAGGCCTATCAATCCGAGGAAAGATCTGGTTGAAACTAACTGGCCTACCTTGAGAGGTTGAATTGTGGATACCATTATCTGCACATTGCGAGGTAGGGAAATAACCTCCCCTGAGAGGTCGAAAGAGACATCTAGGTGGGTAAAAACACAGACCAGAGGGACCTTTCCATAATATGATATCATGTACAAAGAAGCAAACTTTGCAACCAGTAAGAAAAAATATGGAAAGACCCCCATTAAGGATGTTTATAAATCGATCCTGATTACAAAATGAAATGTGCACATTGGTTATACACATAATACAATAAAATAAATTAAGAAGACCTAATAACGAAAGAAGATAAGAAGCCTACCAACGGAAGATATACTAGTATGATACCTAATATCTGAATAAAGAAAGCTATAAATGAAGAATAAAGGCTAAAAAGCCTCAATATTCCAATTAGGACTAGGCTGATAATAGTTAGGATGTTGATAGTTAACATATTTCTTGAGTTATCTCAGTATAAGTATAAAGTGTTCAAGAATCTATTTAAATAATTTAAGATGCTACAATGAGAACAGATAGAGACTTCCAAGTATCGATTTATACTATTAGAAAGCTATGTTACTTGAATCGAGTGAAAGGCAATGTATCTTAGTTATAAGAGCTGCATCCTTATTCTAACCCCTTCCTGAGAGGAAACTTGCGTTGATTTCTACTATTCAATCTCTACCACTATCTACGCATGGAGAAATAAGCATCATAGAAGTATTGCCACACTTATTAAAAGTTGTAGACATTGAAACATTATAGATAAATTTAATTAGTGTTGTAACTAGATTTAGTGACAAATAGAAATCTCATAGGAAACCTATGGGTGGGGTGAGAGTCCTGCTATAGCCAAATAGAATTAGCTAAAATAAACTGATCTATGTAAAGGATCTATATAATAACCAAAAGAAAAACTTCATGTAAACAAAAAGGGAACAAAATATATACGGGGCGATTTGTCAATGACCTATATAAAAAGTGACAGGAACGATGATGACAATCTGACAGCTACCGGAAGTAGATAAGAAGGGAATGACAAAGGATAAATTTGGAGCCCAAAACCACCAATCCCGAACTGGTGGGGAAAAACATGACTAAATAAATTTTTTTAAAACTAAAAATAAGAAAATAGCCCTGAAAAAAGGGTAAATTGAAGAGAAAAAAGCGATAATGTCGCCGGAGTCAAATGAGACTAGGATGAATAGACGCCGAACTAGGGCGTATTGCGCAGTAATCTGACAGACAGAAAAGAGTGCAAGAAGAACAGGTTGAGAACGAATAAAAATTATGATAACTTAAATTGTGAGAATGCAAGGAGAGATAACACGCAGGAAGTGGGGAGAAAGAAGCCTGAACTACCAAGATATTGCAAGAGAGTACTTCTAGATAAGATAGTGATATGCACATATGTAATAAGGTGAAAAAAGATCCCATTGAAAAAATGAAAAAATTTATCTAGCCAAAGAAAACAAAATTTGAAACAAAAAGATGATAGGAGGCCCGAATGCCTATCCAAAGAAATGAGCCGAACCTGGGTCCACAAAAGGGACCAGGGCGTGGTTCCACTAAATCTGGTCCCGAATCTTAGACCATTCGGGACTGGGGAAACATGAGAAAAAATGTCAAAACTAACAGAAGAAAAATTATTTAAATTTGATTTTGACACACTGGAATGACCGGTCTCGACTCGGCCCGGGAAACTCGGGAGAAAAAATTCAAATTTAATTTTGACATGCCAGAAAGCCCAGTTCCCAATCGGGCTGGGGCCAGAGCCGGGGCGGGAAACTGGGAGACAAATTCAAAACAATCCGGGGCGGGAAAGCCGAGAGAAAACCCCGAAAGAAGAGGACCAGGACACGGGAGGAACCCCGGGGGCGGAGCCGGAGCCTGCACAACCTCTGAGCCTGACACCACCCCGGAGGCCGGACCCGGACAGAAATCTGTGTCCGGTCCCCCAAAATGAAATCGGTAACCTAAGCCGCTCAACGTCCAGACCCGGGGCCGGACGTCTAGCCGGAGAAACAGCAGAAACAATATATGAGGAAGCAACTGGCTTTGTAGAGGACAGCAGATGTGTGACGACCTGGACCATTCTGGTGGGAAAATCCTTCGGTCCATCCAGTGAAGACGTAGAAGTGACAGATGACAGACTGGAGCGACTTATGACCTGATTAGGTCCGAGACCTTCATCGGTCTGCATGGGCTAAGGCTGCGGAATGTTGACTGATGATACTGAAGAAATCTGTGATGGAGTGACTGGCTTATGAACGAGCGGTAAACGAGGCGTAAACCGAGCCTTCATATTCTTGTTCTTTGCGTTCTTCTTTGTGGTACCACTGAAACAGTGCAAATTAGTTAAATTTATTAAATTTTGTTAACCAGCCTTTTCTAGGAACAGCCAGTTTCAATGCTTCACCCCCAATTACGTCAGGAGATGAAGAATTAGAAACTGACTGGTCCAGGATAATTTTGTTAATCTGGCTGTCAATAGACGAATCTCTGTTGCTGACTTGTTTCTGGAGACACTCCATTGACAAAACAATTTTCTTCGAGTATTATGGCAGAATCTGTCTTGACCTCGGTTTTGGCTTTTATTTTAACCGCTGACCCTAGTGGAGAACGATTTCACGGAGGTCACAGGAGAATTTGGTTTGAAAAATGACATTCTAGTAGTAAACTACCATGCCCCGCAAATCAAGCAGGTTGACTCAAGAGTACACTACGTGCACTTGGAACAGACATGTCCAGCGTGATCTGATTTAATAAATCTATGGCAGCTGCCGTTAGAACATTTAATTGAATGGTTCACATTCTTTTCTTTCATCTCCTTGGACCTCTTCGGAGACTTTCCCAAATCTGAATCGTAAAAACAGTAAGATCTGATAAAGTAAAGCTCCGAATATGACTTTATAAATAGAGACCTTACCTACCTCAAATTTGTTAAATTATTTTAGTTTCTTTGAGAGAGTATGTTATCGAGATAATCATGGATTCATGCTCAATACCTTACAAGCATGTCAAATCAATAACTCTACAAGCTACTGGTTAAAAAAAGAAGTACAAATAGACATTATTCAAATATCTATAACCCTCTGGGCACAAGTAACCAAAACCGGTAACGCGCCTACCACGAAAATAGAAATTATCATAGAATCATTCTTAAAACACCATAACCTACAACCACTTATCTTGGGAGGTTTCTTCCTCTTGTCCGACATGTCTGATGATCTTTAACTTCCAACTTTCAATATCCACAGGCTGATTTTAAAACTTTTAAATTAGCTGAAAAAATGTCCACGTCTCTTCCTTCAGCAGTAGGAAAAGGAATGAAGGAATGTGATAGCTATCAGCCAATGAGGTTGTCATTGTGCTTAATGACCTCAGTGGCTATGGGTATTGGATTAACTCTCTTCGTGCCTCATTCTCAGATATAGCATTCAAGCGAATTACTATGGATCTCATCATTAGAGAGAGTATGGAGATTCCTGAAGAAGCCTTCAGTTACTCTGTAACCACAATACCCATCAAACATTGGCTGTAAAAAATTCATCCTACTACGCTTCCCTTCAGAGAAGGTTAGAGCTATAGTAATGGAAGGAGGTAGGTTGTAATGTAGTAATAACCTATCAACCTAGTATCCTTCCAGCTAAGTCTGTTTGAAATTGCTCAAGCAGTTAATGAGGTTAATGAGCGTTTTAAATAATTTGCCACCATTTTTCCAGAAAATTCAAGATGGCAGCCAGAACAATTGACCAATCAAAATTCTGTATACATTCTGAAATATACCAACCAGCATACTATCCTCCCAGCTGAAGCTGGTTGAAATTGACCAGGCAGTTAATGAGTAACGTTTTAAACAATTTCCTGCAATTTATTGAAAATTGAAGATGGACGCTGAAAAAATCTACCAAACAAACTTCTGTATAGAAGTTCCGAAGCCTACCCTCATAGGGTCCTTCCAGCCAAATTAGGTTGAAATCCGCCGAGCGGTTAATGAGTAGCGTTTTAATTTTGATTGATCAATATTTTGTTTGAAAATGTTAGATTTTATTAAAAGATTTACCGGAAATGCTCAAAACGCTACTCCTCCATAGCCGCTTGTCATATTTCAACCAAATTTGGCTAGATGGGTTCTATGGTCATAGACTCTAGAACAATTGTTTCAGAATTTTGATTGATTAATTTTTTGGTGCAAATCTTAGATTTTATGAAAAATCTACTGGAAATGGTCGAAATGCTACTCCTCTTTAGCTGCTTGACATATTTCAAAAAAATTTAACTAGATGGACTCTATGGTGGTAGGCTCGATGTACAATGAGTATTTAGCATTTTGACTGATACATTTTTTTGGCTTAAAATCTTAGATTTTATGAAAAATTAACCAGAAATTATCAAAACCCTACTTCTCCTTAGTTTGCTTGACATATTTCAACCAAATTTGGCTAGAGCGATCCTATCGTAGAAGAATCAATTTCTTTTGGGTTAAAATCTTAGATTTTATGAACAATTTACTGGAAATTGTCAAACCGCATCTTAATTAACCATCGAAAACGTAAAATATCTTCTCGAGAGCCGCTGAGTACCCTTAGGGCATAGAGATCAGTTTGTTAAAAAAAAGACGATTGGCCAATTTTAGATTAGGCCGATTTTTCGAAACATCATTAAAATCTATGAAACGGCTAGTGGGATCGATTAAAAATCATGAAACATCACCTAGAGAGAGCTGAACCAAGGTTGTTCTTAGGAACTTGATCTTGGACGGCCTAGTTTCCACGAAAATGACTTCTCAAGAACTGCTAAACGGATCAGGCCAAAATTTGCGATATATTATGTACTAAGGCCATTAAGGTTTGTTCAAGGGAAGTTGATACGTCAAAACACCTCATATGATTACTGGTATTCATTCTCGACAGTGTTGTATTTTTACTTAGTGCATGTTCATTTGCAAGCGAGGAAGACATGTTTTGACAATTTATCACTGGTCATCGATTCAGGCATTCCAGTGATAAATTTTTTTAAATGTTCTCAATACCACTGCAGACGCTGGTTTTTGCCATTAAAGGGTTAAACTCTGTTCTGTTAGTTGATGAATTGTCAGTCATGACAGTAAGCATGATAATAATATACATATGTATGCTTTGGGCCTGTTGAATAGGAATTTGACATTATTGGTCAGTGGGCATCATTTCATATACAGTTTTTACATTTTGGGCCAAAATTCTTTAATTTTTTTACCTAAAGTGTTCATGTTTCCTCTTAAAATGTTCATAATTGGAACTTAGATATCATTTCATCATACAAAAATGTTTGTATTTCCAGCCTAAATTTTCATATTTTTGCATTTTGCACACATAATTTTTATGTTTCTGAACAAAGCAGTTGCTTTTTAGTCTTGTTCTTGTTTTTTGTCAAAGGCTTTGCAAAGTTTCTAACCAGAATCTTCACATTTTCAGCTTAAATTTTCACATTCTTGCATTATAGATCCAAATTTTCTTGTTTCCTGTCAAAAGTTGTGGATGACCTAGTTTTCGTGAAAACTTCTCCAGAACTGCTGAACTGATCGGGCCAAAATTTGGGAGATAAGATTAGGGATTATGGGCCATTAAAGTTTTCTAGGGAAGTTAATAAGTAAAAAAACATGTCCGCCATGGACCAACCAAAATGTAGTGAGTGTTTGGTGGCCATATTGGATATTTTTATTTGTTGGATTTTGAAGAGGAAATTGGTTTTATATAGGTTTTTAGGTATTCTGATTTCAAATTTGCCATTTTCGAAACTGTGGGATAAGTGGTTTGTCCGCCATCTTTTTCCCGCCACATACTCCCATACTAAAGCAATGGGAATTTTAAAATGTCTTCTCGAGAACCACACGGTCGATTTCAAGTATATTTTACATGAAACACCCTTAGGGAATAGGGAGACAAGTTTGTTCAAAGGAAGATGATCGGCCAATTTGGCCTGCGACCATCTTGGATTTTTGAAGGACTTTTAGAAACGTCCTTTAAAAATCTTCTTCAAAACCGCATGGGGGGATCGATGCAAACCTCATGAAATATGATCTAGGGAAAGAGCTGAACCAAGTTTATTCAAGGGATCTTGATTTGCCAAATGGTTCGGCGGCCATCTTGGATGATATATTTTTCCCGAAAACAACTTCTCCAGAACCGCTGAATGGATCGGGCGGAAAAATGGCCGATATGATTAGAGCCAAAATGCCATTAAAATTTTTGCCTGGAAAGTTGAATTGTCAAAAAAACATGTCCGCCATGAATCAATCAAAATATAGTTTTTTAGCGGACATCTTGAAATATCTGCAAATTTCGGAAAAAATCAGACTTACTTATTAACCACTGGGTCAATTTTAATAAAACTTGGCTAAACTTTCTTCAAAGAAATTTGATCACTACATTTTTCCAGTGGTCATCTCATTTTGTTCGGTTGTGCCAGTGGCCGATAATGAGTGACACAGACCAGTTGGGCCTCTTGTTAAAATTTATAACTGAAATGGCTGGCTGGATTATGGAGCCTGTTGATAGTTAGCATCGTCGCTGTCGTCGACTGTTGACAGGGAAAAGTAAAATGGTGACAGTCGCTATTGTCGCTATCGTCTTCAGGGTAGAGTGAAATGTCGACAGGTAGCATTGGCGCTATCATCGCCAGGTAAGACTGAAATGCCGACAGTGTCGCCATTGTCGACAGAGAAAACTGAAATGCTGATAGTCGCTATTGTCGCAATCGTCACCATTGTCGGCTGTTGACAGGGAAGGCATAAATGCCGACACTCGCTATTGTCGCCATCGTCGACAGGGTAGATTGAAATGTCGCCAGCTAGCATTGTCGCCATCATCGACAGGCAAGACTGAAATGCCGACAATTGCTATTGGCGCTATCGTTGCCATTGTCAACAGGGTAGCATGAAATGTCAACAGTTAGCATTGACGCTATCGTCCTCATCGTTGACTGTCGACAGGGGAGACTAAAATGGCGACTGTCGCTATTGTGGCTATCGTCGCCATTGTTGACAGGGTAGAGTGAAATGTCGACAGGTAGCATTGGCGCTATCGTCGCCAGGGAAGACTGAAATGCTGACAGTCGTCATAGTCGCCATTGTCGATTGGGAAGACTGAAATGCTGAGAGTTGCTATTGTCGCCATTGTCGACTGTCGATAGGGAACAGTGAAATGCTGACAGTCGCTATTGTCGCCAGGGTAGACTGAAATACCGACAATCGCTATTGGCGCTATCATTGACGATCGACAGGGAAGACTGAAATGCTGACAGTCGCTATTGTCGCCAGGGTAGACTGAAATGCCGAGAGTCGCTATTGTCGCCAGGGAAGACTGAAATGGCGACAATTGCTATTGGCGCTATCGTCGACGATCGACAGGGAAGACTGAAATGCTGACAGTGCTATTGTCGCCAGGGAAGACTGAAAGGCCGACAATCGCTATTAGTGCTATCGTCGCCATCGTCAAAAGGGCAGACTGAAATGTTGCCAGTTAGCATTGTCGCCATTGTCGACTAGGTAGAGGGAAATGTTGACAGTAAGCACTGGCGCTATCATCACCAGGGAAGACTGAAATGCTAACTGTCGCTGTTATCACCATTCGTTGTCCACAGGTAAGACTGAAATGCCAACAATCGCTATTGAAGCTATCGTCACCATCGTCGACGGGGGTCGAGTGAAAAGTCGACAGTTAGCATTGTCACCATTGTCTGCTGGGATGACTGAAATGCCGACAATCGCTATTGGCGCTATCATCGCCAGGGAGGGCTGAAATGCTGGCAGTCTCTATTGTCGCCATTGTAGACAGGGAAGACTGAAATGGCGATAGTCGCTATTGTCACCATTGTCGACTGGGTAGAGTGAAATGTCGAGTTAGTATCATTGGCATTGTCGACTGTGGAGATAGTCGCTATTGTCGCAATCATCACCATTGTCAGCTATTGACAGGGAAGACATAAATATTGACAGTCGCTATTGTTGCCATCGTCGATAGGGTAGATTGAAATGTCGACAGCTAGCATTGTCGCCATCCCTGCCATCGTCGACAGGCAAGACTGCAATGCCACCAATTGCTATTGGCGCTATCGTCGCCATTGTCAACTGTCGACAGGGTAGCGTGAAATGTCAACAGTTAGCATTGACGCTATCGTCGTCATCGTTGACTGTCGAGAGGGAAGACTAAAATGGCGACTGTCGCTATTGTGGCTATCGTCGCCATTGTTGACAGGGTAGAGTGAAATGTCGACAGGTAGCATTGGCGCTATCGTCGCCAGGGAAGACTGAAATGCCGACAGTCGTCATAGTCGCCACTGTCGACTGGGAAGACTGAAATGCTGAGTCGCTATTGTCGCCATCGTCACCAGGGAAGACTGAAATACCGACAATCGCTATTGGCGCTATCGTTGACGATAGACAGGGAAGACTGAAATGCTGACAGTCACTATTGTCGCCATCGTCAGCAGGGTAGACTGAAATGCCGAAAGTCGCTATTGTCGCCAGGGAAGACTGAAATGGCGACAATCACTATTGGTGCTATCGTCGACGATCGACAGGGAAGACTGAAATGCTGACAGTCGCTATTGTCGACAGGGTAGACTGAAATGCCGACAGTCGCTATTGTCGCCAGGGAAGACTGAAATACTGACAATCGCTATTGGCGATATTGTTGACGATTGACAGGGAAGACTGAAATGCAGACAGTCGCTCTTGTCGCCATCATCGACAGGGTAGAGTGAAATGCCGACAGTCATTATTGTCACCATTGTCGAAGGCTAGACTGAAATGCAGACACTCGCTATTGTGTCGCCAGGGAAGACTGAAATGCCGACAATCGCTATTGGTGCTATCATCGACGATCGACAGGGAAGACTGAAATGATGACTGTCGCTATTGTCGCCATTGTTGACAGGGAAGACTGAAATGCCGACAATCGTTATTGCCGCTATCATCGCCATTGTCAACAAGGTACAGTGAAATGTCGACAGTAAGCATTGGCGCTATCATCGCCAGGGAAGACTGAAATGCCGACTGTCGCTATTGTTGCCATGGTTGACAGGGAAGACTGAAATACTGACAGTCGCTATTGTCGCCAGGGAAGACTGAAATGCTGAGTCACTATTGTCGCCATCATCGACAGGGTAGAGTGAAATGTCGACAGTCGCTATTGTTATCAGGGAAGACTGAAATGCTGACTGTCACTATTGTCGCCATTGTTGACAGGGAAGACTGAAATGCTCAGTCGCTATTGTCGACAGGGAAGACTGAAATGCCGACAAACGCTATTGGTGCTATCATCGCCAGGGAAGACTGAAATGCGGACAGTCGCTATTATCACCATTGTCGACTGGGTAGAGTGAAACGTTGAGAGTTAGCATTGGCGCTATCGTTGACTGTTGACAGGGAAGACTGAAATGGGGACAGTCGCTATTGTCACCATTGTCGACTGGGTAGAGTGAAACGTTGAGAGTTAGCATTGGCGCTATCGTTGACTGTTGACAGGGAAGACTGAAATGGTGACAGTCGCTATTGGCGCTATTATCGCCAGGGAGGGCTGAAATGCTGGCAGTCTCTATTGTCGCCATTGTAGACAGGGAAGACTGAAATGGCGATAGTCGCTATTGTCACCATTGTCGACTGGGTAGAGTGAAATGTCGAGTTAGTATCATTGCCATTGTCGACTGTGGATAGAGAAGACTGAAATGATGATAGTCGCTATTGTCGCAATCGTCACCATTGTCAGCTATTGACAGTGAAGACATAAATATCGACAGTCGCTATTGTCGCCATCGTCGATAGGGTAGATTGAAATGTCGACAGCTAGCATTGTCGCCATCCCTGCCATCGTCGACAGGCAAGACTGAAATGCCAACAATTGCTATTGGCGCTATCGTCGCCATTGTCAACTGTCGACAGGGTAGCGTGAAATGTCAACAGTTAGCATTGACGCTATCGTCATCATCGTTGACTGTCGAGAGGGAAGACTAAAATGGCGACTGTCGCTATTGTGGCTATCGTCGCCATTGTTGACAGGGAAGACTGAAATGGCGATAGTCGCTATTGTCACCATTGTCGACTGGGTAGAGTGAAATGTCGAGTTAGTATCATTGCCATTGTCGACTGTGGATAGAGAAGACTGAAATGCTGATAGTCGCTATTGTCGCAGTCGTCACCATTGTCAGCTATTGACAGTGAAGACATAAATATCGACAGTCGCTATTGTCGCCATCGTCGATAGGGTAGATTGAAATGTCGACAGCTAGCATTGTCGCCATCCCTGCCATCGTCGACAGGCAAGACTGAAATGCCAACAATTGCTATTGGCGCTATCGTCGCCATTGTCAACTGTTGACAGGGTAGCGTGAAATGTCAACAGTTAGCATTGACGCTATCGTCGTCATCGTTGACTGTCGAGAGGGAAGACTAAAATGGCGACTGTCGCTATTGTGGCTATCGTCGCCATTGTTGACAGGGTAGAGTGAAATGTCGACAGGTAGTATTGGCGCTATCGTCGCCAGGGAAGACTTAAATGCCGACAGTCGTCATAGTCGCCACTGTCGACTGGGAAGACTGAAATGCTGACAGTCACTATTGTCGCCATTGTCGACAGGGAAGAAATTCTGACAGTCGCTATTGTCGGCAGGGTAGACTGAAATGCTGAGTCGCTATTGTCGCCATCGTCACCAGGGAAGACTGAAATACTGACAATCGCTATTGGCGCTATCGTTGACGATAGACAGGGAAGACTGAAATGCTGACAGTCACTATTGTCGCCATCGTCGGCAGGGTAGACTGAAATGCTGAAAGTCGCTATTGTTGCCAGGGAAGACTGAAATGGCGACAATCACTATTGGTGCTTCGTCGACGATCGACAGGGAAGACTGAAATGCTGACAGTCGCTATTGTCGACAGGGTAGACTGAAATGCCGACAGTCGTTATTGTCGCCAGGGAAGACTGAAATGCTGAGTCGCTCTTGTAGCCATCATCGACAGGGTAGAGTGAAATGCCGACAGTCGTTATTGTCGCCATTGTCGACAGGCTAGACTGAAATGCAGACACTCGCTATTGTGTCGCCAGGGAAGACTGAAATGCCGACAATCGCTATTGGTGCTATCATCGACGATCGACAGGGAAGACTGAAATGATGATTGTCGCCATTGTTGACAGGGAAGACTGAAATGCCGACAATCGTTATTGCCGCTATCATCGCCATTGTCAACAAGGTACAGTGAAATGTCGACAGTAAGCATTGGCGCTATCATCGCCAGGGAATACTGAAATGCCGACTGTCGCTATTGTTGCCATGGTTGACAGGGAAGACTGAAATACTGAGTCGCTATTGTCGCTAGGGAAGACTGAAATGCCGACAGTCATTATTGTCGCCATCATCGACAGGGTAGAGTGAAATCTCGACAGTCGCTATTGTTATCAGGGAAGACTGAAATTCTGACTGTCGCCATTGTTGACAGGGAAGACTGAAACGCTCAGTCGCTATTGTCGCCATTGTCGACTGGGTAGAGTGAAACATTGAGAGTTAGCATTGGCGCTATCATTGACTGTTGACAGGGAAGACTGAAATGGTGACAGTCGCTATTGTCACCATTGTCGACAGGGAAGACTGAAATGCCGACAATCGCTATTGGTGCTATCGTCGCCATCGCCAAAAGTGTATAGTGAAATGTTGCCAGTTAGCATTGTCGTCTAGATAGAGCGAAATGTTGACAGTAAGCACTGGCGCTAACATCACTAGGGAAGACTGAAATACTAACTGTCGTTGTTATCGCCATTGTCCACAGGGAAGACTGAAATGCCAACAATCACTATTGGAGCTATTGTCACCATCGTCGACGGGGTCGAGTGAAAAGTCGACAGTTAGCATTGTCACCATTGTCGACTGGGATGACTGAAATGCCGACAATCGCTATTGGCGCTATCATTGCCAGGGAAGCCTGAAATGCTGGCAGTCTCTATTGTCGCCATTGTAGACAGGGAAGACTGAAATGGCGATAGTCGCTATCGTCACCATTGTCGACTGGGTAGAGTGACATGTCGAGTTAGTATCGTTGCCATCGTCGAATCTTGACAGAGAAGACTGAAATGCTGACAGTCGCTATTGTCGCCAAGGAAGACTGAAATGCCGACAGTTGCTGTTGTCGTTGACTGCCAAGACAGAAATGCAGATAGTCACTATTGTCACCAATGTCACCAGGGTAGAGTAAAATGGTGACTGTTGCTAGCGTTATCATTGTTGACAGGAAGACTGAAATGCTGACAATCGCTATTGGCGCTATTGTCGCCATCGTTGACAGGGTAAAGTGAAATGTTGACAATTAGCATTGGCGCTATCGTCACCAGGGAAGACTGAAATGCTGACAGTTGCTATTGTCACCATTGTTGACAGGGAAGACTGAAATGCTGACAATCGCTATTGTCACCATGGTAGAGTGAAATGCTGACAGTTAGCATTGACGATATCGTCTCCAGGGAAGACTGAAATGATGACAGTTGCTATTGTTGCGATCGTCGACTGCTGACATGGAAGACTGAAATGCAGACAATCGCTATCGTCGCCATGGAAGACTGAAATGCAGAGAGTCGCTAGTGTCGTTGACTGTCAACAGGGAAGACTGAAATGCTGATAGTCGCTATTGTCACCAACATCGCCAGGGTAGAGTAAAATGGTGACTGTTGCTATCGTCACCATCGTTGACGGGGAAGACTGAAATGCTGACTGTCGATATCGTTGACTGGGTAGAGTAAAATGGCGGCTTTCGACATCGTCACCTGTCGGCAGCATAGAGGAAGATTTCAAGATGGCCGCCGGTGACTGGCACCCATATTGGATTTCAGATTATAGTAAATTTCAATACGTTTCCAATCACCCTATGCAGTGATCCGATAAATGGTAACAGAGATATCATCTATCCTGTGGCTGGCGGCCATCTTGGAGTTCGGATCATTGTCAGTTTCGCTACATTTCTTCCCAAGACCTAGTCCAAACCACCCTTTGAAGCTTCACAGTAATCTGATAAACGAGAACAGAGTTATCATCCAGAAACCAATTTTCAAGATGGCTGCTGGTGGATGGTGGCCATCTTGAATTTTGGATCATTGTCAATTTTGAGTGGTTTCTTCTCCAGACCACATGAAGGTTCAAAGCGATCCGATAAACGGTAACGGAGTCATCATCTTGAAACCAATTTTCAAGATGGCCACCGGTGGCTGGTGGCCATTTTGAACTTTGGATCATTGTCAATTGGATCTGTGTCAATTTCGATAGGTTTCTTCATCTGAGCTAGTCCACCCATGCTATTAGGTTTCAAAGCGATCCGATAAACGGTAACGGAGTTATCATCTGGAAACTTCTCAAGACAGCAGCCTGTGGCTGGCGGCCATCCTGTATTTTGGATCATTGTCAATTTTGATAGGTCTCTTCCAACCATGCTATGAAGTTTCAAAACAATCCGATAAAGGGTAACAATTATCATCTGGAAACCAATTTTCAAGCGGCCATCTTGGATTTCGGATCATTTTTTATTTCGATAGCTTTCTTCCTCAAACTACACTATGAAGTTTCAAAGCCATCCAACTAACGGTTAAGGAGTTATCATCCGGAAACTAATTTTCAAGATGGCCGCCAGTAGCTCGCAGCCATCTTGGATTTCGGATTATTGTCAATTTCGATAGGTTTCTTCCCGAAACCTACAACCACCCTATGAAGTTTCAAAGTGATCCGACGTACAGTAACAGAGTTAAAACACGCATTCTGTTAGTACATATCTGGAGAATGACAGTCAAAAACTCCATGAAAAATTTAAAGAAGCAGCTGAAACTAGAATTTGATCTGTAGCTTCTCATAACAAAGGAATATACCAAGTTTCAGTTATATATGGTGAAAGGGAATGAAAAAGTCTTGAAAGCTGATATGTTTGTATTTCATAAGTCAAAAGGGGACAAAACTTCATAAAAATTGATGCACACGCCTGAAACTCGAACTTGCTCTGTAATTTCTCATAACAAAGCAATGTACCAATTCTCAGTTGATTATCTGGAAAGGCTGCAAAAGAAATTGTGGAAAACTAATATTTTTTGTATTTCATAAGTCGAAAGGGGGCTTCATGAACAAGAGGCCCAAGGGGCCTGTGTCGCTCACCTGGAACATTTACAACTCAACTAATCTTTATGGAGTTTTACATCAATCAGTGCCACTTCCAATGACTTTCAGTCAAATGGTTGATTTTGCAAAGGTTCTTTAGAACAATATTTAAGCAAAAATAGAAGACATCAGTACTAACAACAGAAATTGATGACATACAGTCAAACTTGTATTAAGACACCACCCAAGTGAGAATCAGAAGACAACCTCTTATTGTAACTGGTTTCTTAACCCTTTAATGGTCATGATTTTTCAGTAAAACAAAACTTTCTGGTTATGTCTATTTGCAGGCCAAGATATGGATGGAGCATTTTGAAAATGTATCACTGGAATGACTGGCTCGATTATCGAGCCAGTCATTCCAGTGGTAAATTTTCAAAAATACTCATGCTGGCCTGCAAAGCGACATTCCTCAAGGCCACTGCAGGGGCAGGTTTTCGCTGGTTTGACCATTAAAGGGCTAATAAAGTTTCAAATACATTGCTTAATTGCATTTAGCAAATGAAGAAAATAGTCTTTAAGGCAGGTGGTCTCTTAACCCTTTCACCCATAAATCCCGGAAAAAGTATATTCTTTATGATATAAAACTTATTTTGTTGAATATTTTTGAAATTAATTTGACGCGAAGCCGTTGTTCCTTAGGCAACATTGACTTTCTTTAAAAAGGGTTAATACAAATGGTCTTTATAGCAGGTTCAACTGAGTATACTCCAAACCATCCTTTTAACACGTGTACGTCTTGCTGAATGGTCAAGTTCGCGATGCTGCAGTTTATTAAAAAAAATAATCTGACTGAGTCATAGCTGACTTAGGCAGCAACAACTTTCAATGAATCAAATACATTTCAAAATATTTTAACAGTATAGGTATCAGAGTACACAATACATATCTTAAATATTTAGGCAGCAGTTGCAGGGAAAAGGTGCAGACCAAGACTATTTTTGAAAATTTACCACTGGAATGACTGGCTTGTTAAAAAGAGTCCGTCATTCCAATGGAAAATTTTTCAAAAATAGTCTTCATTTGGTCTGCAAATGGACATTTGTCAAGACCACTGCCGAAGCCGTTTTTGGCTGATATGATGGCTAAAGGGTTAACCGTTTTCCTAACCTAGCAAAATAGGTAAGATATTGTGTCCTCTGATATCGATAGCCAGGTGAGCTAATAATAATAAATTGATAAGAAGCGAATCTTATTAACGCATTTAACTGGAAATAATGCGCTAAGCTGTTGCTTAACAGCTGTTGTGTAAGCTGTTGCTGTCAATTGTATAACAGCAACAGCACTGTCTATGACAGCAATGCTCTTCAGCAATGGTGTTTACAAACTGTACACCAGCCTTTCTAATACTGGCTTTGTAACAATTAATCTCTAGACATTGGTGTAACAAGGGTTGAATAGTCATGCTGAAAACTGTTGCTGCACTTGACAGTAACAGACATCATCAGCAAAACCATTTTCAAAATGTCTGTCACCATGCTACATGATGTCCAACAAAACTTGTGAATAACGCAATACTCAACTAAATTCATTGCTAGAATTAATTGGCTTTAACCCTTTAACCCTCAAATTTATTCAAGACAATTTAAATTTTCTCAAAGAAAATGTCCAGTTGCAGACCAAGAGACTATTTTTGAAAATTTATCACTGGAATGACTGGCTCGATAATTATCGATCCAGTCATTCCAGTGGTAAAGTTTCAAAAAACGTCTTCATTTAGTCGGCAAATGGACATTTCTCACGACCACTGCAGAAACCGTTTTTGGCTGATATGAGTGTTAAAGGGTTAATGATGAATTAATTAAATAAATCTTTTAGAATCAGTATGTGAATATGGTACACTTCATCAGCTCACTACCTCACAGGGTATTAATTTCATTTCAATCCTGAGAATTAGAGTTGTGGTTTTAAATTACAAGATTAAATGTTTTCCTATGCTGGCTAAATATCTAAGATATGTATTGTGTATGCTGACATATATGACTTTGAATATTTTGATATTTATTTGACAAGAAGTTGTTGCATTCTAAGGCAGCAATGACTTTCAGTCAAATTATTATTTTGAACTAGTGAACAACTGCTGCTAAGTGAGTTTGGTCACTCTGTCAAATGATTACAAGGGTTTTAGAATGCAGTTAAACATGCTATAAAGACCACCTGTACTAAATGCCAATTTTACTACATGCCGCCAAGCCGTTTATCTGATAGATTCAGAAATGGCATGGTTGAAATCAGTATACTCATAACCCTGTACTAAACAAATTTTTGCTTCAAAATCCATCAAATAAAAAAAAAATCCAATATGGCCGCCAAACACGCTGTATTTTGATTGGCCCACTGCGGCCATGTTTTTTCAACAGATCAACTTCCCTTGAATAAACTTTAATGGCCCTTAATCCCTAATTAGATCTACCAAATTTTGATCCCTTCAGCGGTTCTGGAGAAGCTGTTTTGGCTAAAACTAGGTCAACCAAAATGGCCGCCGAACCCTTTGACCAATCAAGTTCCCTTGAACAAACTTGGTTCAGCTCTTGCTCTAGATCATATTCCATGGGGTTTGTTTCAATCCACCAAGCGGTTTCGGAGAATATTTTTAGACGTTTAAAAAAAATCGGCCAAAAATCAAGATGGCCACCGGCCAAATTGGCTTCGTTTGAACAAATTTGAATCTCTACAACCTAAGGATGCTTCCTGCCAAATATAATTAAAATCGTCCCATAAGTTCTCGAAAAGTAGACATTTTAAATTTCCCATTGCTTTAGTATGGGAGCTTTTGGCAGGAAAATGATCCAAGATGGCCACCAAACCGTTTATCCGACAGCTTTGAAAATTGCAAATTTGTGATCAGAATACCCCAAAAACCTATATAAAACCAATTTCAGCCTCAAAATCCATCAAATAAAAAAATCCAATATGGCCACCAAACATGCTGTATTTTGATTGGCCGACTTCCCTTGAACAAACTTTAATGGTCTTTAGTCCCTAATCATATCTGCCAAATTTCGGCCTGATCCCTTCAGCGGTTCTGGAGAACAAGTCGTTTTCGCTAAAACTAGGTCAACCAAAATGGCCATTGAACCATTTGGCCAATCAAGTTCCCTTGAACAAACTTGGTTCAGCTCTTGCCCTAGATCATATTTCATGGGATTTGCTTCAATCCACCAAGCGGTTTCGGAGAAGATTTTTAAAGACGTTTCAAAAAATCGGCCAAAAATCAAGATGGCCACCGGCCAAATTGGCCGATCGGCTTCGTTTGAACAAATTTGGATCTCTACAACCTAAGGATGCTTCCTGCCAAATATAATTGAAATCGTCCCATAAGTTCTCGAAAAGCACATTTTAAATTTCCCATTGCTTTAGTATGGGAGCTTTTGGCAGCAAAATGATCCAATATGGCCACCAAACCGTTTATCCGACAGCTTTGAAAATTGCAAATTTGTGATCAGAATACCCAAAAAACCTATATAAAACCAATTTCAGCCTCAAAATCCATCAAATAAAAAAATCCAATATGGCCGCCAAACATGCTTTATTTTGATTGGCCGACTGCACCATGTTTTTTTACGGATTAACTTCCCTTGAACAAACTTTAATGGCCTTTAGTCCCTAATCATATCTGCCAAATTTCGGCCTGATCCCTTCAGCGGTTCTGGAGAAGTCGTTTTCGCCAAAACTAGGTCAACCAAAATGGCCGCTGAACCATTTGGCCAATCGAGTTCCCTTGAACAAACTTGGTTCAGCTCTTGCCCTAGATCATATTTCATGGGATTTGCTTCAATCCACCAAGCGGTTTCGGAGAAGATTTTTAAAGACATTTCCTAAAATTGGCCGAAATCCAAATTGGCCACTGGCCAAATTGGCCGATCCGGCTTCGTTTGAACAAACTTGGATCCCTATGTCCTAAGGATACTTCCTGCCAAAGATAACTTATATCGGCCTAGTGGTTCTTGAGAAGAAGTCGTTTAAAGGAAAAAGTTGATGGACGGACGAATGGATGGACGGACACCGGGCTGACGACGGACGGTCGCCATGGCATAAGCTCACTTGGCCATTCTGGTCAGGTGAGCTAAAAATTGTAGAGGTCAGAATGACCTTGACCTTCGACGTTGTGATTTCAGTGTCAGTATGCTGCTTCCTAATATTATAGGTAACAACGTATCCAAGCTTAGTTCCAATAGGATTAACCAACCCTGTAAGATAAGCCGAGAAGCTTTGCCAAGCGCAAAAACTTAACATGAACGCTGAAGTATACAATATCTCGCCTGTAAGGGTATGGATAGCATTAATTGGCAAAGCAAACTTGACATGGTTTGTAATACACATATTCAGTATTGCACCAACAAACAAGTGTAACCAATCGAACATGGACATTTTTTTTTACCAAACTGGAGATAGTGTGATCTAGAAATTTTTTTCCAAATGAAACTAGTAATGATGCAGATAGTACTTTTGCATAGTGTATAACTATGCTGTAAAATTCTGTTGCTATCTGGTGCCCCATTGTTGAAAATGAGTGATCCATAAAAAAATACAACAAAACAAACATGAAAAAAGTTCAAAGTCCAAAACCATGAAAAAAGTATTAAAAATTGCCCCAAATCACATCCCTGGCCATATGTGTAATCATACCGAAAGTTTCAAGTTTCTATGTGAAATGGTCTAGGAGTTGCGTTAACAATCGATTGGTGCCCACTTTTGACTCGACCCTAACCTCAGTTGGACCCAAGATCAAAATAATTCCTTGTACTTTAGTGTACACATCATTGGCTTGAAAATGATATTCGACATGACCACCTTTGGATAAATTAAATTTTTTACCCACAGCCCCCACCCCCTGGGGGGGGGGGGGGGGATGTGGGTCATAACAAAATTTCAAAAGTGCCATGCACATCCCTGGCCATATGTGTAATCATGCAAAGTTTTAAGTTTCTACGTGAAATGGTCTAGGAGTTGCCTTACAATCGATTGGTGCCCACTTTTGACCATGCCCCTCACCCTCAGTTTGACACAAGATCAAAATAATTCCCTGTACTGTAGTCTACTCAACATTGGTTTGAACTGATATGTGATATGACAAGCTTTGGAACAATTATATTTTTTACCCCACATTTCCCAAGCCCAGGGTATATACAGAAATTCCAAGTGTCATGCACATCCCTGGCCATATGTGCAATCATACCCAAAGTTTCAAGTTTCTTCTATCTGAAATGGTTCAGGAGTTGCATTAGAATCGATTGGTGCCCACTTTTGACACCACCCCCTACCCTCAGTTTGACCTAAGATCAAAATAATTCCTTGTACTGTACAGTATTTATCATTGGCTTGAAGATGATATGCAACATGACAACCTTTGGAAAAATTTAATTTTTGACCCCACATTTCCCACCCCTGGGGGTCATGCCAAAATTCCAAAAGTATCATGCATATCCCTGTCCATATGTGCAATCATCCCCAAAGTTTCAAGTTTCTATCTCAAATGGTCCAGGAGGCATTGCATTATAATTGATAATTACGGGCCAATTTGGATCTTTTGAGCCCTGGGCCTAGCCCCGGGAGGGTCAGAACAAAATTACAAAAGTGCCATGCACATCCTTGCCCATATGTATAACCCTCCCCAAGGTTTCAAGTTTCAAAAGCAAGTCTTTGCTGAGTAAATTGTCATTTGAAAAATCCTTAACCACAGCGTAATACATACAACCTGGATGCAAATCAGCCATAAAATTATCAAAGTTCAAACACCGAAAAAGTATGGAGATTTTGAAAATCAATATATTTTTTATCTGGACAAGTCCTAAGCATCGTATAGAACACATCTGTCAAGTTTTATTCAAATCGGATGAAACTTTGTGGGTGCAAATGTCATTTAAAACAAGCGGCCCAAGGGGCCTGTGTCGCTCACCTGGCGCACCATCAATTTTTGTCAAAATTGTTGGTGGGTGGTTTAGCAGTCTTTTAAATGAGTTGGTGGACATTTTTGCAAGTGCAATATGGGCGCCAAACACACTACATCTTGATTGGCACACGGCGCCCCATGTTTCTTTGATGGATCAACTTCCCTTGCACAAATTTTAATGGCCCAAATTTTGGTGTGATCCCTTCAGCGGTTCTGAAGGAGTCATTTTCATGAAAACCAGGTCATCCAAGATGGTCGTCGAACCATTTGGTAAATCAAGTCCTCTTGAACAAACTTGGCTTAACTCGTGGCCTAGATGAAGATTCTGCAAGTAGTTTCGGAGAAGATTTATAAAAACTTCCTGAAATTGGCCGAAATCCAAAATGGCCGCTGGGCAAATTGGCCGATCGGGTTCATTTGAACAAACTTGTATCCTTATGCCATAAGGATGCTTCCTGCCAAATATAATTGAAATCGGCCTGGCAGTTCTCGAGAAGACATTTTAAATTTCCCATTGCTTAAGCATGGGAGCTTTTGACGAGAAAATTATGCAAGATGGCCGCCAAACCGTTTATCCGACAGTTTCGAAAATTGCAAATTTGAGCCCAGAATACCCAAAAACATACATAGAACCAATTTTGGCCTCAAAATACATCAAATAAAAAAATCCAATATGGCCACCAAACAGGCTACATTTTGATTGGCCCACGGCGGACATGTTTTTTGATGGAGCAACTTCCCTTGAACAAACTTTAATGGCCCTTAGTCCCTAATCATATCTCCCAAATTTTGTCCTGATCCATTCAGCGGTTCTGGAGAAGTTGTTTTCGGGAAAACTAGGTCATCCATGATAGCTGCTGAACCATTCGGTCAATCAAGTTGTCTTGAACAAACTTGGCTTACCTCTTTGCCTAGATGAGGTTTCATAAGTTTTGAATCGATTCCCCAAGCCATTTCGGAGAACACAATTTTTAAAAACATTTCAAAAAATCAGCCAAAATCAAAGATGGCCACCGGCCAAACTAGCCGAACGCCTTCGTTTGAACAAAATGAAATTTCTATGCCATAAGGATGCTTCCTGCCACATATAATTCAAATTGGCTCAGTAGTTCTCGAGAAGCCATTTTAAATTTCCCATTGCTTTAGTATGTGAGCTTTTGGTGGGAAAATGATCCAAGATGGCTGCCAAACCATTTATCCGACAGTTTCGAAAATTGCAAATTTGAGATCAGAATACCCAAAATACTACATAAAACGAATTTCGGCCTCAAAATCCATCAAATAAAAAAATCCAAAATGGCTGCCAAACACACTATATTTTGATTGGTCGACCGCGGCCATGTTTTTCGATGAATAAACAAACCTTAATCGCCCTTAGTTGCTAATTATATATCACAAATTTCGGCCTGATCGCTTCAGCAAGGGGTGGGGAGAAGTCATTTTTGTGAAAACTAGGTCATCGAAGATGGCCACTGAAACATTTGGTCAATCAAGTTCACTTGAACAAACTTGATTCAGCGCTTACCCTAGATCATATTTCGTGAGTTTTGAATCGATCCCTCAAATGGTTTGGGAGAAGATTTTTAGACATTTCTAAATATCGGTCGAAATCCAAGATGGTCGCCGGCCAAATTGGCCGATCGGGTTCGTTTGAGCAAACTTGAATCACTATGCCTTAAGGATGCTTCATGCCAAATATAATTGAAATCGGTCCAGTAGTTCTTGAGAAGATATTTAAAATTTCCCATTGCTTTAGTATGGGAGCTTTTGGCGGGAAAATGATCCAAGATGGCTGCCAAACCGTTTATCCGACAGTTTCGAAAATTGCAAATTTGAGATCAGAATACCCAAAACCCTATAAAAAAACAATTTCGGCTTCAAAATCCATCAAATAAAAAAACCCAATATGGCCGCCAAACATGCTATATTTTGATTGGCCCACGGCGGCCATGTTTTTTGACGGAGCAACATCCCATGAACAAACTTTACGGGCCCTTAGTCCCTAATCAGATCTGCCAAATTTCGGCCTGATCCATTCAGCGGTTCTGGAGAAGTTATTTTCGCTAAAGCTAGGTCAACCAAGATGGGCGCCAAATTATTTGACCAATTAAGTTCCCTTGAACAAATTTGGTTGAGCTCTTGCCCTAGATCATATTTCATCAGATTTCCTTCAATCCCTCAAGCGGTTTCGTAAAAGATTTTGACGTTTCTAAAAATCGGCCAAAATCCAAGATGGCTACCGGCCTAATTGGCCGATTGGCTTCATTTGAACAAACTTGGATCCCTATGCCCTAAGGATGCGTCCTGTCAAATATAATTGAAATTGGCTCAGCGGTTCTTGAAAAGAAGTCGTTTAAAGGAAAAGTTGACGGACGGACGACGGCCAGTCGCCACAACATAAGCTCACTTGGCCTTTCAGGCCAGGTGAGCTAATAATATTTCCCAAATTTGGGCCCAATCCATTCAGTGGTTCTTGAGAAGTCGTTTTCGTGAAATGTAGGTCATCCAAGATGGCCGCTGGACCATATGGAGTATCAAGTTCCCTTGAACAAACTTGGTTCTACTACACGCCTAGATGATATTCCATGAATTTTGAATCGATCCCCTGAGCGGTTTCCGAGATTTTCATACATTTCTCAAAATCGGCCGATTTGGCAGACGGCTATCTTGGAATTTGGCCGACCGGCCCCATTTGCACAAATTTGAATCCCTATACCCTAAGGATGCTTCCTGCCAAATATAATTAAAATCGGCCAAGAGGTTCTTGAGAAGAAGTTGTTTAAAGGAAAAGTTGACGGACGCCAGATGACGGATGGTCGCCATTGCATATGTAACACTAGAATGCTCTTTATCAACAAGATGGCCAGCAAACCATTTATCCAACAGTTTCGAAAATTACAAATTTGAGATCAGAATACCCAGACACATATGAAAACAATTTCAGCCTCAAAATCCATCAAATAAAAAAATACAATATGGCCACCAAACATGCTATATTTTGATTGGCCCACGGCGGCCATGTTTTTTGACGGATCAACTTCTCTTGAACAAACTTTAATGGCCCTTAGGCGATCCGACTCTGGAAACTATTGGGGTTAACGAGCGGTGAAGACTAAATTGTCGATTCCGCATACACCACCAACCAACCACCCCCCTCTGTATCTTTGGATACCAGTTGGCATTGATATCCATGCCAAAGTAGGAAGCACTGCGAAAACATTATATATTATTTTAACCAGCCAGCAGTGTCGCACTGGGCATCTCAACATAACCCTAATGACAGGTAAATGTTAGTCCCTGGGTTCGGATCTTACACGATCCGCGCCCAACTCACCAGGCGACAGACAGGACACAGATCTCCCTCTAACTCTTTACAGTGATTTGGTGTGGTCTTGGAACCCACCCCGCCCTCACGGGAAGGTCACTATAGTTGGATACCTAATCATATCTGCCAAATTTTGGCCCGATCCCTTCAGCGCTTCTGGAGAATAAGTCATTTCCACTATGAGGTCAACCAAGATGGCCACCCAACCATTTGACCAATCAAGTTCCCTTGCCATAAATCATATTTCATGATGTTTGCATCAATCCCCCAAGCCGTTTCGGAGATTTTTAAAGACGTTTCCTAAAATCGGCCTAAATCCACAATGGCCACCGGACAAATTGGCCGATCGGGTTCATTTGAACAAACTTAGATCTCTATGCCCTATGAATGCTTCCTCCCAAATATAATTGAAATCGGCCCAGTGCTTCTTGAGAAGAAGTCGTTTAAAGAATTCCTCATTGCTTTACTATGGGCCCATTGCTTTACTATGGGACCCTATGGCGGGAAAACAAACCAAGATGGCAGCCAAACCGTTTATCCTATAGTCTCGTAAGTGGCATATTTGAACTCGCCACACTGATAAGCATATATAAAGCAATTTTCGCCATCAAAATACATCAAATACAAAAAAGCCAATATGACCAATGCTAAATTTTGGTTGGTTGGTGGCCATGTTTTTTAACGTACGATCTCCCCTTGAACAAACTTGAAAGGCGCTTGGTCCCTAAGCATATTTACAAAATTTCAGCTCTATCCCTTCAGCGGTTCGGGAGAAGTCGTTTTCGCGAAAACTAGGTCATCCAACATGGCCACCAAGCAAATCGGACAATCAGGTTGCCTTTAACAAACTTGGGTCTACCGCTGCCACAGATGATGTGTTATGAGGGTTGAATCAATTCCTCCAACGGTTTCGGAGAAGATTTTTTAGTGTTTCTAAAAATCAGCCATTTTGGCTGACGGCCATCGTTTAAAGAATTCCCCATTGCTTTACTATGGCCCATTGCTTTACTATGGGCCCATTGCTTTACTATGGGAGCCTATGGCAGGAAAACAAACCAAGATGGCAGCCAAACCGTTTATCCGACATTCTCGAAAGTGGCATATTTGAACTCGCCACACTGATAAGCATATATAAAGCAAATTTCGCCATCAAAATACATCAAATACAAAAAAGCCAATATGACCCACGCTAAATTTTGATTGGTTGATGGTGGCCATGTTTTTTAACGTACGAACTTCCCTTGAACAAACTTGAATGGACCTTGGTTTCAATAGATGATGTGTTATGAGTTTTGAATCAATTCCTCCAGCGGTTTCGGAGACGATTTTTTAAAGGGTTTCTAAAAATCGGTTATTTTGGCCGACGGCCATCTTGGATTTTGGCCGATCGGCTTCATTTGAACAAACTTAAATCTCTATGCCCTAGGGATGCTTTCTGCCAAATATAATTTAAATCGGCCCAGTGGTTCTTGAGAAGAAGGCGTCTTAAAGGAAAAGTTGACGAACACACGACGGATGGTGGCCACGACATAAGCTCACTTGGCCTTTCAGGCCAGGTGAGCTAAAAAACCTAACCAAGAAATGAGTATAAATTGATTACAAACCGGCCTAAAATAATTAAAGTTCAAAGCCATTTTTAAAAAATTTGAAATTCAATTTCTTTTTCATATGGACAAGCCCTAGGCATGGTATATAACACATCTGAAGGTTTTTAAAAAATCTGATGAACCCTTGTGGGTGCAATGCAGCAAATGTCATTAAAAAACCGTAACCAATAACATTAAGCTGGACACAAAAATTATTCAAAGTTAAAACTTGAAAAAAATATATAAAAATTTCAAAAATCGATATAGTTTTGTTGTAAACTAGTCCTAAGCATTTCGCATAGAACACATGTGGGGTTTTTTTTTAAATCGGATGACCCCCTCACGAAGTTGAAAGATTTGGAAAGAAGTGGGTGCAAAACTGTAAATGTCATTTTAAAAAAACGTAACCATAGGATTAACATTAAGCTGGACACAAAAATTAGTCAAAGCTAAAACTTGAAAAAAATAAAGAAAAATGTGAAGTCTTTTTTTAAATCAGATGAACCCTTAGGGGTGCAAAACTGCAAATTTCATTTTAAAGCAAGAGTTTTAGTGAAACTCAACATACGCCCGCAAACATACTTGTTTGATGAATGATAAATGTGAATAATTAGTCTGTTTGAATATTAAGCTTTGTAGAGGAGATAACACCAGTTGGTGTATGCGAATATATCTCACTGAAACACCAATACAACTGATCACATCTTGAAACATGTTTATCTTTATACCAAATTTTCCAGCGGAAACAATATTTCTAATCAATTTTATTTTTTTCAAAGGAGATAACTCTCACGAATATGCGAGGATTTTGTTGAAAGGAAATCATGAGACTTCGTCTATACCTAACACATCTGGCGAAAAAAAATTGCGAGTGTAGGTTCAAAACTCTTCGAGATATAGCCAGGAAAAGAAAATTTGTACAAATTTTAATCGTTCAAGGGAGATAACTCCCGCGAATATACAAGGATTTTGCCGAAATGAAATCATGACTTCCGCGAATATGGGCGGATCATGCCAAAACAAAATCATGACACTTCGGCTATATGTACACCACATCTTTTGAAAAAAGATTTGTGAGTGTGGGTTCAGAACTCGAGATTTGGCCTGGACAAGACATCACATAATACGACCCCGCTTTGCGCAGGCGTATAAAAACGTAAACATAGGATTAACATTAAGCTGGACACAAAAATTAGTCAAAGTTAAAACTTGAAAAAAATAAAGAAAAATTTCAAAAATCGATATAGTTTTGATGTAAACTGTTCTAAGCATCGTATAGTACACATCTGTGAAGTTGTTTTTAAAATCGAATGAACCATTAGGGGTGCAAATGTCATTTTAAAAATCCTTAATCAGAGCGGAGGCCGACGCCAACATTTTCCCACGCCGCCGCTGCCGGAATTGGTGATCCCTGTCTCGCTTTCTGCTTCACATGCGAGACAAAAACAGTTTTGCATCAAGGTCACAGTGACCTTGACCGTTGGCCTTGTGAGCTCATTATCATCATGTTGCTTCCTAATAGTACAGGCAACTACATAGCCAAGTTTACTTGCAATAGGATTAACTAATCGTGAAATAAACGCAAAAATGTAACATTGTTGATGCTGCCGCCGTCTGAAAAGTGATACATATGTCTCGCTTTCTGCTTAGCAGGCGAGACAAAAAACAGATTTGATATTATAAGTTTGCAAATTGTAACTGCTGATAATCACTGAGATATAAAAGAAAAACTTGTAATAATTTACCAATAATGTCTTCGATAGTCAGTTATTAATTAATGCTGTAAGAAGTATATATCGTCAGTGTGTCAGTATATCAGACATGTGTAAGCTGCTCGGCCAATCCTTGACTTTTAGTCTTGGTGCGGTGGTCCAGTGGAAAGATGCCTGGTTGCTGATGCTATGCGGAGTTGCAGAATGGCGGTTCGATCCCCCGACCGGGAGATGGTGATCAACAAATTAAACTAACGGGTGCATCACTGTCGGCTAAGTTAGCACATGGAAATTGAAGCCGCACGTTGCCAGTGCGTCAATAAAATAAAAATACATATACTGACAGAGCCGTGCTGGAGTCAGAGTACAATAGGCGTAAAAGCCTAGGATTGATTGTGACAGATGCATCCACAGATAGTCCCATATGAATCGTCAGTGTGTCAGTATATCAGACATGTGTAAGCTGGTCGGCCAATCCTTGACTTTTAGTCTTGGTGCGGTGGTCCAGTGGAAAGATGCCTGGTTGCTGATGCTATGCGGAGTTGCAGAATGGCGGTTCGATCCCCCGACCGGGAGATGGTGATCAACAAATTAAACTAACGGGTGCATCACTGTCGGCTAAGTTAGCACATGGAAATTGAAGCCGCACGTTGCCAGTGCGTCAATAAAATAAAAATACATACATACATATATATATATATATATATATAAATATATATATATATATATATATATATATATATATATATATATATATATATATATATATATATATTAGCCACTAGCTAGAGTTATCTGCTCATCAGTATCCAACTATCTGTTCAGCGGTCATCTAGCAGTCCATTCGTCCGTCTCCCCATCAGTGAAGCACCCTGTGCTTTAGAAGTTACTGCCAGTATATGTCTGTCAATCAATCCATCAGCCAATCCATCTGTTAGGCAATCTGTTAATCAATTGATCTACATAAAATTTCTCCCTCCATCAGTCACTCTGTTGCCATGGACTGATCAGTCGAGTAGACCTCCTAAAGCCGACTCATTTCCCATAGACACAAACATATTCTGTTGACAAAGCAAGCCATATCCTGTTCACCAAATCAGGAAAACCAGAATTCTAGCTACCAACAAGCCATTCTCTGCAGTTTCACTTGATGAGGACAAACGACCAGATGACCCGGAGGGTCTGGGCTTATGTTTTACTAATTACATATACCTACCTCCTTGCATTACTATTGCTCTTTCCTTCTCTGAAGAGAAGCGTAGTAGGATGAATTTTTTACAGCCAATGTTTGCTGGGTATTGTGGTTACAGAGTGACTGAAGGCTTCTTCAGGAAATTAACCTAACTACTCTACATTATATGAAGGAAATTTCTTTCAGAAATACCCAAATATGTTAAAAAAATCTGACATATCCGGGTATACCCAAAGGCTGAAGAATATAATGACTATCTTTGGCTGATAAAAACTATTCTAACAAGATATGACCATTAAAATGATGCCACAAGCGGCCCCCCACCCCAAAATATATTAGACAGAGGGGAGGCTTGAGATGGGCCGTAATGCAAGGAGGTAAGTATATGTAATTAGTAAAACATAAGACCAGACCCTCCGGGTCGTTATTACTACATTACAACCTACCTCCTTGCATTACTATTGCTCAAATACAGATTTCAACATTACACAAAGTCCGGAGGGAGGCAAATTTTTGCGCAAAATTGATGTAAAAATAGAAAGAATGAATACGAAGTTAGTAAAAACAAGTAGAGTAAGATACTACAAATGACGGTAATTCCTCAGAATTACTCTCATAAATAACCCTAATAGAAAGGGTACATAAGAAAGGAGAGCAGAAAGGACATTAAACGACTCCAAGAATACAAGAGAGAAGAGATGATCATGCAAGAATGAAATGATAAAAATAAAGTGTGATGAAAGAGATGATATGAAAGAGGTGAAATAACCCCATGAGAAAGAAGTAATGAACTCACACTCATCTCAAATAAAATATCTTATACGAATGAAGATTATGAAGGAAGAGAAGATGATGATGAAGAAATAAGAGTCATGATCTCTGAAGCTACCTTCTGAATATTTTTATAGAAGAAGGAAGAAGCACTAGAATCCTAAGATAGAAATTAATAAAGAGTTCTCTGATTTTCAGATAGCAACTTGAATGAAATCATCAAGAGAAGATCCATAAAAAGGGCACAAGAGGTGGTAAGGCCCCTAACATCACGGGCCTTAACACAAAACTAACTGATAAATTGTCCCTGGGAGACGCTAATTTATGGCAAATTTTAATAGTATCAACAAACCAATGTGAAATAGTGGTTAAAGAGGCAGGACTATCAAAGCCTACCGCAAACGTAACACAAAGATGACTATCATCAGATCGTTTGCAAGTTGAACGGAATTTGTAAATATAGAGCTCTAACAGGAATCTAGACAGAGTCGTCTGGATAAAGCAGAAAGCCTATGAAATATGATGGGTTCATCTAAAAACTCAACTGAGTTTGGACAGAAATTCTGACCCCAGGACAGGCCTGGAAATAACTTTTTCAACAGTATCCAACACTTTGCCAGGCACCAGCTACTTAATACCGGACATCCAGAATTTACTGGCTGTCAACACTATACCACTTCAGTGTTCTATACTTGAACTTATTAGAAACATGTCAAAAAGCATCTAAACATGTGTCATGATACACCTAAGGTAGATGCATATTTTAAGAATTTGTCAACATTTGTATGCAGACTCTTTTGTTGCACACTGCAACTACTGGGTCTGTTTAAATCTATACCTGCCAAAATGTCAGGAAAGGGCAAGACTGTGCCTGACATTTGATAATTTGGTGCCTGACAATGTCCTTGACAGGCACCTTATTTCCAGGCTTGCTAGGATAGAGGATAATGCTAATACCAGTAACTTGAAAACTATCCAATCAGCAGATAAGGCATGAACTTCCGTAAGATGGCTAGCTGAAGCTATTGCTAATAACAAGGATGCTCTGAGAGTAATATGTTAGATCCTAAAGGATGTACCGTAAGAGTTTACCAGCTAGAACCTGAGGTACAAGGGATAGGTTCCAAGATGGAAGGGGTTACTGAAGGGATGAGAATTTCCCAAAACTCTAAAGAGATCATGAAATGTTACTGATCTTGAACCGAAGGACTATGTAGACATGTGACAAAAGAGTCCAGGGAAAAAACCCCGATAGGACCTAACAGGGTTAACGTACAGATTCTTCTGAAAAGGAAGAAAGTTTATGAATTATAATGGGAATACCCAAGAATTTGACTGAATGAGTTTTTGACAGAAATTCTGCCCTGGGATAAAGAATAATGCTAATACCCGTAATTTGAAAACTATCCAATTCAGCAGAAAAGTCATGAATTTCAGAGCGACGGTTCGCTAATGCTACTGCTAATAAAAATACTGCTTTGATGGTAAGATGTTCTAACCAACAGAACCTAAGGGTTCGAAATGTTTCCCATCAAGAACCTCTGAAACAAGCGAAAGGTTCCAGGAAGGAAGGGGTTTCTTAAGAGGACGTGAATTACCCATATCTTTAATGAGGTCATGAAATTATTTTTTGTACTTGGAGCGAAAGGTCAAGAAGACATTTGACAAGGAGTTCAGACCAAATCGATAGGAACTGACAGTGAAAACTGAGAGCTTTTTCTGATAGAAAGGGAAACCCAGAAATCTGTGTCCTGAGTCACAGAGTGCTCAGAGGGAAGGATAGAACGGACTGAACCCCATTGTTGAGACTCAAATCGAGCCTAATAAAGGTTACGAGTGGAAGTTGAGTGATTTCTCCAAATGTTCCTGAAAACTGACTGAAAAGATTGATGAAGGACGGGCAACTCGACAAATTCCAGACTGAAAAGCGATTGTGGGAGACGGGAAGTAACAGAGGGAGATCTACAAGAAGGTCCAGGAGATCCAGAAACCAGGATTATGTCAGCCAAAACTGAGCTATTTACAGGACCACACAATGAAGTTGCCTGTTCTTTCATAGTACCAGAGGAATGAGAATTGTAGGGGAAAAAACATAAGCGAACATGTTGTCCCAATACTGAGCTAAAGCATCTACTAAGAGCCATGACTTCCGGAAAGGGAGATATGAAGGTGGATATCTTTCTGTTCTTTCCAGAAGCAAACAGGTCTGTGAGGGGAAGACATAGCTGGAGAAAAATTGACTGAGCTACAGACTCTATCAAATCCTCTTCCGATTCGGGGATCGTGGAAGGACGAGATAACTGATTGGCCAGAAAAATCAAATTGCCTGGGACGTGGGATGCTTGAAGCGAAAGCTGCGGGACATGTACCGGTGAAGAACGATCAGTGACTCTCGCCAGATATAGACCGACCTGGACACCCACCCCCACCCTGATGATAGAGGAATGAGACTACTGTGAAATGTTTGATCGGATAAAGATTGAAAGACCGAGAATTAGAGGTTCCCAATGAACTAGGGCATGGAAAACCACCAACAGTGCTAAAAGGGTGACATGAAAGGAAGATTTTGTGAGGGATCAGGATCCTGACATCTTCTTGGAGTCCCAGAAGGAGCACCATCCTTGCAGGGATGTATCCATGAAAAAATGGCCTGAGGAGATGGTGGATGAAGAGGGACCCCAAATAACAGGGATTGACTGACTTTCCAAAACCGGCAATGGTTCATGAGTTGAAATTGATGAAAATACAATGATTAAGAAAACTAGACTGATTCCAGTGTGTCATAAGATAGAACTGGAAGGGTCTTTTCATCAGAGGAGCCCAAGGAATCACTTTCTATACCTAAACCATGAGGCCTATGAATCTGAGGAAAGATCTGGCCGAAACTAACTGGACTACCTTGAGAGGTTGAATTGTGGATACCATTATCTGCACATTGGGCGATAGGGAAATAACCTCACCTGAGAGGTCGAAAAAGACCTCCAGGTGGGTAAAACCACAGACCAAAGGAACCTTTCCATAATATGATATTATGCATAAAAAAGCAAACGTTGCAACCAGTAAGACAAAATATGGAAAGATCCCCCATTAAGGACGCTTATAAATTGATCCTGATTACAAAATGAAATGTGCACATCAGCTATACACATAATACAATAAAATAAATTAAGAAGACCTAATAACGAAAGATATACTAGTATGGTACCTAATATCTGAATAAAGAAAGTTATAAATGAAGAATAAAGGCTAAAAGGTCTCAATATTCCAATTAGACTAGGCTGATAATAGATAGGATGTTGTCAGTTAAGATATTTCTTGAGTTATCTCAGTATAAGTCCAAACTGTTCAAGAGTCTATTTAAATAATTTCGGATGTTACAATGAGATCAGATAAAGACTGCCAAACATCGATTTATACTATTAGAAAGTAATGTTTCTTGAATCGAGTGAAAGGCGATGTATCTTAGTTATAAGAGCTATATCCTTATTCTAACCCCTTCCTGAGAGAGGTAACTTGCATTGATTTCTACTATTCAATATCTACCACTATCTTCATATGAAGAAATAAGCATCATAGAAGTATGGCCGTTGATTTCTACTATCCAATCTCTGCTACTATATTCGTATGGAGAAAAAAAGCATCATAGAAGAATTGCCGTACTTATTAAAAGTTGTAGACATTGAAACATTATAGATACATTTTTTTAGTGTTTTAACTAGATTTAGTGACAAATAGAAATCCCATAGTAAACCTATGGGAGGGGAGAGAGTCCAGCTATAGCCAGATAGAATTAGCTAAAATAAACTGATCTATGTATAGGATCTATATAATAACCAAAAGAAAACCCCCATGTAAACCAAAAGGTAACGAAATATATACAGGGTGAATTGTCAATGACCTATATAAAAACTGACAGCTACTGGAAGTAGATAAGAAAGGAATGAAAAATGATAAATTTTGAGCCCAAAATCACCAATCCCGAACTGGTGGGAAAGAACATGACCCTAAATAAAGAGTTTTAGCTAAAAATAAGAAAATAGCCTTGAAAACAGGGTAAATAGAAGAGAAAAGTGATGTCGCCGAGATGAAATGAGACTAGGATGAAAGACTGCCGAACTAGGAGTGTTGATGATAATACTGACAGCTACTAAAGAACGACTAAATATGGCAAAGAAACCTATATGAAAGAAAATCACAAAATACCATGAGCGCAAAACTAATCTGACTTTGAGGAAATGAATATTTATAAAACAAAAGGGTGATAAATAGGGAAGAATAGCCTAAAAAGAACAAAATATTCACGATCAATATAGAATGACATGTAAATTCTCCTAAAGTTATGAAAGTAAATATGTCAACTTGTCAACATAGAAGGGAGGTGTATTATATGAAAAGATGAATGGCCTGAATAGAACTGCGCCTCTAACTTGGGACCAAAAAATAGCTAATTAGAATTGTGCAGTAATCTGACAGATAGGAGTGCGAGAAGAACAGGTTGAGAATGAATAAAATTACTATAACTTAAATTGTGAGAATGCAAGGAGAGATAACACGCAGAAAAATGGGAGAAAGAAGCCTGAACTACCAAGATATTGCATGAGAGAGTACCAAACCCCTATCTAAAGAAATGAGCCAAACCCGGGTCCACAAAAGGGACCAGGGCGCGGTTCCACTAAACCTGGGCCCGAATCTTAGGCTGTTCACGACCGGGGAAACATGAGAAAAAATGTAAAATTTTATTTTGACACGCTGGAATGACCGGTCCCGACTTGGGCCGGGACGAAGCGGGAAAGCCCGGAAAATGACCAGAGAGGACCCGGACCCCGGGAGAAACCCATGGTGGGGGGGGTGTGTGGCCGGAGCCGGCAAGAAAACACAACCCGAAGTATCCCTAATGGATGAAATTGGTAACATAAGCCGGTCAACATCCAGATCACCTGGACCACTCTGGTCGAGAAATCCTTCGACCCACCCAGTGAAGAAGTAGTAGTGACAGATGACAGACCGGACCGACTTATAACCTGATTAGGCCCGAGACCTTCCTTGGTCTGCAAGGGCACAGGCTGCGGCATGTTGACTTATGATGTAGAAGAATCCTGTGTTGATATGACTGGCTTCTGAACGAGCGGTGAACGAGGCGTAAACCGAGACTTCGTGCTTTTGTTCCTTCCGTTCTTTGTGGTACCCCTGAAACAGTGCAAATCAGGTTAACTCAAGAGCACATGAAGTGCACTTGGAACACACATGTCCAGAGTGATCCGACTTAATAAATCTATGGCAGCCGCTATTAGAACATCTAATTGAATGGTTCATATTCTTCCCTTTATTCTTCTCCTTGGACCTCTTCGGACACTTTCCCAAATATGAATCGTAAAAACAGCAAGATCTGATAGAGTAAAGCTCCGAATATGACTCAGGATTAGCCAGCACTAATCCCAAGATTTATAAATAGAGACCTTACCGATCTCAAATTTGAAAATTATTTTGGTTTCTTTGAGAGAGTATGTTATCGAGATAATTGTAGATTCATGCTCAATACCTTACAAGAATATCAAATCAATAGCTCTACAAGGTACTGGTTAAAAAAGAAGCACAAAAGACAATTCAAAGTCTATACACTCTGGGCGCAAGTAACCAAAACTGGTAACGCGCCTACCACAAAAATAGAAATGATCTAACAAATCATTATTAAAGCACTAGGACCTACAACCACTTATCTTGGGAGGTTTCTTTCTTTTATCCACCATCTCGATGATCTTCACTTAACTTTTCAATAATCCACAGCCATTTTAACAAGTTATAAATAACTTTTAAATTGGTTTCTAAATTTAAACGCCTCTTCCTTCAAGAGTAGGAAAAGGAATGAAGTCTTGATTGCTACCAACAAGGTCATGTGATAGCTATCAGCCAATGACGTTGTCAATGTGCTTAATGACCTACTTAGTGGCTCTGGGTATTGGATTAACCCCCTTCTTGCCTCATTCTGAGATATAGTATTCAAGCAAATTACTATGGATCTCATCATTAGAGAGGGTATGAAGATTCCTGAAGAAGCCTTCAGTCACTCTGTAACCACAATACCCAGCAAACATTGGCTGTAAAAAATTCATCCTACTACGCTTCCCTTCAGAGAAGGAAAGAGCAATATTAATGCAAGGAAGTAGGTTGTAATGTATTAATAACCATCAAACCATCATTTGGAGAAATTCTAACTCTGTCATACAAGAACTTCCTTCACAAACTGATATGAGATGCAAGTGCACTGAAGCAGGTCTGCAACCTATTTTGATGTCATTGAGCGCTATCCCAGCTACATGTTCACATGTAAAATCTTGTTCATGTTGCATACGTTACAGAACTCTCAACTGCAAGTCTCTCAAATCTGTGCTAAATTTCACATCCATAAGATGTGGCAGCGAAGACACATGTATATGTATGAGGACAATATAAATAAAACAGTGTCATGCCTAAACATAATTCTAAGGTTACTGTTTCAGGTGATGTTAGTAAATGTACGATATGTTACATATTTGTGACCAAATTCTATTATTTTACAACTATATGTATGGTCTACAGAGAATAATTTAATGTGAAACTTGAAAACATTTAGTATTGTACAAACCCAATGTACAGAATGTTTAACGCTTTAATGGTCACGGTTTGCCCACAAAATTGAAATTTTCGCTCAGTAACTGCCCATTCACAGGCCAAGAAAAGAATATTTTATCAAATTTACCAGTGGAATGACTGGCTCATTTATCAAACCAGTCATTCCAGTGGTGAACTTTCAAAAATTATCTGCTATTGGCTTGCAAATTGACATTTATCATGCCCATTGCAAACGACTGGTCTTGGCCAGAGTGACCATAAAAGGGCTAATGTAGAATCCAATGAGTTTGGTAGCTATTTTGTAATGTGCAATATAACGGACCAACAAGGTCATCTTGGGTATCATTATTTTTTAAATTCGGCATATCCAAATGATGGCTAAACAGCAGGGTTCCAAATTTTACCTAAAATGCCCATTAAACTATTTTATAGAAATATATTTTAGAACTCTCAACTAGCAAGGTACCACAGTTTAGTTGTCAATAAATGGTCCAAAGGTTAAAGTACTCACCTAGCTGAAGAGAAATGGTAAACATGTTTACATTAATTAAAGCAAAAACACCATTGGTCAATCGGGCAAGTATAACTGTCGCAATAGACAGGGCAATGGTCCTTATCAATATTGACCAATGAGGCAATCATCCTTACCACTAATGACTAACAACGCAAGTGCCACTGACAGTATCAACAAATGGAACAAGCGTAACTGATGCCACCGACAAACTGAACCATGGCCCTTGGTTTTATTGAGCAATGAATCAAGTATCATAGACACGATTTACCAACAGGGTAAGCATAACTGATGCCACTGACCAACAAGAGAACAGGTTCCTGACTTTATTGACCAATGAAGTAAGTTATAATTGACCAATGGATAAAGCACACTTAGTAATAGTGGCAAGTGTAACTGATGCTAAATGGGCCACGGGTCCTTGGCATTATTGACAAATTTGACAATCATATCTGACACTAATGCCAAACAAAACAAGTGTCATTTACAGTATTGTCTGGTGGGACAAGAAGCAGTTGTCAATGAGGGAAGCGTAACTGATGTCGATGATCAATGGGTCAAGGGTCTCTGGAAAACAAAAGGGCCAGAAATATAAAAATTTGTGCGGGAAAAATAAAGCTTGTGCATGCCTGACACTACTGAGCACGAGAGAAAGCTCCACTGGCTCATGGGGGCCACATAACAAATGTCATTTACAAATGGGGCAATGGTTACAGGCAGAGTTGGAGAGGAAATGCAAGAATATTGGTGTCCTTGGCGTCATTGACCAACAGAAAACATACCATTGACCAATGGGGCAGACGTCCCTGACACAACTGGCAAATGGTTCAAGTGTATTAACAGATGTCATTTACTAATGGGACATGGTATAAAAAAATTCTGGATCTAGGAAATGCAAAAATATTGGCATCATTGACACTATTGACCAACGGGAAAAGTACCATTGATCAATGAAGTAGCCAATCATGACACCATTATCAATTAGTTCAAGTGTACAAACAGATACCATTTACCAATGGGGCAATGGTCAAAAGCAAAGATTTGAGCGATAATATAAAAATATTGGTGTCCTTGACACTAAAGTACCATTGACCAATGGGGCAGTCATCCCTGACATTATTGAACCAGCAGATGACAATTAACAATGGTCAGTCAAAAATTTGCATGAGGAAATGCAAGAACATTGAGGTCATCGACATTATTGATCAATAGGAAAAGTACTATTGACCAATGAGGCAGCTATCACTGACACTATTGACCAATGGTTTGTCTCACAGCACTGATATTTACCAAATGGTCAATGGAGAGATCACAGTAAAAAAGTTGGATGAGGAAATGCAAGAATAATGGCATGATTGACCAACAGCAGAAGTCTCATTAATCGATGGGGCAGCCATCCCTGACACAATTGTCAAATGATTAAAGTTCACAGAAAGAACATTTCTGCCAAACCTTGTTTTAATCCATTAACAAATTTACGACATGTGACACAGATTATATTTCTCAGTGTTCAATACTTAAAAATTCCTAAGAGCCAGAGGTAAGGCCTGTATTTCAAGTTGTGACTTCTTCATATTCATAGGGCAAGTAGATATTGCCGGAAGGAACATATCTGCTAAATTTGGTTTTAATCCATCAACAATTGCCAAAATAAATGTGTTTTAACCCCTATGGTTTGAACAGTCTTAATGAACCCCCAGAGTTATGGACTGTGTTTAAATGTGTGGCCTCTATATTCAGTCTAAATAGATATTTGACTGAATAAACTAAATCATGGATTTCTTTTTTACGAGAGTTGATACTTACCTCCCTAACACTCTGATATTTCCTAAATATCAACTATCACTCAATAAACACCTCAGATTAAAAAAGGTAGGTGCCCTTACTGTGCAGGGAGTCAGAAGACAGTCCGGCGGATGCCAGCCCCAACCTCGCGCATATGCAGACTGACACTTCCTCTGACTAATTTATTGGCGGTCACAATGCAACTTACAAGCCTGTGAAGACCGAGCTTCTGTGGGGCGGAGAGGCTGGGTCTGGGTTAAGTAGGTAAGTATCAACTCTCATGAAAAAAGAAATCTGTGATTTCATTTATTTCACTTCAAGAGTATACTTCCTTAACACGCTTTGATATTGCCAGAATTTGTCAGTGAATTCGGTGGGAGGGAGGTGAGGTCAACAGCCCTTCCTTCCCTATGTGCTTTTGCATTTGAAGCACCAACATCTGAAAATTGTGTAAAACACAACCAGGAAATGATTTGAACATTGGATAACACAACCGATGTTTGAGAGAGACCATATGCCATATGCGCACCCCCAACCCACACCCACCACCCCTTCTTGGGAAAGGAGAAGTTATGACCTCAAGGTCCCATACGCTCTCTAAGTACTAGTGCTAAAGTACTACAGGCCATCGGACAAAAGGCTTCATTTTCATATACGTACAAGAAATGAACCATATAAAACATGACCCATCACCATATTAGCATAAAAAGTAACGTGGCAATGACAAAAAACCCAAAAACAACACAATACAAGACTGACCTTGAAATCCTTGCCGCTGCCATCAACTTCCCCTTGGTGAAGATTGATGCAGCACGGACAAGTGGTTGTTTCCATTGTTTAATTGTGCTGTCTATAAACAGTGAGAAAACCTCATCAAAATTATGTACACATAATTATCTTTTCAAAATCGATAAGGCGAGAGGATTAGTGGTGTCACGAAGATAATGGTTGGTAAAACTTAACTCACAGTGCCACTGGTCTACCGACAATGTCATCCACTGGTAGCCCATTAAACAGGGCAGTGGATGCCACTAAACCATGGACACTGTGAGCCTCGGCCATGTCAACTTGTTTACCAGTGACAGATTTATGGCAAAACTGGATACATTCCAGAATCCACCTGGAAATGTTGTCCTTGGACACCCTCCATGGGGTTTGATATATGACAACCATAACGATGCTGGGTCCGTCCGCCATTCCTGGCTACGTTGTTTGTACCTGTTTAATTCACAGACTGGACACCATGCTTTTGAAGTAAGATCATATCTAGTTAAAGCTTGTAGAATTATAGTTTGACCTGGATATTTCAATGACTGATTTTTAGCCATGAAATTAATCCTAGGTCTTCCCCTGTAACTACATAACGGTCTGCCTTGGCGGATAAGGCATGAATTTCGTTCTCCGCCTTGCCGAGGCTGCAGCAATTAAAAATAGTTTTAAGTGTCAACAATTTCATTGAAATGGAACTTAGTGGTTCAAAGGGTTTATCAGCTAGCACTTGAAGAACTAGAGATAAACTCCAAGATGGAATCACTGGTGGATTTCTCAGTCTTAGATTACCCATGCCTTTAATTTAAATTATTTAAACTACTTAATTCGTCACTTCCCCTATTTGCCAAGCAAGAGATAACAGACATTAAAGCTCACTTATATCCAGCAATAGAATTAGGTTTAAGGTTGCAGGCATCATACAGGTGACAGAGGAAATCGGCTACTACCTGAATAGATGAATCCATTGGATTAATACATCTCTTTGAGCTCTGCAAATGTTGATTTTATAATTATATGCTCTGGAGGTTGACCCCCTTCTGGCCTTTGCCATAAACATGGCTGCTTGCTCAGAAGCCCTCCTTAACTTTCGATTCCTTGACAACATCCACGCAGTCAATTTGAACATTGACGGATTGTTGTGAAGGGTCTTGGCCTGGAAGATAATATTGTCCATCAGAGGCAGAGGAACCAGATTGCAGACCAGAAGGTCCAGCAGATCCGTATAACATGATCGGCTTGGCCAATTTGGGGTGATCAGAAGTACTTGGCACTACTCCTGTCCGATTCTTTAAAGAATTTTTGGCATCAGGATTGCTGGCGGGTATGCATATGCATACATTCCCTCCCAGGTGATAGCTAGTGAATCTGTTGCGATAGCGCTCGGATCTGGAATCAGAGCGACATACATCGTCATCTTCGCATTCTTCTTCATTGCGAATAAATCTATGTTGGGTTTCCCCACGTGGTTGAACAGACGATCCACCACACATTGATTTATTTGCCATTCCGTAGGTAAAACACTCATCCTTCGGCTCAATGAGTCTGCTAGATTTAGCCTTCCCGGAATACAGCCTGCTTTCAAGGTGATCCTGTGATCCAGGCACAAGAAAAGCAATTTCCATGTCATCGCCCTGGCGGTTTACGCAAGTCACTACCGTTGAATTGTCTGATCGAACTACAACTATCTTGCCCTGAACTTTCTCCACGAAATGTTCCAGGCCCAGAATTACTGCCCGTAATTCCAGTAGATTGATGTGTGACTGATCCAGATTTCAAAGCCCTGATACTGTTGCTTCTTCCAGGCAAGCTCCCCATCCCTCCATTAATGCATCTGTATACATCGTCATTTCAGGGTGGGGAGGGGAGATTCTCTCTCACCATCCACCACTGAAAGTGGTGAATAAAAGGTTTCAACACTGACACATTTGAGCACTCTGGGTTCACTGTGTCATGAGAAATAACAGAATAGGCCGCCTGCGTAAGGCAGCCTGTGGAATGAGTGGTTCCAGAGAAACCATCAACCCCAGCATACTCAAGTAAACCTGTCCCAGGACATGACGACTGTTGCACATTGACTGTATATCTGAGATGAGTATTTCTACTCTCTCCTGAGTAGGATACAATATCCTATCTCTAGATCGAAGAACATCCCAGGTAAACAAACTTCTAGGATGGAGACTGATTTCTGAAAGTTCATTACTCAGCGCAGGTCTGTGAGAGTTTTCCTGATTGTGTGCTTTTAACGCCATGTATGTGTGGACTGCTATGCTTCTCCTGCAGAGGTATGTTGTGATAGCAAGGACCACCCTGGTGATGACCCAAGGAGCCATGGCAATTCCAAAAGGTACAACCTTGAATTCCCACTGCCGGCCCTGAAACGCAAATCTCAGGTACCGACGAAAACTCCTCACAATTGGAATGCGAAAATACGCATCCTTCAGGTCTATTGATGCTGGCACATTCCCTTCTCTAAACCCGCCAACACCGTTTTGATTGTTCCCATTTTGAAACTCGGTGTGTCTATGAACTTCGTTCAATGGCTTGAGGTTGAGAATTGGTCTCCGCCCGCCAGTGCTCTTTGTTACTAGAAACAGGGTTGAAAAGAAGCCCGGGCAATTTTGTGCCGGTTGAATTGCTCCTTTGAGTGACAGAATTTATTTCTTCCTTGATACACAACCGTTGATCTGGATTTCTTGGAATTTGAGTCCAGATCGGGACCAGAGACCCCCGGTTTAAGACTATATGCTCGGCCTCAACATGGCGCAGGGGTGTAACCCACTGGGTGTCAATCCAGACATTTGGAGGGGCTAACCAGAGCATTATGCACAACGCTAATGAAATGACACTTGGAGATCGAATCAACCGAAATGGTGCTTGCCCTGTGAGGATCTGCCAGGCAGGTGCAGCGCCGGGCTCCACACCTCGAAGGAGCCCACCCTCAGCTACTGGAGGTCCCATCAACTCGTCCTGTGGAGCCAGGGGACGAGTATGGAGAGCTACTGGCCAACCGAAAGAGAGGACCAAACCCAAAGAGAACCCCAGTATCAACATCATGTACTGGAACGCAGAAGGGGTTACCAACAAGAAATCAGAGCTCGAACAGTTCCTGTACAAAAACGACATTGATATCTGTGCATCCATGAGACACACCTGCAAGAAGGAAAACCATTTAAGATCAGAGGTTACCAGATTTTCCGGTGTGATCGAAGAGGAAGGAAGAAAGGCGGGGTGATCACCTTGGTCCGAAACAGCGTGAACGCCAGCCAGATCAGAACATTTATGGAAGAGGAAGAATATATCAAGATCAAGGTAACAACCAGCAACTCTGTGATTGACATTGTCAATTATTACTGCCCTAATGACAAGAATCTCTCACTTGACACAATCCAGGTCCCGGACTGCCACTTCCTCCTTGCGGGAGACTTTAATAGCTAGTCCCAGAGCTGGGGATACAGAACACCTGATAAACGAGGAGAAGACATTGAAGCATGGCAAGATGAAAAGCACCTTTTACTTGTCAACGATCCCGCAGACCAGCCTACCTTCTACTCGCGCCGATGGTACTCGACAACAATGCCGGACTTGGCATTCTGTACAGAAGACATTCACAGAAACCTCAGTAGAGTGGTCGGATCGCAGTTATGAGGAAGCGACCACTGCCCAGTCCTCCTCTCTCTTTCTGGAAGTATTTTGACAAGTTCACCTCAACATCCAAGGTGGAACTACAAAAAGGCAAATTGGAGTCTGTTCGGCATTCGTTCCAATGAGCTTACCCAAAATATAGCAGTAGAAGGGAGAAACATCAACAATGTGGTCAAGGAATTTAATTCAAGCATCCTCAAGGCTGCGAACGAAGCGATTCCTCGAGGGTTCAGGAAAAACTACTGGCCCTACTGGACAACAGAACTGCAAGCAGCACATGACAAGACCAGAGAAGATGCAGAGTGTAATCCCTGTCATGAAAACCACTTCACGCTACAACAAACTAAAGCCAGGTATCTGAAGACCAAGCTGGAGGCCAAAAGAAGAAGCTGGAGGGAAAAGACGGCAGGGTTTAATTTAGAGAGAGACACCACAAAGCTATGGAGACTGACTAAAGCACTGAATGATGAGGGTGTCGGGGGAGAGAAGATTACTCTTGAAGAAGATGGACAAACACTGACAGGAAAGATGGCTGCAGATGCCTTTGCGAAGGCATACGCAAAAGAAAGCAACATTTCTATACCACGAATGCATCAAAAAGAGGTTAGAAAAGAGCAAAAGGAAAGAACAGACACCAACACTCACGATGCAATGAAAGTTGACATTAGTTTAGCAGAACGGAAGAAGGCTATCCGCCAATGAAGAAGAAGAAATCTCCCGGGCCAGATGGCATAACGAATGAAATGATCCAACACCTTGGTAATGCATCACTTCGCAAGTTGCTAGACATCTTTAATCTCAGTTGGACCAATGGAGAGGTTCCTCAGTGCTGGAAGGAAGCCAGAATGACTCCTATTCTGAAAAAAGGGAAGAACAAGACGAAGGTGCTGAGCTACCGTCCTATCAGTCTTACAAGCTGCATATGCCAGACCATGGAGCGCATCATCAACCAGCGGTTGCACTGGTACCTGGAGTCGGAGAACATTATAGTTTCAGAGCAGGCCGGCTTCAGAAGATACAGGAGCACAGAAGATCAAACACATCGTGCACAGGTCATAGAGGACACTTTTCAAGCCAAGAAGGTGATGCTATAGCTGCCTTTATCGATCTGCAGAAGGCATTTGACAAGGTGTGGAAGGATGGCCTCCTCGTGAAGCTCTGGCGCACAGGCATCGGTGGCAACATGTTCCGATGGACCAAGTCATACCTACACAATCGCAGAGCTAGGGTGCTGGTGGATGGACAATCCGGACAGAATGTATTGCTGAGACAGGGGGTGCCACAAGGCGGAGTATTATCACCAACTCTGTTCATACTCTTCATTAATGACATTGAAGCAGAGCTGCCCAATGGGATCCAAGCCGCCCTCTATGCAGATGACCTCGTACTCTGGTGCACCGAGGAGTACACAACGACTGCCACGTACAGAATGCAGCTCGGCTTGGACAGAATTACAGCTTGGGTCAATGGCTGGTGTATTACCATCAACAAAGAAAAATCATCAGCCATGCTATTCTCACTGTCCACCAAAACCCAGGTTGGCAATCTGACACTGGGTGGTACTCCACTCGAGTACGAGGACCAGCAGACATACCTGGGAGTCACATATGACAGAAGATTAACATGGAAGGAGCACATCCAGAACGCAGAGGCAAAAGCCAGAAGAAAGCTAAACATCATGAGGAAGCTGGCAGGAACAAAGTGGGGTGCCAATGAAAGGATCCTCAAAACCATCTACCTAGGTGCCGTACGACCACACCTTGAGTATGGATCCAGCTCATGGATGACAGCAGCTAAATCTCATCAACAGATCCTCGACAGAGTACAAAACCAGGCACTGCGCATCATCACTGGTGGAATGAGATCAACACCAATAGAAAGAATGGAGCAGACAGCAGGCATCCCCCACTTAGCAAAGGAAGGGAATGCAAAGCACTGATCCAAGCTGCAAAGTTCAAATTGTTCAACAACCACCCGATGAAGATCAGGCAAGCACAGCTGACATCAGGAAGACTTAAAAGATCAAGTTTTGTGAGAGACAAAAGCACTTCAAAGGAAACACCAAGAAATGTTGCCAGCACAAATAGAAGACCCAAACCACACCCTTGATCCTCCACCCTGGGAAAACACACTAGAGAGCATAGCTATTCGCACCACAGTACCTCATCTCACAACCAAAGATGAACACAGTGATGTGAGCAAGAAGGCCCTGACCCTAGCCATGCTGGAAGAAATGTACCCTCAGGAGACATGGATAAGGATCTACACAGATGGATCAGCCAAAGATGCAATTAGGAGCGCAGGTGCCGGACTGCAAATACAGTATCCAAACGGACAACCTGAGTCAGCTGCAATACCGACAGGCAAACACTGCACAAACTACAGAGCTGAAGTCGAAGCACTGGTTCATGCAGCTGATACCATCAGCACAACAGCAGACCCTATTGCACAGATTGTCTTTTTATCTGATGCCCGCTCCGTCCTTGAGGCTACCACCAAAGGTAAGCCGCCACAACTTGAAGAAGCACTACACACCATCAAATGCTTTCGGATAGCACTGCAGTGGATCCCCTCACACTGTGGAGTTCAAGGAAATGAGGAAGCAGACAAGATGGCAAAGGTGGGTGCAGAAGAGAATCAGACAGAAAACATGGTTACCCATACAGAGATGAAGACTATCATCAAATCACTCTATAAAACACCTCAATCAGAAGATGCCTACCATCATTTCTCGAGGCCAGAGCAAGTGACCATTTCCGTCTCAGAACTGGACACAACAGACTAAACCAACACATGTACAGGCGGTTCCACCTTACGACATCGCCCGCTTGTCCTTGTGGAGAAGCAGAACAGTCCACAGAGCACATACTTCAATGTTGCAGTACGTATCAGCTGCTGAGAGAAGAGATCTGGCCTTTGTCAACCTCTTTTCTTGAAAAGCTGTATGGGCCTGTGGAAGAACTGCAGAAAACCACAGATTTCATCTTGAGAACGGCTCTCCAAGTGTGATACCAGCGATCAAAAAGAAGAAGAAGGGACCAGAGACAGGTGCGATGGCGGTCCAATTATCCAATCGGGATGGTATCCAACTGAAAGCCATCGCAAGACTAAGTGGTCTTGAGTCAACCGCACCCACTCTTGCTTGTGAAGGGGCAAACAACAACCCCTACAGGTCCACCTATGGAGAGGTGGACGTGAGCAATGCAAAGGTGGTAGTGTCTGACTCTAGAAGCACTGGCCCATCAGGCACGGTTACCATGACCAGATTCTCGCATGCCATGGCCTGGACCGTACGCACCTCGGTGCACAGGTGGCTGCGCTGGAAGCCCACAGCAGGCTTGTACTGGCGCGGCCACCTCAAGCCTGCTGAGGTACACAGGGGGCGCCGCGTGAACGCGCTCCCTATGTACCACCTCAAATTGTTCGCGTAGCGCCCTCTGATTATTTACTAGCGTGACCGTTTCTTGGAGGTGTCTTCATCCCTCACCTCCAAAAAGTGTAGGACCTGACATAGGCATCCGCAGCAGCCTATTGTACAGGTCCTGGGATGGGCACAAATTGTCCAATGCAAAAGTGCACCTCGCCCAGACACTCCTAGTAACTGACCACGTCCAGAACCAGGTTTATTCCATCCTGGATGGCTCTTTAGACTGAGACGGGGATTGCCTGGCGTGAAGCCATTACCACCCCCTGTAACAGCTGGGACACATGTGAGCCCCCTATGGATGCTCTCCTCTGCATCGTGCAATGCGGTGTTTGCCAAGCACAACGCACTCGTGAACAGCGCTCTCATGTCAGAATGGGAGCCTGGCCATGTCCTTGTCTAGCGCAGCGTGGGCAGTCATCTGCGCGCGGTTGAGGCATCAGAGCGTACTTCTGGTATTGACCCGCTACAATGCGGCATCGCCTTGCCACCTCTCAAGGGGCCTTCCTGAAACATCCATTAGGCTTAATGGATGCCTCTGCCGCCGTGAACATATCAACGATATGCTCAGCTAGCGGCAAAGAAGACATGGTGGACATCGTTGGCTTCCCCACCAACTACGGGCGCTGGTCCCCGTTGAGCTCTGGCCTGATGCTTACTAGCCAATGGAAAGCGTCTGACCAGTCCTCCCCTTTGGCTACCTGCGAGTGCTTGACTAGGTCCTCAACAGCACTCGCCGGCATGTACGTGGCTGGAGCTGTGCATACTCCTGGCAAGCTGGCCAAAACATGCGCCCCCGAGAGAGCAGGCATGGTTTGCGCTATGGCCAGACCTGGTGCCAGAGCCATGGCATCTTATGGGGTATAATTCACCATGCTATGGCCCGGACAGGCCGTCGCTGTACCATCGGCAAGCCGCGGTATGTGATATGGCCGGCCATCAGCTCCAACCTGGGCAACCCTCTGCGCTGTGAACGCTACTCCTGTGGGAGTAGACCCATAGAAAAAGTTGCCCATGCTCCCCGCGAGTGGTGCCCGTTCGTCTAATTCCATGGTCACGGCGTCACCTGGTGACCACCCCCCCCCCAGATAATCCTCTTCTCCCTGGCAAGAAAGAGCGCTAACCCAGAGGTTACAGTACCTCGGGAGTGCGGACGCTCCACGGAACACGTAAAGCGGGAACCTGGGTCCAAGACCCCAGTCGGGATCATTTAGGGCTGCTCCTGGATCAACCGCTGAGGCAAGCCTCAAGCCTGGTTCTACCGGAGTCACCGCTGAATCTCCATGGAAAACTGCTAAACCCCTAGGAGGACGAGATTCAGAGTATTATCTGATTGGGGGCAGATGGTGAAGACAATGAATTACCTGGTCCGACGAGCATGTCGTGAAGCAACTCTGGAACCAGGTCCTTGATTGTCTTCTTCATCTCCCCCATCATCTCAAGCTGGAAGGCCGCCACGTCTGTTGACATGGAGGCCTTCATTTTACCCTTACCACTTACACTCTCCCTACCATTTTTCGACCGCTTCTCCTCGCTAACCCCAACTCGGGCAACCCTCTGCACCGTGAACACTACTCCTGCGGGAGTAGACCATTAGAAAAAGTCGCCTGTGCTCCCCGCGAGTGGTGCCTGTTCATCTAATTCCATGGTCCTGGCATCATCTGGTGCCCCCCACACCCACCCCCAACAGATACCTCAGGAGAGTGGACACTCCATGGAACGAGCAAAGTGGGAACCTGGGTCCATGACTCAAGCCGGGATCATTAGGGCCGCACCTGGATCAACCGGCGAGGCAAGCCTCAAGATGGGTTCTACCAGAGCCACCTCTGACTCCATGGAAAACTGGTAAACCCCTAGAAGGACGAGATTCAGAAGCGTGGATTATCTGATCGGGGGCAGAGGGAGAAGACAATGAATTACCTGGCCCAGGGAGCATGCCGCGAAGAAACTCTGGAACCAGGTTCTTGATTGTCTTCTTCATCTTCCTCATCATCTCAAGCCAGAAGGCCACCATGTCCGTGGACATGGAGACCTTCCTCTTACACTTACCACCTATACTTTCCCGGTCCTTCTTCGACCGCTTCTCCTCCTCGTTCACCCCAACCCGGACAACCCTCTGCGCCGTGAACGCTACTCCTGCGGGAGTAGACACATGGTAAAAAATTGCCTGCTTTCCCCGCGAGTGGTGTCTGTTCGTCTAATTCCATGGTCATGGCGTCATCTGGTGACCACCTCCCCACCCCCACCCCCCAGATAATCCTCTTCTTCCTGGCCAGAAAGCGCGCTAACCCAGACTTGTCACGGATGGTACCGTAAGAGAGTACGGTACCTCGGGAGTGTGGACACTCCATGGAACCCGTAAAGCTGGAACCTGCGTCCAAGACTCCAGCCGGGTCCATTTAGGGCTGCTTCAAGCCAGGTTCTATGAGAGCCACCTCTGAATAACCATGGAAAACTGGTAAACCCCTAGGACGAGATTCAGAGGCGGGGATTATCTGCTCAGGGGCAGATGGAGAAAAGAATGAATTACCTGGCCCAGGAAGCATGCCGAGAAGCAACTCTGGAACCAGGTCCTTGATTGTCTTCTTCATCTCCTCCCCCACCCACCCACCCCCGCATCATCTGAAGCCGGAAGACCGCCATGTCCTCTTACCCTTACCACTTACACTCTCCCGGTGACTCTTCAACCGCCTCTCCACCTCGCTCGCCTTATCTTGTTGCCATATCTTTTGCCTGGAGTTCAACACATTCAGAGAATAAATTGCACCATTTTCCCCCCACCCCCTTCCCCACCTCTTTACAGACATCACAATTAATCAGTGGGCTACACGTGCTACATCTAGTACAGAGATGAGGGAAGAAATCTGGTTTAAGAAATCATCCACAGCAAACACAACCAGATTTCTGAAAGGCCACAAGACCAACACAATGAGTTTTAGTTAATGAGCTAGTAAACTTAAAACCTAATAAAAATTGAGCAAGAACTAATGGACCAATAAGGACAGAAGTTAAATCAGCGTGGCCAAAACAATGTTGTTAATAATAAGGACAAGGCTGATTATGACATCATATCCCCAAAAATAAGAAGACAATCTGACAGAAGACAACATCCAGGTGTACTGACGAATTGTATTCACAACCAAGAGCATAATAAATGGATGGATAAAGCAATAAGCTATGCCAACCATCAGAGAAGTGAAAAATTTGGCAGCAGAAATTTTATAAATATTTCAAATATACTAGTGCCTATTTTTCATAAATGTAGAATACCAGTTTCTTTAGCATAGCCATACTACCATATCCAGTGCTCTTGAGTAATCCACCATTATCACCATGCATCTCCACCATAGAAATAAGGGACCAAAGGGGCAGAGTGAAGAGCTCGTTCTTGCGAGAGCTCCAAGTCACTCTGGGCATAGACTTTCTTCCTAACAAGGGAAAGGGTACAATGGAGGAGAGAAATCCATCTCTCTAGTGACCAGCAACCAAAACATGTACCTGTGGACACAAAAACACAGAGAAATTAGTATTTCACAGCGCCAAGATAATATTTTACCAGTTTTCTAGACGCCTATCACGTCTAACACGCATCATGGAAAGACATAACAACGTGCAACAATGACGAGAATTAGACAAAAATATAATAGAATACACCTGATGGCTTGACCACTGCGAGGCCTCAAAAACTGCATGTGTCTCTTTAGCCAATAAATTGGAAAGGAGAACATGTCAGTCTGCGTATGCGCGAGGTTGGAGCTGGCATCCGCTGGACTGTCTCCTGACTCCCTGCCTAGTAGGGGCACCTACCTTTTTCAATGTGGTTTTTATTGAGTGATAGTCGATATTTAGGAAATATCAAAGTGATAGGGAGGCAAGTATACTCTTGAAGTGAAAAGACCCTATCTGCTAAATTTGGTTTTAATCCATCAACAATTGACAAAACACATGTATTTTCACCATAGGGTTTAATAGTTTATTGCACCAATGTGGCTTCTTTATATTCATAGTTAAAATAGATACTTGACTGAAGGCATATATTTGTTAAATTTGGTTTTAATCAATCAACAATTGATGAGACACATATTTTCCCCATAGGTTTCAATGCCTAAAAATGTGTTAATGAACCAGAGTTATGGTCCTTGTTTAAGGGCATGGCCACTTCATATTCATAGCTTGAATAGATGTTGTCTAACGGAACATAGCTTACAAATTTACTTTTCCTATCTAGGGTTTAGTAGGTTAAAAACGTGCTAATGAACCAGAGTTATGACCACATCATATTCATAGCCCAATCAGATATTGCCTAGTGGAACATATCTGCCAAATTTTGTTTTAATCCATCTATAAATGACAAAATGTGCCCCAAACGTACTTTCCCCATAGGCTTAAATATTTTACTGCATTCAGAAGCACAAGGTTGTACATAAGCTATTTAACCTTTTCACTGACAAATCCCTGAAAAAGTATGTTCTTCACCATATTAAACTTGTTCCGTTGAATATTCTTCCAGTCAAATTAATTTCAAAATATTCACCAGTTTTCCTGTAAGGTACTGTTGAAAATAAGATATGGGGAATTCATCGATGAAAGGCTTAATGATTATATATATATATATATATATATATATATATATACTTGCTCAAATTATATGGTTATTCTCATAACAAATAAGACTTAATGTTCAGCACTTCACACATACAAAAACAAAGCCTTACTTTGAATGATGTACAATAGATAAGACATAATTTCCAACAGGTGTTATGCCTTCACGAAGTAGATATGATCCTTCCTGACATCTGCTGTTCTGCAAGAACAACTCTGCTTCTTCACGAGTAATTCGGCCAAAGAAGGATGCTGATTCTCTAACACGTCGTCCGGGCTCAACTCCCGTATTCTTAGGCATGGCATAATCAATTATGCATTGTCATTATAGCAAAGATCTGTCTCTGTACCAGCTAAGTTACAAATGGTACTCTTGCACGATTGTCAGGACTAAGTCTCATTGACAAAATGAACAAAATGTCTATATTTTTAAGTGGAGACGGTGTGTGTCGCGTATTGAAGGCATAGTTTGCTGACTATTATAACTCTGCATACATAGGCTTAAGCATCATCAAGTCTGACGTACCTGCAAATGCAATAAAAAGATGAGAAATTTTACATATACCTCAATAGTTAACCCATGCATCTATAGACAGAGAATGCCCTATGATGCAAAAATAATCTGAGTATTTTCAAAATAATTTGATGGGAGGGTAAAGCAGAAACAGGATAAAAATTAAATCAAAATATTCATATATGCTACTTTGCATGATTATTTTTAATCACTCACCAGGAAAACGTGGAACATAGGCAATTGTCAACTAGAAAGGTCATCGGCTTTATGTAGAACACTAAGGTTTGGGTAGAACCAGAGAGAAAGTTTCCTACCAAATTTGGCTAAAATCGGTCCAGAGGTTCTCGAGACTATATTTTCAATTTCCCATTGCTTTACTATGAATTTTTTGCCTGACAAAAAATCTAAAATGGCTACCAATCTGTTATTGCCAACAGTTTCGAAAGTGACAAATTTGAAATCAGCATATGCAAAAACCTAACATAAACAAAATTTAAGCTTCAAAATCCATCAAATAAAAAATCCAAACATGCTACATTTTGATAGGTCCATGGTGGCATGTTTTATTTATTCATTAACTTCCTTCAAACAAAGGTGTATAGCCTTTAATGTCTAATCATATTTCCCAAATTTTAGCCCGATCCACTCACCTTTTTTGCGAAAACTAGGTCATCTAAGATGGCCACTGAAGAATTTGGCCAATCAAGCTCCCTTGAACAAATTTCGTTCAGCTGTTGTCGCAGATGATGTTTCATGAGTTTTGAATCGATTCACCTAAGTGGTTTCTGAAAAGATTTTTAAAGATGTTTCTAAATATTGTCCAAAATCCAAGCTGTTTGCCGACTAAATTGCTCGATCGGCTTCCTTTGAACAAAACTTAATGGCCATTAATGCCTAATGATATTTTCCAAATTTAAGCCCCATCAATTCAGCAGTTCTGGAGAACTTGTTTTCATGAAAAATAGGTCATTTGGATGACCGCCATTGAACCATTTGGGCTATGAAGTTCCCTTGAACAAACTTAGTTCAGCTTTTACCACAGATGAGATTTCATGAGTTTTGAATCAATCCCTGAAGTGGTTTCGGAGAAGATTCTTACTCAGGACTACAAATGACCGAGGATAGCCTGCACTCTAAATTATATTCTTAGCAAAAGTTTTGCGATAAAGAGTTGTCTCCCTTGAGCTGTTAGACGAACGCAATAACAAGACTTATTTCTGCCATGTATCACGTCATCAGTATATATGCATAGGTGCTATTTTAAACAAGAGGCCCAATGGGCCTGTATCGCTGACCTGGCATTTCAACTAATCTTACTTAAGTTTTACATCCATCGGTGTCACTTCCAATGACTTTCAGTCAAATGGTTTAGTTTTCGAGATATTGACAACAATCTCTGGACTGTTTTTTTTTGCATTAGTGATTTTGAACAATGTTTAAGTGAAAATAGATGATATCAGTGCTAACTACAGATGGTTTCTTAACTGTCTCACTGCTGCAAGCCAGTGCAGCCAATAATTTCAATTTTCAAAAGCTCTCGACTTCTTGAATATTTTGAAAACAATTCGACTGAAAGTTGTTGGCAGCTTAGCCACCAACAACTTTCAGTCCAATTGTTTTGAAAATATTTATCATGCTCAGAGATATAACTTTTGGAATATGTCGTCCGCAAAAAACTCAGTCAGACGGTTACCAGAGGTTTAAATACAATTGAAGAAAATGGTCTCTAAAGGCAGGTAGGTGGTCTTCATAGCAGGTTATTCCCCACCACTACACAATCCATTTAACACATGAGCATCTGGCTGAATTACCAAGTTAGCAGCAGGGGTAGGGTGAGCTGGAGTTGATTTAAAAAATAATTTGACTGAAAGTCATTGCTGCCTAAGGCAGCAACAACTTTCATTGCTGCCTAAGGCAGTAACAACTTTCAATCAAACACATTTCAAAATATTTTTAAGAGCATAGATGTCTGAGCACATAATACATATCTTAAATATTTCGGCAGTATTGGAAAGGTTAACCTGTTAATTGGAATTTAATATCTAGTTTGGCAATAAAATCTGACACGGTGATAAATCAATGGATGGTGGGAACAAACCTGTATTTGCCCTATGAAATTGAGACTGCAAATATTTAAGGAGTGATAACTCTAGCATTTGACATCCTATCAGTTTCATTTTCACAACACAGATATTAGATGCCGACATTAACATTGTGACCAAGTTTGGTGTCAATCCATCAAGAAATAACAAAATGAGCCGCCATTGTTGGTGACGGACAGACAGATGGATGGACGGACATACAGAAGGCGGATGGGGTCATCGCTATACGACAGCCGACTGACAAGTAAGCGGAGTTAAAAAAAACCAATTTCGGCTTCAAAATCCATCAAATAAAAAAATTGAATATGGCAGCCAAACACGCTAAAATTTGATTGGTCCACGGCGGCCATGTTTTTTCCTATCAACTTGCCATGAACAAACTTTACAAACGTCCATAATCATATCCCCAAAATTTCAGCCCGATCCGTTAAGGGGTTCTGCAGAATAAGTAGTTTTCACGAAAACTAGGTCATCCAAGATGGCCGCCAAACCATTTGGCCAATCAAGTTCCTTCGAACAAATTTGGTTCAGCTCTTGCCATATAAGATATTTCGTGAGTTTTGATTCGATCCACTAAGCGGTTTCGGAGATGATTTTTAAAGCCATTTCCTAAAATCGGCCAAAATCCAAGATGGCCCCCGGCTAAATTGGCCGATTGACTTTGTTTGAACAAACTTGAATTCCTATGCCCTAAGGATACTTCCAGCCAAATATAATTGAAATCGGTCCAGTGGTTCTTGAGAAGTCGTTTAAAGAAAAGTTGACGGACGGACGGACAGACGACAGATGGTCGCCATGGCATAAGCTCAGTTGGCCATTCTGGCCAGGTGAGCTAACAAGAATGCTGAAGCGTACAATGTCTTGCATGTAAAGGCATGGATAGTGTGGATTGCCAAAGCAAACTTGTCATGGTTCGTAATACATATATTCAGTTAGGCACCAACAAACAAGTGTAACCAACCAAACACGGAAAATTTTTACCAAACTGTGGATAGTCTGATCTAGAATTTTTTCCCAAAATGAAACTAGAAATGGTGCAGAGAGCACCCCGGCATAGTATATAACTCTATATATGTAAAATTTTGTTGATATCTGATGAGCCATTGTTGAAAATCAGCAGTCCATAAAAAACTATAACAAAAAAACATTTTAGATGTGGACTTGTCTTAAGCATTGGATATAACAAATTTGCAAAGTTTTATTCAAATCGGATAACCCCTTGTGGGTGACAATCTCATTTTAACTAATCCTAAGCATAGAATCGAATAAACCAGTGAGGTTTTATTCAAATCGGATAAACCCATTGATGGTGTAAATGTCGTTTTAAAAAAGCTTCGCACAACAAGAACCATAACCTGGACATATAACTTGCATGTAAATCAGGCATAAATTAATCAAGGTTCAAACGCCAACAAAACCTGGAAAAATTTGAAAGACAATTTCCTTTTGATGTGGACTAGTCCGTAGTATAGAACAAATCCGTGAAGTTTTTTTAAATAGGATAAGCCCTTGTTGATGTAATTGTCATTTGAATAAAGCTTAATGCAGCTAAAACCTGGACATATAACCTGCATACAAATCAACCATAAAATAATCAAAGTTCAAACGGCAACAAATTTGGAAAAATTTGAAAATCAATATCATTTTGATGTGGACTCATCCTAAGCATCATATAGAACAACTCATTGAAGTTTTGTTCGAATCGGATAACTCCTTGTGGGTGTAAATGCTGTTTTATAAAACGCAGCCAAGAACCATAACCTGGACATATAGCCTGCATGCAAATCAGCCATAAAATAATCCGAAAAAATTTGAAAGTTGATTTCTTTTTGATGTGGACAAAATTTGAAAGTTGATTTCTTTTTGATGTGGACTAGTCTAGGACTAGCATTGTATAAACTGGGAAGTTTTACTCGAATCAGATAACTGCTTGTGGGTGTAAAGCTTGTTTGAAAAAAGAATATCGCAATCAAGACCTATACCTGCCATATAACCTGCATACAAATCAATGGCAAAATAATCAAAGTTCAAATGGCGAAAAAATTTTGAAAATCGATTTCATTTTGACGTGGACTCATCCTAAGTATCGTATATATCAAATCTGTGAAGTTTTACTTGAAACAGATAACCTCTGCATGTAAATGTTGTTTTAAAAAAGCTTAACCCTGCCAAGAACAATAACCCTTTACACAGAAAATAATCCAAACACTGTAAAAGTATGCTTGCACAATTATTTGATTATTTGATTAATCATGATTATTCTTTAAAATATGATCGTGGACGATTACAAAACTAAACTAGAATGTGCAGTCGATGGCATGCCATCGCAAATCCCCACGCATTCACCACTTCGAGCTTTACCCTCACTTTGACCCAAAACACAATAAATTCCTTGAAATGTAGTTTAAATGGGTAATGGGTTTCAAAATTTCAACAATTGGCTGATGCCCAATTTGTCAAGCAGCTAAGGAGGAGTGGCATTTTGACCATTTCCGGTAAATTTTTCATAAAATCTCAGATTTTCACCAAAAAAATTGATAAATCAAAATTCTAAAGAGGTTCTAGAGCCTACGACCATAGAATGCATCTAGTCAAATTTGGTTGAAATATGTCAAGTAGCTAAGGAGGAGTAGTATTTTGATCATTTCTGGTAGATTTTTCATAAAATCTAAGATTTTCACCCATAAAATTGATAAATCAAAATTCTGAAAACAAGTTCTAGAGCCTACCACCATAGAATGCATCTAATCAAATTTGGTTGAAATATGTCAAGTAGCATTTTGACCATTTACTGTACATTTTTCATAAAATCTCAGATTTTCACCCAAAAAATTGATCAATCAAAATTCTGAAAAAAGGTCTGGAGGGTACCAGATTAGAATAATTCCAGCCAAATTTGGTTGAAATCGGTTAAACCATTAAGACGCGATTTGACGGATGGACGACAGACGGACGACCACCATGGCATAAGTTCACTTGGGCTTTCAGGCTAGGTGAGCTAATAATAATAATAATAATAATAACTAGACCTGTAATTGCAAGCAGTTACTGCGGACGGCTTCCAAGCCAGTTCTAAAAAGCTGTAACTGAACCACTAACATTTCCATACCCATAACAGCATGACACCTATCAGGGAATGATGCCGTCAGCAATTAAGACTAAAGATACAATGGCTAAGTAAATTATTCAGCAGTACGAGGTTTAAGATGGTAAAAAACCCAAGAATAGTAAAAGGATTACCAAAATATGTTTGAAATCCAGTTTAAAGACAGCCAAAAAACATTTGCAAAAATTCGGCAAAGCAAACCAAAATAGTTAAATCATTCAAGAATGACCGAAAAAGTCCAAAAATGGTTAAAAATTTCAAAAAACATAAAAAAGAATAAGAATGATCAAACATTCAAACATGAAAAAGACTGTCAAAAACAGCAGAAAAGTGGCAAAAATCAAAAAGGACCAAGAATTCATCAAAAATTATGAAAAATGCTCAAAAGGCATAAAAAGTGGAAAAAATGACCAAAAACAACAGAAATAGTGAAAAAATTGTCAAAAAGGGCCAAAAAAATATCAAGCGATCAAAAATGACCAAAAAACAATAAAAAATTGGAAATATCGGTAAAAAGGACCAAAATAGTTAAAACGATCAAAAATGTCGCAAAAAGACCAAAAATGGTACAAATTATCAAACACGGACAAAAAAACACAAAAACATCAAAAAGAACGAATATGATCAACAAGAGGCCCAAGGGGCCTATGTTTCTCACCTGGAGCACCATCAATTTTTGTCAAAATTGTTGGTGGGTGGTTTAGCAGTCTTTTAAATGAGTTTGTGGGCATTTTTGCAAGTGCAATACGGCCACCAAACACACAACATTTTGATTGCCCCCACGGCACCCATGTTTTTTTGATGGATCAACTTCCCTTGAACAAATTTTAATGGCCCAAATTTTGGCCTGATCCCTTCAGCGGTTCTGGAGGAGTCATTTTCGTGAAAACCCGGTCATCCAAGATGGTCGCTGAACCATTTGGTCAATCAAGTCCTCTTAAACAAACTTGGCTTACCTCTTGGCCTAGATGAAGATTCCCAAAGTGGTTTCGGAGATTTTTAAAGACATTTCCTGAACTTGGCCGAAATCAAAAATGGCCGCTGGTCAAATTGGCCGATCGAGTTCATTTGAACAAACTTGGATCCTTATGCCCTAAGGATGGTTCCTGCCAAATATAATTGAAATCGGCCTGGTAGTTCTCGAGAAGACATTTTAAATTTCCCATTGCTTTAGTATGGGAGCTTTTGACGAGAAAATTATCCAAGATGGCCGCCAAACCATTTATCCGACAATTTCGAAAATTTCAAATTTGAGATCAGAATACCCAAAAACCTATATAAAACCAATTTCGGCCTCAAAATCCATCAAATAAAAAAATCTAATATGGCCGCCAAACATGCTATATTTTGATTGGCCCATGGCGGCCATGTTTTTTGACGGATCAACTTCTCTTGAACAAACTTTACTGGCCCTTAGTCCCTAATCATATCTGCCAAATTTCAGCCTGATCACTTCCGCGGTTCTGGAGAAGTTATTTTCACTAAAACTAGGTCAACCAAGATGGCCGCCGAACTATTTGACCAATTAAGTTCCGTTGAACAAATTTGGTTGAGCTCTTGCCCTAGATCATATTTCATGAGGTTTCCTTCAATCCCTCAAGCGGTTTTGGAGAAGCTTTTTAAAGACGTTTCCAAAAATCGGCCAAAATCCAAGATGGCCACCGGCCTAATTGGCTTCATTCAAACAAATTTGGATCCCTATGCCCTAAGGATGCTTCCTGCCAAATATAATTGAAATTGGCCCAGCGGTTCTTGAGAAGAAGTCGTTTAAAGGAAAAGTTGATGGATGGACGGACGGACGACGGACAGACGACAGATGGTCACCACGACATAAGCTCACTTGACTTTTCAGGCCAGGTGAGTTAAAAACGAAAAAAATTGTCAAAGACACCAGAAAAGTGGCGAAAATCTGTCAAAAGGACCAAGAATTGTTCAAAATGATGAAAAATGGTAAAAAGCATCAAAAATGGTAAAAATTACAGAACTGGTCAAAAATGGTTAAAAACCATAAAAAATTGAAAAAATTACGAAACGACAGAAATGGTAAAAATATGTCAAAAAGGACCACAATGGTAAACAAGAGGCCCAAGGGCCTGTGACGCTCACCTGGACCATTAACATTTGAACCATTTGTATTTATAGAGGCATGAATAATTTTCAGAAAATCCAAGATGGCCACCAAAAAAAATTCAGTCAAGGACCCAGAAATGTCAAAAAGATGAAATGGCCAAAAAGCATTAAAAGTGGAAAAAATTACCAAAAATGACAGAAATGGGATAAATTGGTTCTTGGTGGGTTTTTTTAATTACGAAAACGGGAACAAATTGTCAAAAAGGTCCAAAATTGGCAACAAATAACAAGAAATTGATAAAAAGAAAAAAAAAAACAACTAAAAAAGCAGTCAAAGTGATAAAAATGACAACAAATCATCAGAAATGGCCGAAATCGGTTAAAACCTGTTAAAATTCCAAAAAATGTCCAAAAGAGGCAAAAAATAATCGAAAACCGACCAAAAACATCAAAAAGTCCAAAAATAGTGTAAAATGATCAAAAGTTATCAAGAAGCATAAAAAATGGTACAAAAACAACCAAAAACAATCTATTGTTAGAAACGATAAAAAAAATTGTCAACAGTTAAGTCCAAAAAGGGCAAAAAATACTAATTCAGCAGTAAATGGGTTAATCAAGATTTGCAATTTAGCATTGAAAGGGTTAATAGAGGAATTCAGCCATAAAATGGTTGAGACTAGTAATTCAACAGTAGAAGGGTTAATTGAGCACTGAAATTCAACAGTAAAAGGGTTAATTGAGCCTTGTAATACAGCAGTAAAAGGGGTAATTGACACATGTTATTCAACAGTAAAAGGGTTAATTGAAACTTGTAATTCTGAAGTAAAAGGGCTAATAGAGTAGTAATTCTGCTGTAAAAGGGTTATTTTAGCCTTATGATCCAGCAGTAAAAGGGTTAATTGACACTTGTTATTCAGCAGTAAAAGGGTTAATTGACACTTGTTATTCAGTAGTAAAAGGGTTAATTGAGTACTGTAATTCAGGACTAAAATGTTTAATTGAGCCTTGTGATTTAGCAGTAAAAGGGTTAATTGACTCTTGTTATTCGACAGTAAAAGTGTTAATCTTTGATATCAGAGTGGAATATTTAAAGGCAGACATTCACTTTTTAACCCAAAATATAGTTACCAGTAAAGACCACACAAAAACAATGAATTATTACATGCATACACATTAAAATTAGAATTCTCACTGCAGGGTTCACTTCAAATTCCAAGTAAGTTGCATATCCTTTGTATAACACGGAACAAATCCTCTATGAGAGTACTCTGTTCCTTTTGTCATAGTAGTTTCCTGCTTTGAAACTGACTCGGGAAACCTAGCTTTACATTTAGGAGTAACACTGTTATGACAAGTTTCCACATTTTCTTTAGCAATTATTTCAGAGCCTGTCTCATTCACCATTGCATTTTGAAATTTAATAATCCACTCTGGAACAGGATCACCAAGATATGGCTTAAGTCTGTCATGATGCAACACTTTAGCTTTTGCCCTAACTTGTGGTTTTATTTCAAACAACAAGTCAGATATCTTTCTTAAAATAATACACGGTCCCGTCTAATTTTGTGCTTTCAGTTTTGGACTTAATCCTAGAGTTTTAGTACTGTCACGGTGGTATACAAGGTCTCCAACTTTATAATTATTCACAGAAATTTTTGTGTCATAATCCTGTTTCTGTCGTTCTGCAGTTTTCTTTTGTTGTTTCCGAACAAATTCATGTACTTTTACCATACTGTCCTGTAATGTGGTTACATAATCACAATAGTCACTTGAATCTTGGTGATTAGCTGTATCACCGAGCTGAACGCATATTGGTAAATTTACTTCACGTCCTAACATTAGAAGGTTAGGCGAGTAGCCAGTACGTTCGTGCTGACAACATCTATAAGCAGACATCAACAGTGGCAAAAGGACATCACAATTTCGTTGATTGTCATCAACATAAATTGTAATCATGTCTACCAATGTTCGATTGAATCGCTCTACTGGTCCATTTGCTGAGGGATGATACAGAGATGTACAAGTTTTGTGAATCTGTAGACACTTGCAGACTTCCTTGAACAGCTCTGATTCATAATTCCTTCCCTGATCAGAAATAATTTCCAATGGACATCCAAATTTGGCAATGAAATCATATACTATTTTGTTAGCAACAGTTGCAGCAGTCAAGTCTGGAATACCATATGCTTCAACCCATTGACTGAAATAATCGGAAATAACTAACACATAACGATTTCCTTGTTTCAGTAACAGGAAAAGGCCCAAGAATATCTGTAACAATCCTGTCCATAGGCGCACCGACATGATAATCCTTAAGTGTAGCCCTAGGTTTCCTTTGTGGATGCTTCCTAGCACCACACTTCACACATTTCCGTATCCAGTTACGAACTGATTCCTTCATCCTGTATCAGTAAAACTGTCGCTTGACTTTACCAATAGTTTTCTTGAATCCAAGGTGACCAGATAAGATGTTGTCATGCATTTATTCCATTACTGTGTTTTGAAGAGAGCTGGGGACAACAAGCTGTAGATGAGACTGCACTTTATCGGGGCAGAACCATAGTTTATACAGCACCCCATTCTTCAATAACAGTAAATCCCACTGGGCTTTCAGCTGTCACTAAATCCCTTGAGGGTCTCTCAGATGATTCAGTTAGCCACCCTTTCAACTTCTTCAAATCTGGATCCACGCTTTGCCTGGCAGCAATCTCTTCACATGAGTAACCACCAATCCATGTCCCAGAAACATCACTGTGGCACGGCATATTAGAATTAGCCGACTGTAGATTATCTCCTCCTGGTGACTGCTATAAGATTGCATCATGCCGTCTTTTCCTTCCCGATGCATGAACACATTCCTCCTCATCACCAGGTATCCCAAATAATCCCCCATCTAATTCTGGGGTCGTCGAATAGCCCTAATCATTTCCCACTTAGCAAGAACTGCATTTCTATTTAAACACTTCTTAATCCATGGCCAAACACTGCACCATATCCAGATGAACACACTGTTCCATATGGACAACAACATAAGCATGACTGACAATAAAACACTGAAATTTAACTTGACAGTTTTACACTCTTGTTTGCTATCACTAGCTTCATTGTGTTGCTGGATTGGTTGATCTGTATTTGACTGAATGCCTGATATAGTGGAATCATTCCTGACAGCTGCAACATGCTTTCTTGACATAGGTACTGTATCAGCCAACTCTAAGAATGCAGACCATTGTCTATGCTTCTTAATGCAAATGTCACATCCTCCACAGGGAAGGTGCATGAGAATTGTTTCTCCATCATAACATGTGCAATCATCAGGATCACAAGCAATTCTGGAAAGTCCATCCGCTTTACTGTGCTTTAATCCAGCTCGATGAACAATCTTGAAATTGAATTCTGACAAAAGTTCAATCCATCTAGCCATTTGGTCAGTGGGCTCACGAAATGACATTACCCACCGAAGCGCACTATGATCTGTTCTAATCACAAACTCTGTTCCTAATAAATAATGTCGAAAATGATGTGCGAATGTCACCATAGCAAGGAGTTCAATATTGCCTTTGTGTCTTGATTAATTACTTACTTGCAAAGGCCACTGGAACTTCTACTTCTTTCCTTGCTTTCTCACACCATTGTTTCTGAGAGAGAGTGACACCAATACCAGTGCCAGAGGCATCAGTGTCCAATATGAATAGTCCATCCATGTTTGGATATACCAAGGTAACATCCTCGATAATAGCTAGCTTTAACTTATTTACAGCTGTCTCAAAATCGTCTGACCATATGAATTGCTGTCCGGCCTCCAACAGTTGATTCAATGGCTTGGCTATTGTAGAAAACCCCTTGATGAACTTTCTATAAGAACAAAATCCGATCACACTTCTCAATTGTGTAATATTTGTTGCCACAGATGTCTTTAATGGTTTGAATTTTCTTTGGATCTTTCTTCACTCCTTCTGGGGTTACAACGTGGCTCAAGAATGACACTTCTGTTTGAAAGAGCTCACATTTAGCTGGCTTTAGCTTCAGATCAGCTTTACTGAGTCGTGTGAAGACTTCACAAAGTCTAGTTAAATGTTCTTGGACCGTGGCACTGAAAATAATGTCATCCATATAAATTAGCAATGTTTTCCACTCAAGCCCATGCATAACCAACTCCATGCACCTCTGAAATGTACTAGGTCCATTCGAAAGGCCAAAAGCTAAAGTATTCTACTCAAAAAGTCCACTTCTTGTGATGAATGCTGTCTTGTGTTTACCTTCCTCTTTTACCTCAATTTGCCAATACCAGGATTGTAGATCGATGGTGGAGAAAACTCTTGCTCCACCAAAACAGTCAATGCATGAGTCCATAAGTGGCAATGGATAGAAATCCTTGACACAACTTTCATTTAATTTTCTGTAATCCACACATGGTCTCACTGATCCATCTTTCTTTTTGACAAAAACTAATGGAGAAGTCCATTCTGAAGTGGATTCACGGATAACCCTAGCACTTAATTGCTTGGCTATGGCCTTATTTTCTTCTTCTGCAAATGCACGAGGTGGGCGTCTAGGTCGCTGTCGAATGGCAGGTGCATTGCCAGTATTGATTGAATGAGCAACAACAGATGTACGGCCAAGATCATCAAAACATTTTGAAAACACGTCTAGATGCTTAGACAAGAGGCCCAAGGGGCCTGTGTCGCTCACATGGAGCACCATTAATTTTTGTCAAAATTGTTGGTGGGTGGTTTAGCAGTCTTTTAAATGACTTTGTGGACATTTTTGCAGTTGCAAAATGGCCGCCAAACACACTACATTTTGATTGGTCCATGGCCCCCATGTTTTTTTGATGGATCAACTTCCCTTGGACAAATCTTGGCCTGATGCCTTCAGCGGTTCTGGAGGAGTAATTTCCGTGAAAAACAGGTCATCCAAGATGGTTGCCAAACCATTTGATCAATCAGGTCCTCTTGAACAAAATTGGCTTACCTCTTGGCCTAGGTGAAGATTCCCCAAGTGTTTTTTAAAGACATTTCCTGAAATTGGCTGAAATCCAAAATGGCCGCTGGGCAAATTGGCCGATCGGGTTCATTATAACAAACTTGGATCCTTATGCCCTAAGGATGCTTCCTGCCAAATATAATTGAAATCGGCCTGGTAGTTCTCGAGAAGACATTTTAAAATTTCCCATTGCTTTAGTTTGCGAGCTTTTGACGAGAATATTATGCAAGATGGCTGCCAAACCTCTTATCCGACAGTTTCAACAATTGCAAATTTGAGCCCAGAATACCCAAAAACATATATAGAACCAATTTTGGCCTCAAAATCCATCAAATAAAAAATCCAATATGTCTGCTAAACAGGCTACATTTTGATTGGCCCATTGCGGCCATGCTTTTTGATGGAGCAAATTCCCTTGAAGAAACTTTAAATGTCCCTTAGTCCCTAATCATATCTCACAAATTTTGGCCTGATCCATTCAGTGGTTCTGGAGAAGTCATTTTCGGGAAAACTAGGTCATCCAAGATGGCTGCCAAACCATTCGGTCAATCAAGTCGTCTTGAACAAACTTGGCTTACCTCTTTGCCTAGATGAGGTTTCATAAGTTTTGAATCGATTCCCCAAGCCGTTTCGGAGATTTTTAAAGATTTCTAAAAATCTGCCGAAATCCAAGATGGCCACCGGCCAAATTGGCCGATCGGCCTTGTTTGAACAAAATGAAATCTCTATGCCATAAAGATGCTCCCTGCCATATATAATTCAAATCGCCCCAGAAGTTTTCGAGAAGACATTTTAAATTTCCCATTGCTTTAGTTGCCAGAGATGATGTGTTATGAGTTTTGAATCAATTCCTCCAGCGGTTTGGAGAAGATTTTTAGTGGTTCTAAAAATCGGCCATTTTGGCCGCCGGCAATCTTGAATTTTGACCGATCCGCTTCGTTTGAACAAAATTAGATCTCTATGCCCTATGGATGTTTCCTGCCAAATATAATTGAAATCGTCCCAGTGGTTCTTGAGAAGTCGTTTAAAGAATTCCCCATTGCTTTACTATGGGCCCATTGCTTTACTATGGGAGCCTACGGTAGGAAAACAAACCGAGATGGTAGCCAAACCATTTATCCGACAGTCTCGAAAGTGGCATATTTTAACTCGCCACCCTGATAAGAATATATAGAGCAATTTTCGCCATTAAAATACATCAAATACAAAAAAAACAATATGACCAAATGCTAAATTTTGATTGGTTGATGCCGGCCATGTTTTTTAACGTACGAAATTCCTTTGAACAAATTTGAATGGCCTTGGTTCCTAAGCATATTTAATAAATTTCAGCTCCATCCCTTCAGCGGTTTGGGAGAAGTCGTTTTCGGGAAGACTACGTTATCCAAGATCGCCACCAAGCAAATAGGCCAATAAGGTCGGCTTGAACAAACTTGAGTCTAATGTTGCCATAGATGATGTGTTATGAGCATTGAATCAATTCCGCTTGCCGTTTTGAAGATTTTTTAAAGTGTTTAAAAAAATTGGCCATTTTGGCCGACGGCCATCTTGGATTTTGACCGATCGGCTTTGTTTGAACAAACTCAGATCTCTACGCCCTATGAATACTTCCTCCCAAATATAATTGATATCGGTCCAGTGGTTCTTGAGAAGAAGTGGTTTAAAGAATTCCCCATTGCTTTACTATGGGCCCATTGCTTTACTACGGGAGACTATGGCGGGAAAACAAACCAAGATGGCAGGAAAACCATTTGTCCGACAGTCTCGAAAGTGGGATATTTGAACTGGCCACACTGATAAGCATATATAAAGCAATTTTCGCCATCAAAATACATCAAATACAAAAAGCCAATATGAGCAAGAAACGCTAAATTTTGATTGGTTGATGGCGTCCATGTTTTTAACAAACAAACTTCCCTTGAACAAATTTGAAAGGCCCTTGGTCCCGAAGCATATTCACAAAATTTCAGGTCTATCCCTTCAGCGGTTCGGGAGGTCGTTTTCGCGAAAACTAGGTCATCCAAGATGGCCGCCAAGCAAATCAGCCAATTAGGTTGCCTTGAACAAACTTGGGTCTACCGTTGCTACAGATGATGTGTTATGAGTTTTGAATCAATTCCTCCCGCGGTTTCGGAGAAGATTTTTTAAAGTGTTCTTGAGAAGAAGTCATTTAAAGAATTCCCCAATGCTTTACTGTGGGAGCCTATGGCGGGAAAACAAACCAAGATGGTAGCCAAACCGTTTATCCGACAGTCTCGAAAGTAGCATATTTGAATTCGCCACACTGATAAGCATATATAAAGCAATTTTCGCCATCAAAATACATCAAATACAAAAAAGCCAATATGACCAAGAAACGCTAAATTTTGATTGGTAGATGGCGGCCATGTTTTTTAACGTACAAATTTCCCTTGAACAAACTTGAATGGACCTTGGTCCCTAAGTATATTTACCAAATTCAGGTCTATCCCTTCAGCAGTTCGGGAGAAGTTGTGGGTTCTCCACCAGCAGATCTAGAAGATCCGTGAACCACGCCCTGCTGGGCCAAAACGGCGCTATTAGCAGGACCAGGCACAGTTACTCCCTGATCTTCACCAATATCTTCGGCAGAAGAATGGTGGGTGGGTACGCGTAAGCGTGCATCCCTCTCCAGCTTAACGCCAGAGCGTCTGTATTGACCGCATTTAGAGCTGGAATCGGCGAGACATAAGTCATGATTTGAGCATTTTCCCTTGTGGCGAACAAGTCCACGTTGGGTTTGCCCCAATGCTCGAAGATCCTTCGTAGAACTGGAGGGTTGAGAGACCATTCTGTTGGGAGAATTCTCTGTCTGCGAGACAAAGCATCTGCCAGAATGTTCAATCACCCAGGAATGTGAGCTGCTTTCAAAACAACCGAGTAATTCCTGCACCATTGAATCAAGTGCCACACTTTGATACACAGTGTGGGTGACTTGGTCCCGCCTTGGCGATTTATGTATGATACTACCGTCGAATTGTCCGATCGTATCAATATCGCCTTGCCCATGATCATTGGAAGAAATTCTTCCAATGCCAGTTCCACGCCATCATTTCCAACAGATTGATATGCAGCTGGCTCGCCTGGAGAGTCCATGTGCCCGAGACCTGGTGTTCTCCAAGGCAGGCCCCCCCCCCACATCTCCAGCGATGCATCCGTGTACACGGACAGCTGGGGGTGGGGTAGGTGCAGCGAAACCCCTACTAGGAGATTCTGACGCTCTTTCCACCATACAAGATGCGACATTATTGGCTCCAAAACTGGCACCAGTTTTGACAGGGGTTCTGTTCTCTGTTTCCACAGAGACATCAGATACAACTGGATAGGTCTTCGCATTAGAGCAGCGTACGGGATCACCTGCTCCATGGAGACCATCATGCCCAGCATCTGAAGAAACCGCCTCGCCTGAATGTGGTTTCCCAATCGAAAACTCTTGAGGATGGCTAACAGACACCACTCTGGGCTCTGACGGGTAAACCCTGCCCTCCTCGAGATCGAATCCCTAAAAAACGAAATGTTGAGTGGGTGTCAACTCAGATTTCTCCTTGTTGACTATCCAGCCTAGACCTGAAAGTAACTTCAGAGTCAGAGCAGTATCCACCTCTAACCTGGCTGATGTGTCTGCTTTGATCAGCCAATCATCTATGTAGGTGTGTAGCGCCACGTCCTCTTTTCTGAGATATGCTGTCACCGCAAGGACCACTCTCGAGAAAAACCCTTGGAGCTGTCGACAGGCCGAACGGGAGGACTATAAACTCCCATACTTGATTCTGAAACGCAAGTCTCAGAAACCTGTGCCAACTCCGGTTCATGGGAATGTGGAAATATGCATCTTTCAGATTGATCGACACACACCACATTCCCTTCCTCAATCCTGCCATTACCGACCTCGGAGTTTCCATCTGGAACCGAGGCGTATGGATAAAACAATTTAATGGCCTGAGATTGAGTACGGGTCTCCATCCCCCTGTGCTCTTGGGGACAAGGAACATGTTTGAATAGAAGCGTGGAGTGTTCCGGTTTGCTGGTTTTATTGCTCCCTTCAGAAGCAAACCTGACACTTCGTTTTGAATGGCTTCTAACTTGTCTAACTCGCTCCGGCACTCTGGACACCCAGAACCCATCGGTCATCCTCGGTGACCGACGGTTCAACACCACACCTGTCGTATTCCCCCCGTGGAATACGACACCTCGCCCGCACCTCCGGAAGAAGCTGGCCCTTGGTCATGAGCTGCTTGCTATAAATAGCCTCCAGCAACTCAATAAACCGTGGATCCAGTCCAATGGACTGGATCCGGGCTGCGGGCAAGATCCCCGTCCTGATCGATGCCACCGATAGACGGGGCGCATCCTCCTCGGCCGTGGTCGAAACCACGGATGGGTCTACCCTCGCTAGCCAAGCCAGAGCCTCAGACCAGTCCGTCTCCGAGGAGGACACACCCGTGAACACGTCACCCGTTGACATGCTCACGGACCTACCAGCAACGGCCTCCCGATTAGGAGCCGTCGCTGACACGCCAGAAACACCGGTACCATACGGTTCCGCGACCACCCCATGGAACACACCAGTCCATGACCACGCCTGGCCCGGCACACCCATCACCATGTCGGTTGGCAGCAAACCAACCATCACGGGACCGGTACCAGATTGGCCTCAACCACGGTGGGAGCCGCTACCCTGGCTTGCGTCAAGCCAGACAGATGGAGCCGTCCAGGACGGAATCGACCTCCATATGCTCCACCTGTGGCATCACAGGCCGCAGCAACCTCTCCTCCTCATCTTCAGACCCCGAAGAGTCGTCACTAGATGAGGAAACCGTGGAGCCGTCCTGGTGGACGGCTCCCATGCCTGACCGGCCACCGCTACTGGACCACCCAGAGGTGGCCGCAGAGAGACAGAACCCGCCAGGCCGGAGCCCGACGGGACTGCCAGGGGGCCGTACGAGACGGCTCCCTCGGTGGCTAGTCCAGAACCATGTCCAAGAACAGGGTCCGAACCAAGCATGGGGAGAGACTGCCCTACAGCTTTCGGCAGCAGTGACGACACCAGCGTGGGCAGAACGCTACGCAGGAAGCCCTGTATAGCCAGACCAAACCACGCCGGCGGTGCCATCTCTGCAACCTCCAGCTGAAGACGTGGAGCGCCCCCAAGGGCCGAAATGGACGCTCCGTGATTTAATTTTGGTCCGCCTGACCCCCGCATCAGACCCAGCCAAGTCCTTCTGGGCAAGGAACTTCATCATCATATCAACGGACCACACTGCACATATATTACACCTATTGTCAAGGTTACATAACATACACCGAAAGCAGACATGGTCCTTAAACAGGACCCAGACGAACTTGTGGCACTCGTCACATGATGGCGGGGCTGGCTTGGCCTATAAATAAGCACAAATCTACAATAAGCAAGCGGAACGAAACAGAGATGGAAGGCAGACAATTAATTTTCAAATATATTGACCATAAATTAACTGTAACCCTCCCGCACCCCACCCCGCAACATTACAGCAAAGATCGCATTGATTATGACGACAAGAACAGGGCAATAATACACCCATACACTGATCCTCAAGGATGTATCACGGAACCCGGAATCATATCGCATAGCATTCGGGGTATATTTACTAATAAATATAAATTATACTCCTAACGAAAGCCAAATCGATACGTGAAGAAACAACAAAATGTATAACAAACTGCTGTAGCACACGGTAAAACCGCAAACCACACATCTTAATCAAGAATTTTGAAACCACCGATCATTGCAAACAGATTGTGATAACACGCAAAACTTGAAAATTCCAAAGTTTTCTGGTACCATTTTAGTACGCAGCACCCAGAATCAGATGCGCGAATTAATGACAAAATGTTCTTCACATAAATATCCGAGACACCCGGGTGTGACGACACCCGCTCGGATCTTACGGAGAACGACGTCAGCCGATATTCGTGTTCAAAATACTGTAGCTAACACCTATTTTCATATCTGCCGATCGCCTGTTGGGGTTTAAAGAAGGCGATCATCCGGCATATTCCGTTGTTAACACACGTCCCAGATTCTTTGGGGTTAGAAATTGGAACATGTGACACAGACAAAATTTTAGAGACCTAAGTCTTCTAACTATGGAATAATAAGGAATGCAGGAAATGTCAATTTCCCTTTCTCCGAGATCTAACAATACTCACCATTCTGTTACTTCTGATATACAGCTGGCCCTGACAGCGGCTCTAGGATTATAGACTTAGAAAGCTTTACCGACTCCTGGGAACCGGGTACTCGGCTCCCAACTGCCAAGTACCCGTTTACCATAGAGCTCATATTGTTTGCATAGCCACCAAACAAGAGAAAACTATGGCTTGCCTCCGTGGGGCTGGGAGGCTGGGTCCGTAACAGAATGGTGAGTATTGTTAGATCTCGGAGAAAGGGAAATTGACATTTCCTGCATTCTCCTTCGATCAATACTCACCATTCTGTTACTTCTGATATACACCAGATTTGATCAGTAACCTGGTGGGAAGGGGCAATCCATAAATGCTAATTTTGCCCCTTGGAGAAAGATTTTAGACTTCAAACTTGACTAACGGAGACCTAAAAGGACCGTCAAGTTCACGGAACCGAATCACATTCGCGTCACAGTCCTCCCCCCTTTTTCCTCCTAAGAAAAGGGAGAGAACTAACGAACATGTATCTCGCCTGAAAACACAAATATGCCAAGAGGGTTAACTGCTCCCTGCATACTCCATGTATTAGCCTGGGAATGAGCATGAATATATAAGATGAATGAACATGATACATATCCATAATACAAAAAACTCTCACTATTGAATTACCTTATGATAATTGGACTTCAGACGTACCGCCTCCAACCATTCACCGGTTCGGCCATCAGTGACACAATCTGGTTGACATCCTCTCGCCTGACCATGCCTGCTTTAGGTTCTTTTCTTACCGAAGTGAGAAAAGGGTGAAAAGCAGTGTGGTCACTAACTATCGTTTCAAAACAGCTAAAGCGAGTGGATTGGCTGAGTCTGACACATCCCTCATATAGTAATCCGTGAATGAGGACTCACAGTGCCATTGTGCAACGGCCATGATGTCCTATAACGGAACACCATTGTAAAGGGCGGTCGAGGCGGCTATTCCTCTGACATTGTCTGCCCTTACGCCTTGCACCTGGTGCCCAGTCGCCATCTCCTGAGTAGTCTGAATGCATTCGACCACCCAACGAGAGATAGTATCCATGGATGCGGCGCCATAAGACTTTTTATGGCAGATCCACAGATGTCTATCGTTCGACCGTAACAAGTCAGTCCGTTTCTTGTACTTAGTCAAAGCACGGACCGGGCACCAGACACTGGCATCACGATCAAACCTAGTTAACTTCGGTATAATGATCGGTTTGCCGGGATATCTCAAAGATTGGTTCTTTGACATAACCTCTGCTCTTGGCAGAAGACGCAGACCTTCTCCAGAAACAATAAATCGGTTCCTCTCTGCCGAAAGCGCATGGATCTCACTGCGCCTTCTAGCTGAGGAAGCTGCCAATAGAAAGACCGCCTTTAGAGTCAAATGCTTTAGACTAGCAGAACGCAATGGTTCGAAAGGGTGCTTGGCCAGTACATTAAGCACTAAAGATAGACTCCAGGCTGGAATGACTACCGGTTGTCTCGGTCGGAGATTGCTCATTCCCTTCAACATCACATTTAACTGGGCCACCTCTGGACTATCCCTGTTGGCTAGACAAGGGATAACTGATGCCAAAGCTGACTTGTATCCAGCAACTGTGACGGGAGCTAGTCCTCAAAAGAACAGCTCACAGAGAAAGTCTGCTATTTGCTGATAGTGGATTGAAAGGTATCAATACCCTTTTCTTCACACCAGTCTGCAAATCTGTTAACCTTGTTGTTATATGACTTGAAGGTTGACCTCCTTCTCGCAGCCGCGATGAAATCAGCAGCCTGTCGAGAAAAGCCTTCCGACGTGGAACGTTGTTTGATAACATCCACGCAGTCATTGAACATTTCGGGACACTCGTGTAGGAAGCGTCCCTTGGCCTGGGAGATTATGTTCGGAATCTCGGGCAACTGCACAGGATTTTCCACCAGCAGATCTAGAAGATCCGTGAACCACGCCCTGCTCGGCCAATACGGCGCTATTAGCAGGACCAGACACGGTTCCTCCCTGACCTTCACCAAAACCTTCGGTAGAAGAATGGTGGGTGGGTACGCGTAAGCGTGCATCCCTCTCCAGCTTATCGCCAGAGCGTCTGTATCGACGGCATTTGGATCTGTAATCGGCGAGACATATGTCATGATTTGAGCATTTTCCTTTGTGGCGAACAAGTCCACGTTGGGTTTGCCCCAATGCTCGAAGATCCGTCGCAGAACTGGAGGGTTGAGGGACCATTCTGTTGGCAGGATTCTCTGTCTGCGAGACAAAGCATCCGCCAGAATGTTCAATCGGCCAGGAATACGAGCTGCTTTCAAAACAACCGAGTAATTCCTGCACCATTGAATCAAGTGCCACACCCTGATACACAGAGTGGGCGACCTGGTCCCGCCTTGGCGATTTATATATGATACTACTGTCGAATCGACCGACCGTATCAATATCACCCTGCCCCTGATCATCGGAAGGAACTCTTCCAACGCCAGTTCCACTGCCATCATTTCCAACAGATTGATATGCAGCTGACTCTCCGGGAGAGTCCATGTGCCCGAGACCTGGTTCTCCCAGGCAGGCACCCCATCCTTCCAGCGATGCATCCGTGTAGACGGACAGCTGGGGGCGGGGTAGGTGCAGCGAAACCCCTAATAGGAGATTCTGACGCTGTTTCCACCATAGAAGATGCGATATTATCGGCTCCAAAACTGGCAACAGTTTTGAGAGGGGTTCTGTTCTCTGTTTCCACAGAGACATCAGATACAACTGGATAGGCCTTCGCATTAGAGCATCGTACGGGATAACCTGCTCCATGGAGACCATCATGCCCAGCATCTGAAGGAACCGCCTCGCCTTGAATGTGGTTTCCCACTCGAAAACTCTTGAGGATGGCTAACAGAGACACCACTCTGGGCTCTGACGGGTAAACCCTGCCCTCCTCGAGGTCGAATCGCATCCCCAAATAAACGAAACGTTGAGTGGCCGTCAACTCGGATTTCTCCTCGTTGACTATGCAGCGTAGATCTGAACGTAACTTCAGAGTCAGAGCAGTATCCACGTTCAACCTGGCTGCCGAGTCTGCCTTAAGCAGCCAGTCGTCTATGTAGGTGTGTAGCGCCACGTTCTCTTTTCTGAGAAACGCTGTCACCGCAAGGACCACTCTTGTGAAAACCCTCGGAGCTGTCGACAGGCCAAACGGGAGACTGTAAACTCCCATACTTGATTCTGAAACGCAAATCTCAGAAACCTGTGCCAGCTCCGATTCATAGGAATGTGGAAATATGCATTTTTCAGATCGATCGATACACACCACATTCCTTTCCTCAATCCCGCATTACCGACCTCGGCGTTTCCATCTGGAACCGAGGCGTATGGATAAACCAATTTAATGGCCTGAGATTGAGTATGGGTCTCCATCCCCCTGTGCTCTTGGGGACAAGGAACATGTTTGAATAGAAGCCTGGAGTGTTTCGATTTGCTGGTTTTATTGCTCCCTTCAGAAGCAAACCCGACACTTCCTTTTGAATGGCTTCTAACTTGTCTGGCTCCCTTGGTACGGGTGTCCAGACAGGTGCCAAAGACAGATTTTGTGGTGGAAAGTCCCACCACTCCGGCATGTAACCCTGGGATAACCATCCCAGGACCAGACTGTCTGACGTCACACCATGCCAGGCCTCGACGAAACGCATGAGCCTTCCACCCACCATAGACGCCTCGACGTCTAACGGGGTTGTCCGGCTGGCGGTCCGCTCCCCCCCCCCCTCTCTTAACGAGAGAGAGAACCATTTCGGTCTCGGCACAGCGGGTATAACTGGCACCGCTGTTCCTGTCGCACAGGTGCGGTCCAGGCGGATATAAAGGGAGCTCAGGTACGATCCGCTCCCTTCTGTCCGCCCTTGGAGGACTTACCCGTAACCTTGCGCTTCCCGCCTCTAAGGCGATCAGGAGCAACCTTGGGGAGGGTAGGAGCCTCTACAACCTTCCTGGCTTTCTTAGCCGGCGGCGGCTGAGAAAATCCAGCTGAAGCAGAAGTCGCAGCAGGCTTAGCTTTCGCCTTGCCCTTATGCTTCTTCTGCTTCTTTGGAGGTTGTCCAGATAGCGGTTTCCCCACAGCCCCTAGTGCGTGCGCTTGCCGCACTAGCTCCAGCTGTAGGTTGACCGCCAACTGATTCTGCGCGATGCTGGCCGTATCCTCTAGGATGGCCCGCGCTTGGCCACCGAAGATGCTAGGCCCTGTCAGGGGCGTCCCAAGAAGACGCTCCCTGGCTGCCGTAGCCGGACGCATATGGTCAATAACCATTTGCCTCCTGGATTTGGTCACATGCGCCTGCACCCTTGCCAGTGCATCCATAGACAGCACCAAGCCGTCATTTACGCACGAAAGCACCACAGGTGGCACAGGATGGCCTGCCCCCGCTTCAGCCCACACCGACTGAAGGAGACGATAAGAGTGGTTGACAGCACTCATAGCTGCCCTCACACCCTCGTCGCACAGGGACAGGACTTCCTCTTGGTGTACCTGTGACCTGTCCACAAGTGCCGGACCGGGGCCACCCACTCCAGCACTCTGAACCCCCAGGACCCATCGGTCATCCTCAGTGACAGACGGCACTACACCATATCTGTCGTATTCCCCCCGCGGAATACGACACCTTGCCTGCACCTCCCTGGAGGCCGCAGGGAGCTGGCCCTTGGTTGCAAGTTGCTTGCTATAAATAGCATCCAACAACTCTATGAACCGTGGATCCAGTCCCACTGACTGGATCCGGGCCGCGGGCAAGATCACCGTCCGAATCGATGCAACCGACGGACGGGGCGCATCCTCCTCGGCCGTGGCCGAAACCACAGACGGGTCCACCCTGGCTATCCAAGCCAGAGCCTCGGACCAGTCTATTTCCGAGGAGGAAACACCCGCAAACATGTCACCCGTTGACGCGCTCACGGGCCTGCCAGCCACGGCCTCCCGGCAAGGAGCCGCGGCTGACACACCAGGCACTCCGGTACCACCATACCAGTTCATGGGATAGGTCCGCACGGAAAACCGTACGGACCCGTAGCGGACGCGGAACCGTGGCCAAACACGGACGCCAACGGCACCCCATGTCCGACCGCCGGACCGGGCGAGATAGGTAAGTACCACGCCCGGCCCGGCACACCGGTCACCGTGCCAGCTGGTGCCAAACCAACCGACACGGAACCGGTGACCGGTACCAGATTAGCCTCAACCACAGGCGGAGCCGCTGCCCTGGCTTGCGCCAAGCCAGACAGATGGAGGGCGGTTCCGTCCAGGACAGAATCGACCTCCATATGCTCCACCCATGGCATCACAGGCCACAGCAATAACTCCTCGGCCTCCTCGTCTTCAGACTCCGAAGTCATCACCAGACGAGGAAACCGCGGAACCGTCCTGGCGGACAGCTCCCACACCTGACGGACCGGCCACCGCTACTGGACCACCCGGAGGTGGCCGCAGAGAAACAGAACCCGCCAGGCCGGAGCCAGACGGGACTGCCAGGGGGCCGTATGAGACGGCCCCCTCGGTAACCAATCCAGAACCCTGTCCAAGGACAGGGTCCGTACCAGGCATGGGGAGAAACTGCCCCCCAACCTTCGGTAGCAGTGATGACAACAGCGTGGGCAGAACGCTATGCAGAAAACCCTGCATAGCCGGACCGAACCACGCCGGCGGTGCCATCTCCGCCACCTCCAGCTGGGGACGTGGAGTGCCCCCACCGGCCGAACCGGACGCTCCACGATTTAACCTCGGACCACCTGACCCCGCGTCAGACCCAGCCACATCCTTCTGGCCAAGGAACTTTACCATCATATCGACGGACCACACTGCGCACACATTACATCTATGATCAAGGTTACAGGGCGTACACCTAAAACAGACATGGTCCTTAAACACGACGCGTACAAACTTATGGCACTCGTCACATGATGGCGGGGCTGGCTTGGCCTATAAAATAAGCACAAACCTACAATAAGCAAGCGGAACGAGACGCGGATGGAAGGCAGACAATTAATTTTCAAATAAATTGACCATAAATTAACTGGACCCCTCCCGCACCCACCCCGCAACGTTACAGCAAAGATCGCATTGATTATGACGACAAGAACGACGCGGGCATAAATACACCCATAATTGATCCTCCAGGATGTATCACGGCTCCAGGAATCATATCGCATAGCATTCGGGGTATATTTACCAATCAAATAAATTATACTCCTAACGAAAGCCGACACGATATGTGAAGACACAACAAAATGTAAACAAACTGCTGTAGCACACGGTAAAACCGCAGACCACGCATCTCTCAAGAATTTTGACACCACCGATCATTGCAAACCGATCGTGATCACACGTAAACTTGACCATTCCAAAGTTTTCTGGTACCATTTTTAGTACGCAGCATCCAGAACAAGATGCGCGAATTAATGAAAAATTTTCTTCACATAAACATCCGAGCATCACGGGTGTGCCGTCACCCGCTCGGACCCTACGGAAAACGACGTCAGCCGATATTCGTGTTAGAAATACCGTAGCAAACACCTATTTTCATATCTGTCGATTGCCTGTTGGGGTTTAAAGAAGGAGATCGTCTGGCATATCTCGTTGTTAGCACATGTCCCAGATTCTATGGGGTCAGAAATTGGAACATGCGACACAATGAAATTTAGAGACCTAAGTCTTTTAACTATGGATAATAAGGAATTATACAACCTGGTCTTCATTGGCGGTATTCTCCATTTTATCCAGTTAGATCCTTTTAAGAACGCACAACTATCAATTCACAGATAAGACTTAGATTTCCTTTCACAAAAACTTTAAATCTTTCCTGCAAAAAAAACCTGGACAGCTCTTGTTGCTATGCAAACAAGAATGTGAGCTCTATGGTAGACGGGTACTCGGCGGTTGGGAGCCAAGTACCCGGTTCCAAGGAGTCGGTAAAGCTTTCTAAGTCTATAGTCCTAGAGCCAGCTGTCAAGGCCAGCTGTGTATCAGAAAGTAACAGAATGGTGAGTATTGATCGAAGGAGAATGATTTTTCTCTACTCACAATGACAATTCAAACAGGCCCTAGTTACCACATACAATATAAATTTCAATAATTTTTTCTTATTTTCCGGTAGGCAAAACACTAAAGTTCATTTTCAATACCACATTTACCAATTTCCAAAAGAAAAACCGAAGGATTTTAACTTTTTAAATGTATTGTCTGAAATTTGCTACTACTCGGTTAGCACGAAAAGCGGAATATAACCTGATCTGGATTTACAACTATAAATTAAGTTCTGTGTTTCTATCAGATCCATTTATGGCATTATTGTCGGTGATACACTCTCCATTACTCAAATCATGAAAATGACATCAATTCACCGCCTCACTAGAGTTGAAATTACGCAATTACATCACCCTCAAAGACACATGACACAATACTGAGATTACATCTGTAGACCAGGTAGTGGATATTTTTAAGCAGTAAGTTTATTTTAGGGTTTATTTATATTTTTATGCATGTTTTATTTCAGTGAATTCCGCTAGTTACGAAATTGACCAAATTTCTTGATAAAATTCCTACTCTTATATTACATCAGCGAAAATGTGCTTACACCCTCGAAAAGCCATTATCCGATGATATATTATCAAAATTCAAATGGGAATATATATATGGTCGAGTTGCTTAAATTCGTGAGTACCGAAATTCGTGAATTTGTTTTTATCACTCTCGTTCTATGATGTAACGTTCGTTGCATGGAATGCATCTACACAATAGCCACTTTTCGATTGACAGTTCTGAAGTTTTTGACAAAGTTTTGAGCAAAATACGGTCAAAACAAGAAACTTTTCATACAATTACTGATGATAGTGATAAAAATTGCAAGCTTCCTTAATGCACTTTCTTAGATTACTTACTTGCGCTTATTTAGAAACTTATGAGCAATTTTTACAATCCAAAGTTACCACCTACTTTGGTTATATTTTTTCGCCGCGTCGGATTAGCCTGATTGACGGGAGCACGTCTAAATTTTATTGGAGAGGCTCTAGAGGAAGGGGTGGATGCTTATTAATCATTTACCAAAGTGTCAAAATTAACATAAAGTACACACATGGTTTTTTTAATGATAGAATTTTTTTTTATTCTTTCCTTTATGCCTGCTGAACATGTTTTAAAGACCCTAGCGTTAGCTCATTTCTTCCGCTCATTAATATTTGTGAATTTCATGTGACGTCACTACCTAACGAAAGCGGCATCCATTTGGTTTTTTTTCTTCTCTTCAAATGTATCAACTGCTTTTATAGTTTATACATTTATTTGTAAGACAAATCTTTTGGTTAAAACGCTCAAAATTAGCAGTTGAAACATTCAACAAACTAATACAGTGATATTTAAGGATTTACAAGCATGTACCAGACAGCTGAAGATGCATAATCACCAATTCACGAAATTCGGTACCGCTATTTCACATGTAACCTGGCGAGGTGGGTCTGTTCAAATGCTTGGGATTTGTTTAAAAATTAAAATTTTGTACTGAAATTAGTTCTTTTGTATTCGGAAGTGTTATTTCACATTGTGTTAAATTCTTGTGCAGATCTGTTTTCTTTCACGAGTGCATTACTTGCTTAGATTCACGAAGTTCGGTACCCATAGTATAATAGATATAGCATTTGGAGTTATTGTATAATATATATTGAAATGTCTTAAAAGGCGATCTCCATATATGACCTTTAAGCAATAAATGGCGTCTGCGTTCGCTTATTATAGGCAACGTCTATTTTCATATTATTATAACAAGACAATGGCGTATGCCTCGTAAAATGATGATGATCATCATCATTATAGTCATTGCTTATCATGTGGTGGCCTTATCAAGGCTTATGATTATGGCTGCCGAAACCATTTTAACAACATAAGGAGTAGTAATGAAGAGAATGTGAACCGTATAACAAAAGCAGTTTGAAGTGTCAAACATAAAAACACTTACTACATGATACGCATTGTTGATGAAAGAAATTCAGGACTACAAAAATAGTAGTTACGAGTGCGAGATGATTTCAACTGATTCTGTCAAAACACATGAAGCGAACAAGGAAGTCGCGTCAGATCTCGTAATTTCACAAACACCTGCGTGATATTGCGAGATGATGTTCAGTTCCTTACACAAATCCCTCCATTAAGTAGGAGCACCTCGCAAAGGAGTACTTTAGGGACTAGCCCGTGCACGCCAGTCTATTTATTATTATCAAAATAATCATAACATGTACAGCTTTTTAGGACATTGTATCCTATTATCAGCTAATTCAATAAATTAATTATTGTTGTAGGTAGTATAGTTACGATTACAGTTACATTTGATGGAAGAATATAAGCCTTAGGCCTATTTATATATCCATTATCACCCCAACCGATTTAATTACTTCTTAAAATTGTTTGTGGTTTTTGCATTGACCACATGATCCGGTAGGCTATTCCAATGGCATATAACTCTTTGACTAAAGAAAGCTTGTCTCAATTGTGTCATACACCTAAATTCAAATTCAAATTCAAAGTTGTTTATTTTGCTGCATAAATTTTAATTAAATGCAACACACTTCATAGTATTAGAGACACATATTATACCACGTTGACAGGTATCAAGTTCAAGTTCAAGTTCAAGATTATTTATTTTGATATAGAATATACATTTACAGATTCACAACAGGCAGTCCACCACATAACATATAACAACAACATAGGACATAAGAATACTAAATACATAAAGTTAACATGTTATAGTCCTATATATATAGATATATACACATATAGTTGACTGTCTCGCTGCCAAATTTATGCAGTCTACATTTTCCATGGTTTTTAACTCAAGGTATGCTGAGTACCTCTGAAACAATTTGACCGAAAGTTGTTGGTGGCTAAAACACCAACAACTTTCAGTCAACTTATTTCCAAGCTACTCAGCCAATCCAGAGTCATTGCCAGTTGAAATTAATGTCCGGTGGCTTGCAGAAGTCCGACAGTTAATAGAAGTATGACAATTTACTACAATATATTTACAGGGAAAGACATGACAGAGGGATGTGTGCTTATCTTGCTTAAGTTAATAATTCTATATTACATATTCTTATTATCATTGACAAAGTATTAGAATTTTTTTTTAGTTTGATGGTTACCACTATGACAGATATTTATTATTATTATTATTATTATTATTATTATTATTATTATTATTATTATTATTATTATTATTATTAGTGCTGGTGACTGGGTGCAAGTATAAGAATAGCATGCCATGATGGTGAGTGTTTTGCAGATTCTAGTAGTTTTCTATAATCTTCTTTTTGATACTCTGCTTAAAAGACTGTAGATTTATGATATCTGTGCGTGTGCTTGTGTCTGTATTATTCCATAACTGAATTGCTGTGTATGAGGGTTTTTGTTGTGCTGCTTTTGTTTGGTGGTGTGTTGAGTGCAGGTTATTCCTTGTTCTTGTGTTGTGAGGATGCAATTGTGTATTGAGCGTAAAGATGTTAGCTAAGGATGAGGGTAAGTTGTCATTGTGGAAGTCCATTAAAAGTGTGTATAACTGGAGCCTTCCAATGTCCTCACGTTTTAAGACCTTTTTGATTTAAAGATATCATGGCCACCTGCTGTTTGTGAAAATAGTTTAATAGATTGCTTTTACAGAGATTTTAGTTTTTTTAGTCTAGCCTTAGCTGTATTAGTCCAGATAGCATTGCAGTAGGTGATGTGAGGAAGTATCATTGTGCAGTACAGGTTTTTAATAGTATTAGGCATTAGATAGGGTTTCCAGTCTGCGAATGATGGCAATGCTTTTGCTACCCTGGTAGGAATAATTTCAATATGCTTCCCTCATGTTAAATTTTTGTCCAGATAGACTCCTAAAAACTTATCATATTGTGCTTCTTGAATTATCTGGTTGTCGATATAGAGGTTTGGGAGAGCTATTTCTTTTAGTTTCTTAGATTTTGTGAATAGTATATAATTAGTTTTTGATACATCTTAGGACAATCTGTTTACTTTAAGCCGGTCTATTAATGTCGCCATTTCATTATTGACATTTTTGTATAGAATTTCTATATCCTTGTGGCTGCAGAAAGCATTTGTATCGTCTGCAAAAAGTATTAGTGAGAGATGTGTACAGACTTTGGGTATGCCATTCGTATATAGAAGAAACAACAGGGGCCCAAGAACTGAACCTTGGGGAACACCACAAACTATATTTTTGTATTCAGAGATAACCCCATTGAAGTGTACACACTGTTCCCTGTTTGACAGGTAACTCTGTATCCAGTTCAATGGAGTCCCTCTTATTCCATAGTATTCAAGCTTTTGTGGTAAAATTGTATGATCAATTGTATCGAAGGCTTTGGAAAGATCCAGGAATACAGTTAGCGTATGTTCATTATTCTCAAGGGAGATTGATAATTTTTCAATCATATCCACAATGGCAAATATAGTACAGTGTTTTTCTCTGAAACCATATTGAGAAGGATATATACACCTGTGCAAAAGTTAAGCACCACCCTATTTTTACGCACATGCGAGGGTATATTCATGTGCTATGAAGAAAGCAATAGCATAAACATTTATGTACCCATCCATCTTAGTGCAAGAGATAATAATGCAACTAGAGGAATGCTGATTTTGATGGTGGGGAAACACTGTATGTTTTTGTTTGAACTTGAAAACGAGGCCTGAATATGGTTACGTTGACACAACTGACAACTATTGCCCTACAGTTGACACACGTGGCTAGATTGTCATTAATGGTGTCTGAAAACGAAGTTTAACATCTGTGCACGAGTTTGAGACTGTCATTATTAACACCGGGTATATCCACCTTGTGCCTGGATGACGGCCTGGACACGACGTCTCATGCTGGTCACCAACCGACTGATACGCCATTGTGGTATTCGTTGCCATTCAAGATGGAGTGTGTCTGTTAATTCCTGTAGGTTCTGCACAGGAGGATCCCTCCTTCTCACCATGTTTCCCAGAATGTCCCAGATATGCTCAATAGGGTTCATGTCAGGGCTCCTTGCTGGCCAAGGTAGGGTTTCGATGGCATTCTGGCGGAGGTATTCATGCACAGCTCTAGCACGATGTGGTCGGGCGTTGTCATCCATGAATATAGGGTGGGTTCCAGGTGCATGATTTACAAAATGAGGGACCACAACTCTATCCAGTATGGAATCTTGATATCTTTGTCCATTTAGTGTTCCAGGTACAGTCAACAGATCCAGCTTACAATCAAATGAGATGCACCCCCATATCATAACGGAACCTCCACCAAATGGAACTTCTTCCATGATGTTACGTTGGTCATACGCCGTGCGTCTGGACCTCCATACACGAGTTCGACCATCTGTGGCATGAAGCAGGAACCAACTTTCATCGGACCAGTGTACCCGTCTCCAGGATCTCATGTTCCAGTGTCTTCTTTCGTTGCACCACCTCAGACGCTCCTCTTTGTGGTGTGCAGTGAGGAGAGGACGTCTGACAGGTCTCCTAGCTTTCATGCCAGCAGCATACAGTCTCCTTTTGACGGTAGACATTGACACTCTATTGCGCGTTTCCCATTGCTGGCTGAGCACTCTGCTGTTGGTGAATGGAGATCTCCTAACAAGGCGTACTAGGGCTCGATCATCACGGGCAGTAGTCTTCTTCGGTCTTCCAGATCTAGGCCTGTCCTTCACCTCGTTAGTTTGCCCATGTTTTGCAATCAAACGACTGATTACAGTATGGTTAATGTTCAGCTGTCTGCCAATCTCTCTGCATGACATACCAGTGGTATGCATGCCTATGATTTGCCATTTCACACGATCACTTAACCTTCGTCTTGCCATAGCGGTTCACAATCAAGAGCTAATTCTCTCTGTACAAATAAACCATGGTCATGAACACAACATTCCTAATCTTGTCGCCTAAATCTGTATGTAATGTTCTACACCTCAAACTGGACTTTTACATAACTGAACACGTGTGCTGTTTCCCGCCACGCACGGACATCAAGCGGTGTGAAGTCATGCATGCATGTGCATTTCGTACTTGGAATTATGTCAGCTAACGCGGGGACAAAAAGTATGGCAGCCTAGTTGTACCATCATGTTTCTACGTTCTATTGTTTTTGCTGGTGCTTAACTTTTGCACAGGTGTATATGATTGAGTTTTTGTTTAGATATTTAGTAATTCTACTAAAATACATCTTTTCTAGGAGTTTTGAGAAAAGTGGAAGACTGGCCAATAATTAGTAAAGTCAGATGCATCTTTAGCTTTGTATATGGGTGTAACACGTGCAATTTTTGGTCTTAGTGGAAATACTCTCTGTGTAAGTGAGAGATTACAGATGTGGTCCAATGGCGTTAGTATCTCTGTTACACAGTGTTTAAAAATTTTCCATTTGAAATTACCCATTCCAGCACTTTTAGCTGTGTTAATTTGCATTTGTATTTTGTACCTTCTTTTAATAATATGGATGATTCGTCGAAGTTTGATTTTATACTAGGTAGTCTGGATTTTGACATCACTAAAATATGTATTGCAATGGTGTCAGACTTACATAGTTATAAAGAGAGTCTTAGAAACAAATTAATAAATGGAGCACGCCCCCCCCCCCCTCTCCACCCCATTAAATTGAGGCTCTGACTCATGATTAGCTATAGGGTTAACAAATAAGAAAATAAGAATGTAACTTAATATTATACTTTAATGGGAATTGTAAGACTCGCTGTTTGTATGACTTGATGTATGAGTGTATGATCATGTAACTGTCCGTTTATGAACCAGTACTTTTTTGTCTTGGTGACAGACCAACTGGTGGATTTGACCAATACATTTTGAATTTAAATTTGAATTTGAATTTGCATAATAGCATATGTACAAAGTCAGAATGGGTAGTCCATCAAAGGATAAGCCTATAATCGGATGGACCAACAACATTAAATAGACAGTCACCAAATTTAACATTGACAGACACATGCACAAGCACAAAGCTCATAAGGCAGTAAATTATTAGGATAGCATTTTAGTCACCTATGACAGAAGATTAACATGGAAGGAGCACATCCAGAACGCAGAGGCAAAGGCCAGAAGAAAGCTAAACATCATGAGGAAGCTGGCAGGAACAAAGTGGGGTGCCAATGAAAGGATCCTCAAGACCATCTACCTAGGTGCCGTACGACCACACCTTGAGTATGGATCCAGCTCATGGATGACAGCAGCTAAATCTCATCAACAGAACCTCGACAGAGTACAAAACCAGGCACTGTGCATCATCACTGGTGGAATGAGATCAACACCAATAGAAAAAATGGAGCAGACAGCAGGCATCCCCCCACTTAGCAAAGGAAGGGAATGCAAAGCACTGATCCAAGCTGAAAAGTTCAAATCGTTCAACAACCACCCGATGAAGATCGGGCAAGCACAGCTGTCATCAGGAAGACTTAAAAGATCAAGTTTTGTGAAAGAGACAAAAGCACTTCAAAGGAAACACCAAGAAATGTTGCCAGCACAAATAGAAGACCCAAAACCACACACTTGATTCTCCACCCTGGGAAAACAAACTAGAGAGCATAGCTATTCGCACCACTGTACCTCATCTCACAACCAAAGATGAACACAGTGATGTGAGCAAGAAGGCCCTGACCCTAGCCATGCTGGAAGAAATGTACCCTCAGGAGACATGGATAAGGATCTACACAGATGGATCAGCCAAAGATGCAATTAGGAGCGGAGGTGCTGGACTGCACATACAGTATCCAAACGGACAACATGAGTCAGCTGCAATACCGACAAGCAAACACTGCACAAACCACAGAGCTGAAGTCGAAGCCCTGGTTCATACAGCTAATACCATCAGCAGAACAGCAGACCCCATTGCACAGATTGTCTTTTTATCTAATGCCCGCTCCGTCCTTGAGGCTATCACCAACGGTAAGCTGCCACAACTTGAAGAAGCACTACAAACCATCAAATGCTTTCGGATAGCATTGCAGTGGATCCCCTCACATTGTGGAGTCCAAGGAAATGAGGAAGCAGACACGATGGCAAAGGTGGGTGCAGAAGAGAATCAGACAGAAAACATGGTTACCCATACAGAGATGAAGACTATCATCAAGTCACTCTATAGAACACCTCAATCAGAAGATGCCTACCATCATCTCTCGAGGCCAGAGCAAGTGACCATTTTTCGTCTCAGAACTGGACACCACAGACTAAACCAACACATGTACAGGCGGTTCCACCTTACGATATCACCCGCTTGTCCTTGTGGAGAAGCAGAACAGACAACAGAGCACATACTTCAATGTTGCAGTACGTATCAGCTGCTGAGAGAAGAGATCTGGCCTTTGTCAACCTCTTTTCTTGAAAAGCTGTATGGGCCTGTGGAAGAACTGAAGAAAACCACAGATTTCATCTTGAGAACAGCTCTCCAAGTGTGATACCAGCGATCGAAAAGAAGAAGAAGAAGATTAGGATAGCATCTATTATTTGTATATAATTACTTTTATGGGATTGATAGGCTATATAATAGCCACTGTATTGCAATATCAATGGAGTATCTACAGTATAAAGTATGATTGGTTAATTGTTGGCAAATATCATCATATAGGTTAGGTTTGTGTAGGTGGGTGGGGGCATGGGGTGGGGAGGTATGGGTTGGTATGTGTGTGTGTGCACGCGTGCATGCGTGCGTGCATGCATACATGCGTGCGTGCGTGTGTTCATCACGGGATATCAGAATGGTGAGGGCGTATTTTTATACTATAGCGATGGTATAGTAATTTTCTTTGGTGACTGGTGCACTTTTTAATGCTTATGGTAAGACTGGAATTAGATGATGTCATGGTAGTGCGAGGGTACTGGCAGTAATAGTGCTTAGTAATAGTAGTGGTAGTCCTGAGAGGTGGTGGTTGTGGTTGTAGGAAATGTGTGCGTATTGACGGTGAAGTTTATAGTGTGTGTTTGTAAGTATTAGTATTTGCTTATAATGTATTGCTTTATAGTTTTCTTGTAAGATCTGTGTGTGAGTATTTGTGTTTGGACATCTTATTCAGTTTCATTCCAGAGCTGGGTTGCAGAGAGTGAGATTTTGTCTCTACCTAATTCTGTTCTGATATATTGGGTGCACAATTTATTCTTTGATCTAGTGTTGTGTGCATGGACGTGTGTGTTACTCTTGAATAATTTTGATAGGGATTTAGGGAGGTTATCATGGTGTAGTTGCCTTGGCAATGTATATGATTATAGAGTCCCAATATCTGTGAGTTTCAGCATGTCTTCTGTTTTGAAGATGTATTCACCCTTTGCTGTTTTAGGGAACATTTTACAACTTTTTTCTGTAACCGTTTTAGCCGCATTAATTTAATTTCATGTGCACCATTCCAGATTATGTTACAATATGTGATGTATGGAAGGATTAGAGTAGAGTAGAGAGCTTTAACAGTGTCAAGTGGCAGATAGGGCTTAAGTCGTTGGATGACACAGTTGCCTTTTGATACGTTCGCTGAAATTGTTTCAATTTGTTTATCCCAGGTTAGCTTAGGGCCAAGATAAACACCCACAAATTTAGTAAATGGTGCGTCCTGGATTTCTTGTTTATTTATATAACGTGTTGGTATAGTTGTCTTTAATTTCTTTGAATTTGTAAAAAGCATGAAATTGGTTTATCTACATTTAATGATAATTTATTTATTGCAAACCAGGATGTAACCTCTTCCATTTCTTTATTAACATTGTTTTATAATCTATGGATATCTGTGTCACCACAGAAGGCATTTGTATCATCTGCAAAGAGAATTAGTGATAGCTCTTTGCAGACAATTGGTAGATCATTCATATATATTAGGAATAGAAAAGGGCCAAGAATAGATCCCTGGGGACCACCTGGTTTTGAATAGGTTTTTTTACAATTTCCACGTAGATGTTTACAACAGCAGGGATGACGAATTGGCCTGAGTTTATGTTTTCCTTACCAGTTAGTATTTTACATGTCTCTATCATATCCCTTCTTAATCTACACTGTTTAAGGGTCACAAGTCCTCGTGTAACGTGGACCGCCCTGTTGGGTATGGACCAGCTCAGTATATCTGGGTATGGAACGGCCTGGTCTGGGATGCTCCATACTCACCCCATGGGTAGCATAAGGTATGCTCATATAGCCATGTAAAAAGAAGAACAAAATGATAGAGTCCGTGAGATCGCCCTATGCACATGCGTGGCCATGAGAGGTCGTCTGCACTAGCGCGTTGACGTATGGAGACTGGCAGATTATGTATATAGTTACTTATATTATGGCGATTCCATAATATTAGACCATTCTCCATGATTTTAGTATGAATCAACACCAGAATCGAATGTGAAATTTAAACTCTGAACAGAATTAAAATCGGTTCAGATCTGGCGAAGATATGACAAAATTGAAACAGACTATTTTGAGCTCCAACTAGAGCACAGACATGGCCTGAGTATGTGCATAATCAGCTGAAGGCCAGGCACTATTTCACTAGCTACCATGCCTTTCACGCAACACACACTCTGATTTGGCTGCGCTCGCTGGTGCTGCCTCTCCAGCGAGTATAAACGGAGCTCTGAAAGCCAGAAACGGTTAGAAGGGAGGTGGTTTCCATTCGATTGGGGCCAATAGCATATCTGTCTACTGTGTAGAGCTCGCATTCTGCAATCTACACCAAGGCAGATTAATACAATCAGGTTCCCTCTCAGGACACCCGCGCTCTGCTCCGCACTAAGTTTTTGGAAGCTTCTGGTAGATCAACAGGGGCAAAAATATATATTAAAAGAAGGTTTCTCATTCCAGCACCATCATTGGTGTTACCTTCATTGTGGTGTAAGACTTTAGACCATTACCAACAAAATTAGTATGTAGAAAACAATGGATGTATCCACCATGATTAAATTAATGTTTTATCTGCAGTCCAGACAAGTAGATTGCTTTACACGCCGCAAGAGCTAAGCGCTGCGGATCGTCTTGTGCCGACATAATAACCTTGCATTATGTATCTACTAGTCTTCATACAATGGAGACATCTGTCATTCTTATAGTACAAACATCATAGCAGTAGTACGGTGAACTATACGTTATGTGCTATGTATGAAAATCTGTTAGCCACCAGAAATTACGTTATTCTTCAGTGTTCTTGAGTATGGATCGTATCAGCTAGCATCTTGCAGTAAGTCTCCAGGCAGCAACTACACTGTGTATCAACTCGCACCACATAGATGTGGTGCAACAACTACATGTGACGTTTATTCTGCACTGATGACTAATAGGTGCACCACATAGAAACATATGTTAGTTACATTATACCGTTATTCATAAATAAGTACCACATCTAAGTGGTACTGTAAGGTCGGGTACGACCTCCATTATGAATTAATATTGTATATAATTATTGCATTGTGAACGGTGCCAGCAATTAAATGGCACTGTACGCTGGATCGACCATTAAATTTTAAATGTATAATTATAATCAGGCATTCTGCCCATATTGTTAATATTAGAAAAAGTACACAAATATTTGGACCGCAGTTCACTTAGGTTACACTATACAACAACAACAAATGCAACACCCTGTTCTTCCTATCCAGCAACAATTTTTCACTATGGTCGCTGTTCATGCTTTCAGTAGTGAACATAACACGCAGCCAATACACCTAACTATGATAGCTCGATAGGATAGGTTTGAAGTAGGCAAGGGTGACCACTCGTAAAACAGAGATTTGTTATTATAAAACATCTTTTCATGCACTACAGCTCCATTATATTAACGGTGCTGTCAGTTTTTATAGTTGGCCATTCATGCTCCCCCTAAAGACCCCCTAAATTTAAGCAAATGAGTGGCTGCCTTTGACTAATGCTTCTCTGGCCGAAATAATTGTTTGTCTTCCTTCCGCCACGTTGGTTAGGGCCGTTTCAAGAAATTACTTGAGTTTCTTGATGGTAAGAATAAAAATGTCGATGACCGTACATTTCTCTGTGTATCTCCGGATACCTATTAAGTAATTCTTTATGCTAAAGTAGGAACCACTGTGAAAATATAAATAAATGCAATTATTGCAGTCCAGCAGTGTGTCCTTTGGGCAATTTTCTCTAAACCTAGCGCAGCTAAAATGGTAACTCCAGGGTATAGATCTCACATGATCCATACTCAAAACATTTGGTAATGGGCAAAGACATGGATAACCATCTAACTCAAACGGTGACTGGGTGACAGAGGGATCTCTTTGCGGTTCTGAAACTACCACAAGGCAACATGTTGCACGCTGTCTGACTGAGGAGAGATGCTATGTGGGGTACTGGCAATGGTCCCGAGCATCCTCGCCAGTAAGACCTACTCGTTAACGTAAGTAGGTGCTGGCGTAGCTCGGATCAGCTGGATGTGTATGGACCATCCCAGCTCGGCTGGGTATGGAACGACCGCTCCGGGTGCATTCCAAGCATGGCCCCTTAGGTACGATAATATGCATGTATAAAGCCGTATGAGAGAGGTTTCTGTAAAAAAAACGTTACAGTCCTTGAGATCGTGTACTGCGCATGCGCTCACACCAGAGCTTCCCTGACAACACGTGTCAGCATTGTGAGAGAATGCATACTAAAGTGTACTGAGTCGGTGCACGTAATTTCTTTAACTTACTCTATTCTCGTCGTTCTTGGTATGTATCAGGACCGGAACCATTTACCCTTTTAAAATCGAGTTATCCTAATTTAGCTCATTGAAATTATTTTCAAAATATTACAAAGACGTCGTAATCGCGTGTATGTTATAAATGAATAGGGAGAATGTCTATTACGTGATAGCGTCCTCACCCTCCCTAGCTGCACCTTGATTGGCTACAGATCGTCCGCTGACTGGCAGTGCGTCCTGCCTCTGATGTCACAAGTAGTATAAAAGGAGTGCAAAACCAAGAATCGAGCCCACACTTCGATGAGAGCGAACAAGTGGCAGGTTGTGTGGCCAAAGCAGTGCAAGACGTGGGCACCTGCTTACTGACTGCGGGTTCCCTATAGCCGCAGCAGTGCCTTTCGGATTTCAGTTCTCATTCTCTGGCCCACAATCGCAGCAACTTCCGGTATAGCACAGAACTTTTTGACACTCTGCTTAAATTATTTATGTATGCTATTATGACTATCTAGTGGACATCCACATCTATTATCGTTCTGTTTCACCATCCTCGAGAGTGAGCCACATCAACAGTTCGCCTGCAGAAACGTCACAGACTAACATTAACTGAGCAGGGGTATGACCCGTGCTGGAATGTATCGAAGTGCGGTTTTCCATGAGCACGTATGGGATATGCAGATCCCACCAACTTCAGAATCGTGCCATCTCACGTTCCTCATCTGTAACGCATCATCTACAGTGACTTAGGAACTTTTTCCGTACCGATGACTAATAGGTACTCAAAGAGCTATACCTTATTATTATTGTATTTCTACATGTACTGATGACTAATAAGTACAGACCGGTCGTCTGAGACTGCATTTTATAATTTATATTCTTAATGTAAATATTATCCTTATTTTTGTGCTTATAACTAACGAGCAGTGCAAGGTCCTATGACCTGATTTATTGTTAAAACCATGATAGTTAGTTTTATGTTTATGACAACAGCCATCCTAGTTATTTGTTTTGTTTATATAAAAACACTAGGACCGCAGTACGCTAGGCTATACTATACAGCAACAATAAATTTGCACACTTTTCCCCCAGCATCAATTTTACACTGAGGTCACTGTTCATGTTCTCATTGCGCGAACCTGACATGCAATTGACTAAACCTGGCTATTTTAGCTCGATAGGATAGGGTTTAAAGGAATTAGGGGCAATCGCTCCATAGGAGTCATTTGTGTAAGCCTCTTTTCCAGATGTAGTGGATATGTAACACCGTACACCAGCTAGATTATGTAAAATTGGCCAGTTACCATAGGTCCTCTTATTATATTGAGTGATTGTCTCTTTCTATGCTCCTCAAGCTGCAAGGCTTATAAATTGTCTGGAATTCCCATCGCCACATTGTCATGATCCGACTTGGGAAACTATTGGGGTTTCCAGCGGTGAAGACCAAAGTGTTGATTTTGCATACACCTCCTCTGTATTCTCGGATACTAGTTAGCATAGATCACCCCGCTAAACTAGGAAGCACTGCAAAAATATAAATATATTTTAAACCGCCCAACAGTGCATCTCTAGGCATCCTGGAACTTAACCCAAATGACAGGCAAATGTTAGTCCCCGGTGCTGGATCTCAAATGATCCGCCCCCGACACATTGGTGATGGATGAGATTCAGATCTCCATCTAAATCCGTACAGTGACTGGGTGCGATCTTGGAACCCACCACACCCTCATGTGGTCACTAAAGGTGGATATCTGTCTCTCACTCCCCAGCATAAACTTGTATGCGCTTTTCAAATTGCTTATGCAAATGGTGACTTGTCTTAATGATGTTGTATGTGGTTGCGGTGTGATATGTAACTGGATTATTATGTGATTCTGAAGCTGTCACTCCATAACATGTCCGCATGCTGCCTTTCTGAGGGAGATGTTCTGGAGGGTGACCTTAGGGAAACCGAGCATCTTCGCCAGTCAGGTTCATGTATCAAAGATAGGTAGAAATCCCTGCCACTTGCGGCTAAAGCTTGGATATAAATCTAACAACTAAATGGTAGTTTGGGACCACATAAATAAAGCGACAACTACCAATACAGTATCTTGGACATGCATAAGATGACGGCATTTGAATTCTTTGGAAATCATCCACCCATCTTCACGTAATACAGTGTGTATCATAATAATTATAATTTCACTAAGTTGACTCACACTACACTTAGCATATGTTTGAACAAGAGAGTGGCCCTTTTTGCCAGCTCTCTTCCTCCGCTTCGGCATTGAAGGGACTTTCCTGTGATGGACGCCTGTGCGAGGCACTTTCCTCTTGCAACAATAATATTTTTGTTAGGGGTATAATGGTTTATATTAAACTACATAAGTAGCCTCGTTAGGACGCTCCCTTGCAGGGATACCTCACGGATATATACTGATCTGTGAGGTACCTCTGACGAACTTAGTTCTATGTACTGTATATTTTCTCTCTTGTACTAGCAAACAAGTACCATTGTTTGTATAGTTCTTTTCGATTAATTATCATGTCTAGGCCCCTAAATTGAGTTATGGACCGCCATACTGGTGATACCAATAATTGGGATGAAACAGTGAGGTTCAATCTCGGCGGCAATGGTCGCATGCCCCACTTGAAGGTGATCGTTCCACCGGCTCTAGAAGTCGGTCTTTGTACTTTTCGGAGAGTCACGATATGGGATCCGTTACCCCGAGAACCATGGCTGTCCTGTTCATGTGGTGCAATAGAATGGAACAACAGGACAGACCATCGCATACCCCAGCGAGCCACACTAAGCCATTTGCGGGCACAATTTTTTGTGTCTGGACCTGAAATCTAAATAATAGTCTAGGCCCTTCAAGAAGGCCCACAAAAATAAAGCGGCACTGACTAAAATAATATCTTTAACGCACATAAGACGTGCTGAATTCTGTGGAAATCAGCCACCCCACGTAAAAACTGCATGCATCCAATGACACTAGGATAGATCAGATTATAATCTTTTGCAATTCTTTGAAACAGGAGGGCGTCCATTTTTACCACTCTCCTCCTCCGCTTCGTCGTTGTAGGTAATTTTCCTGGACGGAGACCTGCGCGAGGCACTTTCCTCTCACAAAATCATAAATTTCCTCTCTCCAAAATGGTACGGGTATCTCCATTTTCCCCTTCATATTTATTGTCGGGCACCTCTCACTCTCCCTTTTGCTCTCTTCCTCCGCTTCAGCCAGGTAGGCATTTTCCTGTGATGGAGGCCCATGTGAGGCACTTTTCTCTCGCAAACCAATAATCTTTGGCCAGCCTGAGGCAGATATAGTTTATATTAAACCAACTGACGTGCCCTGTCTGGACACACCCTCACAGGGGTACCTTCCACGATACCCACTGTACATGACTAGATCAGTTAGATACCTCTGGCAAGACATAATAATAAAACACTACTCTTTTTGTCTTGATGTACACTTTTCAAATAAAGCACCAAACAAATACCATTGTTTGACTCTATCCTTTTTATTAATAGTAAATTAATAGTAAATTGTGTCGGCACCGCTTTTTCCATCTTTGAAATGGCAGCCAGGCACCGTGGTGATACGAACAGCTGGGATGAAATGGGAGTGTTCAATTTTCACAGCAATGGCTGCACGAGCCCACTGGTACGTGATCGTTCCACCAGCGCTCGAGGTCAGTCTTTGTGGACACCAGAGATGCATGATATCCACTCCCCAACCCTGAGGCCAGCTAACCAGCGACACCTGGCGGAGGAGCCACACACACCCCTGGTGGCTACAAGTGGCACCTGATGTGGGGCTCAAAGAGAAACTGAACCTACACCTAATTTCACTTCCTGTATGTTTCAGTCTCCGTTCTACTTCAATATGTACACTTCGGATGACGAAATGGAGTGTTTGTATGATAGGACGGTGGGAATACTCACCAATAGTTATGTACCACTCCCCAGTGCAGGATCATTAGCACCGATTAGACAGGGATACTCGCCAATAAGTGAAGTACCGTTTATAGATGCTTCACTGGTGATGTCCCATATATAACGTTGTCTGACATCTATGATAGGAACTATTCACTATCACAGGATAACGGGACACTGCAACAATAATCCCCTAAGGGGATCTTCACCAACTTCACACCTTATGCACCCACAGTTTGCATTAATAGGTGAACAGTGGCAATATGCACAGGCAACCTGGTCTGTGTTCCCTCAGCGAACACCCTCTTCGACACCACCACATGGTGATCAACCACAGTGGTACCAATAATGGAACACAGAGCCTGAACCACCAATGGTCAGCCGACAACCTACTTATGCACACCAATCACCTACGTCTCTCCCCAATCATGCCACAACATGGACGATATCCAGTGCAACACCCAATATGCCCTCCTGGACAAACATAGCATGTACCGTTAGGACATCCTCGACCGATTGGACACCCTGCAGAATATATGGCACCACCTCATTATAACGAACTGTAGCGTATGCAGAGAAATCCATCATATGAACTCCCTGCACCTTTGCCTATATGGTATCGCTCTGAATTACCATCTAGAAAGCACCTGTATCAAGCACAAAAATATGATTCATGACCCTCCTCAGCTTTTACTCCACTCACTCCTGCACCACCACCAAGGTATGCGCCTAGCACTCCCTACCATGGCACTGGTCAGCTATTCTTCCACCTGAATTCAGTGGGGAAGGTGACTGGGCCAATTATAAGTGCCAGTTTGAAATAATCAGTCGAACAAACAGATGGTCAGACCACCAAATGGGAGAATACCTGGCCGCAAAATTGTCAGGAAAAGTATTACAGGTATTAGCAGATCTAGGATCAGAAATAACACCAACCTACACTTTACTAGAGAACGCACTACCAGAACGTTTTGGCGATATGGTCCATGGAGAGACTAGCCATTTGCAACTAAAGAACCTATGACGGCATGCGAATGAAACTCTCTCCGAGCTGGCAAGCTGTATTAGACAACTGGTTGCTCGGGCTTATCCTAGTACCAACCCAGAGGGAGTTACTCATCTACAGTTGGATACATTTATTGATACTCTAAGTGGCGAACCCTCTCTAAAGGAGAAACTTTTTCTGTTAGAACACGGAAGTCTATAGACACTAACGGCTACTGCCGTCTGAGTAGAAAACTTCTTGGAAAGAGAAAAGAATGCCAGACATCAAATGCATCCCATTAATGAATTAGGCGATACCAGCACCATTATCACCACCGGCACCACACCCGCTTTTGGCACTGCAGCAGAAGTGGACACATTACAAAACGCACTGCCTCAAGGTCATAATGCACCACAAGGTAGAGGCCATGGCTAGTCCCACCGTGGAGACTATAACAACACCCCATCAAGGGGTAACCAACATACTAATTTTAATAAGCCCAATACTCATGAACGGTTGGAGGAAATCACTAAGCAGATTGCCTCTCTAACAAATCTTTTAACAGCATTATCCACTACTGTAGCCCAGAATACAAATAGTCCCCCTGTAAACCACCCTACACAAGCCGCTACACAGCCAAATGCTTGTTTTGGATGCTGTCAATTAGGACACTTGAGGGAATGGTGTCCCAACCGACCTCCTTCCACCAACCGTCAAACAGAACAGATCAAGCCACTCACTGAGAAACAGACACACTAAGGAGGACACTGAAAGACGAGCCCATTCAGTGCCCGCCTCTTAAAACTGGCTCAGTGAGGACTCTCAGTCAACACCCCCCCCCCCACCACCTATCATTTCAATTTAACCATGCTACACCTCCTATAGCTGAACCTACAAAACGTTTTGATACCACAGATACGGCCCCCACTAGCTGCGGTACCACAGACACACATGGTGTCTGCGGCACCAACTACACCTCTCCCTCCACTGAACAGTATCCCTGTCCAAGCCACTCACACTAAACTTCCTTTTTATGTAGAATGGCCTTGGTAGGTAATGACACCTTCACAGAAACAACTTTCATCCAAGCTACTAGACCAGCTGCTATGTCACAACATGCAAGGTGTTCTGTGGTGGTGTGTAATAACCAGTCCCCACCACCACCATGAACGGTTTCACCTCCCAGCGATAATGACACCGATAAGTCACACCGTTCGATACCTTGGATCCAAATGAAAGAGTAAGCCACGGAGAAGATCCTATTTCTTTTGTGCTTCTACTAAGCACATGATGATGCATTGTCCTAAATGGACCACTCAGTTGGTACTTTACATTCATACCACAAGCCCCACCACTCCCAATATGATTGGGCACGGTGATCCAGTTACCCCAGGCCCTGCACTTTTCCTACCTATGGCACCTCCCTGCCCAGACCGATTAGACAGCATAGATGACGTGTTGCTCCATTTTTCACTCAGCCTCCAAGGGCACTTGCCGAGGCTATTGGGAAGCAGACAATATATATAGAAGACCATACCATGACACCACAAAATAATCAGGAAACCGTACTTGAAATTATCCCACCAGTACCTGATAAAGTAATATACAAGTGTGCCTGCTTATATGGTGGTATGCCTACTAATGCTACCATAGATACAGGAGCCTCCATTACCGTTTTTAATGAACAGCTATATTCTTGTATCCCTCCTCATAGGGTGCCCCCTCTTAAACTGCCCAATCTTCTCCTGCAGACCTTTACTGGTACTGACATCCCAGTAGCAGGTATTATAAATGTAGTGATTAAGATAGAAGAATTTAAATACATTCAACAAGTAGTAGTGGCATCCATCCAAAATAATGCGCTACTAGGCTCTGACTTTCTTGACTTCCTCAGCGCCAGTGGAGCGGTGATACACTGTAAACAACAAGAATTATAAATACATGGCCGTCGCATACCCTTGGATCAGAATCATCGTTATATCATGCCTGCGTTTTAATATTGGCATCCTCAGCCACCATTAAGCCAGGCCACGAAGAAATTCCATGGGCTACCACACCCCAGTTAGGAAAACACATTCACACCGCCATGTTGGAACCCAATCCTGAATATATGTTAGCCTCTTAATACATTAGTCCACGAATGTTGGTTAGCACCACCAGTAAGGATCACATACCTTACCACATGTTTAACGGCACAGTTTACCCCATTACCCTTATCCCAGATGCTGTTTGGTAGACATAGATTTGGTGGAAACACTTTACACCGCACCCATAACAACAGCAACAACCGATGGCGATATACCTGAATTTGTGTGCCACCATTGGATTAATCCGCACTCAGAAAACTGGCATACAACATCTATTATATAAGTATAGGGATAGTTTTTCTGTAAGTGATATGGACTTAGGAGAAACACACCTGGTCTGTCACTCCATAGATATGGGTAATAGCGAACCGGTAAGACAGCCAGTATACCATCTTCCTATTCACAAAGAGACAGAAGCACACCAACAAGTAAATGATCTGTTAAGAACAGGAATAATAGAGCCTTCTGCATCTCCATGGGCCAGTCCCATCGTCCTTGCAGGCAAGAAAGACATATCCTTGTGGTTTTGTATTGACTACCGCCACCTAAATGATCTAAGCGTCAAGGACATTTACACCCTTCCCATGATCGACCAGGCATTGGACTCGTTGAGCGGAGCCAAATGGTTCTGTACACTGGATCTTGCAAGTGGCTATTGGCAGGTAGCCATGGATGAGCATGACCATGAGAAAACTGCATTTGTTTGCAGGGATGGCCTGTTTCAGTTCCGCAAAATGCCTTATGACTTGTGCAATGCACTAGGCACATTTGAATGGCTTATTGAGCAAGTACTTACACCCTTGCAATGGGACGTCCGCTTGTGCTATATAGACGATGTAATTATCTTTGGCCCCTCGTTCGAACAAACCCTGTCCAATATGGATAAGGTACTAATACGATTTCAGACCACAAACCTAAATCTCAAGCCAAAGAAATGTCATCTTTTTAGGACAAGTAATAGGGTATGGTTCCCATACGCTGAACAAGGCAGAGAAGTGGTACACCACCACTAAGAGAGAGAGAGAGAGAGAGAGAGAGAGAGAGAGAGAGAGAGAGAGAGAGAGAGAGAGAGAGAGAGAGAGTATTGGCGGCGGTGTATTAAAAAAAATATTACAAACATTTTCTGTACAGAAGCCCTTTAACATTACGTACAGATCACACCTTCCTACGCTGGTTAAGGAATCTAAAGAACCCTGAGGGCCAGGTGGCGAGGTGGCAGGCCTATAACTTCAATGTTGTTCATAGACATGGCAAACTGCATGGAAATGCTGATGCCTTGAGTAGAATAGGACTCGAGGATGAACCAGAAGTGGCCACAGTAATAACACCAGGTCCCCAACCATTGTCCACATTCCCGATCTGTGGTGCACAGCCTGAGATGTGGGCGAAACTCACCAAAGAACAAACTACGGATGCACAGACATAAGACATGTACACTTAGATCCAGGACGGGTTACTCCCTACTAAGGAATCAGTTGGTCCTTTTTCCACTACAGCTAAATCTTACTATCGGAGACATGAAGAATGCCATATGTACAATGATGTTTCTTATATCAATAACAGCACAGTAATTCCTGAGCATTTCCGAGTCATAATCTTGGAGCAGCTGCATGACAACGCTGGTCACCTAGCTGTAGAAAGAACTGTAGAATGGATAAGGCCAAGATTCCATTGGATAGGTATACGTGTTAGTGTGAAGGCATGGGTGGCAAAGTGTGTGCCCTGCCAGCACCATGCTGTTGGCTAACACAACTCTGCACCACTACAAACCAAAATTGTCAGTGCACTGTGGGACCGAGTAGTGGTTGATGTGCTTGAACCACTGAATACGACGGATGAAGGAAATAAGTACATCCTCATATTACAAGATTATTTCATGAAGTGGGTGGAAGCTGTTACTTTGCCAGACCAAGAGGCGTCTACCATAGCAGAGGTTCTGCTAAGCAATGTGTTCTGCCCTTTTTGGTATGCCACACGAATTGCATTATGACCAAGGTAGTAATTTTGAGAGCCGGTTGATCTCTGAACTCTGCAAATTGTTTCATACAGTCAAGACCCGCACCACACCATACCACCCTCATGGAAATGGAGCGGTAAAGAGATTCAATAGAATTCTAGCTGTGATGCTGACTAAGGAAACACTCCTTGACTTCCGTGATTGGGATCTATGGTGCCCATATTGTAGATATCGGACTGTACATAGGGAGTCATGACCCTGCGCACATCTTATATTTACGAGTATAAGACCTCAGTGAAATTACATGTTTGAACACCAGGTAAGCTAAAAGACTATGTCACCGTGTATGATTGAATGCATGAGCATCTGAATGCATGAGCATCAACTATAGCATCTTATTATTTAGATATATATTATCAGCACCGGATGACTGGCAATGGATACATCGGTTAATGTGCGGGTACAATCCGCAGAAACTGAATCAAGTACGACCTTTGATGAGTAGCACCAGTTTGGAATGTTGGAGTCAATTAAGGAATTAGATATGACAAACGGACGTAGTTAATTACGTAGCGGTCTGTGTTCCCACGAATACTCGTGGCCAGATAAGTGGAGGCAGCTGGGTGCAATGGTAACTAGTGTACCGATTAACTCTAGCATTCTACAAATTGTCGACTAATAGGTAATGGACAGGACATGGACAGAGTGGCTTCCTGTAGGCACTAAAGGGCACAACCGAAAGTTACTATCGAAAACGTAGCAATTAGAGGCAAGCTAATTCATCAATAGGCCTTGCTATCAAATAAGCATCCGTCATTTGTGGCAAGTCATTCGTCAGAAATGACGTGCTAATCCAACAGGAATCCCAAACGCGCTATGTAAAAGGCGTCCTCCCCAGTCAGGAGGGTCGGGGTTTTGATTGGTCAAAATGATGTCATAATCCAATGAGAATCAGAGCAACCTCCGGCGGTACGAAACCAAGATGGAGGAAGAATAGAAACGAAAATGGTATATAAACGGGACTTTAACTTTAGTTCGGGGTCCGGTCCGCCTCGCACCTTGTGAAACGCTCTTGCTGAATGGCTTTAAGTAGGCAAGAGCTAATTTGAATAGAATAGCAAACCAGAGCAGCTGGGAGTAATGCTAGTTCATTGTGAAAGATTAGGAAACATTAAATTAAATCTGTCGTAAATACGTAAACTGGTAACAGTAAAAGTTACCGACTTTGTAGAATTACTGTATAGTTAAAATAGGGAATAAAACGATCACCTTGTGATATCAATACAAGGCAAAAGTTTGGCGCATAATTTGTTGTTGACTCTGGAGACTACGGAAGATCACCTTAGCTTACCTGCAAGTTCTAGTAGTCAGTCAGATCAGGCCCGGATATCAAATATAAGTATCGTTAAAGTTCATCTATAAACGAGGCGAGCTGATATCTATTTCTTTCGTTCTCGGTAAGGTGGGTTGTCGCATCAACCTTACATACAAACCTTACCCAAAATGGAAGAGACTTCATAGTCAAGTATATCTCATAAAAACGTATACGTAGCATAGATACAGGATAGACATCAGAAATCTTCAGTGGCTTCACCAGCCAGGATCCGGAGTCAACCGTGAGTAACTAGTATATGGCCCAACCAGAGACGCCGCTCTCCAATTCAGCCATCGTATTAAATGACGTAGCGGACCGTGTAAAGACATTCCTAGACGTGGCTAAGTTGGCCGACAGCACCAGAATCACCCAGCATCACGAGTATCGCACGGGTGCTGCCATGAAGATAACTACAGAGGTAGTCTGCCCCGAGCAACCCCGTCTTCCAAGAATCATTATCAGTTTTCATTATCAGTCAAAACGCAGAATGGCAACACCAGCCAAGCGAGGCATTGACCCTGCCCTGCCACCCATGGAGGTACTGCTGCAATCCCAGCTTAGACCAGAGACCATAGCCGCCATGCAGACGATGGGCGTAGCAATGGCGGGAGCCATTGTTGAAAGCAGTAACCATCGGGAAGCTGAGCGGGTGTACCGGAGGGAGATCTGGGACACGATCTACCACATACAGCCCTGTGACGGAGTAGTGCCGGAGGAGGTGAGAACCTTCCTCGATGAGACCCGGCGAGCATGGATCGCTAATGAGGGACGGCTAGAGGGCATACCAGCCTACGTCATCACCCGAGTGGCACGAGGGCAGTTGTCCAGAGCCATAGATGGGTTCCTAGTGGGCAAGATCAGGGAAGACGTCACATTTGATGAGTTCCATGATTATATCACGGTAAACTTCATATCAGCCAACGAAGGCGAATGTATAAAGTACGATTTAGAGGGGGTAAGGCAACGGCGGAACAAAACTGTCATCACCTTCAACAGGCGGATTAGAGAGATGAGCGCTAGAGCATACCCTGTCGAGAACGCCGACAACCGTCGGACCGTGATGGGAATTTACCTCAAGGGACTATCCGACCACCATCTCAGCAAGAGAATTGTCTGAAAGAAGGCCACCACCCTGGCCCGCGCTATTGAGATTGCGGAGGAGGAAGCCACCTGTGACGACCTGCTCCGAGCAATGAAAATAGAGGAGCGCCAGGAGGAGAGCATGGAGGTGAATATGTTAGGACCAGACGAGGAAAAAGAGGTCTGGAGCGTGGTGGGAACAAAAACAGATTGCTCAACAGAGCAAGATGATTGAGCAACTCTGTGGCTTGGTCGGTGACATGCAGCTACAGCAGCAGAAGCCGGTGGCTGGGGCCGCCCAGCCCACAAAGAAGACAGCCCCGCAGGCAAAGCAACACGCCCCACCCTCGCCCCGACCAGTCAGAATGGGACGAGACTTGCAGCACATTACCTGCTATAATTGTGGCCGGGGTCGGCCATTACAAAAGTGACTGTCATCAAGCGGTACAGCCGAGGGAGAACGGCGGCAGACAGGCTGCCAAGCGACCCCGACAACCGCGACGGGCGCCGCCGATGACCTGTTCCCAGTACGGGAGAGAGGGACACACGGCCCAGAATTGTTTTGGGGCGTATATGAAATGGAAGACGACTCCTGCCATAACGGTAAGATGTTTCGGGTGTGGCAAAGACGGCCACTATGTGAGAGACTGCCCACAGTACGAACATCCGCCGCAGAACGGTCCTGCATGGACTCAACAAAAGGGTCCAACCGGCCGCCAGGCGATCAAGCGTCCCCGCACCGACGATATGGACATCGACCTAGTCGACCGAAGACAGCAGGAGAGAACTGTCACGCCGAGGGACTGTTCACGGAATGTCAGAAAGGACATAAACAATCGTTTAAGAAGTAATGACGAATATGAGGACCGCGATGGATTCGTGTTGACCGGTGAAGGGACGGATGAGCATGGCCGTTATTCATACAGTATCGGACAGGACTCATCCTCCTGTCAAAACAGTTACGCCGAGGTAGTTAGTGGATGGAGGAGTCCATCAAACGATGACGGAGGAGACCGTTGTTGAGTTCACCGACCGAGCGGTTTCTAATCCGTCTGAAAATGGATAAAAACGGTCTAACGGATCAGGGTGAGTACTTGCATGCCTTAGTGGATACTGGTGCTAGTACATCCTTGATTCGCAAGGATATATGGTGTAGCATGTTGAATGCTAGGCCATTGAAAAGAGCAAAGATGCTCTTGGCAGTAAATGGTTCCCCAATAGAACTTTTGGGGGAGACCCAGGTAAAATTCAGTAATGCCCGCCCTATTCTGAGTACGGTAGTAGCGAGAATGCAGCATGAATGTTTGCTTGGTGCAGATGCTTTGCACTTGGGAAATGCGAAGATTGATTATCAGGCCAAAGTAGTAGTATGGTTTGGCCAGGTATATCCCTTTATATACCCCTATAGGGAGCAAATAGATTATGTGTATGAGAGTTGCAAGGAAACGACCGGATATAAAGCTATCGACAAAGTGCTTGAGGACTTTGCGGATAACTTTGATACGGCTCGTCCAAACACTTTAGGATTGGTCCCCAAAGTGAAGTGTATGGTACCAACAGGAGATGCGTTTCCTATAAGGCAGAAAGCCTACCGTCTACCGCTTGCCAAGCAATATGTAGTCAAGAATCAAGTGGCTGAAATGCTGTCAGCGGGCGTCATAAGACCGTTGTCATCGCCCTGGGCGTCTCCCATTACGTTAGTCCCTAAGAAGGGCGGGGACATGAGATTTTGTGTTGACTACAGGAAGTTGAATTCTGTATGTCGTAAAGACAGTTATCCATTGCCGAATATAACTGATATTTTTTACTCGATGCGCGGCGCAACGATATTTTCGACTATGGACTTGAAGTCTGGCTATTGGCAGATACCAATGGACAGCCAAGACATAGAGAAAACAGCGTTCGTTTGCAGTGAAGGTTTGTTCGACTTTGTTCCGATGCCTTTTGGTTTTTGCAACTCAGGTGCCGTATTTCAGAGGGCAATGAACGATATTTTCATCCATTGCCGAATATAACTGATATTTTTTACTCGATGCGCGGCGCAACGATATTTTCGACTATGGACTTGAAGTCTGGCTATTGGCAGATACCAATGGACAGCCAAGACATAGAGAAAACAGCGTTCGTTTGCAGTGAAGGTTTGTTCGACTTTGTTCCGATGCCTTTTGGTTTTTGCAACTCAGGTGCCGTATTTCAGAGGGCAATGAATGATATTTTCCGAGAATTCGTGGGAAAATATTTGCATGTTTTCGTTGATGATGTAGTCGTATATTCAAGAAACCCAGCTGAACATGCACATCATTTGCGTACAGTTATGCGTAGGATTCAAGAATATAATTTGCAGGTTAAGAAAAAGAAATGCGAATTTTCCCGTAAGTCTGTGGACTTGTTGGTGTATCATGTTTCAGCACAAGGGGTGGCTCCTCAGGTTCAGAAGGTCAAGGTCATAAGAGAAATGTCACCTCCACGCGATGTGGGCGAGGTGAGAAGTTTCCTTGGAGCTACAGGTTATTACCGCTCTTGTGTGCAAGGCTATGCCGAAATTGCTAAGCCCTTGATAGAATTGACTAAGAAATATAAACGTTTTGAATGGGGTAAGGAGGAACAGCAAGCATTTAAGAAATTACAAAACTTGCTGTGTAGTGAGACGGTTCTCACCTATCCGAATTTAAATGCTCTGTATAAGCTTTATCCTGATGCGTCTAGCTATGCGATAGGTGCGATATTGGTACAGGTAGATGATAAGGGTATACTACTAAGCTACCCATCTAAGATCACATGCACGTCCCATTTTAGAATTGTTTCAGTCAATAGCAGTAAGATTCTCAGACCTGTCTTCAAAAAACGAATTTTGAAACTGGGTGATTTTTCATCAGTACCATATGGTTACACTAGTGTAGTATAAATATAAATAGTAACATTGCACTTTATCAGTCAGTATGTAAACAATGTCAGAGTTATCCATTTATGATGAAGCCGCACTCACTGCCCGCACTATGATAGCGCATGTCGCTAGTCTGTGTAACGCTGATACGGATAAGATGTGCGTATTGTTTATAAGGAGCATACGATTTGCTTTAAGAGATGATATGATTAATGCAGGAAGAATTATACTCATGTCTCAAATTAGCAAGGATTTATTAACTGAATATGGGATAGACATAGTATATTGGTTACGAGTATTTTTGTTGCAAAGTTACATTAATAGATGTCTTTCTCATTCATAACTTTACATATGCTTAGTTATTGCTCACATCATATTTCAGGTTTTATATTACCGCACCCACAAACATATTTTGACTGTAAGTTGATGGCAGCTTAACACACAATGAACTTACAGACAGATAGTTTTCAAAATATTTTGTGTATCCAGTGATAATACACATTGACTTTAGTGTACTGTGGCTCACATTTGTGTAATGGTTAAAGTTGGTCATATGCGTTATGCTCATAAAGTGTGTATTGAGCAGTAGAAGGCATGATATTGTTTGTCCCGCATGTATATGTTCGTTATTGATCGAACAAACATGCGCCATATGTTCAAATTAAGCATGTTTATGTACGGCATTATAACACACATGTTCCTCTGTATGCCATTGATTGAGGAAATTTCTGGACGCCATTGTGTGTACGGTATTGTTCGGCAGGTGATGTTCAAGCCGTGTGCGGCTTGATGCGGCTTGATGATATAAAGGCCATAGTTTCGCACTATGATTATATGTTCTCCATAATGGCATCTGATCCTTGCTTTAAATATTTAAAGCACTCAGCATTTTGGTGTGATCTTGGTAATTCACGAAAAGCATGAACAATGCGTTTTGGTGAAAAGTGGTGCATCGATCTATGTCAGTTTCGTACTAAAGGTTATCCTACTAAACGCGGTTTATATCAGCCTAGTAGCGTTTAAACAGCTGTTACAAATCATACCTGATCTTGAAGACATGGTAAAACGTGCAGGCAAAAACGAAGGCGTACTATTTACATATTCGTTTGACAATTCTGTTCGCATTTCCATCTGTGATGATTTTCCATGTATTTTAAGCAATGATGATGAGCTAAATCTCACCGATGACGAACTTGTGTATGATACCGTCAAACTGTGCCAATATTGTAAAACTATGTGTCAGCCACACCATTATTGTTCTACGGATCATGTGCAAAAGATTAGCCAGAAATTATTCGTTGGTTGTGCGAGATTGTTATGGATGTCTAGTAAATCATCTGAGTAAACGTGAACATTCTTGTTTAGGTATTGATGTAGACCTTGATCTAATTGACAATTTTGATCTGTATAATGAGGCCACATTATTAGAAATGAATGAAGCTGAATATTGCCCTCAACTAGCCATCCATTACAATATATATATGAACATTGTACTGAACTGTACAGCATCTGTATGATGGAATGGTATTGGTACATTGTGGATGTAATATATGAAAAACAGATGTTATCGCAATAACTATAATTAATATTTACTTTATGCGTGTATTAAGTCGTTGCTTTCAGGTTATATACCTGTAATAATAGTATCAATTCAAAAACATAATTAAAAAGATGGAATCTTATTTGTCTGTTTTTTATTTAAAATTAACTGTAATTTTTATGCATTAAAAAGCTTAGTTACTTTTAAATTAAATCATTCCTTTTAAAGGTTCCACCTACTTAATTGATTTTATATGTCTTTTAACAGACACCACCTAATTAATTGTTTTATTTCGTCAATCATAACTTTGGAAAAACATATTGTATTTGGTTTTTTATTTCGTAAAATCATATCTTTGTAACGATATGTATTATTGATGTCAGTACTAATAAAAAGTTTTAAAATTGGATTTCACTTGTTCAGTACTAGCACCTTGCTCTCTCTCTCTCTCTCTCTCTCTCTCTTTATCTATCGCTAGCAACTCGCTATTCCCCTCCCCGCCTCCTCCGCATGTGATGGTATGCCCGCTTTCACTTGACTGAGGCACTTGTTGGCACGTGTCATTGCTATTCTATTATTTAGAGAGGAATGGGACAGGTGAAGGATTGACAGAGTAATGCTGACAAAGAATAGCGCATTTCATTTTTTAAAAACACCGTTATACAGTTTTATTCATTTATTTCATGGTAAATATTCACTGAATATGGTGTTTATTTTCGTAACTATTTAAAGATGTCATGGATTTGTTCCTCTTCATCGCACAAGTATATGATGTCATAATCTATTCACTCATACGTCACTATATTTCATTCCAATTTCGCTCTTATGCAAATTTATGGCATCAAAATCTATTATATGTTTTAATCATAGCATTTCTCCTAAGATATGTAGCGTGTATATGACGGCACAATCATATGCTTAAATGTTCATAGCATTCTCCTAAGTTACGACGTGAGTATATGACGTCACAAAGATACACTTAAATGTTCATAGCATTTCTCATACGATATGTAGCATATATATGATGCCACAATCATACACTTAAATGTTTATAGCATTTCTCCTAAGTTACGTCTTGAGCATCTGACGTCAAAATTATATTCTTAATGTACCTATCCAGAAAGCATTGATAAAGTATTCGCAGAAGAGTAACTACATATTACATCATAGAGTTATGTCACCATAGTGACGGTTCGTGTACGTTCTGTTTCAATTAAGGTATATGTATATATATATATATATATATATATATATATATATATATATATATATATATATATATACGTATGTGCGTATACCTCCTTAGTCGTACGTGGACATATGTGTGCTGACGCAATGGCAGCATCACTTGACTGCAATACAGCGTTACATCACCCATTTACTATGATTGTCTGTGGACCAACGCAGTGTGGTAAAACTGAGATGATAAAAGCTCTAATAAGAGATCCCGCTGCCATTACTGCCCCTCTGCAGAGGATTATGTACTGCTACAGTGCGTGGCAAAACAGGTATAACGATTTAGCGAAAGAAGTTGAATTTAAAGACGGTGTGAATGTTGAACTAGACAGAAGTTGCAGAACATTGGTGGTACTCGACGATTTGATGAATAAATGTGATGAGAATGTGGCTGACATATTTACAAAATGTTCTCACCATGAGAATTGTAGCGTAATATTTGTCACACGAAATCTGTTTCACAAGTCATGCAATCAGCGTGACTTACCAGTTAACTGTCACTACATGGTATTGTTTAAGAATCCACGCGATGCATCATCTATTCATTCTTTATCTAATCAGATGTACCCAGGCAACACAAAGTATTCGATGGAATCATATAAGGATACTACATGCGAACCTCACTCATATCTACTCCTAGATTTAAAACAGTCGACATCTGACAATATCAGACTACATTCATCTGTTGATCCGAAGGTGGTGGTGGGGGGGGGGGGGCTGTTACGTTTACATACCTAAGAAAAATGGCATCACATAAAATGGAACGACATTTACCTATGCTACAATATTTGGCTAAAGTAAAGCTTTCAATCAGAAATGATGTAATCAAACAGTGTCCGAGCGAATTGGTGGCTGTACTATGCGAATTATGCCTAAATGTATTACATGGGAATGTTCATCTCACTAAATCATGATACAAGCCACTGAGTAAATATAGAGGGAAAATGTGAACACTGACTAGTCGCAGAGTGTCATATGCAAGTAAAAGAAAATTGCTACAAACAGGTGGATTTTAGGAGCCTTATTACCAGCAGTGATCAGCATGCTAGTGTAGCTCGCAGGGGTATGTACTGATCCGCTATGATGTTTCCGCCCATCACACCACAAGTGCACAATGAATGGGATGGCTGGTTAGCTGTGGATCTCAGGGTTGCGGATCCTGTATGACATCTCTCCAAGAAATACAAAGGCCGACTTCTAGAGCCAGTGGAACACTGATGTTCCATGGGGCCATGTGACCATTGCCGCCAAGATTGAACCACACGGTGTCATCCCAACTATTAGTGTCACCGGTATCTATATCCATATTAATTTAGAGATATGGAACAATTTATAATTAAACAGTAGAAATATTTATATACTATACAAACAAGATGAATCATTTGACAGTAAATGAGCACACAATAATACCCGACATAGAGCTATTTGGTGTTCATTCCGCGTGGTGTCGCCGGAGGTACTACACAGGTTCTTGAAACCGCAGAGGTATCCACAACGAAGTCACTAAGTAGTTTAATATAAACTAGTATACCCCTAACGCGCGCGCACACACACGCACGCACGCACGCACGCACGCACGCACGCATGCACGCACGCACGCACACACGCACGCACGCACGCACACACACATACACACACACACACACACACACAAAGCAAATATTGTTGTTGCGAGAGGAAAGTGCCTCACGCGGGCCTCTGTCACAGGAAAATGCCTTCAATGCTGAAGCGGAGGAAAAGAGCTGGCAAAAAGGGTCACTCTTTTGTTCAACAGAAAATGCTAAGTGAAGATCCTAGTGAAATCATAATTAATGTGATGCATACTTGTTTACGTGAAGATGGGACGAACGACTTCCGAAGAATCACCGTCTTATGTAGTTCCAAAGATACTGTATTGGTAGATGCTGCTTTATTTATGTGGGCCTTGGGCTACCATCTAACCTATCATTTGTTGTTAGAAACAGAAACTAGCTTTGGCCGCAAGTGGCAGGGATTCCTACCTAACTTTAGATACAGTTGTGCAATGGCCGTAGATGCTCCACCTCCCGTAGGTCGCTTGGATTAGCATCTACCTCCAAGAACAGCATGCATACATGCATACATGTTACGACACAAGGCATCCAAATTCTATGAAAATCTGGCTACTCTTCTCCGCAACCACATAAAACATCACCTGAACAATGGCTACGTTTCACACAAGCAAGTTTTGAATCATGACATGTCTTTATGGTGGGGGTGAAGAGATGGATATCCATCGCGAGCATCCTTCCCGTGAGGGTGTGATGAGCTCCAGCGCTTCATCCAGACACTGCAATGGATTGGATGGAGATCCGCATCTCGTCCGTCACCGTGTGCTACGGATCTAACAGTTGACCTGTCATTAGGATTAAGTTCCAATATGCCCAGATATGCACTGCAGGCCGGTAAATAAACTAACTAATTCACATTTATAACTATGTTTTCGCAGTGCTTCCTTCATTGGCCGGGTTATCTAGCTAACAAGTATCCGAAAAGAGAGGGGAGATGTGTGTAAATTAGCACTTTAACCATTACCGCCAGTAACCTTCTGATAGTTTCCCAGGATCGGATCTGATCAACGTGCTGATGGGGAGTCCAGACAATTAATAAGCCATGCAGCTGCTGGATCATGGAAAGAGACAATAACTTAATATACATGAGGCCCTATAGATAACTGGCCAATTTTACACAACCTTGCCAGAGTGCGGGACTACATTACCGCAACAACCGGAAAAGAGGCGTACACTATATGTGTCTAGATGAAGAAATTGTCCCTAACCACTTTAACCTATCTTATCGAGCTGAATAGTTAGGTTTAGTCAGTAACATGCCAGGCTCAAACAATTAGAGCATGGTCAGTGACCTCAGTGTAAAATTGATGATGGCTGGAATAAAGTGATGCAGATATATCTGTTGCTGTATAGTATTTCCTAGTGTACTGTGGCCCAAAGTTTTCTACAATTAAATAAAACATACTAACTGAATGGCTAACTGCCATATACAACTAACCAATGCAATAAATAGAATGTAATTAAATGAGATAACTGAATATGACAGATTGATACACTTAAACGGTATGGCTAGTTGAAAGCACCTACAGTAAACAAGGATAATATTCACATTAAGACAGAAATGATAAATTGCGGTCTTAAGACTGGTAAGGTACCTATTAGTCGTCAGTACCATATACAGAAATGAGAATTAAATGTACAATAGTATAGCTACTTGAGTACCTAATAGTCACTGGTACGGAACAGGCTACTATGATACTGAAATTGAGGCACTAACATATTCATAGGGCAAGTTGACACATTCTCTGAAGCTGGAAAGATTTCCGCAGGCAGATTTCCGCAGCTGATTTCCGCAGGCAGGTCTCTGTAAGCTGACTCCTCCAGACAGGGTAGACATAGTACACACTCAGGACAGTGAGACAGAGCAGTGAAGCAATGTCCATTAGATAGGCTTGGTAGCTAGTATACAATTTATACGGAAGTGAGAAAGTTATCCGTCCGGTGACAGAAGTAATAAAGTTGAAGTTTGCCAATTAACAGAGAGGGCTGTATATAATGTTAAGCAATTACATAAACTGGTCCACAGTGCAGGATGTGTCACATAGCTCTTGCGGCACACCCAGCAAGGTTCCACCAGACTGTGGTCAAAAAGTTAATTAAACACACACGACATGCAGTGCGGAAATTGAAGTCCACTTTTCAGTGCGGTTGGCAGATCTGGTGAGTCATCCATCAAGAATCACCGTAAGCTCTACATTGTGTAGAATCACATCCCGAGCCTGCACAGCCCACTCTCAGAAAGGCTCCCATAGGAAAGTTTGGATGTGGATAATATAACTTTAAATTTAGTCTATTACCCCCGGATGGCCAAAAACTGGTGGAAGCCAAGGACGTCCTACCACCGCAGATGTGCTTGGATCTGTAAGACACCGGTTGAAGTGAGAATCACCATAGGTCAGCAGTTACATGCTTCCACCTGATGGTCCAGAGGTCCTGCGCTTCCACACCGGCGATGCTCTTGATTCTCAATTTTTCACCCCTTTCATACTCTCCAGGATGTCAGTGCTGGGTGCCTCAGCCAATCAGCAGCCGAGCACTAGCCAATCAGCGTGCAGCTAGATCAGTGACGTATTTATCACGTGCACAGAACATTCTAAATCTATTTATGCATACATGCGATTACGACGTCAAAAGCAATATTTTGAAGATAATTTAAGGGGATTTTCGCGGATAACTCAGCCATTTCCGGGCCGATTTTAAAATAGTCAACATAGTTCTAGAAAGCTCGTTTTATTCTGGTCCTGATCTGTACCAAGAATAACGAGTCCGCAATAATTAAAGGCTTTTACGAGTACCAGCTCGGTACACCATAGGCATGCACTCGCTTCCAATTCTGTGACGTGTTGTCAGGGAAGCTCTGACGTGCGCACATGCACACCAGATGTTTTATTGGACTTAGCTGATTTTAATGAAAACCTCTCATAGGGCCTATATACGTGTACTATCCTACCCAGGTGGCGTGCTTGGAGCGAATCCAGAGTGGCCGTTCCATACTCAGCTTCGCCGGGACGGTCAATACCCATCAGGTCGGTCCGCGCTACACTAGCTCCATTAATTGGTCAACTGTTCACGTGAAAAGATGGATCATACACGTAATATGGCGCTAGTTCCTCTTGAATTGATAGGTAATTTAAATAAACAGAGTAAAATATCTTTGCTACAGACAGATACATCGATATGTAAAGCTATTAGTCTTGACAACGAGATATCCAATATATTAGCTAGACACGATCTGACTGAGAATGAAAAAGCAACATCATATTCACAAGTATTGGAAAAGTATAGGCACTACTACCAGCAAACACAAGGACAACAACAATATCAGCCACCACCTCTGCAACCCATAACCAGCTATGGTGTGCTGCCCACACAAATACTTGAACGTACAATGAGGGGAATACCGAAAACATAAAAGACAAAAGCCAGTGGAGTAATTGATATTTTACATACAGTTCCTGAACGTTTTAACGTTAATGAGCTGGGTGAAGTGAAAATAGAGGGTACGTTTTTCCCAAAAAGTAATGTACTTGACCTGCTTACAAACGTAGTAGCGCATGGGCAAAAACCTCTTACGGCTGTACGGCTGGTGTGCACGATCAAGCAGAGGGAAGGTTTTTTAATCTGCTATGTGACCTAAACATACCACATAGATTTGTAGGCCAAGAGAAAACGATGAGACAGATATATAATGTCGCAGAAAATGATGATAGTGCTAGTGAGTACAGGTCTACGCCCATGAGTAAGAGAATATGTAGAAAGTGTTCTCTAGCGTGCATAAGGAAGAGAAAGGGGCATTCAACTCCAGTGTGGGTAAATTTAGATAAGTCATGAATGATGCTAAATTAGCAAAAGTATATTTCGTCCCGAAACATTTTGCATCATTTGGTGGGAAAGAAAAGCTATATAGTGTATTCAATGGTAAAATATCATGTGACTATATCGGCAAATGGCTAAAACACCAAGTAGTATATACGCTACACAAACCATGGAGAACAAAGTTTGACAGGCGAAAAATAAGAGGTTCAGCTGTCGATGAACTATGTCAGGCAGATCTATGCTCGATGGGAATGCTGGCGAAAGAGAACAACAACATGTTATATTTGCTATGCATAGTTGATGCCCTTTCAAAATACGCATGGGTGGAAAGTCTTTTGAGTAAAATGTCTTCTGCTGTCAAGAAAGGGTTAGAAACAATACTGCGCACACTGAGCGCCACCCACACACTATTCAAACAGACAAAGGGGGCGAGTTCATAAACTATGTAATGAAGAAGTATTTGAAAGATAATGGAATACATTTCTACACTTCTCAAAATGAAATGAAAGCTGGTGTCGTGGAGCATTTTCAATGCACGCTGAAGGGGCGAATATACAGATACATGATACATAAGAATACACAAAAGTATATCGATGTATTACCTATTATTACAATAACACCACACATACCAATATGCGCATGGCTCTTTCTGAAGTCGACCATGGTACTGAGTTATTCGCATGGAAAAATATATATCATAAGATGAAGAAACGCACCAAATCTAAAAACAGCCCTACTCAGGGTGACCATGGTAGTATATCTCAAGCAAAAATGCCATTTGAAAAAGCATGTAGTCGTGAATTGTTTAAGGTGCACGAGGTGCTTACAGACAAATAGCCATACTTATATAAATTAGAAGTCTATGGAGGTGATCCGATTATTGGTACATTTTATCATGATGAGATACAGCAAGTGATAGAAGAAAAAGATAAAAAGTATGCGGTGGATACAATACTTAAAAGTAGAACAAATAAAAAGGGACAACGCGAGTATCTGGCGAAGTGGCTCGTTTACCCAGCTAAGTTTAAGACATGGGTTGATGAACTCAGTACTATACGTCATTAACAATGGATGGATATATATATATATATATATATAAAGACGGTCAGATCAGAGCATGTGGTGAATGATGCGTTCACGAGTACTGAAAGAAGAAATAGTATACCTAGCTCAAGTTATAATAATTTATATCATAATCAATACATGTATCACGAATCTGAGTATACAAAATGGGCAATTAGGCATATGGATATCGCTTTTGAGTGGATGTCTAGGGTATATATTGCCTAGTCCACGCATAAAGATGGACATACATCATTTAACTCAGAATGAACAAGGATCAGTTTTACATAAACTTGTGGAAGTGGGCCTCCCGAGTGTACAATATCCAAGGAGTTGGCTTACTATTACAGAGGAACGTTTTGTTCAAATATATGTATTTACTAAGAACAAGATAAAGAAGAAGAAGAAGAAGAAGAAGAAGAAGAAAGGTAGCAAGGTGCCAGAAGAAATTAGCAAAGATAGCATTAGTGCCGCAGAAATAGAAAGGGCAAAGACATTACCTTTTCCGCTAGTTTTAAAAGATAGTTTTGGTAATCAATGGTCTGCCGATCGGGGCGGGAAATGATCGAGCGGATGATCAGGGAAAACATGCTCAAAATGATCAAACAGAAAATGAGATAAAAAATGTACACGTAGAAGCGAATATCATTATGTACAATTAGAAGCTCCATTTATCAGTGTGCCAAAAGGGTACTATGGAGTGAAAAATATGGTAGACTATCTAAATGGGCAAATAGAGAGCAAGGTGAGATCTGTACACAAAGGTTTTTTTCCAATTTTTGCTTGCATCACGCGAATCTCATATCTCTTACAGTTAAAGATATATGATTAGTTGGAGAACTAGCAAATTTAATTGGATTCAATGGAGGAAAAATACATATGGGACCTATAGACTTTAAAGAATCATTTCATTCAAATCGTGAGGGTGGTCCTGCGAACGCGTATATATACTGCAACATAGTCTCACGCAGCACGGTAGGCAATACTTCCGCACCACTACTTAAAGTCATACCCGTTTCTAGTACAGATAGAGGGAACGATATATGTAAGTGGGCGTTTCCTGATATTCAATACCACTCTGTGTCAAAGAACTACATTGATACTATTGGAATACTTATAATGGATAGAACTGGCACCAATGTACCATTCAAGGACAGAGCATCACCGAGTGCACTCTGCCTGCATTTTTGACGACGAGAACGATGATGAGAGGGATGATGAGAGGGAGAATGAGATGAAGAATGAGTGTTCCAGTGCTGGCGCGTTACTACGTGAGTCAATCGGGCCATGGTCATAGTCCAGTTTTTGTAGGCGTACAATACCAATCAGGGCACGGACTCGGTAATATATTAGGTGGACTATTACGTTCAGCAATACCTATTGCAAAAAATGTAGCTAAATCTGTAGGAAAACTAGCTCTTAGTGCTGGAATCGGCTTAGCTGAGGATGTAATGCCTGGGGAAAATGTTAAAACAGCATTAAAATCAAGAGCGCATGGTGTTGCCAGGTCTTTGATACCAGAAGCTGTAACAGCAGTGCATGGTGGTTTAAGACCACCTCAACCTAAACGTAAAAAGAGGAATAATAACAAGTAATGCTTAGTCAATGCGCATGATATCGAAGAGCAAGGGTCACAATAGATGTCATAGAAAACAAGCTGATATCTTTAATTAACCAAAAAACATGGAACTTAGTCAGACATGTGAGTGCTCGAAGAGCAAATTAGACGTTTTTTCAGACACATCCCATAGTGACAACTTTGGAGTCTGCAAAATGGGAACAGTTTCAGCCTGTATCGAGTTTATCAGATAGTGGCCCGATCGAGTTTTACGTCAGCGGGTCTGCTGATAGATATTTAGATCCTACACAATCTTATCTTTTGATTAAGGTTAAGCTAGTAAAGCTAGATCGAAATGGTGATGAGAAGGCACTCGAGGTGAATGATATGATAGCGCCTGCGAATAATCTTTTGTGTCAGTGACTTGAACGAAAATTATGCTTACCTCTCGTACTTTGAGACATTGCTAAATTATGGCAGCGATGCTGCATCCTCACATCTACAACTTGCCGGATGGAAAATAGATGATGCTGGTGAATTTGATAATATTGCCGATACTAACTTAGGATTTCAAGCACGTAGAAGAATGATGGCTGAAAGTAAGACAGTGCAATTAATGGGATGCATACACAGCAATATTTTTCTGCAGCACTGATTCCTGCTCGGTTCCGTTGATTTGAGAGTATGCCTACAGCAGTGTAAATATGTGTTCACCATTATTGCCGCAGAATGAGTGAGACCTAAATTGAAAATATGTCAACTAACTTCTTTGTACGCAAAGTTACTCCATCAGCAAAAATCCATTCGAGTTTTATAACAATAACACTACCTATGCTACATGTTATATAAATGGAGAAGAGGTTACAACATCACCAATACACCCTTCGTTTATTGACGACATTTACTCAGCTTATTTCTCACTATTCAGTGGTACTGGGGTCGTTGTTAAAAAACCGAGGCTACCTGATAAATAAGTCACAGTTCAGACATGGAACCACATTGTTCACATGCGATTTTACATCAGATCTAGCTGATTCGGAGCATCGCTACACTACATGCACTGGTTCGTTAAGAGCGGTCTTCCATTTTGCTCAGGCTCTTACCACTACAACCAACGTGATTTGCTATACTGAATTTGATAATATGGTCGAAATTGGAGCAGACTTTAAAGTATTAACAGATTATTAAAAAAATATGTTGAATACATTTGAAATGGAGGATCTATTATTTGGTGACAATGAAACGTGTGAACACTTTCTCGGTGTTTTTCCAATTGACAATGTGCCCATGCATATTAAATATCACCCGGCTTCATTAGTAATAAACATGCATCCCAGTAATAAATCTGGACAACATTGGGTGGCAGTTTATTACACTAGAAATGGAAATGCTGAATACTTTGATCCTTATGGAAGACGCGCTCCTGATGGAAGAATGATATCAAATGTACAAAATTGCCACCATGCGCATGTTTATTATTTCAACAATGAACGTGTTCAACCAGCAATGATGACTACTTGCGGATATTATTGTGTATATTTCTTCCTTATGGAAGAGACCCTTTTGATGGAAGAATGATATCAAATGTACAAAATGGCCACCATGCACATGTGTATTATTTCAACAGTGAACGTGTTCAACAAGCAATGATGACTACTTGCGGATATTATTGTGGATACTTCTTATATCATCATTCAAGAGGTGTACAAATGAAATACATATTATGGGCGCTAAGAAACAGAGACAAAAAACGTTTGACATGTAGGATTATGAATAAACAGAGAAAAAAGATCATGCTTAATGTATAATTATTTATATATAAATATTTTCTTTAACAATGTAATTATTGTGAATAAATGTAGACAATATTTATTTATCATAAAAATGTATCATACGTGTCAATAAATGCATTTATTTTGTAAAAATATGTTATTATTTCTTTGCGTTCCCTTACCCACTTCCTCTATCACCCCTCAGCCACCACCCCACCCACCCCACCCCCCCCCCCCAATTATCACCATTTTTTATATGCGCCGATGGATGAATAAATTGTAATGCCAGTACATGCCGATATTGGCTAATGATCAATGTCACACTTGGGATGCGTCCCACAACAATCTAAAATTAATACACTAATTAATCGTATTCGCATCGTGACTGTCAAAATGTGGGGTTTTAATATCCGAATACATGGAAACCATATGATGCATTCTCATCCGTCATTGAATTCTGCGTATTAAATGTCACTCATATCAATTCCAGTTTTCTGTAAAAAATGCCATTCAAACATTTATGACGTGAAGAAACAAATTTTGTACATGCAATTGTCCGCATATTTATGTTTTGAAATCCAATGATGTTAATTTTAAGCAGTGGAAAAAACATGTGACCGAAATAAGGGCGTGTTCAGATTGGAAAGTTAGTTTTACTGACAGTGTTCATATTTTAGCTATAAAAGCGAAATGGACGCTACTAGTAAGGCACACATCTTTTTGAATTTGCAAAGTGAAAATGGAAAACAAATCTTTTTTATGCGATCACTGGTGAAAAATCGGCTCTATACCAATTAAGTGTGGATGTGTGGAGTGGACCAGACATAATGAAGTACCGGTTCGGCAGCCATTTAATAAGGTAATGCGGGAAATCCAGAACCGCTGGAGAGAATATCTAGCGGAACCGGATGAACGTAATTACAACAAATGGCTGCATACAAAGTATCAACTTCATAATGATTGCTGTGTGTGTATGTGGTGTGTGGATGCTAGAAAATGTCGATTGCAAAATAGAGATTAAACATTTTCCAAAAAAAAATAAAAAATTGGCCTCTTTTTTAAGGGGCCACCAAAAACAGAAGTATGTTTCATACATACACAACATATGCACACATTTATACGGGTGCATAAAAGATGCATGCATGCATGCATACATGATGTACACATGAAGGGAACAAGGAATACATACATGGGTACACTTAGAGGAGACGGGGCATGCGTGTGGCACCACACGTGTGGTGCTATGCCTGTGAGGGAATGCACAGTTCATGTGAGTGTGTGTGAGGTGTGTGTGTGTGTGTGTGTGTGTGTGTGTGTGTGTGTGTGTGTGTGTGTGTGTGTGTGTGTGTGTGTGGGTGTGTATGCGATAGAACGTAGGATGCCTTTATGCCGTGGAAGATGGTTCAGAACCAGATTCTGATGATACAGGCATGTAGTGTTCTACCATGTATTCCATGGTGAGGAGAATAATGATATGTGGTCATGCATGGTTTCATATCTTAATATATCAGAGCCATTATTAGTTCTCACGGTAGCAGAGAGATCATAGGCATGGTCTAACATCAACGTAGCTGACCTTAAAGTGTTTGAAGCATCCAGGTTTAATGTTAACATGAGTGATGTGGTGCATGAAGGGAAATTATATATATATATATATATATATATATATATATATATATATATATATATATATATATTTATTGACGCATAATTCCACTCCACTCATAAATATGCAAAATCTCTAGCGCGAAATCCGAAATGAGATATTCGAGTAATTGATGAGGGAACTAGTACATATGTCCACTCAGTTAAGAACTGGGAAACGAATTGTGCACGAGTGTGAACGATAATGCAAAAAAAAAAATGTAAAGGTATAAATTAATTATTCCATTCAAAATTGTACAAAACAGTCCAGAGAAGCCCTCATTTGTAACTACAAAGAGAAAAACACTATCTGAATGATGAACTAGACAATAATTTAATAGTAATTTTGAATATTTATTTAAAAAAATGCTTAGAACGAGATGGGAAGTACAAATCTTTCACGTTATTTTCATTATTCCTTAACACGTGTCATTGTTTGTATCTCGATTAAGGACCAATCTCACGGCTAATGAGACACTGATGAATGGTTAAATTAAACTTTTACCATACGCGACAAATAATCTTTTTGTCATACAGAGTGAAAAGACATCATATGCTTGGCGACTATTAGGAGTCCTTAAACACGTAATTCATAGCCCTCAGTAACATAATGACAACATTTTGTCATAAACGCGACAATGAAATCAAGCAGACACAAAATCTTAATGACTGACGCTATTGCAAACACTATATCACAACAGCTATCAAGTATTTAAAAACAATTTGTGCGTATATTGATGCCAGTTAGCCCACCAAACACTTACAGTCAAATCGTTTTTCAAAATATTCAGCATGTACATAGTTTACTAATAAATTAATGTTTAGTGGCTTAAAAGCAGCGAGACAAAATCAATAGATTTCCCACCAGACAATGTAATTGGATGGCGCGATGTTACAGGGATCTACATCATAGCAATCATGATCGTAAGTTGTTGCTGACTATGCGTACAGACAAATCATTTTCAAAATATTCATCCGGTACAGATTTATTGTTCATAGACATTAATGTTTACTGGCATGTAGCGGGATTTAAAAACCTAGCAGGCAAACATAATAAACATCTGACTGACGAAACGACGCAGTCATTCAAGGGATCTACGGATACTGATAAATATTTTGAGTAACGATTTGATCGAAAGTTGATGCTGACTACCAGCACAGTCAAATTATTTTCAAAATATTTGTACAACTATATCACGCATTGACGTACAATGAGTACTCGAATACCTCGTTTCGGATTTCACGCTAGAGATTTTGCATATTTATGAGGGGAGTGGAACTATGTGTTAATATATGTGTGAGAGAGTGAATTTACATGACTTTAATTAATGAATAAATAACTTTCCACCCAGCCTATGTACTTGTTTAAGCCACACGGTATATGCTCAATTCCAGCATTCGCTGGTCATATTAATTAACCTGTCACCCTCCCAGCTAATTTATGCATGCTTGGTGTATGAATATGTATCTAAGAGAGGAGCTGGACTTGGTTGCTGAGTGCATCTTGGATAGTAATCTTGTGTCACATGAGATAACTTGAGGTATCCATGTGAAACTGAGTTGGTTTAATCCGGCTATCCCATAGGTGTAATTTAGTAACTAAGATATAGTTCAGGACTATTTGGCGTCAATTAAAATCTGACCAGATCAGGTTGCAGTAATGGGAGGCAGGGAGAACAGCTGAGTGAGAGAGGAAGTCAGAACTGTGTTTAATAGGACCGGACTGTGCATAGCAGGAGTGAGAGTAAAAACCTATAAAGGTTAGCACAGTGAATTGCATGGCATTTACCTAAAAATATAGACATGGCTGTTTTTCGGCATTGTATGGCAAATTAAAGGATGAGAACTGAATAACCAGGCTTCATGGTAAGTGAAATTTAACATTTAATTAAGTATGATGTAATCCAACACACGCACGCACGCACGCACGCACGCACGCACGCACGCAGCACACACATGCATGCATGAACGCCTGCACGCATGCACCACACACACACACGTGCAGGCACGCATACACACACCCACCCAACACACAGAGCCTGAACGGGATACAATAATATTAGTATTCAGCTATTGTACAGAAAGCAGGGAATATTTCAGCAGGAATAAACTATTTGATATTGCTCATTAGATGGTCATTTTGCTTAATGAGGTGAGAAGAGAATCCGTCCAGGGTAGTGAATTTCCAAAACAGTCACCAATCATATGGGCTGGTTTGTTGAATTGTAGATCCTGGGAATTTGGGATGAAACTGGGCAGTGTGCACACACATATTAGCGTCATGAACTGTGGGATTTAAGCTAGACACGCTATGTATACTGCCTGCTACAATTACCATGCAGCTGCAGGTGCATTGTAGAAGCGTTTAATATGGCTAGCCGGTCAGTTGATTTAATTATCCTCCATGAGGCTGCACAACCAGACACCCTTAGATGTTGGTAGAAATCAAGGGGGAGGACTGCTGTCAGTAATAAACTGTGCCGGGCTCTGACTAGAATATTTATTTCCCTTTCTTGACTTACTACCTAGTGTATATCTAATGCGTTATTCTGCATCTAGTTGGTGTAAATAATACAGTGGATGATTTCTTATTGGACTAATCGGCTTACCCTGTATAATAATAATGATGATAATAATAATAATAATAATAATAATAATAATAATAATAACAATAATAAATATCACTGGATATTATTTTGTTTACATTTTAATTAATACTTATATTAAGGAGGAAATGGGTTAATATGAGATTTGCAATGCTGTAGCGTAAATGGGCCATTATAAACAGGCTATGTTCCATATATACATTATACCTTACCATAATTGAAAAGTAGCTTAGTGGATTATCTTAATATTTTACATATACTTTGTTGGGCGTTTTGATGACGTTGTTACCATGTAGTAATTACTTTATTCAGGATTCAAATGACGGCTATTCGGTGGGATTGCTGTAGAGAATCTGGCATCCGAAATGTTGTCTTGTAAGCTATGGGGTGAGTGTCAGGAAATGTAATTACATCCAAGTATGGATGTCTGGTGTGATCTTAGAAGCTATTCCATATCCTATTAAGTTGTGCACCCAGACTTTACTACTATCCTATATCCGGTATGTCATCTGAATGGACAAGATGGTTACTAACCAATGGTGTTGATGTAATCATGGGACGTTGCCGAAAAAGGAACATCAATAATAATTAAAAGAAAAATATAATCTAGTTAAGGAACTGGAAGCTAATAGAATAAGTATATTGTTTATTATATATTTATGCTTTGATAAACTAGTTAGGATCGCTGATTGAGACATAGCTAGAATGTAGATGAATGATAAGATCAAGAAATGTTATCTGATAGTCGGATTATGCAAGCATGGTGTAACTTTATGAAGACATTTAGATTGTTTTGATTATACTTTTATGATATATAATATTGGTATTTTATTGTATTGTTCTTATGGATATGAACACCCAGTAAGAGGCGTCCATGTGACCGCATATTGCAATGGGATTAATTTGGGTCACAATTAATCGTCCATGGGTTTCCATATCCTGCCATATATTAAGATTATTCCTTAATGTGTTTATCCTCTTTTCTTTTAACTATGTATGATACATCAGGGTTTCTGATACGTGAGTTTTAACCTGAAAACCATGGTATTCAAAGCAACATCACTGTAAATAAATTCGCCTATATAGCATTTCATCACCCAGTGTTTATGTTTCATCTATTCCTCAATTCAACGAACTTAAGGTGACATATAAGAACTTTGTCACTCGTAGCCGGGTAGTACAACCATATTGCAAAATATACAAAATGTATTTACCCTGTTACAATTTGGCGCCGCGAGTAGGGTTGAGGACACTGTAGAACTTTATTAATTTAAGTTAGGGACATAGACACTGATGTATCATCATAATAGGCACCTGGGAGCAGTACAGTGAAGGCTGAGAGGCAAAGGGACATCCCAGCATCACACATACGACAGCAGCATCAGAAACCCCCATATGCAATGGTCCGTTATTATGGAAGAACATCATCAAGTTGCTATCCGATACGGTAACATTATAGACTCATACTATTACCATGATTGTGACGCTTAGCCAGATTCATCTCCAAGATATATTTAAGAGACATGTTGTTTATTGTTGATAAGTTCATCACGGTGTTAAAGGATGATACATGGTTCATAATGATTGGCTGTTAACCAATTAGTTGCATAACCTCCTTAATTGCTCATTATATTAGAAATGTACTATATATTTGTTTTTATCGTATATGGTGGTCGCTTGTATTGTGCTTCACACTTGCTTTGTTCCTAAACTAAGTGTGTGTCTATTGATAGTTACGCTAATGTTGGTGTCTGTGTGACTGCAGCTGCATAGAGGCATAGGCCTATAGCATATATTCATGTTCCATACAGTCCATGAAAATCTGCTTACGCCGATGCAAGGAACATCTATTTGGAAACCCCCATGTTGGTAGCTGTGGGACACAGCTATTGAATATTTGGCGGTCTTTCAGTCTGTCGGTAGAGATGCCAAAGTTCATACATGCCTGGTTTGATTGAGTGTTGAATTTCCTATCAAACTGGGAAATTACAAGATCGTGTACATTTGTAGGACTCCTTAATCATATAAACAATGACAATAAAATTGATTTCAATTGCAACATAAATTAATTTAAATTGCAACATACATTAAATTCAATTGCAAAATAAATTGATTTCCATTGCAACATAAATTAATTCTAACAAATAACTTTGAAATGGATGCCGAATTGTTGCAGGCTGAAGTGGCCAAATTAAGGCTAGAACTAGACCAAGCCAAAGATGAGAACACGAAACTAAGGGAAAGGGTTAAGAAAAGTAAACCTACTCTACCTGGGGGTAATGATCCTAAGGGCACCACAGGTGGGGTTGGGGAAAGTGAAATGTCACAACAAGCAGAACCCTCCCGCATAGTTTATCTAGCACCAGAGAAACGTCTGGAGAAATTTAGTGGGCCAGGGGATCACAGGTTAACCCTTGAGGAATGGATATCAGATATGAAAAATTATATAGCATCACATCCCATGTCCAGTGCCCAAGCTTACTGCTTCATCCGAAATAACCTTGTGGGACCAGCCCGAGCTGAAATTGAAAGCAGAGAAGAGGTAGAAACAGTAGATGAAGTTTTCCACGTGTTGCAGGAAATCTTTAACGAGTCTGGAACTGTACACCAGCGCCGACAAGCTTTCTATCGGCGTCGACAAGATCCACGAGAAACAATACTAGAGTTTTCCCATGAGCTACTAAAGTTAATACGCTCCATTGAACAACTTGACCCTAGAAGTAAAAATGAAAAGGATGACATGCTGAAATCTCAATTTGCTGAGGGTGTTGCCGATATCAGTCTCAAAAGAGAACTTCACAGGCGGATTTCAGAATACGAAGAGGACACTTTCTTTGAAGTGCGTGACTGGGCCATTGAGTGGTGCAGAAGGGGCCAGCGAAATGAGGGAAGAGCACAAGTTAGAGAAGCAGCAGCCAACAGCATTGATGAAGATCTTCCCCTCATTGACCTAATGAAACGGCAAAATCAGTTGTGGGAGCAACAGTTGCACAAGCAAGCAGAACAAACCCAGAAAATGGAAGAGCACATGGATGGACTTATGAAACTGATGATGCAGCAGACCAGGAACCAGTCAACACCCAATAAAAGTCAAGTCAGGAAACAGCAATCAGTACCAGCTTGTTTTCAGTGTGGAAGTCCTCAGCACTTTATACGTGACTGTCCTCAAGCTAGACTAGGACATCAGGGAAATCCGTCGAATCAGGGTCTGGCAAGATATGACTACAACCCATCACAGCAAGGTAAGGCACCATTAAACTAGTTTCGCCTGCCGTTGCGAGCCAGACGGTAGGCGATTATAATACAGGAGAACCTGCTATAATTAGTAATGCAATTGGTCGTTGTCCTGAGAGTAAAATTAAGATAGGCTCTGTAGAGATACCATGTCTCATTGATAGTGGAGCAGAGATATCCACTATCACTGAGTCTTTTTATTTGACACATTTGAAAGAGAGGGATGTTTCATTAGTTGACATAGGTTCACAAATAACGGTGTCCACAGCTAATGGAACAGAACTGCCTTTCATTGGCTATGTTGAGGTTAATATTGACCTGTTTGGCATGTGTATTCAGGATGTAGGATTTTTAATTGTTAAGGATCCTTTTAGTGGGCCATCTGTCACTAGAAAAAAACGCTTACCAGGAGTTGTTGGAAGTAATATCCTACAGAAACTACATGTGCTACTGGGGGCAAACCAAAAGATGAGTCAATCCATTTCTCAGAATCCAGGAGCGAAACCATGGTTGGAAGTGTTATCTTTATATGGTCAGCTTCCTGGTATCAGGTATCAGCATGAAGAACTTTCCACCTATGGATATGTTAGAATTTCTGGTAGACAACCTATTTTAATTCCAGCCGGATCTGCCCGTGTTGTTACAGCCACAAGTCGTAGTGATATTTGTGCAAATTATTATGCCCTAGTGGAGAACTTGAAGGTAAGTACTCATCTCCCAAAAGGAGTAGTAGTAACACCAGCATATGTAAAAGTGGAGCAGGGCTGTCTAGCCGTAAGTATTGCCAACTTTAGTGAGGACGACGTATATCTGCAACCGCACCAACGGGTTGGAATCTTGACCAAAGGGCTTCTTATTAACACAGAGACATTGGAAGTAGAATCCAAACAGTATGACTCCTCAATAGATAAGTTAGAAGTGAACCAAGCAGAAGCAGATTTATCTACTAGAGATATTGTTTCAAAATTGGATATTGGAAGTGACCTTACACTACAACAGCGGGAGCAGATAAATGATTTAGTTTTCAGGCATAAAAGGATTTTCAGTAAAGGTGATCATGATTTAGGCTACTGTGACTTGATTAAGCACAAAATTACGCTGACAGATGATATACCAGTTAAATTGCCACATAGACGAATTCCTCCAAATCAAATGGAGCAAGTAACTAGGTACATCAATACACAACTTGCTTCTGGAATCCTTCGGCCGAGTATATCGCCATATGCCTCTGCAATAGTGGTAGTTAAGAAAACTGATGGAACCATCAGGGTGTGTGGAGATTTCCGGTTATTAAATGCAAAGACTGTGAAAGATGCCCATCCACTCCCACGTGTTGAAGAAGCTCTGGATGCCTTAAAAGGTGTAAAATATTTCTCCACAATCGATCTTGCACATGGCTTCCTTCAATGTGCGCTGGAGGAAAAAGACATGCCCAAGACTGCTATACGTGTAGGAACCTTTGGCCTCTTTGAATATACAAGATTGCCCATGGGGTTATGCAATTCTCCTGCAACATTTGCCCGTCTTATGCAAGCTTGTTTAGGTGATCAAAATCTGCTTACATTAATTGTTTATCTAGATGACATCTTGGTGTATGGACAATCATTTGAGGAAATGATAGAGAGGTTAGAACTAGTTTTTCAGCGTCTATTGAAATTTGGTCTCAAGCTCAAACCAGAGAAGTGCCATCTATTCAAGAAGAAAGTAAAATATTTAGGACACCAAATCTCAGAAGAAGGCATTGCCACAGATCCAGACAAAATAGAGTGTGTGAAGAATTGGAAAACTCCAAAGACCGAGACAGAGTTAAGATCGTTCATCGGCCTCGCCTCATACTATAGAAGATTTGTGAAAGGATTTGCACAGATAGCCAAACCTCTCCATCAACTGTTTGAAGGACATAATAAAAAGAAGAAACAGCTAAAGTCTAAGCAAGACCGCCGATCATTTTGTGAACGATGGGATGATTCCTGTGACAAAGCCTTTGAAAACCTCAAAGAAATGCTAACCAGCACTCCATTATTAGGATACCCTGATTTTTCGCAACCATTCATCGTGGAAACAGATGCTAGTTACAGAGGCCTCGGTGCTGTTCTTTCGCAACAACAGGATGGTAGGTGTGTTGTCATTGCCTATGCAAGTAGAGGACTCCGACCAGCTGAAAGAAATGATGCAAATTATAGTTCTATGAAACTCGAGATGTTAGGTTTGAAGTGGGCCATAACAGATAAGTTCCGAGACTATTTATTAGGTTCCAAATTTTTAGTGTACACCGACAGTAATCCTCTTTCATATATACAAACAGCCAAATTAGGAGCGACAGAAGCTAGATGGATGGCACAGTTGTCTCAGTTTGATTTTACTGTTAAATACCGTTCAGGGAAGTCCAATCGGAATGCAGATGCTCTTAGCCGGTTACATGCTAAGGTTCATGCTAAAGCAGAAGAATTGTTCCTGGATCGTAGAACCGTTTTTGGGGGAATAGTCGTACCGGTGGAATTAAGAAGGAAAATCAGTGAGTTGCAAAGATTGGATGTATCAGCAGAGGAGATGCAGACCTCGGGTCAATCAAGCCCATCAACGGATGCGCATAGTGTTTCAGATACCTTGCCATCATACAGTAGTACAGAATTAGCTGAACTGCAGAGATTAGATAGTGAGGTTGGAAGACTGGTATATTTTTGGAAACATGGAAAACCTGCTAGAAACCAGACTCGCAATGAATCTAGTAACGTTCAGAAATTAGTCAATCAATGGAATCATTTGAGGGAAATTAAGGGTGTTCTATATCGTATCATTTGGGTGGATGGCCAAGAAGTGACCCAATTATTGTTACCCTCCTCATTGAAGAGTCAAGTTCTGGAAGCCATTCATGACAAGATGGGACATCAAGGTAAGGAACGAACCTGGATGTTGATCAGAGCACGGTGCTATTGGCCAAAAATGTTTGCCGAAATAGAAAGTCACTGTCAACATTGTCAACGTTGTTTGTTAGCCAAATCAAAGCCAAAGGTTCACACTACCATGAAAAGTTTGATTGCTAGGAAACCATTGGACATATTGGCTATTGATTTTACACTGTTAGAACGATCTAGTGATGGACGTGAAAATGTACTAGTGATGACTGATGTCTTTACAAAACTAGTCCTGTGTGTTCCAACACGTGACCAAAAGGCACATACCGTTGCAGAAGCATTGGTTAAAGAATGGTTTTTAAGATATGGTATACCACGCTCCATTCATAGTGACCAAGGCAAGAATTTTGAATCTTCCGTTATTGCAGAATTGTGTAGCATGTATAATATCAAAAAGACCAGAACTACACCATACCATCCCCAGGGAAACGGACAGACTGAGAGGTTTAATCGGACATTTCATGATTTGTTGAGGACATTAACACCAGAACAGAAGCGGAAATGGCCTAAGTACATTCCAGAGTTGGTCTGGGCTTACAATGTGACACCTCATGCATCAACTGGTTATTCACCTCATTTTCTTTTCTTTGGCCAAGAAGCCTGGTTGCCCATTGATAGTATGTTGTCAGGTGGCACGGATACACATGAGGACATGGCTATGCATGACTGGATAGAACAGCATCAAAAGAAAATGGAGATCGCTCAGAAATTAGCAGGAAACAAACTCAGGGAGGAAGCAGAAAAACGTCAGAAACGATGTGATGAAAAGGCTAGTGATTTTGATATATCCCCAGGAACCAAAGTTTACATCAAGAATAGAGGAATAAAAGGGCGGAACAAGATTCAAGATCGGTGGTGTGATAAACCCTATGTAGTAATTAGACGAATAGATCCATTAAATCATGTCTATGAGATTCAACCAATAACTGGCATTGGCAATATTAGGCGAGTACATAGGACTGAATTGTTAAATGTGCATGAATATGTTAGTATGTGTGACAGAGATGTTATTCCCAGTGACGATAAGAATTCTTGTGATGAGGAGTTCCAGCAAGGTGAAGACAACATAGATGATGATCAACCAGATATATCTACCTCAGAGAATGAAGATATTGATTTGTCTAATGTAGCTGCTGCTTTAAATAATGCAGATATTAATCGAACACCAGTCACAAATCATCAAAGTAACCATTTAGAATCAGCAAGCCGCTTAAGGAGTACGACAAGTAAAACGGTTCAGGAAATAGCAGAGTCACTGGATAATATTGGACCTGATCTACGGTTAGGAGTGACAGATGGATTATCCATTGGACATGGTAGGATATTCCAGGATGCTAGTAAAGTCTCTGAGAACATTGGGGAACCTCCAATTCTTAGGCGATCTACACGGATCACAGCGGGAAAGCATAGCGACAGGTTAGGGTATACAGATACCAGTCAACTCACCAGTGAAGCCGTACAAGTTGTGGTGAAACAAGAAGGGTTTATGAGTGAAAGCACATCAGGAATCATAGCCGACCTAGCTAAGGCTCAACGTTTATTAGCACTAGTTCTAACAAAACAACTTAGCCCAGTTGATAAATAATTGTCGGGACGACAAAATGAAAGTTGGGGAGAATGTGAGAGAGTGAATTTACATGACTTTAATTAATGAATAAATAACTTTCCACCCAGCCTATGTACTTGTTTAAGCCACACGGTATATGCTCAATTCCAGCATTCGCTGGTCATATTAATTAACCTGTCACCCTCCCAGCTAATTTATGCATGCTTGGTGTATGAATATGTATCTAAGAGAGGAGCTGGACTTGGTTGCTGAGTGCATCTTGGATAGTAATCTTGTGTCACATGAGATAACTTGAGGTATCCATGTGAAACTGAGTTGGTTTAATCCGGCTATCCCATAGGTGTAATTTAGTAACTAAGATATAGTTCAGGACTATTTGGCGTCAATTAAAATCTGACCAGATCAGGTTGCAGTAATGGGAGGCAGGGAGAACAGCTGAGTGAGAGAGGAAGTCAGAACTGTGTTTAATAGGACCGGACTGTGCATAGCAGGAGTGAGAGTAAAAACCTATAAAGGTTAGCACAGTGAATTGCATGGCATTTACCTAAAAATATAGACATGGCTGTTTTTCGGCATTGTATGGCAAATTAAAGGATGAGAACTGAATAACCAGGCTTCATGGTAAGTGAAATTTAACATTTAATTAAGTATGATGTAATCCAACACACGCACGCACGCACGCACGCACGCACGCAGCACACACATGCATGCATGAATGCCTGCACGCATGCACCACACACACACACGTGCAGGCACGCATACACACACCCACCCAACACACAGAGCCTGAACGGGATACAATAATATTAGTATTCAGCTATTGTACAGAAAGCAGGGAATATTTCAGCAGGAATAAACTATTTGATATTGCTCATTAGATGGTCATTTTGCTTAATGAGGTGAGAAGAGAATCCGTCCAGGGTAGTGAATTTCCAAAACAGTCACCAATCATATGGGCTGGTTTGTTGAATTGTAGATCCTGGGAATTTGGGATGAAACTGGGCAGTGTGCACACACATATTAGCGTCATGAACTGTGGGATTTAAGCTAGACACGCTATGTATACTGCCTGCTACAATTACCATGCAGCTGCAGGTGCATTGTAGAAGCGTTTAATATGGCTAGCCGGTCAGTTGATTTAATTATCCTCCATGAGGCTGCACAACCAGACACCCTTAGATGTTGGTAGAAATCAAGGGGGAGGACTGCTGTCAGTAATAAACTGTGCCGGGCTCTGACTAGACATATTTATTTCCCTTTCTTGACTTACTACCTAGTGTATATCTAATGCGTTATTCTGCATCTAGTTGGTGTAAATAATACAGTGGATGATTTCTTATTGGACTAATCGGCTTACCCTGTATAATAATAATGATGATAATAATAATAATAATAATAATAATAATAATAATAATAATAACAATAATAAATATCACTGGATATTATTTTGTTTACATTTTAATTAATACTTATATTAAGGAGGAAATGGGTTAATATGAGATTTGCAATGCTGTAGCGTAAATGGGCCATTATAAACAGGCTATGTTCCATATATACATTATACCTTACCATAATTGAAAAGTAGCTTAGTGGATTATCTTAATATTTTACATATACTTTGTTGGGCGTTTTGATGACGTTGTTACCATGTAGTAATTACTTTATTCAGGATTCAAATGACGGCTATTCGGTGGGATTGCTGTAGAGAATCTGGCATCCGAAATGTTGTCTTGTAAGCTATGGGGTGAGTGTCAGGAAATGTAATTACATCCAAGTATGGATGTCTGGTGTGATCTTAGAAGCTATTCCATATCCTATTAAGTTGTGCACCCAGACTTTACTACTATCCTATATCCGGTATGTCATCTGAATGGACAAGATGGTTACTAACCAATGGTGTTGATGTAATCATGGGACGTTGCCGAAAAAGGAACATCAATAATAATTAAAAGAAAAATATAATCTAGTTAAGGAACTGGAAGCTAATAGAATAAGTATATTGTTTATTATATATTTATGCTTTGATAAACTAGTTAGGATCGCTGATTGAGACATAGCTAGAATGTAGATGAATGATAAGATCAAGAAATGTTATCTGATAGTCGGATTATGCAAGCATGGTGTAACTTTATGAAGACATTTAGATTGTTTTGATTATACTTTTATGATATATAATATTGGTATTTTATTGTATTGTTCTTATGGATATGAACACCCAGTAAGAGGCGTCCATGTGACCGCATATTGCAATGGGATTAATTTGGGTCACAATTAATCGTCCATGGGTTTCCATATCCTGCCATATATTAAGATTATTCCTTAATGTGTTTATCCTCTTTTCTTTTAACTATGTATGATACATCAGGGTTTCTGATACGTGAGTTTTAACCTGAAAACCATGGTATTCAAAGCAACATCACTGTAAATAAATTCGCCTATATAGCATTTCATCACCCAGTGTTTATGTTTCATCTATTCCTCAATTCAACGAACTTAAGGTGACATATAAGAACTTTGTCACTCGTAGCCGGGTAGTACAACCATATTGCAAAATATACAAAATGTATTTACCCTGTTACAATTTGGCGCCGCGAGTAGGGTTGAGGACACTGTAGAACTTTATTAATTTAAGTTAGGGACATAGACACTGATGTATCATCATAATAGGCACCTGGGAGCAGTACAGTGAAGGCTGAGAGGCAAAGGGACATCCCAGCATCACACATACGACAGCAGCATCAGAAACCCCCATATGCAATGGTCCGTTATTATGGAAGAACATCATCAAGTTGCTATCCGATACGGTAACATTATAGACTCATACTATTACCATGATTGTGACGCTTAGCCAGATTCATCTCCAAGATATATTTAAGAGACATGTTGTTTATTGTTGATAAGTTCATCACGGTGTTAAAGGATGATACATGGTTCATAATGATTGGCTGTTAACCAATTAGTTGCATAACCTCCTTAATTGCTCATTATATTAGAAATGTACTATATATTTGTTTTTATCGTATATGGTGGTCGCTTGTATTGTGCTTCACACTTGCTTTGTTCCTAAACTAAGTGTGTGTCTATTGATAGTTACGCTAATGTTGGTGTCTGTGTGACTGCAGCTGCATAGAGGCATAGGCCTATAGCATATATTCATGTTCCATACAGTCCATGAAAATCTGCTTACGCCGATGCAAGGAACATCTATTTGGAAACCCCCATGTTGGTAGCTGTGGGACACAGCTATTGAATATTTGGCGGTCTTTCAGTCTGTCGGTAGAGATGCCAAAGTTCATACATGCCTGGTTTGATTGAGTGTTGAATTTCCTATCAAACTGGGAAATTACAAGATCGTGTACATTTGTAGGACTCCTTAATCATATAAACAATGACAATAAAATTGATTTCAATTGCAACATAAATTAATTTAAATTGCAACATACATTAAATTCAATTGCAAAATAAATTGATTTCCATTGCAACATAAATTAATTCTAACAAATAACTTTGAAATGGATGCCGAATTGTTGCAGGCTGAAGTGGCCAAATTAAGGCTAGAACTAGACCAAGCCAAAGATGAGAACACGAAACTAAGGGAAAGGGTTAAGAAAAGTAAACCTACTCTACCTGGGGGTAATGATCCTAAGGGCACCACAGGTGGGGTTGGGGAAAGTGAAATGTCACAACAAGCAGAACCCTCCCGCATAGTTTATCTAGCACCAGAGAAACGTCTGGAGAAATTTAGTGGGCCAGGGGATCACAGGTTAACCCTTGAGGAATGGATATCAGATATGAAAAATTATATAGCATCACATCCCATGTCCAGTGCCCAAGCTTACTGCTTCATCCGAAATAACCTTGTGGGACCAGCCCGAGCTGAAATTGAAAGCAGAGAAGAGGTAGAAACAGTAGATGAAGTTTTCCACGTGTTGCAGGAAATCTTTAACGAGTCTGGAACTGTACACCAGCGCCGACAAGCTTTCTATCGGCGTCGACAAGATCCACGAGAAACAATACTAGAGTTTTCCCATGAGCTACTAAAGTTAATACGCTCCATTGAACAACTTGACCCTAGAAGTAAAAATGAAAAGGATGACATGCTGAAATCTCAATTTGCTGAGGGTGTTGCCGATATCAGTCTCAAAAGAGAACTTCACAGGCGGATTTCAGAATACGAAGAGGACACTTTCTTTGAAGTGCGTGACTGGGCCATTGAGTGGTGCAGAAGGGGCCAGCGAAATGAGGGAAGAGCACAAGTTAGAGAAGCAGCAGCCAACAGCATTGATGAAGATCTTCCCCTCATTGACCTAATGAAACGGCAAAATCAGTTGTGGGAGCAACAGTTGCACAAGCAAGCAGAACAAACCCAGAAAATGGAAGAGCACATGGATGGACTTATGAAACTGATGATGCAGCAGACCAGGAACCAGTCAACACCCAATAAAAGTCAAGTCAGGAAACAGCAATCAGTACCAGCTTGTTTTCAGTGTGGAAGTCCTCAGCACTTTATACGTGACTGTCCTCAAGCTAGACTAGGACATCAGGGAAATCCGTCGAATCAGGGTCTGGCAAGATATGACTACAACCCATCACAGCAAGGTAAGGCACCATTAAACTAGTTTCGCCTGCCGTTGCGAGCCAGACGGTAGGCGATTATAATACAGGAGAACCTGCTATAATTAGTAATGCAATTGGTCGTTGTCCTGAGAGTAAAATTAAGATAGGCTCTGTAGAGATACCATGTCTCATTGATAGTGGAGCAGAGATATCCACTATCACTGAGTCTTTTTATTTGACACATTTGAAAGAGAGGGATGTTTCATTAGTTGACATAGGTTCACAAATAACGGTGTCCACAGCTAATGGAACAGAACTGCCTTTCATTGGCTATGTTGAGGTTAATATTGACCTGTTTGGCATGTGTATTCAGGATGTAGGATTTTTAATTGTTAAGGATCCTTTTAGTGGGCCATCTGTCACTAGAAAAAAACGCTTACCAGGAGTTGTTGGAAGTAATATCCTACAGAAACTACATGTGCTACTGGGGGCAAACCAAAAGATGAGTCAATCCATTTCTCAGAATCCAGGAGCGAAACCATGGTTGGAAGTGTTATCTTTATATGGTCAGCTTCCTGGTATCAGGTATCAGCATGAAGAACTTTCCACCTATGGATATGTTAGAATTTCTGGTAGACAACCTATTTTAATTCCAGCCGGATCTGCCCGTGTTGTTACAGCCACAAGTCGTAGTGATATTTGTGCAAATTATTATGCCCTAGTGGAGAACTTGAAGGTAAGTACTCATCTCCCAAAAGGAGTAGTAGTAACACCAGCATATGTAAAAGTGGAGCAGGGCTGTCTAGCCGTAAGTATTGCCAACTTTAGTGAGGACGACGTATATCTGCAACCGCACCAACGGGTTGGAATCTTGACCAAAGGGCTTCTTATTAACACAGAGACATTGGAAGTAGAATCCAAACAGTATGACTCCTCAATAGATAAGTTAGAAGTGAACCAAGCAGAAGCAGATTTATCTACTAGAGATATTGTTTCAAAATTGGATATTGGAAGTGACCTTACACTACAACAGCGGGAGCAGATAAATGATTTAGTTTTCAGGCATAAAAGGATTTTCAGTAAAGGTGATCATGATTTAGGCTACTGTGACTTGATTAAGCACAAAATTACGCTGACAGATGATATACCAGTTAAATTGCCACATAGACGAATTCCTCCAAATCAAATGGAGCAAGTAACTAGGTACATCAATACACAACTTGCTTCTGGAATCCTTCGGCCGAGTATATCGCCATATGCCTCTGCAATAGTGGTAGTTAAGAAAACTGATGGAACCATCAGGGTGTGTGGAGATTTCCGGTTATTAAATGCAAAGACTGTGAAAGATGCCCATCCACTCCCACGTGTTGAAGAAGCTCTGGATGCCTTAAAAGGTGTAAAATATTTCTCCACAATCGATCTTGCACATGGCTTCCTTCAATGTGCGCTGGAGGAAAAAGACATGCCCAAGACTGCTATACGTGTAGGAACCTTTGGCCTCTTTGAATATACAAGATTGCCCATGGGGTTATGCAATTCTCCTGCAACATTTGCCCGTCTTATGCAAGCTTGTTTAGGTGATCAAAATCTGCTTACATTAATTGTTTATCTAGATGACATCTTGGTGTATGGACAATCATTTGAGGAAATGATAGAGAGGTTAGAACTAGTTTTTCAGCGTCTATTGAAATTTGGTCTCAAGCTCAAACCAGAGAAGTGCCATCTATTCAAGAAGAAAGTAAAATATTTAGGACACCAAATCTCAGAAGAAGGCATTGCCACAGATCCAGACAAAATAGAGTGTGTGAAGAATTGGAAAACTCCAAAGACCGAGACAGAGTTAAGATCGTTCATCGGCCTCGCCTCATACTATAGAAGATTTGTGAAAGGATTTGCACAGATAGCCAAACCTCTCCATCAACTGTTTGAAGGACATAATAAAAAGAAGAAACAGCTAAAGTCTAAGCAAGACCGCCGATCATTTTGTGAACGATGGGATGATTCCTGTGACAAAGCCTTTGAAAACCTCAAAGAAATGCTAACCAGCACTCCATTATTAGGATACCCTGATTTTTCGCAACCATTCATCGTGGAAACAGATGCTAGTTACAGAGGCCTCGGTGCTGTTCTTTCGCAACAACAGGATGGTAGGTGTGTTGTCATTGCCTATGCAAGTAGAGGACTCCGACCAGCTGAAAGAAATGATGCAAATTATAGTTCTATGAAACTCGAGATGTTAGGTTTGAAGTGGGCCATAACAGATAAGTTCCGAGACTATTTATTAGGTTCCAAATTTTTAGTGTACACCGACAGTAATCCTCTTTCATATATACAAACAGCCAAATTAGGAGCGACAGAAGCTAGATGGATGGCACAGTTGTCTCAGTTTGATTTTACTGTTAAATACCGTTCAGGGAAGTCCAATCGGAATGCAGATGCTCTTAGCCGGTTACATGCTAAGGTTCATGCTAAAGCAGAAGAATTGTTCCTGGATCGTAGAACCGTTTTTGGGGGAATAGTCGTACCGGTGGAATTAAGAAGGAAAATCAGTGAGTTGCAAAGATTGGATGTATCAGCAGAGGAGATATTTAATATCCATGGGCGCATTGTCAATTGGAAAAACACAGAGAAAGTGTTCACGCGTTTTATGTCACCGAATAATAGATCCTCCATTTCAAATGTATTCAACAAATTTTTTTAATAATCTGTTAATACAATAAAGTCTGATCCAATTTCTACTGTATTATCAAATTCAGCATAGCAAATTATGTTGGTTGTAGCGGTAAGAGCCTGAGCAAAATGGAAGACCGCTCTTAATGAACAAGTGCGTGTATGGTGGCAATGCTCTGAATCAGCTAGATCTGGTGTAAAATCCCATTCGAGCAATGTGGTTCCATGTCTGAACTGTGACTTATTTATCAGGTAGCCTCTATCTTTGAATAACGCTATTAAACGAAGGGCATATTGGTGATGTTGTAACCTCTTCTCCATTTGTATAACATGTAGTGTAGGTAGTATTATTGTTGTTATCAAACGTGAACAGATTTTTTGGTACCACACCATTATATGCATCATTCGGTACAAAAGCGAATAATACTCTAGTAGGAAGATGTCCAATAAATATATTATCTCCATCGATGCTCATAACATGACGAGGCAATGTAAGTCTTACACACTACTCTGTGAATAGGATATTTCATGCTTGTCTGTCTCAGAGTAACCGCATGCACCACTAGAAGGTCTACTGATGGAATAACTTTGCATACAAATAAGTTAGCTGACAATATTTTTAAGTTAGGTCTCACTCCTTCTGCGGCCATAATGGTGAACACATCTTTACGTACTCCCAAATCAATGGAACCGAGCAGGAATCAGTCCTGCAGAAACATATCGCTGTGTATGCATCCCATTAATTACACTGTCTTACTTTCAGCCATCATTCTTGTATATGCTTGAAATCCTAAGTTAGTATTGGCGATATTATCAAATTCACCTGCATCATCTATTTTCCATCCGGCAAGTTGTAGATGCGAGGATGCGGCATCGCTGCCATAATTTAGCAACATCTCAAAGTATGAGCGGTAAGCATAATTTTCGTTCGAGTCACTAACATGTTTTCCATTCAAAAAAACATCCACTTGTGAGAACATTGTAAGCAAAAGATTATTCGCAGGCGCTATCATTTCATTCACCTTGAGTGCCTTCTCATCACCATTTCGATCTAGCTTTACTAGCTTAACTTTAATCGAAAGATAAGATTGCGTAGGATCTAAATATCTATCAGCAGACCCGCTGACGTAAAATTTGATCAGGCCACTATCTGATAAACTTGATACAGGCTGAAACTGTTCCCATTTTGCAGACTCAAATGTTGTCACTATGGGACGTGTCTGAAAAATGTCTAATTCGTTCTTCGAGCACTCACATGTATGACTAAGTTCCATGTTTTTTTGGTTAATTAAAGATATCAGCTTGTTTTCTCTATTGCGACCCTTCCTCTTCAGTATCGCGCATTGACTGAGCATTACCTGTATTATTCCTCTTTTTATGTTCTAGTTACTGCTGTTACAGCTTCTGGTATCAAAGACCTGGCAACCCCATGCGCTCTTGATTTTAATGCTGTTTTAACATTTTCCCCAGCCATTATGTCCTCAGCTAGGCTGATTCCAGCACTAAGAGCTTGTTTTCCTACAGATTTCGCTAAATGTTTTGCAATAGGTATTGCTGAACGTAATAGTCCACCTACGATATTACCAAGTCCATGCCCTGATTGGTATTGTGCGTCTACAAAAACTGGAATACGACCATGGCCTGCTTGACTCGCGTAGTAATGCGCCAGCACTGGAAAACTCATTCTTCTTCTCATTCTCCCTCTCATCGTCCCTCTCATCATCGTTGTCATCATCTGAAATGCAGGCAGAGTGCACTCGGTGATGCTCCATCCTTGAATGGTACATTGGTGCCAGTTCTATCTATTATAAGTATTCCAATAGTATCAATGTAGCTCTTTGACGCAGAGTGGTATTGAACATCAGGAAACGTCCACTGACATATATCTTTCCATCCATCTGTACTAGAAACGGGTATCACTCTAAGTAGTGGTGCAGAAGTATCGCCTACCATGCTGTGTGAGACTATGTTGCAGTATATATACGCGGTCGTAGGACCACCCTTATGATTTGAACAAAATGATTCTTTAAAGTCTATAGGTCCCATATGTGTTTTTCCTCCATCGAATCCGATTAAATTGGCTACTTCTCCACCTAATCGTATAGCGTAATTATCCTTAACTGTAAGAGATACGAGATTCGCGCGATGCAAGTAAAAATTTTAACAAAAAGTAAAAATTTGTGTCTACGTCTTGCCTTGCTCCCTATTTGCCCATTTAGATAGTCTACCATATTTTACCCTTTTGACACACTGATAAATGGAGCTTCTAATTGTACATAATGATATTCGCTTCTACGTGTACGTTTTTTATCCCATTTTCTGTTTGATCATTTTGTACATGTTTTCCCCAATCATCCGCTCAATCATTTCGCGCCCGTTTTCCCCGATCAGCAGACCATTGATTACCGAAAGCATCTTTTAAAACTAACAGAAAATGTAGTGTCTTTGCCCCTTCTATTTCTGCCGCACGATTGTCATCTTTGCTAATTTCTTCTGGCACAGCACTACCTTTCTTCTTCTTCTTCTTCTTTATTGTGTCCTTAGTAAATACATATATTCGAAAAAACCTTTCTCTGTAATAGTAAGCCAGCTCCTTGGATATAGTACACTCGAGATGCCCACTTCCCATTCGCCACCTAATGTTAATGGAGTTTGCAGACAAGTTCTAAACCCTGATATCTTATCGTCTGGAAAGAACAGGGTACTAATATTGCTCGGAAGGTTTATGTAAAACTGATCCTCATTCATTCTGCGTTGCATGATGTATGTCCGTCTTTATGCATGGACTAGTCAATATATATCCTAAACATCCACTCAAAAGCGATATTCATATGCCTTAATGCCCATTTTGTATAGTCAGATTCACGATACACGTAATGATTACAATATAAATTATAATAACTTGAGCTAGGTATACTATTTCTTCTTTCGGTACTCACAAACCCATCATTCGCCACATGCTCTGATCTGACCTTCTCTCTCTATATTCATCCATTGTTAATGATGTATAGTACTGAGTTCATCAACCCACATGTTAAACTTACCTGGGTAACCGGGCCACTTTGCCAGATACTCGCATTGTCCCTTTTTATTTGTTCTACTTTTAAGTATTGTTTCCCACGCATACTTTTTATCTTTTTCTTCTATCACTTGCTGTATCTCATCATGGTAAAATGTACCAATAATCGGATCACCTCCATAGACTTCTAATTTATATAAGTATGGCTATTTGTCTGTAAGCACCTCAAAAAGCATGTTAAACAATTCGCGACATCATTGCCCATGATATGTGTTTTCAAATGACATTTTTGCCTGAGATATTCTAACATGGTTGCCTTGAGTAGGGGTGTTTTTAGAGTTGGCATGTTTCTTCATCTTCTTACGATATATATTTTTCCATGCGATTAACTACTGTGGTCGACTCCAGAAAGAGCCATGCGCATACTGGTATGTGTGGTGTTATTGTACGTGGCGACTAAACTTGCGTGTATTCTTATGCGTCATATATCTGTATATTCACCCCTTCACCATACATTGAAGACGCTCCACTATTGCAGCTTTCGTTTCATTTTGAGAAGTGTAGAAATGTATTCCATTATCTTTCAAATACTTCTTCATTACATGGTTTATGAACTCGCCTGCTTTGTCCATTTGAATAGCATGTGGGCGGCACTCAGCATGCTCCAGCATTGTTTCTAACCCTTTCTTGACAGCAGAAGATGTTTTACTCAAAAGACTTTCCATCCATGCATACTTTGAAAGGGCATCTACTATGCATAGCAAATATAACATGTTGTTGTTCTCTTTCGCCAGCATTCCCATCGAGCATAGATCTGCCTGCCATAGTTCATCGACAGCTGAAACTGTTATTTTTCGCCTGTCAAACTTTGTTCTCCATGGTTTGTGTAGCGTATATACTTCTTGGTGTTTTAGCCATTTGCCGATATAGTCACATGGTATTTTACCATTGAATACACTATTAGCTTTTCTTTCCCACCAAATGATGCAAAATGTTTCGGGTCGAAATATACTTTTGCTAATTTAGCATCATTCATGACTTATCTAAATTTACCCACACTGGAGTTGAATGCCGCTTTTTCTTCCTTATGCCCGCTAGAGAACACTTTCTACATATTCTCTTACTCATGGGCGTAGACCTGTACTCACTAGCACTATCATCATTTTCAGCGACATTATATATCTGTCTCATCGTTTTCTCTTGGCCTACAAATCTATGTGGTATGTTTAGGTAACGTAGCAGATTAAAAAACCTTCCCTCTGCTTGATCGTGCACACCAGCCGTACAGCCGTAAGAGGTTTTTGCCCATGCGCTACTACGTTTGTAAGCAGGTCAAGTACATTACTTTTTGGGAAAAACGTCCCCTCTATTGTCACTTCACCCAGCTCATTAACGTTAAAACGTTCAGGAACTGTATGTAAAATATCAAATACTCCACTGGCTTTTGTCTTTTATGTTTTCGGTATTCCCCTCATTGTACGTTCAAGTATTTGTGTGGGCAGCACACCATAGCAAGTTATGGGTTGCAGAGGTGGCAGCTGATATTGTTGTTGTCCTTGTGTTTGCTGGTAGTAGTGCCTATACTTTTCCAATACTTGTGAATATGATGTTGCTTTTTCATTCTCAGTCAGATCGTGTCTAGCTAATATATTGGATATCTCGTTGTCAAGACTAATAGCTTTACGTATCGATGGATCTGTCTGTAGCAAAGATATTTTACTCTGTTCATTTAAATTACCTATCAATTCATGAGGAACTAGCGCCATTTAACGTGTATGATCCATCTTTTCACGTGAACAGTTGACCAATTAATGGAGCTAGTGTAGCGCGGACCGACCTGATGGGTACTGACCGTCCCGGCGAAGCTGGGTATGGAATGGCCACTCTGGATTCGCTCCAAGCACGCCCCCTGGGTAGGAAAGTACACGTATATAGGCCCTATGAGAGGTTTTCATTAAAATCAGCTAAGTCCAATAAAACATCTGGTGTGCATGTGCGCACGTCAGAGCTTCCCTGACAACACGTCACAGAATTGGAAGCGAGTGCATGCCTATGGTGTACCGAGCTGGTACTCGTAAAAGCCTTTAATTATTGCGGACTCGTTATTCTTGGTACAGATCAGGACCAGAATAAAACAAGCTTTCTAGAACTATGTTGACTATTTTAAAATCGGCCCGGAAATGGCTGAGTTATCCGCGAAAATCCCCTTAAATTATCTTCAAAATATTGCTTTAGACGTCGTAATCGCATGTATGCATAAATAGATTTAGAATGTTCTGTGCACGTGATAAATACGTCACTGATCTAGCTGCACGCTGATTGGCTAGTGCTCGGCTGCTGATTGGCTGAGGCACCCAGCACTGACATCCTGGAGAGTATGAAAGGGGTGAAAAATTGAGAATCAAGAGCATCGCCGGTGTGGAAGCGCAGGACCTCTGGACCATCAGGTGGAAGCATGTAACTGCTGACCTATGGTGATTCTCACTTCAACCGGTGTCTTACAGATCCAAGCACATCTGCGGTGGTAGGACGTCCTTGGCTTCCACCAGTTTTTGGCCATCTGGGGGTAATAGACTAAATTTAAAGTTATATTTTCCACATCCCAACCTTCCTAAGGGTGCCTTTCTGAGAGTGGGCTGTGCAGGCCCGGGATGTGATTCTACACAATGTAGAGCTTGCGGTGATTCTTGATGGATGACTCACCAGATCTGCCAACCGCACTGAAAAGTGGACTTCAAGTTCCGCACTGCATGTCGTGTGTGTTTAATTAACTTTTTGACCACAGTCTGGTGGAACCTTGCTGGGTGTGCCGCAAGAGCTATGTGACACATCCTGCACCGTGGGCCAGTTTATGTAATTGCTTAACATTATATACAGCCCTCTCTGTTAATTGGCAAACTTCAACTTTATTACTTCTGTCACCGGACGGATAACTTTCTCACTTCCGTATAAATTGTATACTAGCTACCAAGCCTATCTAATGGACATTGCTTCACTGCTCTGTCTCACTGTTCTGAGTGTGTACTATGTCTACCCTGTCTGGAGGAGTCAGCTTACAGAGACCTGCCTGCGGAAATCAGCTGCGGAAATCTGCCTACGGAAATCTTTCCAGCTTCAGAGAATGTGTCAACTTGCCCTATGAATATGTTAGCGCCTCAATTTCAGTATCATGGTAGCCTGTTCCATACCAGTGACTATTAGGTACTCAAGTAGCTATACTATTGTACATTTAATTCTCATTTCTGTATATGGTACTGACGACTAATAGGTACCTTACCAGTCTTAAGACCGCAATTTATCATTTCTGTCTTAATGTGAATATTATCCTTGTTTACTGTAGGTGCTTTCAACTAGCCATACCGTTTAAGTTTATCAATCTGTCATATTCAGTTATCTCATTTAATTACATTCTATTTATTGCATTGGTTAGTTGTATATGGCAGTTAGCCATTCAGTTAGTATGTTTTATTTAATTGTAGAAAACTTTGGACCACAGTACACTAGGAAATACTATACAGCAACAGATATATCTGCATCACTTTATTCCAGCCATCATCAATTTTACACTGAGGTCACTGACCATGCTCTAATTGTTTGAGCCCGGCATGTTACTGACTAAACCTAACTATTCAGCTCGATAAGATAGGTTAAAGTGGTTAGGGACAATTTCTTCATCTAGACACATATAGTGTACGCCTCTTTTCCGGTTGTTGCGGTAATGTAGTCCCGCACTCTGGCAAGGTTGTGTAAAATTGGCCAGTTATCTATAGGGCCTCATGTATATTAAGTTATTGTCTCTTTCCATGATCCAGCAGCTGCATGGCTTATTAATTGTCTGGACTCCCCATCAGCACGTTGATCAGATCCGATCTGGGAAACTATCAGAAGGTTCCGGGCGGTAATGGTTAAAGTGCTGATTTACACACATCTCCCCTGTCTTTTCGGATACTTGTTAGCTAGATAACCCGGCCAATGAAGGAAGCACTGCGAAAACATATAGTTATAAATGTGAATTAGTTAGTTTATTTACCGGCCTGCAGTGCATATCTGGGCATATTGGAACTTAATCCTAATGACAGGTCAACTGTTAGATCCGTAGCACACGGTAACGGACGAGATGCGGATCCTCATCCAATCCATTGCAGTGTCTGGATGAAGCGCTGGAGCTCATCACACCCTCACGGGAAGGACGCTCGCGATGGATAGCCATCTCTTCACCCCCACCATATAGACATGTCATGATTCAAATCTTGCTTGTGTGAAACGTAGCCATTGTTCAGGTGATGTTTTATGTGGTTGCGGAGCAGGGTACCCAGATTTTCATAGAATTTGGATGCCTTGTGTCGTAACATGTATGCATGCTGTTCTTGGAGGTAGATGCTAATCCAAGCGACCTACGGGAGGTGGAGCATCTACGGCCATTGCACAACTGTATCTAAAGTTAGGTAGGAATCCCTGCCACTTGCGGCCAAAGCTAGATTCTGTTTCTAACAACAAATGATAGGTTAGATGGTAGCCCAAGGCCCACATAAATAAAGCAGCATCTACCAATACAGTATCTTTGGAACTACATAAGACGGTGATAAGGGAATTCTTCGGAAGTCGTTCGTCCCATCTTCACGTAAACAAGTATGCATCACATTAATTATGATTTCACTAGGATCTTCACTTAGCATTTTCTGTTGAACAAGAGTGACCCTTTTTGCCAGCTCTTTTCCTCCGCTTCAGCATTGAAGGAATTTTCCTGTGACAGAGGCCCGCACGAGGCACTTTCCTCTTGCAACAACAATATTTGCTGTGTGTGTGTGTGTGTGCGCGCGCGTGCGTGCGTGCGTACGGGCATGCGTGCGTGCGTGCGTGCGTGCGTGCGTGCGTGCGTGCGTGCATGTGTGTGTGTGTGTGTGTGTGTGTGTGTGTGTGTGTGTGTGTGTGTGTGTGTGTGTGTGTTAGGGGTATACTAGTTTATATTAAACTACTTAGTGACTTCGTTGTGGATACCTCTGCGGTTTCAAGAACCTGTGTAGTTCCTCTGGCGACACCACGCGGAAAGAACACCAAATAGCTCTATGTCGTGTATTATTGTGTGCTCATTTACTGTCAAATGATTCATCTTGTTTGTATAGTATATAAATATTTCTACTGTTTAATTATAAATTGTTCCATATCTCTAAATTAATATGGATATAGATACCGGTGACACTAATAGTTGGGATGACACCGTGTGGTTCAATCTTGGCGGCAATGGTCACATGGCCCCATGGAACATCAGTGTTCCACTGGCTCTAGAAGTCGGCATTTGTATTTCTTGGAGAGATGTCATACAGGATCCGCAACCCTGAGATCCACAGCTAACCAGCCATCCCATTCATTGTGCACTTGTGGTGTGATGGGCGGAAACATCATAGCGGATCAGTACATACCCCTGCGAGCTACACTAGCATGCTGATCACTGCTGGTAATAAGGCTCCTAAAATCCACCTGTTTGTAGCAATTTTCTTTTACTTGCATATGGCACTCTGCGACTAGTCAGTGTTCACATTTTCCCTCTATATTTACTCAGCGGCTTGTATCATGATTTAGTGAGATGAACATTCCCATGTAATACATTTAGGCATAATTCGCATAGTACATCCACCAATTGGCTCGGACACTGTTTGATTACATCATTTCTGATTGAAAGCTTTACTTTAGCCAAATATTGTAGCATAGGTAAATGTCGTTCCATTTTATGTGATGCCATTTTTCTTAGGTATGTAAACGTAACAGGCCCCCCCCCCCACCACCACCTTCGGATGAACAGATGAATGTAGTCTGATATTGTCAGATGTCGACTGTTTTTAATCTAGGAGTAGATATGAGTGAGGTTCGCATGTAGTATCCTTATATGATTCCATCGAATACTTTGTGTTGCCTGGGTACATCTGATTAGATAAAGAATGAATAGATGATGCATCGCGTGGATTCTTAAACAATACCATGTAGTGACAGTTAACTGGTAAGTCACGCTGATTGCATGACTTGTGAAACAGATTTTGTGTGACAAATATTACGCTACAATTCTCATGGTGAGAACATTTTGTAAATATGTCAGCCACATTCTCATCACATTTATTCATCAAATCGTCGAGTACCACCAATGTTCTGCAACTTCTGTCTAGTTCAACATTCACACCGTCTTTAAATTCAACTTCTTTCGCTAAATCGTTATACCTGTCTTGCCATGCACTGTAGCAGTACATAATCCTCTGCAGAGGGGCAGTAATGGCAGAGGGATCTCTTATTAGAGCTTTTATCATCTCAGTTTTACCGCACTGCGTTGGTCCACAGACAATCATAGTAAATGGGTGATGTAACGCCGTATTGCAGTCAAGTGATGCTGCCATTGCGTCAGCACACATATGTCCACGTACGACTAAGGAGGTATACGCACATATGTATATATATATATATATAAATATATATATATATATATATATATATATATATATATATATATATATATATATATATATATATATATATATATATATATATATATATATATATATATTTATATATATACCTTAATTGAAACAGAACGTACACGAACCGTCACTATGGTGACATAACTCTATGATGTAATATGTAGTTACTCTTCTGCGAATACTTTATCAATGCTTTCTGGATAGGTACATTAAGAATATAATTTTGACGTCAGATGCTCAAGACGTAACTTAGGAGAAATGCTATAAACATTTAAGTGTATGATTGTGACATCATATATATGCTACATATCTTATGAGAAATGCTATGAACATTTAAGTGTATCTTTGTGACGTCATATACTCACGTCGTAACTTAGGAGAATGCTATGAACATTTAAGCATATGATTGTGCCGTCATATACACGCTACATATCTTAGGAGAAATGCTATGATTAAAACATATAATAGATTTTGATGCCATAAATTTGCATAAGAGCGAAATTGGAATGAAATATAGTGACGTATGAGTGAATAGATTATGACATCATATACTTGTGCGATGAAGAGGAACAAATCCATGACATCTTTAAATAGTTACGAAAATAAACACCATATTCAGTGAATATTTACCATGAAATAAATGAATAAAACTGTATAACGGTGTTTTTAAAAATGAAATGCGCTATTCTTTGTCAGCATTACTCTATCAATCCTTCACCTGTCCCATTCCTCTCAAAATAATAGAATAGCAATGACACGTGCCAACAAGTACCTCAGTCAAGTGAAAGCGGGCATACCATCACATGCGGAGGAGGTGGGGAGGGGAATAGCGAGTTGCTAGCAATAGATAAAGAGAGAGAGAGAGAGAGAGAGAGAGAGAGAGAGAGAGAGAGAGAGAGCAAGGTGCTAGTACTGAACAAGTGAAATCCAATTTTAAAACTTTTTATTAGTACTGACATCAATAATACATATCATTACAAAGATATGATTTTACGAAATAAAAAACCAAATACAATATGTTTTTCCAAAGTTATGATTGACGAAATAAAACAATTAATTAGGTGGTGTCTGTTAAAAGACATAAAAAATCAATTAAGTAGGTGGAACCTTTAAAAGGAATGATTTAATTTAAAAGTAACCAAGCTTTTTTAATGCGTAAAAAGTACAGTTAATTTTAAATAAAAAACAGACAAATAAGATTCCATCTTTTTAATTATGTTTTTGAATTGATACTATTATTACAGGTATATAACCTGAAAGCAACGACTTAATACATGCATAAAGTAAATATTAATTATAGTTATTGCGATAACATATGTTTTTCATATATTACATCCACAATGTACCTATACCATTCCATCATACAGATGCTGTACAGTTCAGTACAATGTTCATATATATTGTAATGGATGGCTAGTTGAGGGCAATATTCAGCTTCATTCATTTCTAATAATGTGGCCTCATTATACAGTTCAAAATTGTCAATTAGATCAAGGTCTACATCAATACCTAAACAAGAATGTTCACGTTGACTCAGATGATTTACTAGACATCCATAACAATCTCGCACAACCAACGAATAATTTCTGGCTAATCTTTTGCACATGATCCGTAGAACAATAATGGTGTGGCTGACACATAGTTTTACAATATTGGCACAGTTTGACGGTATCATACACAAGTTCGTCATCGGTGAGATTTAGCTCATCATCATTGCTTAAAATACATGGAAAATCATCACAGATGGAAATGCGAACAGAATTGTCCAACGAATATGTAAATAGTACGCCTTCTTTTTTGCCTGCACGTTTTACCATGTCTTCAAGATCAGGTATGATTTGTAACAGCTGTTTAAACGCTACTAGGCTGATATAAACCGCGTTTAGTAGGATAACCTTTAGTACGAAACTGACATAGATTGATGCACCACTTTTCACCAAAACGCATTGTTCATGCTTTTCGTGAATTACCAAGATCACACCAAAATGCTGAGTGCTTTAAATATTTAAAGCAAGGATCAGATGCCATTATGGAGAACATATAATCATAGTGCGAAACTATGGCCTTTATATCATCAAGCTGCACACGGCTTGAACATCACCTGCCGAACAATACCGTACACACAATGGCGTCCAGAAATTTCCTCAATCAATGGCATACCGAGGAACATGTGTGTTATAATGCCGTACATAAACATGCTTAATTTGAACATATGGCGCCTGTTTGTTCGATCAATAACGAACATATACATGCGGGACAAACAATATCATGCCTTCTACTGCTCAATACACACTTTATGAGCATAACGCATATGACCAACTTTAACCATTACACAAATGTGAGCCACAGTACACTAAAGTCAATGTGTATTATCACTGGATACACAAAATATTTTGAAAACTATCTGTCTGTAAGTTCATTGTGTGTTAAGCTACCATCAACTTACAGTCAAAATATGTTTGTGGGTGCGGTAATATAAGACCTGAAATATGATGTGAGCAATAACTAAGCATATGTAAAGTTATGAATGAGAAAGACATCTATTAATGTAACTTTGAAACAATAATACTCGTAACCAATATACTATGTCTATCCCATATTCAGTTAATAAATCCTTGCTAATTTGAGACATGAGTATAATTTTTCCTGCATTAATCATATCATCTCTTAAAGCAAATCGTATGCTCCTTATAAACAATACGCACATCTTATCTGTATCAGCGTTACACAGACTAGCGACATGCTCTATCATAGTGCGGGCAGTGAGTGCGGCTTCATCATAAATGGATAACTCTGACATTGTTTACATACTGACTGATAAAGTGCAATGTTACTATTTATATTTATACTACACTAGTGTAACCATATGGTACTGATGAAAAATCACCCAGTTTCAAAATTCGTTTTTTGAAGACAGGTCTGAGAATCTTACTGCTATTGACTGAAACAATTCTAAAATGGGACGTGCATGTGATCTTAGATGTGTAGCTTAGTAGTATGCTATTACTAGCCGTAATTTCACCATCGTTTATAATTTGTTCAATGAATTTTTTCATTGTATCAAACTTAACTTGTTTTGATTGTTCAGTACCCAGTGTTAAACCTTTAACCGTTGATACCTGTTTAACAATCGATGTGTCATCACGATGCTTCATTTCATAACTATAGCTTTTTGGACCGAGTGCACAAAAACTTGTTAATTCGTAGTTGGAGGGGATTTCACTCATCCAAGAACCAAGATACCCACTTCATTCTTGAATGGTTGGCTCACTTTCACAGGTACTAAATACCACAGAATCCGTATCATGATAGGCTACATTGCGACTGAGTAAGGTCAAGACTTCATACAGTTTTACTTGCCCATAGCTGTCACGAAAGATGCAAGAACACAGTTGGTATTTAATGGTGACTGAATGTACTCATCATTGACTGAATAGGAGGCCAATAGAAGACTATCGTTCATGAATGTAATGGCGCCTACAGTTTTACTTTTATCATTCAGAAGGGAGAGAAGACCTTTACGTGTTGCTATCATGGTATTATTTTTATGATCATGAAGAGAAAATCGTCCCCACAAAATATTAAAACAGGATGTAGCAACATAGCGCAAACCTGGGTTATTCAATATTTTTGCAGGGTCGAGCTGTATACCTTCATGTTTATAGCCACGTAATTCGCCTTTTCACTCTCACTACTGACACAATCAGGATAACCGCTACTTTCCTGTTTAATTTTCAATAAACGTTTAATGTATTCTGAAAATAACCCATTGTCGCCATGCTGCTCATATTGCGATGAGCCATACTTCATAAATTTTTTTAATGACATAACCATTGCGTATAGCTAGCTGTAACTTTGGAGTAATCCATGTTCCACATAAACTGCATTTGCTGTTCTTGCATATGTTCACATACAGAAGATTGTTAATTTTTTGTGCATTCGACGCATAGTACAAACATAAGGCATGCATTTATTCTAGCGGGTAGCACAGGAAAGTATAAATCATGAGGTGGAAGGGCTTTGCATTTAATAAGAGCAAAGAAATCATGCACTGTCTTATCACTCAAGTCATTACCTCTTAGTACCATATATGGCCCTTCTGGAAAACAACATTGTTTCATCACTAAGGATACATGGAAACACAGTCTAAATATTCGAGCGTGGTATGCTCATCCGCTTCCAGAAATAAATGAATTGCGGACGTACGTCCACCGAATAGCACTTCACGTGGGGATATTGGGAGGGCTAAATCCAATTCGGTGATAAAATCATTTAGTGCAGAGGAATCAGCGACTTGTTTCTTAAAGTCACATTCCCACATAATTCTCACTGTATATCCATGTGATTCAAATAAAAAAATGCGGTATTGAAGCGCAGAATATGCTTCTTCATATGTCTGATCACCATATGGTTATATGTTGTATCACGCTTATCACCACAACAATCAGATGCATACCAATGAAATTTGCATCCTAAAAACTTAAAAATATTATTTTCCGATGTATCAATTCCATTTACATAATGCCCGCATATTTTCTGTTCACCCCCATTTAGCGGATGCAAGATTTGGTGACCCTCATATTGACTAACCCATTCCATCCATTCTACGCCCAACACACTATAAGCACGTTTTGCTCTTAGTAAGAAATTAGGTAAAGTCTGTATGCTCTCAGATCGAAGCCATAAAGCGTGATAGGCCACATTACATGCACCCGCTAGCGTTATCCCTGTCACAACTGGATTTTGTCCATCCGTCGACTCAGCAAATAAAGTCTTAAATCTAGACAGGGCCAAATGTAAGATGGCTCCGTCATCAATACAATATTCAATGAGATTTTTATCACCATCGTAGTGCTCGTGTCTAGATATCTGTTCATGGTACCAGTGATCAAATTCAATCAATTCCTTCGCATTCATATTTTGTGGACAAAATATCTCCCTCTCGGGAAAGGGTATTACCGTACCCCAATATTGAAACATGTTGAGCTGATGGGGGAAATGTCCCCTTATGAACAGGAAGATTAAAAGCATCGCCCACCTTACATAATGAGAGGAAAAAAGTTAATGGAATCGATAAAACATATAGTGCCTACGTCAAATGAGAGAACTCGCATGATAATATTTGTAGGTTTAAGATATAGGTTAGCGGTTTTGCAAATACAGTGAAGGAGTAAAAGAGAATCATAGGTGCGAGCATTGTGCATGATCACCAAATAGTCAGGGAAAACATATTTTCTGGTGATATTTTTACCGCCACACATGGCCTTAACATGTGTTAACCAGCTAACAAACTGATCCACTGCATCTAACCTGTGAAAGCGAACATATCCATAATTCGTGCCTCGGTGACACGTAGAGCAATCATCTTTGAGTGGTTGCTCGAAGCACGCATCACAATATACATTGGCTACCACGAGATTAACTTTATGCTCTGCAAGAATATTAGTATTGCTACTGTCAATAGGTGATAAATATGTTTCTGTATCGTAAATAATGTCAGCATCCATATGCATAGAGTGTGCATGGGATAATGACAAAATAGGTTCTTCAATAACTTTATGATAACATGTATGATTTTCAGTAATGCCATACTTTTCTTTACACGCATGACATTTTGTCATCCCGCATACGTGTCCATCATCAACTTTATGAATGCGAATGAAACAGTGGTGACACACCTTCACGATTTTGGAGGTCCCATTAGAGAGGTGTTTCACCATACAGTGTTGGTTATAAAACTTACGATGACAATCATTACACATTATCTTATGTGAAGCGTCTGTAGAAGTACAAATCTTTTACCAGAATAATGTGTCAGACAACTACGACATCGTGCTGCGCATGCGTGATATATGATACTCATGTGCCATATGTGTCAAATATGTTTTATTATGTCTCAAATTATGCCATCCATTTGTAGAGATTAGTTTGTTCATTTTCTCAATAAATTTTATTGCTAAAATATTCCTTCCACGAAACAGAATAGATATTCAGCGCATATGGGTATAATACATTTTTTAATATTGATGTACGCATCTATATCAGATAAATGTAAATTTAATAAATTTAAATGTCTAGAATCAGTCAAACCTAGGAGAGTATCATTTCACCCACCTGAGTTGATTTTTTCCACTGATTCTAAAATTACGTCAAGCGTAATTTCATTCCATAGCCTAAAATCCATTGCTATCGGCACTTCCAAAGAAGGATGAATCAACCCGATTCTCAAGTGATCATTTGGCTGAACATTACTATATTCGCTATATATATCAAGCAAAGATTGAAAGGCACCAGACACGAACTCAGAATGAGAAAGTGGTGTATCAGCTATAGGATAACTGTTAAAAGATACATTATATTCAGTACCTTCGATACGATACTTTTTACTGCAGTATTTGTGCACAGTCTCCACAGATATATAGTCAGTATAATCAAACACTGACCCTCTGATTTGAGGGTACTCAAAGTGAATGCATTGCAAATAATGATTAAGAAGATCTTCGGTAAGCGCAATATTCTCTGATATACAATGACTGATTTCATCAGCGATGAGACTAAATTCATCTACCGAATGATCTGCATGCATGCCAATAAGAGTTTGTTAAGTAGGAATGATTACATAACTGCGATAAGTGAAATCATTAGGAAGGCATGCTAAATCCAGAGAAAGGTCATTAGGAGAAGGCACAGTACAGTCAGGAACGTCAAATAAATTTAGGTCGTGTCCATCACGTACATCGGTTGAAGCTGAATACATAGGCTCAATTATGTCACAATCATAAACATTATGAGGATAATTGAAAAATGATGATGATGACGATTCTACAGTACTCATATCAGGAATAAATAGTTCAGTTCTCGTATGAGCAGTTAGATCATTGGTAGAAGCTGGATTTGTAGTTACGATTACGTCATAATCATAAAAATGATACAGATAATTGAATACCGACGCATCGGTATTCGTAATAGTCAGTTCATGAGTGACTTCACGGTAATCAGGAACCAGTACAGAATTGTCATCGCTATAATTTACATTACGTAATGCAATGTCATTATGTTCATCAGATGCACACATTTGTGGAATTGGAACGTTGGGATGATAAAACGTAGTATCCATTAATGTCACGTTATCAACATGTTCATCAGTTGAAAAGGGTAGATCCATGTTTAATCCAATGATATCAGAGTCATGCATATGCTGCAAAATAGCATTAACCGCATTTTCACATTCGTTAACTTTGTCACTTAAATTAGCTGCTATTTTGTAAGGTAATAACGTGTAATGTCTTTAATACACACTTATTTACTCCTCGCTAATATATTTAAAAAAATTATTCTTTTAAAATCTACACTCAAAACATGAATATTAAGAAAGTTAAAAGAACATATATTATACTTTAGTGAAATGACAATTAACAGGCGAAGAAAGGCACATTCTATTTAAATACGCGGAGAAAAAATACACATCCAGGCCGAGTTTGGCCAGCCACGATAGCATTCCTCATCCCTCCTCCTCCTCCTCCGACATCCATTATCAGACCACCTCTTAAACTCTATTATTTTTACTTACACGGTCCACACCACTAATTTAAAACGTAAAATACCAAACTTTTAGAGGTTAAAATTACAACACATTACCCAATATTCTGGATGACATTGGTAATAACATTTTTTTACACATATAAATTTGTATAATTTTATTCTAACTGATGGACGCCATTGTTCTTTCCTCCGGCTGGATGCCATTCTTCTCACAGACAATAATGTACATAAAATTAATTTTAAAAAGGCCTGGGCGGCTGGACATCATGGTTTCCAAACGTAGGCGGCTGTATACCATTGTTCCAAATCCTGCGTGGCTGGATGCCATTGTTTTTGAACCCCTGGGTGGCTGGACACCATTGTTCTCAAACCCCTGGGTGGCTGGACGCCATTGTTTAGATAAAATAGAACAATAGTGTCTAGCCACATGCATACCTGCTAGTGGTTCCATATTGAAATTACCTCAAAACAAATTTCTGAATATTCTCTTTGTGCGACAAATTAACTTTCCATGTCTAATATGGTGCTTACGCTGTACAGGGACATGATTCGTTTGTGTAGAATACGCATTTGTGTTTTATTATCATATAAACATGTCAATTTAGCCCATATCAAGCAATGGAGTGGGAATGGTGCAGCCAATCTAATTCTCACTGCATGGAGAGGGAATGGAGTTGTGTTTGACACGAGGGTGCTTGCGCCCTTTGGCCTTCCCAGTGTGTTTCCTGCCATCGCCACGCTGGACGACCACTCAGTACTTCACACAGGATGCAGCCTAGGCTAGATAGCTTTCCGTATACGCATGAGATATAGACCTGTCCAGGCTAGGGGAACATAATCCGGAACAGAGGCAAGGCGCACCCTGCTGACTCCCGACTTGGGCGGACACTGTACTGGATGCCCATTAAATGGTCATTTTGGCAAGGGGCTGCAACCCTGCATAGACTGTGCCAGGAAGGTAACACGTTTTCCGTCGGTACTGGCATCACTGACTGCTCTACCCCGCTCAGCAAGTAGCAGGTTACACCTTCTCACGCACATACCCCCCTGCTTCCCAAAGAATCACTTCATAACCACTTATCACAGGAGGCATGGCTTGCAATACGAACACTTGCCATGGCCTGACTGTACATTGAGCCATCTTGATCATACATAACCACGAATCGGTTGATGAACTAACATGATCAAGACACCCGACCAGTGACCCAGTTGATAGAGATCACCATCTGAGCTCATGCCCAGGGCCAACCGATGGTCTGATCCACATCTATCTGCCAACAGTATGGAAATGATGAGTGGCAGGGAGGAATGCTGTCTGGGGAAGGAGTGGTACCATAATATTTGGGCATGTTGTGGAGGTGCACCGAGTTGTGTGGTTTTCCTGTTGTCTAGAAAAGGCCAAGGTTTCATCAACCCTAGTCACTTTCATCCTACTTATTATATGTTCTACCCTGCCAGAGGAATCCTGGCTTGGAACTGCTTCAATCTCTGCTTGTGGCAACTCTATAATGGTGGTAATAGCGTGAAGTGGATGGGAATGGGAAGACGAAGAGGAAACAACTTTTCAATCCTTCCCCTTGGACAATACAAACGAAAATATCTTCAGATACGGTTTACCAGACCTTGTAGATCCGTGCTGAGGGAGAGGGCGAGTACATATCTCGTCGTCGTCCTCTGCATTAGTTCTTAGTTTGCTCCATTCCTGGCTTGATAAGAGGGGTGCCGAACTGGCACTGCAGTGCACCTGGCTAATCGTGGGAGTACTTGTCTCTGTAGAGAAACTGGTCTGGGTACAAGTGTTGAGTGTGTTGCTCAGTCCGAGCTCTGGCACCGAGTCACCACAACACAAGGTTTTAACCGATCGAAGTGGATGACTGAGGTCAGGCCATCCGAGGCACGGATTTGGTGGGTCACGTCTGATTTCGTGCATACTACCACATAGACCTTTCTACTGGTAACTCAGTTTACTTGGCACGTTTGCAGAACGTCCTGTATCATGTACCCAAACCATTTTTTATACCTCATAAGGATTTCCATGTATACAACGGTCATGCCAGGTTTTCTGGTGTCTGTTTATAGTGGAAAGAGTTTCTCTTACCAGCTTATGTGCTTGTTCTATGCATTGTCGCGTGAGCTCTACATATAGAGAAGGTGAGTTTATTTCCCCAGGAATCCTAGGCATGGCTAGATCCAAGGGCAAAGGCCAACTCATGGCCTATCATTAACCTAGCAGGAGTATAACCCATGCTGGAATGAATTGAAGTGCGGTATGCCATCAACACATATGGGCACCGTAGATCCCAATCACGGCAGTCAAGGCATGTTTCCTTAGTCAGCATCACAGCTAGAATTATATTGACTCTCTTTACCATTCCATTTCCACGCAGGTGGTATGGTGTGGTGCGGGTCTTGACTATATTAAATAATTTACAACAGAGTTCAGAGATCAACCAACCGGCTCTCAAAATTACTACCTTGGTCATAATGCAATTCGTGTGGCATACCAAAAATGGCAGGACACATTGCTTGCTAGAACATCTGCTATGGTAGATGCCTCTTGGTCTGGTAAAGCAACGGCTTCCACCCACTTCATGAAATAATCTTGTAATACGAGGATGTACTTATTTCCTTCATGTGTCATATTCAGTGGTCCAATCACATCAACCACTACTTGCTCCCACAGTGCACTGACAATTTTGGTTTGTAGCAGTGCAGAGCGGCGTTGGCCAACAGCATGGTGCTGGCAGGGCACACACTTTGCCACCCATGCCTTCATGCATACCTATCCAATGGAATCTTGGCCTTATTCGTTCTTTCTACAGCTAGGTGACCAGCATTGTCGTGCAGCTGCTTCAAGATCCTGACTTGGAAATGCTCAGGAATTACTGTGCTGTTATTGATATAAAAAACATCATTGTATATATGGCATTCCTCATGTCTCTGATCATAATATATAGCTGTGGTGGATAAAGGACTAACTGATTCCTTGGGAGGGAGTACCCCCTCCTGGATCCAAGCATACATGTCTCATGTCTGCGCATCAGTAGCTTGTTCTTTGGTGAGTTTCACCACATCCCAGTCTGTGCACCACAGATCAGGAATGCGGAGAATGGTTGGGGACCTCGTGTTATTACTGTGGCCACTTCTGGTTCATACTCGAGTCTTATTCTACTCAAGGCATCGGCATTTCCATGCAATTTGCCGGGTCTATGAACAATATTGAAGTTATAGGCCTGCCACCTCACCCGCTTGGCCCTAAGGGTTCTTTAGATTCCTGAGCCAGTGTAGGAAGGTGTGATCTGTACGTAATGTGAAAGGGCTTCTGTACAGAAAATGTTTGTAATATTTTTTTTAATACACTGCCACCAACAGCTAGCTCTCTCTCTATCTCTCTTCTCTCTCTCTCTCTCTCTCTCTCTCTCTGTGGTGGCGTACCACTTTTCTGTCTTGTTCAGCATACGCGAACCATACCCTATTACTTGTCCTGTTCCATCCTCTGTGATCTGAGATAGAACAGCACCTATTGCATAGGCAGATGCATCAATATCTAGGATGAAATCAAGGCTAGGGTTTGGATGAGCTAATATGGGGGCAGTGGTTAGTTGTTCCTTTAACACCCTAAAGGAAACCTCACACTCCGCCATCCATTCAAATGGCCTATCCTTTTCAGTGATCTGGAATAATGGTGTTGCTATCTCACTAAAATGATGAATGTACTGTCTATAATACTGACAGAGACCGAGGAAATTGTGTCACCGTGGTAGGATTCCTCCATTCTGCCACTGCATGGATCTTAGTAGTCTGCATGGCCACTCCATCAGCGGATATTACATGGCCCAAAAACTTAACACTTTTCCTAAAGAGATGACATTTCTTTGGTTAGAGCTTTAGGTTTGAGGTCTGAAATCGTATTAGTACCTTATCCATATTGGACAGGGTTTGTTCAAACGAGGGGCCAAAGATAATTACATCGTCTATATACCACAATCAGACTTCCCATCGCAAGGTTGTAAGTACTTGCTCAATCAGCCACTCAAATGTGCCTGGTGCATTGCACAAGCCGTAAGGCATTTTGCGGAACTGAAACAGACCAGCCCTGCAAACAAATGCAGTTTTCTTATGGTCATGCTAATCCATGGCTACTTGTCAATAGCTGCTTGCAAGATCAAGTGTACAGAACAATTGGCTCCGCTCAACGAGTCCAATGCCTGGTCGATCCTGAGAAGGGCGTATGCATCCTTGATGCTTAGATCATTTAAGCGGCGGTAGTCAATACAAAACCACAAGGATCTGTCTTTCTTGCCTGCAATGACTATGGGACTGGCCCATGGAGATGCAGAAGGCTCTATTATTCCTGTTCTTAACAGATCATTTACTTGTTGGTGTGCTTCTGTCTCTTTGTGAATAGGAAGACGGTGTACTGGCTGTCTTACCACGGGTTATTACCGGTATCTATGGAGTGATGGACCAGATGTGTTTCTCCTCGGTCCATATCACTTGCAGAAAAACTACCCCTATACTTATATAATAGACATGCTATTTTTCTGAGTGCAGATTAATCCAATGGTGGCACGCAAATTCAGGTATATCATTGTCGGTTGTTGCTGTTGTTATGGGTGTGGTGTAACGTGTTTCCACCGAATCTATGTTTACCCCGGGGACAAGGGTAATGGGGGTAAACTGTGCCATTAAACATGTGGTAAGGTATGTGATCCTTACTGGTGGTGATAACCAACATTCGTGGACTAACACATTAAGATGCTAATATATATTTAGGATCGGGTTCCAACATGGTGGTGTGAATGTCTTTTCCTTACTGGGGTGTGGTAGCCCACACAATTTCTCCGTGGCCTGGTTTAATGGTGGCCGAGTATGCCAATATTAAGACACAAGCATGATATAACGATGATTCTGATCCAAGGGGTATGCAACGGCCATGTATTTCTAATTCTTGTTGTTTGCAGTGTATCACTGCTCCACTGGTGCTGAGAAAGTTGAGAAAGTCAGAGCCTAGTAGTGCATTATTTTGGATGGAGGCCACTACTGCTTGTTGAATGTATTTCAATTCTTCTATCTTAATCACTATGTTTATAATACCTGCTACTGTGATGTCAGTAACGGTCTGCAGGAAAAGATTGGACAGTTTAAGAGGGGGCATCCTATGGGAGGGATACAAGAATATAGCTGCTCATTAAACACAGTAATGGAGGCTCCTGTATCTACAGTAGCATTAGTAGGCATACCACCAAATAAGCAGGCACACTTGTATATTACTTTATCAGGTACTGGTGGGATAATTTCCACTACGGTTTCCTGATTATTTTGTGGTGGTATGGTATGGTCTTCTATATATATTGTCTGCTTCCCAATAGCCTCGGCAAGTGCCCTTGGAGGCTGCGTGAAAAATGGAGCAACACATCGTCTATGCTGTCTAATCGGTCTGGGCAGGAAGGTGCCATAGGTAGGAAAAGTGTGGGCCCTGGGGTAATTGGATCAGGGTGCACCATCATATTGGGAGTGGTGGAGCTGGTGGTATGGTTGTAAAGTGCCACCTGAGTGGTCCATTTAGGACAATGCATCATCATGTGCGTAGTAGAAGCACGGAAGAAACAGGATCTGCCCCGTGGCTGACTCTTACATCTACGTTTGGTTTTCTTTTGGATCCAAGGTAATGAGTATCATTATCGCTGGGAGGTGAAACCATTCATGGTGGTGGTGTGGACCAGTTATTACACACCACTAGAGAACACCTTGCATGTGGTGACATAGCAGTTAATCTAGTTGCTTGGATGAAAGTTGTTTCTGTGGATGTGTCATTACCTACCAAGGCCATTCTACATAAAAAGGAAGTTTAATGTGAATGGCTGGGACAGAGGTGCCATTCAGTGGAGGGAGAGGTGTAGTTGGTGCCGCAGACACCATGCATGTCTGTGGTACCGTAGCTAGTGCGGGCCATACCTGTGGTATCAAAACCTTTTGTAGGTTCAGCTATGGGAGGTGTAGCATGGTTACATTGAAATGATAGGGGGTGGGGTGGTGACTGAGGGTCATCATTGAGCCAGTTTTAAGAGGCTGACACTGAACGGGCTCTTCTTTCAGTGTCCTCCTTAGTGTGTCTGTTTCTCAGTGGGTGACTTGATCTGTTCTGTTTGAGGAGTGGTGGAAGGAGGTCTGCTGGGACACCATTCCCTCAAGTGGCCTAATTGACTGGATCCAAAACAAGCATTTGGCTGTGTTGTGGCTTGCATAGGGTGGTTTACAGGGGGCCTATTTGTATTCTAGGCTACAGCGGTGGATAATGTTAAAAGATTTGTTAGAGAGGCAATCTGCTTGGTGATTTCCTCCAACCATTCATGAGTATTGGGCTTATTAAAATTATTATGTTGGTTATCCCTTCCTGGGGTGTTATTATGGCCTCCATGGTTGGACTGGCCATGACCTCTGCCTCTTGGTGCAGTATGACTTTGAAGCAGTGCGTTTTGTAATGTGTCCACTTCTACTGCGGTGACAGAAGAGGGTGTGGTGTCGGTGGTGATAATGGTGCGGGTATGGCCTAATTCATTAATGGGATGCAATTGGCGTCTGGCGTTTTCTACTCAGATGGCAGTAGGTGTTAGTGTATATAGACTTCCGTGTTCTAACAGAAAAAGTTTCTTCTTTAGAGAGGGTTCGCCACTTAAAGCATCAATAAACGTATCCAACTGTAGATGAGTAACTCCTTCTGGGTTGGTACTAGGATAAGCCTGAGCGACCAGTTGTCTAATACATCTTGCCAGCTGAGGGAGAGTTTCATTCACATGCCATCATAAGTTCTTTAATTGCAAATTGCTAGTCTCTCCAAGGGCAGTATCGCCAAAACGTTCTGGTAGTGCGTTCCCAAGTAAAGTGTAGGTTGGTGTTATTTCTGATCCTAGATCTGCTAATACCTGCAATGCTTTTCCTGACAATTTTGCGGCCAAATATTCTCCCATTTGGTGGTCTGACCATCTGTTTGTTCGACTGATTATTTCAAACTGGCACTTATAATTGGCCCAGTCACCTTCCCCACTGAATTCAGGTGGAAGAATAGCTCGGCCAGTGCCATGGTAGGGAGTGCTAGGTGCACACCTTGGTGGTGGTGCAGGAGTAATTGGAGTAAAAGCTGAGGAGGGTCATGAATCATAGTTGTGTGGTTGATACAGGTACTATCTAGACGGTAATTCAGAGTGGTACCATGTAGACAAGGTTGCAGGGAGTTCATATGATGGATTTCCCTGCATATGGTACCATTCGTTATAATGAGGCGGTGCCGTATATTCTGCAGGATGTTCAATTGGTCAAGGATGTCCTAACGGTATATGCTCTGTTTGTCCAGGAGGGCCTATTGGGTGTTGCACTGGATGTTTTCCATGCTATGTCATGATTGGGGAGAGACGTGGGTGATTGGTGCAGTATGCATAATTAGGTTGTCGGGTGACCATTGGTGGTTCAGGCTTCATGTTCCATTGTTGGTACCATGGTGGTGTCGGAGAGGGTGTTCGCTGAGGGAACAGAGGCCAGGTTGCCTGCGCATATTGTCACTGTTCACCTATTAATGCAAAATGTGGGCGCATAGTGTGAGGTTGGTGAGGGTCCCCTTAGGAGGATTGTTGTTGCGATATCCCATTATCCTGCGATGGTGAATAGTTACTATCATGGATGTCAGACAACGTTATATATGGGACATCCACCTGTGAAGCATCTATAAATGGTACTTCACTTATTCGCGAGAATCCCTGTCTAATCGGTGCTAATGATCCTGCACTGGGGAGTGGTACATAACTATTGGTGAGTATTCCCACCGTCCTATCATACAACCACTCCATTTCTTCATCTGAAGTGTACATATTGAGGTAGAACGGACTTAAACATACAGGAACTGAAATTGGGTGTAGGTTCAGTTACTCTTTGAGCCCCACATTGGGTGCCACTTGTAGCCACCAGGGGTGCATGTGGCTCCTCCGCAAGGTGTTGCTGGTTAGCTGGCCTCGGGGTTGAGGAGTGGGTACTACACATCTCTGGTGTCCATAAAGACTGACCTCTAGGGCTGGTGGAACGATCATGTTCCAGTGGGCTCGTGCAGCCATTGCTGCGGAAATTGAACACTACCATTTCATCCCGGCTGTTCGTATCACCACTGTGCCAGGCCACCATTTCAAAGATGGAAAAAGTGGTGCCGACACAATTTACTATTAATTTACTATTAATAAAAAGGAGTCAAATAATGGTATTTGTTTGGTGCTTATTTAAACAGTGTGCATTAAGACACAAAGAGTGGTGTGTTATTCTTATATCTTGCCAGAGGTACCTAACTGATATATATATATATCATGTATAGAGGGTATCATGGAAGGTACCCCTGTGAGGGTGGGTCCAGACACGGCACGTCAGTTGGTTTAATATAAACTATATCTTCCTCAGGCTGGCCAAAGATTATTTGTTTGCGAGAGGCACCATGTGCCTCCATCACAGGAAAATGCCTACCTCGCCGAAGTGGAGGAAGAAAGTAAAAGGGAGAGTGAGAGGTGCCCGACAATAAATATGAAGGGAAAAATGGAGATATCCTTACCATTTGGGAGCGCAAATTTATGATTTTGTGAGAGGAAAGTGCCTCGCGCAGGTCTCCATCCAGGAAAATTACCTACAATGATGAAGCGGAGGAGGAGAGTGGTAAAAATGGATGCCCTCCAGTTTTGAAGAATTGCAAAAGATTATAATATGATCTGATATGCAGATATGCATGCAGTTTTTACGTGGTGTGGCTGATTTCCACAGAATTCAGCACGTCTTATGCGAGTTACAGATATTATTTTAGTCAGTGCCACTTTATTTTTGCGGGCCTTCTTGAAGGGTCTAGACCATTATTTAGCTTTCAGGTCCAGATACAAAATTTTAGGCCACAAATGGCTTAGTGTAGCTTGCAGGGATATGCGTTGGTCCATCCTGTCCACCACATGTACAGGATGCACGGGATGGCTGGTTAGCTATGGTTCTCAGGGTAACGGATCCTGTATCATGACTCTCCAAAAGTACAAAGACCGACTTCTAGAGCCGGTGGAATGATAACGTTCCAGTGGGGCCGTGCGACCATTGCCACCGAGATTGAACCTCACTGTTTCATCCCAACTATTGGTGTCACCAGTATGACGGTCCATAGCTCAATTTAGGAGCCTAGACATGATAATTAACCGAAACGAACTATACAAACAATGGTACTCATTTGCTAGTTCAAGAGAGAAAATATACATTACATAGAACTAAGTTCGTCAGAGGTACCTCACAGATCTGTATATATTGGTGAGGTATCCCTGCAAGGGAGCGTCCTAACAAGGCCACTTATTTAGCTTAATATAAACCATTATACCCCTAACAAAAATATTATGTTGTGAGAGGAAAGTGCCTCGTGCGGGCCTCTGTCATAGAAAAATGCCTTCAATGCCGAAGCGGAGGAAGAGAGCTGGCAAAAAGGTCCACTCTCTTGTTCAAACACGTGCTAAGTGTAGTGTGAGTCAACCTAGTGAAATTATAATTATTGTTATGCATGCTGTATTACGTGAAGATGGGGTGGATGATTTCAAAAGAAATCAAATGCTGTCATCTTATGCATGTCCAAGATACAGTATTGGTAGTTGACACTTTATTTATGAGGTCCTTCTGCTAAATCCCAACCTACCATTTAGTTGTTAGATTTATATCCAAGCTTTAGCCGCAAGTGTCAGGGATTTCTACCTATCTTTATTACATGAACCTGACTGGCGAAGATGCTTGGTTTCCCTACGGTCGCCCTCCAGAGCATCTCCCTCAGAAAGGCAGCGTGCAGACATGTTACAGAGTGACAACTTAAGAATCACCTAACGATCTGGTTACATATCACACTGCAACCACATACAACATCATTAGGACAAGTCACCATTTACATAAGCAATTTTTGACAGACAGATATCCACCTTTAGTGAACCTCCCGTAGGGGTGGGGTGGGTTCCAAGACTGCACCCAGTCACCGTACAGAGTTAGATGGAGATCTGCATCTCATCCATCACCCGTGTGTTGGGGAGGGTGTGTGTGTGTGTGTGTGTGTGTGTGTGTGTGTGTGTGTGTGGGGGGGGGGGGGTCGATCATTTGGGATCCGGCACCGGGGGACTAATGTTTGCCTGTCATTAGGGTTAAATTCCAGGATCACATGTCAGGTTCGCCTCAGTGTAAAATTGATGCTGGATAGTGAAACAGAAGGATCATAGTTGTGGATGTCCACTAGATAGTCACAATAGCATATATAAATAATTTAAGCAGTGTCAAAAAGTTATGTGCTATACCGGAAGTTTGAAAGTTGCCCATACATAGAGGGCTACAGTAAAAGTTGTAATTATACAATGCATGTACATATTCTGGGTACACCATCCATGGTACACTGCATAGCGCTTTGTGGCATGCCAGGCAGAGTCCTGGCAGACTGTGGCCTAAGAGTTAATTAACACACGACATGCTGCGCAGAAGTTTGATTACCACTTTCAGCATGGTTCGCCAGATCTGACGAGTTGTCCACTAAGATTCACCACTCGTTCTACATACTGAAGAGGTTACATGTGGGCCCCGAGGCCCATCCGCAGGAATGCTCCGCTAAGGTGTTGGTAGTGAGGGAGTCGTCTATTCAATTAGTTGACCCGGATCCCATCCGAGGGTGTACAAAACTTAAATGCGGATGCTGCGATTGCGGGCCAGAGAATGAGAACTGAAATCCGAGAGGTACTGCTGCAGTTATAGGGAACCCACAGTCAGTAAGCCGTTGTCCACGTCTTGCACTGCTCTGGCCACACAAAGTGCCACTTGTTCTCTCTCATCGAATTGTGGTCTCGATTCTTGGTTTTGCGTTCCTTTTATACTACTCGTGACATCAGAGGCAGGACGGCCAGCCAATTAGCAGGCAATCTGTAGCCAATCAGCGTGCAGCTAGGAATGGCGAGGACGCTATCACGTAATACACATTCTCCCTATTCATTTAGTAGATACACATGATTACGATGTCTTTGTAATATTTTTAAAATAATTTCAATTCAATGAACTAAATTAGGATAACTTGGCCATTTCTGGTCTGATGTCAAAAAGGTAAATAGTTTTGGATTCCTCGTCTCATTCTGGTCCTGATAGGTACCAAGAACGACGAGAATAGAGTAAGTTAAAGAAATTACGTGCACCGACTCGCTACACTTTAGTATGCTTTCTCTCCCAACGCTGACATGTGTTGTCAGGGAAGCTCTGATGCGTGCACATGTGTGCTACATGATCTCACAGACGTTAACGTTTTTCAGAAACCTCTCTCATATGGCTTTATACACACGTATTATCCTACCAAGGGGGGGGGGGGCTTGGAACGCACACGGAACTGTCGTTCTGTACCCAGCCAAGCTTAAATGGTCCGTACCCACCCAGCCGATCCACGCCACACCAACCCCTCCTAGTTTGACACCTGTGATAAACGATACTGCATCGCGGATCAAAAGCATGGGAGCATGCTAGGCGAGAATTATAGACTTCTCGAGTAGGTGCGTATCCGAGAGGAGTAGTGACATGAGAGACACTTACTTTATCAGAGAAGAGCACATAGAGGTGCGAGAGTTTGGGAGGGAGGCATACTTTAGTTTTGATTTTTGGCCAGGTATTTATTTTTCCAGGCCTTTTCTTTTTTGTTTTCATTTTGCGATATTTTTAATATTTATTACCATGATTCAGCTAAACAATATCTTGCATGGGCGTTCTCTTGGTGACGGATAATTAAATTTTCCCCAAGAACGCCCAAGCCCCAACGTACCTGAATTAAGATATAAAAATATAATATATAAAATACAAGGTGATAACAATGACATATCACAGTAAATAATATCAATTACGTATGCATACTGATTATATGAGGGTATGCATACAGTGTGGCTCATCGGGTCCGCACAGATGGCTCTCGCCATCCCAAATCCGTCTCGTCATACTAACACGAGAAGAAAAATAATAAGAAACATAGTATATAATAATAAAGGCTAGTTCATCAGGCAGCCCCAGCAATAGCTGGGATGGCATGATGGTAATGAAGACATATTCGCTGTGGTGCATTGTGTTAATACACCGCACAAGGTATGTTTACAACACATGAATCCGCAGCGATTATTTTGCTAAGACACAGCTAGGCAACAATTTGCGTAGCAGTGTAGGATGACCATAGTCAGCCAATGGATGGGGTTTCGATTTTAAAAACATAAATAATAAAAAGTAAAAGATTTCAAAAATAAAAATATATAATAGTTCACTTTTCCGCACACCTAGTCAAACATTCTGCTGCATCCATGACAATAATGGCCACAAGTGTCTGCTGAAAACTTTCCCCTGCGAGTTTGAGTTCCACGACTTGTACTTGATGGTCACAGCGGGTGGTTTTCTGGTGCTGATATTATGTTATCCATGTTAATAATGTTCTCTGTGCTCAGGTTTAATGAAGTTGCGGACAAGGTGGCGGATGCACTAGTGGTGGCGGTGATGATGATGGGTGAAGTCCTGATGGTTGCTGGTTCCGAGGTAGCTGTCATCATGGTGGTGGTGGTGCTTTCATGTGGTCTGCTGGATGATGCGGAAATGCTGCGTGATGGTGTCGCTCCCGTGATTGTGGATAGTTTCCTATTTTTTACAGCCTGGATAAGTCTACTTGTGGATGTTCTGGGTACCACTCGCCCACCACGACAAACTCCCCCCCCCCACACACCCCGAGATATGAGAGAAGATCAATCAGAAGTGAGAGCAAGCTCAAGCACTGACCATCAAAACAGCACTAACCAGCTCATGGCAACAAATGTGCAATTACTCTCAAACCAAGTGCAGCATATATTAAATCAATTGTTACACTTTGAAATAAGTATGCGAACAAGAATTAATACCATGGAAGAAACTACGCACACACAGCATCAACAGGCAATGCAGACCCTACACGGATCTCAGTATGGAAATCAGCTATCCCACCAGAAATATGGTGACCAGCCAGCTCATCAGCAGTATGGTAGCCAGCCAGCCAACCAGCAGTATGACAGCCAGACAGTCCATGTGCAACAGTGTAGCCAGTCAGTCCACAAGCGGTATGGCAGTCAGCCAGCCTACCTGCAACATGGTAGCCAGCCGGTCCATCTGCAACAAGGTAACCAACCAGTCCACGTGCAATGGGGTAGCCAGCCAGTCCACCCACAACAGAGCAGTCAGCCAGTCCACCTACAACAAGGTAACCAACCAGTCTGCTTGCAGCAGGGTAGCCAGCCAATCGATCTGCAACAGAGCAGCCAGCCAGCCAATCTTCAACAGTGCAACCAGCCAGCCCACCAGCAACATGGACACCGGACAAACCAGCAGAAGTATGGCAACCAGTCAGCCCGCCAACAGTATGGTACCCAGCCAGCACACCAGCAGCCATGACAACGGGGTAGCCAGCCAACCCAGCATCAGCACGGCAGCCAGCCAGCACATCAGCAGTCATGGCAATATCGTAGCAAGTCAGCACACAAGCAGTATGATAGCCAGCCAGCTCACCTACAACCTGGTAATCAGCCAGTCCATCACCAACAGAGCAGCCATCCAGCCCACCGGCAACATGGCATCCAGCAAGCATATCAACAGCCATGGCAATATCGTAGTCTGTCATCACACAAGCAGTATGATAGCCAGCCAGCTCATCTGCAACACGGTAATCAGCCAGTCCAACAACAACAGAGCAGCCAGCCAGCCCATCAACAACAGGGTAATCATCCAGTCCATCAGCAACAGAGCAGCCAGCCAGCTCACCAGCAACATGACAGCCAGCTATCTCAACATCAACATGTTAGCCAGCAAAACCATCAGCAACAGGTTATCCAGCCACCCCACTTGCAACATAGTGGCCAGCCAAGCCATCACAAGTATGGTGGCCGGTCAGCTCAACATCATTATGGTAGTCCGCCAGCCCACCAGCAAAGTGGTAGACAGCCAGCTCTCCAGCAGCATGGTAGACAAAAAGCTTAGCGGCAACAGGGTACTCGGCCATCCCATAAACAGCGTGGTAGCCAGCTACCAAATCAGCAATGTTCTAAGCCAAATCGAACTTCGCAATATGCACTCCCAGCTACTGAGTGTCCTAAATGTGAATAGACACTACGTAAACACACAGCAGAATGGAGGCCAAATTGCACCGCACTTTAAATGTTAACAACTTAACTCAGTATAATGGCATACAAAATCAGTCTAAAATTGGTAGCCAGTCAAACCAATCTGAATCTGCTAGTCACTCAGTCCAATTGCATGATAGCCATTCAGCCCAACACCACGATAAAGAGTCAATTCAGGAGTGTGGTAACCAGATAGATCAACAGCATTCTGGTGACCAGTCGGTCCAGCAGCAGTATGGTGAGCAGTTAGTCAAACAACAGCATGGTGACCAGTCAGTCCAGCAGCAGCATGGTGATCAATCAGTCAAATATGGTGACCTGTCAGTCAAGTATGGTGATCAGTCAGTCAAGTATTGTGACGAGTCAGTCAAGTATGGTGACAAGTCAGTACAATGTGGTGACCAGTTAGTCCAATGTGGTGACCAGTTAGTCCAGTATGGTGACCAGTCAGTCCAGTATAGTTACCAGTCAGTAAGTCAGATAGTCCAAGAGCAGCATGGTGATCAGTCAGTCCAAAAGCAGCATGGTGACTTGTCAGTTCAACGGTGCCATGGTGAGCAGTCAGTCCAGCAACAGTATGGTGACCAGTCAGTCCAACAATATTATAGTGACCTGTTAGCAAAATATGGTGAACAATCATCCATGTATGGTGACCAGTCAGTCCAGCAGCAGTATGGTAACCATTCAGGCCAGCAGCAGTATGATGCTCAATCAATCAAATACGCTGACCAGTCACTCCAGTATGGTGACCAGTCAGTCCAGTGTGACGACCAGTCAGTCCAGCAACAGCATGGTGACCAGTCAGTCCGGCAACCACATGGTGACCAGTCAGTCCAACATCATCAAGGTGATCTGTCAGTCCAGTATGGCGATCAGTCAGTCCAGTATGGTGATCAATCAGTCCAGTGTGGTAACAAGTCAGGCCAGTATGTTAATCGGTCCCTCCAGTATGATGACAAGCCAGCTAGTCCCACAGCACAGTGGCCAGTCAGTTCAACAACAGCATGGTGATCAGTCAGTCCAGCAGCAACATTGTATCCATTCAGTCCAGCAGCAGTATGATGTTCAATCAATCAAATATGGTGACCAGTCAGTTCAGTTTGGTGACCAGTCAGTCCAGTGTCACGACCAGTCAGTCCAGCAACAGCATGGTCAGCAGTCAGTCCAGCAACCACATGGTGATCAGTCAGTCCAACAACATCAAGGTGACCTGTCAGTCAATTATGGTGACCAATCAGTCCAGTATGGTGACCAGTCAGTCCAGTGTGGTAACAAGTCAGTCCAGTATGTTAACCGGTCAGTCCAGTATGATGACCAGCCAGGCAGCCAGACAGTCCCACAGCAACATGGTGACAGTCAGTTAAACAACAGCATGGTGACCAGTCAGTCCATCAGCAGCATGGTAACCATTCAGTCAAGCATGGTGACCAATCAATAAAGTATGGTGACCAGTCAGTCCAATATGGAGACCAGTCAGTCCAATATGGAGACCAATCAGTCCAGCATGATTACCAGTCAGTCCAGCAACAACATGACATTCAGTCAGTCCAGCAGCCGCACGGAGACCAGTCTGTCCAGTATGGTGACCAGTCAGTCCAGCAGCAATGTGGTGACCTGTCAATCAAGTATGGTGACCAGTCAGTCCAGCAACAACAGGTTGACCAGTCAGTGAAGCAACAGCATGGCGACCAGTCATTCCATCTGCAAGACAAGTGTACATATTCAGACCAGCAGTCAAATAATCATTCAAGCCAGAAGTATGGCGACCAAACAAACCAGAAGTGTGGTTATCAGTCAAACCAGCAGGAGCATGGTATCTACTCAATCCGACAGCAACATGATAACCAGTCAATCCAGCAGCCTTGTGATCATGACCAGTCTTTTTTAGGGCAAGGCCGAGTTACAAAAATCTCAAGATAGCATCTTTCAATATCAAGAACTTAAAGGGTAACTTTATGTATACCCAGAAATTGTGTGAGAAATAAAATAGACATTATAGCCTTGCAAGAACATTGGCTATATGACTGTGAAAAATACTGGATGAAAAAACTACTTCCAGGTTTCCAGCATCATTTCAGATCTGTGGATGAAGGCAATCCATTACCCCCTTACAGTTACCACGGGGATACGGCAGATCAAGTATAAGCTGGAGAGACGAGCTAAATAGTATAATTGAAAGTCTACCTGATGGTTCAAATAGAACAGTCTGTATAAAAATAAACTCATCACCTTCAGTCATGATTATAGCAACATATGCCCCATGTAAAGGGTGTAGCAAATATAATGAGGAATATATGGAAATCTTAGCAGAATGGCAGGAACTACTGAACAAATATAAAGACTCCAATGATGTCCTGATATGCGGCGATTTAAATGCATCATTGCATTCAGAATACCCAGATGCAAGAGACAAACTATTAAAAGATTTCTGCACCAAGAACCAGTTATAATTAGTTCCAAATTATCCAGTTGGTTAAACCTTTGAATGTGCAAATGGCTCTTCACAGATTGACTATATCATTGCATCAAACATAGATCTCATAAAACAAGTTGAGCATGTATCAAAGGAATACGACAACTGCTCAGATCATATACCAATTAGAGCTGTCATTACAGTTAAGGAAAGCAGCATGAGTAACAATGTGCTGAAGCCAGTACAAGAAAGAAAGCTTCAGTGGGGGAAAGGTGATCTGGTTCAATATAAAGAAAATCTGGAAAGAATGATGCATCAAAATGATCTCTGCTCATTAAACAAATCGGTAGACGAACTTATCACTACTGTCACCATATGTATGAAGGCCAGTACTAAAGGGGCAATCCCAGAGAGGAAACCAAAGATTTCAAAGAAGGGTCGACTCTGGAATTATAAACTTGCAGAAACATCAAACATATCCAAAACAATACATCATCAATGGGTTCATGCTGGTAGACCTTCAAATCCAAAACATCCATCAAAGATCAAATTAAGAGAAGCTAAAAAGGCGTATCGGAGAGAGCAACGGCAGGCTGTAACAAGAGCAGAGCAAGATACTACAAACAAGATCATGAATGCCCTACCCTCAGATCAGTCACTGTTTGTACAGCTAATACGAACTCAGACAAAAACATCACAGAAAATTCTGTCAACAGAAATATTGCATGTGAATGATAAGGAGTATCATGGAAATGATATAATAGAAGGATGGGCAACTTACTTTGAAGAGCTAGGAACACCAAAGGAAAACCGCACATTTAATAAGGCATATAAAGATCAGGTTGAGGACGATATAACCAACATTGAATCTGTCTGTGGTGATCATCGGTCCAGTCCAGATCCCTTCACGTGGAATGATGTAAACAGTGCTGTGAATGAGCTACACCTGAAAAAGGCCTCAGATTCTGATGTGCTCTCATCAGAGCACCTAAAACATGGTGGTGTCTTATTGACGATCCTAGATAATTACCGGAAAATCACAGTGACATCCATAGTGGGAAAAGTCTGAGAAGCTTTACCTTAAACACATTAGACCATTGATTTCAGAAAGCCAAAGTAATCTACAATTTGGTTTCACACCTTGAAGATTTTCGATCTTCGGGTCTAATTTAGAAATATATCTACCACACCTCTGATAAGAATATGATGTAACGGTTGCTGCGACAACCTCTTATCAAAGATGCAGTAGCACGATTATCTGCTCGCCTCGTCGACGGTGATGGTGACGATATTTATACTCGATAATCTGGGCCTGATCTGACTCGGGTACAAGATGGTGGCTCGGGACGGTGGTCTTCCGTCGCTTCCAGACTGGACAATAAATAACCCAAACTCTTGCTTCGAGGATATCGAAGTGATAATATATTCTCTGAAGTTTGACTGTCTGATATGACCATGAATATGTGTGATTTATGCTGTCACGATAGAAGTTAAAATAAAACTCTAAGTAAATATAAGTGGCTTATACTGCCACCAGCGATGTTAAATAATTAATATTGTACTTATACTAGCCCGACTACTTTGGGTGACTTATACTGCCACCAATGACTACAGAAACAACCGATATCTACGCGATACGAATACTGGTTATTCTATCATTTAAAAGTTGCGTTTCACGATTCGCTAGGCAGTTTCGTCAAATACTGTTCTTGGCTACTTAAAGCCATTCACCAAGAATTCATTTGAATCTCGACAAAATCAGTTCCACGGAACTATGCGGACTCGAGGCTAGGCTTTCTTCAGACCAATCTTTTTCTGAACCTTCAACGTTAGAGACCGGACCGAACCACGACTGAAAGTTAAAGTCCCGCTTATATACAATCTTAGTTTTTTATATCTTGTTGTTCTCTAAAATTCCAGCTGCCTTTTATGACAGAATGACTTATCTTGTTTGACGACAAGTCTCGATTTGTGTATCTACGCCTATGAATCTGTCCGAATGACGAATGGTCGGTTTGATACCAAGTATCAATTTGTGTACCCAACATCCATGAATCTGTCAGAATGACGAATGATGGGTTTGATGACAAGTTTTGATTTGTGTACCCAACATCCATGAATCTGTCAGAGTGACGAATGATAGGTTTGATGACAAGTTTCGATTTGTGTACCTAACATCTATGAATCTGTCAGAATGACGAATGACCGGTAAACAAGTTACCATTCTTCTTAGTCTTGAGTGATTACTTTTTGGCTACTGCTTATGAATCTGTCCAAATGACGAATGATCGGTAAACAAGTTACCATTCTCGTTATCCTGATTGTTTACTTCTCGGTTCATTTTCTCAAGCTTTCGTGAGAATATAGATCGCCATTGTAACTAACTGCTTCCGTATGTCATATTTCATCTGATTCCGGCTAGACGCTAATCATCTTGCCAATTTGATGTGTACCTCGTCTGACAATGTATGCATATCCCACGCTGATAATGTATGTATTCCTCTTACAAGGACGCTATGGACGGTACCAGTTATCCAGTGCTAATAATATATATCCAAATGATAGATATATATCCAAATAATAAGATGCTGGTAATGCATCTAAGTATAGATGATGATGATCATTGCTAGTAACCGCTGATCGGTACATCTTAATATACATGGTGACATAGTCTATTAGCTCGCCTGGTATTCACATCTGAATTTTGAATTTTTACTCGGGACTTACTCGTACATATAAGATGTCCAGCGGGGTCATGACTTCCCACAAGACAATCCCATATCTACAACCTGGAAAATCACCATCAGTTGCAGCAGTACTAATGACTGAAGTTATAGCGGAATGCAGAGAAAATACAGTGCCCTGCTATGTTGGCTTTATGGATACACAGAAAGCCTTTGATGTTATCTGGCATTCTTCATTATTGCAGCGTCTTTACCTCCTCGGTATAACAGGGAAGCTATGGTTGATTGCGAATGAAATGTACAGAAACATGTCAGCACAAGTCAAGTGGGAGGGACATAGAAGTAGAAAGTTTGCTGTCAAACAAGGCCTTCTACAAGGTTGGGTCACATCTCCTGATTTTCATAAACCATATGAGGATCCGCTACTAAAATTACTTGAGCAAACAGCAACGGGTCTACATATTGGTTCAATATATCTGGGCTCAATATCACTATGTGATGATAAGACAGTCCTAGATACATCCCCAAATGGGCTACAGGTGGGAGTGAATGCTGCAACAATGCTAATGGCATTGCCAAAAGCCAAGTGATGGTTTTCAATCGAGGCAAAGAAACAGAATATGAGTGGACACTAAACGAAGAAAAGATGGACGTGGTAAAGGAATATAAACATCTGGGACTAATAAGAACACACGACAAACGTGGCCTAGGCAAAGAAATTATACGAAAAGCTCGTGCAACAGCTTATTCATTGATGGGTGCTGGCTTACATGGAATTAATGGACTAAGCCCAATTGTCAGTATAAAACTATGGTCAACATATGTAATACCACGATGTACGTATGGACTGGAGGCATTAATTATACCAAAGAAGGAAATGAGTCAGATCACTACACATGAAGCTCGTTATGAAAAGAGAAGGCAGACACAGTTGGTTTCAAGATGTCGAATTGATTTTATAAAAATATCAATTACCATCAGCCCACCTGCTGCTACAAGACCCACCACTTAAATGTGTATGGAAGCGTCATGTCCAAAAGGCTGTAAACACAGTAGTCCTAGAGATGCTAAAGGAAGACATTAAGCAGAAATCATCAGCCCGGTTTGTGAATGTTGACATCCTTGATATCGGAAGGCCACATCCGATCTGGTCAACAGTGACAGCAAATACATATGATGTAAAACGTGCCATCATCAAGGCAAGGTTACTAACCGGTACATACTATCTGCAAGCACACAGATCCAAATTTAATCAATATGAGAGTGATGCCTGTCCTTTTTGTAATAACGTTATAGAAGACTGTATGCATTTCCTAGTTCAGTGTCCAGAATTTGCAGCTATCAGAAGCATCTATATAGCAGAAATCGAGCATCTAGTGGCAGCAGATAGCTGAGAATTAATAAGCAAGGATGAGAATCTTATTCTCCAGATGTTACTCGACACAACTCTCTTGTTTGGCCTGATTGGAAGCGATTCAATGTCGAAAATTGAATCCATCTCCAGGAAACTCTGCTATAAACTTCATATCAGACGTACCGTAAAATGGGGATACTTGAGACGATTTTAACGGTAATGTGCCAACATATCGGAAATGAATTGAGTGATGCAAGGACTATATATGTTAAGTAGTTCAACTGGCTTAGAGACTGTTATTAATGAGTAAGAAACACATATTCAGGACTTTTGAGTTATTAAATTTTTTTATTAAAGCGTGTCTCAAGTTGCCCCAGCATTTGTGTTACTTGAGACGGCAATGTCTAAACATATATATTGCAAGTTAAAAGGCTCCTGTGTAACTTGCGCGCACCGAGGCGTCTTGTATGTATTCGTGGCATTACTAGTCTATTTACTGTAATTACGGTACCGGTAACTCACAGAGCCTACAACATAATAATAATAATGCAAGGTTAATTCTATGCCATCACAAATTAAAACAAGTGCATAGGCACTGGTACTAAAACCTAATTTTGGGTCGATTCACTTTAACCCTTAGCACTCTGAAGTTTTAAAATTTTTAATAAAATTTCATTTCACATTATAGCTGGTGGTCGTTTTGGAAACAGTGCTGCTGAAAGCTGTTGCTGTCTATGACAGCAACAGGTTTCAGCAGCAATTGTTTTCAAAAGGTACACCAGCCTTTCTTTTCCTGGCTCTGTAACTATCTACTTTTCGACATCAGTGTGCTAAGGGTTAATGTACACCATCCTTTCATTCCCTGACTCTGTAACCATCTACTTTTTGACATCAGTGTGCTAAGGGTTAATGTACACTAGCCTTTCTTTTCCTGACTCTGTAACTATCTACTTTTCGACATCAGTGTGCTAAGGGTTAAGGGCACTATCGCAGGGAGAAACCTGTCTATTGTGGACACCATCTTGTGGTTGCAAAGGCAGGTGGCCTAATATACAGGTTTCTCCCTGCGATAGCACCAACTTTTTAATAGTATTTTGAATGATAGAGTCAATGTTTCTGAAATACATTATGACGTCATTGATTAGCCAATATATTATGACAAGAATTCATGACATCATAATCGGACTGTTTATGATGTCATAATCAGATTGACTTATTAATAGCTTGTTGCAGTTATGAGACTTGTCTATGACAATAAGAATGGATTGGAATAGTGGAGGGTGGGGGTTCGAGGGACTCCACAAAAAATTAGGAGTGTCTAATTTTGACAGACAGACCTATTGACAAACAGACAGACAAAGTTACTTATAACTGTTGGTGGAATAAAGGACCATGTGTATTCTTTCATAAGGATAATATAAGCTTCTACATTTGCTAGAAAATGAATGCTAGTTGATTTTTAGCATATAGCTCTACCATGGGGTAACTTGAGACAGTGTCTCATGTTACCCCAGGTAGTAGTTGTTTTTGGGTAATAATGAACTGAATCAACCTGCTAAAAGTTATTTTAAAACATACATTAGTACATTTTTCCCAACACTATAGGCAAATATTTCAAATAGTAACCTAGTGAACCAACTCAATTCTAATTGGATAACCAGACAGAGTTTTCTGGCGGTAGATTTTACTCACGGTTTCACCATACCATCTCAACGTGTCATATTTCTTTATGGAAATGACATTAGAATGCCATATAACAAGAAATCTGTCAAATACAATATGTCTAATTACCTGGAACTGTATAAATTTCTATATTTTAAAGCACATAAAACACATGTCAGTTTTTCTTAAATGGCAGCCATTTTGTCTCAAGTTACCATGCTGTCTCAAGTATCCCCATTTTACGATAATCATCTCTTAAATGAAATGAATTACCTAACAAAGCTTGCATTATAAGACATCAAGTTAGTATAATTAAAGTCAATTGCACATAGAAAAATACGGTGCATCTTATGCTTTCTGGATGCTTCTACATGTATTTCAATAACAATGAACTCATTTACGCGTCTGATGAACATAAATTTACTCGTCTATGAACTGTGACCATTTACCTATATACAGATAGGAAAATTACTTGCGTGTGTACATGCATGTACATAAATGTCAGATTTAATGATCGTTTGCGTGTGTGTATATAATATAATATATAATTAATGGAAAACTCCAGTAATTTGCGGACTCTAGAGATTCCTGGATAATACACCGAAAGGTGGTGTGCCAGACACTGGCGGAAACTCCAAGAACAGAACAGAACAGATGGCGCCTCGATCAGCTGTTTTGCAAAATAGCACATTTGTGTGTTCAAATATGTCAATCTATGCATATTTCTTGTACGCCACAAACTAAAAAGTAGACAGATGACTAGATTAACGATATTGCCAATCGGGAAGTGGGATGGCGATATGTTTGACAACTTTCACATCTCAACCCGCCCTAATTATCGCCGGTAATTTGAAGAATACGTTTTCTCGGAAATTGTAAACAAAGACACGCATCAATGATTGAGCCTATCGGATTTTTTATCTGGCCATGGCCATAAACTTATTGTTATTTCGCGACCAGAGGTAAACAAAATTCTAGGTAACCTAGGTAGGTAGGTAGGTAATCTAAAGTTTCTGAGCGCATGTTTGTAAAACCTCTATGCTCAGCTCCTATGCACTAATAAACTTGTTGATCCAAAATTTCCAGTTATGTCTGACTTAAATTTTTAGAATAATGCCCTCTTCTGTCTTTGTATTTACATGAAGCTAGCTATAGATATATTCAGTAGTATTTAATATATACAAGCTATATACATATAGTATATACATATACACCTGTGCAAAAGTTAAGCACCAGCAAAAACAATAGAACGTAGAAACATGATGGTACAACTAGGCTGCCATACTTTTTGTCCCCGCGTTAGCTGACATAATTCCAAGTACGAAATGCACATGCATGCATGACTTCACGCCGCTTGATGTCCGTGCGTGGCGGGAAACAGCACACGTGTTCAGTTATGTAAAAGTCCAGTTTGAGGTGTAGAACATTACATACAGATTTAGGCGACAAGATTAGGAATTTTGTGTTCATGACCGTGGTTTATTTGTACAGAGAGAATTAGCTCTTGATTGTGAACCGCTATGGCAAGACGAAGGTTAAGTGATCGTGTGAAATGGCAAATCATAGGCATGCATACCACTGGTATGTCATGCAGAGAGATTGGCAGACAGCTGAACATTAACCATACTGTAATCAGTCGTTTGATTGCAAAACATGGGCAAACTAACGAGGTGAAGGACAGGCCTAGATCTGGAAGACCGAAGAAGACTACTGCCCGTGATGATCGAGCCCTAGTACGCCTTGTTAGGAGATCTCCATTCACCAACAGCAGAGTGCTCAGCCAGCAATGGGAAACGCGCAATAGAGTGTCAATGTCTACCGTCAAAAGGAGACTGTATGCTGCTGGCATGAAAGCTAGGAGACCTGTCAGACGTCCTCTCCTCACTGCACACCACAAAGAGGAGCGTCTGAGGTGGTGCAACGAAAGAAGACACTGGAACATGAGATCCTGGAGACGGGTACACTGGTCCGATGAAAGTCGGTTCCTGCTTCATGCCACAGATGGTCGAACTCGTGTATGGAGGTCCAGACGCACGGCGTACGACCAACGTAACATCATGGAAGAAGTTCCATTTGGTGGAGGTTCCGTTATGATATGGGGGTGCATCTCATTTGATTGTAAGCTGGATCTGTTGACTGTACCTGGAACACTAAATGGACAAAGATATCAAGATTCCATACTGGATAGAGTTGTGGTCTCTCATTTTGTAAATCATGCACCTGGAACCCACCCTATATTCATGGATGACAACGCCCGGCCACATCGTGCTAGAGCTGTGCATGAATACCTCCGCCAGAATGCCATCGAAACCCTACCATGGCCAGCAAGGAGCCCTGACATGAACCCTATTGAGCATATCTGGGACATTCTGGGAAACATGGTGAGAAGGAGGGATCCTCCTGTGCAGAACCTACAGGAATTAACAGACGCACTCCATCTTGAATGGCAACGAATACCACAATGGCGTATCAGTCGGTTGGTGACCAGCATGAGACGTCGTGTCCAGGCCGTCATCCAGGCACAAGGTGGATATACCCGGTATTAATAATGACAGTCTCAAACTCGTGCACAGATGTTAAACTTCGTTTTCAGACACCATTAATGACAATCTAGCCACGTGTGTCAACTGTAGGGCAATAGTTGTCAGTTGTGTCAACGTAACCATATTCAGGCCTCGTTTTCAAGTTCAAACAAAAACATACAGTGTTTCCCCACCATCATAATCAGCATTCCTCTAGTTGCATTATTACCTCTTGCACTAAGATGGATGGGTACATAAATGCCAATCTCTCTGCATGATATACCAGTGGTATGCATGCCTATGATTTGCCATTTCACACGATCACTTAACCTTCGTCTTGCCATAGCGGTTCACAATCAAGAGCTAATTCTCTCTGTACAAATAAACCACGGTCATGAACACAAAATTCCTAATCTTGTCGCCTAAATCTGTATGTAATGTTCTACACCTCAAACTGGACTTTTACATAACTGAACACGTGTGCTGTTTCCCACCACGCACGGACATCAAGCGGCGTGAAGTCATGCATGCATGTGCATTTCGTACTTGGAATTATGTCAGCTAACGCGGGGACAAAAAGTATGGCAGCCTAGTTGTACCATCATGTTTCTACGTTCTATTGTTTTTGCTGGTGCATAACTTTTGCACAGGTGTATATATATATATATATATATGGGAATTACGTTATGTCAAAATCGGGCGAGAACTGGCAAAACCGGGCGAGACCAGGCGCAACCGACCAAAAATACGGGCGCAACCAGGTCAAATCCTGAGAGATAAATTTGTTTAAATCAAATTAGATTGGCATCAGCGCATATTCTGGGCGTTAGATATATTTTCAAGCAATTTATGAAAGTGGGATTATAATATATAATATGATAGGCTATATATATGGGATGGGGACAAAGTCATATGGATAGGGCAGAGTTTGCAGTTTAAGAAAACAAGAAACAAGAATATTACGACAGCTTGTATAGATCTCTACCATAAATTTAACATTTTCGTAAATGACAATCCCATGCTGCAGTCTATTGTTGCTGTTATATTTCCGTATAGGCCTACATGAAGTCAATCCAAAGTTCCGTTATGCGCGTATCAAGAAACAAGACAAACAACTGATCAACGCAGTTTATATTTATTATATGTTAATGTTGACATATACAAGGCAATACAATACATTAGAATAGAATAGAAAAGAATAGAATATAATAAAACACACACGTACGCAAGCATGCACGAACAGACGCACGCGTCACATTCACGCTATCTATACAAAACGCTCCACACATTAAGCTTAAGGGTGAAGTTATATATATATATATATATACTACATATGCACGTATTTAGCGCCAATATTCTGCATATTGCAAAATATTATACATGGTTTCTACACTGGACGCGACAGTGAATTGTATTATAGAAAATGTCCACGAGAACACTATTTTTGAAAATTTACTACTGGAATGACTGGCTCGGTTATCGAGCCAGTTATACCAGTGATAAGTTTTCCAAAATAGTATTCTCTTGGACATTTTCTATAAGGCAATTCTATCTTCTTAAATATTACATTTAATTTATGCCTGGCGTCCTACCGAATTTGCCTTATAGAAAATGTCCAAGAGAACACTATTTTTGAAAATTTACTACTGGAATGACTGGCTCGGTTATCGAGCCAGTTATACCAGTGATAAGTTTTCCAAAATAGTATTCTCTTGGACATCTTCTATAAGGCAATTCTATCTTCTTAAATATTACATTTAATTTATGCCTGGCGCCCTACCAAATTGCCTTATACAAAATGTCCAAGAGAACACTATTTTTGAAAATTTACTACTGAAATGACTGGCTCGGTTATCGAGCCAGTTATACCAGTGATAAGTTTTCCAAAATAGTATTCGCTTGGACATTTTCTATAAGACAATTCTATCTTCTTAAATATTACATTTAATTTATATCATATATACATCTTACGCCCTACCAAATTCTTATAGAAAACGTCCAAGAGAACACTATTTTTTGTAATTTACTACTGGAATAACTGGCTCAGTTATTGAGCCAGTTATACCAGTGATAAGTTTTCCAAAATAGTATTCTCTTGGACATTTTCTATAAGACAATTCTATCTTCTTAAATATTACATTTAATTTATATCATATATACATCTTACGCCCTACCGAATTCTTATAGAAAACGTCCAAGAGAACACTATTTTTTTTAATTTACTACTGGAATAACTGGCTCAGTTATAGAGCCAGTTATACCAGTGATATGTTTTCAAAAATAGTATTTATGGAATGGACAGCAATTTTACTACAGGACTGACTGGCTAGCATTTCTAACTTAACTCAAGTTTAATAACACATGATGCTTTTTCTTTGCCCAGGTTTTTTACCCCCACTCTTTGATGGTATAACGACTCTCGTTCCATCAGTTGACCTTATTGTCCGTGAGTCTCTTTCTTTAGCTGCTTTAAGGAACCTCTGGAAATGTCTCTTTCTTTGGTCGCTCTCCCTGGTGCACCATATTGCTTCCGGAACCGCGAATCGATTGTACTCATCACAGAGAACATAATCACCTTGTCCGATCAAACTACGCTCTAACTCGCGATATTGTCTAAGGACTACTGAGTATAGTTTCTCAACCAATTCACTTAGCGGCTGAGATTTCCAATCTATGGCCTGTTTGAAGACATGATTTAGGCTTTCACAATTGTTATTCGTCCAAGGAAATATTGGATGGTCCCGAGTCTTACGCCGTTTTACTGCTAAGTTTTTTAAGGCACCCACGGTTAAGTGTACTTGACCTAAATTTAAAGTCTTGTCAAATCCTAAAACAGTATTGTGGCAGGTTGGTCCGGAACAAAAAAACCGCTTAATATCACTGATTTGCTCTTCTGTGAATAAAATTACAATGGGGACTTTGTCTCTTGTGCTTGTGACCCTCTCAACGAATGGATGGGTATGTACCATATTCTCCACAATCTGCACTTGATCTGTAGTCGCCAGTTTTCACCCCAGCTGGTCTCTCCCCTTCTTTCGCTCGGTATACAACGCATCTGGCTTTTTTGTCTTAACACTTTCTTTAATTTTCTTAATCGCAGCTGGTTTAGTTCTTATATACGTGTTTAATGCGGTTTCTGAATCCGTGCTGATGCATGGAGGTTCACGCCTATATTCGTGGCAGGCTAATTTTCGAGCATTGGAACCTTCACCTTCTATCCATGAAACTCTCTTCTCATACTCCATTGATATCTTATGTTTTGCGTAGTATCTCTGTAGACTGAAGATGGGTCCGGTTGTGGTTCAAGAGGCAAGAACACTGTCTTCTTATCACGTTGTCGTTCCAGGCAGTATAAACCATTTTTCAGTACGACATTCTTGACCTTTTGACCAGGTGTTGAAACAAAAGTTGTCTTTGTTGATGGACCACCCGGCATCCACGCGCCACAATCGTCCCAGAACTGACTCTGTTGTCCATTCTCCCATCTCTGAATGTAAATTAATAAAGATCGATAATAACCCGTAAAAAGTAGTTAGTTATGGTTAAACGGGGTTACTTCACGAGACAGTGTAACTTCGCCGGCCATATAAAATGGCTTCTATCTATTTCCTGACAAAACTTCGGCATTAAAGGGTTAATAAAAATGTTATGTTACATTAATAAAAAGATGGATATTAACCCTTAAAAGTAACTAGTTGCACAGTCAGACTTAAGAAGACTATTTTAGACATTTTACCAATGAAATACCAGTGGCTAATATTTTTAAATATTCTTATCTTTGGTCCATGGGCGTCCGCAGGTTCCACTGATCCACTGATGGAGTAATCCAGTGATTTTACATGGATCCAATGGTTTCTTGGAAGCGTAGGAGAGGCACTCTGAGAGCTTCCAGGTTTTACAATTTTCCGGGGGAAGAACCCCGCCGGGTTGGTTACCCCCCCCCCCCTCTGGAAATCCATCCAACAACCATGACCAAATTTGATGGATATTTGGAAAATAATTTAACTGTTTGAGTACTCACTTCATCTGCAAGACATGTGAAGGTTCGATGTTGTTCCTGACTTGGTATCGACGCCACATTACATTCTAATTCGTCAGACTGAAGATAATAATAATAATAATAATAATAATAATAATAATAATAATAATAATAATAATAACAGACAGACAGAGAGAAATCTACAACTACAGAAAATGGTATTTATACAAAAAGGAATTTATTCGTCATAAGTTAATATTGATAGTGGTTCTTTACATCGAGGTACATATTATAAGCCTCTAAAAGTACTTTAAAATTTTTTAAATATTTATTCCTATTTTCTCACAACCTGCATGCGAGTGTGTAAAGGTATGCAATAATCTTACCATTTCTATTGGTGTTGAAGCTAGCTGAGATGATCTAGCAGACAAACAATCTTTCTTGCGTGGCGGTTGTTTGTGCGATGTTGATTGCGGTGGACTCTGTAACACGTCAGAATAGGACCGCTTACGTGGCGTGGCATTGACATTGTTGTTAACTCTCAAGGGAACGAAGTGGTCGGGTCTCCACTCTCCATGCGTTTGCTTTTGGTGGAACCGGAGAACATGACGTCCACATGATGGGGAGTGCTTCCATTCCATAAACGGCAGATTCACGTGCGGAGAATGTTACATTTAATATGTCAATATTCTTATCTTTATGCCCATTTACTGCTGGATAGATAGATCTTATATCGCGGTGAACTACTGACGCGGCTGCCATCATCGTCCAAGCCGAGGAAAACTGACCCTTGGTACAGCAGTCAATTGCTGCGGTAGTGTAGTTTGGTGACAGAATGTGCACAGGTGTATTCTCCCATTTGCCACGGTAATGGTCTTCAAATGTCACCAGTTCCATGGCCGTTCGCATCCTTAGCACGAGTGATGCAGCTTCATTACCGGATAGCAACATAGAAATGGCATGAAACAAGCAATTCCCATCAGCTGCTACATGAATGGGCTGTACATTTGATCGTTGTCCGACTTTAATGAGTATTGACTTGCTTTCGACGTCTAATTCGAATTTGCCGCCTACCTTGGTTGATGTATGGAAGTCTGGCGATGCCCGAAGTAGAATGCGTTCTAGGATAACTGCTGATTGAAGGATTTTATATGTTTTACATGCTGCCATGGACAATCGGTCATGGGCCATCTGGAAATCAAATTTTCCATCAGTGTGTGTGCACTTATTACAATGATAGTCAATCTTATATTTGTTCAAAGTCGTTGCATCGCCTAAGCTTAAATTGTCACACTTATTGTGAACCCACCGATCACATTGTCCACAAAACATGCAATTGTTGATACAGCTAACTCTACAAACACGACACGGATATGTGTGTGTGGGTGTGTACGCTCTAGGTGGCAAACACACTCTCCTTGATCGTCCAGTCTGAAAAAAATATATAATAATAATAATAATAATAGTAGGCGAGTGAAAAAATGTTTCATTTGTTAAATGCAGGTACGTATTTGTTAAAATATTTAGTTGCAGCCGAAATGAATAGAATAAATTAATATTTTAATTTCGCCTAACAGCTGCCCGATACGATCTACTGGCCCTCTGATTGGAGAGCAGTCGTCAAATGTGGGCGGGGTAGACCAGCAGGTGGTTACCGATTTGCTTAAACAACGTCTAGGCACGGAGCTAAATGCGCAATAATGTCCAAATACTGGCAAATAGGCGCCTCAATTAAACGCTATTATTTAGGTGTGAATCACATAATGATGTTAGTTTAGTCTTATTATTATAAGTATTTTACCATTGTGAGTAGGCTGAATACGGCATTAACACTTTTATATATATTTTATTTTTTTCTCATAAAATATCCATTTGTAGACTAGGCGAATGCCAGTCATTCAAGTGGTCAATTTTCAAAATAGATCTTCGTAGTCTATATGAAAGTTGTTCAACAACATTTATACATAGAAACCGGTCTATAACTGACTAATAGCATGGGCCGATTTTAACACCATCCCGCTGAGCCGATTATAGTACAATTTCATGCGGGTTAGCTAAATGCCTGGGTTAGTAGGCCAAGTGATCTCCGGAGAAAATAGTTTGAGAAACAAATATATTTCATATCAAATTTTGCAAAAGAATTTCAATTTCCTCAAAGAAAGTGTCCATTTGCAGACCCAAGGGAATTCTATTTTTGAAAACTTACCACTGGAATGACTGGCTTGGTTACGTTTTGGGCTGGTATGTGTGTTAATGGGTTACCATAACATTGTCAGAGGGCTTCAAGAGGCTTTCCATATATGACTTACTATAAAGGAAATATTCAAATTTGGGCCTGTAAGAACAAACATTGTGCTAGTGAAAATTGCTGCGGGTTAGTAAAATCAATAATTTACTTTTTAGCGGATGGGCTGGGGGGGGGGGGGGGGGGGGGGCTCGAAAATTTTTTAATTTGAGATTCATACGCATGCCGACATTTCCCTCTACCAAAAACAACGTATAGTATCACAGAGCTGCATAGCTTAGACAGTAAAATAGATATTAACCCGTTAGTGCCTAAATTTTGTCTGGAAAATCAAGATATTTGCTACGAGAAGACTATTTCTGACAATTTTACCACTGGAATGACTGGCTCGGTTACCGAGCCAGCCATTTCAGTCGTAAATTTTTTTAAATAGTCATCTCTTAGCCTTGCAAATAGACAATCTTCAATACCACTACAGAGGCGTCTCCACTAGCAAAAACTTTAAGGAATTAGTTTTAAAATACTTACAAAATCCATGTCCGGGAGAAGAGATGATCCACAAATACTGAATAGTAGCACCACACGGAACAAATTAAAACACACGTTGGCCTAACTAGCCCATAACTTGCTTTGATTTTGACGTAAAATGTTAACTTATAAACTTTAAGATGCACTTAGCAAATAAAAACACAACAGGACATATTAAATTCTTGAAGTAACAATTATGTACCGGGGCAACTGTTATAATTATCAAGAAGTTGAAAAACTGATAAATGTGATTACGGGTTTATTACTTTTATACCCACTTTTTGTAAGGACGACCAGGTATGGCTTCCCCCACCACCACCAACATAAGCTTTCACAGCTTGGCGAGAGCAGTATTGAATTAATATTTGCTAGAATAATATAGGCTTGCATAAGATCATTCATAGATCAACGCTCAAAATCATACAACTTCAACTTAATCCTTAACACTTGGACAAGAAATAGCATGCGTCGTTGGATGTTTTCCCTAGGCGATAGAATTGAATTATATACAAATATATTTAGGATTTTCAATAGACCAACTGGGTGGGGTGGAGTCGTAATCATTGACTTACCCGTGTAACAATCATCAATGGATAACACCTAGAACAATTGGTACTCATGGATCACGTATGGCCTATGCACACATATAGTGTAGGTGCGCGTGTGTGTAATTAGTGGTTTTGACCATCACAGTAGTGGCCTTAACTGCAATAATAGAGTGAGGTGGAGTCGCAGCTGTTGAATTGTTGTCTTAGCCATTGACGAATCAGTTCCGGCTTGTATTTTATTTTGTCTACCTGTCTATTAAGGCCGGCATATTATTGGGAATTTTTCATATTAATAACATGATTACCTATACAATATTTGAAATAGGTAATCCATCTAGAAACCATTGAAGCTTATTAGGTGATGGACATATACCCTCAAACATGCTCGGTTGCGCCCGTTTTTTTGATCGGTTGTGCCTGGTTGTGCCTGGTCTCGCCCGGTTTTGCCAGTTCTCGCCCGGTTTTGACATAACGTACTTCCGTATATATATTAGTCTGCTGTATGAATATGTATCATGGGCGTGAGCACAGGCCTTTGAATTTTCGTCCATCCATCCCTCTACCACATATCCCCCCTACTATATATAATATACACAAGGTGTGAAACCTTCATCTGTGGGCACGCACCATTGTAAATGTAAATTAGATTTAGTTGAAGACGAACAGCACTTTATAATGGATTGCTCATGTTACACCTCAGATCGGAATAATATTTTCAAGAAATTGAGTCAATTTACGAACTTTCACTCCCTGAACAATAGTAAATTAATTTCTTTAATGTCCTACAACAAGGGTGATGCTGAAGTCTTGAATCTTGTTTCATCATATATCAATATATGCCTATCTACTCGTCAGCGCATTCTAATGCCCACTATATGACCCACACTGCCAGAATTATTGATTGCCCTTGTCCGTACATGGTAAATATATCTACCATAACTCATAAATCATTGTTAATATATAAATATACATAAATATATATATAGATATACATAAATATATACAAATATGCATAAATAAGTATAAATATACATATGTATAAATATACATAAACGTGTGTAAATGCATGTAAATGTGTGCAAATATATAAATCTTGTTTCATCATATATCAATATATGCCTATCTACTCGCCAGCGCATTCTAACTCCCACTATATGACCCACACTGCCATAATTATTGATCGCCCTCATCCGTACATGGTAAATATACCTACCATAACTCATAAATCATTGTTAATATATAAATATACATAAATATATATAAATATACATAAATATATGTAAATATGCATAAATATGTATAAATATGCATAAATATGTATAAATATACATATGTATAAATATACATAGATATGTGTAAATATATATATATATATATATATATATATATATATATATATATATATATATATATATATATATATATATAAATATGTGCAAATATATATGAATGTGTATAAATATATATATAATTCTTGTCTCATCATATATCAATATATGCCTATCTACTCGTCAGCGCATTCTAACTCCCACTATATGACCCCCACTGCCAGAATTATTGATTGCCCTCGTCCGTACATGGTAAATATACCTACCATAACTCATAAATCATTGTTAATATATAAATATACATAAATATATATATATAGATATACATAAATATATACAAATATGCATAAATAAGTATAAATATACATATGTATAAATATACATAAATGTGTGTAAATGCATGTAAATGTGTGCAAATATATAAAAATATATAAATCTTGTTTCATCATATATCAATATATGCCTATCTACTCGCCAGCGCATTCTAACTCCCACTATATGACCCACACTGCCATAATTATTGATCGCCCTCATCCATACATGGTAAATATACCTACCATAACTCATAAATCATTGTTAATATATAAATATACATAAATATATATAAATATATATAAATATATGTAAATATGCATAAATATGTATAAATATATATATAAATCTTGTCTCATCATATATCAATATATGCCTCTCTACTCGTCAGCGCATTCTAACTCCCACTATATGACCCACGCTGCCACAATTCTTGCTTGCCTTCGTGCACACATGGTAAACATACCTACCATAACACATAAATCATTGTTAATATATATACAAATATATACAAGTATATATAGATATACATAAGTGTATATAAATGTACATAAATATGTATAAATATACATAAATATGTATAAATATGTAAATTTGTATAAATGTGTATAAATATATATATAGGGCCTATAGTATTTAGTCATGTAAATATTTGACATTATTTTAATTATATTATAGTATCTATAGTATCTGTTTTTATCTGCATTGTTTTGTAACTGTACTGTTGTAGCCATGGCTCTATGTTGAGACTTTATGCTTTAAAAAAATAAAGAATAAAGAATGTCAGAAAGCTGATTGGTTGGTTTGTAGTCAGAACCGTGATGTCAGTGGCTTTTGACAACAAACCAACCAATCAGATTTCTGACAATGGTGCCCACAGATGAAGGTTTCATACCTTGTGTATATTATATATAGTAGGGGGATATGTGGCAGAGGGATGGATGGACGAAAATTCAAAGGCCTGTGGCGTGAGCTGCCGTGTCCCACCTACGCCTGTGATGATTTCATACAATCATGACAATTGTCTATTTATGTATATTAATTCTCTCAGCCTTACTCTTCAGTCACATCAATCTGTGCCATCTGTTCTGGTCAGCTTTTGTGTACAGTCATAGACCGCCTCTTGAGATTGCCATAGCTTGTCTAGTCGTTTTTCAAATGATATGACTGCTGGTGCTGAAATTACAGATTCTGGCAGGCTATTCCATAGGTAGCAAACTCTCAAGGAAAAGAAATTCTTCCTAAGGTTCATTCCTCCCCTCTTTTGGTAGACCTTCAGGTGATGACCACGGGTTACTGAATCAAGTTGCATCTGAAATAAGGAGATAGCGTCTGGATCATAAATTCCAGTTAACAATTTGTATGCCTCTATCATATCTCCCCTTGCTTGCCTGTATACCATGGTCCAATGTTTTCAATCGTTCAGTGTATGTGAGTTCTTTGAGGGGGGATGGTACTAGCTTGGTTGCTCTCCGCTGAACACCTATGGCATTAATGTGTTTTTTCAGGTATGGGAACCATACTGCATTAGCTACTCAATGTGTGGCCGAACCAGTGCCTTATATAGTAGCTTGAAATTTTCCTGTTCCAGGTAAACAAATGTCCTACGGTCATACGGAAATCGATTTATATATTATTGGTTCTGCTGCTCTCTTACCACAATCTATAACTTTCTCGGTTAAATTAGTCATTGAGTAACTGAAAACTTAGAAGTAACAGCACATTTACTAATAATCATTGATGACTGGAACTTACTAATAATTACTTAGAAAACAAATATTTCACTATTGCCATGGTTACAAACATTCTATCACCATTTACTGTGTGGCCAGTATCCTCTGATCAAAGCTATAGAGAACCGGGGGGGGGGGGGGGGGCCTGAAATAAACTTGTGTGCCAAAAATCAAAAACAATTGTCACATTGAACCTGAAATTCCAGAACTTCACGTTTACAGTCATTATAAATGTAAGATGTTGAATATTTTGAATCCAATGTGAAGCTGGTGCTGCCTTAGCCAGTTTAATTAGTTTCAAAATATTCAACAGAATTTTGAAACATTCGTAACAAATTTATTATTCGCTCTTGTCGATTGAAAAGGTTAATCCAGTAACTAGTAGTCGTACTCCCTCGTTGGACGATATATGCCCACCATTTATTATATTAATCTGAGGGCAGTGTATGACCATAACACCCATTGTCAGGTCATAATGTTTACCAGTATATGCCTTAGTCGGAGTCTGCTCTGATTCAACCTGCCCCTGTGACAGACCATTAGTCTGTCCAAATATCTGTCACAGGGGCGGGTCGAGTCAGAGCAGACTCGCTGGTGTAGTTCGGATCGACCGGTCGGATACCGGCCGTACCAGCTGAGCTGGGTACGCGCCGCCCGTTTTGGAATCGTTTCCTGAACACGCCCCTCTAGGTAGAGCTATAAGCGTATATAGGCCTATGGGAGAGAGACAGCGTGTCGAAAAACGACTAAGTTCGTTACGGCGCATGATGCGCCAGGACGCTGTTTATATGGAGTGCGTAGTTACGACCTAGATAGGATGGCGCTTTTAGTGTACCGAGATGGTACCCTGTAATCCTTACTGATTGCCTGTTCCTATTAAATCTGGAATTAATCAAGACCAGAATTCAATGGGCTTTCCAAATCTGTAAACCACTTCAAAATCGTTTGAGTTATCCAGGGAAAACTCTTCTTGATTATCTTCAAAATATTGCCGTGACGTCATAACCACGTGGGCGCAAAAACTTCTAGAATGTTCTAACGCCTAAAAGTGGTATTTCAATCGCTGCCGCACACATCGTGTCGGTTCTTTCGACTTTCGCCCGCAGCAAGTAAACTCTGCCCGGTGCGTCTTCAGAGCTGGTTGACGTACCCAGCACTGTGAAGCTTTGTTTTGTATCTTCATTTGCCTCTAACAACCCCCCTTGTGATGGGTTGTTTACACCTTCCATCCGTGCCATCGGTGTACGGGAACTTTCTTCACCACATAGTACTATCGTATCTTTTACTGACTGCTCGTTAGACATTCTATTAGGCCTACAGCACTAAGCGATGCACTCCCGCCATGAGTGTTCTTGCGGAAGTCTTGTTTGCAGACAACAGCTTGCGGGAACCAACCTGCGGGAACTTTCCAGCTTCTGAAGAGCGCATCATCTCACGTCGACTACGGATTTACGACTCAATTTCAGTAACACGGTAGCCTACCGTAGGAATGACTACCAGGTATTTAAGTAACTATACTTCACAGTTTAATTATTTCTCTATATAGGTTTTGTTAATTATATTGTATCCGCAAAAACGGTCCCAATGACTAAAAGGAACCGTATAATTTCTGTATTTGTTGATAATTATTCTCATTTTCCTCAATGTGTTGCTAACCGCACTGTAGTAGGTTCGTTAACCCGTACTGTTATATATATCTTAATCATTTGACACCATATTGATTGTTCTGGTTAGATTATGTATATATATGGCCAGTGGCCATCCGTTCATATGTTTTGTTTATTCATAGAAAATATAGGACTGCGGTGCACGTAGGAAACACTATACAGCAGCACTTATATATGCAACACTTTCTCCCGCCACCAACAATTCACTGAGGTCACTGTCCATGCTATAACTCTGTTTAGCCCGGCATGCTACCGACTAAACCTTTTCTATTCAGCTCAATAAGATAGGTTCGAAATGATTAAAGACACTTTCCTCATTACATACTGTGTAAAATACTCTTCTCTTCCGGTAGTGCGATAATCTAGCCCCGCACTCTGGTAAGACTCATAAGTAAGATTTTGTCTCTCTTCGTGCTCCACTCAGCCTTGTGGCTTCTTAATTGTTTGGATGTCCCTATCCACACCATGGGCTGATCCGACTCTGGGAAACTATTTGGGGTTTCCGAGCGGTGATGGCCAGGGTGCGGTATCACACACATTCCCGTGTATCTCCGGATACTTAGTAGATAGCACTTTAAGCCAATGTAGGAAAGCACTGCGAAAACATATGTATTAATTATTATTTTATTTACTGAACAGTCCTCCCGCACCACAGTGCAAAACTGGGCAACTTGTATATAAACCTAACGATAGGTAAAACGGTTAGTTCCATAGGACCCGGTGACGGGCGAGATACGTACCACCAACCGAATTCCGTTAAAATATCTAGGCATGATATTTAGATCTGCCACGCCCTCGCGGGAAGGACATTTACGGTGGGTATTCATCTCTCTTACCCCCACCATAACGATAGAACAATGGTCTAATAATGCTTTCGTGAAATGTAACCCATGTCTTGTAATGTTTTATGTGGTTACGGGGCGGGATGTCCAGATTCTTATCCAGTTAACATGTATGAGCGCTGTCTTCTGTATTAATGTCTTAGGGCATCTGTTCTCCGTGACAGCCATGTCTAATAGCTAGGTAGATACCAGCCAGTTGCGGCCTAAAATAATTCTTGTTCTGAAAACAACTAACAGGAATTAAGCAAAGCAGAGGGCCCGCATAAATAAAGCGGCAACTAGTAATTCAGCATACCAAGAATCACATAAGACGGTAACGAGGGAATCCATCGGGAATCCCCCGTCCCGTCTTCATGTAAAACAGTACGCACCCCTATAGTCATAATCTCACTAGGTATGGTCTTTTCTCCCTAAAGCATTTTTGGTTGAAATATTAGTGGGCCCATTTTTGCCTACTATTCTTCTCCCGCTTTAAGCAGTGGCAACACCTTTCCGAGACGGAGGCCCGCGTGAGGCACTTGCCTCTCGCAAGGATTCAGCGACGACGGTCCACGCCAGGATAATACTCCTCACCCAAAGCTTGCATTAGTAGTGCCCGCGTGAGGCACATCACTTTTCGTCTGAGATAACCTTCTTCTTTTCAGCTTAGAGGTATAATAACTTATATTAAGTTAAATAGCTATGCCTCGTGTACGGGAGCCTCCCTTGCGGCGATACCTCTGCGGACCTACGAGTCTGTGTGGTACCTCCGGGAGCCCCACGTTTAAAAGTTTATCTACCTGTCTCTATGTCTCGTATTTTTGTATGCTCTTACTGTAGTTTTATCTAGCAGATTCATAATTGTTTAGGTAAACTCGTTGTATAGACTTATATTTTTAGGTCACCAAATCAAATCTTGTAAGTCCATAGATCACGAAATTGCTATGGACAGGCATACTGGTGACACAAACTCGTGGGATGAGACAGTTGTGTTTATTGTTCGTGACAATGGTCGCACCGCCCGACCGGAACGATTGAGTTCCACCGGCCTTAGGAGCCGGTTTTTGTTTCCCGCAGGGCAGTCTCGTACAAGGTCCGTCACCCCGAGACCGGATGCTAACCAGCGTCATCACTCGTCGTGCACTTGCGGCGAGTCGGCAAGATACACCGGAACGGCCCGACACTACCCGGCGACCTACACTATATATCCCTATGATCTTGCGCTGTACATGTATATTGTTAATCATCTAACATTTGAGTCAGACCAAAACTGCTGCAGTTGTCTAGGAAAATGTCAATTTTCTGACCAAAGTAAGATTATTATTTAAACTGTATCACTGGAATGACTGGCTCTTGGTCTGCCAATGCCATATGGGCATTGTCTATGAGAAAATGGAAATTTTCGTGAACAAATTTGATTGTTAGTCTTAATATAACTCTAATAACTTATTGTTCCTATTTTTTTCAGGTGAGCGGACAATGGCTTAAAAAAATCGGAGACTTTCTCCTGCTAAGTAAGCCGATGGATTTACTAACATGGATTTTATAAAGAGAAAAATTTGGTGATCTGTGTAACATAATACTGCTGGGATATTGCAATTGCCTCCATTCATCTGTCTATCCATCCATCTCCAAAAGCTTTTGGTAGAATTCAATCAAAATAGTTAATGTAAATATGATTATGGATTCAGAGACACCGTATACACTAGGCTCTATCGCGATGAATCAGCCAAGAATGACGTGCAGCAAATATGATTCGACGGCAGTGAAATATACAACATAAATCTGAACACGAGCAAGGTAAGATTAACCCTTTTCCCGATGAATTCCCCATACCTCATTTTAATGATACCATAAAGGACAAGAGGCCCGAGGGGCCTGTGTCGCTCACCTGGAGCACCATCAATTTTTGTCAAAATTGTTGGTGGGTGGTTTAGCAGTCTTTTAAATTGGATTTTGCAAGTGCAATATGGCTGCCAAACACACTACATTTTGATTGGCCCACGGTGCCCATGTTTTTTTGATGGATCAACTTCCCTTGGGAAAATTTTGGCCCGATGTCTTCAGCGGTTCTGGAGGAGTAATTTCCGTGAAAACCAGGTCATCCAAGATGGTCGCCGAACCATTTTGTCAATCAAGTCCTCTTGAACAAAATTGGCTTACCTCTTGGCCTAGATGAAGATTCGCCAAGTGGTTTCGGAGAAGGTTTTTAAAGACATTTCCTGAAATTGGCGGAAATCCAAAATGGCCGCAGGGCAAATAGGTCAATTGGGTTCATTTAAACAAACTTGGATCCATAATGCATAATGCCCTAAGGATGCTTCCTGCCAAATATAATTGAAATCGGCCTGGTAGTTCTCGAGAAGACATTTTAAATTTCCGATTGCTTTAGCATGGGAGATTTTGATGAGAAAATTATGCAAGATGGCCGCCAAACCGTTTATCCGACAGTTTCGAAAATTGCAAATTTAAGCTCAGAATACCCAAAAACATATATAACCAATTTTGGCCTCAAAATCCATCAAATAAAAAAATCTTATATGCCCGCCAAACACGCTACATTTTGATTGGCGCACGGCGGCCATGTTTTTTGATGGAGCAACTTCCCTTGAAGAAACTTTAATGGCCCTTATTCCCTAATCATATCTCTCAAATTTTGGCCTGATCCATTCAGCGGTTCTGGAGAAGTCATATTTGGGAAAACTAGGTCATCAAAGATGGCTGCCGAACCATTCGGTCAATCAAGTTGTCTTGGACAAACTTGGCTTACCTCTTTGCTTAGATGAGGTTTCATAAGTTTTGAATCGATTCCCCCAAGCCGTTTCAGAGAACGAGATTTTTAGACATTTCTAAAAATCGGCCGAAATCCAAGATAGCCACCGGCCAAATTCGCCGATCGACTTCGTTTGAACAAAATTAAATCTCTATCCCATAAGGATGCTTCCTGCCAAATATAATTCAAATCGGGCCAGTAGTTCTTGACAAGACATTTTAAATTTCCCATTGCTTTAGTATGGGAGCTTTTGGCGGGAAAATGATCCACGATGGCTGCCAAACCGTTTATCCGACAGTTTCGAAAATTGCAAATTTGAGATCAGAATACCCAAAAACCTATATAAAACGAATTTTGGCTTCAAAATCCATCATAAAAGAATCCAATATGGCGGCCAAACACACTATATTTTGATTGGTCCACCGCAGCCATGTTTTTTGGCGAATCAACTTCTGTTGAACAAACATTAATCGCCCTTAGTTGCTAATTATATATCACAAATTTTGGCCTGATCGCTTCAGCGGTTCTGGGGAAGAAGTCATTTTTGTGACAACTAGGTCATCCAAGATGGCTGCTGAACCATTTGGTCAATCAAGTTCCCTTGAACAAACTTGATTCAGCTCTTACCCTAGATCATATTTCGTGAGTTTTGAATTGATCCCTCAAATGGTTTGGGAGGAGAAGATCTTTAAAGACATTTCTAAAAATCGGCCGAAATCCAAGATGGTCGCCGGCCAAATTGGCCGATCGGGTTCGTTTGAACAAACTTGAATCTCTATGCCTTAAGGATGCTTCATGCCAAATATAATTGAAATCGGCCCAGTAGTTCTCGAGAAGACATTTAAAATTTCCCATTGCTTTAGTATGGGAGCTTTTGGCGAGAAAATGAGCCAACATGGCCGCCAAACCGTTTATCCGACAGATTCGAAAATTGTAAATTTGTGATCAGAATACCACAAAACACAGACAGAACCAATTTCGGCCTCGAAATCCATCAAAGAAAAAAATCCAATATGGCCGCCAGACACGCTATATTTTGACTGGCCCACGGCGGCCATGTTTTTTGACGGATTAACTTCTCGTGAACAAACTCTAATGACCCTTAAGCCCTAATCATATCTGCCAAATTTCAGCCCGATCCCTTCAGCGGTTCTGGAGAAGTCATTATCGCTACAACTAGGTCAACCAAGATGGCCGCCGAACCATTTGACCAATCAAGTTCCCTTGAACAAACTTGGTTCAGCTCTTGCCCTAGATCATATTTCATGAGATTTGCATCAATCCCTTAAGCGGTTTCGGAGATGATTTTTAAACACGTTTCCTAAAATCGGCCTAAATCCAAGATGGCCACCGGCCAAATTGGCCGATTGGGTTCATTTGAACAAAGTTGGATCCCGATGCCCTAAGGATGCTTCCTGCCAAATATAATTGAAATTGACCCAGTGGTTCTTTAGAAGAAGTTGTTTAAAGTAAAAGTTGACGGATGGATGGTCGCCACGGCATAAGCTGACTTGGCCTTTCAGGCCTGGTGAGCTAAAAACCTTTCTGGTGCTAAATGCAGAGTAATTGATTTAGCAAGTGCTGATTGAACGGTACAGATGTTTGTGGTGTAATAACAACTATAGTGCCCCCGGTTTTAGCCGTTGGGGAATTAATAAGAGAAACAAGAGTTATAGACTTTTACTTTCTCCAGGCTGTTTAATTCTACATTAAATGCTATGTGTACATCATCTCGGCCATACTCGACATCTTTTTGGGGATATATACAAAATTCTCAAAATAACTGGCTAGTTCCGCAACAGACATATCCTCAATGTTCAAAGACACACGTGCTTCTTGTGAGCATGATCTGTCCACAATTGATGATGATACAGAGGTCTCAGTAATATTTAACGGAACACTGCTATCACTATTATCTGTATTACTGAATGTCAGCGTTGGTGCATGTGCTGTATCATTGAACACCAAACATGGTTTAAACTGTGATGTCTGCTGTTCATGTTCCGATTGCTTAGCTCTGGCTGTTTTTGCTTTAGATTTCCAAGGTGGTCTTTCCTTTGTTAACACATGTTGGTCTTGTTGAGCGAGTTTGGTGAAATTTGACAACGGAGAGCATGAGTGGCCACCGAACACATGCTTATCACTATCTGGAACATCTTGACATAGTAATGAATTGGTTAATGGTGATAGCTGTTTGCTTGTTAGAGTTTTATTGTGTTTCAGAAACTTTAATCTGGCTGCACGTAACACAGTTTTATGATCTTTTTCTGCATTGTGCAGCTTTAATCGAGAGTCCCGAATAATCTTACGATTACCAGTACAAACATTTGCAAAGTTTAATTTATTTCTCTGTGTATTTGTAGCCTCTCTCCATGAGTAGTTTTTATTACACCCACATGACTTACGTCCACACTGTTCAGTGCGGATACTGAGGTGACGGATAGTAGTAATGCATTCGAGAGGATATGGTGTCATTCTATGTTGGTTTGGTGAAAGATTTGTTGTCTCAGACTTCTTGCTTTTTTTCTTATCCGAGTCTTGAGTCTTCGCATGTGAATGTCTAGAAAATAACAATGAGAAGAGATTGAACAAACATGACTTGCTAACTATTAAGTATCAGTCGAGAGAAAATGAGTCAGGCAATTACATGTTTCCTAATTGCTTGGTAGATTATCAATAACAAATCCACCCAACACACACACACACACACACACACACACACACACACCACACCACACACACACACACACACACACACACACGTTGAATCTGTGTTGAAATCTGTATTAAACTGGCTGGATTTCAATGTGGATTCAACGTCATGTGCCTGCTGGGACACGCATGCACACACGTTGAAACAATGTAATGTGCCTGCTGGGACACACACACACACGCACGCACACAAGCTGGGGTAACAAACAAAAGTATTTTATTTGAAGCAATTTAAATACACTTTCAGGTGTTTGTAAGTATTTGTACTTAAATACTTTGTTAATGTATTTGAGTATTTTAAAATAATTTTTATAATACATTCAAATGTACATGCACATTGTAAAATTCAAATTTAATACAGATTTCTTGTGTCTTCTGTAACTCTTTGCAGGACATATTCTGTTGAATATTTTAAAATTAATTTGACTGGATGGAGCTACCTTAGGAAGCAACAACCTCCAGTCAAATCATTTTCAAAATAATCAACAGCTTTCTTGTATGGTTGTCTTGGAATATATACACCTGTGCAAAAGTTAAGCACCACCCTATTTTTACGCACATGCTAGGGTATATTCATGTGCTATGAAGAAAGCAATAGCATAAACATTTATGTACCCATCCATCTTAGTGCAAGAGGTAATAATGCAACTAGAGGAATGCTGATTATGATGGTGGGGAAACACTGTATGTTTTTGTTTGAACTTGAAAACGAGGCCTGAATATGGTTACGTTGACACAACTGACAACTATTGCCCTACAGTTGACACACGTGGCTAGATTGTCATTAATGGTGTCTGAAAACGAAGTTTAACATCTGTGCACGAGTTTGAGACTGTCATTATTAATACCGGGTATATCCACCTTGTGCCTGGATGACGGCCTGGACACGACGTCTCATGCTGGTCACCAACCGACTGATACGCCATTGTGGTATTCGTTGCCATTCAAGATGGAGTGCGTCTGTTAATTCCTGTAGGTTCTGCACAGGAGGATCCCTCCTTCTCACCATGTTTCCCGGAATGTCCCAGATATGCTCAATAGGGTTCATGTCAGGGCTCCTTGCTGGCCATGGTAGGGTTTCGATGGCATTCTGGCGGAGGTATTCATGCACAGCTCTAGCACGATGTGGTCGGGCGTTGTCATCCATGAATATAGGGTGGGTTCCAGGTGCATGATTTACAAAATTAGGGACCACAACTCTATCCAGTATGGAATCTTGATATCTTTGTCCATTTAGTGTTCCAGGTACAGTCAACAGATCCAGCTTACAATCAAATGAGATGCACCCCCATATCATAACGGAACCTCCACCAAATGGAACTTCTTCCAGGATGTTACCTTGGTCGTACGCCGTGCGTCCGGACCTCCATACACGAGTTCGACCATCTGTGGCATGAAGCAGGAACCGACTTTCATCGGACCAGTGTACCCGTCTCCAGGATCTCATGTTCCAGTGTCTTCTTTCGTTGCACCACCTCAGACGCTCCTCTTTGTGGTGTGCAGTGAGGAGAGGACGTCTGACAGGTCTCCTAGCGTTCATGCCAGCAGCATACAGTCTCCTTTTGACGGTAGACATTGACACTCTATTGCGCGTTTCCCATTGCTGGCTGAGCACTCTGCTGTTGGTGAATGGAGATCTCCTAACAAGGCGTACTAGGGCTCGATCATCACGGGCAGTAGTCTTCTTCGGTCTTCCAGATCTAGGCCTGTCCTTCACCTCGTTAGTTTGCCCATGTTTTGCAATCAAACGACTGATTACAGTATGGTTAATGTTCAGCTGTCTGCCAATCTCTCTGCATGACATACCAGTGGTATGCATGCCTATGATTTGCCATTTCACACGATCACTTAACCTTCGTCTTGCCATAGCGGTTCACAATCAAGAGCTAATTCTCTCTGTACAAATAAACAACGGTCATGAACACAAAATTCCTAATCTTGTCGCCTAAATCTGTATGTAATGTTCTACACCTCAAACTGGACTTTTACATAACTGAACACGTGTGCTGTTTCCCGCCACGCACGGACATCAAGCGGCGTGAAGTCATGCATGCATGTGCATTTCGTACTTGGAATTATGTCAGCTAACGCGGGGACAAAAAGTATGGCAGCCTAGTTGTACCATCATGTTTCTACGTTCTATTGTTTTTGCTGGTGCTTAACTTTTGCACAGGTGTATAGTTGTTGGGGCGTCAGTGTTAAAAATATGACTCGATAATAGTATAATATTTCTATTATAAAAACAGACCACATCCCATTTAGAAGAGCTAATCCTTTCATAAATAGTTGACTATTATTACCTTGAAATATTTTTTTTAATGCTTTATCATACACATGTCATCCTCAATTTTAATGAGCATGGTTTTAAAGAAGATAAAATGAAATCTTTAGAATATTTTGCAAATAATCTAGCTGAAAGTGTTGTGGTCTTAGGCAGCAACAACTTTCAGTCAAATGTTTAGAAAATATTCACATGATTTTCTCTGTTATGTAACAATGCATACCATATATAGAATGAATCATCTTTGCTTGTTGATACAACCCCTCCACTATACCAACTTGCAAGCCTCATACCAGAGTGTTAACCCTTTTCATCATGACTTTTATATGTCAAATGATTAACTGTAGAAAGGCTCATATAGATGTTGGAAATTGTGTTGTTTTCTTAGACAGCAGCAGCTTACAACATTATTTTCAGTATGAAACCCTATCATGTGAGAGGGAATGAAACTTAGGAATCTGAAATTTCAAAAACTTTAATATTTTTAGCGCTTCTAAATAAATAAATAAACAAAACAAGAAGCCCAAGGGGCCTGTATCGCTCACCTGGAATTATTGGCCACTGGCACAACCGAACAAAACGAGATGAGCATTGGAAAAATTTACCAACCTCATTTCTGTGAAGGTTAGCCAAGTTTTATTAAAATTGGCCCGGTGGTTAATAAGTAGCAATATGATTTTCTCAATTTTCAGAAAATCGAAGATGGCCACCAAACAGGCTAAATGTTAATTGATCAATGGTGGCCATGTTGTTTTTCTATGTATCAACTTCCCTTGAACAAACCGAATGGGGTTTATTCCCTAATCATATCTGTAATATTTTGGTCCGCTCCGTTCAGCAGTTCTGTCGGTCGTTTTCATGAAAAAACAGGTCATACAAAACGGCCGCCGAACTATTTGGCCAATCAAGTTCCCTTGAACAAACTTGGATCAGCTCTTGCCATAGAAGATAATTCATGAGTTTTGAATCAATCCCACAAGCGGTTTTGGAGATTTTTAAACATTTCCAAAAATTGGCCAAGATCCAAGATGGCTGCTAGCCAAATTGGCCGATTGACTTCGTTTAAATAAACTTGGGTCTATGCCCTAAGGATGCTTTCTGCAAAGTTTACCTGAAATCGGCCCAGTGATTCTCAAGAGGAAGACATTAAAAATTTCCCAATTGCTTTAGGATTTTTTGGCGGAAAAAAGATTAAAGATGGCCGTCAACTCGTTTATCTGAGTTTCGAAAGTGGAAATTTGAAATCAGTATACCAAAGAACATATATAAAACCAATTTCGCATTCCAAAGTCATCAAATAAAAAGATCCAATACGGCTGCCAAATGCGCTACATTTTTATTGGTCCACAGCGGACATGTTTTTTTACCAAACTTTAATGGGCCTAAAATATGCCCTAATCATATCTTGCAAATTGTGGCCTGATCCATCAGCAGTTCTGAAGTCGTTTTCGCGAAAACCAGCTAATCCAAGATGGCCACCAAACCATTTGGCCAATCAAGTTCCCGTGAACAAAATTGGTTCAGCTTGTGCCCTAGATGATGTTTCATGAGTCTTGAATCGATCCGCCAAGTGGTTTCGGAGATTTTTAAAGATGTTTCTGGGATACCCTGGCATTTCCGAGCTCTTTAAGCCAGGAACTTTCTTGCCTGTAATATCCTGGCATTTCCCAGGTTCAGCCGGCAGGAAAATCCTGGATTGAAGGCATTAATAACATTCCAGGCTTTTTCTGGCTCACAAAAGCCTGGAATAGCTGGGAAAAGCCTGGATAGAAAGTGGCAAATGACTAAGGCAGGAAAAGACAGGAATGTTAGCAATGTATATAAATTTGAAAAGATGAACACGTCTGAGCTTTTAGTTAAAGCTAGGATATGCCCGGACACTTGATATTGACATGAATTTGAAGTTGAACTCATGACTTGCTAAATTGGTGGGAAATTTGAGGCTGTCTGAAGAAATCCAGTGCATTGATCATTAGTTATAATATACATGTAGGTATTATGTATACCAAATTTAATATGTTAAAAGCAATCATACAATTGTTAGATGAAACACTTAGCACTACTAACGTTATAATGGAAATAGACCTATATTGGAAGGTATGTATTTTTGCTTAGCTGAACGGTATTGGCTGCATTACCAGTTTTGGTTAAACTTCTTATACTCTATCTATAGTAATTCAATGACAAGGCTTTCTAATACATATGTGTTAACAATCTCTGGTTATAGCAAACACAACAAACTGGTATCATTGCTGAAATTTAATTAGTTATCAGTTATTAGCTCTTTCAAAAGACTACTTACTATCGTTATTTTTTGGTCTGAACATAGGAGGGTATTAGAGAACATTCCTAGCTATCTGATCCAGATTCCACGGTAAATTGAGGACTAAGATTTTCTGTAGCCTGGCTGCTGAGGATTCCCTTTTCCATCCCAGATTGCAGTCGACTCCTTAGGAGACCCTTTTCTGTCCCGGTCTGCAGAGGACTCCAACTAAGATGCAAAATGTGTGAGTGACACATCAAAATTTGTCAAGAAAATCAAAATTCCACAAGACCACGGCAGAGGTCAGTTTTGACCAGCTTGATCATTAAAGTGTTAAATAAATTTGTTCGCTTTCATCTGTTAAAAGCTCTATTGAGGACATAAAATTGTATGCTCTACAGTCACAGTTAAGGAAGATTGCTATGGATTGCTAAAGTTTGTTGGTTAGAATTTGAATGGACAGTAACCAACAGCCACCAAAAATTATGGATTTCTTGAAAGCATTGATGGTAGATTCATAGAAATGTCACATGAAATGCATTATAATTTTGTTGTTTTAACCTGTAGGTCGCAATCTAGTATTTGATGACCTTAATGATTTATGTCTGAGTTCACTAACTCTTTCACCAATGAGACTTACCTCCCAAACACTCTTTGATATTCCTAAATATCAGCCTACACTCAATAAAAGCTCAAATTAAAAGTTAGGTGACCCTACTAGGCATGGGGTTAGATGCCAGCCCCACACCAAGCATGTGCAGGCTGTCACTTCCTCGACATAATTATTGGCCGACAAAATGCAACTATAATATGCCTAAAGACTGAGACTCTGTTGGGTGGAGAGGCTGGGTCCGTGTTTGGGAGGTAAGTATCAACTCCCTCGTGAAAAAAGAAATCTGTGATTGTATGGCACGAGATAAACTCCAAGCCGGAATCACTGGAGGATTTTTCGGTCTTATGACCTCTCACCCATGCCTTTGATTAAAGTATTCAAATTACATGCTTCATCACTTCCCCTATTAGCCAAGCAATGGATAACACACATTAAAGCCGACTTATAGCAAGCAATAGAATTAGGCGTAAGGCTGTAGATATCCTACAGGTGACAGAGGAAATCGGCTACTATATGAATAGATGAATCCATTGGATTAATACATCTTTCTGAGCACCAATCTGCAAATCTGTTTATTTTATCATTATATGCTCTGGAGGTTGACCACTTCTGGCTTTTGCCATGAACATGGCTACGTGCTTAGAAATGCGCTCCTTAATTGCAGATTCCTTGATAACATCCACCCAGTCAATTGGAACACTGACGGATTGTTGTGAAGGGTCCTGCCCTGGAAGATTATATTGTCCATCAGAGGCAGAGCAACCAGATTGCAGACCAGAACCATGATCGGCTTGGCCAATTTGGGCCGATCAGAAGTACTTGGCACTCCTCCTGTCTGATTTTCTGAAGAGTTTTTGGAATCAGGATTGTTGGTGGGTATGCGTATGCATACATCCCCTCCCAGTTGATAGCTAGCGAATCTGTTGCGATAGCACTCGGATCAGGAATCGGAGAGACGTACGTCGTCATCTTTGCTGCGAAAAAATCTATGTTGGGTTTGCCCCAGTGGTTGAACAGACGAACCGCCATACATTGATTTAGTTGCCATTCCGTAGGTAAAACACGCATCCTTTGGCTCAATGAGTCTGCCAACAGATTTAACCTTCCCGGAATATGAACTGCTTTCAAGGTGATCACATGATCTAAACGCCAGCAAAGCAGTTTCTATGTCATCATACAGAGACTGGGTGACTGTTCCGTCCTGGCGGTTTATGTAAGTCACTACCGTTGTCTGATTGAACCAGAGCTATCTAGCCCCAGACTTTCTCTAAGAAATGTTCTAGGACCTGGATTACCGCTCATAATTCCAGTAGGCTGATATGTTCTTGTGACTGATTCAGATTCCAAAGCCCTGATACTGTGCCTTCTCCCATGCAAGCTCCCCATCCCTCCATTGATGCATCCGTGTACATCGTTATTTGAGGGTGGGATGGGGTGAGCATCACCCTCACTAGGAGATTCTCTCTCTTCATCCACCACTGAAGGTGGTGAATAAGATGTACCAACGGTGACCCTCTTTTGAGTTCAGGGATCCTGTACTCTGGGTCCAATAAGTCATGAGAAATAACTGGATAGGCCACCTTCGTAAGGCTGCCTGTAGAATGACTGGCTCCAGAGGGACCATCAACTCCAGCATTCTCAAGTAAACCCATGCCAGCAAATAGCGACTGGTGCACACAGACTGAATGGCAGAAATGAGTAGGTCTACTCTCTCCTGAGATGGGTATACATCAGGGATGGGGGTCAATTCCATTTTATCAATTCCAATTCCACCTCAATTCATTTTATCAATTCCAATTCCGTTTCCACATCAATTCATTTTACCAATTCCAATTCCACCCAGAGAAGGTCAATTCCAATTCCAATTTATCAATTCCAAACCAATATTTACTTGAGATCAACATTGTTATATTTTAATCCTTTAATGCCCAAGACTGGACAAGAAAACTAGATTCATCATTAGCAAATGTCCATTTGCAGGATAAGAGATTATTTAAATAAAATTTAACAATGCAATGACTGGCTCAGTTATGGAATCAGTCATTCCACTTGTAAATTTTCAAAAATAGTCTCTTAGCATACATACATATGATCCTTCCTCAAGACCAGTGCAGAAGGCATTTTTGGTTGGCTTCTCTGTTAATATTTAAAACAATTAGAACAAAAATTGTTGTTGCCAATAGGTAGTTGTATCTTTCAGTCTAATCATTGTCCAAAAGGTCAACATTCAGCAGATCTTTTTTTTAGTTCATTTGACTTAATTATAGCTTAATGGCGATTTTTTTCTGATGAATAGGGCTAACGGTTAATGCCATGTCTAATTAATATAGATACATGTAAACCTTGCTATATACATGTTTGCATTAAAATACAATGTATATAGTAGAGTACTGAGCGAGAGTACTGAGCACATGTATGTAGAGTTTGAATAACACCTCTAGTTCAGGTGTCTGTTTTAAAAGCTGAGACATTTCACTGAGGGGGTTGTTCAATGATTCCTTTGTTATGTAGGAGGGTATAATTACAGGGAAATTATCTTGTAATGTACTCCTTTTTTTCACCCATTTCATTCCATGCTGGATAGTTATTACTTTACTCAACACTATTGCTAACATTTTGATGAATAATTTTAACACAATTTGGTTATCTTGGTTCTAGCTTATATATTTGAAATCATTTTAACTAATTTGTATGATTTTAAAGATGGCATGATTTCATAGAGATGAAACCCTGTTTCCAGGGAATGCAGAATGAAATAAGCTCAAGTGGCTTTGATTGAATAAAGGAGGTACAAAGCTCACATAGGATAAAAAGTTTTAATTGGTCACTGGTCATGGAGAATTGAGTTAATTCAATAATGTATCAAAGTTCATAGCATTTATCAGATCTTTGTTTTGGCAATTCAGAGTAAGAGATAATTTTTGAAAATTTACCACCGAAATTACTGGCTCAGTTATCCAGCTAGCTGTTCCAGTGGTAAATTTTCAAAAATAGTTTTCCGTTGGCCTGCCAATCAACATTTCTCAAACTCATTGCAGGTGTTTTGATCGCCTTAGGTGTTAAAGGGTTAAGGGCTAACTTGCTCATTACTGAATTATCAGTATCTCAAATTCTAAGTCTTCAAACCAAACATATAACAAAGTTGTTAAAATTAATTTTAATAGAAACTGTTGCAGCCATAGGAGACAAAAGTATTCAGTCAAATAAGTTGTAAAATATTCAATAAAACATCTAATAACAGCTGGCATAATAAATATCATCACCCTGCATATAGAATGAAATGTGGTAAATGGTATCATATAGATCATTTAAGATGAAATGCATTAAAGGCATATAAAGATCAGTGTATAATACAGATATTACATGTACATTTTATAGCCAACATTGTTCAGTAAATCTATGACAAATATGACTGGAATTGATTGGAATTGATTTGGTATTTATCAATTCCGGTCAATTCAAATTATCAATTCCAATTCCGGTGTCTTAAAATTTATCAATTCCAATTCCGGGCCCTCAGATTTATCAATTCCAATTCCGGAATTGAATTGGAATTGACTGATCAATTCCAATTCCAATCAGAATTGACCCCAACCCTGGTATACATACCCGATCTCTAGATCGAAGCACATGCCCGGGTAAACAAACTTCTGGGATGGAGTCAGTAATTTTTGAAAGTTGATTATCCAGCCTAAATCTGTGACAGTTTTCAAAACAATCTCCAGATATGATGATAAACTTTCCTGATTTATGTGTGCTTTTAACAGCCAGTCGTCTACGTAAGTGTGTACTGCTTTGCTTCTCCTGCGGTGATATGCTGTGATAGCAAGAACCACCCCAGTGAAGACCTGAGGAACTGTTGAAATTCCAAAGGGAAGAACTTTGAATTCCCATTGGCGGCCCTGAAATATGAATCTCAGGAATCATAAAAAAACCCTCAAAATTGGAATGTGGAAATAAGCATCTTTCAGATCTATTGACGGCGTCCACATTCCCTTCTCTAACCACGGCAACACTGTTTTGATTGTTTCCATCTTGTAACACGGTTGAGTAGAATTGAGGCCAGCTGAATTGCTCCTTTTTGTATGATTCCCCCCCCCCCCCCCCCCTTGATACACAACTATTGATCTGGATTTCTTGGATTTTGAGTCCAGATCGGGACCAGAGACAGCTGCGATGGCGGGCCTACTGTCCAGTCGGGATGGTATCCGGCTGAAAGCCATCACAAGATGAAGTGGCCCTGAGTTAACCGCTCCCACTCTTGCTTGTGGAAGGCCGAGCGACCTCCCACGGTTCCACCTAGGGATAGAAGTGGACACGAGTAATGCAAAAGTGGCACTGTCTCTGGTAGCACTGGAGTGGCTCTTGGTAATAAGCCCATCAGGCACAGTTACCACGACCAGATCCTTGCGCGCCTCTGCCGGAGGCCAGTCCTCTTCAGTGGCTACCTGCAAGTGGTCAACCAGGCATGGACCTTCGTTGTCCTCAACAGCACTCGCAAGCATAATGGTGGCTGGAGCTGTGGATGCACCTGGCAAGCCAGAAAAACCACGAGGGCCCATGAGCCATGGCGTCGTGGGGGGGCATAACTTTTGGCACCATGGTCCGGGCCAACCGTAGCAAAACCATCGGCAAGCCGTGATATGAGATATGGGTGGCCATCGGCTCCACCAAGGGCTACCTTCTGGTCTGTGAAAGCTACTGGTGCATGAGTAACACCATGGAGAACATCCACGCTCCCCATGAAGGGGCGGATGTCCGATTCCATGGGCACGGCTCCATCAGGAGAACCCAACAGATAGTCCTCGTCTTCCTGGCATGAAAGATTAGACTCCGGGTTAGCAAAGAATGCTAACCTGGACTGGCCATGGAAGGCCAGGGAATGGGAGTGTGCTCGCTCCATGGAACCCGAAAAGCGGGAACTGGAGGCCATCACTCCTGCTCCTAGATCAACCGACAAGGTAAGCCTCAAGCCGGGATCAAATAGAGCCGCGCCTGGATCCACCAGTGAAGCATGCCTCAAGTCGGGGGTCAACTGGAGCCACGTCTCAATCTGAAGCGAAAACTGGTAAACTCCTACCGAGATTAGATTCAGAGGTGGGGACTATCTGACCGGGGGAAGATGAAAACGGTAACGAATGACCTGGTCCAGGAAGCATGCTGCGAAGCACCTCTGGTACCAGGTCCTTAATTGCCTTCTTCATCTCCCCCATCATCTTAACACAGGCCTCCATGTCCGTGGAGATGGTGGCTTTCCTCTTACCCTTTCCACCACTTACACCATTACATTCCTTCTTGAGACGCTTTCTTGAGCAGATTTATGAAATAATTTCAAAAAGAGGCCCAAGGGCCTGTGGCACTCACCTGGACCATATGCATTTGAACCATTTGCATCTAAAGACATGATGGATAAGCTTTGAAACATTCAAGATGGCTGCCACAGAAATTGAGCAATCAAAATTTTTGTTTGATATGTTGAAGCTTACAATAGGATCATTCCACCCAAGTTTCACTGAAATATGGATATTAATTAAGCAGTAGCATTTTAAATGGTTCTGTAACATTTTCAAACAAGAGGCCCAAGTGGCCTGTATCGCTCACCTGGACCATAGGCAACTCAACTAGTATGGTCATTAACAATGAGTAAAACTCTAAGAAAACAGAGGCCATGTTTCTTTATGTATCAACTTCTCTTGAACACATTTTAATGACCCTTAGTCATCAATATCAGATTTCCAAAATTTTGGCCCAATCCGTTCAGTGGCTCTGGAGACAAAGTTGCTTTCATGAAAACCAGGCCACCCAAGGTGGCCGCCCAACCATTTGGCAAATCAAGTTCCCTTGAACAAACTTGGTTCAGCTCGTGCCCTAAATGATATTTTATGACTTTTGAATCAATTGCCCATTCTGGCCAGGTGAGCTAAAAAAACCAATATGGCCACCAAACACTATGTTTTGATTGGCCCACGGCGGCCATGTTTTTTGACGGATCAACTTCCCGTGAACAAAGTTTAATGGCCCTTACTCCCTAACAATATCTGCCAAATTTTGGTCCGATCCCTTCCGTGGTCCTTCGATAAAATTAGGTCAATCAAGATGGCTGCCAAATCATGGGACCAATCAAGTTCCCTTGAAAAAACTTTGTTCAGCTCTTGCCCTGGATCATATTTCATGGGGTTTGTTTCAATCCACCAAGCGGTTTCGGATATTTTTAAAGAAGTTTCTAAAAATTGGTCAAAAATCAAGATGGCCACTGGTCAAATTGGCCGATCGGCTTCGTTTGAACAAACTTAAATCTCTACACCCTAAGGATGCTTCCTGCCATATAAAATTGAAATCGGCCCAACAGTTCTCGAGAAGACATTTTAAATTTCCCATTGCTTTGTATGAGAGCTTTTGGTGGGAAAATGGTCCAAGATAGCCGCCAAACCGTTTATCCGACAGTTTTGAAAATTGCAAATTTGTCATCAGAATACCCAAAAAACATATATAAAACCAATTTCAGCCTCAAAATCCATCAAATAAATAAATCCAATATGGCCGCCAAACATGCTGTATTTTGATTGGCCACCTGCGGCCATGTTTTTTGACGGATCAAATTCCCTTGAACAAACTTTAATAGCCCTTAGTCCCTAATCATATCTGCCAAATTTCGACCCGATCCCTTCAGCGGTTCTGGAGGTTATTTTCGCTAAAACTAGGTCAACCAAAATGGCCGCCAAACCATTTGACCAATCAAGTTCCCTTGAACAAACTTGGTTCAGCTCTTGCCCTAGATCATATTTCATGGAGTTTGCTTCAATTCATCAAGCGGTTTCAAAGACGATTTTTAAAGACGTTTCTAAAAATCGGACAAAATTCAAGATGGCCACCGGCCAAATTGGCCGATCGGCTTCCTTTGAACAAACTTGAATCTCTACACCCTTTCAGGCCAGGTGAGCTAATAATATAAAGTTCAGCAAGAGTAGTGTGGCCAATCAATCCAGGGTAGGGGACTAGCCTCAGCACAGATGCTTGATGGGGTTGGGGACTCGCTTCAGCATAGATGCGTGATGGGGATGGGGATCTCTTCAGCACAGATGCTTGATGGGGTTGGGGACTCTCTTCAGCACAGATGCTTGATGGGGTTGGGGACTCTCTTCAGCACAGATGCTTGATGGGGTTGGGGACTCTCTTCAGCGCAGATGCTTGATGGGGTTGGGGACTCTTCAGCGCAGATGCTTGATGGTGTTGGGGACTCTTCAGCACAGATGCTTGATGGGGTTGGGGACTCTTCAGTGCAGATGCTTGATGGGGTTTGGGAATCTTCAGCGCAGATGCTTGATGGGGTTGGGGATGCTCTTCAGCTCAGATGCTTGATGGGGTTGGGGACTCTCTTCAGCACAGATGCTTGATGGGTTGGGTATAGTTGAAACACTGCTCAAAGCTTTTATGTCTACCAGCAAGAGATAGGGTCTTGTAAATTTTGCAATGTGTCGATAATGCATTCAATTCATGCTTAACCTTTTCTTAGTTTCAACGCAACCATACAGGAAGACCAACAATTTTCAACAGAATAAGTCTTATATCGTAAAGAAGAAAAAATCATACTCAGGCATCTCTGGAGCCTCAGTTGTCAATCCATCCACCATGACATACAGATAAGCTGTTAAATATTTTGAAACCAATTTAACTGGACAGGACACACATGCTGCCTGAATCAGCAGCAATATGCAGTTAACTTAGTTTCAGTTTTTAAAAATAGTAACCTAACCAAGTGGTCAAGAAGATTTAAGATGCTGCTTGGTAAATGTCCATCTGCATGGGGACTATTTAAAAAAATTTACCACTGGAATGACTGGCTCTCATATCAAGCCAGTCATTCCAGTGTTAAAATTTCATAGATAGTATTCTCCTTGCTTGCAAACTGGCATTTCCTATGATGACTGCAGAAGCAAGTTTTGGCTGGTTTGCCTATAAAAAGGTTAAAATAACCACTGTTTTACAGCTTTAATTTTACAAGGTAACTTACATGAGCTGGTAGAGAATCACTGGCTGAGTAGAAAACCACAGGCTGGCAGGTAAATCCAAAGTTTTCAGAGTAAATGCACAACTAAAAAGTTTACAAACTCAAAAATATCTCCAATGTTAAGAATAAAATAAATGCACAACTAACTAACCAAACTCACAAATTAAAACAGTCCATTATCTACAACGTCGAGACCATTCTATACTGGTCTTGTCTTATAGAACTAAGGTAGAGCCAGAAACTTGGCTGTAGCGCCTTGAGCCGCCTTCGTCTCCTCCCTGGAATACTTGTGCTCATAACACAAACCATCTTTCATCTTGAGAATGCATAGCGCCTCAACAGTTTCCTTTGACATGGAGGCCCTGAAATCTGTTCTAATTTTCCTTACATGAGAGAAAACTCTTTCACACCCAGCATTGCTGTGGGGTATAAGTAAAATACCCTTTGCAATAGAAGCAAGATTCTGATATTTACAGCAACCTGCAGCATCCTTAATACCAGCAATCATTGTACATTGTTGGCCTACTCGCTTCTCTGCCTTGATCAATGACATAGTCTCCTCTGGCTCAATTTGTAAGTTAGAGAATTCTTCCTCTAGCTGGTCTACTGATACCCCATCTGGCATCAGAACTGGATACTTTTCTAAAAAGAATCTATAGCTGCTAAACTCTTTCTGCTTCACATCTGGGTCTACCACCTCCACATGGCGCAAAAGCTCATCAGTCATTGGCAGCTTAGCGATCATGTGTTTAGATGCAGCCATGTAGAAGTTCTTGGCATTCACACACATTTTCGCTATCTTAGCACTGTCTTTTTTTTTTTCGCTCATGAATTGCCGTGCCCTCTCCGATCACAATGCCCTCGACTGCTTTCTGTGAGTAGGATAAATTAATATCAATCTCTGTTACCAGTTTGCCTGTGAAAGCATTTGGCTTCAAAAACTTAAAGCAGTATGTTTGTGTAGAGATTCAGACACATCCTTCGTGTACTGTGAATAAGCGGACTCTCAGACTGTAGTCAGATTTGCCTTGTTGAAGATAGCAAGAGCGTAGCTTAGGAAATGACTATGAGACGAGCTGTATGCGAGTTTAGAAAGGCATTAATTTGATGTCTACGGTCTGCTGGCTGACATTCACCTTCAAGTTTTTTGTCTTTCTCCTTATTATCTGCAGATTCTTTGGCAAAAATGTCCCTCAGTGGTCTCCACAGTAGATGTAGTCCATCAATGCACTGCTGTAAGGACAACCACCTAGTTGGCACATGCTTGAGGACTTTATAATGCTGTTTGCTATACAGCTCTTGAATGCCACTTACTTCACCCTGGCGTTTGGAACTGTGTTTGAGCTAATAATATATGTCTACTAGAATCTCTTCCACATTTACTGGGATGCAATCTGATCCTTTCTTTGCTACCAAATGCAACAAATGGTATGGGCAACCGGAGAGATAAATATTTGGCTCTTCTTTGTGAATGAAGCCAATGGTGCCTTTCTTATTGCCAGTCATTACAGAAGCATTATCTGATGCAAACAATACACAGTTCTTCCAAGGAATGTCTCTACTACTAAGTTCACTGTTGAGAACCTTGAAAATAGTCTCTCCAGTTGCAGATTCATCAACAGTTGGTACGCTAAATAAAGAAGTGTGTATTAAACCATCACTCATCACATGTCTTATAACAATTGGGAAGAATTTGTCCTGGCTATCATTGCTACCATCAGTTGCCAAAGAGAATGGATTTGTCTGCATTTGTTCTGCTACAGTATCTGACTATTTGTTAGCCATGTGTCGAATTAGTATGGATGTTTTTGTTCTAGCACACTGATACTTGGATGCAATCTTAGTCACTAAACATACGGCCAAACAGTTTTCCAGCATGATCTGATGAAGCAACAGCAATGTTATGTTCCACAATGAAATTTGTAAATAATAGCTCTGTTGATGTTACAGAATGTACAAAATCACTCAAATTCTCCTTTGGTTTAACAAAGAATGTTGATATATCCTTGTTATTAGTTTTTGCAAGAGCATACTTCTTATGTCTATTACCCTCCACGTGGGTGGCACAATCATTGGCGCCTCCATGAGATACAGAGAACGATGTTTCACACATGCTACAATATGCATAATTCAATCCACAATCAGAAGGCTTTAGTACCGGCTATCGCTCCGTGTAGGCAGAAATAAATTTTTGCAGTCTTCGGGGTTTTTTGACGTACACTCCGAATCAATTTTAGCGGATTTACAGGCACTTGCCATGATTATTTCAAAAAGCGTGAAACTAAATTGTATTACAAGATAACAATGTGAATGTTGTTCATATTCGTGAACTAATTTGCACATCAAGATTGGTTCCCGGTTGATGCAGACACTCCTACAGTACGTGAAATCGCATACCGGGAACCTCTCACAAAATAGTACAAGTATGTTCGATTTGGGAAGAGAAAATAAGCGTCGCAATTTGATTGGATACTGCACTAGAATTTTTGTCGCATGAACCAATGAAAATACAGGTATGGCGTATATAGAAGAAACGCTTTGACCGTCACATATTTATAAAACCCGGATTCTGATTGGCTATAACAGTGTCAAGAAACCAATGACAGATGATCTTATTAAAAGCATTGGCTTAACGCGATCAATTGAGCGTGTGTCTTATGCATGTAATTTTTAACCGTAGCTGCCAAATTTATGCTTAAATTATATAAACAGCTCCACAATTATGCCCAGCCGTACTCAAAATACAAAATTTGGAACACCGTATTCCTTAAAGGGTTGGCTTTCCGTACTTCTATACAAAATTTGGAACACCGTATTGGTTCATCTATTTCCGGGATCTGTCCCGGTAAAATCGGGACATTTGGCAGGTCTGAAAAAGATCAGAAGAGGCCTCAACTTTGGCAGAATCCTTTAATTTAGAGGAAAGAACTGCCCAAGCAGGACCATTGAGTAAGAGAAGTCCTTAGAATGAACATCGTTCGCAAAGAAGTCTAAGACGTCAACTACCAAATTATCAACCGGGAAGACCAGAGGAGACAAAGAGGAGTCAGAGGATGAAAGAGCAGACCCAAAAGGAGGGTCTATAGAGAATTCATCCTTGAGAAGAAGAGAAAGACAAGAAGCAATCCACATATGACCTCTTCAGATCCCTGGCCCTGACTGATTTGGGAATTGAAGACATAGAAGAAGGATTAGGAGAGGAAGAAGGTTGATGAGAAGTCACCAGAGACAAAAGAGTCAATAGTTCTAGAAGATAGGGGAGAACAAGGCCTCCTAGATGCTTGAAGAGAAGACACAGGCAAAGAATCAGAAAAAGAGGAAAATTGATCAGAAAGAATTGGGTCAACGTCACTCTGCAGACCAGAAGACAAGGAAAATTTAACCAGACCACTAGCCGAAAACCTAGATAGAATGGAAAAAACGAGCCGACACGAAAGAACACTCAAGGGAGGGATCCCTAACCACAGAAAACAATGAAAAATCCAGGCCCGAATCAACAATTTGAAACTCTAACTCAGAGGAGAGCACAACAGAAACTATCGGGTCAAGATGATCAAAGGAGGAAGAAGCAGAAGAGGAGGAGGAAGGAGCAAGAGAAGAATTAAGATGAACAGAAGAAGAGGAAGAATGAGCAGGATCTGAAGATCCAGGGAAGGAATTGATATCAGAAGGAAGGCGGGAAAACCCCGGAGGAGGAGGCATAGAAGAGAACTGAAAAAGAGAAGAAGAATTAGAAACATGACTGGAAAAATCTCTAGCCGAAAGAGAAGAGGAAGAAGGAAGAGACCTATGACCTTGAACTTGAGAAGAACGAGAAAGTAGAAGCCTAGCGTCAGAAGAACCTAAAACTATATCCCGAAAGGAGGAAGTAAAGGGACCTGAAGACGGATCAACATTAACTACTTGGGAAGGAGACTGATAAGAACCAAAATCCTGAACCAAATGATCACGGAAATAATAGTCAGAAACATCCCTAAGACGAGGAGAAAAACCAGAGCTAACTAAATTTCTCTCTACAGAAACCTGACTCCTATCAACCAAATGTGTCCGAAAAATTTGACTGACTAGAAGAAGAACCTGTAAGCCCAGGAAATTCTTGAATCTAATCCCGGAAGGAGAACCGGAAGCGGAAGTTGGCGCTGGGATAAGGCCTTGACCAGATCTTGCAGACCCTGGAAATTGACCAAACCGAAAGTCTCATCAAAACCGGAAGCGGAAACTGGATGGTTAGCCGGATCTTGAAGACCCGGAAGTGCACCCCTCAAACCGGAAGTGGAAGAGAAAACACCGGGATCAGAAACGGAAACGGAAGTGCGCCTACTGGAAGTCAGAAAATTAATCGGGCCCTGAGAACCCAGATATCCTGTAGTACGGGAAGAGCCACTAGAACCAGAAGTGGAAACGGAAGTAGATAAAGTCCTACCGGAAGTCGAAAAAAGAACAGGATCCTGAGGACCCGGATGTCCTGAAAGACCGGAAGTCAAACCGGAAGCGGAAGAAACAGAACAAGAAACCGGAAGTAGTCCCGGGTCTCCAAGACCCGAATCTACTAAGCACAAACCAGAAGTGCTAGACAAACCAGAAGTTACCGAACTTCCTGCCTGAATTAAAATAGGAACAGGCGATCTTTTAACATTCCTGACTACTGGAATTACTGAAAACTTGATGTTGGCATAGGCGTTTGAATTGGGGACTTCCGTCGCCGACATCACTGCTCGAGGGTAATGTCACTCCTCAAGACTTATGTGGGTTGTGCCCGGTGACTTGCTCGAAATCACCTTTAAGGGCTTCTTCTTAGTCTTTAGACTTTGGTTTCGGGGACCGAATCTCTTGCCTGGACATGAGGGAAGTAGGCTTCCCCCATTTGCGGGCATGCCCGCTAACCTTCTGGTCATTGTCCGACGCTGATGAAACATCTCTAGCCACGCGATTGGCTGATGAAATTCGCTCATCTAACGACTTTGTCAAAACTGTCGCAAATGACTCGAATCTCGCAAAAAGAGCCAAAACAGCATCAGAATTTGACCAAGAGGGGCCCCCCCCCCCACCTCCGTTGCTGGTGTAGAAGATACAGAAGTATTAGCAAGACACCGCTTTAGACTTTGAAGCAACGGAGGGGGAGCGATCAGTGAGCAACACAGACTTAGCCGAAAAATCCTTAAAGTATGCCTTGGACATAGTCGAAGACCATCCTTTGCATACCCTGCACATCGTTAACAGTGTACACCTAGTGCATTTAAGGCAAACATGGCCTCCAAACTCCACGGAGTGGACTCGATCACACTTCGACGACGTGCACTTGACTTTCTCGACTGATTTAACAGACTCCTAAAAACGAAAATAAAATAGAGAATGAAGCATGCAGCTTCTAAAAACTTAAAAGAACTTCTCTAAAATATTGAGTCTGAGATAAAGCAAACAAACACATGCTTAGAAAAGGTGGGAAACTTCAAATTCAAATGACAAAAAATCACTAAGAAAAAATTACAAACTTTCTAAGGGAAATAGGACGTTTTCTTGCTTTTGCACTAGAATATGATTAGAAATAAGTGAATAAAAGGCTCTTGGAGTAATAGAGGATTAAAAATGATGATGATGACTCAGGCATTTTAATTGATGACCACGAAAATGAGATACATCACAAAAACTGGTAACACATATATACAGAGTATAAATAGCAATAAAAACCATGAACTACTCCATAAACATAACTTAGGGAGGATAGACTTCATATTAGGCATAATCCTGGATTGAAGCACTCTCAAATAAGTAAGCTGAATTCAGCACAAAGCTATAAAAACTTAGCTGGAATATTTGCAGACTGTACTGCTTGCATAATATTAAGTGAATCTGTTTCCTATTTGGGCTCCAATGCGCATGCGCGGGCATGCTTAGTGACGGGCATCACCAAGGAGTGAGTACAGACTGGTGCCAGTCTTTATCAGGCCATATACTGGGGGTGTACGCTACCAGTATCCTGGTTGAGGGTGTATATTAATATGGAATAGGCATATGGAGGAATAAAAGCATAAAAATCTTATTCTGGTGGCTAAATGCAGAGTAGTTGATTTAGCAAGTAGTGATTGAATGCTATAGATGTCTTTGTGGTGTAATAACAACAGCGTTTCATTGTTGAAAGGGTGAATAAACTGTACAATTCATTCTAACATTACTGATTTAGAGCCAAACGACTGATATATATTTCATAGTTGAAATTTAGTCACACGTGACAGGTAGATTTTCTTAATGTCTGCCACCAGCACAATTCACCTGTCAATGACAGGCAAACATTTCTGACCTCAGTTTATTTACCAGCACATGAGAACTTACTCACTACGCAGCACTTCAATATATCTTATCAAAATGCTGCTACGAATAGGGCCATTTGCCACTCATGAACATAAGGCGGTGCTGCAAATAGCAGTGCAGGTATTGACCAATCAAATTCCTAGCCGATACTCGTCCTGCATCCTACACATTTGTGTTCATGGCACAAGCACTTGCATCAAAACACTGTTATAATAATACCATACTCTATTATCCTGACATTTAAAAAAACTGGGGATATTGAAACCTCTGTCTGTCACGCTACCTCCTCCCAAACCGCTGGGAGGAATTCAACCAAATTTGGTATGTGGGTTACCCATATGATTCCGCTTTGCAAGACGATATTTACATTTGGCTCCGCCCCCAGGGGTTGGTGGGTGGGGGGTAAGGGTCAAAAGGTCAAATAACTTGTAATGCAAATCCCCTGAAACCATTTGACGGAACTAGATCAAATTTGATATGCGAGTTATCCATGATTCCGGAGTGCAAGAGGCCATTTACATTGTGCCTCTGTCCACAGGGGGCAGGGGAGGAGTCAAAAGGTCAAATTTTAACCTGCGGAAATTGATTGTAATGCATCTCCTCCGAAACCATTGGACGGAATTTAACAAAATTTGGTGTATAAGTTACCCATATCAATGTGGAGCACATGAACACATTTACATTTGGCCCCATCCCTAGGGATGGGTGGGGGATGGGGATCAAAAGGTAAAAAATGGATTGTAATGCAATTCCTCCAAAGTCGTTAGACGGAACTCAACCAAATTTGATATGTGACTTACCATATCATTGCAGAGTACACGAGACCATTTACATTTGGCTCCGTCCCCAGGGGCTGGGAGAGACGTCAAAAGGTCAAATTTTAACCTGCGGAAATTGATTGTAACGCATCCATTGGAAGAATTCAAATCAATTCTGTGTGAATTACCATATCAATGTGGTGTACATGAGCACATTTAGTTCTCCGAAACCATTGGACGGAATTCAACCAAATTTGGTATCTGAGCTACCCATATGAATGTGGAGTGGATGATCACATTTACATTTGGCTCCGCCCCCTTTGGGTGGGGGATGGGGGTTAAAAGCTCAAGAAATTAATTGTAATGGAACTCCATCGATACTGTTTGATGGAATTCAACCAAATTTGGTATGTATGTTACCCATATCAATGTGGAGTGGATGAGCACATTTATATTTGGCCCCGCCTGCAGGATGGGGTCAAAAGGTCATGAAATTGATTGTAAGGCAACTCTCCTGACACTGTTGGATGAAATTCAACCAAATTTGGTCTGTGAGTTACCCATATAATTGTGGAGTCCAAAAGGACGTTTGCATTTGGCTCCACTACCGGGGTGGGTTGTGGGTGGGGTCAAAAGTTCAAAGCAGTGAACGTGGGAATTTGCAATGATTCGTCATCGACAGATCAATCTAGTTATAGTTAACACAGTAAATGTTTTAATAAAGAAATATTAGTTACCTCTCCAGGATGTAGAAATTGTTTGAATGTAGCTTTCATGGCCATCATGGTCACTTCTCCAACACTAACTGACGGTCACTGGCAACGTCACTCTGGTCAGTTATTGTGGTCACGTGACAGCATTGACTGATAGACTGCTGGTATACAGTAGCCATAGCCACGGTTCATGGTTGGTTGATGATTGTAGATTTCGATGGCCACTTTAACTTTCTGTTTGAACAAGTTGGTCTCAATGTTGATGACTGAAGCACTGCTGGTGGGGGTAATGGCAAGTGGTTTCAGTGTGTTCTGACACAGCTGAGTTGGAGTTGATTTTAAGATGTTCTTTAACTCTGGTGCTGAGAGGTCTTTTTGTTTCACCTATATATGTCCCCTCACATTGGTCACATTCGATCTTGTAGATGACTCCAGAGCATTCATCTGTAGTCAGTTTATCTTTGGGTTTTACTAATTGTGAGCTACTGAAGCCCGAGTTCCTGAGCACATTAGAATTTCATGCTAGACGCTTAACTTACTTACTTCATACACGTAGACACAAGCTACTTAGTATGTTAAATTTTGCCACTGCCTCTACCTAATTGTTAATTATTGTTAATGACCAAGACACATTTACGCATGTTAATGCGGTTCTCCTACAAAGGATGTTATGATATGTTACAAGTTACAAGATCTTAAGGTGTTGACGGGATTGTGGTATTGAGTTTAGATGTGGTGTTGTCTGAAGAGTCTGTCTGGGTGTTCTGATAGGCCTTGCTTGGGTGTACGGAAGTCTGACTAGTGGAAGTTTTTTGTCATCTGATTGTTTCTTACCAGGTGGGGGAGGTGGTTTTCTCATCCACGAAGTGTAACCGTTGGCTGGGAGTGATTGCTGGATATGATGATGTTCTTTTTGTCTGATGTTTCTGTGATGATGGAGTCTGCGCTGAAACAGTTTTGACGACTGATCTTTTGTGTTCCAAATGGTGGTTAGAGTGAAAATTAAGATATTGATCTGTGTGTCTGGTTTTTCTGTACACTGGAAGTTTAGTCATTCCAGAATCACTGACATGTACCAAGACATCTAGGAAGGCAATCTGGCCAGCTTCTTCGACTTCGCTGGTGAATTGGATGCATTGGTCGACACTGTTGAGGTGATCAGTGAAGGGTTGGACGTTGTAGTGGTGGAGGCATGTGAACGTGTCATCCACACACAGGTACCAGAAATTTTGGGGGCTGTGGCCGAGTGCTTGCTGCTCGAAGGATTCTATATCAAGGTTCGCGATCACTGGTGCCACTGATGAGCCCATAGCTACTCCATGAATTTGGTGGTAGAGGTAGCCATTTTGAATGAAGTAAGTGGTGTCTAACATGATCTGATAATCTGAGTTGGTGAGATGCTGGTCTGGTCTTTCAATGTAGGTTCTTGGTCCAGAGCTCTCTGGATGACTGGAAGAGCTTTGTCCACTGGAATGCTGGTGAGGAGTGAAAAGAAAAGAAACTAGATTGTGTGTGGGGAAATGTCAAGTGATTGGATTTTTGTGGTAAAATCTTTGCTGTTTTTGATGTGGTGCTCTAAGTGGCCAACTAGTGATTTGAGGATCTATATGAGGATCTTGAGGCTTGAGATGTGATGCATCCAATACTGGCTACGATGGGTCTAAGAGGAATGTTAGTCTTGTGGATTTTTGGAAGTCCATAGAATCTTGGGGCAGCGGCGGTTCCAGGGTAGAGTTTTAAGTATAAGGATTGGTCGATGATATTCTGACTTCTCCAGCCTTTGAGCAGTTTTAGCAGGTGGTTTTCAGGGATGTGATTGATCTTGAAGAAAAAAATAGGAAAAGGCTCGATGCGGTGTCAGTCCTTCTTGACGTAACAATTGTCATGATCTTGTAAGCCAATTAATCCTTAAATTGTTAGCTCTGTCAAAAAGCCTATGCAATGGTCCTGAGAAACGTCCATTTGCAGGAAAAGAGGTTGTTTTTTCAGTGATACATTTTCAAAATGTATCTTCTTTTTTCTTGAAAATGAACATTCACTATGCACAGATTTAATTTTTCTTTACCAATCTGACCATTAAAGTGAAAAGATTACATTATTTCTGCAAGTAAGATGCTTCTTAAAAATCTGGCCAACAAAATTACAGGATTTCCTATAAATCTGGTTAAAAAAAAAAGGATTTCCCATAATGCTCACCTGGACAATTAACATTTGAATCATTTCCATTTAAATAGACACCAAAAAATTAGACCAAACCAGATTCTCATTTGACATTTAGAAGCCTACCGTTATAGAATTGTTCGACCCAAGTTTTGTTGAAATCGGACTCTTGATTAAGGAGTACCATTTTTAAATGGTTCCGGATAATTCTCAGAAAATCAAAGATGACCACCAAGACACTGACGTATCAAAATTCGGAACAGAATTTCTAGAGGCTAGCACTACAGGATCCTTCCAGCAAAATTTGGTTTAAATTGCCTAAGGGGTTAATGAGGAATAGTGTCTTAAACGAATTCTGATTTTCCGGAAAATCCAAGAGGACCACCCCTCAAAAAAATCAAGCAGTCAAAATTATGTATACAAGTTCTGAAGCATACCAGACTAGAGTCCGTCCAGCTGAGCTTGGTTGAAATCGGACAAGAGGTTAATGAGGAGTAACCTTTTAAATGATTTCCAAAAAATTTCAGAAAATCCAAGATGGCCACTGGAAAAATTGACCAATCAAAGTTCAGTATACATGTTCTGAATCCTACCACCATAGGGGCCTTCCAGCCAAGTCTGATTGAAATCGCAGAAGCAGTTAATGAGGAATAGCCTTTTAAATAACTTGCAGCCATTGTTCGGGAAATATAAGATGGCACCGAACAAATTGATCAATCAAAATTCTGCAGACAAGCTCTGAAGCACACACCCCTACAATCCTTCCAGCCACGTTTGCTTGAAATCGTTCAAGCGGATAATGAGTAGTAAGTAGCCTTCTAACCGATTTCCCGAAATGTTAAAAAAAATCCAAGATGGGCACCGGAAAAATTGACCAATCAAAATTCTGTATACAAGTTCTGAAACCTACTAGCCTAGTATCCTTCCAGCCTAGTCTGGTTGAAACTGTCCAAGCAGTTGATGAGAAGTAGCGTTTTAAACTATTTCCCATCATTTTTCGGAAAACTCAAGATGACAACCAAAAATATTGACCATTCCAAATTCTGTATATAAGTTCTGAAACATACCACTCTAGGGTCCTTCCAACCGAGTTTGCTTGAAATCGGCCAAGTGGCTAATGAGTAGGCTTTTAACTGATTTTCAGACAATCCAAGATGAGTGCCAGAAAAACTGACCAATCAAAATTCTGTATACAAGTTCTGAAACCTCCCACCCTAGTATCCTTCCAGCCAAGTATGGCTAAAATTGCCCAAGCAGTTAATGAGTAGCGTTTCAAACAATTTCCCACAAATTTTCGGAAAATTTAAGATGGGTGCCGAAAAGATAGTCCAATCAAAATTCTGTATACTAGTTCTGAAACATACTACTCTAGGTCCTTCCCACAGAGTTTGATTGAAATCGGCCCAGTGGTTAATGAGTAGGTTTTTAACTGATTTTCAGAAAATCCAAGATGGCCACCAGAAAAATTGACCAATCAAAATTCTGTATACCCGGTACATGTTCTGAAACCTCTCACCCTAGAATCCTTGCAGCCAAGTCTGGCTGAAATTGCCCAAAGAAGTTAATGAGTAGCGTTTTAAATAATTTCCCGGCAATTTATGGAAAATTCAAGATGGCCGCCGAAAGAATTGTCCAACCAAAATTCTGTATAGAATTTCTGAAGCATGAGTCCAGCCTAAGTTTGCTTGAAATTGGCCATGTAGTTAATGAGTAGGCTTTTATCTTATTTCCCAAAACTTTCTGAAAATACAAGATGACCACCAGAAAAATTGTCCAATCAAATTTCTATATACTTTTCAGAAGCCTATCTCCTTAGGTTCGTTCCTGCCGAATTAGGTTGAAATCCGCTAAGCGGTTAATGAGGAGTAGCATTTTAAAGCAAAAGTTGACGGACGACAGGTGGCAGATGGTCGCCATGGCATAAGCTCACTTGCCCATTTTGGTCAGGTGAGGTAATAAATTAGTGCCATTCGTCATAACTCTAGAGTACCTACATCTTTAGCATAGGCATACTACCATATCCAGCGCCCTTGAGTAATCCACCATTTCACATGCCTCTCCACCATCTAATACAGGGACCATGGGGCAGAGAGAGAAGCTACAACTCATATGGTGAGCTCTTTACTCTCTGGGCATAAGCATACCTAACAGGGAAGGAGTGAAAAGGTGGAGAGAATTCCATCACAGAACAGTTCCATTAACAATTACAGGTACCAGTGGACGCAAAAACAAGAAGTGATTAGAAATTCAAGGCGCCAAAATACAATTTTACCAGTTTACATGCCGCTAAACTCGTCCAAATCGAATCCCGGAAACACATTCCATTACGTTTTACCGGCGAAAACTATTAATTAAAGACACATGATCGCTTGGACCATGAACTGCCTCTGGCGTTTAAGAATGATCAGCCATCTCTAATTCAACTTCAAATGACAACAATTAAGACTTAGAAAATGCAAAATTAGCTTTGAAACTAATAAAGCATGTGTAGTAGCAGGCTAATAATATAAGAGGAAGTGACAGCCTGCGCATGCGCAGAGTGGGGCCGGCATCCGCTGGGTTGTCATCTGATTCCCTGCCCAGTATGGGCACCTAACCTTTTTAATCTGAGCTTTTATTGAGTGTAGGCTAATATTTAGGAATATCAGTGGTTGGGAGGTAAGTATACTCTTGATGTGAAAATGGCTTTTCCAGGCTAATCCTGTCCGAATACAGTCGTGGCTAATCCAAGCTCTAAATGCCAGGATATCCCAGGAATTCCTAGCATCAATCCAGGCTAATCTTAGTTTCTATTCCCTGGATATCCAGCCTTTTTTTCACAAGGGATGGCCCAACCATCTGGCCAATCAAGTTCCCTTCAACAAAGTTGGTTCAGCTGTGGCCCTAGATGATATTTCATGAGTCTCGAAAAGACATTTTGCATTGCTTTACTACGGGAGCTTTTGGCGGGAAAGCAATCCAAGATGGTCGTGCGTGTGTGCGTGCATGCATTTGTGCGCGCACGATTCTTAAATGATGAAATTTAAGTCAAACTGACAAGTCCTTGTACATGTATTGTCGTAAACCAACATAAAATGAACCAAAACGTAAGAAATAAGGTTTAGATCACTTCTTAAGTTGGATGACCAAATTAAAGCTCTTTTGTGATTGGAGGCATTCCACTGAACTTTATCTGGACTGGAAGGAGACCTTTCCCGATAAAAACAGATTTTGCAATGTCTCAAATGCCGTCTCAAATGCCACTATCACAAATTAATAATAAATATATATACAGATGTTTTTAAAACAATTTTAGCAATAAATTCACTATTACCTAATCACTAAATTTATTTGGCAGTATATTTACTGGCAAGATTTTTGTTCATTTGGGCGATTTCCTCCCGGCTGACTTGGTTACATTGCATTCTACCAAGAGGATTCGTACACCTTTCTACGTGTGAAATTCCATGACTTTTCATGACCAAATTAACAAATTCCATGATTTCCAGAGATTAACATCTAGTAGATTTGTGTTTATGACGTAGTTACATAAATTACGATCTATGTTGTTCTGCAAATGTCTGAATATTGCGTCTTGCAACAACCAAGCCAAAGCCGTGTTTTGGTTCGCTCTTGCCATAATTTTTATTGCATAGGGGTGATGGTGGTAATTTATGCCAACATATTTCCTTTATTTTTCATGATTACCATTTTTCATGACTTTTCCATGACCTATGATGAAAGAGGCTGATTTTCCATGACTTTCCAGGCCTGGAATTTAAATTTTAATTCCATGACTTTCGAGGATTTCCATGACCAGTACAAACCCTGTACCAAGTATTAATCAGCTATGGGACAAGTTTATGCCATCATTCTCGTAGGTACTCGAACCTCCCATCCTATTTATGTGGATTGCGCAAGTTTCTAAACTGGGTACTACTATTAGCATCTTCGCGCTACTCGGGTAACAACCTAAACTCATCCTATAGCGGAAGCTAATACATCACGTGATTTCGATTTTTTCTTGATGCCATTTTAAGTCAGACTTTGGAGTAATTTTGATGAAATAAACAATGTTTATTCAAATATACGCAATATTTATGCGGTCCCCAATTAATAATTTCACTTCTGCTATGACAGATATAAGGTATACATTAAGCATAGGCATAAGATGGTAAGAATTTCTAGCGTGAACAATTCAAAATGTGTTCAAATTTTGTATAATTTGTTTCAAATTTTTCTTCAAATATACCTAATAGAAGGCACCACCCTTTCTCAGAGGCTTGGATTTAAAGGATTTACAGCCCTTGTCCTATTAAAAGCTGCAGTTACTAAGAAGCATTTTACGGTACCAATTTGTTTTTGTCGGAAAAATGTTTTACAATCTTTCTAAACTACGACTGCATGTGATACACCTGTATAAGGCTTTTTTTTACTCATATTTTGCCCTGCGTGTTATCTATTAGTGCACAATATAGACACAAAATTACGATATACAAAACCAATTTCGGCTTCAAAATCCATCAAATAAAAAAATCCAATATGACCACCAAACACCGCTACATTTTGATAGGTCCACAGTGGCCATGGTTTTTTTTACATATCAACTTCTCTTGAACACACTTTGATGGGCCTTAGCATCTAACAATATTTCCCAAATTTGGGCCCAATCCATTCAGTGGTTCTTGAAGTCATTTTCACAAAAATTAGGTCATCTAAGATGACCGCCGAACCATATGGCTAATCAAGTTCCTTTGAACAAACTTGGTTCAACTATGCTCCTAGATGGTGTTTTATCAATTTTGAATCAATCAGCCAAGTGGTTTCGGAGAAGATTTTTAAAGACGTTTCCTAAAATCGGTCAAGATCCAAGATGGCCACAAATTGGCCGATTGACTTTGTTTGAACAAACTTGGATCCCTATGCCCTTCCTGCCTAATATAATTGAAAGCAGCCCAGTCATTTAAAGAAAAAGTTGACTGACAGATGGACGGTTCCCACAGCAAAAGCTCACTTGGCCATTCTGGCGAGGTGAGCTAAAAATGGGAAGGAATAGGGGCTTAATTAGGAACATTGACATACAATGGGAAATATATAACTTCATCAAACCTACATTATACAAGAGGCCCAAGGGCCTGTGATGCTCACCTGGACCATTAGCATTTGAAACACTTGCATTTAAATATACATGTTTCCTTACATTAAACAAAATGGCCATTGGAAAAATCAACCAATCAAAATTCTGAATGGACGTTCTGGAGCCTACCACTATAATCATTCCATCCAAATTTCGTGGAAATCTATGAAGGTGTTAAAGGTGGAGAAGCGTTTTGAAAATTTCTGGTAAATTTTTCATAAAATCTAGATTTTCACCTGAAAAATTGATCAATCAAATGTCTGAACAGAAGTTCTGGAGTTTACCATGATAAGGTCACTATCAAAATTTGGGTTGAAATATGTCAAGAAACTAAGGAGCATTTTGACCACTTCCGGTAGATTTTCCATAAAATCTAAGATTTTCACCTGAGAAATTGATCAATCAAAATTCTGAATAGATGTTCTCCCCTGCAGAAAAGAATCCTGGCTTTTTCATGATTCCGGGGATATCCCAGGAAAGTTTGGGGATATCATGGGATTGCTCTTCCATGAAATGCAGTCCTGGTTTTTTTTAAATTACGGGATGTCACAAGTCCCAAACATGGGAAAAGCTAGGACTTTAAAGATGATAGGTTTAAAAAATACCAACCTTGGGAAAAGCTCAGACTCAGCCTAAATTCTGAGCAGAGAGGTCAAAGCCTCCTGGCAACTAAACAGTTATTTTGGAAATTTTGCTTATAGTTAATGTTTGGTGTCATGAATCTTTTTACTTAAACCTTGTTCTCAGTGTACATGTTGTTAATAAAGTATTCTTGTTAGGTTTACAAAGTGCATTTCAAACAAATGCAATGCCAGCAAGTTTCTTATTCAAAGTATTGAAGGAAATATGTCAGTTGGGTCAAGTTTTGTCAGCTGTGTCAACTTTCAATTCAGTCCTGTTATGAGTTTTGAAACAGTTGATAGCCTTCGATCTCAATTCTCCTTATTGTACAAGTGAAAGGGACAAAAAATTCTTCTTGCCCAGTGTTTACATGTCGCGTTTCAAGAAATGAACATCATTGGAGTTCGACGGCACAGCTGGATCAAGGGCTGTTGAAAGCACTGGACAGCGGACCACAGGTAGTTGGCCGCATTTATTTGGTGTGGGAATGTGTTCGTCGAGTGAGTGGTTATTATTTGACTAGTCATAGGCGACAAATACGTTTTTCACTGGTTCAATTTTTGTTAAAGTTCCAGATTTGCATAACAGATAGCAGTTGGCCAGTCATGTTAACACCCCCCCCCCCCCTATGTTTGATAACCTGCTTTGAGATTCTGGTTAAGATGCTGGCTTCTTGGAATGGTCCTGATTTTCTTTAGATGAGGTTACTAGAAGTTGTTGCAACTGCTCATTGCAATTATATTTGGCCGTTATTTGACAGATTTCTCGCCTATTCCTTGATCAATGCATCATTGACTAGGGTCTCTGGCAGCATTCAGGAGTAATGTGGGAGCATGTCGAATTGGAGTTACGATCAAGACCTGCTGATCTTGGTAGCATGTACTTTGTTCATGCTTTTTCTTTTGAGGACATTTTCATGAAACTAGACTTGTCAAAAATTCTCTCTTGGCGTCTTCTCGAACGTAATACATCTAAAAATCTGTGTTTCCGCTTACTCTTGCTAACTTCTAAAATTTTGATAACTGTAACTGTAAGCCTAAGCTTCTGGAAGTTTTCTGGTCGAAAGAACTTAATTCTTCGATAGCGGTTAGCTTAGTGTAGCGACTTGGATTAATTTGAGTCAGTCTTCTTCTTTTCGTTCGCTGATCATACCGCCAGTCCTGTAAGTGACTATCGACATGATCATAAGCGTTAAGAGCGTGAATCCATGGTTTATTAGAGTGCGCCGTGCGGCCTGGAACCTCCATCTTCAGCACTCGAGGTTTCTGTCAGGGTTACCTCACCCGTACCTCCTTTAGTCGCCTCTTACGACACGCAGAGGATATGGAAGGTGTCTTCTAAGCCCCACCTACAGGGCAAATTTGAGTCAGTTATTAATGTTTGTGTGCTCTCGCCTAATTAATTTTACTCGTGTCACGTTGAATGTGAAAGGCATTCTTGCCTGTCACATTGAAAGTGAAAGGCACTCGCCGGTCACGTTGAACGTGAAAGGCATTCTTGACTGGTGTTAGCACTTGTAATAGTTTTGGCCAGCTTAACTGATTAATCCATAATCGATTGTACCGTGCACTTTCTTAATTTGTGACTTGTTCAGTTATTCATTCTGAGTTAAATGCACTACCTGGAGGACACGAACCCGGCACACAAGAAGCCAAGGGCTAGGAGGCATCTTTTCGCCACGTAAATATTTGAACCAATTTGCCTCCTATACAAAAATACCCAGAATAAACCTTAAGTTTATTCACTTCCGTTTTCACTATTCCCACTTCCATGTTATCTGTTACCTTCGCTCTACGAAGAGGCAGGGATAGTGGAAATACAGTCCATTTTTATAGGGACCTTTTGATTCATTTTTCAAGTATTTAGTAAGAGGCGCCTCACAATTATTGTCTGTTAGATTTTGTCATAATTTTTGCTGTCTCTGAAGAGTATTTTTGATAACTTAAGCCTGATCTAGTAGAAGCAGATATCCAGATAGCAGTAATTTTGCAGAATAGCCAACACTGAGATGTTATGTTTTCCAGTCAACCATGGTATCGTGTAGAATCAAGTTATCAAGATTGCAGTTTAAGCCAGCACTGATGAGCTCTTATTGACCAGTAAATCCCGGTTTCCTGTTGAAGCGAGCTGCGACATCAGTCAATTTACAGATAGACAGCACTAATTTTATTATTATTCAGTAGATTTCGCTGTTGATCTTAGGAGCAAGTACAAAGTTTTTGAACAATCATTGTTGTTACAATCAGTTTTGAGTTGCATCACATAGGCACACTCGTTCACATTAGGACACCCAGAAGATGACTTGTTGATTATTATTACACTACACTAAGAGCTATTTTTCAGTAGTATTTTATCATGCCATTTCATACGTGCCTTGCCGATGCTAAGAAGGCGTCTTCCTGTCTTAGCAACAGTTTGTGCATTGTGACGTAATAACCTTTCTGAATGGATTAATTATCTAGTACGTCCGGACTGCCCTCTGGTTAGGCTAGGATAGGTGAACCGGATTTTGTTTCAGTTTTGGGATGCAAGTAATTTAATTACTGGATCTAAATTATTAATTAGGTCATTCTAGATTTAATCTTTTGGCAAAACCGTATCCTTAATCTCAATTGACTAATCCGGTTTCACATAAATCAAGCATAGCATTATAGGGAAAGGACGGGCCATCCTTAACACTGGGTAATCTAAACTTTAATTTTACTTGATCGATTTAGTTTAAACTTAATCTCCGCTGCCAATGATTTCAACCATTCAAATCAGTTAAATTCAGTCTAGAAACTCGGACATGTTTATAGGCCAGAGGTCAAGGTTGTTCAAGTAAGTTCGCCCATACTCGTTCGGTAGTCAGAGATGTTACTCTGCTTTCAACAGAAAGGTGAGCTAGGCTCTTTCAGTTCCTGACTACCAAATTTCAAGATCTTTCTTATACTTCTATACTTGATCTATATTACTGGCTGTTTCAGAAATTAGTCAATAGACGTCCCACCCCGCATTCTTATATTGTCCCTAGAATAACTTTCAAGTGAAAGCATCTTGTTTACTTGTCCAATAAGCGACACAAGATCCTTTTCTTGAACAGGTTATTCTAGGACTGTAGGCCCAACGTACTTCTAGGTAGTGTCCAAGTTCTTTCTTAGTATTTTTTGATTATCTACATCAGTTAGCAAATATTTAAGCCAGATAGAATTTTTATTGGAGTGCTGTTGCCAGATAGTGTACCCAATCGCTATCATTTTACAGTATAAAATCTGAGCATTGTTAACTGTTGCCAGATTGTTGCCAGCACATTTCCAAAATAACTGTAGGCATTATTTCCAGATAGTGTGCTCAATCGCTATCGATTATGGTACAAATCTGAACAATGCTAAACTGTTATCAATTTATTTATTACTCAAACTTAGTCTCTGAGTTAGCTATTGTATAAGCTGCTTAGTTGACACTCATATTCAACTTATAGCAAGTTTGATGTAAATCATCTGGTCAATTTTCCATTGACCTATAACTAAGTAGTATACAGTACAGAACAATTTCGCACTTTACACTACACATTAGTCGGATAAAATTAACCGCTGGCTAAGCATTGGAATAGGGGATTATTAAGCTAGTTATTCACTTATTTAGCCGATAAAAATCTTACAGCATGACAAGTTGTTTGCTAACTGAGGATTACTTGTGCAGACTAAGAAGTTTGCACAACCCTTGTGTTGACATTATCTATCTTTGCTTAGCCTTGTAGCAAAACATTTACTTAAAAGAACACACCCAACACTGAGAACCCACTATCCCACCTTATGAAGACCCCGAAGCTGGTGATAGCAGCACCACCAGCTGGGTTTTCTTGGTATAGGATATCAACACCTTCACCATTATCCAAGATTTCTGTCCAGCGATCGAATATGTGTAGAAGCTGAAGAACTGTTGATCGTCCACTAATGAATCAATACTGTTGATTACTGAACAACTTTTGCTCCTTCATGTGCTGGATGATCTTTTCACGAATATCAGATGGATTCCAGAATCTTGCATCCTATACATGTTAGGCTAATGGGACAGTAGTTTCCAGGGTCTTTGCAATCTGCTTTCTTGTATATGCCAGTAATATTGGCTGATTTCCAATCTGTAGCCACTTTACCCATTGAAATTGTGGCAGTGAAAATTTGCTGCAGTGGATAACTAACAGTACTTTTTAGTTCATATAGGATTCTTGGGTGTAGCATATCTGGCCCAGGTGGGTTCAAGATATTGAGCTTTCGAAGTTGCTTCTCGACATCATTAATGGTGATTGAGAGGTCATTTAGGACTGGTACATGGGAAGTTTCAATATCTGGAAGGTTCCCTTGGAGCACGTTGGTGAAAACAGAGAAGAATGTTGCTAGTACTTCTGCCTTTTCTACATCAGATCCAGTTATTTCAGCAGGATCTTGGTCCTTATATAGATCTGATATACTGGATTTGTTTTTTGTTTTGGATCGAACATAGTTCCAGAATTTCTTCGGATTTATCTTTAACTGTGACGCTATATAATTTTTGCACATTTTTGTAATTTTCTGGGTGAGTGTTCGCACTTGATTTTTAGTTTTACAGTATTCTTAGTATGTTTTTTCTTCCCTGCTTTTCAGTTTGTCCATAGGTGTGGTTTCCTTTTTATTTTTGCAAGTTTTCTTGTCAAACCCGGTTTTGTGTTGTCTTGCTTTAGTAGTTCTTGGTTTAATATTTTTCTTTGGTACACACTTGTCAACAGCATCTTGAACAGTGGTTGTGAAGAATTGCCATTGTTTGTTTATGTTCTGGCCACAATTTTGTAGAGAATTTTGCCAATCAATATTTAACATCGAGTTCAGTTTAATATAATTGCCTATGTCATAGTTATAGCGCAGTTTATTGATAGGTTGACCCTGTATATATACACAATAAAATCAAAGGTTATAACCGAGTGATCGCTTTTACACAGCGGTGATTCTATTTAAGTGTTTTCCACCATGCCCTCTTCATTAGTGAATATGATTTCAATACATCTTGGCTTGTCTGATCCCTGTCCGCATGTTGGATGACGCATATGTTGTTAGAGATAGCTATCCCTATTATCCCTATCCCTATTAGTATCTTCCGACCTTGTTGTACAATTATCCAAGTTGATGCCTGGTAGGTTAAAATCGCAAAATATGAGTGTGACTGGGAGGAAAATTTTTTACCAAGTTCATGAAACAAAGCCGTGCTGTGAGGTTTTCTTCTGTGCTATTGTGACTATTATAAATAAGTCCAATCAGTATTTTGTCATCGTTGTTGACTTCTATTTTGCAGAATATACTTTCACAAAAATTATCACTGAAATTAAGTGGATTGCATTTTAGTCCATGCTTTACATAAAACAGCATGCCCCGCCCATCCAAATTCTTGCTCATGTTTAATGGGACTGTATCATAGCCGCCAATATTATATTCTACTAATGAAATGTCTCTGGTAGTTTTTCATCTTAACCTCAGATATGCAAATAATTGATGGCTGATTGGTAGACATACACTTTCAGGCCTTTAGTTCCTGTAGTTTGAACTGAGTTAGCGTATCTGCATTTGTAAATAACACTTTAAAATTACTGATTGTATTAGTTAGTTTTTGCATACCTCTGGGTGTAGAGCTATGTGAGCCTCTCTCGGTGCTTTGTTGGTCTTGATCTTCATAACTCATCTCTCTCACGGCATCCCTCGAACCACATATAAAAAATGTCCAGTGTTATCACTTTCATGCAGTTCCTTCGCCTCTGTTCAGAGTTGCTTGTCATGATCACGCTCCTCTACCATCATATTGTGCTTAATGCTGAATGACATGTATGGTTCAGGCGCATTTCTCAGCTTATACAAGTTCTTCATCACTCGTGGCTTAGTTGACTCCATTACTGTTACAAGTAGTAGTCGCGGTGATTCGATCGCCTCTCCTTCTGACAACTTCTTGTGTTATTTTCTGCCTAATCTTCTAACACTGACTATGTCCTCAGATTTCAGATTAACATCAATGTGTTCACACATATTTGTTATCATAGCTATGTCATGTTAATTATTTCACTGCAGAGTATACCACTAGACTCGGCAAATCCGAACATCACCATATTGTTCTTTCGCTCAACATGTGAGTGTACTTCTGGCGTAACTAGTGACAATTTTATTTATACTAACAGTGTTCTTGTTTGGTCACAACATATGGACTTTTTACAGAGGTTTCCTCATGATTTTTGCTAATCTCGTCCATTCTCTTTGATAACTCTGTAATAACTCTTTTTGCGATGAGCTTTCTGTACCTTTTTGCAAGCAGCTTTTTATGTCTTTTTGTGAGAATCACACAATATTCAACTATATACGGTTCAATTATTTGAGAGAAGGGATTCCAATTCTAATTCTCGCTCGCCATGCACTGGTTTTGAAACTTATTTGTTGATCTGTCTTTTGCTGTATAACGTAGTTTGTTGAACACCCTGCCATAGGTGATTAAGATAGTTTTAGTTTTGCAGTTGTTGTTGTTGTTTGAATGAAATTGAGCCTGAATTGGGTTCACCACACTGGTAGCAAGTGGTGGGATGTGAACTTATACATATGCTCACTTTGTGTTTTGTCTAATGTGAGTAAAATAATCATTTTACAGAAACAGTTTTGATTAGTGTGTTTTTAATCAGTGTTAGAAATATGATGTTGAAGTTAATTGTTTTAGACATAATTTTGTAATGAAAGGTTTATAGAGCTGTGTAAAACATTAAAACAAACTTTGTGGCATACAGTTTAGAAAAGAACTTAACTTTAACAAGTTTTTGATCTGTTGAGTGATTTATTAGTAAAAATGGTTAAGAGTGGCAAAAGTCAGAATAGTCATAGAGTTACAGAGCATGCTGAAGCTGAAGAAACAATGGAAATAAGTGACAGTGCTTCTGGTGGTCATCAACAGTCAGTGACTATTGAACAAGAAGGAGCAGATCTTCGTCAAGAAGTAGCTGTTTTGAAAATGTCTACAGCTGCCAATGAACGAGTCAATAGAGCTGAGAATGATAAGGTCAATTTTGAAAAACAATTGAGTGCAATTAGATCGCATCGATATGTTGAGTAATAATTACCAAGGATCTCAGCAGAGCAATGAAAATATATTACCAGAATAAGCAAGATCGACCAGATGACCCGTAGGGTCTGGTTTTATGTTTTACTAATTACATATACCTACCTCCTTACATTACTATAGCTTTTTCCTTCCCTGAAGGGAAGCCTAGTAGGATGAATTTTTACAGCCGCTGTCTGCTGGGTATTGTGGTTATTGAGTGACTGAAGGCTCCTTCAGGTATCTCCATACCCTCTCTCTCTCACTGATGATGAGATCCATAGTAATTCGCTTGGATGCTATATCTCAGGATGAGGCACTAAGAGGGGTAATCCAATACCCATAGCCATTCAACAGGTCATTAAGCACAATGACAACCTCATTGGCTGATAGATATCACATGGCCTATGTTGATAGCAACAGAGACATCACTCAGTTGACGAAATCCAGTCATATAATCCAGCTTTCTGCAGATCCATGAAGAGGCAGTTGATCCTATGTTGACTTGTCTCTGAATATATGCCTAAAACTGAAAATGAAAGTACCCTAATTTCTATTCATTATATGACTACAATTTTTTTTAAATACCAAAATATGTGTTATTCTGATATATCTTGGTATAAATGCTAGGCTGAATTAGATAATGAATGTCTTTACAAGTAATCCTATTCTAACAAGATATGACCATGTAAATGAAGCCTCAGGCACCACCACCCCACTCATGCACACACACACGCACGTACGCACGCACACACACACACACACACACACACACACACACACACACACACACACACACACACCATGAAATTCGGCAGAGGTTAGGCTTGAGCCAGGCCGTAACGCAAGGAGGTAGGTATATGTAATTAGTAAAACATAAGAGGAGACCCTACGGGACATCTGGTCGTTGTTACTACATTACAACCTACCTCCTTGCATTACCATAGCTCAAAAACAGATTTCAACATTGAACACACGGCGGGAGGCGTATTTCGAGCAGAAGTGATGTAAAAATAAACAAACTGACTGAACACAACATTAGTAATAACATGATGTGAATAAAAACTACGAATGACAATAATTCTACAGAATTACTACCATAAAGAATCCACATAGAAGGGATTCAAGGTGAGTAACATGGAGAGTAGAAAGGTCATTAAAAGACCTTGAAAAACATGAAAGAAGAGATACGAATAACAGGTATGAAGTCATGCAAGAAGAATTAAATAATTATGAAAAATCAACCATTTGTAAGAGATGAGATGAAATAAGGTGAATAGTACACACGTGAGAATGAAATACAATGGACTTACACTCACCAATGAGAGAAATGATCTTATGAGACTGAAGTAGATGAGGGGTGTGTAGATGATGAAGGAATACGAGTCATGGACCCCGAAGCAACTTTCTGAATAATCTTATAGAAGAAGGAAGAAGGACCAGAATCTTTAACATAATAATTGATAAATGTATTCGCCGACTTCCAATTAGCCACTTGCATGATATCTTCTACAGAAGAACCGTTAAACAGAGCACAAGAAGTAGTGAGGGCCATGACATCATGGGCTTTGACACCAACTAAAGAATTGTTACCTGGAGAAGCCAATTCATGGCAAATTTTGATGATCTCTACTATCCAATGAGAAATAGCTGCTAAAGAAGCCCGGTGACCAACTCCATCAGCAAAGGTAACCCAAAGATTCCTGTCATCAGTACAAAGTTTATAGATATTGAGACCCCTAACACGACACCAGACAGAGTCATCTGGTGAGAATGCAGTAAGCTTATGGATGACAATAGGTTTACCTAAGAACTTAACCAACTGAGTCTTAGACAGAAATTCTGATCTAGGGTAAAGGATAAGACTATTTCCTGTGATCTGGAATTTATTTGATTCAGCAGATAAGGCATGAATTTCTGAACGGTGACTTGCTGAAGCCACTGCTAGAAAAGACTGCTTTGAAAGTGAGATGTTTCAAACTTACAGATCCTAAGGGTTCAAAATGTTTACCTGCTAGAACCTGTAGAACAGGAGACAGGTTCCTGTTATGTATTAATTATCTAGTAATTATAGTAATTATGTTTCTTATTAATCCACAGGTGCTGGAGTCTTTAATACATATGTTTCGGTAAGAAATACCAGCTTATCATGGTAGCAGAGCTCATCACGATCCATATGCGTCTAAAACACTGTTTGATACGGTGATAACAACTATGTGGCGAGTGATATCTTAAAATTATTTTGTCTTAGAGGGTCAATCAAGCGAGGTCAACAAGAACTGTGTTTTTATTGTCCTGAGTTCCAGTGGAGCAGCGAATAGTGTATTGTTCACATAAACAGCATGCAATGCTGATGCATATATAGCGTAGGAAGCGCAATGAACGTGGAGCGTATGGTTCAGCAATATTCATAGCGTAACATGCTGATCTTCATATCGAGTGTTTTAGTAGTCAATTGTGTAACATTAAAATTATGGCGTCATCAGTGAATTACAAAGTGCCTCCAATGTTCTCCACCCAGAAACCGTATAATAGGTGGGTCGAGGCATTGAAAGCGTGGGAGACATTGACAGATTTGGACAAAAGGAAGCAAGGGTTAGCAGTGACATTATCGTTATCTGAGGACAACAACAATTCCACTCAAGATAAAGAGTTCAGTGAGCTAAGCATTGATATACTGAATGCAGATGATGGTGTGCAGAAGTTGGTCTAATTTCTTTGACAATATATTCAAAAAGCATGAACTGAGTGAAGCATATGAGTTCTACACAGACTTTGACAGAATCAGGCATACTGATGCTATGACAATGGAAGCTTATGTGACTGAGTTAAAAAAACAAGACAAAGAAGTTCAAAATGGAATTGCGTGAATCTGTGCTAGCATTCAAACTGTAAGTGTTCAAACCTGGAAATGAAGGATAGACAGTTAGTTTTAACTGGTGTGGACTATGAAAATGTAGATACATTGTTCGAACAAATGCGGAATATTCTAAAGAAATTTTTTGGGCAGCTGGCAACCTCAAAGGGATGAGTGGCATTAGGCATTAAAGTTGAACCTTCTTGCATGGTCACTGAAGATGTGAACTATACACGACGATTGAGCAGTTATTATAGAGGATGTGGTTTTAAAGGTAGTGGAGGTCGTGGATAGAGAAATCTGTTGGAAGAGCAAAGATACATTCCACGTGATAAGTTTGGTCATGGTGCCATACTCAATAAGGTGATTAATCCTAATGGAGCTTATGGGTTACCTATTCGGTGCCTCAGCAGTGACTCTATTCAACATGTTGTTAAGCAATGTCCTCATTCATATATGAACATGAACAAACCTATTGAGAAAGCTGGTCTTTTCACAGGGAATAATGGCACAGTCTCCAGTGTTGATATATACAGTTCTTGCAATGCGACTGTCACTGGTAAAACATGGATGAACCGTTATCTTGATTCTCTTGCACCATCAGAACAGGAAAAAATTGTACATTCTCCAAGTGACACCGTTTTCAAGTTTGGAGGAGGGACTGTTTTGAAATCTCAAAAGAAAGTGACTTTTCCATGTATAAATGCCGGCTTTGAGCGTGACATAGATAGAGACTGATGCGGTGCAAAGTGACATTCCATTACTCCTCAGTAAGAAAGCCGGAGTGAAACTAGACTTGGAAAATGATTGTGCTTCAATCTTTGGGAAGGAAGTAGTTACAGTGTACATCATCTGGACATTATTGTCTTCCTATTGAGCAGGTAAGTGTAGATGTTAGTAAAACTGCTGAAGCATGTATTGCTTCAAAGGTGTATCCAGATACGACTAAGATCATTGAGAAGCTACACAAGCAGTTTGCCCATCCATCAGCTAAGAGACTAAAGGCATTAATGAAAGATGCTGGTGGTTATACTGATGATCATTTGAAGTGTGTTTATACAGTGTCAGACTCGTGCAAAGTATGTAAGATGTATGAGAAGACTCCAGCACAACCAGTTGTATCCTTACCCTTAGCAAAAGAGTTCAATGAAGTGGTCGCTGTCAATTTGAAACAGTGGAAACCTGGAGTTTATTTTCTTCATATGATTGACATGGCCACCTGCCTCAGCTCGGCAGCACTAATTACGAGAAAGACACCAGAAGTTATTGCAGGTAAGATCATGACTGTCTGGGTTGGAAATGAAATGGGTCCTCCAAAGAAGTTACTTGCAGATAATGGTGGGGAATTTGCAAATGAGAGATTTAAGGACATGTGTCAAAACTTGAACATTGAGGTGCTAAATACTGCTGGATATAGTACTTGGCAGAACGGGACTTGTGAACGAAAACATGCGGTAGTGGATGATTGTGTTGCAAAGATTCTCGAAGACCAGCCAAACCTCAGCTTGGAAGTGGCTCAGGTATTGGGCTGTTAATTCCAAGGATTCTCTGAGTATGGTGTATGGCTGGAGTGTTAACTGACAAACCACCAGCTTTGGAGAACATACCATTTTTGAAGTATTTGTCAAGTATTTGAATGCCTTGCATTCAAGCAGATGTTCATACATTCAAGCTGAATCATCAGATCGTATCAGAAGGGCATTGCGACATCAGATTAGAGCATCCAAAGAGTGTACTATGAAAGGGATGATGATAATAAATGGAAGGGACCTGGAGTCGTGATTGGTCAGGATGGGAAGGTTGTATTCGTTAGACATGGGAGCATATATGTCAGAGTACGTCCTTGCAGGTTGATAAGAAGTGGGGAAGAATTCCAAAATCCCCTGAGAGATGGAGGAAACTTGAATGACAGTGAAATAATTTATGGAAAAAGAAGTTGTATTGTAGAGGATGAAGAAGATTGCGACAATAAAGGGAGAGTTCTTCAGGAGGATGAAATACAGGAAACAGATGAGCACAATGTGAAGAAGATAGGGCTGCAGAGAGTAGTGAGCAGAATGTAAGCTATCAGAGTCACATTGATCGAGTTTCTAAAGCAGTGAGATTTATTCCTAATGTAAGTGACAGAATACCTTTTCGACTCAAGGGCGATAGTAACTGGAGAAGAGCTCAGGTTGTTAGCAGAGGTGGAAAAACTACAGGCAAGAACTGGGCATATGTGAACGTACCAGAAGATGGTGAAGAGGGCCAGAGGAGTGGATTTTGTAAAAGATGTTGAAATGCGGAATGTTATCTCGGATGTAGACGAGGTCAATGTGGCTGCAGAGAAGGTCAATGTTGTGGTAGTTCCTCCTAGCAGATTTGGTGAAGGCGATGTAATAGAGGCAAAAAAGAAGGAGCTGGACAACTGGAAAGAATTTACAGTATATGATGAAGTGCCCTTAACTGGTCAGCATATAATGACAACATGAGTGGTCGCTACTGAGAAGATTGTCGATGGTAGTAATGCTGTTAAGGCTCGTTTAGTAGTAAGGGGTTTTGAAGAAGAGAATGAAATGAAGACTAACTCCTACAGCATACAAGGAAACTCTTCGTGTCTTCTTTATGACTTCTTCAACACTGTGTTTTCCATTTCATACACTTGACATCAAAGATGCCTTCCTTCAAGGAAACAATATTGATAGAGAAATTTTTGTGCAGCCACCTATAGAATGCATGCCGGATGATGCTGAAATATGGAATTTGAACACGTGTGTATATTGTCTAGTTGATGCTTCTAGACATTATTATTTTAGTGTGAAGAAAAAGTTACTTCAGTTAAAATGTTTACAATCAAAATTGGATCCTGCCCTGTTCTACTGGAAAAATGGTGATAACTTACAAGGATTATTTTTGATGCATTAGATGACTGTGGGCAGGTACAGATACTTTCAAGGTCACTGGGATTGACGGAATTACAAATAAATTTTGGTGTGGGAAGAAACTGGATAGTAAAGTTATATACATTTTTGTATATTGGTCTAAATATTGCCCAGCATGGTGACAGTATTCTTCTTGACCAATATGAGTATATTGAGGAATTGCAGCAGATAAGTGCCGCATCTTTTAACGGCATTCCGATTAAAGTTCAAAATGAGGCTGTTGGAAAACTTCATTGGATTGTGACACAGAGTAGACGGGATTTGAGTTTCGATGTTTTGGATTTAAGTACAACTAATGGAGAGTGCACTTATAAATACAATAAGATCAACAAAATTATTAGGAAGGCGAAGAACAATCAGTATAAGATGGTGTTTCCTAGTCTAGGGACATTGGATGATATTGAGATTGTACTATGCGTCATATGACAAGCTTTCGGATCGTGTGTCAAGTGCCGGTGGATTCATTGTTGTTATTACACCACAAAACATCTACACCATTCAATCACTACTTGCTAAATCAACTACTCTGCTGAGAGCAACCAGAAAATTATTTTTATACTTGCTTACATGCCTCCATATGCCTATACCGCCTCATCACTCCCTCAACCAGGCTACTGGTAGAGTACACTCCCAGCACACGGCCTACTAGTGACTGGAACCAGTCTATACTCACTCCTCTGTGACACCAGTCACTGCGCATGTCCACGCATGCGCATAGTAGCCCAAATAGAAAACACATTCATTTTTCAAAAATTATGCAAGCCGAAAGTTACCTAAAAATCCAGTCTAAGTGTTTTACTTCTTTACTCTGCCAACAACTGATTTGAAGGATTAATAATCAAAAGATCATGCCTAATATGAAATCTCTGTTGACAAAGTTACGTTTGTTGAATGTTTTATGGATTTCTGATGATTTATGTACTTATGTAACTTCGTTACCAGTTTTCGTGGTAGTCAACCATGTCAATCATCATCATTTACCATCACTTATTATTTAAGTAGGATATCTCCTACTATGAACAAAGATTCTTCCTTCGTTTTTCTATATTCCTAGAAAGTTTTTAAGGTGTCATATTAGTCATTGAGATATTTGAATTCATATTTTCCCACCTTTTCAAGCAATGTGCTTTTTTCATAAATCTGGGATTCCTATTTTAGAGAATGTCTTCCAATTCTCTGAGGCTGCAAGCTTCATTTAAAAATTATTTTTCGTCTTTCAGAGTCCGTAAAATCGGCGGAGAAAGTCAAATGATCTGCGAAGTGCAATTGTTACCACTCTTCACAGTTTACTGGGCATGTGTGCCTTAAATGTATGACATGTATACCTTCAGCGATGTGCGGTATTTGGTATGTGGCTTCCTCTAAATTATTTTTTAAGGATTTTATGTCTAAAGCTATGGTGTCCTCTGATCACTCCCATTCCGTTGCTTCCAAGGCTAAGTCTGTATCATTCTCTAGCCCTACTAAATCCGTTTCTTCAGCAACAGAAATTTCTGGAAATTCTGATGCGGTCATGGCTCTTTTCATCAGGTTTGAATCATTCGTGAATGTTTTAACGATGTCCCTGGATGAGCGAATTTCCACGGCTTTTCGTGTTGCTAAGTATGAAAATTCCAAAAAGAGAACCAATAAGGTGATTTCGTCTAAGTCACCGGTTCAAACACACCTAAATCTTGGAGCACGGCATAATCCCCAAGTAGTGGTGTCGGACGTATCCGCTCGTCATCCTATGCTCAGATGAAGTTATTGGGGATTCCAGTGTCATATAATGTTCAACGATCGCCTGTTCATCATTCGTTTTTCCCCGGAAAATTTGATAACTTCCGGGTCTAGCTAGCACTTTCGGTTTGTGCTCTGCAGGTTCAGATTCACGTTTCTCCGGTTCCCTGTCCACTTCGAGTTTTTCGGGACATCCAGGTCTACAAGACCCCGTTCAACTTCCAGTTTCCATTTCCTGTTCTCATTTTTCCCGTTTCTGGTTAGACTTCCGGTTTCTCTGGACATCCGGGTCCGCAGGACCAGGTTCAACTTCCGGTTTCCGGTAAGCGCATTTCCGCTTCCGGTTCAACTTTTGATTCTTCAGCTTTTTCAGTTCCTCAGGATCCCAAACAATTTCCGGTTTCTGTTTCTGGTGTGGGCACTTCTGTTTCCAGTTCTATGTATGTTCATCCGGGTCTTCAAGATCCGGTTCAGTTTCTGGTTTCCGTTTCTCGTATTTCCGACTTATTGTCGACTTCCGGTTTGGCTAATCCTCAGGGTATTAAAGATCCTGTTAATTCTTCATCCCAGCATCAACTTCCATTTCCGGGTTCCCAGTTCTTATTCCCCTGGTGCTAGGGGTTTGTTCAACAGGTTATGAGTTTGCTGGTGTACCAGGCGCCTCCTCTAACTTGTCTTTGGCTTCCAGTCTGCGTGTTTACAATAGTGCTTTTGCTTCCGGTAATAGGAATTTGGTGTCTAACTATAATTCTCCTTCTCTAGTCAGAGATAGTTCGGATTCGCAAATTTGTTTCAATCAATCGGCTCATGGTCAATCAAGAAAGGTTCACTATCAGGATTTTAGAAATTCTTCTGTAGTTATGTCTTCAGTCGCAGATCGTTATCCTTTCGTTTCAGTTTCTTCATCTTCTCGGGATGTTGTTTCTGGTTTAGCTTCCTCCGGTTCTGTCCATTCTTCTGCTCCCTGGTCTTCTTCTCAGGTTCAGTTTGACAGGTCCTTTCATTCTTCTTCTGTTTCTTCTCCTTCTCTGTCTGCTGGAGATTTTTTTTCTCAGCATGTCTCTTAATTCCTCTTCTCTCTTTCCTTCTTCATCTCTTCGCCCTCTGCCAGGCTTATCTCGCCTTCCTTCTGGTGGTGGTCTATTATCAGGTTCATTGGATCCTTCTAATTTTTTTCATCTTTCTTCTTCCTCGTCTCCTTTTGAAAACTCAGATCCTATTGTTTCTGTAGTTCTTTCATCTGAATTAGAATTTCAGATTGTGGATTCTGGTTTAGATTTTTCATTGTTGTCAGTGGTTAGAGACCCTTCTCTTAATCGATCATTTGTTTCGGCTCGTTTATCTATCCTTTCACATTTTTGTCTTCTTCTCAGGAGGCTGGTGTAGATCCTATCCTTTCAGACCAGTTTTCTTCAGTCTCGGAATCTTTAGCTTCTTCGGCTCCCCATGTTCTTTATAGATCTCTTTCACCTGTCTCTGCTAGTATCCCTGATTCTATCTGCTAGAATCCCTGATTCTAGCGCTTCTTCTGATTATTTTCATCATTCTTCCTCTTTTTCTCCTGTTCATTCTTATTCCTCTTCGATTTCTAGATCAGTCAGAGCCGGAGATTTGAAGAGGTTTTGTCCGGTCAGGGTCTCTCCAAATGACTGGTCTCTGTCCCATCAGTGGATTGCTGAGAAACTCTGTTCCTCTCAAGGATGAATTTTCAATTGACCCTCCATCTTTTGGGTCTGCTGTTTCTTCCTCTGACTCTTCAGTCCCTCCTCAGGTTCTTCCTATTGACAATCTAGTCATTGACATGTTAGATCTTTATGTCAATGATGTTCATTCAGTTTTCCTTCGTTCTGAAATTTGATGCTCCTGTTCAAGTCCCTAAGGATGATTATCTCAAGGTAGCTTCCACTCAATCAGTCGGTAGTTCTACGGTAGGTCCCAGCTAAAATCTGCCAATTTTACAGCTTTGTTTCTGAAGCGGTTTTCGTTGCTCAGGAGAGAGAGCAGGTTCCTGTTGCTGTGCTTCATTCCCTTGCTGATGTTTCCAGAGGTTCTCTCAATTTGGTTTGTCGCTCTCTTGGTTTTATCACTTCTAACAGAAGGTCCAGGAAGCTTCAGGAGGTTCGTGTTTCCAGTAAGCTCAAGCAGTCTGGTCTTGGCTCCTCCATTTAGTCAGGACATTTTTGGACTATGCTCTACTAATTTAATCCTTGCTGCATCTGAGCGTATTAAGTCTTCAAAGGAGATTCACTCTCAAATTGTTTCTTTTAGGCCCTCAATTAAGGGAGACTCTTCTTCAGTTAAGAGCCCAAATTCATCTGCTAGGAGGATGAGTCTAAAGCTGGATGAGTTTGGGGCTTACCCTTCTAGAATAATCACAAATTCCAATAGATCCTGTTCTAGATCGCAGGAGAGATTCGCGGAGGGGGATTGTTTTGAATCCATTTCATCGCATCATCCAAGGTCTCCTTTTTTCAAGCGAGAGGTGGCCAGTCTTATTCAAAGAGCTATAGATGTAGGCCCAGAGGTCACTCCTCCTATAGATGTTTTCAAGGTAAGAGTTTGAAGGTCTTGCCTCTGCCCGAGTAGGTCCAGCCTTTTTCCCTTCTCCGGTCCCCTGTCGTCCTCTTCTTTTAAACTCAGATCCTTCGGTTCAGTGCCTTCTTACAAGCATACCAGTAGGAGGGCGTCTGTCTCTGTTCTGGACTCCTGGCTAATAAATCAATTATGCTGGGGGTACACTCCTTCTTGGATCCAGGACCTTCCTCCTGTCTCTTCTTCCCAAATGGAATCCAGTTCAGGAAAAGTTGGTAGCATTAGAGGAGGCGTTGGAATCTATGAATATCAAGGAGGCTATAGAAGAGGTTCCCCTTTGGAAAGTAGACCCGGGCTAATATTCAACGATCTTCTTAGTCTCCAAGAAAAAAGGAGGTTGACATCCAATTATCAACCTGAAGAAGTTAAATCGTCTTATTTTAACCCCAAAATTCAAGATGGAGACCATTTCTCAGATCATTACAAGTCTAGACCCAGGCATGTGGATCGCTTCAATCGATCTAAAGGATGCCTATTTTCATGTTCTTATTCACCCTTCCTTCCGAAAGTACATGCGATTTGCCTTCAAGGATCGGGTATGGCAGTTTTGAGCCATGCCCTTCGGCCTGACCACGGCTCCTTTTCTCTTCACCCGCCTGGTCTCAGCTGTGGTGGAAGTCCTGCACCGTCATTCTATTCATCTTCACGTTTACATAGACGACTGGTTAATAAAGGCAAAGTCTTTCTCAACTGTTTCAGGAATTATTCCAGAGGTATGCAGTTTGGCATGCAGGCTAGGTTGGATTCTAAACCTCAAAAAGTCAAGCCTAGTTCCTTCTTGAGTTTTCACCCATCTAGGCATCTCCTTTAATCTGTCTCAGGGCTTAGTCTTTCCATCAGAGGCAAGGGTAGAGGCAATCTTGTTGGCAATGGACATGTTGACAACCTCTTTTTCAGTCAGGGAGATTTTTTTCCAGGGTTCTAGGCTTGATGGTCAGTGTCGAGAATGTCATTCCCTGGGTGGCGCTGATGAGAAGACCTTTTCAAATGTACCTGATGTTCCTCTGGAAGCAGTCAGTACATTCTATTTACCATCAGATTCCCATCAGAGAACACTTGATCCCTCATTTAGACTTTTGGAAGGATCATTCGCCGCTTCTGATAGGTGTTCCATTAGTCAAGACCTCTCCTCAGGCAATTATCTTCACAGACACTTCCAAGGAGGGGTGGGGAGCAGTCTGGGACTCCCTGTCGATTTCCGGTCCTTGGTCCCTGGAGGAGTCGACAGCTCACATCAATATCTTGGAGTTGTGGGCTGTCAAGAAGGCTCTCCTCTCGTGGTCGGATCGAGTGAAAGGCCTCAAGATCTCGATTCGATCAGACAATTCCACGGTAGTTTCCTACATCAACAGACACGGAGAAACGAGGTCTTCACTTCTTTGTATGGAAACTTGGAACATTCTGTTGTGGAAACACCATCTTATACTGATTGTTCTTCACCTTCCTAATAATTTTGTTGATCTTATTGTATTTATAAGTGCACTCTCCATTATATGTAGTTGTACTTTAATCCAAAACATCGAAACTCATGTAGTTGTACTAAATCCAAAACATCGAAACTCAAATCCGGTCTACTCTGTGCCGCAATCCAATGAAGTTTTCCAACAGCCTCATTTTGAATTTAATCGGTGTGCCGTTAAAAGATGCGGCACTTATCTGCTGCAATTTCTCAACATACTCATATTGGTCAAGAAGAATACTGTCACCATGCTGGGCAATATTTAGACCAATATATATATATATATATATATAACTTTACTATCCAGTTTCTTCCCACACCAAAATTTATCTGTAATTCCGGCAATCCCAGTGACCATGAAAATATCTGTACCTGCCCACAGAAAGTCATCTAATGCATCAAAAATAATCCTTGTAAGTTATCACCATTTTTCCAGTAGAACAGGGCAGGATCCAATTTTGATTGTAAACATTTTAACTGAAGTAGCTTTTTCTTCACACTCAAAAAACAATGTCTAGAAGCATCAACTAGACCATATACACACTTGTTCAATTTCCATATTTTAGCATCATCCAGCATGCATTCTATTGGTGGCTGCACAAAAATATCTCTATCAATATTGTTTCCTTGAAGGAAGGCGGCTTTGATGTCAAGTGTATGTAATGGAAAACGCAGTGTTGAAGAAGTCATGAAGAAGAGACGAAGAGTTTCCTTGTGTGCTGTAGGAGTTAGTCTTCATTTCATTCTCTTCTTCAAAACCCCTTACTACTAAATGAGCCGTAACAGCATTACTACCATCGACAACCTTCTCAGTAACGACCACTCATGTTGTCATTATATGCTGACCAGTTAAGGGCACTTCATCATATACTGTAAATTCTTTCCAGTTGTCCAGCTCCTTTTTTTTCTCCTTTTTTTTGCCACTATTACATCGCCTTCACCAAATCTCCTAGGAGGAACTACCACAGCATCGACCTTCTCTGCAGCCACATTGACCTCGTCTACATCCGAGATAACATTCCACATTTCAACATCATTAACAAAATCCACTCCTCTTTGGCCCCCTTCACCATCTTCTGGTATGTTCAAGTATGCCCAGTTCTTGTCTGTAGCTTTTCAACCTCTGCTAACAACCTGAGCTCTTCTCCAGTTACTATCGCCCTTGAGTCGAAAAGGTATTCTGTCATTTACATTAGGAATAAATCTCACTGCTTTAGAAACTCAATCAAGCTGACTCTGATAGCTTACATTCTGCTCACTACTCTCTGCAGTCCTATCTTCTTCACATTGTGCTCAGCTGTTTCCTGTATTTCATCCTCCTGAAGAACTCTCCATTCATTGTCACAATCTTCTTCATCCTCTACACTACAACTTCTTTTCCAGAAATTACTTCACTGTCATTAAAGTTTCCTCCATCTCCCAGGGGATTTTGGAATTCTTCCCCACATCTTATCAACCTGCAAGGACGTACTCTGACATATATGCTCCCATGTCTAACGAATACAATTTTCCCATCCTGACCAATCACGACTTCAGGTCCCTTCCATTTATTATCATCATCCCTTTCATAGTACACTCTATCGCCCTGTTCAAAGCACTCTTGATGCTCTAATATGATGTCGCAACGCCCTTCTGATACAATCTGATGATTCAGCTTGAATGTATGAACGTCTACTTGAATGCAAGGCATTCAAATGCTTGACAAATACTTCAAAAATGGTATGTTCTCCAAAGCTGGTGGTTTGTCAGTTAACACGGACAGCAAATTGGGATTCCTACGAAAGACTAGCTGGTATGGACTCCAGCCATACACCATACTCAGAGAATCTTTGGAATTAACAGCCCAATACCTGAGCCACTTCCAAGCTGAGCTTTGGCTGGTCTTCGAGAATCTTTGTAACACAATCATCCACTACCGCATGTTTTCGTTCACATGTCCCGTTCTGCCAAGGACTATATCCAGCAGTATTTAGCACCTCAATGTTCAAGTTTTGACACACGTCCTTAAGTCTCTCATTTGCAAATTCCCCACCATTATCTACAAGAAACTTCTTTGGAGGACCCATTCCATTTCCAACCCAGACAGTCATGATCTTACCTGCAATAACTTCTGGTGTCTTTCTCGTGATTAGTGCTGCCGAGATGAGGCGGGTGGCCATGTCAATCATATGAAGAAAATAAACTCCAGGTTTCCACTGTTTCAAATTGACAGCGACCACTTCATTGAACTCTTTTGCTAAGGGTAAGGATACAACTGGTTGTGCTGGAGTCTTCTTATACATCTTACATACTTTGCACGAGTCTGACACTGTATAAACACACCTCACATGATCATCAGTATAACCACCAGCATCTTTCATTAATGCCTTTAGTCTCTTAGCTGATGGATGGGCAAACAAAGTGTGTTCAAGGGAAGTTGATCCGCCATATTGGATTTTTTTAATTTGATGGATTTTGAAGCCAAAATTGGTTTATGTATGTTTTGGGATATTCTGGGCTAAAATTTTCGAAACTGTCCGATAAACAGTTTGGCGGCCATCTTAGATTATTTTCGAGCCAAAGGCGCCCATACTAAAGCAACGGGAACTTTAAAATGTCTTCTCAAGAAATGCAAGGCCGATTTGAATTATATTTGGCAGGAAGCATCCTTAGCGCATAAGTATCCAAGTTTGTTCAAATGAAGCCAATTGGGTCTGTGGCCATCTTGGGTTTCGACCGATTTTTAGAAATGTCTAAAAATCTGAAACCATTTGAGGAATCGATTCATAACTCATGAAATATCATCTAGGGAAAGAAGTGAACCAAATTTGTTCAAGAGAACTTGATTGACCGAACAGTTTGGCGGCCATCTTGGATGACCTATTTTTTCCGAAACCAACTCCAGAACTGCTGAAGGGATCGTGCCAAAGTTTGTGACAATGATTATAGAATAAGGGCCATCAAAGTTTGTTCAAGGAAAGTTGATCTGTAAAAAAACATGGCCACCATGGGTCAATCAAAATATAGCGTGTTTAGCGGCCATATTGGAATTTTTTATTTGATGGATTTTGAGGCTGAAATTGGTTTTATATATGTTTTTGGGTAGTCTGATCTCAAATTTGCAATTTTCGAATCTGTCGGATAAATGGGTTGCCGGCCATCGTGGATAATTTTCCCGCAAAAATCTCCCATACTAAAACAAGAGGCCCAATGGGCCTGTATCGCTCACCTGGAACATTGGCATATCAAACTAATCTTACTTAAGTTTTACATCTATCGGTGTCACTTCCAATGACTTTCAGTCAAATGATTTAGTTTTTGAGATATTGACAACAATCTCTGGACTGGGTTTTTTTGCATTAGTGATTTTGAACAATGTTTAAGTGAAAATAGATGATATCAGTGCTAACAACAGCTGGTTTCTTAACTGTCTCACTGCTGCAAGCCAGTGCAGCCAATAATTTCAATTTTCAAAAGCTCTTGACTTGTTGAATATTTTGAAAACAATTGGACTGAAAGTTGTTGGCGGCTTAGCCACCAACAACTTTCAGTCCAATTGTTTTCAAAATATTTATCACGTTCAGAGATATAACCTTTGGAATATGTCGTCTGCAAAAACTCAGTCAGACGGTTACTAGAGGTCTAAATACAATTTGAAGAAAATGGTCTCTAAAGGCAGGTAGGTGGTCTTTATAGCAGGTTATTCCCCACCACCACACAATCCATTTAACACATGCACATCTGGCTGAATCACTGAGTTAGCAGCAGGGGTAGGGTGAGCTGGAGTTGATTTAGAAAATAATTTGACTGAAAGTCATTGCTGCCTTAGGCAGCAACAACTTTCATTGCTGCCAAAGGCAGCAACAAATTTCAATCAAGTACATTTCAAATATTTTTAAGAGCATAGATGTCAGAGCACATAATACATATCTTAAATATTTCTGCAGTATTGGAAAGGTTAATCTGTTAATTGGAATTTAATATCTAGTTTGGCAATAAAATCTGACATGGTGATAAGAAGGTGGGAACAAACCATTTGCCCTATGAAAGTGACTGCAAATATTTAAGGAGTGATAACTCTGGCATTTGACGTCCTATCAGTTTCATTTTCACAACACAGATATTAGATGCCGTCATTAACATTGTGACCAAGTTTGGTGTCAATCCGTCAAGAAATAACAAAATGAGCCGTCATTGTTGGTGACGGACAAACAGATGGATGGACGGACATACAGAAGAGGGATAGGGTTATCGCTATACGATAGCTGACTGACAAGTAAGCGGAGCTGAGAAAATCAATTTCGGCTTCAAAATCCATGAAATAAAAAAATAGAATATGGCAGCCAAACACGCTAAAATTTGATTGGTCCATGGCGGCCATGTTTTTTACCTATCAACTTCCCATGAACAAACTTTAATGGCCCTTAGTCCATAATCATATCCCCAAAATTTCAGCCCGATCCGTTCAGCGGGTCTGCAGAATAAGTCGTTTTTATGAAAACTAAGTCATCCAAGATGGCCGCCGAACCATTTGGCCAATCAAGTTCCTTCGAACAAACTTGGTTCAGCTCTTGCCCTATATGATATTTTGTGAGTTTTGAATCAATCCACCAAGCGGTTTTCGGAGATTTTTAAAGCCATTTCCTAAAATCGGCCAAAATCCAAGATGGCCAACGGCCAAATCGGCTGATCGGCTTTGTTTGAACAAATTTGGATCCCTATGCCCTAAGGATACTTCCTGCCAAATATAATTGAAATCGGCCCAGTGGTTATTGAGAAGAAGTCGTTTAAAGGAAAAAGTTGATGGACAGACGGACAGACGCCGGACGGTCGCCATGGCATAAGCTCACTTGGCCATTCTGGCCAGGTGAGCTAACAATGGGAAATTTAAAATGTCTTCTCGAGAACTGCTGGGCCGATTTCAATTATATTTGACAGGATGCATCCTTAGGACATAGAGATCAAAGTTTGTACAAACAAAGGCGATCGGCCAATTTGGCCGGTGGCCATCTTGGATTTGGGCCAATTTTTATAAACGTCTTTAAAAATCTTCTCCGAAACTGTTTGGGGGATTGATTTAAAACTCATGAAATATCATTTAGGGCAAAAGCTGAACCAAGTTTGTTAAAGGGAACATGATTGGCCAAATGGTTCGGTGGCCATCTTGGATGACCTAGTTTTCGCGAAAATAACATCTCCAGAACCATTGGATCGGTGCGGCTAAAATTTGGGAGATATTAGGGACTAAGGCCAATAAAAGTTTGTTCAAGGGAAATTGATGCATGAAAAAACACGGCCACCATGAGCCAATCAAAGTGTAGTTTGGCAGCCATATTGGATTTTCTTATTTGACCGATTTTGAAGGCAAAATATGCATTGTTGGTTATCTAGGCTCATAATTCAATACTAGAATTATTGCAAGTTTTTGGGGTATTCTGATTTCTAATTTGCCATTTTCGAAACTGCCGGATAAATGGTTTCAAAAATTTTAGCCCAGAATACACCAAAACATATATAGAACCAATTTTGGCCTCAAAATCCACCAAATAAAAAATCCAATATGGCTGCCAAACACGCTACATTTTAATTTGCCCATGGTGGCCATGTTTTTGACGGATCAACTTCCCTTGGACACACTTTAATAATGGCCCTTTGTCCCTAATCATATCTCCCAAATTTTGGCCTGATCCCTTCCGCAGTTCTGGAGGTCGTTTTCGGGAAAACTAGGTTATCCAAGATGGCCGCCAAACCATTTGGTCAATCAAGTCTTTTTGAACAAACTTGGCTTACCTCTTTCCCTAGATGATGTTTCATGACTTTTGAATCAATTCCCCAAGCAGTTTCGGAGACCTTTAAAGACCTTTCCTAAAATCGGCCAAAATCCAAGATGGCTACCGGCCAAATTGGCTTCGTTTCAACAACCTTGGATCTTTATGCCATAAGGATGCTTTCTGCCAAATATAATTGAAATTGACCCAGTGGTTCTTGAGAAGTTGTTTAAAGGAAAAGTTGACGGATGACGGACGGACGATGGATGACGGATGGACGATGGACACACGACGGACGGTCATCATGGCATAAGCTCACTTGGAATTTCAGGCCAGGTGAGCTAAAAACTTAATCAAAGTATAGTGCATATATCCGAACAACATAATACATATAACCTGGATGCAAATCAGCTGTAAAATAATCAAAGTTCAAATGGCGAAAAAAAAAGAAAACTTTTGCAAATCAATTTACTTTTTATGTGGACAAGTCCTAAGCATGGTATAGAACACATCTGTGAGGGTTTTTTTTAATCGGATGAACTCTTAGGGGTGCAAATGTCATTTTAAAAAAGCTTAACAAGAGCGGACGCCAACGCCGATGTCAACATTTTCCCACCCTCTCCCAAAATCTCTATTTTCAACTTCGTGAAAATGTGAAATAAAAATGATAACAAAATAAGGCAATAAAGTTAACAAAGAATGACAAAGGCCGTTAACCAAAAATCAATGTGATGTGAGAATATAGAATATATGGCTTTTGTTTTCCAGAAAAGGGCGAAAAATTTAAATAAGCGGATTTGGGAAAAAAGATTTTCAAAGCTGTTTAAAAATTCAGCCAAAATCCAAGATGACCACCCGCCAAATTACTGCTGGGCTTCAATTGAACAAACCTGTATCTCTATGCTCTAAAGATGCTTTCTGCCAAATATACTTGAAATCGGCCAGTGGGTCTCGACATTCAGAAGACCTTTTTAAATTTCCTACTGCTTTAGTACATGGGACTTTCTGGTTGGAAAATGATCCATGATGGCTACTAAACAATTTATCCGACAGTTTTGAAAATGGCAAATTAAAAATCAGAATACCCAAAAAACTTGCCATAATTCTAGTATTGAATTATGAGCCTAGACAACCAACAATGCATATTTCGCCTTCAAAATCGGTCAAATAAGAAAATCCAATATGGCTTGCCAAACAAACTACACTTTGATTGGCTCATGGTGGGCATGTTTTTTCACGCATCAATTTCCCTTGAACAAACTTTTATTGGTCTTAGTCCCTAATATCTCTGTTGTTTTATTAACCACTATAAAAACATACTTACCGTTCAATCACTACTTGCTAAATCAATTATCTGCATTTAGCTACCAGAATAAGATTTTTATGCTTGCATACACTCCTCCCCATGCCTATTCCTATAAATATGGACCCTCAACCAGGTTACTGGTTAGGTCCATCTCCAGTATATTAACTGATATAGACTTGCACCAGTCTGTACTCACTCCATAGTGATACCTACCACTAAACGCGCTTGCGCATGCGCACTGGAGCCCAAATAGGAACACAGATCCACTTTTCTGAATTTAAGTGGCAAATATTATAGGCAAATTCTCAAATCAATTCCACGCGGGGTGGCTGAGGCCGGGTCGTAGTGATTGAACGGTAAGTATGTTTTTATAGTGGTTAATAAAACAACAAACCAACCCGCAAAGGGGGTCTGTGTGGGGTTGTTATTACACCACAAAAACATCCATTACCGTTCAATCACTACTTGCTAAACCCGTAGTTTGGTCAGTGCCCCACTTAAAACATTAGGTGGGAGGCGATTTGAGAATCAACAAACAAGGATAAAAATCAAACCAATCTTATCCAAATGTTAATAACATAACATAATAGTGCATTTAAATCAATCACACCGTGATTATCAAATAAGGAAAACTTGAACTTAGAGATAAATAAAAACCAAAATAAACTCTCACCATTTCTTACAGACACCCAAAAATGGTGAGATGTGCTTGGTAAATGGTCTTCAGCTATTTTGGTTAAAATCGTAATATTACGAAAGGAGGCTGCTGCACTCTGATCTTTCAGATAAAAGGTTGTAAAAGAGGATTCAGATTTTCATCCTGCAACCTGTATGACTTCATCTAAATACGAACCGGCAAAGGAAGCCATTCCTCTAACATCGTGAGCTTTAATATGGGAGAGATTAATTTGTTCCGGAGAAGCAATCTCGCAACAAAGCTTAATCGTCTTCCAAATCCATCAGGATATCGTAAACTTTGAGACCGACTTAGTTAACTCTTCCGCATAAGAAAACCATAAATGGGACGGATCAAATCTTTTGAAATCAGTTCGCTGTTTGTACATTCTTAATGCCCTAACAGGACACCAGAGTTTATCGGAAGGCGAAAAAGACAATAATGATTTTTAAATGATTGGACTAGCAGGAAACCGGTTAGACTGAATTTTAGATAAAAAATCCCTTCTGGGAAAACTAAACCGTCTCCTGAAACTATAAATCTCTCCCTTTCAGCAGAAAAATCATGAATTCTGAACGCCTTCTAGCAGAGGCTGTTAATACTAATAGAGGAAAGAGGTTCAAAATGACGGCCTGCCAGCACTTGAAGAACCAAAGACAAGTTCCATGAAGGTAAAGGCTTAGCTATTGGAGGACGAATATTGCCTAGACCTCTAATAAAAACTTAGTGTCCGTGACATCGGCATACAGAAGGCAAGGAAGAGAAAATGCCAGAGAAAATCTATATCCCCTAACCGAATTAGCTGATAAATGTAAGGAATCAAAGAGATATGTTAAAAAGTCTAATACTTGGGGAATAGAAACAGAATCAGGCACGAGACCTTGGTCTGAACACCATTCTCCAAAAATTTTAAGTCGACACTTGTAAACTCTGTGGTTCGACTCTCTTCTGGAAGACTCGATAATTACTGGAGATCTTGAAGAAACTTTATTCTCGTAGGCTTTAGTTTCGATATTCTCCAAACACAGACTGAAGATTTCTGGGTTTGGATGTTGCCAAAGACCTCTTACTTGAGACAGAGGATCCTGGGAGAATGGAAGAAGACGAGGGTAGTCTACCAGGAGATCTAGAAGGTCTACAAACCAAATCCTCTTTGGCTAAAAAGGAGCTATAAAAGAATCTCGCAGATTTGCTCTGTGACATTCTTCACCACTACCCAGAGCTCTAGATAAGCGTTTCAATAATTGGGTGATTGGCAATTTTTATTGGGTGAAAACGCAAAAACCCTGCATATCTAGAGCTCTGACACTAATGGAATCAAAATCATTGGAGGGAATGCATAGACGAGCATTCCTGTCCAGGACTGAGACAGGGCATCCACCGCCAGGGCTTGACTGTCCAGAAAAAGAGACATGTAAGAGGAGATCTGAGCATTCAGAGATGTCGCAAACAGATCTACCAGAGGACGATCCATGAGACTGAAAATCGCTTTGACAACCAACCTCTTTAACTGCCACTCTGTGTGGGCGAATTTTCTGGGATGTGACAGTTGATCCGCAAGAAAATTCAGACTGCCTGGGACATGAGAAGACACTAGAAGAATCTGATTCTTGCGACACCATAAGAGAAGGTTCCACACTTCTAGACAAAGGAGGGATGACCTTGTACCACCCCCCCCCCGGCCTTCTTGACACCACACAATTCCAGAATGTTGATATGAGCTGTCGACTCCTCCAGGGACCAAAGACCGGAACCCGACAGGGAGTCCCAGACTGCTCCCTATCCCTCCTGAGAAGCGTCTGTGAAGATAATCGCCTGAGGGGAGGACTTTACCAAGTAGAACACCCATCAGAAGCAGAGAACGATCTTTCCAAAAATCTAGAAGAGGAATCAATTGTTCTCTGATGGGAATCTGAAGGTAAATAGAGAGAACTGACTGCTTCCAAAGGGACATTAAATACATTTGGAAGGGTCTTCTCATCAGCGTCGCCCATGGAATAACATTCTCTATGCTGACCATCAAACCTATCACTCTTAGCAGAAATCTTGCTCAGACCATGGAAGAAGACAGGATTTCCATTGCCACTGATAACGCCTCTATCCTTGGATCTGAGGGGAAGACTAGACCCTGGCCAGATCGAAAGAAACGTCTAGATGCGTGAAGATTTGAAAGGGACCTAGGCTTGATTTCTTTAGATTTAAAAGCCACCCTAGGTTGCATGCCAGACTGCAAACCTCTGGAAGAATTCCTGAGAGAATTGAAGAAGACCTACTTTACTAACCAATTGTCTATATAAACGTGGAGATGGATAGAATGACGGTGAAAATTTCTGCCACGGCTGAGACTAGGCGAGAAAAAGAAAAGGAGTCGTGGTCAGGCCAAAAGGAATGGCGCGAAACTGCCAAACTCGGTCTTAGTAAGCAAATCTCAGGAATTTAAAGCAAGGGTAAATGAAAACATGAAAGGCGTCATTTTGGTCAATGGAAACGACCACATACCCTGATCTAGACTGGAAATGATCTGGAAGATGGACTCCATCTTGACTTGGGAGTAAGAATCATGAGATTTAATCATGATATACCCCCTTGTTAAATAAAGATTAATGCAGATTTGAATGTTTCAGAGTGAATAGAGATCATTTTACTAAGATTTAATGACAGGGTAGGAAAACCTACCCTAGGCTGAACGCTCTCCTGTAAGTATAAATTCCTTAGAATTAACATAATTCAGAAAGAAAACTAACATGATAATGACCAAATTGTCAATTGAAAAGACCAGAGGAGACAAGAAAAAAGGAATTGAAAGAGTAAAGAGCCGACACAAAAGAAGGAAGGTCTATAGAAAACTTGTCTTTAAAAAGAAGAGAAAGAGTCTAAGCAATCCACCAGAGAGACAGGGACCAGACATTCGATGAGACCCTGACTGGACAAAATCTCCTCAGCCCTGACTGACTAGGGAATAGAAGAATAAGAAGAAGGATTAGGAGATGAAGAAGAAAAGAGATGAGAAGAGTCACCAGAGGCCATAGAATCAACAGTTCAAATGGAAAGAGGAGAGCAAGGCCTCTTGATATCTAGAAGGTTAGAAAAACATAAAGAATCAGAAAAGGAAAAGATTGATCAGAAGGAATGTGAACAGATACAGCATCCTGACCAGAGGACATGGAAAGAATAGAGACAAAAGCTGACATGAAAGAACAAATAAGGGACGAATCCCTAAAAACAGAAAACAATGAAAAAACCAGACCTTAAACAACAATTAGAAACTCAAGTTCAAAAGAGAGAACGACAGAAACAATCAGATCAAGATGATCAAAAGAGGAAGAAGAAAAAGGAAGAGAGGAATAAAGAAAAATGGAAGATTAAGAGGAAAGAACAGGACCAGAAGATCCCTGGATAGGATATATAGACGATGAAATAAGGGAAAAACCACAGGAGGGAAAAAAGAGACAGAAAAAGAGAGAGGGAGGAAAGAGAACATGACTAGTAGAAAACTTTAGCAGGAGTAGAAGAAGCAGAGGATGAAGGAAGAGACCTATACTTATCTTACTCATTAATATTAAAGACCAATATTATCATCATGTAAAGACGGATGTCATTGAGATTGAAATGCTAATAAAAGGAATGATTGATAGAATGAGAATGAATCCCGGGAACATCTGGATGTTAAATACACAAAACACTAATACTTGATTATGATTAAACACTACGGGATGAAAACACAAAACAAAACGCTGAAAAACAGAGGCGATATAAAATCTAAGCAAAAAGACTCACCTAAACCATGACTGTAACAATGCAGAAGAAAAAACTCGGCTTTTATTCCTTCTTCCTTCACCATAATCTTATTTCTCTATTCTCAGCATTTTCTAGCTCTTGTAATCATTAACCGTAGAGCCATTCTCTTCCCTATAAATCCACTACTGAAACTATTCCTTTCAGCGCCTGTCAGAATTAGACTAAGAATTACGCTAGAAACGGGGATTTTCTTCAAGAAAATAGCTCCCTTTGGATAAAATAAATATGTCAACCTGCCGACATAAGAGGAAAAAAGAGCGCGAAAAAAGGCTGAACGGTCCGAAGACAACTGGACATCTAAAGTTGGATGATATTAAAAACTAATTTTAATTGCGACATCTAGACATGCATAGAATACAGACTGACTTATCGACTGCAACAAACCCATCCGGCAACCAGTCGGAAGAGTCTTTAATTACATTGAAATGTTTCACTGATAAAAGAATAAATGCTGAATATCTACAATTTCAAGAAAGACTTCAAGACTGGCAATGACTCGGAATTAATATTTCAGCAATTAAACATTCCGATTTTTAAAAGCACTTACTGAAATAAAACTAACCTGGAATCTCAGTAAGAGCTATCACCGGAAATCCAAAAAAGGAAAACAGAACCGGAAATTAATCATAGAACACCATGAAACCGGTAATGACCCTATGCCCGGATGTACGAATCCGGAAGTGAAAAAGTAGGAAACAGAAATGCGCAAACCGGAAGAAGACAACCGGAACCTGAACCCAGATGTACAGTAAAAAAAAAGAATAAACAAAGGAACCAGAAATACGCAAAACCGGAAGTCAGACCGGATACGAAAAAACCCGAGGTAGATCCAGAAAACAGAAGTAACCCCTGTCCAGAGGACGGAAGTCTATCTGAGTCTGAACGATCTGGAAGTACATCTCTAGAAACAGAAGCGGAAGTGTACAGACAGGAATCCAGACCGGAAGCGGAAGCGCTTCTACCGGAAGACAAAAAATAATAGGAGTCCACAGACCTCGGATATCCGGCATCACCGGAAGCACTGCTAAAACTGGAAACGGAACTAGGAACCAGATCTTGAAGACCCGGATGTCCTACAAAAACGGAAGACATACCGGAAACGGATGGAACGGAAGTAATAACCGGATGTTGACGACCTGGATTTCCTGTCAAACCGGAAGTCCTACCGGAAACGGATGCCAGAGAAGAAAGAACCGGATCCTGAAGAACCGGATGTCTTGCTAAACCGGAAGTTAAAACGGAAAAAGGAAGTAAACCTGAGTGCAGAGGACCCGAGTCCACCACAATGGAACCGGAAGAACTAGCAAGACTAGAAATCAAATTCTTGGCAACGGGCGATCTAGAAAAAAACTTGACGACCGGTACAATCGAAAAATTGGCATTTGCATAAGGTCCAGCCTTATGGACGTCAGCCTCAGCCTCCGCCACCACGGCTTGTGGGTTATGCCCGTCACCCTCAAGTCTTATGTGGGTTTGACCCAGTGCACTACACGAGCCCACCTTCGACAGCTTAGTCGCTCTAGACTTCTGCTTAGATTTCTTAACCTGCATGGAGGTTAGAGGGATCGGTTTCCCCCATTTGCGGGAACGCCCGCTAGCCTTCAGGCTATCATGAGAACTTGAAGAAACATCCTGTTTCTTAGCTTCCTTAATAGCAGAAGATATCCTTAGTGGACTCCTAAAAACGAAAAAAGCGTAAAAATTAAGCATACCGCTTAGAAAATCGTAAATGAAGACTAGAAACATAAAACGCACTTCTAAAAAGGCAGGAAAGTTCAAATTAGAAATCAAAATCCCTACCGACAAGAAAACAAACTTGCATAGGGATAAATGATAATCCTTATAATGCACTAGAGGTAAATTGATAAGGGCTCTTGGTTAAATGCTAGAGAATTAATATGATGATGATGATATAGGCATAGTAATTAAGTTACCACGAAACGAGAACTCACTATTTTTTCTTTTAACTGAAAGTGATTAAGGGTTCACTGGGGTAATAGAGTGTTTTATATGATGATGACTTAGGCATGATAAAGTTGTTACCACGAAAACGAAACCCACGAAAACTGGTAACATCTATATACATAGTTATAAAGTTCAATATAACCATGAAATAGTTCCAAAAACATAATTTTGAGAGACTTCATAATAGGCATATCTTAGCGTGAGGAAGTCCTTCAAGTGTAAGCTGACACAGCGCAAAGCACAAAAAACTTAGACGAATATTTTAAGCAGTTGTTCTGCAAGCAGAATAATTGAAAAGTGAATCTGTTTCCTATTTGGGCTCCAGTGCGCATGCGCAAGCGCGCTTAGTGACAAGCGTCACTATGGGGTGAGTATAGACTGGTGCCAGTCTATAGCTGTCAGTATGCTGGAGATGGACTTAACCAGTAGCCTGGTTGAGGGTCCATATTAATAGGAATAGGCATGGGGAGGTGTGTATGCACGCATAAAAATCTTATTCTGATAAATGCAGATAGTTGATTTAGCAAGTAGTGATTGAACGGTAATGGATGTTTTTGTGGTGTGAAAACAACTGTGAAGTTTTGTTTAAAATCGGATAACGCCTTGTGGGTGAAAATGTCATTTTAAAAACTTAACACAGCCAAGAAAGATAACTCTTGACACATAAAATATTCTATGTTCAAACATGATAAAAGTATGGAAGAAATTATAAAATCAATATAATTTTGATGCAGACTAGTCCTACGCATCCCATAGAACACATCTGTGTAATGTTTTTCAAATCGGATAACCACAAATGTAATTTTAAAAAGATTAACCTGTCCGGATGCCAACATCGACCCCCAATGCCAACACCAACATTTTTTCCCTCTCTCCCAAAATCTCTTTTTTCAACTTCGTGAAAATGCGAGATAAAAAAGCTTAACCATAGGAATAACATTAAATTGGGCACAAAAATTATTCATAGTTAAAACTTGGAAAATTTCAAAAATCGATATAGTTTTGATGTAAACTATGCATCATATGGAACACATCTGGGTTTTTTTTTTAATCCGATGACTCCTTAGGGGTGCAAATGTCATTTTAAAAAACCTTAACCAGAGCGGACACCAATGCCGACGCCAACATTTTTCCACCCTCTCCCAAAATCTCTTTTTTCAACTTGCGAGATAAAAAACAAATGCTGCCTTAGGTGGTGATTAGAGGCATAATTAACAAATATATATAGCTACATACCCAGCCCATAAATCTTGTATTGATATTAACTCGTTTCTGTTCTCTGTGACACCGGTCCTGAAAAAATTATTACATAAAGTGAGTAAAACATATATAAATAAATGTGTCAGAAAGGCATAATTTTATGATGATGACCATAACCGTGGGACATATGACCTCAATGCCATCACCCCGATTCCTGAAAACATAGTCAATCATGTATCCAAGTTTAGTTCCAATCGGCTTAATCGAGCCGGAAATATAAGCCAAAACGATTTGCCGTTGGGAAATTGGGCTCACCATCAGTGTAAAATTGGCCTCACCATTGTTGTCAAAGTGATGTATGATTACTGTATTTTGCGGCTGTAATAGTAGAAACCTCCTACAGCTTCAATCAGTCCATTTTCGCTTTTGTCCACTGTGTCTTGTCCTCAGCCAAAATCTTTAGCTTCCTAAGGTCCATTCTTGATTTGACTGTACCAAGTCCAGCTTTCTTGAGGTCATCTCATAGTACGCTTAACAGATTTATGCAATGACGTTTTCTCCTGGCCTTGTATTTGCTGGCTCCCAGTAGGGCGAATTCCAAGGCTTTCTGTGCTGGTGTGTCCCTGGCATCCTTAGCACGTGGCCAAACATGGACCATCTTTGCTGGCCGACCTTTACGGAAAGTGGCTATGTACTGCACATCGTATAGTGCATCATTAGAAATTATGCTGTCTGGCAATTGGTGTCCCATGATTGTACGTAGGTGTTTGCGGTGGCAGACATCAACATTGTCTAAAGCTGCATTTGGAGCTACCATGCTGTTATGCTTACAGAGCATCAATGATACGCAGGTTGCATTGTATAAATTTAGTCTTTTTGTCAAGGGCATCTCTGATCTACGAATCCATAGCTTCCAGAAGGACTGGAAAGCTATGTTCCACATGGCGCATCACGCAACAATGTCAGCACTGTACACAGCAGTACTACAAAGCAGTGAGCCCAGGAGTTTACTTTTCCTCTATGGTTCGCTGCCATGAAGTGGATCATCATTTTCTTTAATGTTATGCTTTGTAGATAGGTATATGTGGGTGAAATCTGTTTTGGATTCCTTCATAAAGAGATTCTCAATAAACGTTCATCAAGGGGTTTCTTTTCCTCGTCTAGGAAGTCCACATCGTCGCCATATTCCATCTCTAGCGGCATATACCCAGTATAGTCCAGTCAAAATTTGGCAGACTTGTAACAAGAAAACAACGGCCATGTTTCTTTATGTATCAACTTCTCTTGAACACATTTTAATGGCCCTTAGTCATCAATATCATATCTCCCAAATTTCCGCACAATCCATTCAGCGGCTCTGGAGATGAAGTTGATTTTACGAAGACCAAGCCATCCAAGATGGGCCCCAGCCATTTGGCCAATCAAGTTCCCTTGAACAAACTTGGTCCAGCTCATGCCTTAAATGATATTTTATGAGTTTTGAGTCAATCGCTCAAACAGTTTCGGCGAAGGTTTTTAAAAACATTTCTACCAAAATCCATGATGGCCGCCAGGCAAATTAGCTGGTTGGCTTCGTTTGAACTACCTTGAATCTCTATGCCCTAAGGATGCTTCCTGCAAATATAATTTAAGTCGGCCCAGATGTTCTCGAGAAGACGTTTTAAATTTCTCATTGCTTTAGTATGGGAGCGGGAAAATAATCCAAGATGGCCACCAAACCATTTATCCGACAGTTTTGAAAATTGCAAATTTGAGATCAGAATACTCAAAAAACATATATAAAACCAATTTCGGCCTCTAAATCGATCAAATAAAAGTCCAATATGGCCGCCAAACACCCTATATATTGATTGGCCCATGGTTTTTTTTATTGATCAACTTCCCTTGAACAAACTTTAATGGTCCTTAGTCCCTAATCCTGTTGGCCAAATCTTGGCCTGATCCTTTCAGCAGTTCTGTTTTCGATAAAACTAGGTCAACCAACCATTTGACCAATCAAGTTCCCTTAAACAAACTTGGTTCAGCTCTTGCCCTAGATCATATTTCATGAGGTTTGCATCAATCCCCTAAATGGTTTCGGAGAAGATTTTTCAAGAACTTTCTAAAAATTGGCCAAAATCCTCGAATCTCTATGCCCTAAGGATGCTTCCTGCCAAATATAATTGAAATCGGGCCAGATCTTCTTGAGAAGACGTTTTAAATTTCTCATTGCTTTTGAAAGCTCTCCGAGAGCTTTTGGCGGGAAAATGATTCACGATCAGGGATGGGGCCAATTCCTTTTTATCAATTCCAATTCCACCTCAATTCATTTTAGCAATTCCAATTCCGTTTCCACATCAATTCATTTTACCAATTCCACCCAGACAAGTTCAATTCCAATTGATCAATTCCAAGTCCAATTGCATACCAATATTTACTCGAGATCAGCATTCTTATATTTAAACCCTTTAATGCCCAAGAAAAACTAGATTTATCATTAGCAAACGTCCATTTGCAGGATAAGAGAATTTTTAAATTTAACAATGCAATGACTGGCTCAGTTATGGAATCAGTCATTCCGCTGGTAAATTTTCAAAAATAGTCTCTTGGCATACATATGACCCTTCCTCAAGACCATTGCAGAAGACATTTTTGGCTGGCTTCTCCGTTGATATTTAAAACAATTAGAATAAAAATAGTTGCTGCCAATAGATACATGTAGTTATAGCTTTCAGTCAAATTATTGTCCAAAAAGTCAACATTCAGCAATCTTATTTTTAGTTCATTTGACTTAATTATAGTTTAATGCAGAGTATTTTCTGATGAACATGACTAAAAGTTAATGCCATGTCTAATTATTATAGATACATGTAAACATTACTATATAAATGTTTGCATTAAAAAGCATCAGAATGCAATGTATCTAGTACAGTACTGAGTGAGAACTCTGAGCACATGTTTGAATAACACCTCTAGTCCAGGTGTCTGTTTTAAAAGCTGAGACATTTCACTGACAGGGTTGTTCAATGATTCCTTTGTATGGTATAATTACAGGGCAATTATCTTGTAATGTACTGCTTTCTTCACCCATTTCATTCCATGCAGATGATAGTTATTACTTTACTGAATACTATTGCTAACATCTTGACGAATAATTTTAACACAATTTGGTTATCTTGGTTCTAGCTTATATATTTGAAATCATTTTAACTAATTTGTATGATTTTAAAGATGGCATGATTTCATAGAGATGAAAACCTGTTTCCAGGGAATGCAGAATGAAATAAGTTCAAGTTCAGTGGCTTTGATTAAATAAAGGAGGTACAAAGCTCACATAGGATAAAGAGGTTAATAGGTCCTGGCCAGGGAGAATTGAGTTAATTCAATAACTTGTTAAAGTTCATAGCATTTATCAGATCTTTATTTTGTCAATTCAGAGAGCGGGAGGTTATTTAAAAAAATGTATCACTGGAATTACTGGCTCAGTTATCCAGCTAGCCACTCCAGCGGTAAATTTAAAAAAACAGTCTTCCATTGGCCTGCCAATGGACATTTCTCAAACTCATTGCAGAAGGTGCTTTGGCTGGCTTAGGTGATAAAGGGTTAAGGGATAATTTGCTCATCACTGAATTATGAGTATCTCAATTTCTAGTCTTCAAACCAAACATATAACTAAGTTGTTAAAATTAATTTTAATAGAAACTGTTACAGCCATAGGAGACAAAAGTATTCAGTCAAATTCATTTTTAAATATTCAATAAAGCATCTAATAACAGCTGGTATAATAAATATCATCAACCAGCATATTGAATGAAATGTGGTAAATGGTATCATATAGATTTAGGATGAAATGCATTAAGGGCATATAAAGAGCGGTGTATAATTTACAGATATTACATGTATAATTTATAGACAACAATGTTCAGTAAATCTATGACAAATATGACTGGAATTGAATTGGAATTTATCAATTCCGGTCAATTCAAATTATCAATTCCAAATCCAATTCCAATTCCGAGGTCTTAAAATTTATAAATTCCAATTCCCGAGTCCGCAGATTTATCAATTCCAATTCCGGAATTGAATTGGAATTGACTGATCAACTCCAATTCCAATCAGAATTAACCCCAACCCTGTTCAAGATGGCCACCAAACCGTTTATCCGACAGTTTCGAAAATTGCAAATTTGAGCCCAGAATACCCAAAAGGCCGACGAACAATTTGACCAATCAAGTTCCCTTGAACAAACTTGGTTTACCTCTTGCCCTACATCATATATATTTCATGAGGTTTGCATCAATTCCCCCAAGCGGTTTCGGAGACGATTTAAGACATTTCTAAAAATTTGCCAAAATCCAAAATATAATTGAATTCACCCCAGTGGTTCTTGAGAAGAAAATGTTGAGCTAATAATGTATGGACCCATGTGTTTATTACAGATAGTTAGCCCAGAAAAAAATGAAGTAGATAGGCCTAATATAAACGTTAAGGGAGTGAGCATGGGGTTTGGCGACTATAACTGATTAACCAAAGAAAACTTGCAAATTCACGACGTCCTGACCATTACGGTACTCATCATGTTTATAACTATGATAACATTAAGCCCATCTATAAATTAAACAAGGGGAAACAATTAAATAACTCCTTTCAATGTATTATATTTATTTTAACATACGGCCCAGGTTAATTTTATAAATGGACAATCAAAGTAAACTGAAAAGCGGTTTTCCTCGATATAATGAACCATGCTTTTAAAATAGTAAAACGTCATGATTTTTCAAATCAAATTAATTATTCATATTTGATCCAATAAAAATGATTAAATTGACAAAATAAAATATTGATTCTAGTCTCTTGATATTTTTAATTTCCCATTGCCTTAGTATGGGAGTTTTTGGCAGGAAAAAGATCCAAGATGGTTGCCAAACCGTTTATCCGACAGTTTCAAAAATGGCAAAATGAAATCAGAATCCCCACAAACATATATAAACCCAATTTTGGCCTCAAAAGCCATCAAATAAAAAATTCAAAATGGCCACCAAGCATGCTACATTTTGATTGGTACACGGTGGCCATGTTCTTTGACGGATTACTCAATCAAGTCCTCTTGAACAAACTTGGCTTACCTCTTGCCTTAGATGTTTCATGAGTTTTGAATCGATTCCCCATGCGGTTTCGGAAAAGAAGATTTTTAAAGATGTTTCCTAAAATCATCCAAAATCCAAGAGGGCCACCTGCCAAATTGGCCGATCGGATTCATTTGAACAAACCTGGATCCGTATGCCGTAAAGACGTTTCCTGCCAAATATAATTGAAATCGGCCTAGTAGTTCTCGAGAAAAAAAACATTAAAAATTTCCCGTTGCTTTATAGTATTGGGGGGGGGGGGGGGGGCCTTTGTCAGGAAAATAATTCAAGATGGCCACTAAACCGTTTATCCGACAGTTTCGAAAATGGCAAATTTGAGCTCAGAATACCCAAAAACATATATATAAAACCAATTTCGGCCTCAAAAGCCATCAAATAAAAAAACCCAATATGGCCTCCAAACACGCTACATTTTGATTGGCCCACGCCGGCCATGTTTTTTTTACGGATCAACTTCCCTTGAACAAACTTTAATGGCCATTAATCCCTAATCATATCTGCCAAATTTCGACCCAATCTCTACAGCGGTTCTGGAGAAGTCGTTTTCGCTAAAACTAGGTCAACCAAGATGGCCGCCAAACCATTTGACCAATCAAGTTTCCTTGAACAAACGTGGTTCAGCTCTTACACTAGATCATATTTCATGACGTTTGCATCAATCCTCCAAGCAGCTTTGGAGATTTTTAGACGTTTCCTAAAATCGGCTAAAATCCAAGAGGGCCACCTGCCAAATTGGCCGATCGGATTCATTTGAACAAACCTGGATCCGTATGCCGTAAAGACGTTTCCTGCCAAATATAATTGAAATCGGCCTAGTAGTTCTCGAGAAAAAAAACATTAAAAATTTCCCGTTGCTTTATAGTATGGGGGGGGGGGGGGGGGAGCTTTTGTCAGGAAAATAATTCAAGATGGCCACTAAACCGTTTATCCGACAGTTTCCATAATGGCAAATTTGAGCTCAGAATACCCAAAAACATATATATAAAACCAATTTCGGCCTCAAAAGCCATCAAATAAAAAAAATCCAATATGGCCGCCAAACACGCTACATTATGATTGGCCCACGCCGGCCATGTTTTTTTTACGGATCAACTTCCCTTGAACAAACTTTAATGGCCATTAATCCCTAATCATATCTGCCAAATTTCGACCCAATCTCTACAGCGGTTCTGGAGGTCGTTTTCGCTAAAACTAGGTCAACCAAGATGGCCGCCAAACCATTTGACCAATCAAGTTTCCTTGAACAAACGTGGTTCAGCTCTTACACTAGATCATATTTCATGACGTTTGCATCAATCCTCCAAGCAGCTTTGGAGATTTTTAGACGTTTCCTAAAATCGGCTAAAATCCAAGATGGCCGTTGGCCAAATTGGCCATCGGCTTCGTTTGAACAAATTTGGATCTCTATGGCCTAAGGATGCTTCCTGCCCAATATAATTGAAATAGGCCCTGTGGTTCTTGAGAAGTTGTTTAAAGGAAAAGTTGACGGACGGATGGTCGCCATGGCATAAGCTCACTTGGCCTCTCAGGATTCAGCTGACTCACCTCGAACTCGCCGCTCAGAGGAACCCACATTCATATCAGGACCATTGTTTGCTATGTGGAAATACTAATAAGTATGATCGAAAGAAAAAACTGCATGAACTCATTCCAGTATGGACAATCAAATTTGATAAGCCATTACTGAGAGCATGTGATAAATGTCAGGATGAATGGTCAGATAACGTCAAGGGAAGGGTGGCATTCGCGCAGATTTACCATCAAACCTGCATTGTAAACTTTAGAACTGGTAAAAATGTGCCACCTCATCAAGAGTGACATTAAGTAAGTCAGTCATTCAATCTCAAGACGTTTACCCCTCTAGCCTTTCCATGTCTACCTGCCTCTACCGTCGATGAAGCAACAGCCTTTCTACCGCATTCATTGCGACTTTTGATGAATGCTTTTGTTTGTTGGAACGGACTAAGACTCAAAGGTATGTTCGTTAGGACAGGCTATGATGCAGGATACATGTCCCAGAAATAGCATAGCTTCATTGCAGTTAGGTCTGGCTGTTCAGATGCATTCTCATTTCGCATCCAGATTCCTCATCGAAACATTGAACAAAATTGGGTTTTGTAGTTCATATTCTGAAGTACAGCGGTTTGAACGATGTGCAACAATGAACAGGGAATCAGAAATTTCCGGTCTGTTTCCAGGGCGATTCATGCAATACGCGGCAGACAATGTTGACCATGATAGTAGACCACTCGATGGCTGTGGTACGTTTCATGGCATGGGCATGATAGCAATGGTGATGCCCAAAATTGATTTTGGTTCAGTGATAAAGTGCATAGGTGTGAGTGCAGATGACATAGCTGCAGTTGGACGTATTAATATACAGCCATTCATAGCAAGTAGTGACGGACCGGAGTCTTAAATATGAAAGCATGCTGCCATCAGCAGAAAATAATGACACAATTTTAGTGGACCTTCTTTGGAAAACGTCTGTCACTTCGCTCTTCTAGGCTAGCATGGTCTGGTTAAATGCAATCAATATCCAAGGGGACACACTCGAGACATGCATCTATGATATTCCTCCCAATGATTGATATGAATCCAAGTGGCATAACTTGTGTCAACTCCACTCTGAATTTCATATCGGAACATGCCCGGCATCATGAAGTAGCACCCGTTGTCACATTTGACCAGCCATTGTGGTGGAAAGCCATGTCAATTCTTGAAAGCACTCCCGCAGATAGGCCATTACAATCAATGGTGGTATGGTTGGGTGGCTTTCATACATTAATGAGCTTTCTTGGGAGCATCCGGTCACAATCTGTACACAAAATCAGTGCACCTCTACCTTTAGAAAATGAGGTTACATGAAACACAGCCTCAGGTTTACATGCAATTCTCCCAGGGACTACATGTTGTTCACTCAGACAGTTTTTGGGCTGGATTATCGCCAGACCATGTGATTGAACAGGTTCTAATGAGGAGTCTTAAGACGAGTGGTGGCCTCACCAGAGGTAGGGGCATGACTGAGCAGCGTGAGCAGCATAAATATTTATCGCTAGCTAGGCAAACAAGGGACACTGCCGATTCTAGAAAGCTTATGTCCTTCATTGAATGACGGTCACCATTTGACACCAATCCATCGATTCGGAACATAGTTAATGGCATTGCAGCCGGAGCACATGTAAATGTAGATAACGCAAAGCAAATCGGAAATGTCATTCTTAACAAGAGGCCCAAGGGGCCTGTGTCACTCACCTGGAGCACCATCAATTTTTGTCAAAATTGTTGATGGGTGGCTTAGCAGTCTTTTAAATGAGTTTGTGGACATTTTTGCAAGTGCAACATGGCCGCCAAACACACTACATTTTGATTGGCCCCATGGCGCCCATGTTTTTTTGATGGATTAAATGCCCGTGAACAAATTTTAATGGCCCAAATTTTGGCCTGATCCCTTCAGCGGTTCTGGAGGAGTCATTTTTGTGAAAACTAGGTCATCCAAGATGGTCGCCAAACCATTTGGTCAAGCAAGTCCTCTTGAACAAACTTGGATTACCTCTTGGCCTAGATGAAGATTCCCCATGTGGTTTCGGAGATTTTTAAAGACATTTCCTGAAATCGGCCAAAATCCAAAATGCCCGCTGGGCAAATTCGCCGATTGGGTTCATTTGAACAAACTTGGATCCTTATGCCCTAAGGATGCTTCCTGCCAAATATAATTGAAATCGGCCTGGCAGTTCTCGAGAAGACATTTTAAATTTCCCATTGCTTTAGCATGGGAGCTTTTGACGAGAAAATTATCCAAGATGGCCGTCAAACCGTTTACCCGACATTTTTCAAAATTGCAAATTTGAGCTTAGAACACCCAAAAACATATATAGAACCAATTTTGGCCTCAAAATCCATCAAATAAAAAGGTCCAATATGTCCGCCAAACACGCTACATTTTGATTGGCCCACGGCGGCCATGTTTTTTGACGGAGCAACTTCTCTTGAACAAACCGTAATGGCCCTTAGTCCCTAATCATATCTCCCAAATTTTGGCCTGATCCATTCAGTGGTTCTGGGGAAGTCGTTTTTGTGAAAACTAGGTCATCCAAGATGGCCGCTGAACCATTTGGTCAATCAAGTTCCCTTGAACAAACTTGATTCAGCGCTTACCCTAAATCAAATAAAAAAATCCCATCTGGTTGCCAAACACTATATTTTGATTGGTCCTTCGTGGCCATGTTTTTTGATGAATCAACTTCTCTTGAACAAACATTAATCACCCTTAGTTGCTAATTATATATCACAAATTTTGGCCTGATCGCTTCAGTGGTTCTGGGGAACAAGTCATTTTTGTGAAAACTAGGTCATCCAAGATGGCCGCTGAACCATTTGGTCAATAAGTTCACTTGAACAAACTTGATTCAGCGCTTACCCTAGATCATATTTCGTGAGTTTTGAATCGATCCCTCAAATGGTTTGGGAGATTTTGAGACATTTCCAAAAATCGGCCCAAATCCAAGATGGTCACCGGCCAAATTGGCCGATCGGGTTCAGGCCAGGTGAGCTAAAAATATTTTTCTTTTGGGCCGCAAATGGACATTTCTCAGACCACTGTAGCAGCTGTTTTTGGTCGACTTGAGTGTTAAAGAGTTTGGTAATTATTTACTACATGTTGTCGCTTCCCCAAAGAAACATAACACCTTTTCTGTCAAATTGTTTTCTAAAATCTTGAACAAAGTTCTTCATGAAAGAAGATAAACATAACGTGTTTTGTCTGGGAGTTGTGCTGATGAGAAATTTCGCAGAAATAGGAAATTTTTATGTCTGTCTTTTGAAAAATAAAATACCGATGATGCAATAACGTAGCAATAAAATGCACAGAAATGTCCGCAATAAGGAGCATAACAATGTCATGATATTAATTCTCCAAGAATTGGACGGACATAATATATTGAATATTTTTATATAATTATTTCAACTTTAACACTTTCATCGCTAACAACCAAGTATATTAATTTTAGTTAATTATTACGGTAAATTATTGAATATTTTGAAATAAATTTAACTGGTTTAGAGGGTTAATAATTGATAAATTGTTATATCTGATATTGATTGCTTTATAATTGTTTTAAACCCCTTCAATTCACCTTTCCAGAGTATCCACCCATCATATGATGTCATAATCAACTACGTGATGTGTAGAATTACATCATAATGAATGACGTCGATAAGTACGTCACGAACGCATATTTGAAGACGGTCTATGCATTGTGTACAAATTGTATGTATTTACTATTTAATAAATATTCTGTTGAATATTTTGAAACTAATTTGACTGGGCGCTGTTGCAGCCATATGCAGCAACAGCGCCCAGTCAAATTAGTTACAAAATATTCAACAGCTTCCCTGTATAGTTTTCAGGAAATTGATAGTCAGGGCATTCGGGGATCAATCAATCCCAACACGGTGAGGTGTGGGTGGAGCTTAGCTAGTGATGGGTGGGGCATAGCTAAAAATGGAAAGGTCCATTATTATGTACTGCTATATACTTATGGTCCTGATATATACCATGCGCTATCAGGCTAGTATGAAATGGACATCCATCCATCATATGACGTGATAATCAACTACATGACGTGTAGGATGATGTCATAATCATGTCATGAGCGATTCGATATAGTCCGTCTTTAACGCTTAATAGTTTGACACGTTGTATGAATTATATGTCTTTACCATTTAATAAACATTCTGTTGAATATTTTGAAACTAATTTGACTGCTGCAATAGGCAGCAACAGCACCCACCCAAATTTGTCTCAAAATATGTAAAAGCTAACATGTATAGTTTTGTGGAAATTTATTGTCAGGGCGCTCAGGGATATGATCGATCCCAACACAATCGAGGAGTGAGCTCCGAATGAGTGGTTAACACATTGTAAGCTTATATGATATGGGTCATTGTACATGGATGACCAGCATTTAGTAGTAAAGCCATAGTCTATACAGCTATCATGATACGTTTTAAGTTAAATTTGAATCTATGAGGTTTTACGAAATTCCCTTATGACGTCATTTTCACGTGTGCGCAGATGACTGGCCGTCAAGCATATGGCCAGCTGCTCACTGTTTTGTTAGTAAACAACATTACACTGCCGCCCTTGACGCTACTCAAAGCTATGCAAATTGCAATTTTACGTCACCTCTACTGGTAAAGCTGACCGAATTGATAATTCTAACATCAAATACTATTTTACTATGCATTTTTAGAAATATATTATTGATTCTATGCACATTAGAAGGCAAAATGCTACCGCGATCGTACGTCAGAAACGCCCACACCCTATCAGTGCATGTGGATCCTGGTAGGCTATAGTACTAATACAATCGGCTGCTCGATAGATAATGTTTACGAATGCGCCCAAGATGGCTATATATGGCCCTACTGTCATAATGATTATCAGTGTGTGCATAGGCGAGAGAGGGAGGTGGGGGGTGAGTGGTTGGTAGGTGTGTATGTGCATGTGCATAGATTTCAAAATTTGTTCTGGGGAAGAACCCTGTACCCCATATTTAGGTTGGCTTTGCACCCCCTCCCCCCCCCCCCCCACCCCCACCCTTGAAGGATGGTGAACTGCATTGATTCCCACCTGCGCCCCAGGAAATAAACAAGAGCCCAAGGGCCTGTGGCGCTCACCTGGACCATTAGTATTTGAACCATTTGGATTTAAAGATATAATGGATAATTTTCGGAAAAGATGGCCACCCAAAAAATTTACCAATCAAAATTCTGAATATATATTCTAGCCTACCTTGATAGGTAGATGGATACAATTTACCCATAAAAAGGGATACGATCGATCCCTAAACATCTAAAAAGCTCTAGGCAAATTTGTTTGAAATATGTCAAGCAACTAAGGTGAAGCAGCATTTTGATAATTTCTAAGATTTTCACCAAAAAAATTGATGAATCAAAATTCTGAATGGATGTTCTGGAGCCAACTACCATAGGGTCCTTTCAGCCAAATTTTGTTGACATCACTCAGAATGGTAAGGAGAAGCATTTTGACAATTTCCGCTACATTTTTCATAAAATCTAAGATTTTCAACCAAAAAATTGATGAATCAAAATTCTGAAAGGAAATTCTGGAGCCAACGACCATCGAGCCCTTTCAGCCACATTTGGTTGAAATCGTTCCGAATTGTAAGAAGAAGCATTTTGACAATTTCTGGTACATTTTTCATAAAATCACAGCTTTTCACCAAAAAAATTGATGAATCAAAATTCTGAATGGAGCCTACGACCACAGGGTACTTCCAGCCAAATTTGCTTGAAATCGCCCAAATGGTTAATGAGTGGTGTTTTAAAGCAAAAGTTGACGGATGGACGATGGACGGACGGTCGCTACAGCATAAGCTCACTTGGCCTTTTGGGTGAGAAGGTGAGCTAACAATAATTAATTTCAATTTGATTATGAATTAATTAATCAATATGCAGGAAACTACTCAGAGCATCTCATTTTCCAATTATTATAGGGGAAGGGGCATGACACCCCACCATACCCCCACCACCATTGGAAACCCCACCCAGACCATGACTGCTAGGTTGGACACACCCATAATAGAATCTTAAATCCACCAAGACACAGTTGGAGAATTTACTATTAAACTCTCCAGACTTATGAGTGTTATTTTCACAAATTGTGTGTTATGTGGGGTTAGTGACAGAAGCATTAGGTCCCTAAAGGTTTTAGATGCTGTGTGGAGGGATAGAGGGAGGGGTGGTGGCTAAGACAATTTCTTTTCCTGGCAGCAACCTTGAGAATGTATAATAGTCAATAAATAAAATAATACTAAATACAGTCATACTCAGATAGCTGATCAGCACAGTATATTTTAATATTGAACTGGAAAAACATGGTGAGGCCATATTTTGTGGACCTTGGGCTGTGGGACCTGGCTCTAGGGATATCTGTTCAGCATTATCCCTGTAATGGTGAGGATTGGTAAATTGACATCTTTCAAGACATATTACTACAGAAGCAATTGTTGGCAATCACTAAGAAAATTTTAATCTTTTTCACACAAAATGCACATTTACACTTTAGAGATCAAAAGAAGGCAATTTTTAAAATTTACAACAAATGGCTGGCTTGATTATGGAGCCAGGCATCTCAAGATCAATACTAATGCAGGTTTTGGACAATTTGGCCTTTAAAGTGTCAAAACTTACTCACTTTGTTATATTACATATGTTATACTATGTTAGGAGACAAAACTATGTTGATAAAATTATAAAATAATTGAAAAGAAATTGGGAATTAGTCATTATTGGGGCAAAGTAATTTCAATTAGCAATTCAAATTCTTACAAATTTACCAATTTATCCAATGTGGTAATTGAATTAGTACAACTTCCAATTACTACCAGTCCTGGTCATTGTTAAATTGAATCTGCTATCTAGAACCTATAAATTTCCCTGTATGGGTGGAGTTACACCGCTGTCAGTCAGGAACTTGCTTTCACATATCTAATTTTCAGCATTTCCTGAGTGAATGGTACATGGCTAGATACTCATACACCACAGGTATACTCCACTCCTATTTAAAATACAAATTGGTTTCTATGTTTGGAAAGATGTGGGGGCCATATGTTCAGCAATGTTTTAATATGGAGTGAGTGATTCAACACTGGAAATGCTACCTAATTTCTCTGAACCAATTCGTGACATGACACATGCAGATGCACACATGTAATTATCAAATGCTAAAACATTTTGTAGAACTTACAATGTTTGCATACACTGAGATACACATTGATTGTTCTTTCTATACTATCTACTTTATCAAGCATATGCCATCAGTCACCCATATTCTAAATGATGTAATTATTTAAATAATTAATTTTGCTATTAGCTGTAGATTGTTAATGCAGATTGTGAAGTTGAAGTAAGGCTCTACATGGGTGGTTCTGTTATTTTAACTACATACACACAATTTATGCAATAGCAGTTGGTATCATGTCTTGAGGCCCAATAAAATAATAACACGAAGACATGCCCCCTATAATTGAGGTAGGTAAATGTAGAGAATTATCTTTCATGGTGAAGGTTAGGGTTTCTTTTACTATGTTTTTGCTAAGCATAGCAAAATAAAGCTAGGAAAATAATAAATCTATGAAAATTCAATAAATTTTACAATCAGTCCAGTCTTCTTATGTAGAAATATAAACATTGCAATATTTTTAGAAGCAGGTATCCATTGTTGCAGGTACATGTAGGTAATGAATCCTAGACATCCATATGCTTTTAGACATCCCCATATTTTTAACCCTCAAGGACATGTGGCTATTCATTAACCTTTTCACCGCTGAATTCCCCATTTCTCATTTTCAATGCTACAATACAGGAAAACTATTGAATATTTTGAAATTAATTTGACTGGCAGTTGTTGCTGGCAATGGCTTCCAGTCAAATTAATTTCAGAATATTCAACAGAATAAGTTTTATATCGTAAAGAATATACTTTTTCATTTGTCGGTGAAATGGTTAACTAAATACACAATTAAACATGATCAACATGTATTCAAAGTTAGTTAAGCTTATTTACTTTTATGCATATAGTACCCGTGTCTTCCGCTTACAATCAGTGGTGCTGCCATTAGCTGGCCAATTGTCTACCACCAGAAATGCAGGATAAAATCTCTTTCCAACCCATTCAACCCCCCCCCCCCCCTCACCCCATCTCATCTGCACCTCTAAATCAGCTCCTGGATGTCAAAATTCGACACACGCAGCTGGTTATCATACTATATCTCCTGTGAGCTAAGGATAATTAAACTGACTTAAACAAATGACAACACTGCTGAATATTTTCGCATGAGTAAACTTAGACTAACACCCATCTGCTATCAGCGACCCTTCCCCCCCCCCCCAACATGCACACAGTTAGTGGCTCTCAATCGTCTAGAGGTATAACTTACCACCATTCATACCATCATTAGAACAGTTATTCAAGCATGAACAGCACAAATGTTGCCATTCACACACACAATGACTGAATGAGCAAGCCATTTGATGCACGAATACTGGTTCCATCATGGTATTAAAGCAGGAAATAAATCATTGCCCTCAATATCGTACACAAATAAAGTAGAAATTGAATATATTTCGCCAAACAATTATTATTTAGAGGAATAATGCGGTGTAAGATAAGATTTACAGCCAGCGAGATCAATGTTTACTTTATCGCGTCAGTGGCCGCTTGACGGCCAGGCCACCCCCCCCCCTTTCTAAAAATAATGATGTAATGAAAAAACCTCCTATAAAATGTTAGTAGTATACCAGTACTCCTAATTAATAAAACAATATCTTTAAAATGAATTTAGAAATATTTTTTAAATATTATAAATTTGTAGTTTTGATATCAGTAATTTGTGATAATTTTGATATGATAAAAGCAATTATATGGCGTCATTGATCTGAAATTATAATCTGTGCTTCATGTCAGCTATCCAGCCTTTTTACTCATCAACAATGACCTTTGACCTATTGACATCAATGAGAGCACTGTTTATCCGTTTGGTCTGCTTAATTATGCATGTAGCCAAAAATGGCTTTTGCAGCGGTCTTGAGAAAAGTCCATTTGGAAGCCATGAAAAAACAATTTTTCAAAATGTACGACTGGAATCTGTGGTAAATTTTGAAAACTAATCATCTCTTGGTCTGCAAATGGGCATTTTATATAAGAAAATATCAATTTTCTTGAACAAAATTGGGTGATACAGTGTTAATCATAATGTAGCAATAAGATGGCTTCTGCACTGGTCTCGAGAAATAAATCTCTATTTGCAGACCAACAGACTATTTTTGAAAATTTACCACTGGAATGACTGGCTCGATAAATTTTTAAAGATTAGTCTATTGGCCTGCAAATTGACATTGACTAAGGAAAAACCTAAATACTCCTGACCGTTAAGCAAATGAATGAATCCAGTTTTAGCTATGGCCCACCCATCTCTAGCTAAGCTCCACCCACACTTTGCCCACGTTGATCGATCGATCCCTGCAATCCCTGAATCTCAATTTCGAGAAAACTATACAGGTAAATTGTTGAATATTTTGAAACTAATTGAACTGGGCGAGTTTCAAAATATTCAACAGCATATTTATTAAATAGTAAAGGCATACAATTTGTACAACTTGACTGACTATTAAGCATTTAGGATGAAATTAATTACATGATACATGATGTAATTGATTATGACATCATCCTACATGTGACCTAGTTAATTATGATGTCACATGATTGATGGATAAACTGGAATATAATAATACAGGACAAAACATTAATACCATCGACTCCAGTGTAATAGAAGTGATACACCACTGCTTCAGGGATAATTCACATTTCCAGAGTATCCATTGATGATTTGACGTCATACACAGCTAAGCGGCACGTAGGATGATGTCATAATCATTACGTCATAAATCATTCTATTAGGCCCGTCTTTAACTATTAATAGTCCGACACATTGTACGAATTGTATGTCTCCACTATTTAATAAACATGCTGTTGAATATTTTGAAACTAATTTGACTGGGTGCTGTTGCAGCAACAGCACCCAGTTAAATTAGTTTCAAAATATTCAACAGCTTACCTGTAGTTTTCTGGAAATTAATAGTCAGGGAGTTCAGAGATCGATCGAACTTAACACGAGCGAGGTGTGCGTGGAGCTTAGCTAGATGTGGGTGGAGCATAACTAAAAATAGAAAGGTCCATTATATCTAGAATTTAACCCTATAACCCTCACAGACATGAAATTCAGATTCAATCTGGTAATAAACATTCTGTTGACTGGGATCTGTTGCTGCAATAACAACATCAGGCTGCAGTCAAATTAGTTCAACAGCTTTCCTGTATAGTTGTATTGAAGGCAGCAGTGCTTCCAATCCAATTATGTTCAAACTATTCAACAGAACATTTCTTACTAACAAATTTCTGTTTTGGAAATGTGTTAGCTTATTTATGATCCGTAAGTAAGTACTGTAAATGCATGTTCTTTAGTTCAAAGACCTGCGAGAATACCAAGAAATTAATTATTAAATTTGAAAACTGAAATACTGGTGAAAAATTTATAACATGTATTCATATCACTCAAATAAATTTGTAGTCTAATTTTAATATATTGGTTCCATGAACCCCTTCCATTTAGTCTCCTAACATGATGGCACAATTTAAAATTTTCAATTATCAACAATCGTCATTATTAAAAAATAAAATGCATCACATTCACTCTACGTTATGTTGGAATAATAAATATGTCTAATTGGTAGGTACTCTGTGAGTGAATTTAGGTATTAAACAACAGAATTTTGAGAAATATTTTTTTGGAAATAAGAAACATTTGATATAATCTTGTTTGAAAATTAACCAAACAATGCTCACGTAGTTATATTAACCCTTTCACTGACAAATCCCTGAAATTTTATATTCTTTAAAATATAAAACTTATTTTGCTGAATGTTTTGAAATTAATTTCACTGGAAGAAACTGCTGCCTAAGACAGCAATGACTTTCAGTCAATTTAATTTCAAAATATTAAAGTTTTCCTCATTGAAAAAGAGATATTGTGAATTCATCACTGAAAGGGTTAACCATGTCCAGCTAAAACAAGAATTTCACGGAATTAAATGTCTCACCGTTATCATCCTTTCAGAGTGACTTTGACCTTTGATCTTGTGACCTCAATGTCATCATGCTGCTCCCTAATATTATAGGTAACCATGTATCCAAATTAGTAGTTCAAACAGGATTAACCAATCATGAAATATAAATGTAAATGATTTGCTAAATGCTAAAACTTAATGTTGGAAAAGCAGAGGTCAAATAGCAAAGGCAGAATGACCATTACCTTTTACCTAGTGACCCTACTATCATCATGTTAGCAACTTAAGAGTATAAACAACCATGTGTCCAACTTTGGCTCCTGTAGAATTAAGCCACCTGAAAATATAGGCAACGATGATTTGCTTAATGCAGAATGTTGATGACACTGTCGTCGGAAAAGTGCTACATGTTTCGCTTTCTGCTTCACAGGCGCGACAATAATCAGAGAAGCAGATAACATATATATAGGAATCTATTGAACGCAATTTGACTAAACCCTTTTGTAGATAGCAACGGCGCCACCGCCACACACCCCACCCTGTTCTGGAGAGGCAGAGAGATGGTCATGAGCAATCTATGCTTTTCAGATCTATGGTTGGCACAGACTGGTTGCTGGGAGAGGAAGATGACAGGCATCTTGTCCACATTGTCACTTCATCAAATAGATGGCAATTGAACACTGATCTTAACAATAAATCAGTACCTTATTAATTATGTTACATTTGGTGGCAGTTGGGTCTTCGCGATAGCCAACTGTGAGTCTTCTGTGACTATTTCTTGGGAAAATAAATAGTATTCGTGTTAAAGTAGTCAATGTGTAAACTAAATGTGTTCTTCATTTGCACTAATTGTTTGTCATCTCCGAGTGCAATACTAGGCAGGATTGTAGTTATTTAATTGAAACACGGCCGATAAACTGCTTCACCGACTGTTAAATAAATATGAAAATGGGTTCTTGAATATGCTAAATGAGTCTAATCAAATATTTGTTGGTTGCTGATTCAAGGGCCAATAATTTTGATAATGAAGTTCTTTATTCAAAGCCTGAAAATCTAGCTATATCATTTATAATAAAACATGGTGGAAATATTCATGATTTAAAAGCACTGATTGATTGGATGCTGTTGCTGTTGCCGTCAGAAGTGAGCGGTTTCGGAGAAGATTTTTAAAGACGTTTCTAAAAATCGGCCAAAATCCAAGATGGCCACCGACCTAATTGCCCAATCGGCTTCCTTTGAACAAACCTGGATCCCGATGCCCTAAGGATGCTTCCTGCCAAATATAATTGAAATTGGCCCAGCGGTTCTTGAGAAGTTGTTTAAAGGAAAAGTTGATGGACGGACGGTCGCCACGACATAAGCTCACTTGGGTTTTCAGGCCAGGTGAGCCAATGAAATGGATGGGCAACCCGTTCTCACGCATTCCTTCAGGAGAAAGAAACAGGCTACATTTGAATCCAAGGATGCTGTCAAGATTGGCAGTGATATGGTGCAGATAGATCCCTTACTTCTGTTTCAAACGTTAATCATCGCAGGATCTCAGACAAATGATCTGGCAAATGCTCTGACCTATGACCTCTGTAGTTACCCTCCAACATTGTTTGAAGGAAAGGACAGTCTCTTAGAAGCCATCAAACCACAGCTAGCAAAAGCGATCTGGTCTGCAGTACCACCACAACTGCCAAAGTCATAAGCTCAAATTTATACTTGATGGCCGCTCTTCTCCACCATATTCCATGGCAAGTGGGTAGCACGTATGGCAAAATATTGCAAGACTATAGCAACTATGTGACAACACACTATGGTCAATCAGTGGTTGTTTTCGATGGCGATGAGACATGTCCGTCAACAAAAGACAATACCCATAGACACAGGGCAGGATGTGAGGGTAGCAAAGTGATTTTCAGTCCATCCATGAAACTGCAGTTGAACAAGAATGAATTTCTCTCCAATAGTGAAAATAAACAATGATTCCTTACATTACTGGGTGTAAAGCTAACTCAGTGTGATTCTGAGGTAGCACATGCCAAAGGAGACGCCGATGTATTAATCGTGCAAGCTGCAATTAATGTTTCAAAGATCTGAGGAAGCAGTACCGGTCAGGGATGACACTGACCTACTTATTCTCCTCATACATCATGCTGGGAGGAACGTACATATTTACTTCCGTCCTGAACCAAAGAAAGGAGAACCGCCAAAATGTATAAGCGTGGATTCCATCAGGCGTACACTAGGAAAGAGCATTTACGAGAATATTCTTTTTGTACACGCTTTTCTCGGATGCGATACGTCGACAATATTTGGTATAGGCAAATCCGTCGGACTGAAACTCATGAATGCAAGGTATTCCATGACCAGGTCAAAGTATTTGAAAGTGCAGCATCATCGGAGAAAGATCTCATATCTGCTGGTGAGATGGCCATGGTTATTCTGTACAAAGGAACAGAAAATGACAATCTTAACATGATAAGATATCAACGATTCCAGGAGCTTGTAACAATCAGTAAAAACGCCATCCACCCAAACATGTTACCACCAACAACTGCGGCGATGAAGTACCACAGCCTCCGTGTGTTCCATCAGATCCAGCACTGGAAAGGGAATGTCTACCAGTCCAGTCTGACTTGGATCCTGCCAAACAGTTGCTGCTTGAACTTGCGAGATGCACCTGCAGATCGGGATGTGGTACTATGCGATGCGGATGTCGTAGGCATGGACTTGATTGTTCGTCTGCTTGTTCTGTGTGCAGGGGCATTTGTCAAAACATGTCAAATGATGATCTGAATGAAAATGAAAATTAAATGAATGTAGAAATCATTTCAAACATCAAATTTTAGTGTCACCTATTATTTAGACTGGTGGTCATACATGTTGGTTGGAACATGTTTGGGTGGATGACCTTTTTACTGATTGTTACAAGCTCCTGGAATCGTTGATATGTTAACATGTTAAGATTGTCATTCCCAATAAAGTGGCCTTTAAGAGTTGTGTACAGTGAGTAGTGGTATGTAGTCAGTAACTCTCAGGGCTCGGGCTACCCGAAACATTGTTTCCATGGCAGTGACTTCATCTGCTAGGGAGTTTGCTTGTTGATAGCAAGATCTTTTAAGCATTCGCTGATGTGGCGCAGAATGTTATTGTGTTCCCTGCATAGTTTGGTGCCGTGTTCACTTTTCCCACTTTGATAGATGTGCAGCCATAAATGTGGGTATCTACTTTAGTCTCTTGAATGCATGTATCAATGTTATAGTGTTCACAGTCTGCGCCTAAGGCTTGCCTCTTTGATGTTGGAGTCAGACTACATACATTCCACGTAGCTATGGTAAGAAGGTTAGACATAATCAGAGTTGCTTAGAGCTGTATGCGGATGTCAGCCTGCAATCCTTGATGACTTAGTTTCCCAGCAAAGTTGGTAATTACGGAGGAGATAGCCATGGAGGTGTCATCTTTCTCCCCCCTAGCAAAGCGATACTTATATAATATATGGTTTCATCCATTTTAATTCCCATATTAGTGTCCTTTCAGGCGCTCTACAATATAGCCTGGTAACGTGTTACCAGTTTCAAAGAGACAGGTGTTACAACAGTTGGCGCCATAGACGTACTATAGTCGTAGCGATCATGAGTGTATCCTCACTATGGGCTAGTTGTCCCGAGTGCCAACAAAGTCAGTTCAGTAAATCGCTAGTGCGTTTGACAGGGTATTTTCAGATTTTGACGCGCCGAAGAAAGCTGTCACTATCAGCTGTTCAACGCATGTGTTAATTTCATCTTTTTATTCGACTAGGAAATGGAATTTGCAATAAAATTTGATTTTGTTAGTAATATGATATTCTTATATAAATATCGGCAATGCCACTTTTGAGATGGTCATGAGCAATCTATGCTTTTCAGATCTATGGTTGGCACAGACTGGTTGCTGGGAGAGGAAGATGACAGGCATCTTGTCCACATTGTCACTTCATCAAATAGATGGCAATTGAACACTGATCTTAACAATAAATCAGTACCTTATTAATTATGTTACATTTGGTGGCAGTTGGGTCTTCGCGATAGCCAACTGTGAGTCTTCTGTGACTATTTCTTGGGAAAATAAATAGTATTCGTGTTAAAGTAGTCAATGTGTAAACTAAATGTGTTCTTCATTTGCACTAATTGTTTGTCATCTCCGAGTGCAATACTAGGCAGGATTGTAGTTATTTAATTGAAACACGGCCGATAAACTGCTTCACCGACTGTTAAATAAATATGAAAATGGGTTCTTGAATATGCTAAATGAGTCTAATCAAATATTTGTTGGTTGCTGATTCAAGGGCCAATAATTTTGATAATGAAGTTCTTTATTCAAAGCCTGAAAATCTAGCTATATCATTTATAATAAAACATGGTGGAAATATTCATGATTTAAAAGCACTGATTGATTGGATGCTGTTGCTGTTGCCGTCAGAAGTGAGAAAAACTGAGCTTTAAAAGCAATAGAGGGATATAATTCTAGCTTTGATCCAGGCATCTATAGCTAAGCTCCGCCCATGCTTTGTGTGTGTTGGGATCAATTAATATATTGTGAAACCTGAATTTTTCAGAATCCCAGTTCCAAAGTTTCTATACAGGTAAGCTGTTGAATATTTTGAAGCTAATTTCACTTGGCGCTGTTGATGCCTATTCAGCAGAATATTTATTAAAAAGTAAATCCAACAAAGATACACTTACCGGGCCATAGTATAGTCACTATAGTCACCACCTTGCCCATCCATTCACCCTCTACAAGCTTGTCCCGGCTATAGTTTCAAGACTTATATATACGACCATGAAACTTGGTACGTGGATGCATCTTATGCAGGTGATGTACAGAGTGTGAAAAGTAGGTCAGCGTGACCAAATTTTGACCTACTTTTCACAGTTTACTGAACATTATAGAAAATTTTTGTCCGGGCAGTGGCTGTATCTTCAAGAGTTTTTGGTACATGGGAATTAAACTTGATATGTGTATTCATCTTAGAGGTGTAAGGTGTATAAAAAATATGTCATCGTGACCTACCTTTGATTTCCTTTTCATGGTTCATTGAACATTACAGAACATGTTAGACTGGGTTATAGTTTCAAGAGTTTTGACATACTGGAACTAAACCTGTTGTATGGATGTTTTATACGCTGAAGGTGTGTCGCGTATGAAATGTTGTGACCTATTTGTCACGCTTAACTGAACACACTTTTGACCTACTTTTCATGGTTCATAAGTGACTTCGAAGTAAACAAAAATGGTATTTGGCTAATCTGTTTATTGGCTAGAACATTGCAAAAGCTAAACATTGTCCCTGATATCATAGTAACTATACAGGTATACAGCATATGTAAGCTGTTGAATATTTTAAAACTAATTTGTCTGGGTGCTCATGACATGGTACCTCATTAATTACATATTTTGATTGTGATGTCAGCCTACATATGTGGCATCATATACTGGAGTGACAGATTAGAATCATCCAATGTGACCGTACACCCCAACTTTCTTTAAGCAGGCTCTTCCTGTTGAAGATTTTCTGTTTCTTCGGGTTTCCTTGTGAATCCCACACTCTCTGCAATAAGGATATGATGTATGGTTGCTGCGACAACCTCCTATTGCAGATACTGTGGAAGAAGACTATCGACTCGCCTCGTCAGATGGTAGACGATATTTGTATTGAGTCGGGCCTGTTGATATCAGAAGATTCAGCTTCGGAGCAGTGTTTCTCTGCTCTTCAGAGTTCCTACGTAAGCACAACCAAACTGGTATCTTGAGCAAGCAAGACGATGATTTTATAAGACTTAATTATCTGTACACTTTTTACACTAACGTGAACAATTTAGAAGACAGATTAATATACTACAAGACCAGTACTAATTCACGGATCACCAACTTTTACTGCTGGTATTACTACTTATACTTTACTATTTTAATCATCACGATGCTCTACCAACGGAATACTCCTAGGCTACTCTAGTCTGCTAATCCTACCTGACGTAGCAACACCGTGCTTACCGAATCACAGATGGTGAAAGATTAATTCTATAATGGTCAAAGTGCCTTATTTATACACTCTGATAACTTCGAAGTTCTATAGATATCCCGATATATAGTTATATACATATCGTAATATCTATTCTTTTGTTTCAATGATTCTTCTAGGTAGGCTATAAGCACAGCTTGATTGGTTCGGATAATCAGTCCGCCAATCAACATCTGCTTATTTCCTCCTAGAAGCTTCTACCTATTCCTGTTGGTCGGCCTGACCAATCCATGATCGTTTAAACTCTCGATTTAACTTTGAACGAAGTTCTTCTTGTTTCTCTGCCACAGAGTTTGATCGACGCTCATTGATTATGACGTCATCCTGACTAATCAAACTCTGGGCTTCTCTTCTGTGGAGATACAACTAAACAGGGTCAAATCGGTGCTAGCCGGTTCTGATTTGATGTGATCTGTCAGCTAACTAACAACATTGTGGAATGTGTTGTTATAGCATGCCTGTCTATGATTGACATATAGTTGATATACAAATTTCGATTGTGTTATCAATTCCTACAGGACGCTACAATGTCTATGTCCTGTCCATTGCCTATCGTGAATAAGACTGTAGGATACTATGGTTAATGGCACATGAGCTGTATGATCTCATTGCCAGCTGGTGTTGTTGTAGTTTCTCACGAGACTCAGAATGTCTATCGTCATCAACTATATTCAGTCTGTCCTGTACGATTCCTATCGATTCTTTTCACTCTATTATTTTCTAAACTATTGGCCGAAACAACTGCTGAATACCATAAAAGTTTGTGCCGATCCCACAGCAACAACTTTTACGTTCAACTATTGACAGATACCACCAACTCAGAACCGTCGGTCCTATTTCATTTAATTCGACATTGATAAATAAACTGTCCTCAGTTTCGATTCAGTTTCGATATGGTTTCATCGAAACTCTATATCAGCAGTACCGGTTACACAGTCACCCAGTACATTGGCATAATATTTAACTAAATGATGCGATGATATACTAGCTATTGGTTTCGAAGTGGTTTCCTCGAAACTCTATAGCATCAGCACTGGTTGATGTCAACCAGTACAGCGGTCCATACATACATGAATAATAACGATGCTACCTCAGTTCACTAGCTCACCTGGTATTTTCAAATATGAATTTCATCTGGGTCTTACTCGTAAATATAAGACATCCCGCGGGGTCATGACTTCCCACAAGACAATCCGATATCTACACTGTGTGCGCGCGCGTGCGTGTTTTTGCGTGCGTGCATGCGTGCGTGCGTGCGTGCGTGCGTGCGTGCGTGTGTGTGTGTGTGTGTATGCAGGAAAGACTGCGACCATACATTAAGATTCTACAACTGTATTAGCGATAAAAATAAATCAGTGATAAAAAAAGAAATCTGGGGAAAAATATTTCCATAAAATCTGAAACCTTTTTAGTTGTACAATGTGACAAAAAACTGGAGAACGAAGGTCTGTAATCTCTTCTCTTGCAATAAATTTATTTTGACTGTTTCAAGCGTCATAAGTTCTGAACAGTGAAACCTGTTTTGAATTGGATTATTTGGAATCGTATGTAGGCTTGAAATCTTTGCCACAGACATAGTGCGTGCGTGTGTGTGGGGTTATGGCATGTGTAGCGGGTCTTGCCGATACATGCACTGTAGGCAGAATTCACAGCTGATGCATGTCTAAGTGGGAGGGGGTGGGGGGCCATTTCACCTCTTGTTATGGACTTGCTAATCTACATATCTATAGCAGAATATTTATCGGAAATGCTGGTATGCCATATATTAGTAAAATGCAGGCCGACCAATATTTCCGTGAAAGTCTCCAATTTGCGAGGAGTCTTCTCCAAACAAGTAGTTTGTACACTCGCAACACCTATAATAACGTAGTCCTAATTTTGTGTTAAGAAAATTAATAAAAAAATTTCAATCATTAATTTAAAAGATAATGTTAATATTTATATAGTTCTCGATATATGTTGTCAACGGGGATTAGGAAAACATGAAGGTAATTAATGTTGTGATACTTTTACTGTTTCTCGGTGGTCTACAGAAAGATTTGACAGCTGTGACCTCTTTCGCAACATAAGCGGCGCTTGTGAACAGCTGATTCGAGCCTCGAAACTCTAGAGATCTCCGTGCCTAACTTACGCTTTTTGACATAAGTTAGGCACCCCTTCGTGAATACGGAATAAGTAGGGGGCGTAAATAGGTGCGCAAATTAGGCATGTACGTAAGTTACACACTCCTCGTGAATACGTCCCCTGTACTGTATATTAATTGTTCATCACAGGATATGATGGACCACCGGAGTCTCATTTTGAAATTTGACAATCAACATGCCGCTTCAAAATACCCATTGTACTACCCATCGGGCAAGCATAGCTTGGAGCCTGAACCATAAAGCCTTTCTGCCCAGGAGTAACCTGAAATCATTTAATGACAACTGGCACCCTGGGGCTAACCGAAAGGCAAATGGTCCAAACATAAGCAAACTTCATAGTCTGAAAATTGAAAAAACATTTTCAAAAACAATCAGCATAATACATATTTGGATGTGAAATGGTCTAGGAGTTGCGTTACAATTGATTGGTGCCCACTTTTGACCCCTCCCCTCAGTTTGACCCAAGATCCAAATAATTCCCTGTACTGTAGACTACTTATCATTGGCTTGAAAACGATATGTGACATGACCATTGCAAAATTTAATTTTTGACCCCACATTTCACACACCCAGGGCCTGCCCCTGGGGTCATGCCAAAATTCCAAAAGTGCCATGCCCATCCTTGCCCATAGGTATAATCATCCCCAAGGTTTCAAGTTACAAAAGCAAGTCTTTGCTGATTAAATTGTCATTTGAAAAAAACCTTAACCACAGCATAATACATATAACCTGGATGCAAAACAGCCATAAAATTATCAATGTTCAAATGCCGAAAATGAATTTACTTTTTATGTGGACATAAGCAAGTTATAGAACATATCTGTAAAGGTTTTTTTAAAACTCTGATGACCCCTTGTGGGTGCAAATGTCATTTTAAACAAGAGGTATCAGAAGATACCAAATATATCCCACATTTTTAAGTTACCGCAGGATCTGGCTGCCGCAAGACCCGGTCTGCACAAGACAAAATATTCTGCGAAAAAATAATGTCCAAGCCATGTACATATATACAATTATTGTCCATTTGACTCCTGGCCACTGTCATCAGATTGACTCAAGAACAAAATAATTTGTTGTACTGTAGTCTACTAATTACAAGTTTCAAAATGATATGTGACATGACAATATTTGATAAAATTTATTTCCTGCCCCCCCCCCCATTTCCCGCAACCCCTGCCCCTGGTTTCAAGTTTCAAAAGCAAGTCTTTGATGATTAAATTGTCATTTGAAAAAAACCTTAACCACATCATAATACATATAACCTGGATACAAATCAGGCCTGAAATTATCAAAGTCCAAACATAAAAATAAAACCTATGGAAAAGAATTTGAAAATCAATTTCCTTTTGATGTGGGCTAGTCATAAGCATGGCATAGAACAAATCTGCAAAGTTTCACTGAAATCCGATAACCCCTTGTGGGTGCAAATGTTGTTTTAAAAAAACTTAACACAGCCAAGAATCATAACCAGGATATATAACCTACATAAAAATCAGCCATAAACTAATCAGAGTTCAATGAAAAAATCCAGAAAAATGTCAAAGTCGATTGCTTTTTGATGTGGCGTATGGAACAAATCGATCAGACGACCGACCCGGAGGGTCAGGTCTTATGTTTTACTAATTACATATACCTACCTCATTGCATCACTATGGCTCTTTCCTTCTCTGAAGGGAAGCGTAGTAGGATGAATTTTTTACAGCCAATGTCTGATGGGTATTGTGGTTACAGTGACTGAAGGCTTCTTCAGGAATCTCCATACTCTCTCTAAAGATGAGATCCATAGTAATTCGCTTGAATGCTATATCTCAGATAGAGGCAATAAGAGGTTAATCCAATACCCATAACCACTGAGTAGGTCATTAAGCACAATGACAACCTCATTGGCTGATAGCTATCACATGACCTTGTTGTAGCAACCAAGATTACATTCCTTTGACGAAGCCAGTCATATAATCCAACTTTAAGCAGATCCATGGAGGGGTAGATGATCCTGTCACCGAACCGCACTGGCAAAACCACTGTTAAGCCAGCCACAGGCAAAGCAGAAGTTTAAGACATTGAGTAAAGAAAGAAGTATCAAGACATATTTCAGTGAAAAGTAAACAAACAGAGACCTGTGCCTTGCTCCGGCAAGGATCACCACCGTCAACATTTCCAACTCAGTCCTCAAGTGATGTTCTATAATTCTTAACCCGTATCACACCAATGCCAAAATTCACAATTTTAAAATTAAATTAAAGGATGATTCGGGTGTTCATTTTCCAACAAATCTGCTGGAAGATGTTGCTGACAGAGACAGCAACATCATCCACCAAAACTGTTGAGAAATGCACACCAACTTCTATGCAGTTAACCTAGTAAACTATAGAATACTAACATCAGAGTGGTACGGGTTAATGGTGATTTAACAATAACCCCAAGCACATTGATATTTAAGTTTTAATTTTCAATTTAACCGATGTTCATTTCTAAACATATTTGGTGGAAGATGTTGTCATCACAGACATCATCCACCAAGGCTGCCCAAAAAATAAACACCAAATTCATTATTCAAATTCAAATTTTCACTTAACAAATGTACATTGGCAGATAAAAGGGTTAAAGGCTCACTATAAAAATCAAAAATGCAAATTTAATGCACCTAAACCAAGTCCAAAAATTAAACTCAAAAGACCAGCATCCAAGGACTTTCAAGCACACAAGAGATTCCATTCATGGCTAGACATGCGGTGAAACCCCCCACAGACCCCCCCTTGCGGGTTGCTCTGTAGTTTTATTAACCACTATGAAAACATACTTACCATTCAATCACTACTTGCTAAATCAATTATCTGCATTTAGTTACCAGAATAAGATTTTTATGCTTGCATACTCTCCTCCCCATGCCTATTCCTATTAATATGGCCCCTCAACCAGGCTACTGGTTAAGTCCATCTCCAGTTTACAACCCGATATAGACTGGCACCAGTCTGTACTCACTTCAGGAGATGCCAATTCATGGCAAATTTTGATGGTATCAACTATCCAACGAGAAATAGTTGTTAATGAGGCAGGACGATCCACACCTTCAGCAAATGTGACCCAAAGATGTCTATTGTCGGATCGTTTGGACTCGGTGCAAAGTTTATACATATGAAGGGCCCTAACTGGACACCAGACAGAATCGTCTGGGGAAAAAGAGGAGTTTGTGAATTACAATAGGTTTACCTAAGAATTTAACTGACTGAGTTTTGGACAGAAATTCTCTCCTAGGATAGAGAATAATGCTATTCCCAGTAATCTGAAACCTATCTAGTTCAGCAGAAAGGGCATGAATATATGAATGACCGATGGCTGAAGCTACTGCTAACAGGAAAACTGCTTTAAGTGTAAGGTGTTTCAAACAAACAGAACCCAAAGGTTTAAAGTGTTTCCCTGCTAGAACTTGTAGAACAAGTGAAAGGTTCCAAGTAGGGAGTTTTTTAAAAGGGGGGTCTAGAATTACCCATACCTCTAATAAGGTCGTGAGTGTTTCTGAACTTGCACTGAAGGATCAGAAAGACACTGAACAAAAGAGTTCTAACCAAAACGATAGGATCTGATAGTATTAACTGAGTTTTTTCTGATCAATGAGGAAGACCAGAAAATCAGTGACTTGAGTTACAGAGGTCTCAGAGGGCAAGATGGAATGGTCATCTTTTGAAAAACTCAAATCGAGCTTTATAAATGTTTCTAGTCGAAGATCGGAGGGATTTTTCCAAACGTTCCTGAGATCTGACTGAAAAGACTGACGAAGAAGGTGGCAACTCGACAGCTTCCAGAATGACAGGAGAATCCTGCCTCTGTTCTGGGACAATAGATTGTGGGAGACAGGAAGTAGCAAAGGGAGATCTACAAGAAGGTCCAGGAGATCCGGAAACCAAGACTTTGTTGGCCAAAACGGATCTATCAATAGGACTACACAAGGATGTTGTCTGATCTTTCTGAGGACTAGAGGAATGAGAATAGTCGGGGGAAAAGCGTAAGTGACCATGTTGTCCCAAGACTGAGCTAGAGCGTCCACTGAAAGAGCCATGGGTTCCGGAAAGGGAGATATGAAGGTGGATATCTTTCTGTTCTTGAGGGTAGCAAACAAATCTATGAGGGGACGACCGAACTGAAGGGAAATCGACTGGACTACAACCTCTTTCAACTCCCATTCTGTTTCTGGGATCCTGGAAGGGCGAGATAACGGTCGGCTAGAAGATAGTTTGCCTGGGACTGAGATGCTTGAAAAGAAATGATGTGGGACTTGCACCACTGAAGCATGATTATGGACTCTCGACAGAGAGACCGACCTGTTCCCACCCCCACAGCCCGGATGATTGATGAACGTGACCACTGTGAAATTGTCTGATCTGATAAGGATTGACATACCGAGAATCAAGGGTTCCCAATGAACTAGGGCATGGAAAACAGCCCACAGTTCTAACAGGTTGACATGGTAGGAAGATTCTTCCTGGAATCCCAAATGGCTCCCCACCCCTCCAGGGATGCATCTGTGAAGATAATTGCCTGAGGGGTTGGAAGATGAAGAGGAACCCCTAATAAAAGGGAATGATGGTTTTTCCAAAACTAGCAATGAGTCACAAGAGAGAACTTGATGAGAATTGGAAGATCTAGAGTCTAGAGACTGATTCCAATGGGCCATAAGATAAAATTGGAAGGGTCTTCTCATCAGAGGAGCCCAAGGAATAACTTTTCCACTGAAACCATGAGTCCTATGATTCTGAGAAAGGATCTGGCCGTAACTAATTGGCCTACCTTGCGAGCTTGAACAGTGGACATTAACGTCTGGACATTGGGAAGAGAGGGGAATAATCTCCCCTGAGCAAGGTCGAAAGTGACTCCCAGGTGGGTAAAAACTTGACTTGGGGAGACGCGACTTTTCTATATTGATGATCCAACCCAAGCAAAGGCACACCTGGATAGCATCTGATACATCCGCAATGAGGGATACAGGATCTGGAGCCTTGAAAAGCCAATCGTCCATGTAGATGTGAATTGAGATTGCTTGAAGATGAAGGCAAGCAGCTACCGACGAAACTATTCAAGTGAAAATGTAAGGGGATGTGGTTAACGCAAAAGGGAGACTGCAGAACTGCCCAACTCTGCCCTTGTAAGCAAAATGAAGGAACTTGCGGAATGCCGGATGAATAGGGACGTGGAAATATGCGTCTGAGATCGATGGATATCATCCATAAACCCACCTGGAGAGATTGAATGATGGATAGAATTGTCTCCATCTTGAAGGATGGACTCACAATTTGCAGATTTAGGGATTTCAGATTTATAATAGGTCTCCAACACCCCCCCCCCACCCCCGGCTTCTTCTGAACTAGAAACATGGCTGAAAGGTAACCTGGATTGCATTGCCAATCCAACACCTCCTCTACCGCATGTTTTGATATTAGAGATAGAATAGATAGACAAGAGACACACCTGCAAGAAGGAAAACCATTTAAGATCAGAGGGTACCAGATTTTCCGGTGTGATCGAAGAGGAAGAACGAAAGGCGGGGTAATCACCTTGGTCCGAAACAGCGTGAATGCCAGGCAGATCAAAACTTTTATGGAAGAAGCAGAATATATCAAGATCAAGGTAACAACCAGCAACTCTGTGATTGACATTGTCAATTATTACTGCCCTAATGACAAGAATCTCTCACTTGACACAATCCAGGTCCCGGACTGCCACTTCCTCATTGCGGGAGACTTTAATAGCCAGTCCCAGAGCTGGGGATACAGAACACTTGATAAACGAGGAGAAGACATTGAAGCATGGCAAGATGAAAAGCACCTTTTACTTGTCAACGATCCCACAGATCAGCCTACCTTCTACTCGCACCGGTGGCACTCGACAACAACGCAAGACTTGACATTTTGTACAGAAGACATTCACAGAAACCTCAGTAGAGTGGTCGGATCACAGTTAGGAGGAAGCGACCACCGCCCAATCCTCCTCTCTCTTTCTGGAAGTATCTCGACAAGTTCACTTCAACATCCAAGGTGGAAGTACAAAAAGGCAAATTGGAGTCTGTTCGGCATTTGTTCCAATGAGCTTACCCAAAATATAGCAGTAGAAGGGAGAAACATCAACAATGTGGTCAAGGAATTTAATTCAAGTATCCTCAAGGCGGCCAACGAAGCGATTCCTCGAGGGTTCAGGAAAAACTACCGCCCCTACTGGACAACAGAACTGCAAGCAGCACATGATAAACTAGACAAGGCCAGAGAAGATGCAGAGGGTAATCCCTGTCATGGAAACCACTTCACGCTACAACAAACTAAAGCCAGGTATCTAAAGACCAAGCTGGAGGCCAAAAGAAGAAGTTGGAGGGAAAAGACGGCAGGGTTTAATTTAGAGAGAGACACCACAAAGATATGGAGACTGACTAAAGCACTGAATGATGAGGGTGTCGGGGGAGAGAAAATTACTCTTGAAGAAGATGGACAAACACTGACAGGAAAGATGGCTGCAGATGCCTTTGCGAAGGCATATGCAAAAGAAAGCAACATTTCTATACCACGAATGCATCAAAAAGAGGTTAGAAAAGAGCAAAAGGAAAGAACAGACACCAACACTCACGATGCAATGAAAGTTGACATTAGTTTAGAAGAACTGAAGAAGGCTATCCACCAATTGAAGAAGAAGAAATCTCCCGGGCCAGATGGCATTACGAATGAAATGATCCAACACCTTGGTAATGCATCTCTCCGTAAGTTGCTAGACATCTTTAATCTCAGTTGGACCAATGGAGAGGTTCCTCAGTGCTGGAAGGAAGCCAGAATGACTCCTATTCTGAAAAAAGGGAAGAACAAGATGAAAGTGTTGAGCTACCGTCCTATCAGTCTTACAAGCTGCATATGCAAGACCATGGAGCGCATCATCAACCAGCGGTTGCAGTGGTACCTGGAGTTGGAGAACATTATAGTTTCAGAGCAGGCCAGCTTCAGAAGATACAGGAGCACAGAAGATCAAACAACACATCTTGCACAGGTCATAGAGGACACTTTTCAAGCCAAGAAGGTGATGCTAGCTGCCTTTATCGATCTGCAGAAGGCATTTGACAAGGTGTGGAAGGATGGCCTCCTCGTGAAGCTCCGGCGCACAGGCATCGGTGGCAACATGTTCCGATGGACCAAGTCATACCTACACAATCGCAGAGCTAGGGTGCCGGTGGTTGGACAATCTGGACAGAATGTATTGCTGAGACAAGGGGTGCCACAAGTATTATCACCAACTCTGTTCATACTCTTCATTAATGACATTGTAGCAGAGCTGCCCAATGGGATCCAAGCAGCCCTCTATGCAGATGACCTCGTACTCTGGTGCACCAAGGATTACACAACGAATGCCACGTACAGAATGCAACTCGCCGTCGACAGAATTACAGTTTGGGCCAATCGCTGGTGTATTACCATTAACAAACAAAAATCATCAGCCATGCTATTCTCACTGTCCACCAAAACCAAGGTTGGCAATCTGACACTGGGCGGTACTCCACTCGAGTACGAGGACCAGCAGACATACCTGGGAGTCACCTATGACAGAAGATTAACATGGAAGGAGCACATCCAGAACGCAGAGGCAAAGGCTAAACATCATGAGGAAGTTGGCAGGAACAAAGTTGGGTGCCAATGAAAGGATCCTCAAGACCATCTACCTAGGTGCCGTACGACCACACCTTGAGTATGGATCCACCTCATGGATGACAGCAGCTAAATCTCATCAACAGAACCTCGACAGAGTACAAAACCAGGCACTGCGCATTAGAGCTGGGCGGTATTGATATTTACATGACGGTATCGGTACCATGAAAAAATACCGCGGTACCACGGCATACCGTCATCTGAGCTTGGGCCATGCCAAGAAATTAGAACAATTTTTCCCATTTCCTTTTCACTTCCATCTCCAATCAACGGTAAATATAGGTAAAATAAATAAATTGGCTTCCTGATTTAGAGAAGAAAAACATGGCTATTGCGACTGTTTAGTTTCACGATTTTATTAGGTCACTATTTTTATTGACGTAATATCATTCACGGGAATATCGGTCAAAGGGTGTGGTCGACTCGCTAACTATAACCCGCTGTTTGAGACATTGGGGCGCACTATTTTCAATCTGGATTGTTCTCGCTGTTAATGCGTGCGACCAGCAAACGGCACATTTTATTTTGGCAGTCAAGCGCTTTGATAAACAGAGTCAAGACAAAATCCGCGAGTATTTAAACGGGGCGAGTGTTGTACTCTTTTATTTCTGTTGGAGTTGTATATTCTGTTACTCGCGAAAACAGGCCTATACACATACTTATAACACGACATTGAATATAGCCGATTCCAAAGCTCCTGATAATTACCGAGTACCTGATGTGCAGACTCATTACTCGCCATGCTTCACGTGAACAATGCGTGTAAAAAGCTATTTCCGCGAACCTCCGATGTGTAGCCAGTTGAAAAATGAATTACAAAAACTAAAAACACTATAATTTTTAGGTGTCGTTACTTAAACTGGATTTAATCCGTAAAGAAATTTCTTAAAACAAGCCAGAAAAATAAAAAATAACGACTTCAACGCTGCTCGTTCTTAATAAAATAGCAAATACTACGTTTTAGTAAATTTTCATTGATAAATTCAGCATAGTAATGTATTTTCCCACGGTCTAGTTCATGAACAACCAATCAGATACGTCTTTGCGAGATCGCTGTTGTGTTTGAATAACACGCAGTTTGTATGTTATTTTGTTATTCTAGCGTGTTTGTTCGGTGACAAAATGCTTGGAGTAATAAATTACAAATAATAGAAACGGGAATAGGGAATATATTATAGTGTAATTACTACCGGCGGACGGACAGAGAATGACTTTAGATGTTTTAAATAAAGCAATTTTACTATGAGACTTTCAAGACGTACGTTTGACATACAATTCTGCCTGTCATTATTTTGTAATTGACATCTTGATGTTTGTTTTTACGACCCTTTCACCTCAACTCGGCTAATAGGTAGGGATGCCTTGGTCAAGGCAGATTTTATGAATATGTCTCAAATATTGCTCAAACATTATGGACGGTATTCACGGTATTTGGAAATGTCAACGGTCACGGTATCGGTTCACAGTATACCGCGGTCCTCACGGTACTACCGTCAGACCGCCCAGCTCTACTGCGCATCATCACTGGTGGAATGAGATCAACACCAATAGAAAAAATGGAGCAGACAGCAGGCATCCCCCAACTAAGCAAAGGAAGGGAATGCAAAGCACTGATCCAAGCTGCAAAGTTCAAATCGTTCAACAACCACCTGATGAAGATCAGGCAAGCCCAGCTGTCATCAGGAAGACTTAAAAGATCAAGTTTTGTGAAAGAGACAAAAGCACTTCAAAGGAAACACCAAGAAATGTTGCCAGCACAAATAGAAGACCCAAACCACACCCTTGATCCTCCACCCTGGGAAAACAAACTAGAGCATAGCTATTCGCACCACAGTACCTCATCTCACAACCAAAGATGAACACAGTGATGTGAGCAAGAAGGCCCTGACCCTAGCCATGCTGGAAGAAATGTACCCTCAGGAGACATGGATAAGGATCTACACAGATGGATCAGCCAAAGATGCAATTAGGAGCGGAGGTGCCGGACTGCACATACAGTATCCAAACGGACAACATGAGTCAGCTGCAATACCGACAGGCAAACACTGCACAAACTATAGAGCTGAAGTCGAAGCACTGGTTCATGCAGCTAATACCATCAGCAGAACAGCAGACCCTATTGCACAGATTGTCTTTTTATCTGATGCCCGCTCCGTCCTTGAGGCTATCACCAAAGGTAAGCTGCCACAACTTGAAGAAGCACTACAAACCATCAAATGCTTTCGGATAGCACAGCAGTGGATCCCTTCACACTGTGGAGTCCAAGGAAATGAGGAAGCAGACAAGATGGCAAAGGTGGGTGCAGAAGAGAATCAGACAGAAAACATGGTTACCCATACAGAGATGAAGACTATCATCAAGTCACTCTATAGAACACCTCAATCAGAAGATGCCTACCATCATCTCTCGAGGCCAGAGCAAGTGACCAATTTTCGAACTGGACACAACAGACTAAACCAACACATGTACAGGCAGTTCCACCTTACGACATCGCCCGCTTGTCCTTGTGGAGAAGCAGAACAGACCACAGAGCACATACTTCAATGTTGCAGTACGTATCAGCTGCTGAGACAAGAGATCTGGCCTTTGTCAACCTCTTTTCTTGAAAATCTGTATGGGCCTGTGGAAGAACTGCAGAAAACCACAGATTTCATCTTGAGAACGGCTCTCCAAGTGTGATACCAGCGATCGAAAAGAAGAAGAGATAGAATCTATGATTCTAGAGCTAAGAGCTTTTCCGGCCAAGAAGGAACAGGGGTCCAACGAGGAATGACAGAAAGAGAGGGATTTTCTTTCCAACAAGGATGATGGCCGTGATAAATGGTTTCTAGTACCCACTGATCTTGAATAAGCAGATCCTCCCAGTAATCTCTGAACCTGGAGAACTTGAAATAGTAGGGAATTGAAAGTTTAAATCTGCTGGAAGAGTAACAAAAGGGCCATCTCCTGAACTTATGACGTCAAAAACGAGGATGAAAACGACAAACTAGATTTACGAGGACCTCTAGACTGTTTCCTAAATGGAATTTGTGCTCTGGACCTATTGGAAACTACATCTCAATATTTATGCCGAACAGGCGACCTACGTTGGGGAGATTTACGAGGAGACTTATCCCGAGAGGAAGCTCTAGAAGGAGAAGGAGATCTAGATCAATTGAAAGATCTATTGGAATTCACAAAGGTCCTAGAGGGAAAAGAAGTTTGATTATCAGAATGAGGAAACTTCTGAGGAGATGATGGAGGGAACGAACAAACCGGGGTGAAGGAACGTTTCCTAGAGACCTGAGGAATACCAACTTTGGAAGAAATGTCATGAATACCTTTTAGTCTATCCACATCTTTCATGATGAGATTAGTAGACTCTGGACCAAGCAATTCCTTACCAAAACAGGAGGTAGTGATAAGTGTCCTTAAGTTTTTGAGAGATAGCTAAGGAACTGAGAGCTCACTTCCTATGACAATTGTTGACAAAGCCAACCAATCTAGCATCCAAGTTAAGGTTAAATCTAGAAATATCAGCCATACAGGACAAAGCCGATTGAGGAATGGATTTGCCTCTAGAGAAAACCTTAAATATAGCTTCAGAAAGAAGAGCCAAAAAATTAGAAAGCTTAAATCTTAGTCTAGGGATCTAATCATAGCAGAATCTGAAAATCCAGACTTACCAGTATCTTTGATAAGATCCCAAGCATCACCAAACAGAGACTTAGGTCTAATAGTAGCATCGAAGTCTGAAAGAGGAACTCTAATAGACGAAGCTAAATCATGAGGGACCAGTGAAAAATTCGAAAAACAAGCCTGCTGAGAAAAATGATCCAAGATATCGGCAGACAAATTGTTAATCGGAAGAACTCGATTAAAAGAGATATTGTTTTCTGGAACCAAAGGAGACTCATACGAAATGTGGCTAGTATATTCAGGCTGTAAATCAATATGAAGAGAATCTGACACCCACTGGTGAGTATTAGACCAATCAACCTCAGCAGCTCTAAGTGACAAAAATTTGCAATCAGATGGCCTTCCTGGAATTGGATCATGAGGTAAAAGAGAGACTGAATCCTGAGAAGGGATAGATCCTGAAAATCATCCACAATGGGGGACACTTCAACATTACTAGACAAAATATCCAAGACTAAAGAAGGATGAATGGATGATGATGATGAAGATGAATTTGCAAACTTAACCTTAGAACGTGAATGGCGAAGAATACTCCTAGGAACCAGGGAGGATTCAAAAGATGGAAGGAAATCAACAGAGCTCCTAACAGCAGTGATAATAGAATTACCAGAACTATCCTTTGACAAGGAATAATCTTTACAGGAAAGGCCAATAGAAGTAATTTCATTGACTAAGGATTCATTAAGATAACAACTAACCAAATCCTGATTAACAATATCATGAGACAAATGATCCGAAGAAAACGAGGGATTCTGACAAAGGAATAACTACCTGCAAACGATCTGGAATGAGGTAATGAGAAATGATCACTAGATGAAAGATCAGAGAAATCTGACTGAGAATGATCAGATAAGGATTTACTAATGACTGAAATATGCTTAATATTCTCAGAATTAGAAAGATAAACGGGAAACTGAGAGTTAGACGTTAAACCTACCGGGAGAAATATGAGATCTAGACGGACCCAGGTCCTCTAGGGGACCGGGCACGGATCCAGGTCCTTTCTGGAATAACTAATAGTATTCCAAAGAGGACCTGTCGACCGTCCAGAAAGATCTGTAGATAAGTACAGAGAGGAAGCCTGAGAATTTAATACTGGTCCCGGCTCCGGAGCCCAACTAATCCCCGGGACCGGGGACACATGAGAAAACTGACATGATGATAGACCAAAATCTGAAGAAAATCCAAGAGATTTTGACACGCCGGGAGGACCAGTCCCCGCTCTGGCCGGGGCAGGGAAACCCGGAGACAAATTCAAAACTGATTCTGACACACCAGAATGACCGGCCCCGAGCCAGGCCTGGGCCCAATCCGGGGCGGGACAGCCGGGAGAAAAACTTGATAAGACAGGACCTGGACCCGGGAAAAATCCCGGGGGCGGGCCCGAAGTAAAGCAGAATCCAAAGAATCCCTAACAGCTGGACCTGGGTAGAAGCCCGGGTCTGGACCCAAGGATGAAATCGGCAACCTGAGCCGGCCGACATCCCAACCTGGGCCGGGAAAAAAACTGCGCCTGGAGCCTGAACAGCCGTTAAGCCCGATGCCACCCTGGAAGCTGGACCCTGACCAAAAGCCGGGTCCGCACCCCCCCCCTCCCCTCGATGGAATCGGTAACCTAAGCCGGTCAGCATCCAGACACAGAGCCTGGAAAAACCCAGGGCCGAAGTCTAGCCGGAGTAATAGCAGAGACAATATATGAAGATGCGATTGGCTTAGTAGAAGATAGCGGATGTGTGACGACCTGGACCACTCTGGTGGGAAAATCCTTCGGCCCAGTCAGTGAAGATGTAGTAGTGACAGGAGATAAACCGGACCGACTTACGACTTGCTTAGGCCCGAGACCTTCATCGGTCTGCAAGGGCACAGGCTGCGAAATGTTGAAGATGACAAAATCTGTGAAGGCATGACTGGCTCATGAACAAGCGGTGAACGAGGGGTAAACCGGGTTTTGGTGCTCTTGTTATTCGGGGGTCTTCTTAGTGGTATTTCTGAACCAGTGCAAACTGGTTAATGAGGATTTATTAATTTTTTTACAAGAGTTTTCTAGGAACAGCCAGTTCCAATGCTTCAGGAGATGAAGCATTGGAGACGGGTCCAAGATAATCTTGTTAATCCTGCTATCAATGGATGAATCAATGTTGCTCACCTGTTTCTGAAGACACTCCATTGATAAAACAATTTTCTCCAGAATAATAGCCGACTCAGACTTAACCTCGGTTTTGGCCTTTATATTAACCGCAGACCGTAACGGAGAATTTCCCGTGGTTTTAGAGGTCGCCGGAGAACTAGGTTTGAAAAAGGACAATCTATTAGCTAGCGACCCACAACTTAGGAAGGAAGACTCAAGGGTACATGAAGTGCACTTGGAACAAACATGTCCAACATGGTCTGATTTTATAAATCTCTGGCAGCTGCCATTAGAACATCGGATAGAGTGATTCACATTCTTCTCTTTAACCTTCTCCTTTGACCTCATCGGAGACTTTTCTGGATCTGATTCATAAAAACAGTAAGATCCAATAGGGTAAAGCTCCAAATATGACTCAGAATTAGCCAGTGATAATCCCAAGATTTACAAAAAGAGACCGTACCGATCTCAAATTGTAAAAATTATTTATAGTTTCTTTTTGAGAGAGAATATGTTAGCGAGATTATATCAGGATTCATGCTCAATACCATACAAGCATGACAATACAATAGCTTTACAAGCCACTGTTTATAAAGAAGCACAAATAGACAACTCATGTCTATACACTCTGGACGCAAATAACCAAAACTAGTAACGCGTCTACCACGAAAATAGACATAATCATAAAATCATTCTTACAACACAATAATCTACAACCACTTGTCTTGGGAGGTTTCTTCCTCTTGTCAGACATCCTCGATGATCTTTATTCCCAACTTTCAAAATCCACAGGATGATTTAAATAAGTAATAAAACTAGCTATAAATTAGCTGAAAAAATGTCTACGCCTCTTTCTATCAGAAGTAGGAAAAGGAATGAAATCTTGGTTGCTACGACAAGTTCATGTGATAGCTATCAGCCAATGAACTTAATGACCTACTCAGTGGCTATGGGTATTGTTGGATAAACCCGCTTATTGCCTCTATCTGAGATATAGCATTCAAGTGAATTACTATGGATCTCATCATTAGAGCGAGTATGGAGATTCCTGAAGAAGCCTTCAGTCACTCTGTAACCACAATACCATCAGACATTGGCTGTAAAAAATTCATCCTACTACGCTTCCTTTCAGAGAAGGAAAGAGCTATAGTAATGCAAGGAGGTAGGTTGTAATGTAGTAATAACTGTGAAGTTTTAATTAAATTGCCCAACCCCTTGTGGGTTTAAATGGCATTTTTTTTAAACTGACCACAGCAAAAACCTATACCTGGCTATATAACCTGCATACAAATCAGCCTTAAAATAATCAAAGTTCAAACGCTAAAAAATTCAGGGGAAAAATGTCAAAGTCGATTTCCTTTTGATGTGGAATAGTCCTAAGCATCATATAGAACAAATCTGTGACGTTTTATTCAAATCGCCCAACCCCTTGTGGGTGCAAATGACATTTAAAAAAAACTTAACCACGGCCAAGAATCATAACCAGGATATATATATAACCTGCATATATATCAGCCATAAAATAAAAGTCGATTGCCCTTTGATGTGGACTAGTTCTACGCATCGCATAGAACAAATCTGTGAAGTTTTATTCCAATCTCCCAACCCCTTGTTGGTGTAAATGTCGTTTTAAAACAAGAGGCCGGTGGTTTAGGAGTAGTCTTCTAACTGAGTTTGTGGACATTTTTGCAAGTCCAATATGGCCGCCAAACACACTACATTTTGATTTGTCCACTTCTGCCATGTTTCTGACGTAGCGCCTTCCCTTGAACAAACTTTAATGGCACTCAGTGCCTAATATCTCCCAAATTTTGGTCCAATCCGCTTAGTGGTTCTGGAGTTGTTTTGGCAAAAAATAAGTTATCCAAGATGGCCACCAAACCATTTGGCCAATCAAGTTCCCTTGAAACAAACTTGGTGCAGCTCTTGCCCTAGATGATATTTCATGCGTTTTGAATTGATCCCCTAAGCGGTTTTGGAGAAGATTTTTAGACATTTTAAAGCGGCCAGTTATTTTGACGGATCACCTTTTCTTGGACAAACTTTAATGGCCCTTCTTAGTCCTTCATCATATATCACAAATTTTGGCATGATCGCTTCAGCAGTTCTGGGGAAGGAGTCGTTTTTGCGAAAACGAGGTCATTCAAGATGGCCGCTGAACCATTTAATCAATCAAGTTCCCTTGAACAAACTTGGGTCAGCTTTTACCACAGATCCATATTTCATGAGGTCTCAACTGATCCCTCAAACAGTTTTGGAGAAGATTTTTAAAGACATTTCTAAAAATCAGTTGAAATCCAAGATGGCTGCTGGCCAAATTGGCTGATCGGTTTTGCTTGGACAAAATGGAATCTCTATGCACTAAGGATGCTTCCTGCCAAATATAATTGAAATCGACCCAGTAGTTCTCGAGTAGACATTTTAAATTTCCCATTGCTTTAGTATGGGAGCTTTTGCCGGGAAACTGATCCAAGATGGCACCACAACAACCCCACCCCACAACCGTTTATCCAACAGTTTCAAAAATTTGAGATCAGAATACCCAAAAACCTATATAAAACCAATTTCGGCCTCAAAATCCATCAAATAAAGAAATCCAATATGGCCACCAAACACGCTATATTTTGATTGGCCCACCATGGCCATGTTTTTTGATGGAGTAACTTCTCTTGAACAAACATTAATGGCTCTTAGTCCCTAATCATATATCATAAATTTCGGCCAGATCGCTTCAGCGGTACTCAGGAAGTTGTTTTTGTGAAAACTAGGTTATCCAAGATGGCCACTGAACCATTTGGTCAATCAAGTTCTCTTGAACAAACTTTTACTCTTAACCTAGATCATATTTCGTGAGTTCTGAATCGATCCATCATACTGTTTTGGAGAAGATTTTTAAAGACATTTCTAAAAATCGGTAGAAATCCAAGATGGCCATCGACCAAATTGGCCGATCGCGTTCGTTTGAACAAACTTGAATCTCTATGCCTTAACGATGCTTCCTGCCAAATATAATTGAAATCGGCCCGGTAATTCTCGAAAAGAAGACATTTTAAATTTCCCATTGCTTTAGTATGTGAGCTTTTGGCGGGAAAATGATCCAAGATGGCCGCCAAACCATTTATCTGAGTTTCGAAATTTGCAAATTTCAAATCAGAATAACCAAACACCTATTATAAAAACAATTTCAGCCTTAAATAAAAAAAATTCAATATGGCTGCCAAACATGCTATATTTTGATTGGCCCACGGGCGGCCATGTTTTTTTATGGATCAACTTCTTTTGAACAAACTGTACTGGCCCTTAGTCCCTAATCATATCTGTCAAATTTCGGCCTGATCCCTTCAGCGGTTCTGGAGGTCATTTTCGCTAAAACTAGGTCAACCAAGATGGCCACCAAACCATTTGACCAATCAAGTTCCCCTGAACAAACTTGGTTGAGCTCTTGCCCTGGATCATATTTCATGAGGTTTCGTTCAATCCCTCAAGCGGTTTCGGAGAAGATTTTTAAAGACATTTCTAAAAATCGGCCAAAATCCAAGACAGCCGCCGGCCAAATTGGCCGATCGGCTTCGTTTGAACAAACTTGGATCCCTATCCCTAAGGATGCTTCCTGCCAAATATAATTGAAATCGTCCCAGCAGTTCTTGAGAAGTCGTTTAAAGGAAAAGTTGACGGGCGGACGGACGACGGATGGCCGCCACGACATAAGCTCACTTGGCCTTTCAGGCCAGGTGAGCTAAAAACTTAACGCAGCAAAAACCTATACCTGGCTATATAACCTGCATACAAATCAGCCTTAAAATAATCAAAGTTCAAACGGTGAAAAAATTCAGAAAAAATGTCAGTCAATTTTCTTTTGATGTGGGCTAGCCCTAAGCATCGTATAGAACAAATCTGTGAACTTTTATTCAAATCGGCCAACCTCTTGTGGGTGTAAATGTCATTTGAAAAACCCAGTCAAAAACCATAACCAGGATATAATCTGCATGCAAATCAACACTAATAGTTAAAGTTCAAACGACGAAAAAAAATGGAAAAAATTTGAAAGTCGATTTCGTTTGGACGTGGACTGGTCCTAAGCATCGTATAGAACAAATCTGTTAAGTCTTTTTTAAAATCGGATAACCCCTTGCAGGTAAAAATGTTGTAAAAACCTTAACCCAGCCAAGAAAGATAACTCTTGACACATAAAATATTCTATGTTCAAACATGATAAAAGTATGGAAAAAATTATAAAATCAATATGAAGACTAGTCTTAAGCATCCCATAGAACACATCTGTGTAATTTTTTCTCAAATCGGATAACCATAAATGTCATTTTAACCAGATTAACATGTCTGGAAAATCATTAGAATATGACCAGGACCGTGATAAACGTGAGTCCCGGATTCAGATGACACTAAATGCTAAATTTTATATGATTGCTAGTTCCAGGCTTGTCATCAGCAGGGATTATCATTAGGGTCCTTTTGATGGTATATATCCCCAAAATGCAGCTTGGGACCCCCAAAAGTAGTGGCAGAGGGTCCCATGGGAGGCTTGAAAATCTTGAGACTTAAATATAAAGTAGTTATATAGGCTTTAGCACAAAGATGCCTACAAAATCTAACATGGGACCATTATAATTCATAGTTGTGAATCCATGCTACCTGGGACCCCCCAGATTACGGGTGGTGACAGCAAAATTTCATGGTGTAGGGTCCCCCTGGGACCTCCAAAATTTAGGTCCCATGAGAAAAACACTGGTCATCAGACATCTAAACATTGACTGCCATGATTCTGATTAAGAAATTAGACTTCTAAATCGCGAAATAAGGCTTAAAATTTGGATTGTAAATAAGCAAAAGAAGCTGTGCTAAAAAAAGCATGTTGCAATGGCAGCCACTATCTAGGAAAGAGGATATGACTCTCTGTGCATGCACGCCGTTGGGTCACACATCTGCTGAGCTGTCAGATGGTTAACCTGCATATTGGGGGCAGTTTCTTTTAAAGTCTGTGTAATGTTGAAGGCAGATCGATATTTGGGAGTGTCAGGATGGTAAGTATACTTTTGAAGTGAAAAGTGCATATACTAGTAATCTCGCACCTCAGCTGCAGGATATTAAAAAACATGTTACATAATATTGTGTAATTATATTTATTATACAAAACTGGTAAAGTCTTACCATTTAGGGTTGACTTTCAGGCGCTTGAATGCACTGCTCAGGGATGTATAATTCTGATCCAATTCATGCTTTCCACCCCCCATGATCTTACAGTTTCTGTCACAACATTCATTAGTTTCTGAAAATTGGAAATATTTATTATAAAGCAAACAGATATGAAACAGGTTGATATTTACAGATTGTTAATCTACACCCACACCAATTCCCACATTATCAGTTTTCTGGGCGGCTGTTCTGATGGGCTGAGAGGGTGATGATGTCATTAGGCCATGCAAAAAAGTGGGTGTGGCCAAAATTTGGATGACGTCATCACCCTCTCAGCCAATCAGACCAACTGCCCATTCCTTCGCTATATTCTGGGGATGTAGATCTTTTGATGCGTGTCGATGATTGACAGGTGAAATGATGTGTGAAAACTGATGGGGCGTGGCCAAATGAAGGGTCATGTCACCCCTCACAGCCAATCAGAACAGTCGCACATACCGCCGCTCCTGTTTGGGATGTAGATCTATTGACAGTTGTGTTGATGATTGACAGGTTAACAAAATCAGAAATGGCTAGGGGCCATGGCCTAACATGCAAATTAGATGACATCATCCACCTCTCACACGATTAGAACAGCAACCCATTCCATCACCGCTGTTCGGGCGGTAGATTTATTGACACGTGTTAATGATTGACAGGCATAATCATGAGGTGTAAAACAGTTAGGGGTGGGTACAAACTGAGGTAATGTGACACCCTCACGCTCAATCAGCACAGCTTCCCATACCATTGCCGCTACTCGGGATGTAGATCGATTGACAGGAGCAACGTGACGTAAAACGGTTAGGAGTGGGTCGAAACGGTGTCATGTGACCCCCGCCCCACGCTGACCCCCTCACGATCAATCAGAACAGACGTCCATATCATGGCCACTGTTTGGGCTGTAGATCTATTGATGCATGCCCAATCAGATCAGCCGCCCATACCATCACCACTGTTTGGGCTGTATATATATTGATGTGTGGCAGTGTGAACCGGAGCCCGTTCCATTCATACATTATAAAAATACTATGTTTTACTACAAATAGATCACGTGACATGGGGTTTACATAGACAGGAGCTTTTACAGCCCTATTTTGACTAATATTAAAACAAGAGGCCAAAGAGGCCTGTATCGCTCACCTGGACCATAGGCATCTCAACTAGAATGATCATTAACAATAAGTAAAACTCTAATGAGTGGTGCAGACTTGTAACAAGAAAACAGAGGCCATGTTTCTTTATGTATCAACTTCTCTTGAACAAACTTTAATGGCCCTTAGTCATCATTATATCATATCTCCAAAATTTCAGCCCAATCCGTTCAGTGGCTCTGGAGACAAAGCTTCTTTCATGAAAACCAGGCCATCCAAGATGGCCGTCCAATCATTTGGCAAATCACGTTCCCTTGAACAAACTTGGTTCAGCTCGTGCCCTAAATGATATTTTATGACTTTTGAATCAATTGCTCAGTTTCGGTGAAGATTTTTAGACATTTCTAAAAATCGGCCAAAATGCAAGATGGCCGCCGGATAAATAGGCTGATTGGCTTTGTTTGAACAAACTTGAATCTCTACAACATAAGCATGCTTCCTGCCAAATATAATTGAAATCGGCTCAGTAGTTCTAGAAGACATTTTAAATTTCCCATTGCTTTAGTATGGGAGCTTTTGGCGGGAAAATTATCCAAGATGGCCGCCAAACTGCTTATCCGACAGTTTCAAAAATTGCAAATTTGAGATCAGAGCACATAAAACCAATTTCAGCCTCAAAATCCATCAAATAAAAAACCCAATATGGCCACCAAACACTATATTCTGATTGGCCATGTTTTTTGACGGATCAACTTCCCTTGAACAAAGTTTAATGGCCCTTACTCCCTATCCATATCTGCCAAATTTCGGCCCGATCCCTTCAGCAGTTCTGGAGAAGTTGTTTTCGCTAAAACTAGGTCAATCAAGATGGCCGCTAAACCATGGGACCAATCAAGTTCCCTTGAACTTTGAAACTTTGTTCAGCTCTTGCCCTAGATCATATTTCATGGGGTTTCATCCACCAAGCGGTTTCAGAGATTTTTAGACGTTTCTAAAAATCGGCCAAAATCCAAGATGGCCACTGGCTGATCGGCTTTGTTTGAACAACTTGAATCTCTACACGCCATGGATGCTTTTTGCCAAATATAATTGAAATCGGCCTAGTAGTTCTCGAGAAGACATTTTAAATTTCCCATTGCTTTAGTATGGGAACTTTTGGCGGGAAAATGATCCAAAATGGCCACCAAACCGTTTATCCGACAGTTTTGAAAATTGGAAATTTGTGTTCAGAATACCCAAAAACATATATAAAACCAATTTCAGCCTCAAAATCCATCAAGTAAAAAAATCCAATATGGCCGCCAAATATGCTGTATTTTGTTTGGCCCACTGCGGCCATGCTTTTTTTACCAATCAACTTCCCTTGGACAAACTTTAATGGCCCTTAGTCCCTAATTATATCTGCCAAATTTCGGCCCGATCCCTTCAGCGGTTCTGGAGAAGTAATTTTCACCCAAATTTGGTCAACCAAAATGGTTGCCGAACCATTTGACCAATCAAGTTCCCTTGAACAAACTTGGTTCAACTGTTGCCCTAGATCATATTTCATGGGGTTTGCGTCAATCCAACAAGCGGTTTCGGAGAAGATTTTTAGACATTTCTAAAATCGGCCGAAATCCAAGATGGCCACAGACCGATCGGCTTTGTTTGAACAAACTTGGATCCCTATGACCTAAGGATACTTCCTGCCAAATATAATTGAAATCGGCCCAGTGGTTCTTGAGAAGTCATTTAAATAAAACAGTTGATGGAGGGACGGACAGACGATGGAAGGTCGCCATGGCATAAGCTCACTTGGCCATTCAGGCCAGGTGAGCTAATAATAATAATAATAATAATACCGACATTCATGTCCTAGATTTACTTGCATGAAATCCGCCTAGTTGTTGTAGGTTTAATGGAAACATGTTGCGGCCTCAACAGATCCTCCAGTCAAATTAGTTTCAAAATATTTGCCAGAACACTTTAATAAATAGTAAAACAGGCAACGTTTGCACAAATGTCTGTCTATTCCATGCAGTTATAAAACCTGCATATACATCATACCTGTATGTACCAAAGAGACCTAATGTTAATGAAATTACAGAGTTATAACATGTTCGGCCAAACAAGGTCACGCACCCCTTTGTGGTCAGTCAAAACAGCCACCCATACCATCGTCACAGTTTGGGCTGTAGATCTATTGATGCGTGCCAATGATTGATAGGTGTAATTAATGAGGCATGAACAGTTAGGGTGTGTCCAAAACGAGGTCACGTAGCCCCTCACAGGCAATCAGAACAGCTGTCCATACTGTCGCTGTGGTTTGGGATGTGGAGAGATCTACAGAGTTATAACACATTCGGTCATGTGCATTCCTGCCTGAATAGGCAATGGGAGAGTAGATCACAAGTATGCTCTAAAGGCGTAACATTTAATTCCTCAGAATTAAGCAATTCTTCAGAACGTAGATCTAACTTTTCCTGACTAAAGAACTCCAATATAGCTAGGTCAATCCAAACTCATCCAGGCTTGGGTCTTTTCCATCAAAGAAACGAGGCCCTTAACATAAGCAACAAGATCCTACAGAAATACCTAAACAAGAGGCACAAGGGCCTGGTGGCACTCACCTGGGCCATTGGCATTTAAACCATTTGCATTTAAATAGATAGGATTGATGATTTTCAGAAAATCCAAGATGGCAACAAAAAAATTTACCAATCAAGACTCATTTAATATGTTGAAGCCTAAGAAAACCCAAGATGTCCATGGAAAACAATTGATCAATCAAAATTCTGTATATAGGTTCTGAAGTCTATGCCCATACGGTCCTTCCAGCCGAACTAGGTTGAAATCCGCTAAGCGGTTAATGAGGAGTAGCATTTTAAAGCAAAAGTGGACGGATGCCGGATAGACGGACGGACGGGCGGATGGATGGATGGACAGACAGACGACCACCATGTCATAAGCTCATTTGGCCATGTTAGCTAAAAATACTATCACGACCCCCTGCAACGCCCCTAATTATAACAAGAGGCACAAAGGCCAGTGACGCTCATCTGGACCATTAGCATTTGAACTATTTACATTTAAATAGACTTCACAGAAATTTTTTTAGAAAAATCCAAGATCGCTACTAAAGAAATTGATCAGTCAAAATTCTCGGTTGATATGTTGAAGCTAACTGCCATAGGATCAGTCCACCCAAGTTTTGTTGAAATTGTTCCATTAATTATAGACTAGCGCTTTAAATACTTTTGGAAAATTAAAAAAAAATCCAAGATGACTGCCAATAAATCAACCAACTTAAAATCTGAATAGACGTTCTATAGCCTACCACTGACCATAGAATCCTTGCAGCCTAATTTCGATAAATTCCATCAATTGGCTAAGGAGTAGATTCGTTTTAACAATTTCTGGTAAATCATTCATAAAATCTGATTTTCACTCCCAAAACTTGACCAAGCAAAATTCTGAGTAGAGGTTCTGGAGCCTAACATATGCAACAGTGCCATTGTCGCCAAATTGTGTTGAAATCCGCTAAGCAGTTAATGAGCAGAAGCGTTTTGACAATTTCCATTAAATTTTTAATTTTTTTTAAATCGAACAATCAGAATGCTAAATAGAACTTCTTCAGCCTACCACAAGTGTCCGTCCAGCCACTTAGGCTTGAAATCTGTCAAATGTTTAATGACGAGGGGCATTTTGCCAATTTCAAGTAAATTTGTCAGAAAATCTAAGATTCTCACCAAAAAAGTGACCCATCAAAATTCTGTATAAAAGTTCTGAGACCTAGCCCCATACAGTCCTTCCAGCCAAAATTAAGTTGCAATCCACCAAGTAGTTAATGAGAAGCGGCATTTTGACTTTTAACTTCCGGTAAATTGTTCATAAAATTTAAGATTTTCACCGAAAACGACCAATCAAAATTTGGTATACAACTTCTGAAGGCTCCCCCATTAGGGTTCTTCCAGCCAAATTTAAAGGTTGAAATCCACCAAGTGGTTAATGACGAGTAGTGTTTTGACAATTTCATGTAAATTTTTCATAGAATCTAAGATTTTCACCCAAAAAATGTATCAATCAATATTCTGGATAGAAGTTCTGGATTCTACCGTGATAGGGTTACTATAGCCAAATTTGTTTGAAATATGTCAATCAACTAAGCATTTTGACCATTTCTGGTAACTTTTATAAAATCTAAGATTTAAAAAAAAAAAATTTATCAATCAAATTTTTTTATAGAATTTCTAGAGCCTACCACAATAGAATCCATATAGTCAAATTTGGTTGAAATATATCAAGCAGCTAAGCAGGAGTAGCATTTTGACCATTTCCGGTAGACTGTTAATAAATTCTTAGATTTTGACTGAAAAAATTGACCAATCAAAATTCTAAATAGAGGTTATGGATTCTACCATGACAGGGTCACTCTAGTTAAATTTGTTTGAAATATGTCAAGTGTTTTGACAATTTCTGGTAAATCTTTCATAAAATCTAAGATTTTGACCCCAAAAATCAAAATTTTGAATAGAAGTTCTAGAACCTATCACCATAAAACTAGTCTAGCCAAATTTGGTTGAAATGTGTCAAGTAGCTAAGTAGTATTTTGAAAATTTCCGGTACACCATCAGGCGCCATTTTAACTGAGGAGGTCATTGTAACTCGTTCAGAACATATGAACCATGTGTGTTGGATTCCAGCATCAATTTAGATATCGTTTGTGATATGTCCATTGACCTATTTTATATCTTGTCACAATCTTCCAAATATTTAACAATGATATTCAACATCTATATTCAACTAAATTTATTTGAATCGATCAGTTAGCTCCCTTACAAATTGGCGCTACGAGTAGGGTTTTAGAGTATGGTTTCTGTTGGTTCTTTTCAAGTTCATATAGTTTCTATTGTATTCAATGACCATAACCTGTCATAGAATATAGGTAACAATCAGCACTTGGTGATGGTAGGGATAAAGAAAATTTTCGTTTTACTACTTAGGTTATAAGATAATGACACTAGGGAAATAGGTTTAAGTACAGTTAGGAAATAGAAATAGAATTGCTGATAATCATACAGGCGGAGTAGCAGATACAGGAACCAAACTAGAACAGTCTAGAGAAATGGATCGATTGGTTATGGTTTAAAAGTACAGTGGCAGTAGAAGTCTCCCCAGAAACCTACAGAGGACACAGATTGTTGCCACCAGAGTTAAATGATAAGTGATAGTATATAATTTATTTATTTATTTATTGTACAAATAAGTTCATTTTCCTTCCTATATATGCATGCCAATTGTCTCTGGACGAAACTGTTGGCAGTTTCTTCCCTTGATTAATTCATGCTCATGTATTGGTGGTGACAATTATTTGGATATTAATTTACAGTTTGATAATGTATTCTATCCGAAAATTTGGTTGAGGATATAAATTGAAATTATTTCTTCTAGAATCTACTCCTAAAATGTATCTCAACAATATTTCATATTGTCACCTGTAATGACAATTAGTTGTAGGCATTTATCATCTGGTGGTAATATATCGTGTTGGCAAGTCATTTACATATGTAAATAAGATATCACAGTCCAATTGACATTACGGGTGCTAATATGAAATGTTGAGATGTATTTTAGTAGATTTTAGGAAATAATTTCAAATTGTATCCTCAACCAAATTTTCGGACAGAATACATTATCAAACGTGGAGCCACCGTTCAATCACTCAAGACGGAAATTATCCGCTATTTGTCATAAACAACAAATAAGTATGAAAGTGTGAATCTGAAGGTGTGTGTGGGAATTAACGATTTACTGTCATGTGTTTGTCATGAGAATGGTACACAGTCAATTCCTTCAACAGTTTCAGCAGGTGAACTCAAACAAAGTTTAACTAATTTGAAATCAGAAATAAAGATACTTAGACCTTGTCTGACATTTGGATTTATAACAATTCCACCTTTTTCATTCCAGGATAATAATTTATTTCAGGAAGGTCGTTGTTTAAGAAAATCCTTATATTCTGAGGCAGGTCTTTCTGTTTCAGAAAAATCTTAATTCTATTTTGAAAGGTGTAAATCAATTTTTTATAGATGAGAATCTATTAGATAATATTCATTCTGTATTGTGGCATCGTGAAATAGTGCATGTGCATACTTGTAAGATATTTGTAGGTGTCAGGAAAGAAATAATATCATACCATTTTTCACGGTTTTATGATGGGAGCCATGCTAAGTCTTTTACTAAGAGAAAATTCTTTAAAACATTAGTACACGTTCTTGTGCAGGAGAATAAAAAGGTTGTAATTATTTCAGGTGACCGTATCTTAGACATGGTATTACTAGTTACTATTTAACTGTGTCAATTTGAGAGCGATAATATATATATATATATATATATGTGTATATATAATAAATTAGATAATTACAATGGCTGAAGTTGAGAATTTAAAAGCAGAAGTAGAGAGACTAAATATACAGTTGGAAGAGCATACTGTAGAACCTAGGGTTCTGTAGGGACGCTTTAGTGGAGATCTGAGACAAATAAATGCCTCTGGAAGAATGGATAACTGATATCCAGTCTTATCTAACGTCCCATGCACTAAGGCAAACACAAAGTGTCACTTTGTAAGAGAACATTTGAGTGGAACAGCCCGCACCAAAATAGGTCGGGAATCATTAAAAACGACAGAACAGATCTTCAAAATCTTAAGACATGAATTTGATGATAGCGGTATGATTCATCAAAGCGTTTTATAGAAGAAAGCAAGGCTCTAGAGAAAGTCTAATGGACTTCTCTCATGATCTATTGAGATTAATAAAAGAAATTGAGCAGCTGGATCCTAAACAACGTAAGGACAGAGATGGAATATTGAAATCTCAATTGTCAGAAGGGGTGACAGATGCTGGATTAAGGAAAGAATTACATTGACGAATTACTTAATATAGTAAGGACGATTTTTTCAAAGTTCGTGACTGGGCTGTTGAATGGGAGAAATGTCACAGAGTGGATCATAGAGTAGGTGATTATAGAGAAGCTCACGTTAAAGAAGTTAGTTTCCTCAGAGGAAGGCCTACAGGATATAAAGAAAAGAGTAAAAGATATTGAGGAGTGATTCCAGAAGCAGGAGGATGCAAATCAAGCTACTGCTAAGCAATTGAAGGAGATTATTCATTGTTTAAAGAAGCCCGCTTTGGTTGTTTCACCCGAGACTTCGAAACTGGAACAGCGAACAGGAGACTACAGAAGAGGATGAAGTATTTTGGTTATCCCGAACATTTCATGTCTACCTGTCCTCAGCGAGTAAGAAGTAATTATAGTGGTTTCCATTGTAGGTTTAATAATGGTTTCCGGTATCATAGCAACCGCGGCTTTCAAGGTCGTTATGGAAATTGAGGTTTCAATCAAGGTCAGGCTAATGTATAATGCAATCCAGGATCAGGAAGAGGGAAACCACATTAGTAATACTGTTGACCCTATTTCTACAATACCTCAAGCATTACTTTTAAACAACGGTCACCCACAATAGTGAGCCATATGGTGGGTACAGAGCGTGTGAAGGAGACAGTGACAAGATGACCCGTAGGGTCTGGTCTTGTGTTTTACTAATTACTATACCTACCTCCTTGCATTACTATAGCTTTCCTTCTCTGAATGGAAACATAGTATGATGAATTCTTTTTACAGCCACTGTCTGCTGGGTAATGTGACATTGAATGACTGAAGGCTCCTTCAGGTATCTTCATACTATCTCCAATGTTGAGATCCATGGTAATTCGCTTGAATGCTTATCTCAATATGTGGCAAGAGGAGGGTTATCGTATTACCCATAGTATGCAAACAAAGTCATTAAGCACAATGACAAACTCATTGGCTGATAGTAATCACATAACTTTTGTCGTTAGCAACAGACATTATTCATTTGACGAAATCCAGTGATATAATGTAGCTTTTGCAGATCCATGAAGAGGAAGTTGATCCGGATTGACTTGTCGCTGAATATCTGACTAAAGCTGAATAAAATTAACTTAATTTCTATCCATTATATAACTGAAATCTTTGAAACGGTATGGGTTACATACACATACTCAGGTATAATACCAGATTAAACAATATCATATCTGGCTTGAATAGCCTAATTCTAATTGGGAATGTATCAATTTAGAGACCACAAACCTCAAGCCACCCCAGCCCACCTACCCGTTTCAAAATTTGAAAGAGGGGTGGCTTGAGGAGGGCCGTAATGCAAGGAGGTAGGTATAGTAATTAGTAAAACATAAGACAGACCCTACGGGTCGTCTGGTCATTGTTACTACATTATAACCTACCTCCTTGTATTACTATAGCTCAAAAAGCAGTTTTTCAACATTGAATATACCTCCGGAGGGAGAATTTCGAAAGGAAAGATGTAAAAAATAATTCAATTAACACAGATCTTAAGATTTTTGTTAGTAATAACAGAAATAATGAATAAATTTGCACTGACCATAATTCTATAGAATTATCACAAGGAGGAAATCAACTAAAGGTGCCAAAGAAGATAAAGAATAAAGTAAAGCAAGGTTATTGAAAATAAAAAGACTTACATAAACAGAGTGGATTGAACACTAAATGGCGATATGCAAAGATGTTAGATGAAAAATAGAGATGAATAATGGAATGAAATGTAAGAAAATTCATACATGAAGTAAGATAAGAGATGGAAATTCACTCACCCATAGAATGATGATCATGTGAATGATGAAAAGATAAATGGGTAGATGAGCAAGAGATGTGAGGCATGGAACCCAAAGCGACACTTTGAATATTCTTTATAGAAGAAGGGAAAAGAACCAGAATCTTTCAGATAGTAATTGATGAAAGTATTCTCAGATTTCCAATTGGCAAATTGCATAAAACCTTCCAAAGAAGAACCATTAAAAAGAGCACATGATGTAGCTAAGCCTCTAATATCATGGGCTTTGACTCCTACCAAGGCATTATCACCAGGAACAGAAAGTTCATGACAAATCTTGATAGGCATTACAATCCAACGAGAAATGGTAGTCAATGAAGAAGGGCGATTCAACCCCTTCCGCAAATGTAACACAAAGATGACTATCATCAGAATGTTTATTGGTAGTACACATTTTATAAGTGTTGAGAGCCCTAACCGGACACCAGACAGAATCATCTGGACACATGAAAGTAAGTTTATGAACAACAATAGGTTTCCCTAAGGATTTTGCTGATTGAGTCTTGGACATAAACTCTGCCCTAAGATAAAGAATAAGCGAATTACCAGTTAACTGAAACCTATCTGATTACGCTGATAAGGCATGGATCTCAGAACAACGACCAGCTGATGCTACAGCTAATAGAAAAAACCCTTCAAAGTAAGATGTTTAAGACATATGGAACAAAAATGGTTACCTGCCAAGACCTGAAGCACAAGAGAAACGTTCCACGATGGAAGATGATTCGTAAAAGGACAAGACATACGGATACCTTTAATGAGGTCATGAGTGTTTCTGATCTGAATCGAAGGATTCTGAAGGCACGTAACAAAATTATTAAGATCAAATAGATAACATCTTAATGAATTAACAGAACGAAAAAACAAGAAAATTGGTAACTTGGACTAGAGATGCTTCAGAGGGCAAAATAGAGTAGTCTGAATACCATCTACTAAAAATTTTAAACCGATCTTTGTAAATGTTTCTTGTGGACAAAAGGAGATTTTTCCAAAATCTCCTTAGATCGGACAGAAAAACTAGACGGAGTTCAGGGCATCTCGACAGTTTCCAAATAGAGAGGTGAAACTCCTGGGTTTTGGTAAAGAATTCTGCCCCCATTCTGGGTTAACAGAGAATCCAACAAAGGAAAGAAAGGAGCAGGGGAAAATCTATTTTCAGGTCGAGGAGATCCGGAAACCAAGATTTGTTAGCCAGTATGGGGCTATCAGAATGAGCACGCACTGGTGAAGAACAATCTTTCTCAAGACTTGAGGAATGAGTATTGTCGGGGGATAGGCATAAGAGAACATGTTGTCCCAAGGTTGGGATAGTGTCTACTGACAGAGACAAATATGAAGGTGATCTTTTTGTTTTTTAAATGTTGCAAACAGGTCTACATGAGGATGGTCAAAATGCAGGAAAATTGACTGTACTACATCCTCGCTCAATTCCCATTCTGTGTCTAGAATCACAGATGGGTGAGACAATTGGTCGGCTAAAAAATTGATCTTGCCTGGGACATGGGATGCTCTGAGAGAAAAATTGCGAGCTCTGAACCAATGGAGCATTATAAGGGACTCGCTGCAAAAAGAGAGACCAACCTGGTCCCCCTCTCCACCCCACCCCCAACACCCCAAGTGGTTGACGAAGGAGACCACCGTGAAACTGTCGGAACCAATGGATTAGGGCATGAAAAAAATGCCCATAGTTCTAGAAGATTGGCATGATGAGAAGAATCTTGGGAGGACCACAGGCCTGATAGCTGATGGGAGTCCCAAATAGCTCCCCAACCTTCCAAGGATGCATCTGTGTAAAAGGTTGCTTAAGGGGCTGGAGGATGAATAGGAACGCCCTTCAACAAAGACGAATGGTGAAAATATGACTGGGAGACACACGTCTCTACATTAAAAAAAACCCCACCCTAGGCAAAGACAAATATGGATCGCTAAAGAGACATCCTCTTCTAAAGGGGTTCAAAACCTTGAATAGTCAATCATCTATGTAGACGTGAACCGAAATAGCTTGGAGAAGTCTAGCAGCCACCGATGACACTATATGGGCGAAAATGTGAGGGGAGGTGGATAAGCCAAGCGGAAGACTGCAGAACTGCCAAACTCTGCCTTTGAAAGCGAAACGAAGAAACTTGTGAAAGGCGAGGTTGAACGTGGATGTGGAAATACGCATCTTTGAGATCCAGAGAGATGGTCCACATCCCGACTTGGAGAGATTGGATGACGGATAAGATTGTTTCCATTTGAACTTGAGACTTAGAATGAATTTGTTGTGAGACTTGACATTGAGGATAGGACTCCAACTTCCTGTCTTGTAAACTGGGATGGATATTCAAACCAACACTTCCTCTACTGCATGTTTGGATAAAAGAAGGTTGAACTCTGATTCCTGATTCCAGGGCCAAATGTTTCCCTGGACAAGACAGACAAGGAACTAGAAAAAGATAAGGCCTGGGGGGGGGGGTGTCCAGAATCCAATGAGGGTGATGATCCAAAGAAAACATGCTGAGAACCCACTGATCTTAAATAAGACGAATCCATTGGTTGATAAACTGGGATAGCCGACTCCCTACTGGAATATTAGGGAAATCGGAACGAGTAAGAAGAGAGAGATCTATACTTTCGATAAGGCTTGAAGTAAAAAACACCAGTGCTGATAGAGACTAGGATATATGAATAAGGATAAGATTGATATGCAGACCTAGCCTTAACAACCTCTATGGACCGATTGGTGCTAAGACAGTAGAGATAGGCTGCTTTGACAGATAAATGTTACTTCTAATTAGCACAGAATACATCAAAACCGATCTTGAACATGATTACATTTTCTGAAACAAAGCAATCTGATAGTGAATTCCAGACATTGATTATATTATGGGTAAAGAAATGATAAATGAAATCGTGTGAAAGAGGTGTTACTTTTGGTTTACAAGTGTCCTCTTGCTAATTGTCAACACACTATATAAAATGTGACAGGTACGATGACATCTATCTGACTGCTACCGGAAGTAGATAAGGAATGAAAAAATAAATTTTGGGCCCAAAAATACCGACCCACATTGGGAGTAAAGAAATCTGAGGCATTAACAAGCCAATGGCTTATGTCTCGTAAACTCATGATGATGCTGATGATGATAGTGAATTGCTTAATGTGAAAATATATTGAAACAAGTCATGAAACGCGAAAGAAAAATTAGCTTAAAAAAATTCATTTATATTACGAATTCACAGCATATTCAAAAGATACACTGTACGTAAAAAGGGAACGAAATGTATCAGGGACGAATTGTCAACGACCTATGTAAAATGTGACAGGTACGATGACGTCTATCTGACAGCTACCAGAAGTAGATAAGAAAAGAATGAAAAGATAAATTTGAGCCCAAAAATACTGACCTCACGATAGGAGTAAAAAACATGACTTTAAATAAAAGATTTTAGCTAAAAGTATGTAAAATGTTTTGAAATATGTGCATATAGTGGAGAAAAACACGATGTCGCCGAGAAGCAATGAGACCTGGACAAATTTACGACCGATGAGATATTGATGTCACGAAAAAAACAAAATTTCGGGGAGAAATGCCTAAAGTAAAGAATGTCACGAGGGAAAGTGTAATCTAGCCCTAGAAAATTAATATTTAAGACAAAAAGGATGTTAAATAAGAAAGGAATAGCTTTGAAATAATTACGAATGGACATATGATACATAGAACTAACGAAATATCTACCCTAAGTTATGAAAGTATGTCATCCTGCCAACATAAGAAGGGAGGACAAGGAAAAAAGAAAATGGGTGGATGAAAACGGAACCGCTAAAGTAGGATGAGTAATGACAAATACGTAACTATTGAGATAATCTGACAGATCGAAAAAGTGCCGATTACAGACTGAAAATGAGGAATAATTAGTATAATTTAAATTGAGGATAGAATAACAATAAAGGAGGACGTCGCCTGAATTATTAAGATATCGAGGGGTATAATACTGCTAGAAAGATAATGATATGCGCATATCCAATGATGAGAAAAAAAAGATATCAATGCAAAAAATTGAATCTAGCACGTAATAACTTGGGAAATAACAGACTATGGAAAAAATTAATAATCCACAAAGATGATAGTAAATCCGAACCCATATCATAAGAACAGAGCCGAGCCCGGGTCTCTGTGGGGGTCCGGACACATTTCCACTAAACCGGGAGAGGCGCTAGGATTACCGTCAGAATCCCAGAGGCCCCGACGAACATGAATAGACCCGGAAACATAAGAAAAGTTACAAGATTATGGGACAAAAAGTAGAAAACCTCAAAATCAATTTCGACACGCCGCGCCAGGCCGAAGCCCGAGCCAAAGCGGGGACCCCAAAAGCTGAACCAGAAAGACAGACCCGGGCCCAGAACCGGAAAAAACTGGCTACCAGACCCCTGGCCGACTAAACACTAACACCAACAAAATACAGCCACGGCCCCGGATCAATAAATAGCCTGGGGCCAGGAGCCAACAATATATCTAAACCTGCATCCTCATCCAGACCCGGACCCCGATAATATCCAGTGTCCGGGTCCAACACTGGTGCCGGGAATCTATGCCGGCTAAGATCCACGTCCGGGGCCGGGAACATGCCCGAGTCCGGCACTGGAAACGGAGCCGTGAAAGCGGCAGACACAACATAAGATTTAACTTGACGTGGAGACGATAACAATTTTGAAACAAATTGTATAATTCTGGTGGGGAAAGCCGTCGACTCGGAAGTAATTGTAGCAGGCGCAGAAGTAGCCGGAAGCCGACTTATAACCCGCTTAGGCCCGAGACAGGACAGACCTTTTACAAACTCAGGCCCATTAAGCGCAGGCTGCGGCAATGTAGCGATCTTGATCTGACGAATCAAACCGAGCCAGACCATATGGAACATCTACTTCTGCCCGGCTCCCACCGGGAAACTGACACACTCCTGACTCCAATGAAGGCAAAGCCCGATGAATGATCTTGTGCTGCAATGATTTCTTAGGAGACTTCAACTTTCTGAAAACCGGTAACGCAAATACCATGAAACTAGTAAGTACATTTAAATACTAGTAGACAGTCAATATTCGCAAGACTTATGTTTGACAAGCTCCTGGACTTGTCAGACATTTCTAAGAGCAAATTTGACTTAAATTTGGCTTATAAAAATTTTAGCGTCATTCCCCAGAGTAGGAAAATGAATGATGTCTGTTGCTAAGGACAAAGGTCATGTGATTACTATCAGCCAATGAGGTTGTCATTGTGCTTAATGACTCTGTGTGCATACTATGAGTAATGTGATAACCCTCTTCTTGCCACATACCTGAAGGAGCATTCAGTCACTCAATACCACATTACCCAGCAGTGGCTGCAAAAAAAATTCATACTACTTATGTTCCCTTCAGAGAAGGCAAGCGCTATAATAATATAGGTAGGTTGTCATGTAGTAACACCTGATTATAATGCCATAATGAACAAGGCTATTGAACAATATCCAGAACAGATAGTGAAAGTTGGAAGAATTTTGGGGAATTTCCGTTTTTTTGTGGTTTTAGACTTCTACTGAGTCATTTTATAGAGAATTCCTGGAGAGCGAGAAGTTGAAGATGATAGATATGGATAATTTTCTAACTGTTTCTGTAGCAAATGGTATGGTATTATTACCTTTTATAGCTTATTCTGAATCTGATATCCAGATGGCAGGAATATGTTTTTAAAAATGGGATTTTTGGTAGTAAAAGATCCAGTTAATATTATCCAGTTAATATGTGCCGGCGGGAGCATCTCGCATAGTTGCGGGCACTTCTCGGAGATATCAGGGAACATGTTTATCATGCCTTGGTTGAACCTATCCAAAACAATAATTTGCCCGATGGAGTATTAGTGAGTCCTGCAGTGATCAAGGTATCCAATGGATGGTTACAAATTCGTCTTGCAAATTTTAGCACATAGCGACACAGATGTCTACTTAAACAAGAGACCCAAGGGGCCTGTGTCGCTCACCTGGAGCACCTTCAATTTTTGTCAAAATTGTTGGTGGGTGGGTTAGCAGTCTTTTAAATGAGGTTGTGGACATTTTTGCAAGTGCAATATGGCCACCAAACACACTACATTTTGATTTCCCCACAGCACCCATGTTTTTTTGATGAATCAACTTCCCTTGAAATTTTAATGGCCCAAATTTCGGCCTGATCACTTCAGCTGTTCTGGACGAGTCATTTTCGTGAAAACCAGGTCATCCAAGATGGTTGCCGAACCATTTGGTCAATCAAGTCCTCTTGAACACACTTGGCTTACCTCTTGGCCTAGATGAAGATCCCCCAAGTGGTTTTGGAGATGATTTTTAAAGACATTTCATGAAATTGGCCGAAATCCAAAATGGCCGCTGGGCAAATTGGCCGATCGGGTTCATTTGAACAAACTTGGATCCTTATGCCCTAAGGATGCTTCCTGCCAAATATAATTGAAATCGGCCTGGTAGTTCTCGAGAAGACATTAGCTTTAGCATGGGCGGTTTTGACGAGAAAATTATCCAAGATGGCCACCAAACCGTTTATCCGACATTTTTGAAAATTGCAAATTTGAGCTCAGAATACCCCAAAACATATATAGAACCAATTTTGGCCTCAAAATCCATCAAATAAAAAAGTCCAATCTGTCCGGCAAACACGCTACAGTTTGATTGGTCCATGGTGGCCATGTTTTCTGACGGAGCAACTTCTCTTGAACAAACCTTAATGTCCCTTAGTCCCATATCTCCCAAATTTTGGCCTGATCCATTCAGTGGTTCTGGAGAAGTCGTTTTCAGGAAAACTAGGTCATCCAGGATGGCTGCCGAACCATTCGGTCAATCAAGTCGTCTTGAACAAACTTGGCTTACCTCTTTGCCTAGATGAGGTTTTATAAGTTTTGAATTGATTCCCTGACACGTTTCGGAGAACGAGACTTTTAAAGACATCTATAAAAATCGGCCGAAATCCAAGATGGCCACCAGCCAAATTGGCCGATCGGCTTCGTTTGAACAAAATTAAATCTCCATGCCATAAGACTGCTTTCCTGCCAAATATAATTTAAATCGGCCCAGTAGTTCTCAAGAAGACATTTTAAATTTCCCATTGCTTTAGTATGGGAGCTTTTGGCGGGAAAATGATCCAAGATGGCTGTCAAACCGTTTATCCGACAGTTTCGAAAATTGCAAATTTGAGATCAGAATACCCAAAAACCTACATAAAGCAAATTTCGGCTTCAAAATCCATCAAATAAAAAGATCCAATAGGGCTGCCAAACACTATATTTTGATTGGTTCACCGCGGCCATGTTCTGGGGGAAGAATTTCGGGAAGAAGTTGTTTTTGTGAAAACTAGGTCATCCAAGATGGCCACTGAACCATTTGGTCAATCAAGTTCCCTTGAACAAACTTGATTCAGCGCTTACCCTAGATCATATTTTGTGAGTTTTGAATCGATCCCTCAAATGGTTTGGGAGATTTTTAGACATTTCTCAAAATCCATCAAATGAAAAAATCCAATATGGCCACCAAACATGCTATATATTGATTGGCCCACGGTGGCCATGTTACTTGACGGATCAACTTCTCTTGAACAAACTTTACTGGCCCTTCGTCCCTAATCATATCTGCCATATTTCGGCCTGATCCCTTTAGCGGTTCTGGAGAAGTTATTTTCGCTAAAACTAGGTCAACCAAGATGGCCGCCGAACTATTTGACCAATTAAGTTCCCTTGAACAAATTTGGTTGAGCTCTTGCCCTAGATCATATTTCATGAGGTTTCCTTCAATCCCTCAAGCGGTTTTGGAGATCTTCAAAGACGTTTCTAAAAATCGGCCTAAAACCAAGATGGCTGCCGGCCTAATTGGCCGATCGGCTTCCTTTGAACAAACATGGATCCCTATGCTCCAAGGATGTTTCCTGCCAAATATAATTGAAATTGGCCCAGCGGTTCTTGAGAAGTCATTTAAAGGAAAAGTTGACGGACGAATGGGCGGATGGACAACGGACACACGACGGACGGTTGGCACGACATAAGCTCACTTGGCCTTTCAGGCCAGGCCAGCTAAAAAAAGGTCATTTAAAAAAAGACATTGTTGTACAAGAAAACAATGCAGATCTCAGAGAGGAAAAAATGGATTGGGAGGTAAGTAAAGCTAGTCCAAGAAATAATGGAATAGTTAAATGTGGGTGATGATCTGTCGAAAGTTAAAAAAAAAGCTGTCAGAATTAATGACTGGATATCTTTTAGTAAGGTAGATCATGATTTAGGTTACTGTAATGTAATAAAACAGGCCATTAACTAACTGATGATTAACCTATAAAACATCCACACAGAATTCTGCCCAACCAAATGAAGCAAGTACACGATTATGTTGATACACAGTTGTCAGCGGGAATTATTCGACCAAGTATGTCACCCTATGCTTCGGCAGTGGTGCTGGTAAAAAAAACCCACATGGGACTCTGAGGATTTGTGAGGACTTTAAGCTTTTGAATGCAAAAACGGTCAAAGATGCTCACCCCTTACCATGAATTGATGAGGCTTTTGACACATTAAAAGGGTCTGAATATTATTTGACAATCGATTTAGCACATGGGTTTTTGCAATACGCAATCAAAGGCATATCCAAGATTGCTTTTAGAGTAGGATTTGCAGGCCTCTATGAATATACTAGAATGCCTATGGGCATCAGTAATTCTCCAGCAACATTTTCAAGAATGATGCAGGCTTGTCTAGGTAATCAAAATTTGCTTTCTTTAATCGTGTACACTGATGACATTTTAGTGTTTGCTAAATCATTTGAGAATATGTGTACAAGATTAGAACTGGTTTTTTCATGCATAGAAAATTCTGGCCTAAAAATGAAATCATAAGAAATTTATTCCAGAAACAGGTCAAATACTTTGGAGATTTATTAAGGGTTTTTCTCAAATTGTCAAACCGCTAAATGCTTTATTCGGAGGAATTGGTAAGAATAAAATTCAAAAGATAAATAAAAGTGATTTCCGAAATAAGTGGAATGTTCAATGCGATATTGCTTTTGCTGGGTTAAAAGACAAATTGATTTCCAGTCCTTTATTGGGATACCGTGATTTTTCTGAACCATTTGTTGTCGAAACAGACAAGTTTTGATGGATTGGGCGCAATTTTGTCTCAATATCAAGAGGGAAAACGTTTAGTTTTAGCTTACACTAGTCGTGGATTAAGGTCATCAAAAAGAAATGATGCCAATTATAGTTCGAGGAAACTGGAACTGTTAGCGTTAAAATGGGATATAACAAATTTAGAGAATATTTAATGGGTTAAAAATTTGTTGTTTTCACCGATAATAACCCTTTAGCATATTTACAAACTGCAAAATTAGGAATGACCGCGATGAAGAGGGATGCCCAATTAGCTCAATTTGATTTCAGTGTAAAATATAATTCGGGGAAGTCCAATACAAGCGTGGATGTATTAAGTAGGTTGTCAGCCTATAAATGTTAGCCGGAGATCATGGAATTAACCCTAAGGAACTTACGAGCCGTCTAGACGGCGCGCAAAAAGCGTACAAATAAACCTACGAGCCGTCTGGACGGTTTTCAATAATTGGACGTAGAGAACTGCGCCGTCTGGACGGCTTTAAGAGCACCAGTTTTCGATCGCTAAATATGCAAGCATTACGGGCGTTTTATCCAATCAAACTTAGCGTTACATTACGTCAGATGATTGAATTTTATAAATCCACTGTTGATTGGGCAATTCAGTTTGTTTACAAATTTCTACGGGAAAATATAAAGTTTTCTGTGAATGAAATTCCTAGCGTAAAATCGTCAACGATAGCGTGTCGATTCCTTTATTTAACCGAGTACTCGATTCCCTGATGGCCGGAATCGCTTAGTGAGAATGTCTAACCTAATTTATAATTGCGTCGGTAAAATATTACATACAGCTGAATAGCTACACTGACGCCTACAAGATTTAAAGTGCATCCTTACATAGCTTGCCCATTAATACCATTATATCACACCCGTCATTTAGCTTCTAGGGAGATATTGGCGTGCGTCTACGGTCTAATTTCTGTTCCTCAATCATCTATCATGATAACGAATGTTACGGGGCCGCTACTGGGTCAATACGGGCCCGTAACATGCATTATTAAAGTAATGCCAGTCATGAGACATAATAGCTTGCTATTGCCCTTTGAAATCACCTTTGTTGACTGTTCCAGTTTTATTTCCGTTTTCTATTGTTCTTTCATCTTATAAATGTTTCTCCTCTTTTTTTCTTCAGGATCATATGGCGAATAGGACAGTTATCTGGTTGAGATTTCATGAAAATGATGATTCTGTAATCCTATCTTCTGCACTATTTTATTAACCCCTACCATTGTCAAAATTTAAAATTTTCAAATTAAATTAAAAGAACTGGTGTTCTTGTCTCAACAGATTTGGTGGAAGATGTTGCTGTCGTAGATAGCAACATCATCTACCAAACCAAAGTTGTTAAAAAATGTACACTAGTTTCTATTAGTAGAAGTAGAACAGTACCAGTTTTCCAGGCTATTGGCACATTAAAAGATAGAATATTGACATAAGAGTGGTAAGGGTTAAATCTGATGCGCTTGATGTAAATCTACTGTACCATTTTATTTCGAATCACTTATTGTATAAGCTGCCATTGTAAATTACATGTATGTCAAATACAGTTTCTTCTATGTAAGAGTGTCATATTACTTAGTAAGACTGGTGATTAAATTGTTGAATATTTTGAGATCGATTGGACTGGAAGATGTTGCTGCATTAGGTGACAACATGTTCCAGTGGTAAAGCTTGCGTATTAAAGGGTTGAATACTGTATTATTTGTAAGCTATCAGTGTAAATATCAAATAAAGTTTACTCGAAGTGAGAGGGAGAGAGAGAATCTCATCTTAGGTAATCAGACTGGACTATGTATAGTAGATTTGTTGAATATATCAAGTCCACTTTGATTGGAAACTGGTGTTGTTTTGGACAACAATAGATTCCAATTAAATTTGTCAAAATATACTCAACAGATTGTTTCTTTAGATTGCAGGTACTTTTGATCTTTATTGCTATTCATTCCTGGATTATTACCCTTGCCCTAAGGGGAAAGAGGGTATTATGTGTGTGCATGCGTCCAGTATTGCATCTAAAAAACTACTGATCCGATTCGTTTAAAATTTTAACACACCAAACCAACATAACCTAAACAAGGGTTTCTAGACTTTGGCTGTGATCTGTGTGATCATACATAAAGATTTAACAAATTTGGATATGACAAAAATGGTAGGGTGGTCTCGGCGGTGGTTTACAATCTCTGATTACTCCTGTTCATAATGTTATTTATCAAGCATCAAGTCTTCGACAATGCTGGTAAGTGAGTGATAACTAGATTGCTTGGTCGATGACGCATTATAGCAAATCCCCATGCTCACCACTTTGACCTCATTACCCATCCCATCCCTGGGGGCGTATACTCTGCACTCCATAATCACATACCAAATTTGTTTGAATTAGTTTCATTACACAGAGACTGTAGTGGATTGATTTGAAAAATCTGGATGTCATCAGAGGAAGTGATCTGTGAGAGCAGGAGTTAAAATCAACATGAGCCAGAGGCTAGTAGAAATTGACCAGGGTTAATACAATGACCAGCCCAATGGTAACAATTCATTTCTCAACCCTTTAATGGTCATGGTGGCCAATGAATGCCTCTGCTGTGATCTTAAGAAATGTTGATTAGCAGAGCAAGACTTTTTGAAAATTTACCACTAGAATGCTCGGTAATTGAGCCAGTCATTCCAGTTGTAAAATTTCAAAAATAGTCTTCCCTTGGTCTGTATAGAAAATTTGAAGGGCTAAAGTAGAATCTAGTAATCACTAGTCCTATCTGAAAGTAGTGGCTCATTTGGCTTAATTTCAATTCATGGAGAGGGTGTCAACTGGTGTGCGAGAGTGGTCTATGAAAAATCCAGAAATCTAGATAAATCTGGAAGACTCCAATCTCTGCTTACAATAAATTTCTTGACCTTTTAACCCCTTCTCCAACCCAAAGAAACAAATGTCAGCCAATCCACAATTATATGGGCTTTCTTTGAATTCCACACAACAGTTTGGGAGTAAAATATGAGACATTTTTTTTTGATATTTGAACTTTGGACCCCACCCCTGACCTTCAGTGGGCGGGGCCAAATCTAAATGTTGTCTTGCAAAGCGCAATCATATGGGTAACCGCCATAACAAATTTGGTTGAAATCGACCCAACTGTTTGGGAGGAGATAGCATGATGGACATACAGATAAGTGGATGGAGGCAATTATATCCCCCTTTTTTCAAAACATGGAGATAATGAATGGACTCAAGGAGACAAGGTAGGTATGGGGATAATGAATGGACTCAAAGAGACAAGGTTGGTAGGCATAATTAATTCAGTCATCATACTAAAATGTAATTTTCTTTCGGATTGAGAAATTAGGCTACAACCATCATTTGCCATGCCACATTGTTTTAAGGACTTGTCACGAAAGGGTTAAACATAGTAAAAACTGGAATTGACAAAAGGAAGGACAGAGCAGAAATTTAGATTTTCTAATGGATAATTTTTTAGCTATGCCCCGCCCATCTCTACACAAGCTCCATCGATGATTTGCGCGTGTTGGGATCAGTTTATATACTTTGAATCCTGAATTCCAAATTTCATGGTAACCATAGATACCGCTAACTTGGTGAATATTTTGAAACCAATCTCAAGTACTTTGATTTGACTGAAAGCTGTTGCTGCCCAACTCACCAGGTCAGCAAAGGCAAACTAATTCTAAAATATTCACCAGTTTTCAGTTATAAATTTTTATTTTTTCTCATTAAAATGAGATATGGGCAATTCATCTCTTACCTTGATCTTGTGCACGTTACATTGTGTAGATTTCACTCTGCTGTCGCTGCTACTCACATAACAAATTCAGTTAACATTTTGCCCCTCCCCCATCAGCCTCTTCTGACCCGAGCAGTGTCACAGCCTAATGTATTAGGTTGTCTCACATTCTACACCCATAGGGCCATGATATGGTAAATCACCAGATTTGGTTATATTCCTTTAACAGTCTTCCATCAACCCTACCCACCCCCCCCCCCCCCCCCCCTCTGGGAATGGAGCCTAGTGTAAATGGTGTCTCCCAATCCACAAGCATATCGGTAATTTACACAATAATTTTGATTGAATTCTACCAAAAGCTTTCTGAGGAGATGGATGGAGACAGACAGATGGAGGCGATTGTAATATCCCTGCAGTTTTTTCAAAACGTGTGGGTATAATTAAGAGATTAAATTTAATTTATTGATATTGATCCCCCCAAAATAATGACCGGAATTTCTCGAAATTTTACGGTACCATGACATAATATAATTGTCGTTTTCACATCTTATCGGATGAAAACCTTCACGAAACTTTGGTATCTGTTAGTTTTAATACCATTGTGATTAAATTTATCAATGGCATTTGTAAAATTAAAAAAAACTTCGATAAACTTTGCAAAAATAGACCAATGTATTTATCCTATAAGGTGTGGCCATTTTGAGAAGCACGTTGACTAACTAAAATATATTTTATTCATACAAATTTTATATGTACTTAAAGGTATTTTATTGCCCTTTCTAATGATATATAGTTTTATATATAGTGATCCGTTACTTTGCCAAAAATAGTTAATATAGTTGGAATGGTAGCACTACGACGCTATCACTCCATTACCGCTAACAGGCTAGGTTTCTAAGCAAGTTTCTAGCTTTTGGCTGTAGGGTTTCTAGCACTTTTTTGTAAATGCTTGATAGGGCCCAGAGGGTTAAAGGCAACCTCTAAAATTCGAGACAGTTT